>CM076673.1:89741159-91083659 GCA_038501925.1 Xenopus petersii | reverse complement strand
TAATCCATCGATCTAAGGATTTTTGCTTAGAAAGCTTATGGGGAAGGTCCCCACAGGCTAACATTGGTGCTCGGTAGGTTTTAGGTGGCAAAGTAGGTGGTCAAAGTTTTTTTTAAAGAGACAGTACTTCGACTATCGAATGGTCGAATAGTTGAAGGGCGAAGTAGCCAAAAAAAAAACAAAATTCAAAGTATTTTTCATTCTAATCCTTCACTCGAGCTAAGTAAATGTGCCCCTTAATATGAAAACTTTAGGACTGATTCTCCAACAGTATTGATTTATGCTAGTTCAGTTACCATCAAAGTAGGGACTCCAATCCTGATTCTTTTATGAAGGATTTGGGGCAAATTCCAAACCCGAATTTGCATATGCAACCAAATCATGGATTCGGTGGATCCCTATCTTCAAGTACAAAGTAAAGTCTAAATATTACCAAATAAAAAAAGTAAATTGTTGAAGAAATGCTCGTTTATAAAGTACTCTATGGCAAACGGAAATGCCATATTCCATAGCTTTCTGAATAATGTGTTTCCAGATAATAGATACCATATCGATTACACTTGAAAAGGGAGTCATTAATATAAGATGCTTATTCATTTTCTGATTAAGTTAGCTTTCCTGTTTAGCACAGTGTGGTTGTTAGGGATGAATCTCTTAAACTACCCTACTGACAAGAGTACAAAAAGTTCACTGGATCACAACAGAATTGAGCCCACATCTCTTTCTCCTGAAAGTATTCTATACTGCAACTATGATGTGGTATTGTCAATAGCAATGTACAACCTTTAGAAACCACATCCTACTAAACAGGAAGTCAATGAATGGGTGAAACTGCAAGGTAAAGAAATAAAAGATGTCTGTATTAATCTGTAATTAATCTTTTCCATTGCCTGTCATTTACAATACAATATAATGCTCATATAGCCTATACTTATAGCATATATATAATGCTCATATAGCCTATACGTTTTCATCAAATCAAACTGCTTAAAATATGTCAAGCAGGCCAATACAATTAGGATAATTAGAATACTTACAATAACTGAATATAATGGTTGAATACAAAATTTTGAAACAGCTATCACTCGCTCACATCCAAACGAACTGCACTTGATTTTTATGCAGTCACAATGATGACACCTTCACACTTTGCTAATATAAATCCAGATGGTCTTCATATAGGCTACATACCAGTTTAACACTTGTCTTGGGGGGAGGGGGGTTGTGACTTACAAAACATAACAAAACATTGCGTTTTGAAGCTCCAGTAATGACAGGGCTAAGTACAGTAGTTGCCCTGCCTTCGTACCTGGCACCAGGAGCACAACGGACATACATGCAGGCAATTCTATTTCCTCGACTGCTCTTGGTCATGAAAACCTCTATGCTGTCCAGTTCCCGCTGAGTGTATTGAAAATCTGCCCGGTCTGTGAGTTGTAGTTTCCATCGGCCATGGAGCCCAGTTCCAACTCGTCCATTCCCTCCAGCTGGCAGGGCATCTGGCTCTGGTAATATAGTATAGGTGGGCTGGGGGGGCACAAAGGCCAGTTTTGCAGCAATTGTACCGGGACATGGCGGGCAACAAAAAACGCAGCACAGCTCCTTAAAGGAAAATCCATTCATTTCCTAATTCTGTAATAACAACTATAACACAGATGATTATGTTATTGCTAGCTTTAAAAAAAATAAATAAAACCAGTGACTGTCAATAAAAACCCATGGTCAAAGTGATTAGCCGAAATAGTACGATTTAAAGCCAGATTTGCTGCTGTGGTCAAGTACTTCCATATTTCTGCTCAGTAAATAAAACATTAGCAGCCTCTTGCGAGAGAGACAGGTGACTGGCACTGCATCAAAAAAGATCTAGGAGGAAACAGAGTGTTGTGTTAGCACAACAGAGGCTACTATTCCGTGTGCTCAGAATTGGAGTGACAGGATCAGCAAGCGCCGCAGTTAGTAGGGTGTCCCCAAGTACGGTTGGCTGCCCATTAGATGTCTTTTCGGTCTCATTCTATAAATCAACGTCTCTCCTCCGGTTGTAGTCAGAAGAAAGTGCCGCTGTGTCTATTAGTCACAAGATGTGTCCTCTGATCTCTGTTTTCCCGGGTGCCGGATGTGACTGTGTGCTACAGACTGGAAGTGACGATTAAAGGGAAACACAGGGAAATAGGGATAACACACGAGGTAGGCGGGATGGAACGGATGTTTGGAATGTTCACGTGACTTAAAACGTGATCCATTGCGAGTTTCCAATTACCCAGCCGGTGTGAGCAGTGCACAAAAGCTCGCCCATTAATGTTAATAATAAGCACTTCTCTGAAGTGACCGATACAGACATTTGTCATAATAAGCACTAATCTATTTTAACACTTGCCAGACTGGAAATATAACCTGAGGCAGCATTCCCTTCTAATTAGTTACAGTCAACATGAGTAATACTTTAAGGGGTGGTTCACCTTTAAGTTAACTTTTAGTATGTTATAGAATGGCTAATTCTAAGCAACTTTTCAATTGGTCTTTTCAATTGGCCCCTTCTGATTATTTTCAGCTTTCTAAAAACAAATTCTCTGTAAGGCTACAAATTTATTGTTGTTTTTATTACTATTCAGGCCCTCTCCTATTCATATTTCAGTCTCTTATTCAAATCAATGCATGGTTGCTAGGGTAATTTGGGCTCTAGCAATCAGACTGCTGAAACGGCAAACTGGAGAGTGGCTGAATAAAAGCTAAATAACCCCCACAAATAATAAAAAATGTAAATGAATTGCAAATTGTCTCAGAATATCACTTTCTACATCATACTAAAAGTTAACTCAAAGGTGAACAGCTCCTTTAAAGGAGTGTTTTACCTTTAAGTCTTCATAATTTCTTTTTTATAGGACTTTTATTTGCCTTTATCTTCTTACTCTTTCCAGCATTCAAATGGGGGTCATTGGCTCCATCTAAAAAAACAAATGCTCTGTAATACAGGTATAGGACCCTTTATCCAGAATGTTCGGGACCTGGAGTTTTCTGCATAATGGATCTTTCCGTAATTTGGATCTTCATACCTTAAGCATGCGCGTTTAGGGAGGTAATGCGGTGTTCTCCGCTCATCGCGCTTACCTTAAGATAGCCAATGGAGGGCCTGGCGAATTTGCGCTCTCTGCAATACAAAAGCTGAATTTCCAGTTTAATAACCAGAAATTTGGCTCTTAAAGTTATCAGGGCATCGTAAAATCACATACATTTGGCTCATGGAACATGGGTATTTCAGTCCATTTAGCCCCCCTCATTCACTCGAAACGCCTCACAATACCTGCACTGGTCTGTACCCAGAGGCACAATGTTGGCCTGTGTGCAGACATGGAGCAGTTTTTTGTGCTGAAATGCATGAGTATGTGTTTTTGCACCAAAATCTACACCAAGGTCAACGCGGTATAGACAAACCAAAGAGTAGATTGGAGTAGAGGGGCTGTTTCTCAGCAGGTCTGGACAGGGAATCAAAATAGGCCCTGGAATTCCAAGTACATTGAACTCAAACAGCCCACACCAGCCCACTAAATAATTACTTTCTATGGCACCTTACATCAGCCCCTCTGGTATTTGTCAGAATCCACAGATTGTCAGTCCAAGGGTGAAGTGGACATTAATGCCAGAGAGAGCAGAGTTGATGTCTGCTCCTATGGGTACACACCAACAGACTGAAATCAGTTAATATGTTGCCATGTGGTTTAAAGGAGAACTAAACCCTAAAAATGAATAGGGCTAAAAATGTAATGTTTTATATACTAAACTTATTGTACCAGCCTAAAGTTTCAGCTTGTCAATAGCAGCAATGATCCAGGACAGCAATGACTCCTGGTCACGATCTTGAAAAGTGTCTGTGACACTCAGTGGGCTCTGAGCAGCTGTTGAGAAGCTAAGCTTAGGGGTCGTCGCAAATTATCAAGCAGAAAATTAGGTTGGCCTGTAATATAAGTTGATGCTGCAGGGCTGAGTATTAAATTCTGATGCTAGTTGCACTGGTTTCTGAGCTACCATGTAGTAATTATCCATATTAATTAGTAATCAGCCTTATATTGTGACATTTATATTGTATGTGTACTGTATGGTTTGAGTCAGTCCCTAAGCTCAGTAAGTGACAGCAGCACAGAGCATGGCAGTGAATCAGCAGAAAAGAAGATGGGGAGCTACTGGGACATATTTGGAGACAGATCTTCCCTGCTAAAGGGATTTGGTTGCCTGGGGCTGGTACAGAAACCCAAAACATAATGTACAACATTTCTAACTACTTCTTTAGTTTAACTTTCCTTGCTGAAATTACAACAGTTGTGACTATGTACTTTAAGAGATGACCTTGTTAATCCTTCTAGAATCTGTCTTAAAGGAACAGTTCAGTGTGAAAATAAAAACTGTGTAAATAGATAGACTGTGCAAAATAAAAAATGTTTCTAATATAGTTAGTTAGCCAAAAATGTAATATATAAAGGCTGGAGTGAACAGATGTCTAATAAAATAGCCAGAATCCAACTTCCTGCTTTTCAGCTCTATAACTCTGAGTTAGTCAGTGACTTGAAGGGGAGCCACATGGTACATTTCTGTTCAGTGAGTTTGCAATTGATCCTCAGCATTCAGCTCAGATTGAAAAGCAACAGATATGACCCATGTGGCCCCCCCTCAAGTCTCTGATTGGTTACTGCCTGGTAACCAGGGTAACCAGTCAGTGTAAACCAAGAGAGCTGAAAAGCAGGAAGTAGTGTCTGACTGACATTTTATACGTCAAATCACTCCAGCCTTTATACATTACATTTTTGGCTAACTAACTATATTAGAAACATGTTTTATTTTGTGCAGCCTATCTATTTACCCAGTTTTTATTTTTCCACTGAACAATTCCTATAAGGCAAGATATCGAACTTGAAAACGTTGCTACTACAGACATTTTTGGTCTAAGGAGGACAATTTAAAGGGGGGGGGGTGTTTAAAACCTCCATAATCTGTTGGTACTGTTTTCAGGAGATGTGGAGATTCGCCGCGTTTTATGGATTTTTTTAAAAAAAGCAGCGTAAATACGCTAGTGGAAGTTATCATTGCCTAAGCTTAAATCGCTCAGTTTCGGTCGGCTTTTTTTAAAAACCGTGACGCATGGATCTCCGCATGTGTGTCCATAGCCTAAGGATTCAGTCAGTTTTTTTCCCACTCTATAACCTATCATTCTAGGACTTAAAAATGCATTTTAAAACAGAAAAAAAAAATCCAGGTGATATTTAGCAATAAATGAATCAACTTCATAGGGTTTCAATCAGCAGAATGCATGTTGTACAATTAGCTAGAAGAGTTTGGGCTCCATAGTAGTATACACTTATAGTTACAGTAGTATGAACTTGCAGTTGAAACACCTTATAAGCAAACACCTTATAAGTTAATTTAGTATTTATGCTGTTTAGATAAATGCAAATAAATGGGCCAATCTCCAGTACTCCAGACCCAATGCTGAAAATGTGCGCATGTGCACAAAAGAAGGGGATGGTATGGGGGTAATGAACGGCAGCAGGTCCAGGGGCATGAATGAAATGCTTCTTCAAAACCCATTTCACATGTATTGCAAGATCGTGCACCTGCCACTAGGTGGAGCATTCTGCAAGACTAACTGCAGAATACAATGCTAAAACCAAATGCTCCAGATACCAGTGAAGCCAAAACACAACACTACATGATCATGATATGCTGTGGCATGGGCACTCTAAAAATGCTGGAAAGATTATGTATTCCTCTTAAAATTCAGAGTGATCTCAGTAAAAAAATATTGTCTAGTCAGGTGCCTGGGCAGAGTAGCCTCACCTGTAAATAGTAGAGTGTATGAGCTGGCAGAAACTCTCTCTCTGTATAGCTTGTGTGTTTATGTCGTTAAAATAGTTTTGTGTCTTATTTTATTATTTATAGCAAAGTGTGACTAATGGGTCAGGTTTTCTAATTTTGTATTTTGGTTTGCAACACATTTGGCCTTTTAATATTTGAATCAAATTTTTAGCCCTGCATTGCTGTGGTTTCTGTTAAGAAATAAATATTTGATTGAACAGTGTGACTAGTTGTATATTGAACACTGTGTTATTACTTACAGTATATAATTGATGTGGATGATTTAATTAAACTAGACTGTAAGCAATAAATGTAAATGTCTGTAGTTTGTCTTTTAGATGTTGGTGTATTTGTGTCATACCCAGTCATATTAGGTATTAATGTATACAGAGAATATGTATTGCATTTATTAGTCAGAATGCGTATAGTATTACGTATACGTATATTAGTCTCTTACTGGCTGGGCGCCTTGCCAAGAGGTCAGGCAGCAACAAATACAAGTCCATAAACTAGGACCAGGGACATATTTTGTAGAACAGCAGTTGCAGCAAAAGGACTAGGACAGGAACACTGCACAGAAGAGGAATACATGGTCAGGACTAAATGCACCTGCATTTAGAGTACATTTGTAACTATTTAAGATCAGCAAAGTTACAATTGTAAGATAAAATTTATGGGAAAACTGAGACTAGCAGCTTAAAGGGGAATTTTACCTTTGTTAGCAAAACTGTAATAACACAATAAAACATGACCCTAAAACTCCTAAAAATGTGTACAAACTTTCATAAAAAGCCAAATTCTGTAAAATGGACATGGCCATTAAGGAGTGTGGCTATTAAATGGGCGGGGTCAACATTTTTTACCGGCCTCTTTCCATTTTTCAGATGTTGGGTGGTACGCAAATACAACCTGGCACGACACCCTGCTTGCCTGTTCCCATTTTGGATTTGTGAGAATGTGTGCTTTTCAAAGTTATATGATTTTCTGATATAATTTTATTGGCAGGGGGCCTTACAATACACAAACAACGGCAGGGTGCTTTGAAAGTAGCCAAGATAATATTTGAATGCAAAATATATTCCAGGCAAATGTATAGTCTTGCCTTTCCTTCAGATTCACTGTCAAGGCTATATGCCTGCCTTTAAACTGTCACTTAAATGCTTATTTTGCTGAGCCTCATGCCTGGCAAATGGATATTTTGGAAATTGATTAAACTGCTGGAGGCAGAGATGTATAGTGGGTAGGGATGGGCGAATTTTTTCGCCTCGTTTCGCCGAAAAAATGACGCCCATAGACGTGTATGGAGACGTGCGTCAAAAAAAGACGCGCGACAAAATAATTTCGCCGCGCGACAAATTGTTTTTGACGCCCATAGACTTTAATGGGCGTCAGCGACATTTCACCGGCGGCGAATTTTTGACGAAACGGGTCAAATTCGCCCATCCCTGATAGTGGGGACATAATATATTCTGGGAACCAGGCCTCCTAGGGAAGACACATTGCTGATAAAGGATAAAGACCTGTAAAAACCTGAATCTGCCTCAGTGAATAAAAAAAACATATGTGCCATCATATAAAGGTGCCCAGCACTAAGTAATCTTTGCAAATTTGACCCATTAATTTTTTTTCTCTAGCCTATCAAGACTACCAGAATTTGACATTGCTTGCAAGGCTGCTCTGATTACAGTTGTGTAATTAATAGACATAAGCTATTAACAGGGACTGGCGGAGAGTATACATCGGGGGAAATTTTGATTATTGCTGGGCAGGTATATATTGTAGCATGTGCCTGCTTGCTTACCTATAACTTCAGACCAATGCTGCAAAATCTGCTAGTATGGAGTCGTTTTCAACAGTGCAGGTTGTCATCTTCCTCTATCTACATGGGCATATCCTGCACCTCTATAAATTTGGCATATGCTCTGTACAGAACACCTCCAAGTGTGAGTCTAGCTTTGTTGTATGGGTAGTAAGGTGTAGATTGTTGTCTCCCAGCCTGTTGAAAACTACCATAGGCCAGTGCTCATCATGTAAGACGAGTGCTGGCTTGCAGGCCCAGACTAGCCATCTAAATAGTTAGTGAGCATCTATGGCATCTTAAGGGCTCTTACACATGAGCGTTCCGACCTGCGCTCCCCTGCGTTCCGTGTTCTGGCGTTCAGCCGCAGGGGAGCACAGGAATAGACGCAAGTCATTATTTGAAATGGGGCTGTACTCACTCAGGCGCGTGTAGGTGCCGAACGCAGGTTCAGACGCAACATGCTGCATTTTTCCTGCGTTCGGCGCCTACACGCGCCTGAGTGAGTACAGCCCCATTTCAAATAATGACTTGCGTCTATTCCTGCGCTCCCCTGCGGCTGAACGCCAAAAAACGGAACGCAGGGGAGCGCAGGTCGGAACGCTCATGTGTAAGAGCCCTTAAGCTGTTCTTTGTTATTTGCCAGAATCCACAGATTGTCAGTCCAAGCCTGGTAGACAGTCACTATTTATTTGGCTGGTGGACTGACTGTAATTGAAATGCCAGGGTCTATGTTGTATCCCAGTCCATACCAGCTGGTCTGGATTTAAGAGGTAAGCAAAATCCACCATGCCTCAATTTCTCCCATACATGCTTTAACCGTTAAGTTTACCTTGGAAAACTATATTGTTATTTTTAGAATAACCAAGCTGCAAGGCAGGACTGACATGAATGCCCCTTGGCTGGTTGCTCAGGGGGCTTTCATCATGCCTAACCCTCTGCACTGGTGGCAAATGTCGCCAGGATAGAGAGAAATGCTCTATCTGCAAAGAACATGTATACATTCTTGGAGCTTTTGGTCAGCACATAAAGGATACATGCTTGGAAGGCAAAGCGTTAATTCTTTCTCTTGCATTTTGTTTATGATGGGTTACAAATGAAAGTAAGGCAAATATCACACTAGACAGATTATCTGCAGGTACAAACCATCCATGCCACCTCCCATAGACTTGAATGGAAGCCACCTGTTAGAGCAGGTAGTATTTGACCTTTTGGGGTAAAATCCACCTGAACAGCATTTATGGGTAGTTTCGATTAAGTCTATGAGAGGCGGATGGAGGTTTCAAGTGTTTCCATGCCAATGGAAAATCTGCTTATAACAAGCTTAATTGTTTTGTGAAATCTCGTGTTTGCCTTTGCTAGTGATAAATGAACTCAGGGGTTTTGCTTTGCATAATATTTAGAAAAAAACTGTGGAAAATTATTCAAAATTGAGCAAATAACATTGTAGTTAAGGTAGCCCTGCAATAGCATATACATTGTTCTACCTTATCACTCCTCGACCACTGTTGTTCATATAAAAAAATCATACCATTTTTTTCTTCCAGTTGCTCAGGCCAGAAATTCTCCTAATCAGGTTAACCTATTAATATATAATTAATTATGCACTGTAATGAAAGCAACTCTCTCTCCTGAGTGCAAAGATAGCAACAGATGTGGAACTTAAGTATTGGATTAGTGATTTCTGCTATTTCTAACAAAACAGTCCACATGGAGAAATTCTAGCACAAATTTGCAAAAAACTTCATAACTGTGAAAAATGAGAAAATTGGTATACTTACCATCGAAATTTTCCGTTCCATTAGTCCGTAAGGCAGCACATAGAGGGTTAATCTCCCGTGTCTCCTGGTAGGACAGGTAGTAACAATTAATACAGCCTTTAAAAAACCCCACAGAGCCCCTCATGTTATTTCTCTAGCTCGTTATTCACAATAAACACACACACATTTGATGCTTCTATATATATTTATTTGGGTAGGGTATATTTGTGCTGCCTTACGGACTAATGGAACTGAAAATGTCGATGGTAAGTATACCAATTTTCTCATTCCATTACGTCCAGCACATAGATGGGATTTTTTAGCTTCCCTGATTTGGGGGGGGATTATGACTTATTTGACTGCACCGCCTGGAGTACTTTGCTACCAAAGGCTGTATCTTGTTGTGACAAGATGTCTAATTTGTAGTGCTTTACAAAAGTATGAAGGCTGGACCATGTGGCTGCTTTACAGATTTCTTGTGGTGAAGCATAAGCTCGTCTGCCCACGATGTTGCCATTCCTCTTGTTGAATGAGCCTTTTAAACTTCAGGTGGACTTTTTCCGTCTAACTCATAGCATAACAGGATTGCCTCTTTTATCCATCTTGCAATTGTGGGCTTAGATGCCTTCTTTCCCTTGTTCTTTCTGGAAAACAGGATAAACAAGTGATCTGACTCCCTGAAGAGTTTTGTTTTGTCCAAGTAGACTAATAAACATCTCTTTAAGTCTAACTTGTGTAAATTTTCTTCCATCTCATTTCTTGGTTCTGCACAAAATGTAGGAAGATTTATCTCCGCATTTGCACACCAAGATGTAGGTACTTTAGGTACAAAGTATGGCAATGTCCTTAAACATACTTTGTCTTGACAGAATTGAATATATGCTTCTGATGCTCCTAATGCCTGTATCTCACCAACTCTTCTGGCCGACGTAATCGCTGTCAAGAAAACCGTCTTAAGAGTTAACATCTTAATCTTGACTCCGTCCAATGGTTCAAAGGGCATTGCACAAAATTTTTAAAGGAGAAGGAAAGGCTTGAGTAAAAGACTCTCAGCGAATCCCTTGGTGATGAGATTTTTGAAAGCAGTGTCTAGAATAAGACAGCGCTCAAAGTCATAAGTGCCTTCCTGGGATCTAAATCTTGTACTTAAAGGAGAAGGAAAGGCTGGAGACACTTGGGGGTGCCAAACATTAGGCACCCCCAAGTGATTGTAGCTCTTACCAAAAACCCAGGGCCGGTGCTCCTATCAGGAGAAATCTGCACCGGCCCTGGGTTATAGGAGCGAGCACCGCGGAGACATCTACTTCCGTCTTCGCGCAGCTGCGCATTTCCCCCGGACTGACACATGCACATTTGAACGAAAAAGCCGACTTTAAAGTTAAAGTTCGGCTTTTAGTTCTAATGCGCATGTGCAGCTGCGCGAAGACGGAAGTAGATCTCTCCATGATGCTCGCTCCTATAACCCGGTGCAGATTTCTCCCGATAGGAGCACCGGCCCTGGGTTTTTGGTAAGTCGCTACAAACACTTGGGGGTGCCTAACGTTTGGCACCCCCAAGTGTCTCCAGCCTTTCCTTCTCCTTTAAGTACAAGATTTAGATCCCAGGAAGGCACTTATGACTTTGAGCGCTGTCTTATTCTAGACACTGCTTTCAAAAATCTCATCACCAAGGGATTCGCTGAGAGTCTTTTACTCAAGAACACTGACAATGCGGATACTTGCACTTTCAATGTACTGGGCTGCAACCCTTTGTCAAAGCCCTCTTGCAAAACTTGAAGAATATGGGGTATTGTTGTCTGTGATGAAACTAGTTCTTTGTCAGCACACCAGGTATTGTACTTTTTCCATATCCTTTCATAGGAATTTGTTGTAGATTTTTTCCTGGCTGACAACATAGTCTCCACCACTTCTTCTGACAGCCCTTGCTCTAGCAATGTCGTGCGTTTAATTTCCGGGAAGTATATCCCCTTCTGTGAAATCAGATCTGGCTTCAAGGGCAGTATCCAATAATTCCCCTGCGATAAATACAAAAGCTCCAGAAACCACGCTCTACTGGGCCACCCTGGTAATATGGCTATTACCTTTGCTCGATCCTCCTTCACTTTCTTTATTACCCTCTGTATCATAGGGACTGGAGGAAATATGTAAGCTAAGTGATGACTCCAATTTATGGAGACGGCATCCAAATGCATTGGTCTGTCTTGTCGGTAAATCGAGCAGAATTTCTTGCATTTGGTATTCTGTCTGGTTGCCATCAAATCTATCTGAGGATAACCCCATCTCTGCATTATTTGACAGAATACACCTTGATCCAGTGACCATTCGCCCGGAATGATTGTTTGACGGCTGAGTCTGTCTGCCCATTAGTTGTTCACTCCCCTGATGTGTAATGCTGATATGTGCATCAATTCTATTTGAGCCCATCGCATCATCTTCGCACACAGTCTGATTAATCTCATCAATCTGGTACCACCTTGGTGATTGATGTAAGAGACTACAGCAATATTGTCCGACTGAATCAGGACATTGTTGTTGTTGATTTCCTTCCGGAAATTCTTTCAAGGCTTTCTACACAGCTTTCAATTCCTTGTAATTTGAAGATTATTTTCTCTCCTGTGAAGACCACAGGCCTTGAGCCGAAAGGTTCTTCACATGAGCCCCCACCCCCGAAGAGATGCATCTGTGGTTACCACCACTGGAGGGGGAAGATGGAAAGACAAGCCTTTGTTGAGGCTGTGAACCTATGTCCACCACTTCAATGATTTCTTTAGACCGACCGACACTTTCATCATTCTGTCCAGACCTGAGCTCTTCCGATTCCACGCATTCAGTATCTTGTTCTGAAAGTATCTCATTCGTGCTTTTGCCCATGGAACCGCCTCTATTGCTGATGTCATATGTCCAAGAACACTCATTGCTTGACGAATTGAAACCACTCTGGTCTGCCGTAATTTTTGAATTTCCTGTATCATATTGTATATTTTTTCTTGTGGAAGACTTATTTTCAGTCTGACCGAGTCTACAACTAACCCCAGGAACTTTACACAAGTGGAGGGTTGTAGATTTGATTTTTCTCTGTTTATAATCCATCCATTTGCTTCTAGAAAAAACAGTTTGTTCCAGATGATCTTTCATTTCCTCTAGATTCAATGCTTTGAGAAGCCAGTTGTCTAGATGCGGTATTATAAATATTCCTCTCTTCCGGAGAGCTGCTGCTATAACCATGATTGTTTTGGTAAAAACCCTTGGTGCTGAGGTTAGACCAAACGGCAGAGCTCTGAACTGAAGATGTCTCTGATCTTCACTGCCACCCTGAGGAATTTTCTGCTTCTGCGATGTATTTGTACAAGCATCCTTCAAGTCTATTGTAGCCATCAGGTCTCCCTTGTTGAGGATACTGTGTACTGATTTGATCGATTGCCGAACGCAGGAAAAATGCAGCATGTTGCGTCTCAACCTGCGTTCGGCGCCTACACGCGTCTGAGTGAGTACAGCCCCATTTGAAATAATGACATGCGTCTATTCCTGCGCTCCCCTGCGGCTGAACGCCAAAAAACAGAACGCAGGGGAGCACAGGTCAGAACGCCAGTGAGTAAGAGCCCTTATAGGTTTCAGCTAGAAACGGTGCATGGCTCTGTTATGAGATACCAATTATCCAATTTGCCTCTGTGTAACCACAGCAGTTGCTTTTGGTTACCTACTTCTGCAGACAGCAGCTGAGTTTAATCAGCGGGTTCAATTATGGGATTCCTCTGTATGTGCAGACACCAGCTGAGTATAATCAGGTGATTCCTGTGCAACTGCCAGCTATAGCAAGTGGAGATAGCCTCGCCCACTCTCTAACCCTGCAGACTGGAACCTCTGTCCAGGAGCCTCTGGTAAGTACTGCTATCAGTAAACTTGTGAGGCCTGTTAACAATGAACCTGGTGTCCTGCAATATGTGGCATTAGAGACCTACTTACAGCCTGGCATTAGGAGCTACAGTTAGGGAACATGTTCATATTCTGTTCTGAAGTGTACTGAGCTAATCCTTTGCTGATCTGCACTGTGCAAGGTTCTGACCTTTTGCCCACCTGAAACCAACAGTGTATGCTGAGTTCTGGTTAATTGCTCACCTTATTCCAATAGTTCTAGTGGATAACACTATCCTATGCAAAACTACAGTGTACTGAGTCCTGTACACAGGCCCGGATTTGTGGGAAGGCCACCTAGGCCCGGGCCTAGGGTGGCAGGATTTTAGGGGGGCGGCATGCTGCCCAACCACACCCACATTGGTTCAAAAACACTGGGGATGCGCAGGAGATACAATCTCCATGAAAATTTGCACGAATAAAGGGTAGGGGACAGGGGGGACAAATGGCAGTGGGCCTAGGGGCGCCCGCTATGTAAATCCGGCCCTGCCTGTACATTTGCATACCTGACTACAATAGCCCTAATGAATGCTGCTATTTGTTCTGTGAGGTGATGTGCTGAGGTTTTTGCTATTTCTGGAATCAGTATTGCTCTCCTGGAACCAGTAGCCCTTATGAATGCATCCCTGGGCTGGCTGGCGGCTAGGCTCTGATATAGGGTATGCTTGCCCTAAACAGCAGCTAATCCAAACTATGTATAACATGTTGCTGTGATTGTATCTTTGCTTTGCAGGATCTAACACACTTACATCCGAATGTCTTATAATGCAATGCATTCTTCTATGTTAAGGTATTATTTAATTCAATTAAACATGGAATTGTATCAGGTTAATGTTCTCCCTGTGCTAGGTGAGTTTACATATTATTTCTGATATACACAGCAGGAGCGGCTCAAGCCTGTCTGCTATATGGATTACAGGTATTAATTGTACAACACAATGTTTGGGGCCCTTCTCTGCAAGTTTTTCCTTGTTTTGTGTTGCAATTCATTGTCTGCATTACTGGAGGGCCAAGGCAGTTTGCTCCTTATTCCGGTCAAATAGGCAGTATTCAATATCCATAGCTGGAGCTCTGGGGTTGGTCAGTATACTCTCCCAGAGAGCAGTATCTCTAGGTCCTCAACAGAGGCCTATGTAATTATCTGCCATTATAATACATGTGGCTTAATACATGCTAGCACCATGGCTCTACATCCTGTTGGTGGTCTCTAAAGGATCACTTATGGTGGCTCTATATAAGACTAAGTCGTCTAATCATCCGAGGAGTATGCTTATCCTAAGAAAGACAATACCTTCAGAATGAATGCTTAACCAATGGTTAACTGTAGCGTGTAAGTGTTCTGCATAAGAGTCTTACATGTGTGCGTATCATGCGTGTGTGTGTATATATGTCAGTATATATGTATATAGGTGTATGGGCCATCTGCATATATGTGCATGGGGGGAGGATATGTGTGATTTTACTGGTCCTGACAGACTGAAATAAGGCAAGAAAGCGCGCAACTATTTTTTCTTGGCTGAAATAACCCTATATGCATTGTGCCCAGGCCCAGACTGGCAATCTGTGGCTTCTGGCTAAGGCCAGAAGGGCTGCCTTAAGAGGCAATAGAAAGTCACTATTTAGTGGGCTGGTGGGGAACTGATGGACCCCTGTGTACAGTAGCGTAACTAGATGTTTCCGGGCCCCACAGCAAATTGATTTAGGGCCCCCAGCATGTCCAGAGGTTTTGTTTTTTCTAATGCATGTTGAGATCAAGCATTATTTTGGCCTCATGGGGCCCCTATGCCTCCTGGGCTCCCTGCAGCTGTGGGGTCTGCTTCTTCAGTAGTTACGTCCATGTCTGTAGCTGGAGGTCCAGACCCGATTGTGCCCTTAGCTGGAAAGCTCCTTAGTCCCTCCTAAGGGCGGGGCGTAGGTGGTGACTGCCACACAGAATTATGCATTGGCACATAATTCAAATAAACCTGCTGTCATAACACACACATCACACCCCTCTGAGATGACCTTTGTTCAGTCACTAGGGTTGCATAACTAAGTTTAATTGTTATTAAATCTTACCTATGTAAGCTCTCCTGGCAGTTAGATTGCCGTGTTATAAAATATGATACAGGCTGAACATTGCTGTTGCGGTTTTAGTCATACTACCAGCAAAGCAGAACATCTCTGTGGCCCAAAAGCCAGGTTTCTGCTCTGTGTCTAGAAGACCGACTTATTAGAGTCAGTTGTCCATTTGTCTAATCTCCTAGTTAAAAAAAAAATAAAAATGGAGTATCCATGTTTTGAGGCTAACTGTTCTGCATACCATATGGGTACTGATTTAGACTGCAAATGATGGAAGCATCTAGTGAGTGTTGATTCGTCCCTCTCTTTATATCGGTGTCCTCCTGAACCACCATTATGGAATCTGCATCATCACGGTTACATACCTACGGGTTCTACCCGTTTTATTGCCTCACAACATAACATCTTAAAGACTGTCTTAAAGATTATCTCAGTCTTGCATTTCTTGAGGTGTGTGCACTTCTATTTCATTGGTGCATAACTGGGGAAATTAAGTCATCGGTACGGAAATTGTCCCAGTTCAGCATGTATAGTTCACCTGACCCAGTGTGCATAGTTCACAGTCTGCATGGTTCACCTTTTCCCAGTAGGATGGTTCACCTTTCTCGGTAGGATGGTTCACCTTGCCTTGTAGGTCTGGTTCACCTATCCCATTAGGTCTAGTTTACTGGACCTAGTATCTGACCCGGCAAGTCTCGGTCATCTGACCAGGAGGTTCATTCATTCATCTAACACAGTAGGTCTAGTCTGGTGGATTGGAAGCCTTTTGATGCTACTCAAACATCCTTATGATCAGTCCAGTCCTAAGTACTTGAGCAATTGATGCCTACGCACATCCTCTGCATGCCCAATGGTGGGCAGCCTGGTACTCAATGTAAGAGGATTCAGCTTCCTCGAATATAGTCAATGTGAGGAACAAACTGACACAAAAGACATATGGCCGCAGGGCTAAGCCCTGCCATTTTAATAATGCAGAACATTGAGGAAGTTAGCATGATATAGGATGGTTAAATTTCCTACATGTACACATGTTCCTTTGCTGGAAGGAGGAAATCTGATTGGTCTCATGAGACTCTGAGCATCTCTCCAGGTTACTCTACAACCTGCCTCTGTGACTCTTGTGGCTATCATAGTATTGCTTGGGTTATTTTATTCGGACTCCGAAATCCTCTAGGGGTTATCAGTTCTATGTCTCACAAGGCTATGCTCTGCCATCCAACCGGGGTTTTATTCTTCAGGTAATTGCCCTGTCTCCAACTGGCATTATCTTCTAGATCAGGAGGTTGGTACCAGTGGTGCTCCATCGTAAGGATCATACACGGAGTAAGTAATTCTCACCCCAGATACGTTTCAGGTTCCCATGTCCCTGTTCTCTGGGTTTGCTTTCCAATTAGAGCAGATCTAATTGCTAGCCAATCAGATAGTTAGGCATTATAGTACATCCCTCATTGTGCATTTTATGCCCGGCACTTTTGTTTATATTCTAAACAGGCCACACATACAAAGGGGTCTGTTTGGGATTCTAACTCCTACCAAGTGTTTTTTACAGGTGCCTTACAAATCTGCACTGAAACTAAGCATACATGTGATGGATGCTGTCTGGTGAGTAGGAGAGTAAGTATTTTAAACTGTTGAGTTTGCCAGGTGAAGGGAGGTCTTCATCCCTCTCTCTCTTTTTCTTCTGGAAGAGTCAAGCTGTTATGGAATTCATCTTTTCCTCACACTGACGCTGGGCTAACGTCTTTTTTTTCTGGGGTATAGAGCCTATGATATAACACTATTCTTATCCCTGTTACTTATTCTGGAGCTTTCACCGGGAATGTTAACATTCACTTATAGAAGTTGCATGATTGGGCTCTTCAAAGTCTTGCCATCTATGGCTACAGATTCTTGTTAAGAGCCTATTACCCTCCCACTGGGAAAATACTAGCTTGCTACGTCCCAGTAAGTACTGGGAATAGGGAAGATTGTAACATACTTACCGTGATCTTGCTTTCCTGTACGAACTCCATGTCAGTACGGCCCGCCCTTTTTCAAGTGATTTTAGAAGCTTGTTACAAAGACGCCGGTATGTGGGTGTGGCCGGTCTTTTAAAACTTGGAGAGGGTCCTTCTGATGGGAGCATGGGGGTGGAGATAGCCCAGTAAGTACTGACATGGAGTTCGTACAGGAAAGGAAGATCACAGTAAGTATGTTACAATTTTCCCTATTTTTGTTCTTGCCACCTTTTGCATTGGAATCTCTTCTATTTTTTCGGTCATACTCATTTCCTCTAGAATGTCTTGGTCTTCTGAAGAAATCTCTATTTCTAGTCGAATATCTGGTTTGCTTAGCTCTGGGTGAAGCATTTCTGGATCTACGACAAAAAAATGGTCTCTTAAAACCCCTTGGTCTGTCTTGTGGTAAGGTCTTCGCTTTTTCAACTTGCAGACTTTCAATCAATGAATCCAATTTGGTTCCAAATAACCTTCCTGCTTCAAAGGGAAGAGAGCACAAACTATTATTTGAAGTCACATCTGCTTTCCAGGCTTTTTACCCACAAAGCCCTGCGACCTACAGCTGACAACGCTGATAGTTTTACTGTTTCTACTGCAGTATCACAAAGAAAATCAGTCTGTGTTTTAACTTTTGCTGACGTTTGGATGGTGACTTAGACATCTACAAATAAATGTATCAATCATAAGTAATTGTGTCTGTATAAAAGTGCAGGGGAAAAACATGAGCTACTGTCAAGACCGCCGGGAGCGCGAGGAGTCGCGTCCGCTCCCGGCGGCGAAGAATCCAAAATGGCGGCGCCCAGGCAACCCACGTGGGTCCCGACGCCGGCGCCGTGACGTCAGTGCGGCCCGACGGGCGCGCTGACGCTGGCGCAAGGGCGCCAAATTCAAACATAAAAGGTCGCCTGAGGCGCCAAGATGGCGCCCGAAAATAGGATCCTGATTCCTTGTGATTCCTGGGTTTCCCTTGCTGTTTTCCCTGCTTATTCTGCCTGATTCCTTGTTGTGACCCCTTGCCTGGACTTCGTTGATATTCTGCCTGTCATTGACCCCCTGCCTGGCCTTGGACTTTGTTACATTCCGCCTGCCTTTTGACCTGTGTTTGAACTTTGTTTCTTCTGCCTTACTCTTGGATACCATGATCCTGATCCCTCCTGAGGGGCTTCCTCCTAGATCCGGACTACTCCCCAGAGGGGGCTCCCTGACATTATTTTCGGGCCATGGATCCTTCTGAGGAAGCCACACCTGATGTCGGACGAGCGCTCCGCGGACTGGCATCCCGCATGGAGGACTACGAAAACCAGCAGGTTCGCATTGGGTAAGCACTCGATATCCTGCTTGCTCGAGAGCCATCTGCGCCCTCCGCTGCTCCACCTTCTGGAGATTCTCCCATGGCGGCAGCCTCTTCGAACGCAAGCTATCCGACAGGTGAGCCTCGCATTCCACCTCCTCCTCGCTTCAGTGGGGACCCACAAGCCTGCAGGGGATTTGCCACACAGTGCCAAATTCAATTTGAGTTCCAACCCACGCAGTTTCCAAGTGAGCGTTCCAAGGTGGGGTATGTGATGTCTCGATTGGAAGGCAAGCCACTGGAGTGGGCTACGTCTCTTTGGGAGAAGAATTCTCCGGTGACTTATGCTGTTAAAGACTTTCTCCAAGCTTTTCGCACAGTCTTTGATGCACCTGGTCGAGTCACGAACGCCCCTGCCCGTCTCTATAGACTTCCGAACACTGATGGCGGAGACTTCCTGGTGTGATGACGCTTACAAGGCCGTATACTACCAAGGCCTATCCATCCGCATCAAAGATGATCTCGTCTCCAGAGAGACTCCTGACACCCTGGAGGGACTGATCACCCTATCTATTAAGGTAGACACCCGCCACAGAGAACACCAGGTGGAGAGAGAGCGCAGCAGACGATTTTCTCCCATGTTGGCTCCTCGCTTTCAAAGGCCGATTCTGCAAGCCCCCGCTGTTCCTGTGACTCATATGTCCACGTCACCCCTGGAGGAACCTATGCAAGTAGGAAAGGCTCACCTTTCCGAGCAGGAAAGACTCCGAAGACGAATGGCAGGTCTCTGTTTGTACTGTGGTGGTCACTCCCATTTTGCCAATGCCTGTCCTGCCAAGGCCAGGAGTTTTGTACCCCGAGGTATGTCACTGGTTTCTCATGTAGGGGGCATTACTCGAGGGCCTAAGGAGAAGTATCAAGAAAATTCACGCAGACTTCTCCTTCCTTTGCAGATTCACCTGGCAAATAAGACTATCTGCGAAAGGGCCTTCCTCGACTCTGGGGCGGACGGCAACTTCATGGACGCCTTCTTTGCCGAACGCATGAAGATTCCCCTGCTCCCCTTGTCTTCTCCCCTGCGAATTACCGCCATAGATGACAAACCCCTGGAGTTTGAATTCGTCACTAAGTTCACGGCGGAACTATCTGTACAGGTTGGGGTACTGCATCAAGAAAAACTTTCATTCTTCATCATCCCCTGTCCTTCTACTCCAGTAATACTGGGTCTTCCATGGTTACGTCTACATAACCCCACCATAGACTGGTCCTCTGGGCAGATCTCTCGTTGGAGTTTATTTTGTCAGCAGCATTGCCTTCCGCCAAAACCCCTCGAGAAGGTGAATGTCTCCACTACGGAACTAAAGACTTTGCCCTCCACTTACAAGGGATTTTCCGATGTGTTTTGTAAAAAGTCTGCAGAGTTCCTTCCCCCACATCGCTCCTACGACTGTCCGGTTGAACTCCTGCCTGGATCCATGCCCCCCAAAGGGCGCACTTACCCTCTCTCTCCTGCAGAGACCACCGCTATGAAGGAGTACATCCAAGAAAATCTTCAGCGGGGGTTTATCCGCCCTTCTACCTCTCCTGCAGGGGCTGGGTTCTTCTTTGTGGAGAAGAAGGACGGAGGTCTTCGGCCTTGTATAGACTATCGGGGCCTGAACAAGATCACCGTGAAAAACAGATACCCTCTGCCCCTGATTTCCGAGCTCTTTGACCAGCTAAAACGGGCAAAGATTTTCTCCAAGTTGGATCTCCGGGGGGCCTACAACCTCATTCGCATCCGGAGGGTGACGAATGGAAGACGGCATTCAACACTCGGGATGGGCACTATGAATATCTTGTTATGCCCTTCGGCCTATGCAATGCCCCTGCCGTCTTCCAGGAGTTTGTTAATGATGTGTTCCGAGATCTCCTAGGAAGGTTCGTAGTCGTAT
Organism: Xenopus petersii; assembly: GCA_038501925.1. NCBI lineage: Eukaryota > Metazoa > Chordata > Amphibia > Anura > Pipidae > Xenopus > Xenopus petersii. The sequence goes on along the minus strand of CM076673.1, from coordinate 91,063,066 downwards.
ACTTGGACGACATCCTGATCTTTTCCAAGGACCTTGAAAGTCATCGCTCCCAGGTGAAGGAGGTACTCTCTCGTCTGAGGAAGAACTCTCTCTTCGCCAAGTTGGAGAAGTGTGTCTTCGAGGTATCCAAGATCCCCTTCCTAGGATACATTATCTCTCCAGAGGGATTTGAGATGGACTCCGTGAAAGTGTCGGCCATCCAGGAGTGGCCTCTCCCATTGAGTACCAAGGCAATCCAGAGATTCATCGGATTTGCTAATTATTATCGACAGTTCATCCGGGGGTTCTCTTCCCGCATTGCACCTATTCTGGCCCTCATCCGGAAAGGGGGTAAACCCAGCCTGTGGCCTCCATCTGCCATAGAAGCTTTTCAGTCCTTGAAAGAGGCCTTCACATCCGCTCCTGTTCTCCGACATCCCAATCCTGCTCTACCCTACTGCATCGAAGTTGATGCTTCCGAAGTCGGAGCCGGAGCTATCCTTTCTCAGAGACATTCCACTGATGGAAAATTGCACCCCTGTGCGTTCTTCTCCAAGAAGTTCACATCCGCAGAGCAGAACTATGATGTCGGGAATCGGGAACTCTTGGCAGTCAAGCTTGCCCTTGAAGAATGGCGTCACCTCCTGGAGGGCTCTGAAATTCCTGTCCAGATTTTCACAGATCACAAGAATCTGGAGTTTATACAGTCCCTCAAGAGGCTAAATCCCAGACAAGCCAGGTGGGCCCTTTTCTTTTCCCGATTTAACTTTGTTTTGACCTATCGCCCAGGTTCCAAGAATCTGAAGGCCGACGCCTTGTCTCGTAGCTTCACTCCGGTGGACCATGACCCTGAGAGACAGGAACCAATCATTCCACCTGTCAAGATCATTGCCTCTCTGTATCCCCAATTTGCCGACCAGATTCTGGCTGGGCAGTCCTTGGCTCCTCAAGATACTCCGATTGGCATGGCCTTCGTCCCTCCAGAACTTCGCCTGGCCATCCTGCAACAAACCCACTGCTCCAGGCAAGCTGGACATCCTGGTCCGGCCAAGACCCTTGAACTCTTGAGGCGCCTAGTCTGGTGGCCTGATATCCGTAAGGATGTAAAGGACTTTGTGGCGGCTTGTAATGTCTGCGCCACTTCTAAGCCTAGCCATTCCCGCCCCAGCGGGTTGTTACAGCCTTTACCGGTTCCCTCTCGTCCATGGACGCACCTCTCTATGGACTTTATTGTCGAACTTCCTCCCTCCGGTGGGAATACTGTGATCTGGGTTGTTATTGACTGCTTCAGCAAAATGGCCCATTTCATCCCTTTGAAGAAGTTACCCTCTGCGGTGGAATTATCCCAACTCTTTATTAAGTACATCTTCCGCCTGCATGGTTTCCCGGTGGAGATCGTCTCCGACAGAGGCACCCAGTTTACCGCCAAGTTTTGGCGTTCCCTATGTAAAGACTTGGGAATAACACTTCAATTTTCATCTGCCTACCACCCGCAGACGAATGGGGCAGCTGAACGTGTGAACCAAGCCTTAGAACAGTTCCTGAGGAACCATGTGTCTCTTTGCCAGGACGATTGGTCTGACCTCCTCCCGTGGGCGGAGTTTGCTCATAATAATGCATGTCATTCCTCCACAGGAAGGTCTCCGTTTATGGTGGTGTATGGACAGCACCCTCAAGCCTTTCCTCAGGACTTCATGTTGTCGGACGTCCCGGCTGCAGATGATCTGGCAGCCCATATGCTTGCTATTTGGGCTGCAACCAAGTCTAATCTGGAGAAGAGTGCTCTAGTCCACAAGACTTTCGCGGATCGCCGTAGAAGGCCCTCTCCTCCCTACAAGGTGGGTGATAGTGTCTGTGCCATCTCCCAAGTTGGGTCCGAAGTTCCTGGGTCCGTTCCCCATCTTGGAGATAATTAACCCTGTAGCCATCAGACTTCAACTCCCACCAGAGATGAGAATTCCCAACGTGTTCCACGTCTCCCTAGTGAAGCCCACCATCTCTAACCGTTTCTCTGATGTCCAATCTCCTCCTCCTGCCGTCTCTGTGGAGGGTCAACAAGAATTCGAGGTGGAGAGGATCCTCGATTCCAGAATCTCCAGAGGGTCCCTTCAGTACCTCATCCATTGGAAGGGCTTTGGCCCCGAAGAATGCTCTTGGGAGGGACACCGTGATGTGCATGCTCCTCGTTTGGTAAGAGACTTCCACTCCAAGTTTCCCCAGAAACCAAGCCCCGGTGGTCCTGAGGCCCCCCGTGAGGGGGGGGTACTGTCAAGACCGCCGGGAGCGCGAGGAGTCGCGTCCGCTCCCGGCGGCGAAGAATCCAAAATGGCGGCGCCCAGGCAACCCACGTGGGTCCCGACGCCGGCGCCGTGACGTCAGCGCGGCGCGGCGGGCACGCTGACGCTGGCGCAAGGGCGCCAAATTCAAACATAAAAGGTCGCCTGAGGCGCCAAGATGGCGCCCGAAAATAGGATCCTGATTCCTTGTGATTCCTGGGTTTCCCTTGCTGTTTTCCCTGCTTATTCTGCCTGATTCCTTGTTGTGACCCCTTGCCTGGACCTGGACTTCGTTGATATTCTGCCTGTCATTGACCCCCTGCCTGGCCTTGGACTTTGTTACATTCCGCCTGCCTTTTGACCTGTGTTTGAACTTTGTTTCTTCTGCCTTACTCTTGGATACCACGATCCTGATCCCTCCTGAGGGGCTTCCTCCTAGATCCGGACTACTCCCCAGAGGGGGCTCCCGGCTCCCTGACAGCTACATAATGCAGATATATCCATACCTTTTTAATATGATCTGATCTCATCCAGCCTGGTAGCATGCAGTAAGTACTTAGTACATGGACACAAACAATTTTTTCCTCCCTTTAGGGGTTATTTATACCTTAGGCTCACCTTGTGCGTGCAGAAAAACACCCCCCCCCCTCGGTGTCTGCGCATCCTTCTTCCTGGTTTGCGAACCCGGAAGTGACGTCATAGCGCGTCACAACCCGGAAGAGAAACATTGCTCTTTCGCATTGCTCCAGCATGTGTCTCTTCCAACGCGCTCTTGAAACATGCGCGTCCTGCCTGGAATCCTTGTCCCTTAGCTGCTTGAAACAGTCAGCTATTCATTTGGGATGCACTTTTGCCATAGGATGTACATCCCCCTCCGCTCTCCCTCAGGTAGCTTTGGAACGGCCTGCAAGTCATCCTCTTCTCTACCTATCCCAGGTAGGACAGGAAAAAACATGAGGGGGAGGGCCTCTGTGGGGGTTTTTATAGGCTGTATTAATTGTTTCTACCTGTTCTACCAGGAGACACGGGAGATTAACCCTCTATGTGCTGCCTGTAGGACGTAATGGAATGAGAATTGCTGTAAAAATGTACCGGATTAAAAAGTTGGCTTATTTATACTTTTTATTAGCTTACTAACATTGTTTACGTTTGCTTTTCTCCTTTCTAGGCTGCTTTCCAATAATAATATACTTTATATTCTATTTATTGTCTAAATGTGTTGATTTGAACTTGTATGTTTGCAAATTCTACTTATTAATAAACCATTCTTACAAAATGTAATTTTTTTTGTTTGTTCCTCAATTTGCATACCTAAATAAGCCCCTACCTTTAACAAAATACCAGTATTACAGGATGGCAGTATTGTCATTTTTATATTATGCATATAAAATTCAACAGGACTGCTGTCAGAGGACTTTTGAAAGGGAAATGAGTGGGTAGGAGAGTTTGGGCACAATTTGGGCACAATTGTGGCATGACTGGGGTTAATCAGCGACATGGTAATTCATGCAAGGGGCTTTTTCTATCTTCTTTGGGTCTCCATATTTTACTTATTGTCAGGCCTACCACCCAGAGGCCAAATTTACCAGTGAACTAATAATCGGGGACCCCTTGAGGTTGGGTCCCATTAACTTATTAGTATGGGGCCACATAATTACTGACGGCAACCCCCATCCTCTTCCTTTTACACGTAACACTCATATATCTGATTTAATCAGGATTAGTGCAAGTAATCCTAGCAGCGAAAATAGCAGAGCTCACTGTGTCAGTGAAAGCAGGGGACAGGGAGCTATAGTGCAGAGATGACCCAGCACCTAATGTATATGGTACACGAAGGCACAAGGGACTGTTTTGTGCACTTGTACTTTAGTTGTTATTGATTAGGCTCTCACTCTCATCTATACTGAATGATACTCAAACTTTTAACTGATTGCATTGCTTGGATGAATACAATGATGCATGCCATATATATGAATGTATTATGCTGACCTACATTTTTGTTTATAAACACAAGGCAGCTGGTTTAAATCTTTCATGAGAGCATTTCTCTCCACCTTTTCTTATTGAATGAAAAATAAGTAATATAATTTCCTCATGTTTCATTCCCTGTACTTTTTTCAGATATCATGGAATCGGAATCGGAGAATCATCTTCCTCACACTTGCTTAATACCAACCTACTGTTGAGGAAATCTTGCAGATTAGGAAGAGTGAGGACAGAGCGCAAATGGGGGGATATATTGCTTGATAGGGAGAGCTGAAAGGGGCCGGAATTAGAGGGAGGGCTTAGGATAAGGTTGGTTATAGTAAACAGCATTTGTTAACACTTAACACCATGAAAATTAATACATGATCTCATATATATATATCATCATCATCATTTATTTATTTATATAGCGCTGTCAAGATACGCAGTGCTTTATATTTATTTATATATATATATATATATATATATATATTCAGCAATATTGAACAGTATATAATGTAATCTGCCAATGTTTTTCCACATTCAGAAAGTGGTTAAAAGTACTTAGAGAAAAAAGATTAGTAGCTGTAAAAATGTTTAAATATCCTCATACAGCCATCCGGCATTGAACCGGAGAGAGCTCTGCCCTGGAGATATTATAGGAACTGGTTAACATGAATAAGCAAAGAAGGATTGGGGTATTTCATAGAAAGAAGGGGGTGGTGATAACTGAAAAAAAAATGGATTCATGGTTGTACCTGTATCCTGCAGTGAGACAATTTTGCATTAACCACTAACGGTCTCAGATAATGATACATCTTAAAATGTAGGTATATCCACAGGTTTATGTTGCACGGAAAATCACATTCATTAAAGGTACTTGCTTGCATCAACATGCACTCTTTGCACTTCCATAGAGTTGCTCTCGGCGTTGGTGCCATCCTTACTCCCTGTTGTGACTTAAAGCACAGTTGTGCCTATTGTTACGCAGGCCACTGTGGAACCCTGGAACTACCCCCATCTTAGAACCAGGCAGTTATCCAAAGTTCCTACATGGGCCTGTGTCAATCACTGCAGTGCAGTTGACCAAAGAATAGGGCGCACATGGAGTTAGAAAACTATGATTTTTCTCAAAGTGCAAGCACGCTGACACACCAGCCACAATTGCATTAAACACAATTCCTCCTGGCAACTGCAATGATGCTGAAAGGTAAACTGGGAAAAACACTGCTCCTGGTAACTTTAAGAGCAAATTTCCAGTAATTAAACCGGAAATTCAGCTATTATAGTGCAGGGAGTGCACTTACACTGACCCAAAAAGGCAACACTTTGAAACTGAATTTTAATAAAAGAGGTAATTGTGTGACTACTCTATCTCTTTATTGTGAATTGATGTAGAGCTAGGCACCTAAGCCAAACAACTATACTAAAATAATAAATAAATAAATAAAAGCTAAAATTAAAAAAGAAATGAGAAAAGACAGATTGAGGTTTGGGATATCAGTGAAATAAAATACTACCCGCAAGAGTGACAATGAAAAACTGTTGAGGGTACCTAAATTAATGTTAGTCTTCTGATCCTCTATTAATCATAAAACATTTTAAATTGTTACTTTAAATAGCCGTTTTGGCAATGTGGTTGGTATCTAAAAGGTTATCCTGAATGTATTACAGGTGCAGATCACAGAGAAGACACTTGTGCCCACCCCACACCACTCCCTTATGATACATTCAATCACCACGTAACAAATGGCGTCAATTCTTTTATCTTTGTTATCCATACTTGGTTCTAAACGAGGAATAGAGACACTGACCTAGTAACCGTCAAGAACACAGCATGTGTGATAACCTGGCATACAAACAATGCTTTTGTAACACAGGCAAACATAAAGCAAGGTAAATTATGAAATGCTTTGTTTGTGGTAGGCTGTGAAAGCCTATAAGGGTTGCATTGTATATTAGTTGAGCACAGATAATTATCTTCCTTTTTTGTTTTAATTCATACATTCATAATCTACAACATGAACATATAAGGAAATGTAAAAATTATTATCACTTCATTAGAGGAAAGATATTTGCATTGGAAATGTAAAGGTATAGCTGCTTGATAGGTATGACATGTCTTTATAGGGTCTGATTGGGAGGGCCTGGGCCCATTGGGGCTGCCACCTCAAACAATTCAATATAATATACACATTATTAGGCAATGGTTTGACCTCTAGAGGCATGTAGCTTTCGGAAGGTACAGTACTATCTTTGTGTTCAGGTAGTTAGGGTACATGTGATGTAAACTACAGGAAAATGTCAATTCAAGGCAAAATTTGATTCATTTTTTAAAGTCACTCATGGTGGACAATTAACCAGTGTGGGCTAATCCTGCCCCTATTTTCCTGTCCAGATTACTGTGCAGTAGATGGCTAACCATTGTTCTGAAGTTGCTGATCCTTTCTCTCTTCTGTCTCCCTTACTGTTTTTCCAGGGAGGCAAAGGATCCTCCTTATCCCCTCAGGGTGGACACAGAGACATATATGGTGAAAAAATCTGTGGAGGTCACAGTCTTCATTTAACAATTAGGCAAAAAGGACTAGGTACACCCTGACCCCTGCTGCGGATTCTACCATTAAAATGTGGGCTCACTGCCCGGACTGTAAACCATGGAGCAGGGATCATGGGGCAGTGCACCCTCCATTACCGAACCGTAAGATGGCTCATCCCCTTCTGCAATAAAAAGACAGATCACAAGTTAGGACTCTTTACTGTGTCATTTATGGGCCTTATGTTTCTCTTGTATTTTTGACATCCATCTCACCATCATTTTTATCCTTTCACTACTTTTGACCCCATTGCTGCTTCAGTTGCTGCACCTATTTTGAAAGAATGGGATCCAAACCTCTTTGAATCCCACTCTTTATCAATCACCACTTTCTTCAGTACCTGCCTGAACTGGGAAAGCTGATAGGGGGGAATGTATCTTTATGTATTAAGAGCAGTTGCCCCCCTGGTGGGTGTGCAGCCATATATTCCTGTACTAACTTGACTGGGCATGATGTCTCCCTTGTTTCTTGTATGCTTACCCTTACCCTTCTAATGTAAATTAGAATCTTCTTATCCTGTATTAGCATGTTTGTACATTAAAGTTCCTCCAAACAAAAGTTTTCCAAAACAGACCATTCACATAGTTCTTCTTGCAGGGGTTCACTAACTGCCACAAATTATCAGGGTATTTATGAGCAGATTTTGATGCATTAGGAGCAAGCTTAAAGAAAAGATCCCGCTTTTCCCTAGACAAAGCATCTGCCATTGTGTTCTATACACCTGGAACATGCTGCACTTTAAGTGATATATCAAACTTCATGCAAATAAACACTAGTGCCTCAGCAGTCTAATCACCTGGGTTGAGTCAGATTTTTTGTTAACCCTATCATATGCCATTCCTGCAGCCACCTACCAGCACACAATTTCCCTGCAAAATAACCTCCAAAACCAATGCTACCAGATGCGTACATGAGCAGCTCCAACTCTTGGCTAAGCTTAACCTCCGATATCCATATTCTTATAACATTAAAACTGGATAGAAAATTGTCCCAAACCTCCAAATCCTCCCTCAATTCCTTTGTAGTTCTGATCTTATGAATTTTTTTTTATCCCTGCTGTGGATTTTTCCAGCCTCCTATTGAATATGGGGATTATTCTACATGCAAAGTTCAACATTTCCATCAACTGCTGCATTTTTTTTAAGGATACCTTGCTAGCTATTGTAATTTTTTGCTAGCTTGTTTTGTCTTCTCTAATTTATCCCTGGGGAGCCTATATTTCTTAGCTTTTGTATCTATCTCAATACCCATAAAAGTCAACCTTTTCCTTTATTACCTTGGAAATATTTTTTAATGCTAAGATTTTTCCTCCTCCTTTCTTGCTATCAGAATCTGAATCTGACTCAATGCCGATTCTTTTACTGAAACTGTACCACTCGCCACTGTTGCATTAGGGCCTTCATCCTGCACTGGTTGAGCTGATGTGGAAGTTGATGCTTGTTCTTGCTGACTTGCATGCTGACCCCTATTTCCATCTTGTTTCTGTGTCCTCTCTCTCCTCCATTGTCACCAACTCTTTTCCTCTTCGTTGTTCCTCAAATAGAAACTTTGCATACAGTTGCATGTCATCCTGCTGCATGAACTTGTGCGTGAATGACAAAATTTGTATTCATAATCATCATTAACTTAATAATTGTCCTCCTCAAAATCATTCTCTTCCTCCTAATAATCCTCAAAATCATTTGTGCCAATACTGCTGTCCTCGTCTATACCTAGGCATCAACGCATTTTGTCCATAAATTGGTCAGTCATTTCCCCTTACTCTAAAGCTACCACCTCCATTTGTACTCACATTGTGCTGCTTGCCGGCCACCTTTATGGGCGTAGGGACTGCCTCTATACCCCATGCACCTTCACATGAATTGTCCACTAACTATCTACTCCATTCTGCATTTTTCGCATTGGTGGCAGTGGAGGCTTGTCTCTTACTTCCTTCTGCATATTTCACATTGGTGGCAGTGGAGGCTTGCTTCAGCTCCCTTTCTCACCCCCGCTGTGAGCCTCTGAATCGCTCATTCCCCTTCTCTATCAGATTTCCAGTGTTAAACTCACCTGCATCCCGTTTACCTATCTCAATGCTTTACTCGTTGGTGAGGAAGTGACATCTTTGCGCCAAACCTCTCTCTCCTGCTTCTTGGTGTTCACACCGCTGCTCCCCTTACAAGCTGGCTTTGTTGAAGGGCACCTGCGCTGGGGGAAAAATGTACCTTACGCATCATCTGCCTGCTGACTTTAATCTGACACTGCTCCCAGTCCTCCTGGAACTTCTTGGGGCGCAGTATTCTTCTTATAGGCATTCCTCTCCTTTCAATATTAGCTGCTGCGACTTCCATCTTCCAATTTTTCCAGTGAAGATCCACATAGATGTGAAACAGATGACGCTAAAGATTGTCAGATGTCATGTAGAAACAGAAACACAAGTAAGTCTGCCTGCATAACAATTTCCTGATCTTAAAAACCCTGCTAATTAATCACCCTCCTTGCTCATTCCCCCAGCCCCCACTTTTAATGTTAGATACTATAGATTTACTCATTTGATTTAATACAATCATATCATGTACTGCATTATATTTTTGATATCCCTCAGCTCCTATTTTACATCTGACCCATAGGACCTCAGAAGAGTCCTGTGATTTGACAAGAACTAGGAATGTGCTCTCCACTTACAGAAAGGTTACAGAATGAAAATAGGATCAAATGGCGAAAAAGATGGGAAAAGTAGTAAAGGTCAGAAGCAGAGCAAGTTGAAGTAGTGTCTTTTGGAATCAAAGTGGAGATATAGGGAGGGGCTTCACTGTTAATTGAAGGTTGATTTGAGAGACAGTGAAAGGCTTTGCATTGGGGAGCATCCAGGTCTGGACTGGGATTCAAAATAGGCCCTGGCATTACAAGTATACAGAGGTCCAAACAGCCTCCTACAGGCCCAATATAGTATAGTGACAGTCTATGGCAGCTTACAGCAGTCCCTCTGGCTTTTTCCAGAATATACAGATTGCCAGTATGGGCGTGGGAACATAATTTAATGATTCCAGTAGCAGCATAGTGAAGTTGTGTAAAATAGTACATTGGAATGGTCATATAAACCAATGTTAAGCTGATGAAAGATAGGGTTTAGCAAGGGTTTAAATGGGGGTGTTTAAAGAACAAATAGGAGTCTAAAATAATCATAGGCAGTAACCTGTGTAGTTGACTTAAAGATGATGTTGTCGACTGTAAGTGAAACTTGAGGTACAGGAAAAGATAATGGTGAAAGTACAATGAATTCCATTTTAAAAAGGATTGGTTTTATGTGGTGTGTAAAATATAGGAAGAAAAAACACAATGGCAAAATGGTAACTAAAGTAAAATTTAAGAAAATATTATTGTACTGTATATATTTTGCAATGCTGCCTCTACAAAAACATTTTGTATGCAAAAGTCCATCATGTTCAACCCCTCCAAATGAAACCCACCACTCTATGTGCTCACATAAACTATATATACCAATATCTATATTAATTGTAGATTTTAGTATCACTATAGCCTTGAAAATTATGCTTGTCTAAGAAATCATCAAAGCCCCTTTTAAAGGCATTAACGGAATCAGCATCCACAACAGTACGGGAAGAACCACCTACGCTACTTTAAATAAAAGTTATTTTCCAATAGTACCTCTGGTACAGTGATCCTCTTTATGGGTAAAAAGGTCCCCTGCTATTTGTCTATAATGTCCTCTAATGTACTTGTAAAGTATAATCATTTCCCCTCACAAGTGTCTTTTTTTTCCAGAGAAAACAACCCCAACCATGACAGTCTACCCTCATAATTTAAATCTTCCATTCCTCTAGCCAGTTTAGTTGCACATCACTGCACTCTCTCCAGCTCATTAATATCTTTACTGGAGCCCAAAACTTGCTTTAGTAGTCACAGAATGAAACTGCCTGGAATTAGACAACTTGTTATCTACAAAAAACCCTAGATCCTTCTCATTTAAGGAAACTCCCAACACACTGACATTTAGTGCATAACTCCATTCCAGTTTCAGAATGCACAAACAGTAATCAACAGCCTCTTTTATTCATTTTGTTTTGTTTTGCTTTTTTTTTTCCTACATAACATTATAGAGTATGCACTTTACAGAAATCATTATTGCACATTCAAATAATTTAAAGCTTCAGTAACACAGTGAAAATCAAACCAGAATATACTGTACATATGCTAGGTAACTATAGGAAGGGGAAGATATGGCAGAGCATTATTCTTATTCATTATATAATTATAATTGTTATTATTATTATTATTAATTATGTATTAATTATTATATTTATAGTATTTATAAAATGCTAACATATTCTGCACCATTGTACAATAAATGGGTGTATACATTAAACATACAAGAAAACATAACAAAAAACAACCAATACAAGAGGAATGGAGTGCTATATTTTTTTCTTTGCTATGTAAGTACTGGCATGGGACCTGCTATCCTTTTGGATAATGAATCGTCAATATATTTACATGGATCCATAGAAACTGATCACTCCTGATAATTGCTACATGTTTGTTTTTAAATATCCCCCTTGTAATCTTGCTGATAATGAAGCCCTTGTTTTTCTTTTTTTCTTTTTTTTTTTTTTTTTAATTTTTTCACACACATATTTTTTTTCACTCCAGCAATCTATGTTTATCTTTTATTCAGACCCCTGTGTTCTTGTTATTTTATTTTTTATTGCCTATTTTTTTTCCTTTCATTTGTGGAAACTGGTTTTGTAACTTGAATATTGTATTGCCTTACACCTTTGCAATCTGGGTCGGTGGGCCATAAAGTTCCACGATATCTGATCAATCCATTGGTAGCCCAGCTCAGAGTGCAATTGCAATCCTGAATGAATTGTGATATGATAAATACATAACAAGGTAAAGAAGCATTACATATCCTTATTGGAAGGTTTCTCACAATCACGCACAATGTTCCTAGGTACTGTGCTATTATGTTTTGTTCATAAAAATGCAAAAAAAATGTTTTACAGTCTTTTTAGGTGTTATGTCTGCTGTGTGATATAAACAATATTATAAACTATTTTAAACAATAATTATAACTTTGATTTTACTATAATTTGAATGGTATCTAGGATAGTAAATAAGCATTACTCCCAACTGGTATTATGGCTGACCTCCCTGACCTAATGTGACTTTGTCTTAGAACAATGGCACATGGGCCCTTAGAGTGATTTAAAGGAGAACTAAAGCCTAAAAAGGAATATTCAAATGCCATATTTTATATAAAAATCCCTAAAACAGAAATTATTCATCCCAGTGCTACAACTATAGAGGAAGCAGACCTTAAAGTTTGGGGGGGGGGGCTGTTGCATAGGGAGGTCCAGATCATGGGGGTCAGCTAACTCCAAAAAATGTGTGCAATGGGGCAGATGGCATGCAATTGGCCTGGGAGGAGGGGCAGGTGGATCATAGTCCATGCTGGTGCCCTCTAAAGGTGGTGTTTTTTTTTCCTTCAGTGGGTGGGTAGGGTCAGTGGCGCATTGTTGCGCCCTTCAAAAGTTGTACATAGGAACTTGTCATCTTGAATTTTGTTCGTCATTCTTTTTAGAGTCCGTGAAATTGAACACATGAACAGTTCAGCTTCAGAATTCTTTCAGAAGTTGGTGGAGGCCTAAGAGCCCAGAGTGTTGAATCAGTTTTTGGGCATCTGAAGAAAAATCTATTGAAGATTGTTGGGTTCAAGAATATATACCAGAGGTTCAAGGTCAACCAGGAATCAACAAGAAAAAGACCAGAGTATAAAAACCAGAAAAGTATGAATTTTTGCTATTTTATGTGCTACTGAGGGTTTATGTGCCTTAGAAAAGACAGACAAATACAAAAATACAGAGTAGCAGGACGACCACAGGCTATGCAGCAAAGCATAAGAGGCGTGGAGTCCCAGGAACCACTGGTCCTAGTGTTTGGACCAAGGAGGCAGAGGCAGGACTGCTGCTTGCAGACCGAAGCAAGCTATATTGCAGCACAAGTATATTATAAAGCAGGGAGTAGATCAAGGAAATGCACGCAAAGCCTAGCAAAATCACTTATGAAGAATAAAAGTACCAAGCCCCGCAGGCATTAGTGAGAGTAAATAACATCTGCTCATCTGCCTTTACTGGTTGCCCCCTCTCCCCCTACTGTTTGCATTGAACATAGAGCCTCTTGCCATACAAATCAGAACTGAACCAACATCCCAGGCCTCAAGATAGGGACAGTAAAGGAAAAATATTGTTGTACACTGATGATATATTATTATACCTAGAGAGTCTTGGGCAACCACTCCAAGAAGCCCTTCAGCTCAATGGCAAATTTGAACATTTTTCATGACTACACATAAACTGGGATAAATCCAGCATTTTTCCAGTTGACAACAATATCTTCCCTCAGAACCCCCCTCCACCTCAAATGGGTACACAAATTGAAATACCCAGGTATAATAATAAAGCAAGATGCAACCAAGTATAACATAGATAAATTACAGCCTATCACCTGCTCCTGTAGAAATGTGCAACTCGCTTGGTCTAAACTTTTCCTGACCTACCCAAATTATTGTACATCTTCCACAATTTCCCAAGGCTTATACCCAAACAATTAATACTAGAAATTGAAAGTATGCAAATTTAATTTGTGTGGAACTACAAAGTCCCTAGGTTTGGTCCCTAAGGCAAAACCTAAGGCAAGGCCTGGGTCTGCCTAACCTTTACCAATATCACATAGCCTCTCAATTTTATTACCTCTCCTGGTGGTTCAACCAAATAACCCCAATATGGCCCTGCAAGCAACCATTGTGGGTAACATAGCAACTTTACATTACACCCCATACAGGAAAAAATGTGACCTCGGTTTTGACCACCTAATATTGATGGGCACAGAGTGAGTCTGGGCTCATTGGTCTTTGACCAAATCAAACTGGTGAAACCTGAAAACCCGCCAAAATGTTTTACCTACCTGCAACTACAGCATGCATTTCACTAACAATTCCAGCAACTGCAGCTGAACTATGTATGTGAAATTAGTGTTTCTTTCCAAGGCATGAGTTAGTAGAGGCACTAGGGGAGGTGGTCACTGCCCCCCCTTTATTTTATTATTACACAGGACTGTATCAGCATGTTTGTGAGTCTGTAATGCTTAATACTGGTAAGAGCTCCAAAATCTACTGACCACGCCTGTATTCTATCTGCTATTTGTTATTTTGCATGCCTTTCCTCTGATTGGTTTATTAACTTTACAGGAAGTAAGTGTCTCTTCCCCTTCAAAGATTAGCAGCTGTGCTACAGAGTAGGACCAGGGTTGCCATGTTGGGCTATTTATTTCAAGCTCAGGTGGGTTTTCAAAGTATAAATTAGCCAAGGTACAAAATTGGGCTAGTTTTTTGAGCCTTGGCGGGTTTGTACTTTGAAAGCTAGCCAAAGCTTTTTACCCCCAGTGTGCCATTACAGTGCATTTTGGGTAATATAGTTTTTATTCAGCAAATGCTGACAGCCAAGGAAAATGTGCGACTACAATACCCAGAATGTTAACAGAGTAGAAAGGTGTAGAAAGCAACTCCCATTTCTATTTGCTGCAGTTTCAGCCCATGAATAGGACACTGCTGTTGCTATGCTATTGCTAACTCACTTCAGCTTTGTCAAGTAAAAGTTAACCTTCACATTGATATTGCACAATCTATTTTTTTTTTAACGGCAGGATCACCATTGTATATTTGAGCTGCTACCTTATCTTCATGTGATTGTAAAGTGAAGGGCCTAGGCTTGTAAATGGCTGCAGGCCTGCAGCAGCTGCTGCTGTGAAAGAGGGTGGGGGAGCACACTCAAAGCACTTGTCACACTGAGTGACTTTCTTTCATGCAAACTATGGGCTACAAATGCTGGGAGAGGGAGTGGGGCTTGCTATGGAAAAAGCAGAGTCTTATGCCGTGTTGGACTGGGATGCCAGGGACCCACCAGAATTCCTTAGACTATGGGCCCACTTTTCAAACTATTATTCCTCCTCTCCTTACCCAACCTAGTTTTTTATCTCTATAAACTATACTATATTATTCCATTATTAAGCCCCATAAAGAAATAGGGAATGCCAATGAAATAGGCCAAATGGTTAGAAGCAAGAGACCCACTGACACATGGGCCCACCGGGAGTTTTCCTGGTATCCCAGTGGGCCTCTCAAAGTATTGCGGCTATCACGATAAGTTTTAAATGGTGCATCTGCCTTAATCAAGATATAATCGTCCCTAAACATAGGTTAACATGTTTAGGGGAACATAATCTATTATTTTTTTGGATAGCAGTGAGAAAAGGTAAACAACCCCTTTAAGGCAGCATGCTAGAACACTGGACTAACAGCTGACAGGGGGCCGGGCACCTCACACGTCAGTAGAGGAGGTTTACCAGCAACTACGTTCAAAGAAGAAAGGTGTGGTGCACAAAAAGGGGCGTGCTTGCTATGAGTCGCTACTGCCAATTGGCAAATGCTAAACTGAAGTAGTAGTTTGGCAGCTGAGAGGACTGGAGTGGGGACAGGACCAAGACATTACTTTTCAGGATATAGGATTGAGGTGCATGCTAGAAATCTTGCACGGAATAAGGAAGACTATGCAAGCCCTGCTGTGCTAATCCTATTAAGATTAACAAGAGGCGCTGTATACTGCGTTCCACCAAGACTGTCACTAGCTGTATGTGCATCAGCTGGACTCTAGCAAAGGATTGAGCCAACCTAGCAGACTGTGTGTGACATACAGAACTGATGCTGTCAGTGTATCACTGTACTGAGCAGTGCCTACTGGAACCTTATCATTCTGAGCACTGGAAAGCTATAAGAGCGTGTTAAGTTTCCAAGAAAAAGAACCTGGTAGCTGTTCTAAAGAACATATTAAGGCTGTTTTACTGTTGCACAGCATTAGAAAATAACTAAGTTGCTCATCCACCCTGCCCCTGGTACTCACAGTCCAACCCACGACCTAAAGCTACATATCATTCATGTTTGAATTAACCCCATCCTAACATCACCATGAGAGGTAAGCAAAGCATTCCTGTCAATGTTCACTTGGCATATCCTTAAAATAATTGTGTGTATATCTATCTGTTTATGTAATAAATGCTCAAGAACCACTAAAAGTCTGTATAATACACCCTTATAAAAATGCTTGGAGCATTTTAAGCATTATTTTGTTACCACTCTACCATGTTCAACTACCATGTTCAACTACCACTGTTCCATGTTCAACTACTTTTTCTATGTGTAAAATTAAACTTTTTGGCATAATGTATTTTTTTTTTTACTATGGAAGACTATATTTTTCATTTAATAATGATCTTATCCCTCAGTCTCTAATTTGGCTCTGCAATAGGTATACAATGTGCCATCTTTTGTATGATGTGTCTAAAAGGAGCATGGTCACCTACTTGAGCACACAACAATGTTCCACTGACCCATATTTATGAGGGTGGAGCTGGTGCAGCATGATAGCCTTGCTATCACTTAGAGATCACATCCAAGCCATTAAAATTGAGTGTAAAATAGTAGAACTCTAGGGATGTAGCGAACGTCGGGAAAAAAGTTCGCGAACATATTCGCGAACTTGCATCAAAAATGCGAACGGTTCGCGAACGTCGCGAACCCCATAGACTTCAATGGGAAGGCGAATTTTAAAAGCTAGAAAAGACATTTCTGGCCAGAAAAATGATTTTAAAGTTGTTTAAAGGGTGCAACGACCTGGACAGTGCCATGCCAGAGGGGGATCAAGGGCAAAAATGTTTCTAAAAAATCCATTGTTGACACAGCGCTGCGTTTTGTGCTGTAAAGGGCAGAAATCACACTACATTTCTAAACCTGTGTAATAAAATGCTTTAAAACGTCCGGCGTCTACATGCCAATCAAGTCGTGTAAAGGTTACAGCCTGTTCACACGCAAAGACGAAACGCGGTGCTTACTGCAACGCAAAAAGACGCAAAGAGCTTTAATGAATGATATCGTCAAGTGAGCAAATAATAGTTTTTAATTACTAGTTGAGCTTGTCACCTCCAGGATGTTCGTCCTGTTGGTGGCAATATTTCTGTAGTGGTGTGTTTAGCAGTCACCGTGCTTGTGCGCACGTGCACGGTCAGGCAGAGGTAATTCAATGTACAGTGAAGTGAACCAAAAAACACTGATTCTGCAGTGTGGGCCCAGTTTTGGTGTACTTTATTGATCACCTGCGGTGACCATAAAAGATGCGATTTTGCCACTGTCTTTGCTGCCTGAAAAACGTCACTCGGGTGGTGTTTCTAGAGACGGTATTATTATTGATATTTAGACAGAATGTGAACAAGCTCACACAGCTAGATGGTTGTTGTTTGAAAATGAAGGACACACTGAGCAAATAATGCCTACAAGGTTAACGTATACACTACTACAGCAGTGGATACGGAATATATTATTGCTGCCTGAAAAACGTCACTCGGGTGGTGTTTCTAGAGACGGTATTATTATTGATATTTAGACAGAATGTGAACAAGCTCACACAGCTAGATGGTTGTTGTTTGAAAATGAAGGACACACTGAGCAAATAATGCCTACAAGTGCACTACTATTGGTGCACTACTATGAAGAACAGCAACAGCACTGTACACGTTAAAGAACAGTAAGATAAGTAAAAGAAAAAAAAAATATATGTATATTAAAAAAAATATTTTTCTCGGGTTGGTGCTGCTGAACTACTAGGAGCAGCACAGTAGCACACCAGTCCCACTCCCCAACACTGCTAGACTAATAGCACTGGGCTTATAGTAGCAACTAGCAAAGTAAAAAAACAAAAAAGAAAATAAAAGCAGTCCTTACAAGGACTATTGGGTTATTACAGCAGTCAGCAGATGAGATCAGAAGAGATCAGTGCCCACAGCAGGCAGCTACATACAGAGCACTGCAGTAGAAGGTAGATTACTAGCCAGCAAAGCTACCCTAAAATGTCCCTCAAATCCCTGCAGACTTCTGTCCCTCCAATACAGAGCAGTATCAAGTAGATTACTAGCCAGCAAACTTACTATCAACTGTCCCTCAAAGAAATCAGTGAAATCAGTAACAGCTCTCTCCCTACACTAGCTCTTGCAAGCACACACAGGCAGAATGAAAAAACGCTGCAGGGCTTCAGTTTATATATGGAAGGGGAGTGGTCCAGGGGGTGTGGGGGTGGTCCAGGAGGGAGAGCTTCCTGATTGGCTGCCATGTATCTGCTGGTCTGGGGTGAGAGGTCAAAAAAAAGCGCCAGGTAAGGCGAACCCAAAATGGCGAACGTCGCGCGACATTCGCGAACTTGCGGCGGACGCGAACAGCCGATGTTCACGCGAACAAGTTCGCCGGCGAACAGTCCGCGACATCCCTATAGAACTCCACAAATGCTGCCAATGGCACCCAAACAAAAATGTTAACTGCTGCCTGTCACTTTTAATAATGCATACTGAAAGAAGAGTCTTGCCTCAGGTAAGTTGCCAGGGGAATACTAGCAAAGTGGTAGTGTTTCAGGCACAACATCTCTGTTTCCCTGACTATGCAGGCTTTCTGCAGGCACCTTGCATAGAGAATTGGGTGGGGTGTGGGCTCCTTCTAAAGTTACAAGCTATTTTTATGCCACCATAATTTCCAAATAAGAGTTACTGCCTGCTCGTTTTTTTTTAAAAGTTTTTTATTTTTCAGTTTTACAACAAAAAAAAGCATAAAGTTAGAGAAAAGAAAAAAGAGTAGTCTCAAGGGCTAACCTGTACCCTACAGGATCCCACTGAACCTTTTACCTTTCTTGAGCCATTACCCAAGCCCCCCCATACCGCATCAAACTTTCGGGGACACCCTCTAGCAATATATGTAAGTTTCTGCTTAGTAAGGGAGTCATTTATCAGCTGTTTCCAGAAACTAAGAGTAGGTGCAGTTATTGACTTCCATTGTAGTAAAATCGCTTTTTTAGCATAGTACAGAAGCTGTAGGTAACATATAGTTTCTTGTGAGAGCCTATTGTAGAATCTGTGATAATACCAAGGAGGCAAGTAAGAGGAGAACGGATATTGGGCAGGTCGAGGTCTATAGCCATATAGTACTGTAGTACCTCAGTCCAAAACCTTTGCACTTCGGTGCATTCCCAAAACACATGCAAATAAGTACCAACAGAGGTTCCACATTTTGGACAGACATCAGAGACTGTAGGATACAATTTGGCTAATCTATATGGAGTGTAATATACTCTATTGAGAAATTTAAGTTGTATAAACCTATCTCGCATTGAGATCGTTATCCCAGGTACTTGTTGAAGTGCATCGTTCCACATTTCGTCATCTAGTTCAGGAATATCTCTACACCATTTCTGTTTAACTTTTTCCAATGGGTTAGGGCATGCCTGCAGCAAAATTGTATAACACCATGAGAGTGGCTTTCGCAGGTTTGCCTTAAGTAGATATTTTTCTAGAGTAGATTCTTTCAGTTGTATTGGACGAGTAGGGAATTGCACCAAAAAGGCATGTTTTAACTGAAGATAGCGGAAGATCATGTTAGACGGGAGATTAAATTCATGTTTTAAATTTGGAAACTGTTTAAGATTCCCATTGTCCACATCCTTCAGTACTTTAACACCATGTATTGCCCAACAGCTAACCTCAGGGACAAGTTGAAATTGGGGCAGATTATTATTACCCCATAAGGGAGTCCATACAGACCATACGGAAGGGGTACCCAGCACCATAGATAGGGCCTTTTGAAAGGCACGTATTACCATCACCATAGGTATTACAGTGGCCTGGGACCGAGACGGGCCTCTATACAAGGATCGGGCTAGAGCTTCGAAGGAGCCGACTGCTGCAGCCTCCAGTACCACCGCCTGATTATCTAGTTTGGGATTTATCCACCAATGAGCAAATACCAACTGGTTAGCCAGAAAGTAGAGTTTGAGGTCAGGCAAAGCTAGTCCCCCCCCCCCCCGTTGCTGGAGCACAAAGAGTTTTCAAGGCAATACGTGGATGTCCCCCTGCCCATAAAAGATTCCTTAATAAACTGTCTATTCGTTTGAACCAACACATCTGCAGGGTTACTGGAGAATTCTGAAACGCGTACAGAAACTTTGGTGGATAAACCACTCCCTACTCCCTACCAGGGAGCGAGAGTGGAAGGGCCTGCCATATTTCCAGTTTTACACTAAATGACCTCACTATGGGATCGAAGTTGAGAGTAATATATTTGGATAGGTCTTTATGTATCATGATACCAAGATACCTAAACGAATCAACCACTTGTAAATTACCTACAGTCTGTGGGCAGTTCTCAGGAGAGGAATCAATGGGAAATATCACCGATTTACTTTCATTCACCTTTAGCCCTGAAAACTCACCAAAAGCAGCTACTGTTTGGAGGAGTGCAGTCAATGCATGATTGGGGTTTGCTAGATATATTAACATGTCATCTGCATATAATGACAACTTTTCAGTGACAGCCCCCAGTCTAAGCCCCTCTATCTGTTGATTTGCCCGAATTTGTAGAGCCAGAGGTTCAATCGCCAAGGCGAATAGTAGTGGTGAGAGTGGGCAACCTTGACGTGTCCCCCTTTCCAAAGTTATAGCAGTGGAGAGTGCTCCATTTACTAGAACTCTCGCCTGCGGATGTGCATACAACGATCTGATCCATGCCCTGAATCTCGGGCCTATATTATAGCGGGCTAGCGCCTCCCATAAATAATCCCAGCTAACTGTATCAAATGCCTTTGCAGTGTCAAGTGATACTGCCACTCTTTGTCCTTTGTTATCATGCATAAGTGACAGGTTGGTAAATAGGCGTCGTAAGTTAATATTGGTGGACTTGTTTGGCATAAAGCCCGTTTGATCCGAGTGAACTAGCTCTTCTATAATTCCTTTAAGCCTATTAGAGAGGATTTTAGCAAAGATTTTTAAATCACAATTTAAGAGCGAAATGGGTCTGTATGAGTCACACCGGTCAGGTGGTTTACCAGGTTTGGGGATTAGAGTGATGTACGCTTGGTAGCAGGATTCTGGGAGTATCTTATCCTGAGAGATGTCATTAAACCAAATGCCTAGTTTAGAGCTGAGAACATTACTATGGGCTTTGTACCACTCCAGTGTCGGACTGGGGTGCCTGGGGCCCACCAGGAAACCTAACTTCAAGGGCCCACCCAATACAAAATAGCGCCCCCAAATAAATGTCAAAATAAAATTTTTATTAAAAAAAGAATATTAAATTAAAATTGTTTGTTCAACTTCGTATTCCGAAGTCGCCGCGATTTAGGAATACGAAGTGACGCATGTGCCATGCCACAAGCAATTTTTCATTTTAGCCAGTGCAAGGATGAGGTAAGGCTTTTGGGGAGATTGGTCGCCACAAAGACGAGGCGATTAGACACCAAGCGACTAAATCTCCCCAAATCGCCCAGTGTGACCTTACCCTTATGTATCAATCCCCCAGAAAACAAAATAGGATAAACACAGAGCTCCGTGTATAAATTAACAAAACACAAGGCAGGACATTTGCAGGTCCAACACAAACTGCAGCAGAGGCCCAAGACCAAAAACAGTATAACTGTAAGTATAATGCACAACACTTTACTCACATACTCGCTTTTGTTGTCCCAGTCTTCTATTATTATTTTCTCTTCTTCTCACTATCCATTTGCATTTTTCTTTTTCCGGTATTCCTGCTCTTGTACTTTCATATTTTCCTCTCTTGCCTCTTCCTGTGATTATCATTTTACTTCATTCTGCTTCTCTCTCCTCCACTAGCCCTCTAGTTTGATTTTCCTCTCCCTTTTTGTAAAACCCCTTCTGTTTAATATCTGTTCCTTTTCTCTTTACCAATGATATCTCCTTGCCCCTTTTGTTTTTTTCTGGTTTATTCTTTCCTTATGACATGATGCATAACTTTTTACTATTTTCCCCTCCTCCCATTCCCCAATTCTCTTCTCCACCTGTATTCTTTTCATATTCCTTTTTAGCCTTCCTCTCCCCTATCTTGTGCAAGTCTATTTTGCAGACAGGGAGTCTATTAGCGCAGAGTGGAGAGGAGAGAGCAGAACTATTTCTTCACAATAAGAAGATTTTGTTGAGGGGAGGGCGGGAGAGAAAGCAGAACACATATATTCCTGAGTGATGGACAGCCTGCCCGCTGCCCTGTGATAGAAAACATCACTACATCAGAGATTGTGTGGTCCGTGAAATGCAGAGTTAAACTGTGTGCCTGGATAAGAATGTTGGAATTTACAGATCTCTGACAACTTAACACTGTCTCAGCTGCAGTAAAGTTTCCTATTACAGGGCACCAAGGGCAGACTGACGATCGCTTAGAAATATCTAATTTGCGTCTTGCTTTCCCCACTCCCTCCTCTCTAATATTTGTTTTGTGAAGGAACAGTTCTCATTCTTTCCCCGCCGGCCGCCACTGCCGTTAACAAACTTTTACAGGACCTGAAGCGAGTGCAGTGCAGGAACCTGTCAGGCGGAAGTTATGGTTGTCAGCTGTTCCATTCAGCCTCTCTCTGATTCCCCCACACGAAGGACGCCGGCCAGAGATATCATCAGCACAGCTAAAACATGCGTACAGCATGTCACTGGCCCAACAGCTTTATCAGGTGGAGTAGTGCGGGCTGGGGGGGCCCGGGGGCCCGGGGGCCCATAGCTGTGGGATAGCGCACAATGCAAGCCAAGCGCAAAAACCGGAGCGCGGCTCACAAAGCACTGACAGAGACAAAGTGTGGTCGTGAGGGCCCACAAGGACTGGGGCCCACCGGGACTTTTCCCGGTATCCCGGTGGGCCAGTCCGACACTGTACCACTCACTGGGGATACCATTAGGGCCAGGGGTTTTACCCGGTGGAAGATTAGTGATTGCTCTATCTATCTCCTCTTGACTAATATCCACATCTAGCTGGGCTCTCTGATCATCAGTTAGATGGGGGAACACAATACTAATCAGGTAATCTATGAGTTCTGGTAAGGACTTAGCAGGTGGGGCAGCATAGGTGGATTGGAAATATTGTACGAAAGTATTTGCAAGTTCTTGTTGTTCTGTGATTAAATCTCCATTGCTATTTCGAACACCTCTAATCACTGTACATGAGAGAGCCAGCGCTGCCAACAGTTTCCCATTGTTATCACCTTTATCAAACCAAGCTGCATTTTTATAAAGTTCTTTCTGTGAGTATTTATCCACATATAACAGAACAAGTTGTCTCGGAGAATCCGCTATTTCAGCTTTAGCGGCTTCTGTGGGGGAGTAAACCATAGCCCTTTCTGCCAGAAGTAACCTAGATTGCGCTTCAGTTACTTTTGAATCAATCTGTTTCCTAACTGATTTAATAAGTGCAATATACGTTCCCCTTAAATAGGCCTTGGCTGCATCCCACACCACCAAGTCTGAGGCCGAGCCCTCATTAGTCTCCCAGTATTGAGTCAGTGCCACTGGAATTTTCTCAATTATGTCTGGATGTTGTATCCATTTTGGGGGGAGTCTCCAAAGTAAGTCTTGGGGTTTAGAGTTGCCACCAATGCACAATAGTATAGGTGTATGGTCCGAGCAGACCCTGGGCAGAACTCGTACTTCCCCCAGTATTGGTAGTATCTCATTAGTGACTAGGTAGAGATCTATGCGAGAAAGGGCTCCCATAGCTGCTGTATAACATGTAAATTGTTTGAGTTTTGGGTTCTTCCAACACCACGCATCCACCAAGCCCAACGTTTCCACCCAGTGAACAAAGGAAAGGGAGTCATGAGGATTGGGCTTAAGCCTGTCCGTGGTCGGATCAAGCACCATATTAAAGTCACCTGCCCATATCGTAGGCTTTTGGCCAAGCTCTGTTACCTTCAGTACTATTTCATTAAGTAGGTGTAAATCTGCCGGAGGCGGAAGATAAACGTTAACTATTATATAGGACGTTCCCCAAATTTTAGCTTGGAGTATTAAATACCTGCCAAATCAGTGGAAAGGTTTTCAATTTGAAAATGAAGGGATTTTCGAATAAGGATGGCCACTTCCCTGGAGTGAGTAGAGTATTCGGAGGTGTATACTGCAGCTACCCAGTGGCGCCTAAGAGCGCGTATACGCTGTCCAACTAAATGGGTTTCCTGGAGGAGAATGAGGTCAGCGCCAGACTTTTTTACAGTGTCAAGTATAACAGACCGTTTGATCCTATCATTCAACCCTCTCACATTTCATGTCAATACCTGAAACTTGTTACTCGCCATCATAAGATGATATTACATATGATCGTGGAAGCATTTTGGAGTAGCCCCGAGGTTCAGGCCCGTCCGTATGAAGTCCCCAATACAGAGATACGTTTTGGTACCCTATATACCACAAGTGACCCTTGAGACAAAGATAGGAAAAGGAGAAAAAGTGTGAAAAGACATTAAATAGACAGTAAGCATTTCCCAGAGACCTGATCCCCCCTCCCGGTATCCTCCCCCAACCTGAAGATACAAACATCCCCAACATATTAACCAACTAGGGTAAGGTCTGAGTTACGTCCAAGCAATGCCCAGTCCAGAGAACCGAACCATATATCAAGGTAACACCTTAATCGTGCTGATCAATAAGAGCTAATAAAGGAGTAGTCACTTAGATCCTGCACCGCTATCCACTTAATGGTGACAAAGGGTGTAGTCCCTCCTATCGGTCGCAGCAACTGGCATAGCGGTAAAGTCCTGGTGCACAACTACTGGAGGTCCATAAGGAGAGAAAGAAGGAATGACTTGCCAGCGTCTTGATCGACTTCCCTTTTCCAGGAAGCCCGTGTCGGGGCAAAGTATCTGTGCTTGAAAAGTACATGAAAAGTACATGAGTACTCCCTCCTGTAGCTTGCTCAGGCTCATGCAGCCCGCACAGCGTAAGATTCCCAGGAATAAACACCATCAGCTGGATTACAACAAATGCAACTGTGGGAAGGAACTTCACTTCCAGTAACTATTAACCCAACATAATGTCACTAACAGTATCGAGCTTGGCTACTGGTAGTTAACACCAAATATTAGAAAATCAACTGGTAGTTTAGGTGTTATCGAAGCATACTGTACCAGATCACCAGCAGGGGTCTTCTTTAAATGCTAACGCTGCGGACTCCGTGGCGGGGGTGCCCTGCGATCCAACCAGTCAGCAACCGCCTCTGGTTTATCGAAGAAGACAGAACTGTTGCCATCGAGCACTTTAAGTTTGGCAGGAAACAACATTGAATACTGAAGACCTTTGTCCCTCAGCCGTCTCTTGACACCTTGAAAGGAGCTCCTCTTTTTTTGAACTGCAGTGGAGTAGTCCGGGTAAAGAGATACTCGAGCCCCTTCAAACAGTATGTCCCCTTTATTCGTTGCTGCTCTGAGGGCTGCATCTCTGTCTCGATAATTGAGGAGTTTAATGAGGAACGCCCTAGGAGGAGCACCAGGAGGCAGGGGCTATGTAGGGACTCTGTGTGCCCTCTCAACTACAAATTGTGCAGAAAAGTTCTCATGGCCCAGTATATCTTTGAGCCAGTTCTCTATAAAAAGCTCTGGATGAGTGCCTTCCACACGCTCAGGTAGGCCTAGGATCCTGACATTAGACCGTCTCTGCCTGTTCTCCAGGTCCTCTATGCGGTCCATTGCTGTTATCAGGCGCTCTTTTACCATTGTTATGTCCCCTGGAACTCTCACCATGCGGTCCTCTAGCCCTCCTACACGTTCCTCCAGCTGCCCAGTGCGTTCTCTTATGGCCTGCATATCCTGTTTGATAAGCGACAGATCCACCTTAAGCTCCTCGATCTTAGAGGTAAACGTGGCAGCAAGTGTGGACCGGCACTGTGTTATAGCCGTCAGCAGGTCAGCAGGCGAGGGAACTGCTGGAGCAGGGCCAGGAGCCGGGTCTTTGTCCTTTACCGGCAGTGCTGTGGGAGCCCGCTCCGGAGTGCGTGGTGAGGCAGCGCCATCTTGGTTTGGTACGCGATCAAACTGCTCGAGTCTTGCAGCCGTATCTGGCTTGGTTTTGGGCGCCGTTCTGCGCATCATCGTGCACCTTATTATCAGCAGAGAGTTTAGCGTTAGGTTTGAGCAATTTCAGCCTCTGCAAGGCGTAAAAATGGGCTAACAGGATGGCAGCGGTTCGGAGCTCTCAGATAGTGTGTGCAGCTAGGTCGCCATCAGGCCACGCCCCACCCTGCCTGCTCGTTTAATGCCATTGGTGGTATGCCGGATGGCAGTGATACTTCCCGCAGGTCAGGTGGAGGATCTGGAGTGTAAGGGTTGGGTGTGAGACCAGACAACAAAAGTCTTTAAATTAGATGGAAGGTAGAAACACTGCAAGTTGCAAGTTATTAGGCATCCCCAGTGACTCTAGGTGCATATCTAACTCAGGTTTAGGGTTGCCAACTTTCCCCTCCCCCATTTCCGGATGGAGGGGTGTGCAGTGATGTCACAAGGGCGTGGATGTGATATTGGGGGTGGGGATGATGTTGCAGGAGTTGTCACATCAAGCTAATATGGCAGCTGCTATCCTTAACAAACAGAAAGAGCTTCTAGAGCTATTTACTCAGGTATGGTATAGCATTCTGCAGAATAAATATAGCCTTATAGCTTGCACTTATGTGGTTAATCTATTGGCAATAAACTAGTTTGGTAGCTTTCCTTCTCCTTTAAGTGAAATTGAAAAGCGCATTGGTTCAATTATGTGATCCTCTCCCAGTTAGGCTGCCTTGGGGCAAAACATTTGGATCAGTCCAGGCTTTCTCCTGGGTGGCTAAAATGGGCAATGATCTATCAGTGTATGGCCAGATTCAGGGGCATGTTTACTAACATTGGAGATAAATATCTGGAGAGATTTCTGGAGATGTTGCCCATAGCAACCAATCAGATCTTTGCTTTTGTTTTCTAACTTGGCTGTGGCTGTTTAAATCTAATTGCTGATTGGTTGCCATGGGCAACATCTCCAGAAATCTCTCCAGATATTTATCTCCAATGTTTGTAAACATGCCCCTAAGTGCTTACATTCTGTCCTGAGCTCAGTGGCCCTGACAGGTTTCTAGTGTATTAAGGAGTTGCATTTTCTGCGGGTTGGCATATTGTAGGAAGCACCCATCAATCAAAAATAAACTCACTCTGCATGGAGAAATATCCAACCTGTGGTTAGTTTAAAACTGAATTGCACAAATAAATACTTTTAATGGCAAAACATCAATGTCACCTTCATTATAGAAGTGTCAGTATCACCAAAACTATACTGTTGATCAAATAAGCATTTTGGAATGTGAGGCAACTTTTTGACTTTTTTTTATGTAATTGTAATTTTATACACATATTCCTATACTCCCACAGTTCCCTCCCTTAACCAACCACTTATTGAACGAGCACTTAACTTGCAACTATCAACAATGTTATATAAAGGTTGTAGGTTTAATGTTACATCCTTTGTACATATATAAGCAGTTGCATACTGCTCTGAATGTACATGTTTGTTACTTGCCTTAAAAACGTACTTATTTATATCCTAGTAGCAAAATGTATACATCCCTTCTACATTACATGACATGTATTTTAGGCCAATATTCAGACTGTAATTATTGGATTCAGATCTTGTGATGCAATATGAAACTTGAATAATATGTATATTTAATTAGGTTTTGCTATTTTAAGCTTTTTTGTACAATGTTACAAGCATATGACCATACGTACTAACACTAATGTAACCACTGAAACTAACCATTACTATCCATGTAGTAATATCTGACTGCCAAACTGAATCTGTAAACACTACTGCATGTTGACTACTTACCTTGTAATTCTTATCCTAAGCCAATATGCCATTTTTATTGTGTTATTGATCTGTTTTTCTTCACATTCAATCAGGCCCGGAATTGTGGTGAGGCCACAAAGGCCTGGGCCTAGGGTGGCAAAATATTAGGGGCGGCATGCCGTCCAGACGCTTTCTGGGGAGCATTAATTAAACTCAGTAATATTGTTTTGCCTCCAATATGGATTCCTTTTTTCTTAGCTGGTATCAAGTATAAAGTATGGGGTATGGAATGGGATACTTTATCCGGAAACCCGGTATCCAGAATGCTCCAAATTACGGAAAGGCCATCTCCCATTCTATTTTATCCAAATTTTTAAAAATTATTTCTCTGTAGTAATAAAACAGTACATTGTACTTGATCCAAACTAAGATATAATTAATCCTTATTGGAAGCAAAACCAGCCTATTGTGTTTATTTACAAGATTTTCTAGTAGACCTAAGGTATGAAGATCCAAGTTACAGAAAGATCCATTATTCAGAAAACCCCAGGCCCTGGGGTTTTCTGGATAACAGGTTCCATACCTGCACTGTTTTAATAAAACAGAGAAAAAAAGTACACATTTTTAAAATAGTGAAATATTTTATTAAAATGGAGTCAGTGGGAGATGGCCTTCCCATAATCTGGAGCTTTCTGGATGATGGGTTTCCAGATAACAGATCCCATAGTTGTTATAGCTAGCGGAACTACCTGAAATACATGGTGCGCCTTCTATATATACTATATTCGGCGCATCCATCTCGACGAATGCGCTTCCTCTCTGCACGTCGGATCGTTTAGTTCAGCCCTTAAAGAGACCCAATAGTTATGTACAGTTAGAGCATGACCTTATAGGCATTATTGTGCTTGATAAGCACCCTCCCAAACTTTCATGAAAAATATATATACAAATCAACTGAGAGTTGGGGTGATATGTGAGTGTGAGTGCTATTTTGGGTCGGATTCTGTGCAATGAGAAAACCCTACCTCATAGTTTATATCATGAAATCATGAAAACACTACTGAAGTCTATAGGAAAATTCTAAATTGAATTTGGAAGTTTTTATTCATCAATACAAATGAGTGAAACTGGCGCATATACATTCACAGAACCACGAAACCTTGCTTAAATGTGTTTTTAGCTATGTAATAGCATATACCTTGCCCTGTCTTATTAGATAAGCTCCTTTTATTATGCTAGAACTGGTCTTTGGAAAAAAATGGCAACATGGGATTCATTTTTCTACCAACATGGAGCCTGGACAGTAGTGATGTCTGGGTTGACCCGAGCCTGCAGTGAAGTACAGGTTAACCATCGGTTGGGCAGGTTTGGGTTCAAATTTGGTAGATCATTGTGGTTTAGTATTGGGTGCAGGTCAGACTGGGGAAATACACTCCTCCTCTGCTCCCAAGGATAGGATCTTGCAGTTAGCGTTGGGTGCTAGTTAAGCTTTTGTATGTTAAGGTCGGGTGCGGGTTGAGTTTTTCTTGACCTGCACATCACTCGGACAGCTCCTTAGAGTGACAGGGAGAAGGCTAGGGTGTGCTCCTATCCCATTGGTTGATGGGAAAGGCAATGGGTGGATAATAATGATATCTGTGTTTTGTTACTGGTGCAACAGACAATGTTTTGTTGGCAAAACATAAGGCATGGCAAAATTCTAGTGTAAATTGAGATACATTTGGCCATGGGTGAAACTGCGAGTTTGGCAGCAAGACTGTACTAGCTAAAATACTTTGCTCATCCCTACTCATCAACATTATCTCAAATGATGTAGGTACTGTGTTATAGCACTGGTCTTGTATCTGTTTCTAACCCTGTGGGATTCACATTTTACTGTCACGTAAGGAAGTTAACCACCCTTTTTTTAATGAAGTAAACCACTTTTTGATGCTTTATTTTCAAGCTGTTACTGTAAATGTTATCATCTAAATGACATGGGGATTTTGCCTGCTTTAAATGAGAGGGAAGTTATGATCATTCTTAATTCTGTAATTGTATTACTTTATTTTACTGCAATTTATTAGTTTTCTCTGAGCTTGAGTCTAAAAAGGGTTAACCTCTCTAATCTCAGGTTTACGTAACAAAATGTTATTCAGAGTCAGATAAACTGTGTCAGTGGGACAGAAAGCCTGATGGACAGGTTAGGCTACCACTAAACTACAATCCTCTGATGCCTGCCAACCAATTGAGGTTGGGAAATAGTTTCCTGGTTGTGTTCCACATAATCACAGCAGATGCCTCTTATATAACCACAGGATACTTGAGAGGTGGGACTACAAGCCTGCAGCCAATTACCCCTTACATACCATATTAAAATGATATTTGTGCTTTCAAACCACTCCTTCATGATTGGTACATTGCATGCCCCGCAATTAACAGTAAACACACTATTATGTACAGTACTTACAGGGATGTTTACTTCTGGGCTCATTTTAAACACTGGGCAAACCTGCATCTGGGACGTAACCTGAGGCAAGCAATAACATTTTTTCTTATAGTGTTTCACGTACAGTTGGCTGAACAAAGCTCATCATGGTTTGGTTGCCTGGGTTACTGGCCAGGTATATACCCAGGTATATAGATATATACCATTTGTGTGGATACAGTGATGACCACTTTTCTTTAGCAGTGATAATCTCCCCTTACATAATGGAGCTCACACAATTAAAGAAGAAATAAAGCTTAACCAAAGCAGTAGCAGCATCAGCTTATATTACAGGCCAACCTCATTTCCTGCTTGATAATTTGTGACGGCCCCTAAACTTAGCTTCTCAACAGCTTCTCAGAGCCCACAGAGCATGTGAGTGTCGCAGACACTTTCCAAGATGGTGACCCCCTGTGACAATTTTTAAGTCCTGGATCATTGCAGGCAATGAGAAACTGAAACTTGAGGCTGGTGCAATAAGTTCGGTATGCAAAATATGACATTTTTAGCCATATTAATTTTTAGGGTTCAGTTCTCCTTTAAGGCACAGGCATAGGTTTCATGGGTTTGAGATGAGTATTTAACTGGGCTTTAAAGGAGGCAATAATGAGCAATTTATTGTCCAGGTTTTATTTTTGGTTAAAATATTTATGTATATTTTCTTTAAAAATGAAGTGCCCCTTTATTGGAACTCTGCTATGGGCCCTGTCCAGTGGAGTAACTACATGTTACTGAGCGCCACAGGAAACTTATTTTAGGGACAACAAAATATCCGGTTATCCTGTTTTACCAATATATATTAAATTTGCTCATTAAAGGGGTGGTTTACCTTGAAACAACTAGTTGGTTTCAGATAGATCACCAGAAATAATGACTTTTTCCAATGACTTTCCATTTTCTATGTGTGACCGTTTTTCTAGTATTGAAGTGTAAAGTGTAATTTCTCTCCTTCTGAAGCAGCTCTGTGAGAGGGGGGGGGGTCGCCAATCCTGTAAACTGTTCTAAATGGATACATTTAGTTGATACACTTCTAATCTTTGTCTCTGCTGAGCAGAATCTCTTGGTTTCATAACAGGCAGCTGTAAGAATTGATACAATAGTTGCTAATAATCCAGAGATGCTGCTGAGAAATGTATCAACTAAATGTTGCAAAATTGTAACAGTTCAGACTGCCAGACTGAAACACCAGAGACACGATGTCAGGGAGCCGGGAGCCCCCTCTGGGGAGTAGTCCGGATCTAGGAGGAAGCCCCTCAGGAGGGATCAGGGTCGTGGTATCCAGGGGTAAAGCAAGAGAATAATCAAAGTCCAGGCACAGGTCAAAAGGCAGGCGGAATACAAACAAAGTCCAGGGCCAGGCAGGGGGTCTATGGCAGGCAGAGAATCAGCGAAGTCCAGGTCCAGGCAAGGGGTCACACCAAGGAATCAGGCAGATTATAGCAGGGGAAACAGCAAGGGAACCCAGGAATCTCTTAGGGAACAGGATCCTATTTTCGGGCACCATCTTGGCGCCTCAGGCGTTCTTTTATCTTTGAATTTGGCGCCCTTGCGCCAGCGTCAGCGCGCCTGCGACCGGCGCGCCGTGCTGGCGTCACTGCGCCGGCGTCGGAACCCACGTGGGTTGCCTGGGCGCCGCCATCTTGGATTCTTCGCCGCCGGGAGCGGACGCGACTCCTCGCGCTCCCGGCGGTCTTGACACACGAACATTCACCTTTAAACTTAGATTTTGGAAAAAACGTAAAAATAAATCATGGAAAATAATTGGAAAAAGTCTTTATTTCTGGGAAACAATCTAAAAACAACTGAATTGAAAAAAGTGTTTGGAAGGTGAACAACCCCTTTAATAAGGGTCTTTTTCAACTGAAGGGTGGGCATGTCCCAAGCACTATAGGTGGGAAATAGTCAATCACAGGCCTGCATTCACATAAGCAAAGGCAGGCTTCAGTTCCCTATCAGTTCTGGTTGGTCCCAATCTGACAGTGCTGAGTACAGCCTGGTAAAGGAGGCAGCAGAAAGTGGGACTTATGGGTAGTACTGGTAGGGCTTTTTGCAGCAATTTCTATAAATCCCAAAACATTTATTTTAAAATACATTTATTTCAACTAGTATATAATACACTGGCACATTCTTGTTTTCCACAACTGAACTGAATTTGGAGAAAAGTTTTTTTTCCTTGAATTTCTCACTGAATTGAATCTGGCTCAGTATGTCGCCTTTAATATATTGTAAACACACAAAACAATCTTTATTCACTTGTTTTCTGTGAATAACGATCCTTTCAGTTGTGTTTTTTACACACACCCATAATTTCCCATTGTATGACACATGTTAAAGATAATATTGGGGTTGAAAATATTCTGAAATGTTTAAAAAATGCACCATATTAGTGCACACATTCGTTTTACCTATATATATTTGTGTTTAAGATCTAACAGCATTGATATGTTCCATGTATAAGTAGCCTTAAGGCAAGGACAAATAGGGTGTTGTATCACCTCCTTTCCTCACAGACGACAAAGTGCCCAAAAATACATTTTCATCCAGAAGAATGGATCAAAATGTACTAATGGGCACATGTTATCTGTGTGAGAGGTGATTTCCTGCTGCCCACAAAGAACCACATCTATCATTGCCCTTTGAGAGCATGTGTGACACAGACAAGAGGAAAGTTAAAAATTAAGCAAACAATAAAAACGCAAAAGGGTGTAGGTATAGAAGGTTTTAGAATACAAAAAAAAGGTATAAATAAGTGACTTGAGAGGGAATGTAATATGCTTCATTAGCACAAAAAATGTTAGCAAAGCCCATTGCGAATGTTAGCGACCATGATTGTTTCTTTTTTGACAGATTACAGACCTCAATAACTTCCTCCCAAAGTTTGCAACCAAATGGCTTTCGCAGTGTATGTAATAACATTTTTTTTGTCATGAATATTTAACCAAACTCTAGAGCAGATGTTAACGCTAACTTTTTCTTAGCAATGTAATATTCACTAGCCAATGATTTTACATTTCAAGCAAAAATGCCATTTTAAATAACATTTTTAATTACATGCCTTTAAAAAGTGAAGGAGAAAAACCAACAGAGAAGCACTGTTGAAAGCTATAAAGGAAAATGTTTAAAACATTTTTACACTGTTTTCTTTGTTAGTTGTGATGGTATTGTGAAAGGAGTCTTGTAACAGGGGTGTGGACAGTAAAGAAGTGCAGCTATCAAGTACACTGGTGTAGGGCGGCAGTCATTTTACATGATCTGGTAACCTGAGTGTCGTGGAAACCCAGATACAAAATTATGGTTACTTTTTCTGCAGTGCAAAATGAAGGACAGCTATGTTTGGAAGATACTAACAAAAAAATAAGAAGGATGAGAACATAATGATAAATATAAAGACAAAGTTGAAAATGAAAATGCTTCCTAGCACGGCAAAAAAAAATATTGTAGTAGTATAAAAATGTTGTCTGCGTGCATTGGCAGCATCATCACCATCTTAGGCTGTTTAATTATTTGTAGAATTCAGTATATTATCTTTTGTTATTATTAATAAATAATAATAAAAGTGCCAATTCTGTGCTAATGCAATACCCTCATTTTAAGACAAAGAAAAGGATGAGTACAATTAAGCACAGTACCCTCTTTACATGGTTTATGGTTAAAAGTACATAAAACAAGACTGTGATTGTTACATATACAGTAGATTTATGAATTTAGATAAATAAAAAAATGTAATTAATTATTGAATATATATGTGTGTGTGTGTGGTATGTTTATTTATTTGTTTATTTATTTATCGGTCAGCCAATGAATCCAAATGATTTGTAAAATAGGGACATCTGGTGGACATGTGGAAAACTGCCAATTCACAAGTATTTCATTTTTAGATTAAAAGTGGAATGTTTAGTCAGGTTCTGTTACTTTTAGATCCCCACTGTAAAGGAAACAATATTTCCCTATGCATAATAATGTTCCTGTTAGGTATAAATAAATAAATATGTAAACCACCTGCCATTTTTTTTTCACAGCACAGATAGAAGTAATCCCATGTAAAATATGTGGAGACAAATCATCTGGAATTCATTATGGTGTGATTACCTGTGAAGGATGTAAGGTAAGTGTTTTGCATCAACTCAACACAAAACTTCACATTCTATTTTAAGGAGAACTCAACCCCCCAATTAAGAAAAAAACCCTACCTACTGATCTAGATAGGCCCCCTCCCCCTCCATGCTTCCCCGGCATACTTTACTAACCTTCAGAATGTCCCTGATATATTTTCTCACCTAACACTGCAGAGTTAATGCAGCTGAGCTTGTGGGTGCCATCTTCCGGATCTTCAGATTTTTTCAGGTCCTCTTCAGCAATTTCTGGCACTTTTGGCGCATGCACAGGCGGTATGAACTGGAAGACTGCTCCAACTGCACATATGCCAATGCGGCGCTCTATTCCAAATGAAGACCGGCGATATGGAATATGGTGCCCACAAGCTCCTCTGCACTTACTCTGCACTGTTAGGTGAGAAATATTTTAGGGATATTTTCAGAGTTATTGAAGTATGCTGGGGGAAGCAGGGAGGGGGACTATAGCTTAGTAGCTAGGGGCTTCTCTTAATTGGGGGGTTGAGTTCTCCTTTAAGCAAAACAACATGGAATCTGCTGGTATCTTAAAGGGGTTGTTCACCTTTCAAACACTTTTTTTTCAGTTCAGTTGTTTTCAGATCATAAATAAAGACTTTTTTCAATTGCTTTCCAACTTTTTTTTTTTTTTTTACTGATTTCCAAAGTTTAATGTTCCTGTCTCTGGTGTCTCAGTGATCCAGAAGCATCTGAACTGTTACAATTTGCTACATTTAGTTGATTCAATTAGTTGATACATTTCTCAGCAGCATCTATGGAAAATTCGCAACTTTTGTATCAACAGCTGCCTTTAATGAAACTCAGGGATTCTGCTCAGCAGGGACAAAGATAACAAATGTATCAACTAAATTAATCAATTTAAAACAGTTAACGAGTCTGTGACACTGCTCCCAGAGCTGCTTTTAAAGGAGAAAAATGAAAAGTTACACATCAATATTAGAAAAATGTTCCCAAATATAAAGTAGAAAGTAATTGGAAAAAGTCTTTATTTCTGGTGATCTATCTGAAACAAACTGAACTGGAAAAAAAGTGTTTGAAGGTGAACAACCCCTTTAAATGTACTATTAATTTGTGTAAATTGAACTTCATTAATCTTGCTGTGCAGTGATCATTTTATGGCCACTGAAAATGCATTTTAATCACAGACATAAAAAATGGTACAGATAGGGCCCCAAAGTCAGCAGTTTTATAAGCCCATAGGCCCCACGATTTGGCACCTCTCACCACATTGCCCCAACTGCCACTGTAGCCTTTACTCTCATCAGGCATTTGTAATCCCCCACAAGTTGCACTTCCACTCTTGGTAGTACTGCACTGCAGATACTGCCTTTTGTGCTGCCCTAAGGCCTGGCTTTATGTTACCTTTTGAAAATGTCAGTACCTGTAAATCTATTTCTATAAATCACTATTCAAACAATTGCGCCTACCTGCTCCTAACATTATACATACATAGGCTCGGATTTGTGGCAAGGCTACAAAGGCCCAGGCCTAGGGCGGCGCAGATAAAGGGGTGGCATGCTGCCCAGCCGCATTGGGGTACTGACCCTCTGTAAGTGATCGTGATTGCACAAGATCCTGAGGGTGGGGAGGACAGTGGAAGATGCCTGCCTATGAGCCCCATTCCCCTGAATGTGCACGATCCTGGGGGGGGGGGGGGTGCAGGCAGGCACAGGGGCAGAGGATGGTGCCGGTCTCAGGGTGCCCAGCCCTATACATACAGATGAGCTCAAACTGGGATAAGAAGTGTCTCAAAGAAGTGCATAAAGCTTTTGTAATGATGTCCACTGCACTCTATATATTTTAGTATTCAAGAAAGCAGTGCCATTAAAAGATAATCTACATGGACATCTGAAGCTCACTTTTACGTTTAGATAAATAATTGGGACACATCTAGTATCTATATACTTATCTCATACTATGGTATTATACTTCAAGGTTAAGGTGTTTAGTGAGGACTTCCATATATGAATCAACATGTTGCAACTGGATTGAAGGCACTAACACAGAATTTTATCGTAAAAACATTCACTCTATATATTTTAGTATTCAGTGTAAGAAAGCAGTGCCATTAAAAGATAATCTACATGGACATCTGAAGCTCACTTTTATGTTTAGATAAATAATTGGGACACATCTAGTATCTATATACTTATCTCATACTATACTTGAAGGTTAAGGTGTTTAGTGAGGACTTCCATATTTGTAGCAACATGTAGCAACTGGATTGAAGACACAGAATTTTATTGGCCGTGGGAGTATTTTTATAAATAAATCCTGCACTGGCTAGTGTTCCTAGATTCAATGAACAGAATCTGGCCAGGGCATATTGGGCAGAAAAATTGTAAAGAACAACATGTTTTTACGATGTGCCAGGTGAGCATATAGTCAGTTTGCAAAAAACATATACACAGAAATACCTAATTTCACATATTGAAGGGAAGCCATGATAGTGCATCTTCCCACTTTGCCATGTTATTTAAATGGTTTATCTAAAATCCTTTCTATGTTAGGGCTGTTTATATATATATATATATATATATATATATATATATATATATATATATATATATGCTGGTAATAAGTGGTATCTTATGTTATTTTACTTTTGACCTTGAGTTATGATTTATTATTTCTAGGGTTTTTTCAGAAGAAGTCAGCAAAACAATGCAAGTTACTCATGTTCTCACCATCGCAACTGTTTAATTGACCGAACTAACCGCAATCGTTGCCAACACTGCCGACTGCAGAAGTGCCTGGAACTAGGCATGTCCAGAGATGGTGGGTAAACATTGCTGCAACAGATTTGAAAAAAATACATGACAATAATTTTAATGGAGATCTGTAACTAAGGCTCACTCATCCAAATTACAACTTACATAGAGACATCTTCATTTGAAAGAGTTTTGTCACCTTTGATTTTCCTCCAAATATGAATATTTACTCAGTAAATCTGATTTCACAAATTTACCTGTCACAACACAGGACATGCACATGGGCGAGGATAAAGCTAATGTTACATAGGTAGATTTCCAGGTAAAGAAATGGCTCAAATTTCCATAGACTTTGATGGTAGGCACCATGGGTGGTTTCAAGCATTAGTCATTTGGTGTTATTAGCATAAAGGGAAAGGGACTATTGTCATGGAATTGCTATTGGAAAAACATATGCAGCGTGGCTACTTTCTGAAGTAACACAAAGTCTCCCAAGGTAGCTTTGGACAGCTTTGCGCCACATATGTTTCCCCATCGGTGAGTCTCATGCTAGCAAAACAAGGGACGTTTTGTTGCTTTCAGTCCCCGAGATTAATCTCAGGCTGCAAAATGTCTTGTCTGCCATTGCCCTGAGATTCAAAAGCTTAACACTTTATTGAAACATTGGGTTGTGGCTTATGGGTAAAAAAGGTTAGAGACCCCAGCTTAGAGTCTAGGCAGACAGACTCAGCCACCTAGGGCAACTGCACACAAACCATTTTGTCAACTGCATGAACTTGTATTGTTGTATGCCTACTGGCGCACTGTCATGTATGGTATCCCAAGAACCCAAGGTTCTGGTCACTGGATCTACATACAAGGAAAGTGAGTATGTATGTAGACTCAATTATGTTTGAGCCAAGAGTGTAGAGCATCAATCCTGATTTATACTCATTTTGTGGTACTTACTGTTTTGCTATTGATTTGGCTACTGTTTGTGCTGAATGTAGGCATACTAAAAAGGAAAAAATAAGATCCTAACTATATATATATATATATATATATATATATATATATATATATATATATATAGTGCTGCTGTGACATCTGAGTGTGACAACATGTGATTGGTTTTAACTATTAAGGGAGGGATTTTCTTGGGTTTAAATACTGTGGATAAAGTTGATATCATTAATGCCTATGAATAAGTACCAGAGGGTGTGAAATGCATAAGGCGGAACACCAGTTGGTCTCAGGGGCGTAACTACTGGGGGAGCAGGGGGTGCAACTGGGCCAGGGCCCGTACCCCCAAAGGGCCCCTCCGGCAGATCGCATGCGCAGCTGGAGTCGGCTGCATCGCAAGAGAAAAATCACACGGACGAGGGTGGGGGTGGGGCGGGCCCGGCTGCACGGCCCACCCCAGGGCCCGTCCCCACCGAGTTCCATTACTGGTTGGTCTGTATACCTACTCTTTTAATTTAATATTTTATCACAATATTAACATAGATCATAATATCTACAATTAGCATATACTGTATATATATATTTATATATCTATATCTATATCTATATATATATATATACATATCCTGGAAAAAGGAAAGCACTCACAGGTCTTAAGATGCAAGAAAATCGGTGAAATTTATTGAAAATAAAACTGACGTTTCGGCTAATCCTATAGCCTTTCTCAAAGTGCAACACAAAGTGAAGACCAAACATTTAAACCCCAAGTGGCGGGAAAACCAACGTCATGACGTTATCAGGTGTCAAGGGGCGTGGAAAAGAGTATACAGCACAAAGAAAAATAAAAATAAAGCCTGAACATACAATAAAAATAGAATAAAAATAAAATAATATTGCCCACATGCAATCAGTAGTCTCATATAGAAATTACATGGTTATTAAGTGCCAATAAATGCATAATCTCAAAACACAGCATAATAGATGAGTAATCATTGACATAGTGTGATCCCCACACTGTTCCACAAGCTGGGCGTCACATCCAGTTGAAAGATGCAAAATAAAAAGTTCAAGTCAGGTGTTTTGGTTATTAATGTTACTTAATCACCAAGCAAGGACAGATTATACAATGTTGTATGTGGCAAACCCAGTGCTTCGGTACAACTGATATTTCAAACAAACATTATAGGACTTACTGTCAGTATCAGGTGCCGAACAGAGACAGGGCAAGACAACCACTCTTTGACAACGTCCATATCTGTAGCATGGAGGATGCAATGGCTAGAGTCACAAAAACAGGTTATGTGTACTTCACTGCTGGTTGAGCTTTGCATTTGAGCACTGAAGTACACTTTTGAGAAAGGCTAGGGACCTAGCTGAAACTTAATTTTTTTTCTGTTAAAATAAACACCTTTTTTTCTCCATAAGTCCTGTGTGTGCTAGCTTCTTTTGAGCCATTGTAAATACTAATACATAGCTCTGCACCCAGGCACCTTATACCAGTATACGTGCTGTGCCAGCATTTCCAGTTCTATATATATATATGTGTGTGTGTGTCAATAAGTCAGTATGAGTGTGTGTGTATATGTGCGCTGGGTTTCATTTGGAAGGTTTGAACTTGATAGACTTTGGTCTTCTTCCAACCTAAAATAATTATATAAAGGGAGGTAATGTAGAATGTAGAAGCACTAAGAATCACCCTTTGTGGCTTAATATAGGAGTAAAGACGTTAATAAGAAAGAAGAGAAAGCCATTTCAAATCTACAAGTCTGTTGGGACAGAAGCTGCATTTAAAGAATATAAACACTATAACAAATGTTGTAAAACAGCAATCCGCAAGGCAAAGACAGGGTAATGAAGAGTGCATTGCGGCTGAGGCTAAGACTAACCCAAAAATGTAAGTATATTAATAGTAAAAAGATGCGGGTTGAGGATGTTGCTCCTTTAAATAATGGTACCAGTATCGTTGCAACAGATACAGCAAAGGCAAATGTGCTAAATCAGTTCTTTTCTTCAGTGTATACAATAGAGGAGTCTGAATTCCCAGGCTCACTTCATAGCTGCACTGATGGCTCAGCCCAATCTAGTCAATGGCTGACTCATGATATGATTCATAAAGCTTTAATAAAAATTTATATAAACAAGGCACCAGGGCCAGCTGGCATACACCTCCGGGTTCTAAGAGAGCTTAGTTCAGTTTTAGACTGGCCCTTAATTCTGATTTTCTTAGATTTGCTTTGATCTGTTATGGTAGCTATGGATTGAAGAAAAGATGATGTCTTTCCAATATTTAAAAAGGTCTCACGATTTCAGCCTGGCAATTATAGGCCAGAAAGTTTGACATCTGTGGTGGGCAAATTATTTGAAGGCTTGTTAAGGGATCACATTCAAAATTTTGTCCTAGTGAATGGCATTGTGAGCAGCAAGCAGCATGGCTTTATGAAGGATAGGTCATGTCAGACAAATTTGTTTGCTTTTTATGATGAGGTAGGTAAGATGCTGGACAGTGGGGGGGAGTAGATGTGATCTTATTGGATTTTGCCAATGATACTGTGCCCCACATACGACTGCTTTCTAAACTAAGGTCGGTTGGGCTTAATAAAGTCGTTTTGCACATGGATAGGAAACTGGCTATAGGATAGGGTACAGAGGGTGGTTGTTAATGGTACATTTACTACTTGGAGTAAGGTTCATAGTAGGGTCCCTCAGGGCTCGGCATTGGGTCCACTTTTGTTTAACTTGTTAATTAATGACTTAGTGGAGGGTATTACAGTATAAGTAATGTATCAGTGTTTGCAGATGCCACAAAACTATCCAGCCGAATTAATTCCATCCAGGATGCAGCATCCTTGCAACAGGATCTTGACAAACTGGCAATCTGGGTAGCTAAGTGGCAGATGAGATGCAATGTTGATAAATGTAAAGTCATGCACCTGGGATGTAAAAATATCCAAGCCACATACCCTTAATGGGACTGCATTAGGCAAATCCATTATGGAAAAGGACCTTGGAGTCCTTGTAGATTAAAAACTTGGCTGTAGCAAGCAATGCCAGTCAGCAGCATCAAGAGCAAATAAAGTAAGGGTCATTCTTCCACTGTATAGAGCACTGGTAAGGCCCCATCTAGAATATGCCATCATGGGCATCATCCACAGAATATTTTCCAGGTGGGGGGCAAGGAAGAAAACATATTACACAAATGACTTGTACCCAACAACATCTTTTCTATAAATATATAAATTAGTATCTGTTGCACATGTATAGCATTGCCATTCTATTAGTGACACAATCTCATTGTTTGCCAGGACAGCACTTGGTATTTTCTATTTCTTAGCACAATTACTAGCCAGCAGTTTGTAGAATGTTATTCCCACTACAATTCTAGTTACAGCTGAATACATATAGCGAAACCTCCACTTTACGTACCCTAATTTTAAGTGTTATACCATTTCTTGTGGTCCCACCAATATATAATGCATAATATATTTCCCTGACTTTACACCATTTTTTATACAAAATGTCACTACTATAGAATATATGTTTATACGTTCTATTTCAATCTAGGTGAAAGCTACTTTGTTCCCAGACTGGCAGAAGGGTTAAAAGATAAGAGTCATCCAAAATGAAAGAATGAAGTGGATGCAGGACAGGAGCAGGAGACGGGGGTGAGGGGCAAAAATATTTATTTTAATATTATAAATATGTCTATATATAGATATATAAAGTGAGACAGAGAGTTATTAGAGACAGACAGTGTCGGACTGGCCCACAGGAATACCAGGAAAACTCCCGGTGCGTGGAATTATTATAGTACTGAGAGCAGGCCCCTTATCTAAGGTCTTTTGGTGGGCCCCTGGGGTCTAAGGTTTTTGGGTGGGCCCCTGGTGTCCCAGTCTGACACTGGAGACAGAGAGTTGAGTGTGGGGGTAACTCAGCTGAATGAGAAGGGAAAGAGTAACAGAGAACAGTGAATGGAGTGATGACATTAATAGGTGCGGAATTCTAGAACTGTAGGGGTTAATGTGCTTTGTGGCAAATGCACTGAGAGTGTAGGCAAAATCCAAAGCCAACCTTTACCTATAAGGTTCAATAATGAATATAGTTATACAGCTACAGTATACACAGGTTCATTATAGTCTCTATAACTCAGACACAGTCTGTCAGACCTTCTTACGCACAGTTGCCTTTTACACACATTAACACTAACTTAATTTTACACACAGGTATAGATACACACAAATACATACACATACATATACATTGGCATTCACACTCTAAGCTTAACACACCTGACAGATTCACACTCTAAAGCTCCCCATAGACGCGACGATTCTTGCCGAACAACCGATTTTAGGGAAGCCCGACCGATCCTTCGAAATTATCATACGGTTAGTGGGATATCGTACATCCTACGATTTTTCGCCGACATCTGTCAGGAAATTGATCGGCCAGGT
Organism: Xenopus petersii; assembly: GCA_038501925.1. Lineage (NCBI taxonomy): Eukaryota > Metazoa > Chordata > Amphibia > Anura > Pipidae > Xenopus > Xenopus petersii. The sequence goes on along the minus strand of CM076673.1, from coordinate 91,020,827 downwards.
CAAAAAATCTTTGTCGGTCCCAGTACAATCTATCTATGTTTGCAGGGCCAAGCAGGCAGCTCCCCTTTGTTTTCATGGCAAATTGGTCTTTTTAGTTGATGGTAAATTCATACGATCGTTCTGAGAAGATCGTGGTCTCACGATCAGGATCTGATCTTTTAAAAATCTCAACATCTATGGCCAGCTTAAGCTTAATACACCTGACAGATTCGCACTCATCTGCCCTGGGAAATAAGCTGCTTCATCAGGAGGAGACACCCACATAGTTGAGGAGCAGCAAACGTCTCACAGAGGGAAGGAGTGGAACTAAATCCAGACTGAGGCTTTGAGCAGTAGAATAGGCATTGGGATGGTCCATTATTTGAAGGGGGGCTGACCATAAGATGTAAGCTTTTTTTAAACTTATTGCATTATTATTAATGTTAAGATATGCATTCATATAAAAAAACAACCAAACTGTATATGTACATATGGCAAGAGATTATCCTTTATTATAAAGTACAAGTCCAAGGGTGGGGCAAGTTCCCCCCTTGCACCTATCTGTGGATGCCCATGTATGCCCTACAGTTTTGGTCTCCAGTGTTTAAACAGGACATTATTGTATTAGAGAGGGTAAAGAGAAGGCAACTAATCTGGTAAAAGGTATAGAATATTTTAGCTATGAGAAAAGACTGGCCAAGTTGGGGTTGGCTGGAGAAGAGGCGCCTAAGGAATGATATGATAACTATGTATAAATATATAAGGGGATCATAGAATAGTCCTGGGACTAGACCGATTTTCATTTTGGAGTCAGGAAGGAATTTTTTCCCACTCTGAGGCAAATTGGAGAGGCTTCAGGTGTTTTGCCTTCCTCTGGATCAACTGGCAGTTAGGCAGGTTAAAAAAAAAAAAAAAAAGGTTGAACTTGATGGACGTGTCTTTTTAACCTAACTTACTATGTAACTATGTTACTATGCATGTTATTCTCTGGAAATACCAGTGGTTCAAAATAATTGTTGTTTTTCCTAGCTGTGAAATTTGGTCGCATGTCCAAAAAACAAAGAGATAGTCTGTTTGCTGAGGTCCAGAAGCACCAGCAAATCCAAGACCAAGTCCTTGCCAGGGACAGTAAAGATACAGTCTCTCAGAGTTACTCCACCAGCACAAGCAGTGGCCTGTCAGACTTGGAGGAATTAAGTGGCCTATCAGATGGTCTGCTCTTTGATTTTCCCCTTACTCCTGATGGATGCAGCTCATACTACAGCTTGGAGCTTCCACTTTCTACAGAACCTTCTCCTGACTCTAGCCATGGGACCACACTGGATGAGTTGCCTGTACACTATTCTTTGGGACTGATAGAAGACCAAAGGTTGCTGGACCTAAACAGTACAGAGATAGGTCAGTATTTATAGATATAGAAATTGGTGTTTCTGTCAGGGGTGTAACTATAGAGGAAGCAGACCCTGCAACTGCAGGGGGGCCCAGGAGGTATAGGGGCCCCATGATGCCCAAATTCATGTACAATTTAAATAAATATTGTTAAAACAGGTCAACCTCTTAGACAATTTGGGGGCCTAAAAAATTATTTCCTGTGATGCCCAGATATATCTAGTTACGACAATGGTCTCTGTGTATAAGACTTCAGGCTAAAACAGGCAGGAAAAGTTGGCCATAGCATTAACATTTAGTACAAAATAATAGACTGATAGGATTTCTAAGGTCATATGTGATTGGCCTGCAACTTTTGTAATACCTGTTTATAGTACCCTGTACCGTAGGGCAGCACACTGTACATGAGCTTTACTACAGGTAAACAAATGGTAGAAAGCCACACTGGAGATGGAAGGTAAATGGTTAGTCAATTTATGAATTCAGTTCATGCTAAGTGACACAGAAGCTCTATGCTCATTGGTAATACTGTTGTTGGACTTCTAATTGTGCAAGTAAAAACAAATTACTATTTTTGACATGAAAAAGGTGAATCAAAATGATAATCTCTAAGTATGGCCAGAAGTTTAGGTCAATATGATATATTTTATTATACTGTCAGTTAACAATGTTTTTTAAGACTAATCATGTGTACGATATCTAGATGTTAAGGTAATGCCCGGTCTAAGAGAAGATTTGTAATAAATTAATTTTAAGGCAAAGACAAGCTAGAAGCCCACAATTTACTTAAAGGGGTCTTCCACGCAAAAACAGTAGTCGTATTTTTAATAGGGATACTCAGAATCCTGGATTCGGTTCAGGACTTCAGGCAACAGGATTCGGATTCAGCCAAATTCAGCCTGACCCCCATTTGAAAGCTGGAGTCAGAAGAAGGAGGCAAATAACATAAAGACTATAAAATATAGATAATGAAGGCCAAAATGGTTTTGCTAGGAATTCGATAGTGAACTATCTAAAAATAACTGATTATAACTGATAATTTACAAGCATCAGACCAGAATTACTCTAAGAAAAAATGTGTAAAAAAAAAAAAAGTACACTGCTTTTTACATGGCATAACCTGGCAATGTGTTGCCATGTTTACAACATATAATACATCTACTATTAAATGCTGGCACTCATAAGGGAGTATTTTATTTAATGTATAGGCTCATAGGAAGTAGGTACTAATACAATAAACCAGGCATCTCAGATGCATCTACTTACAATATCATTCTCCTGCTCAATAGTGTTGTGCGGGCCGACCCAAAACGCATGGGCTGGTGCAACACTTTTTCAGTAGGATGCAGGTGGGTGGCTTGATGAAATTTGTCCACACCTTGCTTGTGATGTCAGCTTTCTCCAATTCAACCAACCTTGTGTAGATTGTGACTTAATGATATACTCGCACCTGCCCCTCGCCAGTGATATCAGAAAGGGATGAAGCAGGGCGGGCACAGGTGTATATAATTATGGATGGTGTGCTGGGTATGGTGGGTTGCAGATTGGGAGTGGGCAGGTTATAAATTCAAGGAATCTGTAGGGAGCATGTACTAAGGCGTGGCAAGATGTAAATTGCAAATAAATGAACAAAGCAGCTCAGGACTGATTTAATAATACAGACGCTAAATTGCATCAGTACAGTTGTCTGTGACATAGAATCAGACCTTTAGTTTTATTTTCTGATTGGCAGATAATACTAATTGCTGATTGCTTGCTAAAGGCAAGTGTACTAGTGCAATTTAACACCTAAGTTTTGTGCAACTTACCTCACCTAAATTAGGTCTGGCACCTCTCTCTGTACAGGGTGCTGCTTAGCGTAGGTAAGCAGCAATGTGCAGGCCAGTAGCATTAACATATGCAGGGTCACATGTGCTAAGTGGATAGGCCATCACTTCAGCCCCTTTAAATAAGCCTTAGTGATTCTCTCTTCTGCCTCCTTGCCATAATAGAAAAGATGGAAGGATTTGTATCAGACAATTTCGGTGGTGAGGGAGGCAGAGCAAGGTGCGTTGTTTATAAAAAATATGACTTTATGCTTATTTTTTCGTACCTTGACCTTACATTTGTGCCTTTTAGAAATGTTTGTTGCTGTTTATCCAGCTTTAGTTTGTCCCATCCTTCCTATAGAACACATGTCTCAGAACATCATCCGGTCACATTTAGGCACCTGCCAGTTTACCAGTGATGAACTTAGCAAGATGATATGGAACGCTCATTCACAGGAGGAGGTATGCAGCCTGCAGAGCAAGGTAAGCCTGAGAGCTGTACCCTTTAAAAAAAGACAGATATGGGACCTATTAGCCAAATGTATATTGCTATGGGTTTTTTCGATAGTGAACAAGATACTTGATTGTTTAAAGGGGAAGCATGGGCATTACACAAAGTTTAGATATTTGGAATTACTTTAACAAAACAAGTTTACAATATAAATCTATTAATTTATAATACCATATACATGTGTATAGATGTATGTGTATATATATATATATATACATATATATATATATATATATATATATATATATATATATATATATATATATATATATATATATGTGTGTATAAATGGCTATATATAGGCTTCAGTGTGCCCCCCTCCCCCACCCAGGGGAAGTTACTTCTTTTAAAAAAATTACATGGAAAGCCTTAACTTCCCCTTTATATAGAGTATTGTGGGCTCCAGTCCTAAAGAGGGATATGAATGAGCTGGAGAGAGTGCAGAGATGTGCATTTACTGCAAACTGGTTAGAGGGAGGGAAGACTTAAATTAGGGGTAGACTGTTAAGGTTAGGGTTGTTTACTCTGGAATAAATATGAAAAATACAGATGACATTATAGACAAAAAGCAGGGGACCTTTTTACCCATAAAGAGGATCACTGCACCAGAGGCCACCCCTTCAAACTAGAGGAAAATAACTTTAATTTGAATAAACGTAGGGGTTTTCCACAGTGAGGACAGTGAGTTTGTGGAATGCCCTGCCGGATGATGTTGTGATGGCTGATTTTGTTAATGCCAGGTCTAAGAACTAATGGTAGGCAGAATAGGCACATGTCTAGGGGCGCCAGGCACCGTACGTCTTCACCTTCCCCTAGTTCGAACCCTTGTGTCTCCCACCTATGGCAGCAACCCCAGGGGCGCATGCTTGTCCATGCATGTGCGTGTTCTCGTGCATGAGGAGGGTGTAACATGGTTGGCCGAGTCACCTAGGGTGCCTGGTCGACTTGTCCTGGCACTTGTTAATGCCTTTAAGAGTGGTTTGATGATTTCTTGGACAAGCATTATATCCAATGCTATTGTGATACTAAAATCTATAGTTAGTGTATAGGAATATATAGTTTATGTGAGTGTATGGAGGGGTCAGAGTGTGTGTGTGTGTGTGTGTGTGTGTGTGTGTATATATATGGATGGATGCTGGGTTTCATTTGGAGGGGTTGAGCTTGATGGACTTTGTTCTTTTTTCAACCCGATTTAACTATGTAACTATTATGGGAAATGCCATTGCCATGTTCTGGAAATTATTATATTGATTTCATTCCTGCACAAACCATTGTAATTCACACTGTAAAGCACCATTTAAACATCATAGCAGGATAAGTTTTTTGTGTGTGTTATAGCATCTTCTCATGTTTCCCTTCAGTCATGCAGGATGATGTGGCAACTCTGTGCAATCCATATGTCAAATGCAATCCATTATGTAGTGGAGTTTGCAAAACGCTTAGATGGTTTCATGGAGCTTTGTCAAAATGATCAGATTGTTCTGCTTAAAGCAGGTATGTATGTTAAAACAGGCATATCATTTGGGATAAAAATAGAAGCTGTGTGGGTTAAGGATAAATTTGTAAATTTAAGTTACCAAATGAAGTTTTTGGTCTTTGAGAGGGTGGGTATTTGAGCAGTAAAAAGATGTCTTTACAGACCAGAAAAATTTGAAGGAGAAGGAAAAGGGAATTCTCTGGGGAGTGCCAAAAGTTAGGCACCCCCAGCAGTAGCATAACTAGAGTTTGGGACAAACATGGGGGCTCCCTCCCCCTTGGAGAGCTAATAAAGCACGTTTATACATACCTTGCAAAAAAAAAAAATCCCAGACTTGCCAGTAAGACCACTGCAAATATGTTCAATGATCAATCCATTTACTCAGAGTCAGACTGGGGGGCTTGGGGCCCACCGGGGCTACTGCCCCAGGGCCCCCCTCCAGGCCTCGCTGCCACTCCAGCATGCCGCATCCCGCCGACCCATTCCGACACTGCATTTACTCCAGACTTGCCAATAAAATAACTGCAGAAATGGCCTCTGGGCACAGCCATCTTTGATTTATTCTGGGCGGAACGGGAATGTGCGAAAGCTATGTTAAACCCTGGCAGCCGCGGGGGACCCACAGGACCTGGGTGCGGTCCTGTGGGGGGGCAGCATTTTTGCTACTGATCCCCAATCATTGTGATCGCTTACCTGATACCCTGGGCTGGTGCTCCTGTTAGCAGAAAACTGCACTGGCCCAAATTACCTCTGTGAGAGCATCACAGAGCAATCCATAGGCTTTTTCACTTAACTGCCCAAGAGTAGCAAAGAAGTGGAGGAAGAAGATCACTATGTGATGCTCACTAAGAAGAACCCCAGCCAGTACAATTTTCTCAGAACAGGAGCAACAGCAAGGGGTATCAGGTAAGTGAATATAATCACTGGGGGGAGAGAAGCTAATATTTGGTAATTCCCCCACGTGATTTGGACTTTCCTTCTCCTTTAAATTAACCTCTCCTTGCCCCTTCCTTTGCTTTTTTCTGTGCATTGACTAGGTTGTCTGGAAGTTCTGCTGATTAGAATGACTCAAGCATTTAACCCTGCAAACAACACTGTGCTTTTTGAAGGAAAGTTTGGAGGAATTCAAATGTTTCGATCTCTTGGTAAGCATATTTGATTATAACATTTAATTGTTATTGTTTTATTGTGTTGCCAGTGTAATGAGACAATCTTTTATTACTTGTTGTCAGGATGTGATGATCTCCTATATGCCATCTTTGATCTTGGTCGAGCCCTTTGCCATCTTAGTTTGTCGGATGAGGAGATTGCTTTATTTACAGCTGCGGTTCTGATGTCACCAGGTACTGCAAACAGTACATACTATGACAGTGCTGTAGTTAATCGGTATTTCCTTATTTTCAGTATTTGTAGATCATAAGCCTTTGTAGGACTACAGCTAGTGCAACACAATGCGAACCTCAGCCTGTGGGGGAAATGCAGGCCGAGAATCCACTCCTCTGCTCTGCAATGTGCCTGCCTACATTGCTTCAGTTCAGGTGCAGACTTAGACTTGGAGCCAATGTATTCAGGTGGAGGCACATCGCAATACTGAAGAGCAGCGGAGGATTGGATTCATCCACATTGTGTGGCACTAGCCTTAAACCCTGGCTGGTCTGTCATTAACTGCTAATTGTGTACAAAGATCACAAACAAAATGTAAGACCAGGTACAAAGTGCAAAAAGTGGATGCAGACTAAACATTTGCACCCTGCATTTTAAACACATGTGAACAGGGCCGCCATCAGGGGGCACAGGGGATGCTCTACCTCTGAAATAGAATGTGAGAAACTGCTGCTTTGCTAAAAGCCCATAGTGACATTACTGAGGCACTCTTTTATTTAGAGATAAGTTTCATTTGAATTCCCAAGTTTTGTCCACATAATAAAAAACAACAGGGACAAAGGGCTTTTTATTATAAGAGTCTAATGTCATGTGTGCATGAAGACAAGGGATTAAAAGCAATGAATAGTGATAGTTAATGAATATAATAGAAAATTATGACTGGGGTGAATAAGGGGGTTGCTACAGACCCCTCTTTGTTTATTATTCATATCCCATCACTGTACTGCACAGGCAAATCTGAACTAAATTGTTGCTCAGTGTTACAAATGCATCTGATAATCCTAATAAACTTTTATCATTTCTGCATAAGTTTAAGTCTACGTTTCTTGTAGATCGTCCTTGGCTAACAGAATCCAAGAAAGTTCAAAAGCTTCAGGACAGGATATTCGTGGCCTTGCAAAAGGAAATACAAAAGAGGCATTGCAGTGAAGATCTTATGACTAAGGTGTGTTTTCTATTATAAAATGAGAAATGAAGCACCACTGGCATGTAAAGTTAACTGCCACACACACACAAGTCTTTTGAGGGCCTGCCATCCCCAAAACCTTTCTCTTGCATGCATATTCTGAGAAATTCCATTCAGGACTTGTAAGTGCCATGGCTGTTGCAAACACTATACTACAAAATACTTTTTATTTCTTAATGCGTCAACATTAACAAATTAACATTAATGTGTTACTTCATAAGCTTCATAAGCTGTAAAGTAACTTCATGACCTCTGAAGTCAGCAAAATAAATAAGACAGGATGCCGGCAAGTACATTAAAAAAGCATCCTTTGTGGGAAATTCTAATGCTGCAGGTTAGTGCATGTGAGTGAATTTGAGTATATTGAGTACTATACATGAAAATGAGTTGCAAAGTGGACCACATCGAAATACATTTCAGAAAATGCTCTACATTGAACCAGACAGCATGTCAGTCACACTCCTCAGTAAGCCATCTTTAACCTAATCCATTTTACTACTTGGGTCCTGCTACCTTGAGGCATGGTTATTTTGCAGAAGATAGTTTGATAGAGTTATAGTTTTGTGATCACCTTTGGAAGGTTTTCCTTATCCTAGGTGCAAAATCAAAATAAATCAACCAAAAAGAAAATAGAAAAATATATTTACAATTTTGGTTGATTAAAGAAACATGTAGTTATCATATCATATATACCATCCATATAATTTGGATCCCCCTACCACAAAACATTAACGGAACAGTAACATCTAAAAATGAAAGTGTTTTAAAGGAATGACCATACATGTAATGGTGCCCTGCCCTGTGTGTTGGCTTCAGAAACACTACTATAGTTTATATAAACAAGCTGCTGCATAGCCTTTGGGGCAGCCATTCAAACACAGGATACAAAGTAGATAATAGATAAGATGTGTAGAATCCCATTATATACTATAGAGCTTATCTGTGTATCCTATGACTTTTCTCATTTTTCAACATGGTTGCAGAATATGGCAGTGCTGTATTTTTAAGTTTGTTACTTTTAAAATCTTTTTCTAAAACATTTGAATATAGTTTTATTAACCACATCTCCACATTGGCAGGTATTCGAAAAAATAATCTCTCCTATTTTTTCTTTACTGACAGATTATTTCCAAACTCCCACTAATGAAGACTATCTGCAACTTGCATGCAGACAAACTTGAATTTTTTCGCATTTTGCATCCTGACATTGCCCAGATATTCCCACCACTGTATAAGGAGGTATTCTGCTCTGAACCCCAGTTTACTGATCTTCGAGAATCTTAAATAATTAAGGAGCAAATCTCAACTTTATACTTCAATTAAATATAATACTCACCTTTGGGCATCATGCAAATGACAAAATGTGGGTATGTGAGGATGTGCAGAGGTTTGCCTTCTTAGAGGCCTACTGTATTCCAAATCATTGGCAGTGTACAAGTAGACAAACTAAACATGATCTATTTGGAAAGACAAGAGCTAAGTGTGTGTTGTGACCTGAACTAATATATCTTTTACAGCCCAGCATATTTGTACATAAGGGTGACAGGAAGTACTAGAAAGGTTTCCATTGACCATGCCACTGGCTGAATTCTTCTATCAATGACTTCAAATTTTTGAATTCTGAATGCAAGCATTAGTCATTAATTACGTTTAATGTGTTTTTGTAGACATTTCTACATAATGGGATTTTAAGGCTTCATTATGAGCATATCTCCAGTGCAGGAGGAAAGAAGAATGACCTTTTTTGTGTGTACAATGATTCACTCCTAATAAATAGGAATGAGGAAAAAAAACTTTTGGATGGATGCAACTTGTGTTCTTTTTGTTTGTTCTTTACATATTATTTTTCACTTGTAACAGTTTATACATCATTGTAGGTTGCACACTGTGGATCATGTGATTAAGGCAGTGATCCCCAACCTGTGGCTTATGAACAATAAGTAGCTCACCAACCCCTTTAATATTGCTCTCAGTGGTCTCAAAGCAGGTTTTTATGTTTGAATTATTGGTTTGGAGGCAAGTTTTGGTTGAATAAAAACAAGATGTACAGCCAAACAGAGCCTCCCGTAGGCTGCCAGTCCATATAGGGGCTACCAAATTGCCAATCACAACTCTTATTTGACACCTCCAGGGACTTTTTACATTTACATTTGAATGTGGCTCATGGTTAAAATCAGTTTGGGGACCCCAGGATTAAGGTTTTGCCCATTTATTCGTAACATGATAGGCAAATCCTGATGTTGATGCATCATCATATAGGTTAGGCTACAAAAGGCAAATGTTAGGCACATTTAGACTAATACATGGGTGACCCAGACTTTTTAAGGCATGGTGAGGAATAAAAAAACTGGCACTGTACTGTATTTGTCCAATATATGTCTTGTGTAAATGACTTTGTTTAATACAATTACTAAACAATGTACATACATTATGCTAGTAGACTCCATATGTTTAATTTATTTTCTGGTTATTGTAGTACTCTTCCACAAATGGGAGAAAATAAATGTGCAGTAATACTTATGAAAAAAGTTATTTATCCGCAATTGTAGTAGTATATAATATAAAAGCCCCATCTTGTTAAGGATTTTATTTTTTTTTAAAAAAAGTGTAAAACTAAATATAAAATAATGCAAATACAAATACATATACTGTACATATATACATATTTCAGTCATAGAAAAGGAGGAGTAGTTACAAAGTTGATGTCATTACATCTTATATTACTGTACTTTAGCAGCGGGTATTTTAGAATATTTCAAGTGTCTGTAATCTGGTTTTATAGAAATTACATTTTGTGGCTCGAGTTTAATAAAATTGAAGTGAGTAATACAAAAATATTTGACTGCTTTTTCTTTAATTTCAGTTTTATCTTTCAAGAGAACAATTTACAAATGTAGTTGGGTTGAATCTGTGTGTAGAGCTTTCTCAAGCAAGCCACAGTTTTGAAGCAGTGGTTATCCTTTGCCCTGTTCTGCAATGACATTAAAAATGTCCCCTGCAAATAAAACTGTGTGTGCACTTTCCCCATTTCAAATGCCCTGAACAATGATAAACAATAGGTAAAGAGGTTTTGAGGAATTAAGAAATGGACTGTTCACATAACTAACAATTCTATCCTAAACAAACAATTCTATCCTAAACATTATAACAATCTCCCAGGAAATTGACTTGCATTTTATTTCCCATATGCTCTTAAACACTAACAGAAAACTTAATAAACCTAATTCCATGGGTAATTTTTACCACATTCGCCTGCAGTGTAAAATATGCTGACCACTTTTTATTTCTTGCAAATGTTTCTACGGGTAAAGGCACAAGGAACAATTTCAGTCCTATTGTCACCCTAGTGTTGTGTAGTGCCATGGCTGGGGGACAAATCGCTTGAAATTGTCTCCTTGTTATCATTAAATGCATATTGCTCAATGCTATGCTTTGTATGATAATCACCTGTGCCCAAAGCTACAGTTAATGAGGCAAAGCCTGCAAAATGACATACTCTAGTAGCATGTAAAATAAGGGCACCTGGCTGAAACATATCCACCAGCTGAATCCGCAAGCTTGCTGTTGTGGGCCCATTGTTTTTTTTTTTTAAAACAGTACAGGCCTGAGGACATGACTAGACAATGCCCTAGTATTATGGCAATAATCAGAGACCGTTGTGTAAATGACTATTTATTTTGTGCTGCTAATAATTTGCCCATCCAGTGGCAGAAGAAATTGGTGTGATATAACAGTTTTTCACAAAAAACAAAGATTTATTTTAGTACCAGAAGCAACTCTCCTTATATGTTGACAAATCTGTGTGAAGAAATTGTCGAGTTACCATGAAATACCATAATTGTAAATGTACACCCAATTACTCCACCACCTGAATGTGATGGAAGAAGGACCATTCTTGGAGATATACTACTGGCAGTAGCTGACAGAATCAAAGACAAGGTATCAGAACAAGGAATCAAGGATATTAAAATTCAGGACCAGAAGAGTTTCAAACTCTAAAAGAACTGCTGTGAAAATGCATTTCTCTTTTCTCCCAACATGACAATAATTATAAAGTCATAACAGCTATTACTCACTCTGTCCACACAAATATGGCGACCCATGTTCTTGACCAGTATCGACACATTCTCCCTCCTTAATATCAAGAAGTCGAAGCACTAATTAAGATAATTGTGGGTGACCAGGTACTGTGGGAAAATAAAAGCCCTTGACATGCAAAGATTGCACTCCTACAAAACACTAGAGCTATGTGCTGACAGTGATCTGAGGTCATTAAACAAGCTAAACATAACACTTATCCAGACTTTCTTCTGTTAAGGGCAAGATGAGGAAAGGGGGTGGCAGCATTAAGCAAAATCCTGTTGAACTGGCTATGTGGAACTCAGTGTGATGTGTCAACCCATGACCCCCAGCAACTAAGAGTATATTTGTGAGATCGAGACCCAATATAAATAATCTTATGTATTAGTGACATGATGTGCATAGTAAGGAAATTCAATACCATGTCTGTATAAATATAGGTTAATAGCCATAGGTCTCTGTGCTCTGAAAGCAAGTGTGGAGAGTGTAAATTATGCAATAGCAGAACCCATTGTGCAAAGTGCAAAAAACAGGTGCATAATACCCACTTTTTGAACTTTGCTTTCTGCCTAGATGTCTGTAAATGGCCTCTAGTAGACTGCAGTTTCAGTTTACTCAACAGGTTGCACTGTAGCCTCCTTCTGTCCTTATCCCTCACATTTATTTGTTAGTATGAAACATTGGACTTTTAGGGGAGGCTAGCATTCATTACAGACCAACTATAAGGTTACACTAAAATGGACATAAATGTTGCAGATATTGATGCAATTTGTTAACTGTAGTTTAATGCAAGTACTTCCATATAGTTGTGCTAGGTACCATTGCCTCTGTTCTGCGTTTTCTGATGAATCATTTGAAAATGTACATATTGATGCTGGGGATCCCTGGAACTACGGGCAGGTAATTCCTGAGTTACCAAAGCAGGATTCTTCATTAGGCACAGTGCTACAAATAATGAAATGCTAATGTTGTTTTAACTCTGCACATTAGATGTAAAAATGTCAGCTACAGCTTGCACACAATTGTTGGAAAAATGCATGTGTAATTGCATTTGTTTTGATTGGTTTGTATTGGGCACAACTGCAGCAGCTGCACCTTAAAACATGGATGCAAATACACTGGAGTTCTAGGCAAAATGCTGTGTAGATAAAAAGAACAGTGATTTACACACTTTGCATACTTGTATTGCATACATCAATGACCCTTCTGTCTATTCTACTAAACACCAGTAGATGTCAGCATATTGACAGAAATCACAGACATCTACTCTGCAGCTCTGAACATCATTATCATGTTTTATTTATATAGTGCCAGAGCTTTACAATCATAATTTAACAAACAGGATACTTACAGTGAATTACCAAACAATGGTTGTAGACTGACACAGGAAGTTTAGAGGTTCATTTATCGCTAGAACTAGCTGCTGTGTTGCTAGACTGGCACCTAGGTAAGTCACCGTCTTTCAAGCAACTGTCTTCAGACCCCTTTGCCTCAAGGCTAGGGGGGCCCTTTGTCTCTACCGCTCCAGCTGAAGGCTTAAAAGGGTTATAATTAACCAATGGACCTCTGCAGAGATCCTAAATGTGATGTGCCCGTGGGGGAAGGAACCTAACGGCAACACATTCCCCTAGATCTGTTCTTCTAAACCGGAGGCTATTGCAATCCAATTGCAATTGGAATCATTTTTAAATACTCTGGGGTCTACACAGAAAAACAATACATTTTGGGGCAGATATACTAAAGGGCGAAGTGGCAAATGCTGGAGATAATTTGCCAGCGTTACCGCCCGCAGGGACATCGGCAATTTACTAATGGGTGTGGACACCAATTTGCTAGCGAAAGAGATAGGTGCTAGCGCTCATTTGCACTCTATCGCCAGGTGACAATTTCCTCTGGCGAATGGACGTTACTCTTGTAATTCACCAGCTCAAACCAGGCGAAGTGCACTGGAGTGCATAGATCTTCCTTAATCTTCTGTCACCTACATCATATTTTTGGTGCAGAAAGCTTCTTAGTCCAAAAAACGCTGGTGTCTTTTCCTTTTTTCAGAGTGATAGCCAGAAAAAGTCCTTACATTTTTTTTTCAGTAACCGGGTTCCCTCATACATTTTCTAACATATGGAACATTAACTATACAGTGGGCTCCTGTGTAGGGCATTATAACAACCTTATTGTCTTTATTAAGGTTCCCTGGACATGTGTTTGACAGTGGAAATGTAATGTATTTGCTACAACTTATAACATAAAGACGTTCATTGAACTTTAAATTTCCTGCCGTATGCAAATTAAACTGAGCGCAAGACCTCTAGCGAAGTTGCGCTAAATGCATAAATAACGTTAGCGCATCTTGTCTTTGAACTGCTCGCATTGCTGAAGTAACGCTAGCAAAAAGTCACCATCGTTCGGCGCCCATGAATGATGAAACTCCGCATTTTAGTGAATTAGCATTGTCTGAGCGAATTTTCGTCTGATGAAGTGTAACGATGGGTGCAAAGCAGTCACTGGCAACTTTTTGCTGGTTAGTGAATCTGCCCATTTGTCTTGTTAAACAGAATGCAGCAAATTAACTAAAGGGTGAAGTGGCCATTGTTAGCAAGAATTCACCAAAAATCCAATCTGCAGGGACATTGACAATTTACTAACTGGCATAGAGGACAATTCTCTAGCGTAAGAGACCATTGCTAACGAAGTTTCGTACACTTTTGCCAGGCAAAGTTTCGGGCAGGTGAACGATCCCTTTCGCCAGAGTTTGTTTCGCCAGGTTATACCTGATGAAGCTACATCCTCCTCAGTCTTATCTCATGACATGATATCCACTGTGCTGAAAAGTTATAGAAATAGCTGTTGTAACTGTTAAATATTTTTGTTTTAATATTTCTTTAACCATTTGAGGGGCATGACACATTTGTTTTAGGGTGGACTCATGTCTAGGGCATTAGAGGATCTCTTTTGTCTTTATTTTTCTTCCTTGGACATAATAAAAAGTGGCCAAGCATTTGCACCAACAGCACTAATAAAGGCATATATATGACCCATATTTACCTGCCCTATTCAAATTGACCTAAGTGCAAGTGTACCAACCAAGTTTCGCTAGGCAGGAATGATCTATGCATAAGCGAAACTTTTGCAGCGTTCGGCTGCCGAGAAACAACTTCACATTTTGATAAATTAGCGTATGCGCTGCCTTCCCAGGCAAAAATTCACCCTTTAGTGAATTTGCCCCAATGTTGGTTCTTTGTAATTTCAGTGCATTCCATAAATGTTAGAATTTTGTTTTTTAGTACTGATCTACACCACCAGATCAGACACTTCCACATATAATAGTGCTTAGGCTTGGCTCCATCTAAATGGAATAGAAAAATGCAGGCACTCAAGGCAAGTGAAATTGCAGAGTTGTGCACTTTCGCACAAGAAATAAAAAGCAAGGGGGAACCCTGCATTCACTTGCCTGGAGTGCCAGCATTTTTCTATTTCATTTATACATTGGGGGTTGCCGTACTCTCTATGCTGTGCACCTGGCGTTCTCTTGAAAGATACCAGAGTATGCTCTGCTTCACCTTGTTCCTGTTAACTCCATCTAAATGGGCCAGGCATTAAGGTGGTAGGAGTGGTATGCTACACCACAATGAACTAATAACATATAGCTTGCAATTACAATTGATTAGTCTAGTGCATTACTATACTAATAATTATTTGCTAGTTTCCTGGCAGAATTAAACATATTCTAGTAAATGAGGGACACTGCCATGTTACCCAGCCCTTTACCAAGACTGCTTATTATTTACATCAGTCCCTACCCACAGTCTCTCTATCAGTACTCTGTCATATTTAAACAACACACTAGAGCCAAATGTCAGAAGAACAAAAAAAAACCCTGCCTGTAAATTAGTGATGGACAAATTTATTCGCTATGCGTGAAAACCTGTTATCCAGAAAGCTCTGAATTATGTGATTGCCATCTCCCATAGACTCAATTTTAATCAAATAATTCAATTTTTAAAAAACTATTTCCGTTTTTTCTGTTGTAATTAAACAGTACCTTGTACTTAATCCAGATTAATATATATTAATCATCCTTACTAGAGCCAAAACAGTCCTATTGGGTTTGATTAATGTTTAAATAATTCTTTAGTAGACTTTAAGGAGAAGGAAAGTTTAAAACTAAGTAAGTTTTATCAGAAAGGTCTATAATAAACCCTCAAAGTAATGCTGCTCTGAGTCCTCTGTAAAAAGAAACACTGCATTTCTTTCCTTCTATTTTTACACATTGGCTTCTGTATGAGACCTAATGCCTTCAGCCTAAACTTCTTTGCCCTGGGCGTGAGCATGCTCAGTTTGATCTTCTCTCCCCCTCCCTTCTCCCTCTTCCCTTCCAACTGTAATCTTAGCCCAGAGCTATGAGTGAGCAGGGAGAGGCAGGAAGTGATGTCACACCGAGCTATTATGTCAGCTGTATCCTAAATAAACAGAGAGAGCTTCTAGAGCCATTTACTCAGGTATGGTAAAGCATTCTATAGAATAAATATTGTGTTACAGCTTGCAGTATTATGGCTAATCTATTGGTAATAAACTGCCTCAGCAGCTTTCCTTCTTCTTTAAGGTGTAGAGATCCAAATTACAGAAAGATCCCTTATTCAGAAAACCCCAGGTCCCAAGCATTCTGGATACCTATACTAAATTAGTCAGTTAGGTTTAAAGTTTGGCCTAAATACGAGTAATTTATAGGCATTAGTAGACACAAATACAATTTAGTCATTTATACCCTGCAAGTTCTACAACCTTTCTGTGTCCTACAATAGGTAAAACTGATTCATATGCATATGAAAAGTGGGGCGGTATTCACAGTAATGTGTTCTGTAAAGGGTCTCCCTGGTTTTTATTGTTGTTGTGGCCCTGGATCTGGATGCTTTGTCACACTCCCGGGAAACCGTACATCCATTGGCAAAATTCCTGCCCAGTGACTCAGATTTGCTGAAGCTGCCACAGAATTGAATTAAGAAGCAAAGGATGGGTGCGTCAGCGAGAGCTTTCTGCAAAAATGACTTTCAGATCTGGCCTTTTTAAATATAAAAGTTCTGTTAGCTAAGCTTGCTTTATTACTTTGGGTACACAGTTGTGCTGTGAAGTGGTTAAATAGTTCATCATTTCTGTGCCAACCAACAAGAATCCCAACCCCCTCTCTTACTAGACTGGCGTTGACGTGGCACTACCAGGGGTGAATGTGGAGGGGTGTGTGTATGTGGGCAGGGCATATGGGTGGAGAAGGGAGAGTGCGGCCTTTTATGTTGGAGATATTCAAGCAGAAATGTACATTTGCAGCAAAGCTATGAGTATTATAACCATTATGCAGATTACAGAACATTTGTTTGAAGCTAATTTGCATTGAAATAAGAAACTTGTTAGTCAATTTAAACCCTTTCATTTTTCACTCGGTATCACTGATCCATAAAAGAAAAATCTTCAGTTTGTGCCACATTTTAGCCTTTCTCCCTGAAATTATCTGTCTTAAACGTAGGAAAACAATATTGTAGATTGGTGTGGAGTGAGTACTGGCTGTTAACAATAACACAGCTAGAAGTTATATTTGAGTTGAGCTCCTACTGGTTAATAACGGCACCACTGGTAGCATAATATGCTAAAAATTAAATATTGCGGAAATATGAACCTTACGTAGCGAGTGCTGCCGAAGGATAACCAACCTTTTGTGCTGTTACAGTAATAAGGAAATGTTAACCTGCTGTCCACTGTGTTTATAAATAGCTTAGGATTTGAGATGTTCTGCTTGTAAGCTGATTGCACTAAGATGATAAGTTCAGGGTGTGATCTTTTAGGTCATTGCTCTGTAAAAGTGTGCACAGCAACTACGCAAATTAAACTATCTCTAATTATAGGTAATACAGAGGAGAAAAGTAGAGGCTAATGCTGACTACCTGTCAGAATATAATTAATTATTTTACCCTATCTATCTTAAAAAAACAGTTCAGTTCAAAAACTAGGTAAATAGATAGGCTTTGCAAAATAAAAAATGGTTCTAATATAGTTAGTTAGGCAAAAATGTAATGTATAAAGGCTGGAGCAGTGTCGGACTGGGCAGGAGGGACATCGGGAAAAAACCCAGTAGGCCCTCATGGGGCCCCGACCGTCCCAGTCCCTCTCCCCCGATCACCTCCCCCGATCCACCGGCCCCCTTGTCATTACCTAATTCTCATCTACTAATTAATATTTTCACTCTTTGATTGTAGCTACTGATTTTAGAGGAATTGTTCACCATTGAGTTAACTTTTCAGGGTTATTTATCAAAGGTCGAATTTTAGAGTAATGTGAATTTTTTTTTATTCACAGTTCAAATGGTTTATTTATGAAAAAATTTGAACGTCTAGAATTCAAACGAATAGTCCCAACCCGAAAACTCAAATTGAATTAGAATCAAGTTTTTCCCATCCAATTTTTTTGACGCACAACATTTTTTTTTTAACACTAGACCAAAGGTGCCAGGCTGTATATATGAATATAGTTGAATACAGACTTCTCATTGGCGTCCATTAGATATGATATCCTGCCAGCACATACCCGCCAGTAATAAAAGATACTAAATATGCCCAGGTCCAGTAACCCATAGTAACCAAGAAGATGTTTGCTTTTAAACAGGTGACCAGTACATGCTACCTGTTGATTGGTTGCTATAGATGATTAGACCAGTAGCAAACTTTGCACATTTTATTAGTTTTCCCCTTGTGATCCTTATACAGATCAAACCAACAAGTTTAGTAGTTTTATAGCTACTAAACTGAGTGGAGGTATAACTGCAACTGTATAGAAAGCTGTTAGTTCTTTTGACTCCATTTAAGGCTGTAAACCTAATTTGGTTACTCTCTTTAAATAGCAATTAACATTGGCAATCCAGGGGCCATGAGTTCCTTTTGCGTATGAAAAGTACTGGGAACTGGGATTTACAGGGAACACAGGGGAGCTCACCTCAGGGAATTTCCACTAGGAAAAATAAAACACACAGTTTGCAAATTAAACAGATATAAACTTTAAATAAACAGTAGTTAAAGAACTTGGGCAATCTAATACACAATACACTCCTGCTCTGGGGACATGAGGGACATACCTAGCTCACTATTAGGTACCTGACTGTTTCTCCAAGACAGTCCTTTTTATTATCAAAGTCCCAATCCTCTGGAAGGGGTTAATAACCTCTTAATAATGTCTCTTCCCCAGAGCTCTTATACCCCAGGTAGCGCTACCTTTTCCAAAAGTACCTATCCCTTTGGAACTTAGCAGCCGCTCCCACATAGCCTTGGGTGGCTCACTCACCGGGGTGCTCGCAGAGGCAGTCACACTGGAGATTACAGACAGTTCTGCAGCAGGATCAATCTCACACCTTTCACCTCCTGAGTCTATAGCAGGGAACAGGGTGGACTCTCTCTGTACTTCTACAGCTTGGACAGTCTCAAAAGAGCTGGTTCTGGCTGGATGACTATGAAGATTTTCATTCATCCAGGTCATGGTATATCTAATATAAGTAATTCTAAAACAACTGGACTTGTTGAGTTACCATTGAAGACTGTATAAATGTTTCAGCATACAAACCCCGTTAAACTCTGACGGAGACCATGTACAAATGGCTCCAAAGTCAGGCACTCCCTCTCTCCCAAGGATGCACAGGGGTGCCCAGCCAATCAGATGGCTCTCCAGCCTGTAACTGGGCTGGATGATGTCACAGACAGAAAAACAGAAGAAGGATTTCTCGGATCCCCAAGGCATTCCACTGTTGAAAGGAACTAGACAGAAATGAGACTATCATTTTTTTTATGTCTGTCTGTATACCAGTATTTTCTGAAAAGAAAGAAATCATATTGGGAGGAGGACATGGTGTCAGTACTGCCAGACATTCACACCCAGACAAAATGGCAGCATTAGGAAGTCACTGGTGACCTCTTCCTCTTGGATGTCTAGTCTACCCTTTTTGTAAACCCTTTTGCTGTGGCTCTTTTTTAGGATCCTGCTTGGTATGGCCTGCAGTATGTGATAAAGGCCCTCAACACAAAGGTTTATTTTAGTAAAGACTAGTTGGTGATATAAGCAAAGGTGCAATCTTCATGGAATAATACACCATAGTATGACTCAGGAGCAACCTACCAAGAAAACAATGTTTTTGTAGAGCACAGCAGACCCATTCAAACAGTGTTTAGGAGACAGGGTGCCTCCTCTTTCAGAAAGAATTTAGATCCAGACCAAAACTATATCACTGACAAGAGAAACAGAAGCATCACACTTATCTATATATTGTACTCTGTTGAGATTAAAGGGAAACTCCGGCTTCCAAACCAAAATTTGATAAAGAGGCCCACATAACACAGAAACCCCTAATATACCTATCACCGTTATTGGTTTCTTCAAGAATTGTGTTTACTTTTTAAAAAGCTTAAGTTATGTTTTTGTGGAGTTCCCCTTTAATAAAATCCTCACTGAGGCAGGGGTTGGCTAATAGGGATTAAAAGACTGAGTGAAAAAGGGTTATACCCGAAACATGTAGTATTGACACTGCTAATAAATGAACACTTGCAGTTTTGAAAATACTGCCTTGATGCTGTTTATTCCTACTATATACATTATTCCCCTTACATATTTGCATAATTTCTGTCCACCTCCTACATGAAAGAAAAAGTAGGAATCCTCCAGCAGTAATGGCTGTGAGCACATGGCAATCTCCTGTATGGCTGCTTTTGGGATCAGACATGTTGCACCAATCCAAGAGCTCTGCCCTTGGAAACTCTAGGAGATCCTGTATCCACCATGAGGCTCCAAATGAAAAGCGGAACTTACGCCTCAGGGTCCCTACACTATATTTCTAAAAAAAAACTTGACAATTTCAAGATATATATAAAGTATAAAAATCCTGTTAACCTCTAAGGCAAAACTTTGCCAAGTTAAAGGTGTTGAGATGCTATAGAAGTCAATGGGAGCTCTGCTGATCGACCATTTTAAATAAATTCAGACTTTTAGACGTTTTCAGATTTCTTTTCCCCACTAGAAATTGTCTAAAAAAACTCGGTTTTTTCAAGGTTTTCAAGGTATTTGTATTTTTAAGGGAATCATATTTTTGTTCTTACCTTTTCTATTCGGATCTTTTAATAAATTCAATGACAAACGTGGTTTTAGGATTTAAGTTTAGTCGTGGTTTCAAAAACCTTGAAAAACCACCAATATCCAACCTTTAATAAATAAGCCTCCACAAGTGAGACAAGGAGGTATACACCAATAATTAATACAGAAGCAGAAAGGAAAACTTGTGAAATGGACCCCAGCATTAGCTTCCTATACAATACATACGTCCCATTTGTTGTTGGAAATTAATTGGTGCCAATTTCAGGAGGTGTGCAGGCTTATTTATTAAGAGTTGGATTTTAGTGGTTTTAGACGTTTTTGAAACCAACACAAAACTCACAAACTCTAAAACCTTGTCATTGAGTTTTTTAAAAGTTCTGATTCTAAAAAGTAGGAAAGAACAAATACGCTGAAAGACCTGAAAAAATCAGAACACCTCAAAAACCTTGAAATATTTACGTTTTTGGACCATTTCTAGTGGAGAAAAAAGCCAAAAGCCTGTACAATTGATTTAAAGTGGTCCAGTTGCTCCCATTGACTGCTATAGCACCTCAACAAATTTTACTTGGTGAAGTTTTGCCTTAGAGGTTTTCCTGTTTTTTTCACTTAATGATTATAACATTGTCTCCTTTGAGATTATGTTGCAGTGACAACTGTGTAAGTGCTTAACAAAGACTTAAATATAGATGAGCAAACGTTAGCATCTCTGCATCATATTAACTGAGAAAGATTTTTTATAGATTATTAAACATAAAACAAAACGTAATGTTACTTAATAAATATACCTGTTAGTATATTCCCCCTATACACAAGAAATGCTTCTGGCAAACCTAAATCATTACAATTGTGATGTTAGTGTATGAAAAACACACACATTTAGGGCATTGTAGTGTAGAGACTGTTTGACTCAGTGTAAAAAAAGAATGATGTAAAGTTAAGGACCTGATGGTATTTACTCCACTTCACCTAATTTTAAAGTTACTGGAAAACATTTTAAAGAACAATACTATGAGTTTAAGCCAGCAGATCTTGCCAGACAAATGTAATGGTGATGAGCAAAACCCTAGACACTGGGATGGCAGTGTACAGTTTATTATGTAGTGGATGTGTTCTACTTAGATTTTGCTAAAGTATTTTGAACAGAAGCATACAGAAAGTTACTGATTAATTTAAGTAAAATTGACCTGAAACATAATATTTTTACTTGGCTATAGAGATAGCTGATGGATACTGTAGATTACAAAGAGTGAAATATTAATTGTACAAGTATTAAATAAATGTAGCCTATTTGCAGACTTTGCAGTCTCCCTGATTCCCAACCTTAGGTTGTTTGTCAATGAATACTATGCTGATATGTCCATGACAAAACAAGGAATTTGTGAAAGACCCTTTACCGTTATTGAAATTTCCTACTGTACTGTTGACCATGTGCAATAAATTTGATTTCAGATATCTCAAACAGATTTTTTTCCAGCCCTGGCTCCTTCCTATTTTCAAGACTGTGTTTTATTTGGTTCAGCAAGAAACTTTTTCGGCAACCTTCACTCCCATAAGAGGGAGCTCTACTGCCTATGCAAAATGATATGCAGTGCCATATCTGTTGCTTTTGTTGCTCCAAGATGGGGGTTGGTTTTAACTACTCAGATGAATGGTTGGATCCATTTTAGCAAGAGAGAAAATGTTGTTGAATTTAAATTTAGGCAAGTTAGGTTTCACTCAACACAGGTGCTTGCTTATATTTAAATTCCTGATTTAAAGGCAAGCTATAGTTGCATAAACACCAGGGGGCCGATTCACTAACTTCGAATGAAGGATTTGAAGGTAAAAAACTTCGAATTTCAACGTTTTTTTGGGCTACTTCGACCATCGAATGGGCTACTTCGACCTTCGACTACGACTTCGAATCGAAGGATTCGAAGTAAAAATCGTTCGACCATTCGATAGTCGAAGTACTGTCTCTTTAAAAAAAACTTTGACCCCCTAGTTCGCCATCTAAAAGCTACTGAAGTCAATGTTAGCCTATGGGGAAGGTCCCCATAGGCTTGGCTAACTTTTTTTGATCGAAGGATATTCCTTCGATCGTTGGATTAAAATCCTTCCAATCGTTCGATTCGAAGGATTTTATCGTTCAATCGAAGGAATTATCCTTCGATCGTTCGATCGAACAATCTGCGCTAAATCCTTTGACTTCGATATTCAAAGGATTTTAATTCCTAGTCGAATATCGAGGGTTAATTAACCCTCGATATTCGACCCTTAGTGAATCGGCCCCCAGGTGTACTGCCAAACAGATGAAAATCTGTCTAAAGGGTTAATTCGTCATTCCACATCACCTGCTAGTGCAGGAATCCACTTTTCCAAGGCCAAGGTCAAGGTCTTTTGTAAATTGGACCTTCGAAGTTCATATAATCTTGTTAGGATCTGAAAGGGAGATGAGTGGAAGACTGCATTCCATACCAGGTATGGCCATTTTGAATATCTAGTCCAGCTTTTCGGCTTTTGTAACTTTTCAACACTTAGTTAATGATGTGTTTTGTGACTTCCTGGATGTCTTTATGATTATTTACCTTGACGATATTCTGATCTTCTCCGATTCCTTAGAAGAACACAGAATCCATATGCAAAACATTTATATCTCATCTCCACACTCATAAATTATATGCTATGGTGCTTAAAAGTGTTTTCGAAAAATACTCTGTAGAGTTTTTGGAGTTCTTTATCTCTTCTTATGGTATTCAGATGGACTTGAAGAAGGTTTATGCAAGTTCTGTGAAGATGTTTAGAAGAAATAGGATGGAAATTGCAGGTAGTAAGATGTGAGCAAACCAGAATATTTAAAACTTTTTCTTCTGTCAAAGGGGAATAGAAGAACAGAAGAGGATTCAATTCCTCAACTTTATGGTCTTTAGTTTTCTCTATTTAGTTCTATACAATATTGTATTGGATCCACTATTTCCAGCTAATCAAATGTTCTTAAAATGTTCATTGAAAATAGCTGTATCCTACTCTACTCCTAATCTACTAAATTCATAGATGTAGTCCTGATTCAGTAGACACATGCCCAACCGAGTCCCACAAGTCACAGATTTAACCTGGACCCGCTTAACCGGACATCTGTTTGTTCACAGGGCAACCTGAACAAGCCCCAAAACAATAGATACATTTTTCATCCTGCCCCCTTGCCAAGAGCCATCTGATCCCAGGTATGGCATCACAAAAGCTTGACGTTTTTTTTAAATTTCCCCGCAATTGAGCAAGCCACATTTTGCCTGACTAACCCTGCTTGATGCACGGGCCACCTGTGTAGACAGGAGACAGCAGCTTACTGACCAAATCTTGGCTGCTTTGTGGGTATTCTGTGGTTACCCAACCCAATACAGGACCCTACTCGGAGGATTATTTCTGGCAAAGTGCATAGCCTTTCATTTATAAACAATGAACCTCATTTACCAATGTGCTGTAGAGTTCTCCAATTTAGTCAAATTTGTATGAAAAGTGGCAACATAATAATGCCACAAAACAGATGTCAAAAATACAGATAGTACTTACAATGCCCACCTCAAGGTTATTAATAAACAAAAAAATAATTAACTACCATTCTTTGGAATCTAGCATTCAGTTTATTCTCTAATCAAATAAAAATATCACGATTCAGGCCAGAATTGCTTCATTTATTCAGTAACTCTCTGTGTGGTACTGTATTATATTTTAGCCTATGAAAAGGTGGCATTTTGTCTGGCAAAATTCAGTATACATAAAACTGTGCTGACACAAACTTATAGTATTGTAATTAGAAATGTATTAAAGTATCATATCCCTTATTACCCCCTCCAAAAGCTTTCTTACCACTTGTCAAACTAAAAGCTAACTAATCTCTTTTTGTACCCTGGGCTGAATACCGCCCTTTCATGGACCTTTGTTTACTTTAACATGTTCTAGTCTCTTCTAGTCTCACCCATCACCATCAGGACCGCCATCAGAAATCACAGGGCCCCATACGACAACATTTCCTGGGCCCCCTGGGCAAGCCCCACCTACAGGTCCGCCCTCCCCACCCCACAGGTCCGCCCCCCTCCACACAGTAAAAAAAACAAAAAAAATATTGGTGGCTAGGGTTCCCACATGTTAATAAAAAATAAAAAGATATTGGTGTCAGGGCCCCCCATAAAAAAATAATGGTGGCTAGGGTTCCCACATGTTAACAAAAAAATAAAAAGATATTGTGGTCAGGGCCCCCCATAAAAAAATAATGGTGGCTAGGACCCCACATGAGAAAAAAAAATTGGTGGCCAGGCCCCCCCTCCACATTATAAGAAAATTGGTGGCCAGAGCCCCTTAAACGTCCATGCCTATTTTCAGAAAGGAAAAAAAATACGAAATGTCACCAGAAAAAACCTCGGCAAGTAAAAAGCTGCCAAAATTATATAGACGTCAGTGGAAATATTTTCTAACAACTTTATTCAAAAACAAAAGGTTATCTGGCACCTCCCCCCCACCACCTCAACTCACCTTTTAAGTTTTAATCTCCTCCCTTCTCATACCTGTCCTGAGCCAAGGGGAGGAGGTTGAAAACAACCAACTAGAGAGACCCCACCCCCTCCCACAGGCAGTCAGCAACACCTAGCCCCAAGAACAATAGGTATCATGGGCCTCCATTTAAAGGACATATAAAGTCTAAAATAGAATAATGCTAGAAATGCTGTATTTTGTACACTAAATATAAACATGAACTTACTGCACCACAAGCCTAATCAAACAAATAATTTATGCTTTCAAAGTTGGCTACAGGGGGTCACCATCTTGTAACATTTTTGCAAGACTAAGACTGTGCACATGCTCAGTATGGTCTGGGCTGCTTAGGGATCGTCATAAACAAAGCTGCTTGAGTTTTGCATGGCTGGGAAGTAAGATGGGGGGCTCCCCCTGCTGTTCA
Organism: Xenopus petersii; assembly: GCA_038501925.1. NCBI lineage: Eukaryota > Metazoa > Chordata > Amphibia > Anura > Pipidae > Xenopus > Xenopus petersii. Next base: position 90,995,186 of record CM076673.1, on the reverse strand, counting down.
TACGTATGATTGTTTCCCTGCTGAGCAGTTAGGGACCATCTGACAATTCTTATCCACAGCAGTAAATGAAGGGAGAATTTCACTGCATACAGTCAGGTTTCTTATAAAAACGGTACACATTTTTTAATTAAAGTATATTGGAGATAGGTTTCTTTTTCATTAAAGAACGTAAAAATTGAATTTTATTTTTTTGCCTTTACATGCCCTTTAAGGAATTGCAGATGTCTTCAACCAATTTACCTTCCTCTGATACTAAATGGCTAATTTATCAAACAGTTGTTTGAGTTGGTGTTTTTCTTGAATCGAGTAAAACACAGAGGAAAAATTGCAGATGTGGAAAAAAACATGCAAGTACAGTATTTTCAGAAAGGAAAAAAACACGAACTGTCACCAGAAAAAACTCGGCAAGTAAAAAGCTGCCAAGATTATATAGAAGTCAGTGGAAATATTTTCTACAACTTTATTAATTTTTTTCCCAGTTTATTAAAAAAATTGAGATTTTCAGGTTTATTGAAAATGAATGGGACAATCAGATTCTCTTTTTTTTTTTAATAGTCACATATTTTAAAATTAATTTTGGGTTCATTTTGCACTGCAATGCCCTTTTAATTATTTCATTTTAGATTGTGATTTTTTTTTTTAAATACTTTATTGCCCTCTTTATACCTAAATAAAAGACTCAGATGTCCCAGTTAACCTGAATGCCTTAATGCATGTGTTTTTTTGCCAACTTCAATGCTAAAGCTTCTATCAAACATAAAGGTATTGCTTTGCAATGTCTTTCCATGCTTATTAGGAATATCCTGATATGTATATTTGTTAAACAGAATTTTAAAGGCATTTTGTTTTCCTTCCTGTGAAAATTCTTTTTCCAGATAATGCTGGGAAGGTTTGGACATCTCAAATTAAGTGGCTTGGGTACTGTCTTATGCAGCTCTATATGCAATATAATCTCAAGGAGGATGTATTATGATCACACATTGCTTACCCATGCAAATGCTGGAGATGTCTACCTGGCTTTCTTCTGTGAATCTGGTTTCAGACACAAAAATTCTGAAGACTTATGTGTACATTAGTTGGCTTCTGATGAAATTAACCCAAGCTGACATGTTGTGTAAATGTGGTACAGGTATGGGATCCCTTATCCGGAAACCCATTATCCAGAAAGCTCCGAAATACGAAAAGGCCATCTCCCATAGGCTCCATTTTATCCAAATAATCCAAATTGAAAAATGCTTTCCTTTTTCTCTGTAACAATAAAACAGTACCTTGTACTTGATCCAAACTAACATATAATTAATCCTTTTTGAAAGCAAAACCAGCCTATTGGGTTTATTTAATGTTACATTAACTGTGTGAAGCATTACATAATTAAAGGATATAACTAGTTTTCCCCTTATATCTTTCTCCTACCTAAGCCATACCCTTTCCCTCTGACACTCACCATGGACATGCATCATATCATATATAGAAGTAGAAAACTAGGTACAGTACATGTGCTTTTCAGTTCACAAAAGCACACGACCAACTTAAATATCTTAAAAATGACTTACTGAAAATAAACCGTTTCATTTTGGAGACCCTGGTGATAAGCATGTCAAACTCATGTGCACAAACTGGTCACTAAATACTTTGAGACAAATCTCCAGAAGGCCTTGATTCTGGATGAATCAACAAAAATACTGTTAGCATCATTGACAAATTGACTGTTAGCATCATTGCAGTCCAAGGCAGGCTGCAAATTGTGAAAGGGGTGCACGTCACAGGTAGCCACTTCCACCCGAACATCAAACTCAATTTTCCCAGATAGACAGCACTCAATTGAAGCACATAGATTGGCATATGCCTCATTCAGCAGCACTATATTCATGAGGGTTGAGCAGGGGGAAGCACATAAGAGTCATGGTGAGCACAGGGTGCAAAAGAGGAGTTAAAGGGATACTATCATGGGAAAACATATTTTTTTCAAAACGCATCAGTTAATAGTGCTGCTCCAGCAGAATTCTGCACTGAAATCCATTTTTCAAAAGAGCAAACAGATTTTATTATATTCAATTTTGAAATCTGACATGGGGCTAGACATATTGTCAATTTCCCAGCTGCCTCCAGTCATGTGACTTGTGCTCTGATAAACTTCAGTCACTCTATACTGCTGTACTGCAAGTTGGATATCACCCCACTTGTTCAGTATAAAAACAAAAACTGGCTAAATAGATAGGCTGTGCAAAATAAAACATGTTTCTAATATAGTTAGCGAGCCAAAAATGTAATGTATAAAGGCTGGAGTGACTGTGCGTGTAACATAATAGCCAGAACACTATTTACCCAGTTTTTATTTTCACACTGAACTGTTCCTTTAAGGACAGAGCTATCTTAGATCTGCTGGCTTTGCACCTCTGTTTGATTTTTATTTTGACACAAGGTACAGAGCACAGCAATGATCCTGTTGCAAGTCCAGGGTGATAAATGAATGAGCAGTAAAGGCTGCAATTTTACAGAGATATTGTTAAATGAGATCCTGCATGTAATGTGCAATACATTTCACCCTTGTCCATACATCAGCGCTAACTTCAGTGTTCAGAAATGTATGTGTGTATATGTTGGTATGAGCAACTCAATGTCAACACATAGGGGCATATTTACTAAGCTCAAGTGAAGGATTAGAAGTAAAAAAACTTCAAATTTCGAAGTTTTTTTTTTGGGTACTTCAACCATCGAATAGGCTACTTCGACCATCGACTACGACTTTGATTCGAACTAAAAAACATTTGACTATTCGATAGTCGAAGTACTGTCTCTTTAAAAAAACTTTGACTAACTACTTCGCCATTTTAAACCTACCGAGCATCAATGTTAGCCTATGGGGACCTTCCCCATAAGGTATCTAAGCTTTTTTTGATCAAAGGAAAATCCTTAGATCGATGGATTTAAATCCTTCGAATCGTTCGAACAATTTTTCCTTCGATCATTCAATCTAAGTATTTGCGGTAAATCCTTTGATATTCGAAGTCAAAGGATTTTACTTTGAGGGTCGAATATCAAGGGTTAATTAACCCTCAATTAATCGACCCTTAGTAAATGTGCCCCATAGGGTCAATTACATAATTTTTTATCCCTGTTCAGACTGAGTTGAAGCTTATCTGCCCATGTATGGTAAGATATTAACTCAAAAGAAGTGTGCTGGTGGGTCTCCCTAGAACCCAATGCAGGACCTGATTTATTAGTCTAGAGCCCCCAAAATGTGAGTGGCCTTGTATGAACACTTGTCACATATCGTTTACATTAATTCTATATTGACTTATGGGGACCTTCCCCATAAGGTTTCTAAGCTTTTTTTGATCGAAGGAAAATCCTTAGATCGATGGATTTAAATCCTTCGAATCGTTCAAACGATTTTTCCTTCGATCATTCAATCTAAGTATTTGCGGTAAATCCTTTGATATTCGAAGTCAAAGGATTTTACTTTGAGGGTCGAATATCAAGGGTTAATTAACCCTCAATTAATCGACCCTTAGTAAATGTGCCCCATAGGGTCAATTACATTATTTTTTATCCCTGTTCAGACTGAGTTGAAGCTTATCTGCCCATGTATGGTAAGATATTAACTGATAAGAAGTGTGCTGGTGGGTCTCCCTAGAACCCAATGCAGGACCTGATTTATCAGTCTAGAGCCCCCAAAATGTGAGTGGCCTTGTATGAACACTTGTCACACATCGTTTACATGAATTCTATATTGACTAAAGCCTTAAAGAATGGGATGAAGTCTAAACAGTTCTCTGCATGTCAATATTTGATGCCTAATTTCATTACAGTCATAGGACTGTCTGGCAACTATTGCTTGGATCTTCAGCAGCATATTTGCATTTCCCCCCAATGGCATTTGTGGCTTAGGTTTCTAAAAACATCAGTTAAGAAGACTATGCCACACAGCTTAGCCAGACACCTAAAGAACATATTTAAGTCCAGTTGGTAGGTTTGTACAAACATGAGTGGTCACGAAATGTAAATCTGCACGCACTAAGCTAAGCAATGCCACGCATTTGCAACACAATTTGTTCTTTTTACTATAATAGAGACATCTCCCCTCCTCCCCTTCTGTTCTCTGTATTACACACACAGTCCTATGCAGCTCAATCCCCACCTCCACAGTTTCCTGAGCTCAGCTGGGTCACACAAGGACACCCTCTGTGCACAGTCTGATCTTGGAGTACGCAGTTCAGAACAATACTGCTTCACTTCAGAGACACAAACAAGGGAGTACATTTGTTAACAAAGTTCTGAGACTGGTAAGCAACCTGTGTTGGTTTTATTATACATTTAAACACTCAAACCCCATATATAAGCATGAAATATCCCAAGACATGGTGGAAGCTAAATATTGGGTTTAAGAGACATGGGGATAGATTTTGAAGCAGAATGCCAGCCTTGATATTTATGAGATTAAATAAAAGTGAACATTATTAGTAAAATAAAAGGTGCAAATAAACAAAAGAAAAAATGCTTCATACTCTAATTTTTTGAAAAAGGATAAGAGCTGTAATATATTAGGTAAACCTTTTTTGTGGATTAATGCCACAACACTGTGTACCAGGGCTGAAACTAGGGGTAGGCAGAAGAGGCACATGACTAGGGCGCAATGATAGAGGGGACAATGGGCAAGTACCTGTTAAACTGTTTTCTGCCTACCCCTAGTCAGTGTTCACTGCCCTCCTTCGGTCACTCTCCCTCCATCCCTCCCCTCTGTCACTCTCCCCTGCATCCCTCCCCTCTGTCCCTCTCCCCTCCCTCCTCTGTCCGACCCTCGCCTACAGCGCATGCGCATGCACAGTTTGTTGTCGGGGGCATGCATGTGCACGGAGGGGGGGAGCACGGTAGCTGGCTGGGTCGCCTAGGGTGCCTCAGCTTGGTCCGCACTGCTGTGTAAACTATGATATCTGGCCACATAAAGCACCCACGAATATTTGATATGAACATCATATAGAGGCCCATGCAGCAAAACCATTCAGTCCTGCTTCTTAGTTGATTTCCAGTGGGACCTTTGCAGCCTATATTTATGACCAGATTACACATAAACAGCTTTCCATTTTCCTTGGCTGACATTACTGCTGGTGGGTGGCATAGGGTAGAGCAGCAATATGGAATGTATTGTAGTTGGCCAAACATGGGCCAAGTCAGCAGCATATTGGCCCATGTATGGTGCCAGCCAGTGGGCCTGCTTGATGACTGAATCTGAACATTTATGCAGTGTATGTGTTATGACGTCCTGCATGAGTTAATTATGATAATTAACATCTGTCCAAGGATCAGTCTGATTTTGCTTATCTCAAGGTGAGAATATCGGTGAATAATCGACTTGTTTGGAGTTTATGCCAAATACGCAAATCTTTACATGTATGGCCAGCTTTAAGCATCCACGTGTCATTGCAGCATGCATTCCTGGCTGTCCTAACTTTCTCTACTTAATTAAATCACAGCAGGTCATTTAGATGCTAGTACAGTATTAGATGGCTGTATTGCTTACAATGATGTGCTCATAAGTAGCATGTGTGGATTACATATGTCCCATAAAGCAACAACTGGTCACATGAGGTCAGCAAGTTCTAGCTTAAGATATTCTTGCTGTCATAACAGGCTATTAGATTTGAAGAAAAAACTGCCACAACAAAGTTATAAAGGGGCTCGTTTAAGAAACCTTGGCAATTTTGCACCTGTTCAGTAACCCATGGCAACCAATCAAATAGTTACTTTCATTGTGCTACCGGCAGTCAAATGCTAATTGTTATTGCCCAGGTACAAATTTAACCAGTGCTGACAGAAGAGCCCTGGTGAGGTCTTTACTTACAAAAGGCAAGCAACTGTCAACTGAGAGTGACAGTTAGCTGGGTTCTCTGTTATTTGTTCACTGTTATCAATGTGGCAATGGATATTATAAGTCCTGGAGGAGTTCCATGATCACAGAAAAGCACAAGGATGCAGGTCAGGGTACATTGTTTTTGTAAGTCATTTTCAGTTATGTGAGACAAGTGACGTCTTTAAGCTCCATTTACAAGGCTTATGGCTTATTATACTGTAGTTCTTGTGCATTATATGGGAAGTAATGTACCCTCTATTGTGAACTATAAGTAATATATAAGTAATGACATGTGTTATACATACTGTAGCTCTGTGAGAATATGGCAAGGAAATAAAAGATTAAATGGAAGTTACATTTGTCATTGGTCTGTCTGCAGTATTTGCTAGTCTGAAATTGTTTGAACCTACACAGCCTGGAAGACCTTAGTCTGCCTCCCTCTTCAGCCAGATAGACTCACTTTCTTTTTTGTTTTGGTAAATGGGCAAAAGGGGCAATTACCCAGGGCCCATCATGACTGAAGCATACAACTGCTATAGCACACTGTTAAATTTAATCTCTTAAAGTTCAACATAGTTACATAGTTACATAGTAAGTAAGGTTGAAAAAAGACACATGTCCATCGAGTTCAACCTTTTTTTTTTTTTTTTATTATTAACTACCTATCTGCCAGTTGATCCAGAGGAAGGCAAAAAAACCCATCTGAAGCCTCTCCAATTTGCCTTAGAGGGGAAAAAATTCCTTCCTGACTCCAAAATGGCAATCGGACTAGTCCCTGGATCAACTTGGACTATGAGCTATTTCCCATAACCCTGTATTCCCTTACTTGCTAAAAAGCCATCCAACCCCTTCTTAAAGCTATCTAATGTATCAGCCTGTACAACTGATTCAGGGAGAGAATTCCACATCTTCACAGCTCTCACTGTAAAAAACCCCTTCCGAATATTTAGGCGGAACCTCTTTTCTTCTAATCGGAATGGATGACCTCGTGTCAGCTGGAAAGACCTACTGGTAAATAAAGCATTAGAGAGATTATTATATGATCCCCTTATATATTTATACATAGTCATCATATCACCCCTTAAGCGCCTCTTCTCCAGCGTGAACATCTCCAATTTGGCCAGTCTTTCCTCATAGCTAAGATTTTCAATACCTTTTACCAGCTTAGTTGCCCTTCTCTGTACCCTCTCTAATACAATAATGTCTTGTTTGAGTGATGGAGACCAAAACTGTACGGCATATTCTAGATGGGGCCTTACAAGTGCTCTATACAGTGGAAGAATGACCCCCTCCTCCCTTGACTCTATGCCCCTTTTAATACAGCTCAAGACCTTATTTGCCCTTGATGTTGCTGACTGGCATTGCTTGCTACAGCCAAGTTTATCATCTACAAGGACTTCAAGGTCCTTTTCCATAATGGATTTGCCTAGTGCAGTCCCATTAAGGGTATAAGTGGCTTGGATATTTTTACATCCCAGGTGCATGACTTTACATTTATCAACATTGAATCTCATTTGCCACTTAGCTGCCCAGATTGCCAGTTTGTCAAGATCATGTTGCAAGGATGCCACATCCTGGATGGAATTAATTGGGCTGGATAATTTTGTGTCATCTGCAAACACTGATACATTACTTACAACACCCTCCCCTAAGTCATTAATGAACAAGTTAAATAAAAGTGGACCCAATACTGAGCCCTGCGGGACCCCACTAAGAACCTTACTCCAAGTAGAGAATGTCCCATTAACAACCACCCTCTGTACCCGATCCTGTAGCCAGTTTCCTATCCATGTGCAAACGACTTCATTAAGCCCAACAGACCTTAGTTTAGAAAGCAGTCTTTTGTGGGGCACAGTATCAAACGCTTTGGCAAAATCCAAATAGATCACATCTATTGCCCCCCCCCACTATCCAGAATCTTACTTACCACATCATAAAATGCAATCAAATTCGTCTGACATGACCTATCCTTCATAAAGCCATGCTGATTGTTACTCATAATGCCATTCATTAGGACAAAATTTTGAATGTGATCTCTTAACAAGCATTCAAATAATTTGCCCACCACAGATGTCAAGCTTACTGGCCTATAATTGCCAGCCTGAGATCGTAATCCCTTTTTAAATATTGGAATAACATCAGCTTTTCTCCAATCCATAGGCACCATACCAGATGACAGTGAATCTGAGAAAATCAGAAATAAGGGCTGGTCTAAAACTGAACTAAGCTCTCTTAGAACCCGGGGGTGTATGCCATCAGGCCCTGGAGCCTTGTTTCCATTAATTTCTATTAAAGCTTTTTGAATCATATCCTGAGTCAGCCACTGACTAGATTGAGCTGAACCATTCGTGCAGTTATTAAGTGAGCCTGTGAACCCAGACTTCTCTATTGTATACACTGAAGAAAAGAACTGATTTAACACATTTGCCTTATCTGTATCTGCTACAACCATACTGGTACCATTATTTAATGGCGCAACACTCTCAACCTGCATCTTTTTACTATTAATATATTTAAAAAACTTTTTAGGGTTAGTTTTCACCTCCACCGCAATTAACTCTTCATTTCTTTTCTTAGCCTTCCGGATTGCTGATTTACAACATTTACTTACAGTCTTTATATTCATTAAATGCAGCTTCTGTCCCTACAGATTTGTAGTTTTTAAATGCCTTTCTCTTCTTTCCCATTAACTTCTTTACTTCTGTATTAAGCCACACAGGATGATTCTTAGAGCTTCTACGTTTAGTCCTTAAGGGAATAAATTGAGAACAGTAATGATTTAATATCATTTTAAAGGACAACCATTTCTGTTCTGTGTTTTTAGCTGAAAACCTAATGCCCCAATCAATGCTCTGTAGGGCAACCCTCAAGGCACTAAAATTAGCTTTTGCAAAATTCATGGTTTTTGTTGCCCCAGTATATTTTTGTTTTTTGCACCAGACATTAAAAGATATAACCTTATGGTCACTATTACCCAGGGGTTCAATGACTTGCACATTTGTTATAAGTTCTGGGTCATTTGAGATCACTAAATCAAGAATAGCATTTTTTCTGGTAGGCTCCTCATCAACCTGTGCTAAAAAATTGTCGTGCAATAAGTTTATAAACTTGTTCCCATTAACTGATCTAGCAGTACCGTTGCTCCAGTCAATATCTGGGTAATTAAAATCCCCCATTATCATTACTTTACCTAAACTAGTAGCCTTTTCTATTTGCATTAGGAGCTTTGTCTCTTCCTCCTCACTTACATTAGGGGGTCTATAGCATACGCCTACAATTAATTTGCTGGATTCTTTACAATTGGTGAAGAACTCCGCCCATACAACTTCTGCCCCCTCATTTTCTAACATAACCTCCTCCTTTATATGAGCTTTTAAATCCTGCCTAACATACAGACATACCCCTCCTCCTTTTCTATTGCCTCTGTCCCTCCGAAACAAAGTCACTGATATTTACTGCCCAGTCATGCGACTCATTCAGCCATGTTTCGGCCACACCAATCACATCATATTTTCCTTGCATCACCAGCAGCTCCAGCTCTCCCATTTTACCAGTCAGACTTCTTGCATTTGTAAACATACATTTAATACTGGCACCATATTGAACATATGACATGTGGTCCTCCCTATCCTTAACAGTATCCCCAGCCAAATCTCCTCCCCCATTTTCCCTTTCTTTGCCCACTATGTCATCTAACCTGTCTACCACTGAATCTTTTACTGAACCCTCCCCCCCACACCTAGTTTAAAATCTCCTCCAACCCTCTAGCCCTCTTCTCTCCCAAAACAGCTGCTCCATCATCATTGAGGTGCAGCCCATCCCTAGCAAAGAGCCTGTAGCCGACTGAAAAATCAGCCCAGTTCTCCAAAAACCCAAAACCCTCCTCCCTACACCAATCTTTCAGCCACGCATTAATCTCCCTACGCTCCCGCTGTCTCCTTAGCGTTGCTTGTGGCTCAGGTAATATCTCTGAGAAAATTACCTTGGAAGTCCTCGCCCTCAGCTTTGAACCTAGTTTTTAAAATCATTTTTGAGGACTTCACCCCCTCCTCTAACTTTGTCATTGGTACCTATGTGTACCAAGACCGCTGGGTCTTCCCCAGCCCCTCCCAATAATCTGTCCACTCGTTCCACCACATGCCATTCAATTTATTTTGTTTTTTTTTAATTCACTTTAAATTTTTATTAGAATAAATATTCTTAAATTAATATGTCTTAAATTAAAAGATGGTATTTGTGATTATGGTTATTCTTGGTTAATCTCCTCTAATCACCATACTTCATGTTTACTTCAGTAAGCACCAACTATGTCTTTATTTCCGATAATGTTACAGGTATATACTAGGTTTTTTTTGGAGAAATCTGTTTAGTTCATCAATGAGACACGTTAGTACTTTATAGTAGCCCTCCATAGGGACAATATTTTGTTTTTCAAAAAGGCTGATTCCTTGTGTGCAAACAACTCTGTTTTCTCAGATGTATGAAACCTATCTTGGAACTTTTCCTTATAGATGTTTTGTTACAAACAGTATCTCATCCACATCCACAGCTTTATCAGTGGATGCTTCAGTGATGTAATCATTTGACATATTTGACATATTAAGTTCTACTAGCTATTTTAGAATATTCTTTCTGACAGCATTATTTTTTACATTTCTTCTACATCTATTTTTTTAAGGTTTCTTTTACATCTGTTTTGCAACTGTCTCAGAAATGAGAGACTAGTGATCGTCAACATAAGTAAAATGAGTGGTAGTTTCAGAAGCACCATCAAAAATTCTATAATAGTAGCGGCCCATACTACTTAGTCAGCAGGGCCGCTTCACAATGGCAGGGGCTCTGTCACAAGGTGTCTTCTGCCATTTTCAGCCAAGTCCAACCCTTTTTGAGGCCTGCTATTCAGGGCAGATGCCCCTATTATGGCAGACCCTGACTAGAATACCTGTTAATTTAAATGCACCCCTTACTAATGCTCAGTTTTGGGTCAGAAGAAAATTAAAAAGCAAAGCATGATTTTTTTGCAAGTGTGCACTTCTGCAGCTGCTCCAGTTCCAGCATCCTTCCACTGTTAGGACTTGTAGCTCAAGTACAACGTGAGACCCAATGGTAGAACAACCCCTAAATTTGTTTCCTGATCTTGATTAGAAATTATACTGGTGAGTTATTGTGGGCACTTTTATATTTCTCTCCCACATATATTAAAGGAATGACCCCCCCTTCACCCTTCCTATGTGCTGCTTTATACTAGAGGAGGGGAATTTAGGACAAGGGGGTGGGGAGACTTTTACTTTAACACACAAGAGGCAGGAGCTAGGTAAAAATGGCCATGTAGGAAGGGGAGGGACCCATGCTAGAGTAGAGTCTGCATATATTTAATTATTGGTGGGTCAGAAGCGGCACAGGGCATTATTATTCAAGCACAGGGCAGATAGGCTCAAACTCTGCAAGCATGATGATTTAAATTATGATCTTCTTCCGTACTGCTCTGCTCACTGCCCCTCCCCCTGCCTGTGTCTCCAGCCAATCTCTCATCTCCATAGCTGCACACTTTGTTTTTAACCCTTCTACTGCCTGCCCTCACATCTTCTGCAACTCCTAGCAGCCCTGTAGTATAATAGTTCCCGAATCCCCCACCATAAAATCATTAAAAAAAAATAAAATGAAAAGAAATAATGTTCCACTATGTAATATTTAAAACATAAATTTTAATTTAGTATATTAAAAATTAATCACTCAGGGAAATCACGTATAAACGCATCTGAAAACCATTACCAAATATCCTGGATATGCCAGGATAGAAACATTGAGAACACATTTCTAATATTTTACAATCAAAATTACTTTCACTGTGTACCAAATATTTGCTACTGTACTAGTTACATGAAGGGTGCCACACTGTGCCTGTTGTAAAATGCTGGGGGGGGGAGCTGCACTATGCCTGATGAGGTTTTTATGGGGGTCTGGACTTTCACTCTTGAAGACAGATGGGCCACTGTGTCTGTGTACCTGTTGTGAAATGCCGGGTAGCCATACTGTACTGCTTGTGAAACACTTGGGGGGGGGGGGCACATTGTGGTTGTCATGTAGGACTCTCATTCTTGAAGGCAGGTGTGCCACTCAGCACTCTATTGAATGTCATATAAGAAGTGCAGCGTTATATGGTGCTGTGTCAGTGGCTCATTTTTCTGCCTTATTGTCCAAGCCTTTCTAACAAAAAGTATTGTCCTTTCTACTTTTCATCTTTAATTTCAGTTTCATTTTTAAAACATTACTAGCAATAGTAATGCCCACACGGAAACCTTGTGTATTTATTTATCTATAAAAACTGTCAAACAAGCAAAAGCCATGGTTGCTCAATGGGCATTGGTTTCTTAGTGTTCACTAAGTTATCTGATCTTGATTGCAAGAAAACATGGTATTTGTGAAATACTAATATTTGTATTATAAAGGAGGAAGATGGGATTATATAGCAAATTTTGAATTAGACTGTCATAAGAATTAATAGAAAATGACTAATTTATTCAAAGGTATATGATATTGGATATCTATTCCCCTTGCTTTATCAGTGATACATAGCTGTAGTGAAATGGTTAACATAGTATGAGTATGGGATGGTAACCCTACGCCTCCCTCGTCCCTGCAGATGCCAAGGGGCACCATCCAGCTGGGTAGGGAAAGTGAGTAAGAAGGGGGGGAGGGTTATACTTTATAGAAGAAGGATATATGAAATAGAAAAGAAGGGTAGAGATACCTGGTTGGGGTTGTGTAGAAATAGAAAACATTAATTTGAAGGGTAAAGTGAAAGTGAACATTGAACAGATATAGGTAAATGGCAGTGCAGATGGGGGAGGGTTGTACATTTATAGCAACTGCAGCTTCAAATCTTAGGAAAAAAAGAATTGATTTTAAAGTGCCAAGTCACTATCATTTGGTGCAGGGTATCTTATATAAGGGTGGGAGGAGTATAAACATATCTGTGTGTTCAGGGGAATGTTTGAAGAAATGGCATTAGAGTTTGAGGTTATTTTATAACAGTTTTTGAGAGGGTGTCCTCTAGGATTCAGTAAGCTGCATTCAGTAATTGTCTAGCGGGAGCAGTGGGGAGGGCAGCCTGGAATCACACACACTATGTTACTCAGCATTTTATTCCCCGCGCCAGGGAGAAGAGACAGGGGAATGGGGGACCCGCAATAGCATCTGACATAAGGGAAATCGAGACTGCCAACTCCTCCCCGCCACTCTGGGCACCAGGGATGGAGCCAGCTAGAACATGAGAAACCCTTAATATGCCTCGACATGCAGCACCAGTCTGATTGTGGATTGCACTGTCTTTTTAGCAGGCACTGTGATTGTGCGGCACCGTGACCATGGTAGGTTACTATGAGCACATTATATTGCGGGAGGGGTGGGGATCCAGGGGCTCACATGATGAACATCGCTAATGCTCAGTTCTGGGTCAGAGGAAATGAAAACAAATCATGATTTTTGCAGATGTGTGCTTCTGACGCTGCTCTTGGACGACAAGTTCCAGCATCCATCGACCGAAGGGGTGCTGCTTGGACTTGTAGCTCAAGAACAACAGGAGGGTCGATGGTTGGACATCCCCCATCCTTGTTTCCTGATCTTGCATAGATATAATAAGGGTAGGTTATTGTGGGGGTGCCAGTTTATATTTCTCTGGCCCAGACTGGCAATCTGTGGGTTCTGGCAAATTCCAGAGGGGTTGCTATAAGGTGCCATAGAAAGTCAGTATTTAGTGGGCTGGTAGGGGCTGTTTGGGCCTCTGTGCGGGCTGATTGGGCCTCTGTGTACCTGAAATGCCAGGGCCTATTTTAATTTCTCTCTCACACATATATTAAAGGAATGAATCCCCCCTTCATCCTTCCTATGAGCTGCATTATAGTACAGGAGGGGAATTTAGGACAAGGGGATGGGGAGATTTTTACCTGAATGGACAAGAGGCTGGAGCTATGTAAAAATGGCCGTGTACAAAGGGGAGGGACTCATGCTAGAGTACAACACAACTTTCGAGCAAAGCCGAGGAGATCAGTGCTTAGGTCAGTCAGTTATTTATATAGAGTTGTGTTAAAGTGACAGCAGCCCAAACACAGCGGCACTTTGCTGTTGGAGTGATTGAAACTGTACAATAGTTATACCCTAGACCAGATGTTAGGACAGCAGACTGATAAAAAAACAGATGCAATAGCATGAACCACATAGCAATCTAGCTTAGATCATGAAATAGCAATGGCTACTACAAAATATTATGCCTGTTGGCCACTCATGGATTAAGCATGTTTGACAGCTTTGATATATAAATAAACGTCCATGTGCATATAAGATTGACCCATGGCCAATACTGTTGCTAGTAATGAAAATTAGAAGGAAGAACAATTTTTTTAGTCAAAAAGGTTTGGACAGTAAGGCAGGCAAATTAGCCACTTACACAATTCCATTTAATGCTTTTATTTTATATGTATTTATGACATTTAAAAAACTAAACGCTAAAAATGAGGATGCTAAAATTGCCATATTTTATACTGAACTTATTGCACCAGCCTAAAGTTTCAGCTTCTCAGTAGCAGCAATGATGCAGGACTTCAAACTTGTTACAGGGGTCACCATCTTGGAAAGTGTCTGTGACACTCACATGCTCAGTGGGCTCTGAGCAGCTGTTGAGAAGCTAACCTTAGGGGTTGTTATCACAAGAAGAAAATTATGATGCTAGTTGCACTGATTTCTGTGCTGCCATGTAGTGATTATCTGTATTAATTAGTAATTAGCCTTATCATTGGACATTAAAATTCTATGTGTACTGTATATTTTGAGTCGTCCCTAAGCTCAGTAAGCACAGAGCATGTATTCAGCAGAACAGAAGATGGGGAGCTACTTACTGGGGCATTTTCAGAGGCATAATATTCTGCCCTACTTCTTTAGTTAAGCTTTAGTTCTACTTTAATAGATCCATGTGGTCCTTTAGCATTTTAACAGGTACAGTGGCCCACCTTTCTTCATGAGTGAAAGTCAAACTCCCCATGACAACCTCAGTGTGCCTCACCCAGGCATTTCACAACAGGCACAGTGTGCCCCCCCCAGTGACCCATGACAACCACAGTGAACCCCCCCCCAAGAGATCCATGACAGGCACAGCGTGGCCCTCTCATCATTTCACAACAGGCATCATGTGCTCCACAAGTGTTTCACAACAGACACAGTGTATCCCCCAGTGTTTCACAACAGGCACAGTGTTCCCTCCCAGTGTTTCTCGATAAGCACGGTATGGCCCTACACACTTCACAACAGGTACAGTGTGGCCCTCCAGCATTTCACAAAAGGCAACCCAGTGTTTCACATCAGGCACAGTTAGGGTTGCCACCTGGCCAGTATTTTACCAGCCTGGCCGGTATGATGGTTGATCCCAATGTTATTAATAGGGAAAAAAGATAAATATATATAGGAAGGCCAGTATTTTTTTCCAGAAAAGGTGGCAACCCTAGGCACAGTATGGCCCTATGCATTTCACAAGATGCACAGTGTGGCCCCCAATGTTTCACAGTAGGCATGAACTATGGAAATATTTGGTATGCAGTGGGAGTAATATGAAGTATTATGGTTTCGAAATACTGTATCAGCAGAAGTGTCTCCAAGAGGGCATATCCAAGTTATTTGGGGAATGGTCCTTTTCAGATGCTTTTAAAACTCCGATTTTACTCGTATTACTTAACTTTGATTACCCCCAGTGATTAATTTTTATATAATACATTAAGGGGTAGATTTATCAAGGGTCGAATTTTGAAGTGATAAATACATACCTCCCAACATTTTGGAAGTAAAAAGAGGGACAAAAATTTTTTTTCCGCACGTAGCACAGCAATTTTTTGACCACACCCCTTTATGTGGCCACACCCCCTAATTACCATGTTTGTTTTACAAAATTTGGCAGGTTATGAAAGTTTGAAAATATTTCTCCTTATCTAAACTGTGTTTTTGTGTCTCAAAGTTGTTACAAAGTATCTAATTTGCACCTGTTAGCTGTTCTGGGCTCTCTGCTAAAAGCCAATTAAGTGAGAAACTTTGTTTCTTTTTCTGGCTGTTCAGTGCAGAAAAAAAAGAGGGACTTTCCAGTACAAATGAGGGACTGCGGGTTGAGCTGTCAAAAGAGGGACTGTCCCTCCGAAAAAGGGACAGTTGACTTTAATTTGGAGAAAAATTGAAGTCAAAGTTTTTTTTAAAGAGACAGTACTTCGATTATCGAATGGTCGGCTATTCGAACGATTTCACTTTGAATCAAATTCGAAGTCGTAGTATCCTATTCGATGGTCGAAGTATCCAAAAAATTACTTTGAAATTTCAATTTTTTTTTTACCTCGAAAATTCCCTCTAATTCACTTCGACCATTGATAAATCTGCCCCTAAAAGTTATGTTTTAAATACTATGTAGTGAAGCATTATTTCTTTTCACTTCATATTGTTTACTCAACCATTCCATTTTAATAATGTAATGGTGGGGGATTGAGGGACTATTATCCTGCAGGGTTGCTAGGCGTTACAGAAGATGCGCATAGGCAGTAGAAGGGTTAAAGACAAAGCGAGATGTAAAACAGACACAGCTGCTGGCAGGAGAGCCAGGCAGGGGGAAGGGCAGTACGGCAGCAAACCGATATTAAAATCATCATGCTTGCAGAGTTTAGCTGTATATGCCCTCGTCCGACCTCATTACTATCTATTTTCCCTGTGCTGTTATATGATTTTTTTGGGGTACATATGATTGCCCTCCTTATCAAAGTACCTGGAAAAACTGCTTCCCTTGCGCAGCTCCTGAGCTACCAATACTTTAATTTATGCAAATAACTGAGGGATACAAATTTAGCCCGGCTCCCTCCCCTTCCCGTTCTGATAGCAACGAATAGACGCATCCAGTTACCTGGCAACTGAACCACTTCCGGATTGTAATTTAGCATGCGTACATTGAGCTGCTTGCAGCTTTACATAGACATAGCAAGTGTGTTCAGCAGTGGTGTCTATCGCGTATGTGTGTTAACATAAGTTCTAGCCATTGGTCTGAACTTGTAGGTCTTCTAAAGTCTCCATAGCCCACAAAACTCAATAACAATGTATAAGAAAAAAAAAATAGTAGTGACTAACTTGTAGTTACAAAAAATATACAAAACAGTAAATAACCCCCCCCCCCTATATTTTCTTTGTTAAATCATTTGGGTGTGAGTTGCATCACTTCCAGTCCATAACATCAATATTGATAATAATGTCTGATGCATTTGGCACAAGTCAATTACAAACCTTAAGGGCACTCTGGAATTACTGCTAGGTCCAGTTTACCAATAATTCCTGGAATACCTTGTGTTCATTTGTTTGTCAGAGCAGGCTGGGAAGTAGGTTTGCCACCTGGCTGGTATTTTACCAGCCTGGCTGGTAAAAATGATGGTTGATCCCAATGTTATTAATATGGGGAAAAGGTATTTTTGCTTGTAACATAAGTTAGGTTGAGCAAACACACGTCTATCAAGTTCAACCTTAAATCTGCATATTGCCTGCTTAACTGCTAGTTGATCCAGAGGAAGGCAAAAAAACCGAAGCATCTCCCATTTGCCTCAGTGGGGGAAAAATTCCTTCTTGACTCCAAGATGGCAATCGGACTAGTTCCTGGATCAACTTGTACCATAAGCTATCTTCCATAACCCTGTATTCCCTCACTTGCTAAATAGCCATCCAATCCCTTCTGTATGACTGATTCAGGAAAAGAATTCCACATCTTTACTCTTAACTCTTTTCTTCTAATCAGCATGGGTGACCTTGTGTCAGTTGGAAAGAACCACTGGTAAATAAAGCATTAGAGAGATAATTATATGATCCCCTTATATATTTATACATAGTTATCATATCACCCCTTAAGCGCCTCTTCTCCAGCGGGAACAATCCCAACTTGGCCAGTCTTTCCTCATAGCTGAGATTTTCCATACCTTTTACACACGTAGTTGCCCTTCTCTGCACCCTCTCTAATTCAATAATGTCCCGTTTGAGCACTGGAGACCAAAACTGTACAGTATATTCTAGATGGGGCCTTACCAGTGCTCTATACAGTAGAAGAATAACCCCTCCTCCCGTGACTCTATACCCCTTTTAATACAGCACAGGACCTCGTTTGCCCTTGAAGCTGCTCATTGGGATTGCTTGCTACAGTCAAGTTTATTATCTACAAGGACTCCAAGGTCCTTTTCCATAATGGATTTGCTTAGTGCACTCCCATTTAGGGTATAAGTGGCTTGCATATTTTTACGTCCCAGGTGCATGACTTTACATTTATCAACATTGAATCTCATTTGCCACTTAGCTGCCCAGATTGCCAGTATGTCAAGATCCTGGATGCCGCATCCTGGATAGAATTGATTGGGCTGCATTGTTTTGTGTCATCTACAAACAGTGATATATTACTTACAATACATTGATGAACAAGTTACATTAAAGTGGACCCAATACAGAGCCCTGAGGGACCACTACTGCCTAGTATCTACCAAGTAGATAATGTACCATTAACAACCACCCTCTGTACCCTATTCTGTAGCCAGTTTCCTATCCATGTGCAAACAACTTCATTAAGCCCAACTGACCTTAGTTTAGAAAGCAGTGGTTTGTGGGGCATTGTATCAAACTCTTTGGCATAATCCAAATAGATCACATCCACTACTCCCCTACTGTCCACCATAAATTTTTCCTCCTCATAAGGCTCATAAGATTGCATTGTTTTACCTCTATGGGCCATTTTTAGTATCAAGTGTAGCATCTTTTCAAAGCACTTGATTCTCTGCCCATGGGGCTGGCAGCTGGGAGCTCTTTTGTGCTCCAGGTCTTGCAAACCTAGGGTACCATAAGTCACTGTGGACCACTGCACTATGATTGCAGTCCTTTACACTTTTGCACATGACACTTTATACTACCCATATATTCTGTTAACCCCAGCCTGATCCGTTTGCAGACTAGGGCTTCTTAAAGCTATCTTTATTTTAACTATTTATTTATTCACCTCTACTTGTCTTTTCACTTTAACAATATTATTCATTTTGATGTAGCTCCAGCTATGAACTGCTACCAGCCCTGATGCTAATTTGACCCCCCCCTTCAGGGGGTTATTGAACTGATGAGGGTAAATCAGGTGGCGTGTCCTAGGGGCTTCCACCTCGATGGAAGCACCCATCATGGACCATTAAGGCCTTTGTTGTCCCTTCTGGCACTGATGTTACAGTCTCCACTCTTCCGACAACCATGAGTTTGTAAATCTCTGCCATCCCTCCATCCCTGAGAAGCCTGGGACTGACTAGGGATCTTACAGCCTCGAAGTCTACAGATGCCTACAACTACAAGGAGCTCCAGCCTACCCGCACTGTTGCTGGCCTATCCCACGGGGGCCATGGCCAGAAGCACCATCACTGCACTTGATGTCCCCTTCTTGTTCTCTGCTCATTGCGGCCCCACCCAGCAATCCTACTGGCAGTGGGGACATTTCCCTCCAGTGTGGTTTAGGGCATAGTGAACTTTTGCCTTGCATTGCCTACATTACAGAGCCATCACTAAGATCCCTTCAATGGTTAACTTCTCCATGAAGGTGCTGGTCCAAAAGCACTGGTAACTGGCATCAAAGACTACCCCAGCTTTTGGCTTTGCTGGAAGAATTTTTTCACTGTTTCAGTAACTGTCAACTATGATCTTTTTAGTTGGCTTTTCTGAAGGTCACTTAGCACCACTGCTTTTTTCGCCGACCAGACTCGCATTGAGATCTGACAGGGCAGCTGTTATGTCAGCTCTAACATAACGCCCTAGTGTTCTGGTGTACTTTTTCCTGGTCTTCGTGCCAACAGCACACTGGTTGGTCACAATCTCAGTTTTTAAAAATGGAGGGAGCTTGGCACTCAGCAAAGAACCACAAAAGTGGGATCTCAAATTCTATTAATTCACACTGTCAGTGCCTTTTGCCTTTGGTGTCTGGCGATGCAGTGCTTGTCACAATTTCTTTACTTTGGGTTAAAAATATAACCATTTTCCCCACATTGGGCGCTAAATGTAACAGGTACGTGGGGTACCCTAAAATCACAGTTACCCCTGCTGATATATCTCAGACCTGGTCACTTTAGAATCTCCCATAAGGCACGTGTTACATGTGACTCGATTTCTCAGGTGGGTACTCGCTTACTGTTGGAGGAAGGGTTGACTACACAAATTCCACACACAAATCTTGATCTATCAAATAAATGTCTTTTTTTAAAAACAGATGAAAACTTTATTGATGGACATTACAGAAATCTTTTTGACAGGTTCTATTTACCATCTTAATCAGTGCTCAACTACAATCTCAAACTCCCACTATACTTGCAGCATTGACCAGTGTCGGACTGGGATGTCAGCCTTAGACCATCGGCCCACGGAACACCTAGACTGTGGGCCCCTTTTCCAATATTGATATTCCTCCTCTCCTCAGTCAACATCTTTATTCTCCTAGTATTTTATATCTACATACTATATTTTATTCTTCCATTATGAAGCCTTTTTTTACAATAAAGGAATAGGGAATGACTGTGAAATAGGCCAAATTGTGAGACGCAAAAGGGCCCACTGACATTTGGGCCCACCAGGAGCTTTCCTTGTATCCCGGTGCACCAGTCCAACACTGGCATTGACACCACAGGGTACTTACCTATCACCCTCATAGTTGAAACCTCTGACTGCTCTACTACTTCCCTGACCCTGTCCTACAGTCCCTAGAGTGAACTATTACAAATCTAACCTTTAACTTACTTCTCATATACTGGAACCTTCCTCTGTTCCAGGTCCAAAGGAACACACCACACCAACTCCGGCAAGTGGAGGAACCAAAAGAGACTGAGCACCTGTGTTTCCCTTTTTATAGAATAGAACAATGACATCTACCAGCCAGTTACTGAATTGCCAGGCAAATATTTTAAGACAGGTAAAGGAAATATCTCCCCCCTCCCAACTTATTTTATACACGCTTAAGCCATGTGCCAACAGGTGTGTGTACCTGCTGCTGCATTTTTTTGGTAGTATTCACCACCTGTCAATTGACTCCTGGGGGTATACTAATAAAGATGATAGGACTACTACTACTGCTACAGTTCATATTAGATACCTCTATTTGCCACACAATAATAAAACATCTAGTTATAATGCAGGTACTTGCAGTTGACTGGGGCAGTATTGTGGCTGCCATTATACGTATGTCCCAGCACCTCAGGGTCAATGACAATCTGTGAAGACTGCTAAAGTGCATATTGTGGAAGCTCAAGTGTGTGCTTTGTGAAGTGTGAAAGTTAGTGAATGTTAGCACAAATAAGGACTAGTTGGGCCCTGTGAATTCAAGATGCTTCTGAAAATAAGCAAAATGTTTTAACTCTAGTCAGTTTGCTAAAGT
The DNA here is from genome assembly GCA_038501925.1 of Xenopus petersii. Classification (NCBI taxonomy): domain Eukaryota; kingdom Metazoa; phylum Chordata; class Amphibia; order Anura; family Pipidae; genus Xenopus; species Xenopus petersii. Next base: position 90,973,896 of record CM076673.1, on the reverse strand, counting down.
AAGAGGGGCAGTGCAAAGTCTGTGGCAAATTAACCATCTTTAGGGACCTTGGTGGTGCATTGCCCATCTCTTGACATGTCCCCAGCTCTGCCCCTGACCTGCCTAAACAGCACTCTTTCTGCCAACATGCAACTCTACTCAGAGGATCCTCTCACATCCTCACACACACAGAATTCCCTCTCCAAAAAGCCTCCAATGCCTTTGTCATGTGGAAAAGCACTAGCAGAGTGCTGTTAGCTGTTGAGGGTGACTCCTCTACCCATAACTTTTTCCCCCATGTCATGTCCAGCATACAATGCATGAGCTTCTCCTGAGTTGTCTTACTACAGCTCTACTAGGTTCCCCCCTAACCTACTCCTGAACTCTCCAATTCCCTAACTGATGCACAATTGCCCAGGGCTCTATCCCAAAATACTCATAGCTTGTTATGACAACAGACTATACTGGCTGGCTAACCTGGTTATCTCTCACTCCTAGATAGAGCTGATACCAAAACGCCTAACTCACCTTTTAGCCATAGCAAGGTACAGCCTGGTCTGGGCATTTAGATGTTTATAATGTCTGCTGATGATTTTAGGCTCAACAGGTAGTTCTTGGCTCTGCACTTCCTTATATAGGCTCCTACAGGCCAACCATAATGGTTGGTGCCACCCACTGGCTGAACAGAATACTGTCTAGCTATTTACAGTTTAAACCAGGGGTGTCCAAACTTTTGGCTCGCTGGGCCACATTGGAAAAAGAAAAATTGTTTGGGGCCACACATGAAATACACAAACACGTTTGATTTGTAAAATTAAAGGAAATACACAGAAAATAACTACAATGCCAGTAGGATAACCAGATGGAGCTATACACTGGAATATGGGACACCTGGATATTAAATAGACATATTATTATTACTAACTGAGCAATGGGCCGAGTCCCCCCTCCTCCTATTTCCTTGGGAACCAAGCGTTTCAAGCTGGGCCACATTCATATTCATCCTGGGCCGCATGTGGCCCTCGGGCCGCAGTTTGGACACCCCTGGTTTAAACATATATATTTACAAGCAACAGGCCCAGGGTGACCACCTGGATAGGCCCTATAAAAACTGACCACTGGGTGTTGTTACCTTAGCCATTGTCTTTATATTTTGCTATTTTTTTTTGGCCTTCTTAATATTATATTATCACTGTACTTATTATTAAAAATAAATAATAAATTCATTTAGATGCTTGAGTGGTGAGTGCCTAAATAAAGTAAGTGTTTAGCCTTCTGCTCCGTATTTTACACTTTTGCAAGAAATATTTAATTTTTATTATCTTTTAATATATTAATTTCAGGGTTGGGTTTGTTTGTACTATACATAAATACTGTATTTGTATTTTCTCAGTACAGCACCATAGTGCTTTTATACCATTCCATAAGCCACTACTATTCCTTCATAGCTTCAGGTACTAAACACAAACACAGGTGCTAAATTGCACCAGTGCAGTTTCTATAACAACAAATAATCTGTGGTTTCTTTCCTAAACAAGATAATTGTTCAAAGCTTATTGTTGTTTAGTTACTTTATGCAACGTCACTGGTGCAATGTATCACCTTTGTTACTAAAGACTTTCTATGGCTAATATAAGACAAATATGTGGATGTACTGGGTAAAGCTTTTAAAGCTGTAAAGCTCTAAAGGAAGAGTAATACCAACAAATTAAAGTGTTTTAAAGGAATGACAATATAATGTACTATTGCCCTGCACTGGTAAAACCGGTGTATTTGATTCAGAAACACAACTATAGTTTATATAAATAAGCTTCTGTGTATCCATGGGGACAGCCATTCAAAGCTGAAAAAAGGAGAAAGATCACAGGATATGCAGCAGATAACAGATAAGCACTGTAGTATACAATGGGGTTCTTCAGAATTGATCTGTTATCTGCTGTGTATCCTGTGCTTGAATAGCTGCCCCATGGCTACACGGCAGCTTGTAAAATATAGTTGTAGCTTGCATCAGTTTTACCAGTACAGGGCAACATTACATAATATTGTCATTCCTTGAAAACACTTTCTTTCTTTGGTGTTACCATTCCTTTAATGATAGTAATATAACCAGGAGACAGTTTTAGCATGTACTCTTTTAAACAAGTAAGAATATGTGCAATGCAAATACAATTTTTGTTTAAATAGTGTAGTTAATATGTTTTGTGAATACCTAGCTACCAACAGTAAAAAAGACTGCATCTTGTCTCATCTGTCTCATAGTAAAAAGCACATATTTTGTGCCAAAAAAAATGACGTAACCTTCAAACTGATCCTAAAAGGGGCCCTATGTTGACCAAGTAGGTTTAGTTTTTATATGAACTGGCCATACACCAGGACCTTTGTTTGTTTGCCAAGGTTGTAGATCTTGGCCATCAATGTGCCGGGCCAAACATTTTAATAGAGGCCTATGGCAACAGTCAGTAGAGGACCATATTATGATCCTTGACATGCAAAATATTCAGATCTGCACGATCGATATGTAGCTGATTTCCAGATGTCGAATAGGCAGGCCATCATTTTACCCCTTTAAATTGGCCAATGACTTGGTCTACAGCAGAAGACATATATTGTGTATGGCCAGCTTTATTTAATGGATGCTCAGTATAAAGCTCAGCAAGAATGAAAAGACTACAAATGTCATACTTTTTCTGTTAACCTGTCACACTTAGCTAAAGGTTTTGTTTTGCTTAGCCCATTAGCTTAACTGTTTTGCTTTGTTAACTACTGTGTCAAAAGATACATATATATTTGTATAGATTATATTTATTCTGTATTGATGCACACATTGTTGCAGTCAGCAAGTTTTAAATGAAAATATATACTGTAATGTTTTGGTCTGTAACAGCACTGAGATGTATTTTGTAAAGTACAGCCTGTGCCGCTTTGCTATTAGCTTTTTTCGCAAGTCTGTCTAAAACCACTTCCTTTCTTAGTCTAAAATATAAACACAAATACTGTAACTATAAATATATGTATATGTAACTTCTTGCATCTCATGGTATGCTGTGCAGTTCCAGGTTAAAATGAATATGCCATGTATTAACTTATATCACTACCATTACGATTGTAATTGATTTATGAAAAGCATATATATCTATGTGTTTAATAAACAATTGTGTTTAGTTTAGACAAAGAAATACAAGACTGTCCTAAGCACACTAAGGTTTCATAGCATATTTTTCAATCTGAAAAGCTTTCATTGCCAGAAGAAATCATATATTTTATGATAATATATCCTGCAGATTTTGCAGACATCCTGGCACACACCCAAAAGTATTGGCAGTTGTTAACCAGTGCATTACCAAACATATTTTGTAATAACTCGTGCTGAATTAAAAACCCTCTCTTTCCCATCATTGTTATTTCTCCCTCTAAGCGTGGATACTCCTACAACTTTAAAAGGATGTCATTTTATATCTTTTTTTTTCTCGTTAATGTAGGATGGGCCTAATGTAGAACGTCATCCCATTCTCTCCTCCTACCCCCTCCTTTCTACTCTCTTTTTTTTCCTCTCCTTTTTAATTCTACCGTTCCTCTGCTCATTTTCCTAATGGAACCCAATTCACAAAGTTGCCTTCCACCTCCCTGTATGGATGCCTTATTTTTAGGGATTGTATTAGATTGGCAGGAGTTTTAAATAAATCTACCCACGATATTTGATGTGTCTGAATTTCCTGGAGAAGCTATATCCTATATCTATATATTTTTATAGATTTATTCATATATGTGTGTGTTTGTAATTCAAATGAGGATTTTCTGGGATTTTTCCTGTTTTTTTTACTTCAAGAAGACAGAAAAGTTGGATGTCGGATCTTACAAGGAGACTAGAGTATATCCCTCTGTTTTTTTTGTCTGTTTAACTTTGTGCATGTAACAGTGGAATAAAAGAGGATCTCCTTTTCAAACATGTATGCATCACCTTTATGTCTGACACAGGTAAAGTGGTTTAAATTGATTTTCTACTAGTTTTTATGATGGTTTCATTCTCCTTTTTACTGTTAGCTGCATTTTCTTTGCTCCATACACAGAGAGGTATACACCTTTAATGATCATAATGTAAAAGATTAAACATTTAGGCATTTGTCTTTCTCTGTTTAGGATTCACAGGGGGTGCATGGGGACTTTGAGAGAACTTTGAAGTATTTGTGAATTGTATTAAAAGATATGGGGAGCGAGTAACTGGTTTAGGTTTTTAAGGAAGTGCTCTTGTCCTTAAAAGAGGTTACAGTTAACCAGTTGCTTGTCTTTTACAGCACAAAATATATTTAGTTATTTTGATGAAGGTTGCTAAAAAATTTTGGCATTTTAATACATTTTATTCCTAGCCTCTGTATCGCCATGCTGCTCGTCCTTTGCTACTAGAAAAAAGGTCACATGTCTTGCCCCGCACCCGCTGGCCCATCCCTTGCCCAACACCCTTTCTTTTGCCCGCTCTTTTTTCGGGGAGATTTTAACGGTTTAAAATTTTACATTTACTATATGAATGCACAAATATGGTGTCAGTGTTTTTGGCCAATTTATTTTTTTGGGATTTATTTGTTTTTTTTTTTTTGCTCTTTTAAGACAATAAACAAGTGTTTGTGGAACTGTGCTAAAGTTGTTGTGGCGTATCCTCAGTGTTACTCCCTGGGGTGCTGAGTAACTGTAGGGTGGATCTTGTTAACAAAGATAATAACTCTTTTTATGCCAAAGTGTTGCATTTCAAATTAATATTATGCTAGGGCACTTAAGCTGTTAAACAAAACATTAATTGGATGAAAGGATAGGCCGAGTGTTTAACGTGACCTTGGCTTGGAATATTAAGACAACCTAATTAAAGTCGCCACTGCAAGAATGCTGCGATGTATAAATAACTTAATATACATGTATAATTGCAATCTGCATATCTATAGAGGCCAGAGGAGAAGGAGCATATGGATGTTCTGCCAGTTTCTACCCAAATTGATAATCATTTTTTATGCTACGTGTTAATATTAACACAGAATGGTGAGGGTAGTGCTACTTCTAGTTATTTCAATAGCTATGCACAGAGCTGGATCCACAGTATAAAAATATTATTTAGCCAGTACAAAATTGTTATATGTTGACTTACTTATAATGTTAATGAGAAATAATATACATTTCTGTTGATAATAGAAATTCAAACTTAGTGTGGCTGGTTTCTCAGTAACATCTTTGCATGCATTTTTTAAAATTGACATGATATGAATTATATTCCTGCCAAAGACTATATACTTTATTTTGCTTTACATAATATGCATTTAAGGTAAATAATTATGAACATGTAGTGTCCACTTTCCAGCTTTTAATATTCTTACCCGGTTAATCTCCATGGGAGTACTTAATTGTAAATGGCATTTCGAGAAAGCAATAGAGAAAACAAAATCTTATTATTAATAAAGTAAAGAGTCAGTCTGTAATGAGACTCTTGAACAATTTGTCTTATTATTAATAGTCTAAAGCAATATTACCTCTCTGCTGTGCACTTGTTTGCATGCACACAAATTGCATGCATATTGTGCTGCACGCAGTTTTTTGAAAACACATAATTTAGCACTTATTTGGACCCACCCTCTTCTCCGAGTACACTGTTGTTAAATGTGTGACAGATAATTTTTGTGGCGACAGCTCAGATGAAATTTGGACTCATTGGTTTCTCATCTTGATAGGAATGGCATAAACATGTTGTTCAAGGTATCCAGTCTGCATTAACATTTTTGGTAATAATAACTTATTGTAAGTTGGACTATATTTTATTCTATAATCCATTGTTTGTCATTGTTTTTATGAAGACGTAATTTCATTCTTTCTATGCCTTCACACATACTGTTAATTTTCTTTAACTATGACTACCCAAGATACATACAGGTTTTTTTCTTTTTGTTTTTTCTTTTGGTTTTTTTTTAAACTGGCTGTCAAAGTAATTATGACCCCTTTTCAGTTGAGCAATGTATGCTGTAACATTATATTTTTATAACCTAACACTTATTGCCTCTTGAAAGTTGCATGATATCCCTTTGCTTCCATCATAAAGTGTCATCTAAAACTCAGTCCAGAATGGTGGAGATGATTATTATTGGTAAACCATCTAAATCTATTAATTATCAAAAGATTCTAATTATTAATTTTGCTTTGTTAAAGGCAATGGCACATGCGTCATATTTTCTTGACACTTTTTCTTGGAAAAGAGCACGGTAACACAATGCCAGTACTTGTTCCAAATTTCCAACATTTACAAACAATGGAAAATCATAATCAATCAATAATCAAAAACAATTTTTAGTTCACACATGAGCCACAGTTTCTGGAAAACTCAGTGTGATTCATTGATTTGCAATGGGTACATTTGTACCAGTGAAGTAACTAATAGAATCCAACCAGTAATTAGAATTTATCGAATTTATGATAATGATAGTATATCGCTGATATGCAAATCTTAGTATATAGGCTCCAGTGTTTTCAAGCAGTAAAACTAACATGAAAGACTGAATGCTATGAGAAACATTTAGAAAAACTAAGATCTGTGTTAGATGCATGCAAAAGTGTTCAGAACTAAAAAACAGAATACAATAATTTGACGGACAATGCACAGGTCTCTAAGGCACAGTTAAGTCATACACATAAAATTAATATTTACGCACAAACCATTTTGCTGAGATAACATTTACAGTCCAGCAGTTCTAGCATTGTATAAAGCTGCCTCTGTACATGACAGTGCTGTTAGCTGTGCTGTGTAGTTAGTAGATTCAATACACATTTGCACCTACAACATACAAGGTGTCCTCATATAACCTTTTAGAAAAACAAACCCCATTACAACTCCACCTGTTCATACCCCGGAAGTAACACTGCCCCCCCCCCAGATCACGCAGCCCTGCACTGTATTAACCATTTCCCTGCAAGCCGTTTCCTCAGGCCTGGCTTAGCTTTAAAGACAATCCTTTGTCTGACAGATTTGCAGACTGGCGAGGTTTATATGCCATGTTAGCCAAATTGTAGAAGCATTACCTGATTTTTTCTTCCATGCTGGTAGAATGCCTGAATTGACTTCAGCTGTTTGTCAGTTATTTTTTTTTAAAGCCACAAATATTTGCATGCACTTTAAAATACAGATGCACATTGAAACATACAGTACATACACTCTGTATTTATCAACCCATTTTAATTAATAATGAATTATTAATAATCGTTAACAAAAATCTAATTGTTTTAAAGAATTCAGTGGTACTGTATATTATCTTCGAAACCCAATTTAATTTTGTTTTCTTAAAGCCTAATTTTCTATACTACAGCTGCCTGATCCTCTAGATCTGACCCACTCAGGAACACTGAAAGCATAATTGATTCCCGCTTTTCCCTGTGTTCTGAGCAGCCCTAACAGTTATATATTTTTATTGCTTTGATTCATTTATTGTTTGCAGTCTGTAGTGTTCTTTTGCCCAGTAGTATTTTCATTTCAGGTCCTCTGCATTCCACATAGCTTTGTAATCCTACACATATTGGGTATGAAATTGAGAACATCACGGGCATTCAGAATAAGATGGTGCAGTGGTTCAGAAATTTCATAAAAACTGCTAAATCAAGCATAGCTTGCATTTTCATATTTTTAAGTAAAAACACATTTACCAAATTTGAAATTGTCACACTGTATGCTACCAAAAATATATGTTTTTCTGGGGCCATTTTTTTATAAAGCATAAAATACATGCAGCATACTTATTTTGTATATTTTGTTTGTATATATTGTCATTCTTTTAAAACTTACATTATAGTGTTACTGTTCGCAGAAATTAATAACCAGCCTTGTAGCATCAGCTTATATTACAAGCCAACTTCATTTCCTGCTTGATAATTTGCAATGACCCCTAAGCTTAGCGTCGCAATAGTTGCTCAGAGGCACTGAGCATGTGAGTGTCACGGACACTTTTTCAAAATAGTGACCCCATGTGACAAGTTTGAAGTCCTGGATCATTGCTGCTATTGAGGAGCTGACACATTAGGATGGTGCACCAAGTTCAGCATATAAAATATGGTAGTTTTAGCCATATTCATTTTTAGGGTTTAGTTCTCCTTTAAGGAAAGTTGTGTATCAATCCCAAATCTTGCGTATGTGCCAGAATGGTGAGTATAGAGCATGAGGAAGGAGGGGAAATGTGAGGAGTACAGTGATATCTAGGAAGTGTCAAAAAGAAAGTGAAAGTAATTGCCTGCCTAAGGAAAAGAGGCGGGACAGTCAATATATGATTGACAACTCAGATATTTAAACACCTTTATAATAGGTATGGATATTTTACTAAACATGGGTTTCATGTTTAACTTGCAAAGGACTTTCATTATACAGTTTTTTATGAGTGGGTGACATTCAGAAGACCCCTGGCATATATTTTTAGAATGTTTCATATGTATTTGTAAGCACGTATGGGAGACAAGATGCTAAGAACACAGAAGGATTCCAGAGATATTCTAAAAAGCACTGATTTGTATATATTTACAGTTTGGATTAGAAATGCATATTTACCGATTTTGGATTGGTCAGAATATGTGCTTTGCAAAAATATATTCTTTTTCTACATATAGGGGCCGATTCACTTAGCTAAAGTGAAGGGTTCGAATGAAAAATACTTCGAAATTCGAAGTATTTTTTGGGTACTTCGACCATCGAATGGGCTACTTCGACCTTCGACTACGACGTTCGACTTCGATTCGAACGATTCGAAGTATAAATCGTTCGACTATTCGACCATTCGATAGTCGAAGTACTTGCCCTTTAAAAAAAAACTTCGACCCCCTACTTCGGCAGCTAAAAGCTACCGAAGTCAATGTTAGCCTATGGGGAAGGTCCCCATAGGCTTGCTAACCTTTTTTTGATCGAAGGATTTTCCTTCGATCGTTGGATTAAAATCCTTCGAATCGTTCGATTCGAAGGATTGAATCGTTCGATCGAACGAAAAATCCTTCGATCGTTCAATCGCAGGATTTGCGCTAAATCCTTCGACTTCGATATTCGAAGTCGAAGGATTTCAATTCGAGGGTCGAATTTCGAAGTATTTTTAACTTCGAAATTCGACCCTAAGTGAATCTGCCCCTAAGGGTCCAATTCATTAACTTCGAGTGAAGGAATAGAAGAAAAAAAACTTTGAATTTCAAAGTGTTTTTTTGGCTACTTCGACCATCGAATGGGCTACTTCGACCTTCGACTACGACTTCGAATCAAAGAATTCGAACTAAAAATCGTTCGACTATTCGACCATTCGATAGTCGAAGTACTGTCTCTTTAAGAAAAAACTTCGACCCCCTAGTTCGCCACCTAAAAGCTACCGAACCCAATGTTAGCCTATTGGGAAGGTCCCCATAGGCTTGCCTAACTTTTTTTGGTCGAAGGATAATCCTTCAATCGATGGATTAAAATACTTCGAACGTTCGATTCAAAGGATCTAATCGTTCGATCGAATTATTATTCCTTCGATCGTTCGATCAAAGTATTTGCGCAAAATCCTTCGACTTCGATATTCGAAGTCGAAGGATTTTCATTCCCAGTTGAATATCGGTTATCATTAATTAACCCCTCGATATTCGACCCTTGATGAATTTGCCCCTAAGGGTTTCATTAAAATGCAGGCAGTGATTTCTCTACACACAAGATACTTAAGGCATAATGGACACCAAGCTGTTTAAAATTCCTCTATCATATTTGAGATGTTTTATTAGAGTACCTATTTAGGACATGTGGGAGATGTAATGCTTTGATGCTTTGAGGTGATCTTCAGAAGTTTCAGAAAAAAAGTTGTAACTTGTAAGCTTTGCAATTTGATAGTTTGGAGAAAAAGACATAGTTGCAAATTTTTTTATTACCTGTGTAGTTTCCAAAAATATATATTTTTAGGGGTCAACTTATTTTTCAGGGCTATTACTAAACAGACAAAAATGGGCAGTGTGCTTGTTTTTCAGCCTTGAAAATCTCAATGCACAACTTTTATTTTGGGTCTCTACATGGCCTATGTTGTCATTCTGTTTAAGAGATTGGATAACTGGTAGCTCAATCTCACGTGAGCTTGCAGCTTTCTTTTACAGAGGAGAAACTGCATATAGACACCATGCTCTCTTGCTTCAAGCAGACAAATCTTTATTAAAACTTCTGCAGTAGCAGACAAAGATCATGTTACATGACACTGTATCAGTATCAGATTACTATGGGATCTGTATGAGAGCACACCCACTAATGCATATCTTAACACCCACTTGCTCTCATATTACAGAAAGACATATTTAGCATAAATGTATAGTAATGTGATGTACGGGCTGGCTCGATACCCATGGGTTTACCTGTGGGTCGGCGGGTTTACCCGTGGGTAAATTTCAGGCCTACCTCGCACTCTTCTCTGCGGGTGGCTTCCGACTTCTGGGTTCTTCTTATATAGATGCTGTGCCTGCTCGTGCCACCCTTATTGTGACATCATCAGCAGGGCGGGTTGGCGCTGGTCTATAAAAGGAACCCGGAAGTTGAGCTTGGGCGGGCTCGGGTGGTGGGAGGTCGGGTGGCGGGCGTTTGTGGGTCGGGGAAATCCCGACCCATACATCACTAGTATAGTACACTGTTTTATACTCCAAATATGTAATGTACAAATTCTCACAGTTTAAACTTTGTTACTGGCTTAGTCATAGCATCTGCTACCATTTTTTTGTGGAACAATACTCAAGAGTTATCTTTTGTTTACTTAGTATAGATCTAAGGAAATTGTATTTTATATCAACATGTTTGCACCTTTGACTGCAAACCGGGCTCTTTGTGAGACTTATTGCACCTGGTTTATCTTTGAAAAATGTTAGTGTCTCGTATTGACATTCACTGTCCATTTCTTTGAGTAACTGCATTAGGTATAAACGCTCCAGTGTGGTATATATATAAAGTATTATATATTCAGCCTCACAGCCCCCGTGTTACATGGGTAATAGGAGTAACCAGGGGAAAAGGGTAATTGTACGGAATCCTGTCACTGGTCAGTTGAGACAGGGTGGAATGATACTGCTCTTCGCAGACAGTTCCGGTGGGATTCTCTGAACATGTCAAAAGTCAGCCTGGTTAACTATCCCCCTCCTTCCACTCTGGATGACCTTATGAGGTTAGCCATTCAAATTGATTGGAAACAAAGGGAAAGGTGGCCTGAAAGAGGTTCACCCTTACCAACATTACATCGTATTGACATGACGTTACTTTGTTACTTAACATTCAGGAGGAACCCATGCAATTGGGTTTCACTCATTTGTCTCCTGAGGAAAAGGCTCGAAGGTGATCCCAGAGTCTTTGTATGCATTGTGCAGATAAAGGGCATTTTCTTAACCATTGTCCTTAGAGGCCGGGAAACTTCAAAGCCTAAATAGAGAAGGGGAGCTCCATTTGGGTTGAGAAGTCTTTTCTTCCCAATTAGCCTCTAGGATTTTGTTACCAGTCATTTTGTTCTGGCTTGGGGTTCTGTTCAAATCTCTGCCTTTGTAGATTCGGAGGCTGCGGGAATTTTTTGGATGCTGCCTTTGCATTAAGGTATAATATTTCCCTAATTCCCCTAATGCCTCCTATTAGGATTTTAGCAATTGATAAAAGCCCACTTGGGTCTGGGCTGGTGACCCAAAGATTTATGTCTTTATCAATGTGTACAAACAATATGCATTTTGAAGAATTTGAAGAATTGTATTTCCATATTTTTGTTACCCTGGTTACATCAATTGGGTAACTCAGGAAGTTATTCAGGATGGGTTGCCTTTCCTCTATGCTGAAGTCACAGATGTGTTTTCAAAAAAAGCCGCTGAAACACTACTCCCACATAGGCAGTATGACTGCCCTATTGACCTTACCCCAGGGTCTATTCCCCCTAGAGGGACAACATATCCTCTTTCCTTGCCTGAGGCACAGGCTATGAAAGATTATATAAAAGAATATCCGGAGAGATGCTTTATTAGACCCTCTAATTCCCCTGCAGGTGCTGTATTTTTTTGTGGTCAAAAAAGATGGGGGTCTTAGTCCATGTATTGATTATCGTGGTCTTAACAAAATTATGATTAAAAACCACTATCCCATTCCGCTAATCTCTGAGCTGTTTGATCAAGTCAAGAATGCCTCCATCTACACTAAACTTGATCTTAATGGTGTGTATAACCTCATTTGCATTAGGGAAGGGGATGAATGGAAAACGGCCTTTAATACCAGGGATGGCCACTATGAGTATTCAATTATGTCGTTTGGCCTATTCAATGCACCTGCAGTTTTTCAAGAATTTGTCAATGACATTTTTCAGGATATACCTGGTCTGCTTGTAGTGGTTTACCTCGATGATAATTTCATTTTTTGCTCTAATCTGGGTGATCATTGGCAACAGGTGCAAGAGGTCCTACTCAGATTAAGAAAGTTGGAGAAATGCACTTTTGAGGTGTCTTCTGTACAATTTTTGGAGTTCAATATATCCAGTAAGGGTTTGGAGACTGAGCTCAACCTCTCTCGCTACGTGCAATTCAGAAGTTTCTGGGTTTCACAAATTACTAATGACAATTTATATAAAAAAAATTCTATCATTGTGTCTAGTATCGTGGATCTAACCAAAATGGATGCTGATTCCAGTATTTGGTCTCCTGAGGCTACCCAAGCTTTCGAATTCTAAAAAGATTATTTGTGTCAGCTCCTGTTCTTCATCATCCTGACACAACCCCAGCTTTTATTGTGGCGGTAGATGCTTCAGAGGTTGGGGCAGGAGCGGTTCTTTTCCAAAGGCATCCGATAACTAATAAGGTACATCCTTGTTATTTTTTTCCAGGAAGTTTTCTTCCTCAGAGGCCAATTATGACATTGTAATAGAAAATTATTAGCCATTAAATGGGCCTTTGAGGAATGGAGACACTTGCTAGAGGGCGCTAAACACACTATCACAGTTTATACTGACCATAAAAGATCGTGGCAGCCCTAGGATTAGATCTTGCTACTCTTCTGTCTCAGGCTCAAATGTTGGTTCCAATTTCTCCTCTTGGGAAACTCTTCTTGAAAATCTGAGGGAGCAGGTACTTACTGAAACTCAGTATTAAAATTGCAGGACATCTGGGTATTAAGACTATTGTTTTATTATCTCGAAATGTATGGTGGGCATCGTTAAAACAAGATGTTCAACATTTTGTTAATTCTTGTTCTGTTTGTCAAAGATCTAAATCCTATCTAGAACATTACCACAGGGGCTGTTACAGTCACTGCCTATTCAAAATAGACCCTAGTCTAATATTTTGATGGACTTTATAGATCTTCCACCTTCTCAGGGGAATACTGTGACTTGGGTGGGGGTTGATAGATTCAGCAAGATGAGTAATTTTATTACACAACCAAATCTTCCTTCTGCTAAAATGTTAGCTGAGTTCTTTATTGCTAATATTTTCAATTTGTCTCAACATTTTGGCAGGCTTTTTGCTCATTGGTAGGTATTAACTTATCCTTTTCTTCTGCATATGGTTTGGCATTCCACAAAAAATGTTTCTCAAGGTTCATTTGCTTAAGTTGGGTTCTAGGTAACTCATTGTCCATTGTTAGGTATACTTTGCTAGTTCCTGGGTGGAATTATTCTTTTTGATATCTCTGGTTTTGATCCCTGCCTGACTTTGCTTGAACTCTGCCTGAACCGACCCTTGCCTGCCTGACCCCGCTATGTCTCATTTATCATTTGGGAAGCTGGTGTTGTCTTCCGTCCTAAAACTTGGTAACCTTCGTGCCCCTTTGCTTGTCCAGAACTCTTGTTTTGCTCCTCTCATTTTCATTCATCTGAGTAGCTGAGGGCTCCTCCCGAACTAAAGATGTTTGCTAAAGACAGAACACTGAGCCATGACTGGGAGCCTAGCACTAGTTCTGGATTTAGGGAGCCAATCGTGACAGTAAGGTGCTGAGGTTTTATGTCTTCTGCTCTTCTTACTGAGTAGTGACTGAAAGTTCTTTGCCATAAAATCTGTGGCATTATCAGACTGTATACATTTTTCTGTGGCTAATACTGTATCACTCTTATTTTTCAGAAAGTACACAAATACTGCACCAGAGTAATCATCAGTAAATGCTATGGCATATCTAAAAACATCTTTTGCTATTGGCTCTATGGGGCCTGCTAAATTCAAGTGATTGTTTGGCACACATGTTAGGCTCTCTGTTTCTGTTCTGAACAAATATTCCCTGGGTACATTTACATTTCACAATTTAGGTTAGACTTTTCAACCTTACCCTTAATCTTCATTCCATCAACTGGTGATAACTGGTGACAACCATGATAATTGTCACCAGTCGCATGAAAAGTGTTCAGATAATACATTCGATTATATTTCTTGATGGTGAATTTGGTACCGTTCTTAAGGGTCAGTTCACTTCCATCTTGCCAGAATTTAACATCTTGCTGTCAGTCAGGCACACTTCTACGTCACCTCTCCTCAGTGCAACACCAGAAGTCTTTTTACCGACCGCCAACTCCATGTAGTGGTTCTCCGGCTTGAATGTCTCAAATCTTTTAAACTTAATGTTTGTAATTATATGTCATGTTGCTCCTGTATCCACCATTAGTCCCTTTGGTGTTAAACTGTTTGACTGCTTTATTTTGAAGGCAAATGTTTGCTCTGTGTCATCAGCTGCTTGCTTTACATTGTCCTGCCCTTTGCGTCTGCAAAATGCCTCTTTATGTGTCTGGCAAAACTTACACCACTGTGACCTGACCTTCTTTTATTTAGTTTGCTTGGGCATGCGTTTTGTGGAGCTTTTAGTTGCAGTTGTAGCAGACAGGGTTAATGTTGCCTCTCTCCCTTACTGTTGTAACAGGGGTGCTGACCTGCATCACATTATCAGTGTTTGGGCTGATATGGTATCTCTCATGGTGGTATACAATATGCTTTGTTCTAAACAAATCTAAATGGGTTGCTATAGCGACCAGAGATGTGTGGAAGTTGTTGGTGTCTCTGTTCTGTGACACTTTGACGGTTGCATGGACGGCAATGGGAATCACTGACATCACTTCCGGCACTTTCTAATACTGATGCACCTATTAGCACTCCAACAACTACTACTTTCACTGGTAAAAACGTGCTTGAAAAGGTACAGTATGCACCCAAAACGGATGTTTCTTATCAAATGAGTATGTGACTGAAAATGTGATATCATATTCTATTGGGATCACATGGCTTTATGGACAATGCAATAAATGTTTTAGTTGACATGGCATGCAGCTCGGTTGGATAGCATACACTTGTGTGGATTGACTCTCCATGTGTTGGACTTTGTGTGTATATACTGTGGTGAGGTCACCACTAGGATACCTGGGAAAGTCCAGGACAGAGCTTATTTATGTCCCAGGTTCCTAAAAGAGTGGTTCCGGGACTGCTAGTCCAGCCGGGGTGTTTTGGGTCTACCTGAGGCATCTTAGGTGGATAATCAAATATATATATATATATATATATATACGTGTCCACTCCATTAAACAAGGTTACATGCCTGGGTGCAAGAATCTGTAGATTATAAAACATCATATTACACCACACTCATCAACTTATCAACCTTGATAAAGGTCTCTGTTGAGACAGAAACTTCGGTTCAATAAACTTCTATTTTTTTGTTCTCAGGGGTGCATGGCCAATTCTCAATCATATAAGTTTGGAATAAAGCATTCCTGGGCCAGCACTTCCCTTAGTGAAACAAGTGTCTTTTTATTTTACACACATCACAGTGCTCCAGCGTTTCGGACATAACCCACAATGCATTGCACTGTGATGTTCTGTTCCTTATTGACATCACGTGTGCGGGGAATTGTGGGGTTTGGAGGATGTAGGGTGAGGATACAAAGTAACAGTAGTCAGCCAGCTCAGCAAAGTAGTCAGACGGATCAGCATGAGAGCAGGGGGCAAGGCTAAGGGAACTGTTCCAAACCATTCAAAATCATGAAAAGTCTGCAGATTTTTTAATTGATATATATTGCAAAGTTGCTTAAAATTATATTTACATTTCAAAAAACATAAGTTATGTTTGTGTGAAGTTCCCCTTTAATGGTAACATGATTCCAAACTACGAAAAGATCCATTATCTGGAAAACCCCAGGTCCCGAGCATTCTGGATAATAGGTCCCATACCTGTATATAAATGTATTCTGTAAAAGTAATGCATTTACATGTGAAGTACTTTCCACACATCAACGTATTGGCCTAATGCATTTTGTCATATGTCTGTATGACAAAACGTATTGGCCCACTACTTTAGGTGCATTACTTTTACCAAATAAATCGATATCACTGATTTTACTGTATGGGAGTGTGCCCCTCTTTTCTTCTGTTTTTTATAGATCCTTGTAGTCTGACCAACTACAGGAGGAGGCTGCTCTTTACCATACAGACAACACTACTTTGGAAGCTTCAATTGACCTTGAGTCATTTATGGACATCTTATTTGATCTCTGTAGGTGAGATTGACTTGCAAAAGAAAATATTTATACAGGTATGGGATCCATTATCCAGAAACCTGTTATTCAGAAATTTCTGAATTACGGAAAGGTCATACCCATACACTCCATTTTAATAAAATAATTAACATTTTTGAAAATGGTTTGCTTTTTCTCTGTAATAACAATAATAAACAGTACATTCTACGTGATCCTAACTAAGATATATTGTAATTAATTCCATCAGCTTTATTTAATGATTACATTATATTTTTAGTCTGCTCTGGGAATAAAAACACTACTAGATATTGTTACTAATGGATCATCAAGCAATTTCCAGCTTTAAGGGAAGCGTTTCATCTCCCTCCTAACATGCTCCCTCTGCTACTTGCAGCTCAGGCATGCTTTTCCTATCTCCCCACAAGACTACTAGAACGAGTTGAGACCACCCTAAATTTTGGCCTAAGACTCTCTTAGTTTTACACTACATTGTGGTGAACCAACTGTGACCCCTTGTCTAGAGTATAGGCTAAGTGTCAGAGGGACATTCCAGAAAGTCATGAGGAAATGTGGAATGCTTTTGAGCAAGGCTTAAATAACTATTTCAACCAGAGGTTCACTTGGCTGACATTTTCTAAATTTGCTTACTTAACCTATAGGCTTGCAAAACTGTTCATCTGATTTATGTTTTAAATGTATTTTCCACCACCAGTGCTCTGTTATCCAGGACTTTCTGGGTTGCAATTCTGAGGTACATTAATTAAAGTCTTTTGTTTCCTTATACAGTATATGTTCTTCTAGTTATGGTATGCCTTTTGGGTAGGGATGCTCCGAATCCAGGATTTGGTTCGGGATTCGGCCAGGATTCAGCCTTTTTCAGAAGGATTCGGCCGAATCCTTCTGCCCAGTCGAACCAAATCCTAATCCTAATTTGCATATGCAAATTAGGGGCAGGGAGGAAAATCACATGACTTTTTGTCACAAAACAAAGAAGTAAAAAATGTTTTCCCCTTCCCACCCCTAATTTGCATATGCAAATTAGGATTCGGATTCGGTTCGGTATTCGGCCTAATCCTTCGTGAAGGATTTGGGGGTTCGGCCAAATCCAAACTAGTGGATTAGGTGCATCCCTACTTTTGGGTGACCAAGTTATAAAATTATATAACAAATAGTGTTTGCAATGCCAGGGCAGTGAAGTCTCTGAGACCTTTCAGCAGACTAATCCTGACAGACTTTTTTAATGTTTTATTGACTGAACAGGGGAATACTGAAAACTCAACACTGCAACTTGTAAATACAGGGTGTAGACCCAGCAGTAGCCTACTACAGTTGCACCAGCAAGCAGTTTTACACACAATGGGATAATCCATATATATGATTCACAGTTATAAACCCTTTCCACAGAATAGGCCATGCAAGGTGGACACAGTAATGTGTGGCAGTCTCCCAGACTGGACACCGTCATTGACCTTAACATCCACTTGTTCCCACTTCCATAAGCTTTTGTGTGGTATGGGACCTAAGCCTACTGTGCCTCTCAGTCTCTCACTTTCAGCAACACTTTGCCCACTTCCTGTTCCTGTGTAGTCACTTCCAGGTTGTGTTTCCCTGCCAGAGGTGACTGAATAATCCTTAAAGGAACAGTTCAGTGTGAACATAAAAATGGGGTCAATAGATACAGTAGGCTTTGCAAAATGAAAAATGTTTTAATACAGTTAGTTAGGCAAAAATAAAGGCTGGAGTGACTGGATCTATAACATAATAGCCAGAATCCTACTTCCAGCTTTTCAGCTCTCTATTTCTGAGTTAGTCAGTGACTTGAAGGTGGCCCACATGGGACATAACTGTTCAGTGAGTTTGCAATTGATCCTTAGCATTCAGCTCACATTCAAAACTAAACAGTTATGACCCCTGTGCCCCTCCCTCAAATTATTGATTGATAACTACCTGGTAACCAATCCGTGGAAACCAAGAGAGCTGCAAAGCTTCTGGCTATTATGCTAGTCACGCCAGCCTTTATACATTACATATTTGGCTAACGAACTATATAAGAAACATCTTTTATTTTGCTCAGTCTATCTTTTACCCAGTTTTTATTTTTACACTGAAAATTTTCTTTAATAAGCAATACGTAATTTTACATTCTTAAGGTGGCCATACACGATGTTGGCGATGTTGCCAAATGAGTGGATCTCTCCCCGTTATACCCACCTTGAGGTGGGCAATATCGGGCTGATCCAATTGTGGGCCCTAGGGCCCAACGATCGGATCCTAACGAATGGTAACAGGCGGTCGGATCGCGGGACTGCATCAACGAACAGATGCGGCTGCGATCTGACGGGATTTTTAGTCCCATCCGATCGATATCTGGCCGACTTTTGGCCAGATGGCGATCGGGGAAGCCCGTCGGGGGCCCCATACCGGCGCCAATAAGCTGCCGACTCGGTCTGTTGGCAGCTTTTATCGGCCCGTGTATGGCCACCTCTACAGTGTGATTGTAGCTTTGTAAAGACAGTGGAATAAAACTGCCACAGGGCAACTCCACAGTGTTGCCTACATCTACAACAAAAAAAAATATTGTTGCAGTGGATTTTTTTGTAGACAACACCATTCCTTACATTTTTGAAGAAACTAGTAAATGATTTGCTCCCCAGACAGAAATTGATGTATATGGGCATTGGCAGTTCATTTAAATTTGAGGAAATGCGAGTTTTCAAAGCTGCTCAGAATTAGATTTTATTTTGCAAGAAATTTTTTTTTGGTAAAGAAGACTTTACATAGTTACATAGTTAAATTGGGTTGAAAAAAGTCTTATCAAGTCCATCAATTTATCTTATAACTGGGCGATTATTGTAATTTCCTAACTTCCATAATTTTGAATAGTGGATTTCAAAATATGTATATTTTATACACAAAATATTTGTGGTTGCTTCACTCCAGTCAAAGTAATAACAATTGCCCAGTACAATTCAATACAACACACAATAACAGATACACAATCCTTTCTTTTGAGAATGGTATATGGCATGTTACTTTGCTGCAAACTACATTTTTAAGATATGGAATTGCCATACCATTTTTAAAAAAATATTTTAAAATATATTTTATAACAAGATTTATTTTTTGGTTAATATATTATCCTGGGCACTATTTTTTTTATTTTTCTGACCTCTTTACTAGAAATCTGGTATCAATACATGCAAGATAGATATATAGTTAGATAAACTACTTGAAACATTTACAGTATATACAAATACAAAAAATGCAGGGTATAGTTGGGCAGGGTATAGTTGGACACACTCTGTATGAGGGATTGACATAATGCTGGTAGCAGTAGCCCAGTCTGTGGGACAGTCAGAATACTGGAGGCAACAGTTCACTGCTATTGTAACTGACACAATGCTAATGGCAATTGCTCACTTAAGAATGTGTCCCACAAATATGTATGATACTTCTGAACATTTTCCTACCATTGTTGCATAGCATAGGGGGTGATCCTACCCCCTCCACCGCCTGGGCAGCTTGGTATTGCTGCTGCCCCCCCTCCTCCCTGGTACGCTCACCTTTTTGGTCCGGGGGGTGTCCACGACGGAAACCGGAAATTTGGCTCTTAAAGTACAAGGAGCGGCATTTTTTCGCCCTTGCCTAGTGGGGCATTGCCACCCTAGGCGAGTTACCAATTTTGACAACTCAGCCTGCAGTCCTGGCTTTTTGTTAAAAAATCCTGAATTTCTCTTTTATCTCCTGCATTGATGCCAGAAAAAAAGATACAATGTTTCTGAAACTTTAAACTTAAATAATAGGCTTTTTAAAAGAGAGCCCAAAATACTCAGTACTAGCACTTAGATAGACAATTTAAGATATGCAAAGATATAATTGTAACTATTTAAAAAAAAAGCAAGTCTCTTGGGAGAACTGTGACTCATAATTGCACTTTCATTAGCAAAAATGTTATAACACATAAAATATGGCCCTAAAAAAAGAAATGTGTTCAAACTTTCATTACCCAACGAGGGTGTGGCCATAAAATGGGCATGGTTAAAATGTCAAACCGCTACATGCGGCAGATATTTTTGTCCCTGTTTATATTTTTGAAATGTTGGGAGGTATGATATAGTGAGCAGTGATGGAATTACCGGGGGTGCACTTCCTCCCACAAAAATTGGCTCGGAGGGGGTTGCAATGCCTGCATCAGGCACCACATGGTATAGTTACGTTACTCATAGTGAGCCTAGAAAATAATGACACAACCCTAAGCACAAAATACCAATGCTTATACCAATACCCCAGCAAAGAACATTATTATAACTCTCAACATACCCCAGCATAAAATCTTTCTGTAAACAAAATCAACCCTCTTAACTTCCTATACACAGCACACTTCCATTAGTGGTGCAGTTGCCTTAAAAGGGTTCGTTGATGTTCTGCTTCAGGTGCACCTGTTGTGCCATTGGGAAATGCAAAGCACATGATCAAAAGTTAGACCATGTAGGGAAGTGGAGTTCTGCCTTATCCAGTGACAGAGAAGTTCAGCTTTGTCCAGTGACATCAACTGGATGTGACATACTGAATAAAATTTAAAAGCCAACAAAGCATCCAACCTAGCATTTTAGTGTTTGCAGTAGGAGAGACGGCGTCCTTACCCATTTCACACACTGTATATATATATGTATACTCCCACTTTAAATATATTTTAAAGGACTGGGACTTTGCAGAGTAATGGCTGTGGGGATTTTTATATTCTGTGTCAAATATTACCTATTAGGGGCAGGTTGAATATGATGCTATGGACTTAAACTCTACCTTTGAAGCATAACATTTACTTATTGTTTACCTTGATGTATACATTTTGGAAAATGTTAGCAAGGAATAAGATTTTTTCCAGAATTAGGAGTGTCCCCATAGTAGTGTTTTGCTGATGACACAAACCAATGTACAGTATAAGAACTGAAAAAATCCAAGTCATATCCCTGGAGAGGGGGGCAAACATGCAATACTAGTCAACAGCAGCAAGGATTAGCAAAATTATGTTCAGATTTAAAAGAGGTATAAATTTATTAGAGACAAAAACTATTTTTTAACTTTTGCAACACAAAAGGTACATTCTAGTAAACTCGTTTTTTTCCCTGCTACGCAAAGGATAGATTATTGAAAAAGCTCACAAAGAGGTGATTAACATCTTAGTCATGAAGAATGATTGATTGTTTACACAATAGATATGTTTCTAATGTAGTAAGCCAAAAATGTAATCTATAAAGGCTGCAGTGAATGCTTGATGACTCTGACTAACCAAGAAGTTAGAGAAGCTGTAATGGAGGAAGCTGTGGCTACTATGTTAGAATTCCCTCCAGGCTTTATATATTATATTTTTGCCTAACTGTATTAAAAACATTTTAATTTTATATTTTGCACAGCTTGGTTATTTACCCAGTTTTATTTTTACACAAGTATTCAATTAACAAACTGTGTTTTTTATTTTTTTATTTTACAGTGAGTTCTGTTGTGGATTTCTCTCTATTAAGTGTTTATTCTGGCAAATGTATTAGATTTGAAGTTGGGTCTGCTGCCTCTTCAGCAAGTGACAAAATACAAGACTAGATATATTTATAATCTTTTTACAATTGATTTAGGGTCTAGGTTCACGTACATTTTTCTCTTAAAAGCAGGCTAGAAACAAATTTTGTTGTTCTCTTATACTTTTCTGGATCAACTTAAAGTTAGAAATGATTTTCTTGATCTGTTTTCCAGTGTACCTGACATTAAAGTGTCACAGAAAAAGAGAAATATATCATTAAAAGCAGATGTTGAAAACATTAAAAATAATAAACTATTCACACCAGGAGCAACCAGTGATTTTAAAAAACAAATAAGTAGATGAAAGAGATATTTGTTGAAACAAGGGTAATTCGGTTGGATGATGGCAACAACAGTTATGTGAGACAAAGGTTGGTATAATTAGCATGACGTTCAGGTCAGAACACTGTAAATAGATCTGAATCGGCAGTAGTAAGACCAAGACGCATGAATAAACAAATACTTTCGGGGAACTCAACAAGGAGAGACAATGTAATAAATACAAAACTGTAAAGGCATTGTGATTTACCTTGAAGTACTCTTAAAAAAGGATTACCCTTGGCAGTGTTATTTATACACATCATCATCCATCAGTTCCCATGGCCAATAGATATCCACATACATGCCCTATAAGTAGTTGCAAGTTCTTAGTGTATGGAGCCCCTCAGCTTTCCCGACTTGTACATTCCCTTTGAACTTTAGCAAAAAGTCCTAAAGACTGGTTTTGTTGGCAATGTAGATTTAATGTTTGTAAAGTAAACATAAAAGTACAAGGTACTGTGTAAAGTGTGAAGCAAATAAGTTGCTAAAATATGATACTAGGGGAAATTGCATCTACATATGTTTTCTGGATAATATACCTTATACTCTATGAAGCAAAGCAGAGAGAAAACTAGAACAAAGCAGAAATAGCAGCTAGTGTCTTTTTTTATTGCCACAACATGTTTTGAACACAGTGTTTTGAACTGTTGCCCTAGCCTTAGAATGATGAAGTATAGAAAACAACTATGGTACAACTAGTTTGGGCAACCTAAATATGTAGTAATTGTTTGTTGCTAATGTCATTGTTCTATGAAGCTTTTGCCTTTGAAATTAAAAATATTGTGTCTTTTTTAACCTGAAGCCAGTTTTTACAATTACTTTCTATTTTCTATTTGTGACCATTTTTCTAATATTGACGTTTAAAGTTTCATTTTTCACCTTCTTATGTCTTCCTGAAGAAGCTCGTGGGGGCACAGACTCTGTAAACAGTTATAAATGTATACACTTGATTGATACATTTCTTATCTTTGGCCCTGCTGAACAGATTCCCTGAATTTCATTTAAAATATATACATTATTTTCCAATATTCCACATATGCACTTAAGAAATGTACCAACTAATGTCGCAAATTGTAGCAGTTCAGAATCTGAACTTGGATTACTGAACTGCTGAACTAAACCACCATAGAAAGTAACATTAAACTTTAAACTTAAATTTTGGAAAAAACTGTTAAAAAAAATATGGAAAGCAATGTTTGGTAGGTGAACAGCCCCGTTAATGGGCATTTTGCTGTCCTTCGCTTTGGACATATATATATAGATGTATATATATATATATATATATATATATATATATACATATATTTATGAAGGGTCGAATTTCGAGGGTTAAAAAACCCTTGAATTCGACCCTTGAAGTTAAATCCTTCGAAATCGAATATCGAACGATTCGAACGATTTTAAGCTATCGATCAAAGGATTTTTAGTCGATCAAAAAAAGCTTAGAAAAGTGTTGGGGAAGGTCCCCATAGGCTAACACTACAGCTCAGTAGGTTTAAAGTGGCGAAGTATGAAGTCAAAGTATTTTTTAAAGAAACAGTACTTCGATTATCGAATGGTCGAATAGTCGAAAGATTTTTACTTCGAATCGTTAGAATCATTCGATCCGATTGAATTTGACGAATTTGATGGTCGAAGTACCCAAAAAAGAGAATCCTGGGACTCACCATAAGACCCTACCTAGGGGGTGGGGATGTTGTTACTTCACTTCCTATGTGTTGCCTGAAATTCCTGATTGTGCACTTAGGGGCACATTTACTAAGGGTCGAATATCGAGGGTTAATAAACCATCGAATTCAACCCTCGAGGTAAAAATCCTATGAATTCGAATATCGAATTTGTAGGATTCACCGCAAATCCTACGATTGAACAATCAAAGGAAAAATCGTTTGATCGAACGATGATTTTCCTTCGATCAATAAAACCTTAGAAAAGTAATGGGGAAGGTCCCCATAGGCTAACATTGTACCTCGGTAGGTTTAAACTACCGAAGTATGTAGTCAAAGTTTTTTTAAAGAGACAGTACTTCGACTATTGAATGGTCGAATAGTCAAACGATTTTTAGTTCAAAATGTTCGAATGGAAGTCGAATGTCGTAGTAGCCTATTCGATGGTCGAAGTACCCAAAAAAATACTTCGAAATTCGAAGTTTTTTTACCTCAAATCCTTCACTCGAGCTTAGTAAATGTGCCCCTAAGTGTATCACACTTGACAAAGAGCACTTTGCTTGAAACATGTTGCGGAAATAGAAAAAACACTTGCAGCTAGTTCTGCATAGTTTTAGTTTTCTCTTAAGTTTGCTTCTAAGTTTAATTCACCTGGAGTAGGGGTGCCTAAGACTAGAAAAGTTATTTTCCCTCTGATGTTGGACTCCTAATAGTGGACTTCATACTTATACAGAATGGTCCATTTTTTTTAACCATATTATTTTTTCATTGTTTAGATTATAAATGTAAAAAATATATAATTGACTAGTAGAACATCAAAAGGAGTAAAGCAGTCTCAAAATAATAACATTTCTGTCCCATGCAGGACGAGTTTCATCCTTTTATTGAGGCTCTTCTTCCTCATGTACGAGCCTTTTCCTACACCTGGTTCAACCTTCAAGCACGTAAACGGAAATACTACAAAAAGCATGAGAAGAAGATGACAAAAGAGGAAGAGCGAGGGGTAAAGGATGAGCTACTAAATGAAAAGGCAGAAGTTAAGCAGAAATGGGCATCCCGTTTGTTAGCAAAGCTTCGCAAGGACATCAGGCCAGAGTTCCGTGAAGACTTTGTGTTGTCTATTACAGGCAAAAAGGCTGCAAGCTGTGTCCTTTCCAACCCTGATCAGAAAGGCAAGATACGGCGAATTGACTGCTTGCGACAAGCAGACAAAGTGTGGAGGCTAGACCTTGTGATGGTCATTCTATTCAAGGGTATTCCACTGGAGAGCACAGATGGGGAGAGACTGGTTAAAGCCAGCCACTGCTCTAATCCCCAGCTTTGTGTGCAGCCTCATCACATCAGTGTTTCTGTTAAAGAACTAGACCTTTACCTGGCCTATTTCATTCGAGAGAGAGGTGAGTGTGAGTAGACAAATATTATTACATTTTCACATAGTTTTGCAATTATTAATATTGTAATATTATCTTAGATTAACTGAGGTGTAGGAATAAACAATGTATATTATTTAGAGCTCTTACATGTGCGTTTTTTCCTGCCTTTTTTTTATGCACTTGCACATTAAAACGCAGGTTTGAGCACGGAAAAAAGTATTCATTATTTCATTCTATTATATTCCGCCAGGCTGTCCTCATGAGTGTTTGGAGTTGCGATTTACTCCGTTTGTGTTCAAAAAAAATATGTCCAAACGCAATATTTGCCTGTTTTTAGCCCTCATCATGCGTTTGAAAAACACGTGAATCTTTTTTGACCTTTTTCTCAGGGGACTCAATTTAAGTTGGGAATCTGCTTCGCAATTCACTTTCACGTTACTGGGAGCCCTTTTTATGTTCTGTCCCATAGGTTAAGTATCCTTGCCTAAGAAATACTTGTACTGATTAAGTTAACAACCGTAGAAATACTCACCACTTAACTTTTTCCACTAATTGGTTTGTTCCTTTATGCAAGTAATATAACTCCCTTGTGCATATTTTTAAAAATATAAGTGACTTATGTGCTTGTGTGGTCACATGTTTTTGTTATAACCCCTTGCATTTGTCTCTCATGCTGTAGTCTTTTCTCACTAAATTACCTGCATTTCTTAGACTGGCTGGCATTTTTTTTAATGAAAAACAGCCCTACAAAAATTCATGAAGCTGGTGCCAACTGGGGATTTTAGAGCAACTGAACTACATTCATAACAGCGCTGTCGTTAGATATAAATACAGTCCTGAATAAATTGAAGTCAACAATATGGCTTGACTTGAGATCATGGAAAATACTGATTAAGTACACCTTACAGCTGCAAAATTATATTCTGGGTTCTGACAGCCTCACAACCTTATTCAGCTTCATTTGAGACACAAAAACGAAATTGTCTTATTGGGTACCATAACTTTGCCACTTTTGAATTGCTGTTTTGTTAATGGTGCTGTTCGCACTATCCATCAGCTATATACAAATGCCCAGACCATATACTTAAGACACTCAGGAGTTATGTTTATTGTTTATGTTATTTTTTCCTGATTTGTTTTTCAGTACTTATATCATGGTGGCACTTTCATTTTTATAATGGTTGAACACATGCAAAAATCAGTCTGGAACATTATGTCCCATCCAAGAGAGTATCTGCCTGTTAAAATGGATGTTTTTCTTTGCTCGTTCTTCACAACCAATTCTTTGTGTATGTGTTTATGTATGTAAATGTGTGTGTGCGTGAATTATGGGTTCTCTCATTTCCCACTCTGTGCTTCATGTATTTGCCTTGCTGCTTGAGTCTCATTTCCAGTAGCTTCTGTGAAGATAACCATCTGAATGAGTCAGTGAATCATATATAGAAGATTAGGAAGAATAATCCTACTTTTCAAAAGTAATATCAATTTGAAGAAAGGACATTTCTATCACTCTTTTTTGCAAGGCTGCAGAGATGCCTATTAAAGGGCCAGTAGCACCAATCATTTATTTGTAATGTTCACTTATTTAGCATTTCCAAAATTTCTTGAAGGCACAATATTTTTTACTTTATTAACGGGGGTATTTATCAAGAGTAGAATTTCAAGGGGTTAAAACCCTCGAATTCGACCATCGAATTGAAATCCTTCGAATTTGAATATCGAATTTGAAGGATTTAGCGCTAAAATAAGCATTCGATCGATCGAATAAAAATCGACCGACCGATTTTCATCGAAGGATTTTTATTCGATGCTAAAAACTTAGAAAATGCTTGTAGAAGGTCCCCATAGCTTATAATGCAATTCAGTAGGTTTAACTTGTCGAAGTATTGAATTCAAAGGATTTTTAAAGAGACATTACTTTGACTATCGAATGGTCGAATATTCGTACCATTCGAGTCGAAGTCGAATTTGATGGTCAAACTAGCCTATTCGATGGTCGAAGTATCCAAAAATTTACTTCGAAATTCGAACTTTTTGAAATTCGAATATTCACCCGAGGCTTAGTAAATCTGCCCCTAAGTGTCATGGTTGGATCTTTGATCTATGCTTCACATTTCAATGTAAAGAAACAAAAAGAATACTGACAGACAACTGACCTTAAATGCAGAGTCTATAGCCAATATCATGGTATTTTTATCCAGGCACCATAGGTAATATATGAACAACTAATAGTATTTTCCTACCAGGGCCGTATTTACTATGCAGTCACCTACCCATACCTAGGGCCACTGATTTAGTGGGGTGACCCTCGGGTATCTTGCCTATCAGTTAAAAATAAAAGAACAAAAAAAATTATTAGGGGTAGTAATTATTCCACCTTTCAATCAGTTGCATTTTCTCTACTCCCTTTTTACATGTCAATTAATTACACTTTCTCTGCTCCCTTACGACTTTTTTATTTTTCACACTTAACTATGGATTTAGAGTTTTCATTTAAATATGAAAGACAATAAAGCAGCAGCTGTTTACAGGATTAGTTGCTGTTGCCTTAGAGTGCAGTGTATGTCTATATACATCTTTGGACAAAAAGAGCAGTTTTAGTTTATGCCAATGCTGTCAATAGGGAAGACAGATTACACACACACACATATATACATATCATCCTTGAAAAAGGTCCCAACAGGGACCGAAACGTCGGCATTGATACGATGTAAAATAAAATGATTGATTCTTAAAATTGGGAGTGCTGGTCTGAGAATAATTGGTATATATATATCTATATATCTATATATATATATATATATATATATATATATATATATATATATATATATATATGGCTAGTATTATTTTTCTAGAAAAGTTGACAATCCTAAGCAGAGATAATGAGCTGTGTAAAAATGAACCCTCCCTTCCCACACTCTATGTTATGTTTTAGATAAGGAGGAGCTTATCTGTGGTTTTATCTATGGATTTGAATACATTTTTTATTTTCTTCTCCTTCCACAATTGCTTCAAAGAATCAAGAAAGTTGGAAACTGAGAGTTGTTTTAGTCTTTGTGCTGGTTAATGCAAGGAAAAGCAAAATAATAATTTAGATAAAGTAGGGCAATGTGCTGGGGACCAGGAACTAGAAACAGGACAGGAACACAGTAGTAATATGGTGAGTAAACAGTAACAGAAAGGAACTGTACAAGCGGGACATACAATAGACAAAAGTGAAGCAGATTGCCTCTGTAGTCCATACGCAAAATTAGAGAATCACTGGGTTCAAACTTTATGAAGCCAGTCAGAGCAGCTTTTTTCTTTTACCTTTTACATAAAATAGCAGCCTGCTTTCAGCTGTAAATTCATTTTCTGCTAGGGGAAACATAAACCCTTTCTTAAAAAACACTTCTAGTTCAATTATGATTTCTAGGCACTAGTAACAAAGAAAATATTGTCAAAAGTAAGTATTTGCAATCTTAAGGCTACAAGACCATCTTAAGAAACTTTAATGACACTGACAATTCAGAGTCTAATGACACTGAAGCCAAGTGCCCTTGATGATGCAATAAAAAATTATCAAAAATTGCAAAACCTTCAATAACTGCCTTTCAGACACAAGGTATTCCAGTTTCAACCACCATCCATCACCAACTTACTGAAAGGGGGTTCTATGGTATGAGATGCAGAAAGACCCCACTGCTCACAGAGAAACTTAGGAAAGCTTAATTGGACACACAGACAAATCCATTCTATTCAATTGTTCCCTTATAAACTACTAAGGGATCACCATTTTGTTTTTACTATCATTAACTCCACTTTACAGGTCCTTGATTATGTTGTTATTAATCTGGTTAGGATACGGTTCGTCCAGGGCCTGATTTATAAACTGTGCGCCCATATACCAGACGACCTGCTCCCCCCCCACCCTCGCAGCCGACCCCGATCTGCTCCGCCATACCTGACCCGCTTGGCTCACACAGTCCACTGCTCACCTCCAGGGCCAGATTTACATAGTGGGAATTTTTTGAAATTAGAAAAAAACATTTCCATCATAACATGTATAAAGTATTTTTACAATGATAGCTGTAAAGTGGAATTCTCATCTTGAAGCAGTTATACTGGCAGACACTTTTAAGTAGTTAAAAATTGAAGTGCAAATTAGCCTTTAGTAAAAAATTTGATTTACAGACTGTTCTGATTGCACTGTAAGAGCCAGGCTGAAATAATTTGTTTTGTGATGCAATGAGCTAAGGAGTTGCTATATTTAACTACCGTATATACTCGAGTATAAGCCGTCCCGAGTATAAGCCGAGGTACCTCATTTTACCTCCAAAAACTGGGAAAGCTCATTGACTCGAGTATAAGCCAAGGGTGAGAAATGCAGCAGCTTCTGGTAAGTTTCAATAAAAAAATTGAGGGTTTCTGCTCCCATTGGAGGTGCTGGCGTCTCATTTTTGGATGCCGGCGACCATTCTTGGACGCCGGCGAATATTCTTGGAGACTATTCTTGGATGCCGGCGTCTATTCTTGGACGCCGGCGACTATTCTTAGGTGCCGGTGACTATTCTTAGACGCCGGCGACCTTTTTTGCGCTTGGCCCGAGTATAAGCCGAGGTAGAGTTTTTCAGCATATTTTGGGGGCTGAAAAACTCGGCTTATACTCGAGTAACTAGAAGTATGTTTGCTTGTAATCCCTTTTTAAATATTGGAATTACATCGGCTTTCCACCAATCCAATGCTGCCATACCAGACGAAAGTGAGCCTGGGAAAATCAGAAAAAGATGTCTGGCTAGAACTAAACTAAGGTCTCTGAGTACCCAAGGGTGTATCCCATCAGGCCTTGTTCATGATTATTTTCAGTAATCATTTAATTTTAAAAAAGTTATAACCATTTTTCTCTAAAGGCCAAAAAATCACCAGGAGGCATTGAAGCTAAGTACTCACTGAGCTAGTTCCTGTGCTTCACTGAATTAATTACACTTAATATGTTCCAAAATGTCAGCACTGAAAAAACTGTACGGTTATATCACTATATTTTCACTACATTGTGTACTCTTGGTTTCTGTACACATTATACATTTCCCATTTTCAAAAATAAATACTAATGGCAAGGGCAGATTAATCTTTATATTTGGTTTTATTAGCCAACATTTATATCCCCCCCTGTAAGTAACAGCCAGCTAATGACATAGCATATATGTTTCATGCTGCAAGTTTACATAATGGGAAAAACACAGCTACCCTAAACCTGGCTAAACTGCTGGCAGGGACAGAATTAAAAATGATGTATGCGTATAGATCTATATGTAATTAAACTATCTGTTTATACAATATGGTTTCAATATTTTAAAGAATTGGCTCCTTAGTGGATTCAAGAGTAATGTTTGTACCTGTAAAAAAACTCCTCTTATTGATATACATATTCAGGGCCTGTAAAAGCTACATGTTTTTCTTCATAAATATAGAATTTTTTTTAGCATCAGCATGTTTTTATTCGTGCAGCACACTTAATTCTTTTGTGGAGTACAAGGTGAAATGAGGGGAGATTGTACCATCAACTTTAAATTCTAATCAACCTCTGATTGGCAGTACAGACAGAAGTCAATCGATAGGTATCGATCAGTCCTGGCAAAGAACTCTGTGGGAGGTGGGTTAGGATAGTTGGGACTGCAGCATGCTATATAACAGCTTTTAAACTTAACCCTTATTTGAAAGCAGTGCTAAGATTGTTCTTGATATAGTTATATTTTATTAATAATTTGTTTCTGAAAAGCTGTGTCCAATGCCTGCCCATCTTCCTTTTCTTCATCAGTATGCTGCCAAAAGCACAGTACATGCTTGTTGTGCTCTAAGATGCAAAGCTATTTTATGGAACTGTACAGAACAGAAAAACATTACCTGGAAGTTACTGGTCTGCAGTTTGTTTCCCATACAGTTTATAGTACAGGTATGGGACCTGTTATTTAGAATACTTGGGAACTGGGGTTTTCCGGATATGAAATCTTTCCATAATTTAGCTCTGCATACCGTACGTCTCCTAAAAATCATTTAAACATTAATTAAAGTAGAATGGTTTTACCTCCAAAAAGGATTATATCTAAGTTGAGATCAAGTATAAGCTAATGTTTTATTATTACATAGAATTAATTGATTAAAATGGAGTCTATGGGAGATGTCCTTCCTGTACTTCAGAGTCTTCTCAATAACAGGTTCTATACCTGTATAGGGATCCCTCTATTACTGTGGGTACAGTTAGGACGCACCACTTATGATATATTTTACCACTTATGATGTATTATAAATCCCTGGTTTATAATATTAACAAGTCTCTTATAGTTAATCTCTTGGATAATCTGGATGAATTAAGAAGGGAAAACAGCAGGTGACACCCTGTTTATGATAAACTAAAATAGAAGTTTGCTTGTACTGAAGTCTTGACCTTTTACTATTGAGATTGATATTTCCAAAACTGGTGGCAGAGCATACTTTTCTCAAATTCTTGAATTACAGGGTCCCCTATTGCCTAGTTGATTATCCAATAACTTTCTTAGAATAAAACTGTGATATTGACAAGAGAAGGTTACTCACCATCAAATAAAATATCCCCATCTGTTACAGTGCTCTGTCAAACCAAGTCACAATGTATACAGACCACAAAAATATTATAAAAAGTATAATTTCTTACAAGCCTTGGTTCAGTTACTACTTTAAGATCCTTTGCATCTGATCAGTTTGATTCCTCTCCTCCCCTGCTTAGCATTCCAGATGCTTTATCACACCTGTGCAGATTGAAATGCCCTGAAACTATAGAACATAAAGAGGAACTATCATAAAATAACGTTTTAACTTTAAAGTTGTGGTTCACCTTTTAGCAATTGTTTTTTTTATATTTTCTACCAAAAATATAAGAATTTTTTAATGAAAAACAAATCTACATGCATACTGGGTAACGGAAGCTAGTTAAGGGATTGACTGAGTGGTGTGGTAGATAAGGTTTGTTAGTAAGGTGTATGAGCCTGGTAGCAGCATCCATTATGTATTGCAGCGTTGATAGTCTATGACACAGGGTATGTGAATTTTGAAATAAATATATTGGTTTTTTGTGTGATGAAATATTCTTTAGGTGAAATCTACTTGATTTAGGTATTTAATGAACAATAAAGGAATCAAACAAATAGCCCAGAGTCACCCCAACCTAGGGAGTTGTTCTTTCTTTCTTTTCATGTCTTTTTATTAAATTTTCAAGCAAAAAAAACTTTACGGAACAGCAATGTAAAATTGAAATAGAGTTGTCGAAATTATATAGATTTAGAAAGCTAGAAAGAGAACAATGCAGCAGTAGAGCTGATAGTACATTGAACAGAAGTTTGGAGTGGTAGAAACTGAAAGTATAAGAGGAAGTGAAGCTATAAGGATTCAGAGAGTTAATGAAAAGCACAGAGAGTGAAGAAAAAGCATGCCAAATTCAACTTACTTGTTCAGCCGACTCCAACCCTTAAAGATTGTATTGTTTATTATAACTTTGGGTTGAAAAACTTTCTGTCCATTCCAAATTGGAATCCCAGACTTACATATTTTCTTCCTGTGAAACTGTAACTGCAGTGCACGTAAATACCTACTGGCAAATAAAAGATTAATTTTGTCAGCAGGCAGTAAGAATCCTCTGGCTTCTGCAGGGCACTCCCCGTCCCTATGCCATACACACTTTTATAATGTGAAAACACAAAATGGGTGCCGCTCTGCATAGTTTGGAAAGAAGTGGGGAGTGAAGGAGGAATCATTTAAAAAGAATTATAAATTGCTGATTAGACACTATTATGGTATTTTGTGATTGTCAGATTCTAACATGCAGTATATTAAATATGTATAAAATATAAAAATTGATATTCAGAAATATTATTCGGCCCTACAAATGAAGCACTTTTTATAGGTCACTCTGTATTTTTAAACATCAGCTCCTAACTGTTGCTCCTAAAATTTCCTCAAATAGGTTTTTATGCACAGCCAGTGTAAATGCTGATCATATCTGAACTACAAACTGGTTAAGTCTTGACCAGAGCTCATGAGCATCCACAGAAATGTTTCCAGTGGGGGGGGGGGCAAAGAAGAAAACATATTACACAAATTACCCACATTTTGGTTTCCACACAAATTTAACAACAGCTTTTCTATAAATATATAAAGTAGTAACTGTTGCAGAAATATACAGTAGCATTGCCATTCTATTAGTGACACAAACTCATTGTTTGCCAGGACAGCACTTGGTATTTTCTATTTCTTAGCACAATTACTAGCCATCGGTTTGTAGAATGTTATTCCATCTAGAGTTCTAGTTACAGCTGGATACAGACAGTGAATACTTTGCCATAAAGTATTTGCACAATGCTTTTACATTACCTGTCTGATGCCCCATGTTCCTGTATGAGGGGGCTGCCATATTTGTGCAGCAGGAGTCTGTTAGCATTAGAAACTTTAACTGACAGGCTGAGATGGGACAGTCAGGTTTACAAAATAGTCAGGTTTAGAAACTTCAACTAACAATTACTTACAAAAACAAACCTCTCAGCAAAAAACGATCAACATGACCTATAGGTAACTTTTAATGTACATTCATATTTTTAAAAAAACTAGTTTTTTTGTGTCAGTATCACTTTAATGTCTGTGGGAGAGGTATACTGTACACATTGAGGATGTTGGGAGAAGGGAACTGGGGTCTGCATTGTGGGAGATGTACTGATCCTCTGCAGAGAGGACAGATGTGAAATTCTCTATAATCGTGAGTGTGAATTGCTGAGCTCAGCGTCTGCAGGAATGGAGGAAGGGGATATTAATAGACAGATGCACAAAGGAGGCAACGGTAGAAAACCAGGGCAGGGACACACAAAGTAGAGACAGAAGGAGCATGTCAGCACAAAAAGCTAAGGCAGAAATTATAGCTGGCAGTTTCCCGATATTTTATTTGTAAGGAAAATAGGTAAAATCATAGAGACAGTGAGAATAAAAAGATTGGTTAGATGTGGAGCAAGAGATTAAACAGTGACAAAATGATAATAGAAACAGACAGATTACAAAACAGGGTAGGAAACTGGATGTTGATGTACTTAGAGTAAAGAGGTTGGAGTGATGCAGTTTAGGGAAGAAAGTAAAGGGATAATAAGCAACTGTTAAAAGGACAGATTGCAAACACCAGTAGGGAGAATAGTGTAACTGACAGACTAAAAGGATTTTAGTTAGGGATGCACCAACTATTTTAGGATTTGGTTGAATCCCGAATGCTTTTTGAAAGATCTGTCCCAAATACTGAACCGAATCCGAACCCTAATTTGCTTATGCAAATCAGGCCAAGGAAGGGATAAAAATAACCGCAAGCGACATGTGCAGTTTAAACATATTAACCTTTTTGTTTGTGTGACAAAAATTAAAATTATTTTTAGGATTCGTATTGAGTTCGGCCAGGCACTTGGATTCAGCTGAATCTGAATCCTGCAGAAAAACACAGAATCTTGGCCAAATCCTGGATTCGGTGCATTCCTAGCTTTAGGAGATCCTTGGTTCAAAGGCAGGATATTGTACTTTATTTAGTTTGTGCATATTACCCTGTACTTTGCAGTGATTAATCGTTCACAACCCTGCCCATGTCAAGCTTACAGATTAAATTCCTAATTGCATTGATACGAAACACACTTGGAGCACTTTAACCATAAAAAGTGTGGACTATTTTCATAGACTCAGTATGTATTTAAAAAGATAGTACTGAATATAGTTTTTGTGTAAAAAAAAGTAAAGCTGAAAAGTCAGCTACACTGTTATATGTGTTATATAATTAGCAGCAATAAGTAAGTAATAAGTGCCTTTAAGAATTTTATCATGTAAGGAGTTATTTTTATATTATTTATATTTTTTATTTTTTTTGTATGGTAGAGATAGACATGTTAATTCAAATAAATCTCAGCTAACGGATTTACAAAATGGGTGCCCCTAGGCTGGCTCTTGTCATTGCCCCCTACTTCCACCTCTCTGTCCAGCTCTGTGAGGGGAGCTACTGACTCTAAACTGATACATTTCTTAGCCGTGCTGAGCAGAATCCCTGAGTTTCATTAAAGGCAGCTGTTGCTAATATTCCACAGATGCAGCTGAGAAATATATCAACTAAATGTAGCAAATAGTAACAGTTCAGAATCTGCACCTTAGACTGAGGGTAGGACTCCACGAGCATTTCGGCGCATTCCGTCACGCTGCGTCAAAACCGCATGTGACAAAAATAAGGTAAGAAATAGAATTGTTGCATGATTTTGCAGCGTTGATCCGATATGACACGACTGACGCAGCTCGCTCGTGGAGTCCTTCCCTGAAACCAGACTGAAACACCAGCCAGGAATATTAAAATTACATTTTGGAAAAATGCAACATGTAAAGCAATGGAAAAAACTATTTGAGAACAACT
Source organism: Xenopus petersii (assembly GCA_038501925.1). Taxonomy (NCBI): domain Eukaryota; kingdom Metazoa; phylum Chordata; class Amphibia; order Anura; family Pipidae; genus Xenopus; species Xenopus petersii. Next base: position 90,938,084 of record CM076673.1, on the reverse strand, counting down.
GAACTGAAAAAAAGTGTTTGGAAGGTGAACAACCCCTTAAAAATAAAAGTATTTTAGCCTAATAGTCTGTACAGTGCTGCTAGACAGTGATTTATAATTACAATAAAAGTAATACATGCTTATGCTCAAAACATATACAGAACAGGAATGCACAACAGTGGTTCTGTTATATTTATATATTTAAAATATCACATTTTGGATGGAGAGATTGTCATATGAGAGCATACTGTCCCAGTCATTGATCTTTATATTATCTTTTAGTATGTTGTAGAAAGTGATAATCTGGAAATTTGCAATTGGTCTTAATTTTTTTATGGTTTAAGAATTATATAACTAGCAACCAGGTAATGGCTTGGGAGAAACTGAAATATGTATATGATTGGGCCTGAATAGAAAGATAGCTAATAAAAGTAACAATAAATAGTCTCACAGACAAATATTATTTTATATAGATATTTATTTATATAGCACTACAATTGAGCACAGTGCGTTACAAAGTGTGAGCACAAACAGGGGTATAGTAATAATTAAGTTATACAGTAACAATAGATAAATCATAAATAATTAATAAGCTAAGAGCTTTTAATACACAGTTTGGATGAAGCCCCTGCCCCATGAGCTATCTATTAGGAAGAAGAGGACAAAACAGAAACAAAACGGGGGTGGAGTATAAATGTGCAATGTTTCTTTTGAGGGATGTGATATGGGCTGAGAATGTGAGGGATGGGTCTAAAGTGACACCCAGACACCTGCATTGGACATTTTCAACTGTAATGTTAAACAGAGGGAGGGGTGAAGATTTTGGTGGGAAGATAAGCAGGTTAGTCTTGGACATGTTAAACTTAATGTGGTGAGCAGCGGCAGTAAGGCATTGCGTGAGTTTTGCCTCAACATCAGGGTTTAGATCAGGGCAGGAAAGGAAGATCTGTGTGTCATCTGCAAAAAGGTGATAGGAGAACCCAAAGGATTTTGTGTGTCACCAACAGAGAGAATGTAAAGAGAGAGGCACTAGAACAGACCCTTGGGTCACCCCAACAGAGAGATCAACAAGTGGAGAGGTATTATCAGAAACTGTTACACTGAAGGTGCACATGGAGCGATAGGGTACCAACTATAATAAAGCAGCTTGGTATCAGTAACTACTGATACCAAGCATTTGGAGATGATTGAAAAGAAGACAATGGTCTACTGTACTGAATGCTGAGAGAGGCTGCCTAGGTCAGTAACCCTTATTTGAAAGGTGGAATAAAGCAGATATTAAATTTAGAAAAAAAAGCAATGAAGACCAAATGAAAAGGTTGTTACGTTCTATAACATAACTAGTGAACTAGTTAAAACTTTTTTTGTATTTGTTAAGTATATTAAACAAAAAGACTAGGTTTGGTTTAATTAAAGAAGAATAGGTAAAATGAAACCCTGCACTCCAATTTCCTCTGGAAACTGTGTATTCGTGGACCCACTTGTCCACGTATCAAAAAATAAAATCTCAGGTAGATGTGCTAATCAATAAGCGTGTGTCCTGATCCCCTTTTGTGAGGAGGAGTCACATGTGGAAGGATATCCCAGTCAGGCTCAGTGTGATTGCTCAGGTAATCAGAATAGTTAGTTTATTAGACTGAACTCAGTTGACACTGGCAAGGTCAGGATGATTACCATGAACCTACCAAGACCTTGGCTGTCACAGGTGGAATGCTGGGAGTTGTAATGTGGCATAAACTGGGGAACAGCAGCCTAAAGGACCATGCACTGCACACAGCAGATCCGGCTCCAGGGGTGCCAGATCTGACCTTGCCAGTGCCAACCGAGGTCAGTCTAATAAATGTAATTGATTAGCGCAGCTACCTGAGCTTTTACTGGTTTAACTAGAAGCCATTTCATCTCCCAGGACATATTCTGACATAGTTGAATGTAAACCCCAAACATATGCAAAAAACATACAAAATACATTACGTTAGTGTCCTGATTGGAGTGAAACAGTTTAGAGGTAGTATTGAAAGCAACAAAACTGTTTCTTTAATCAATAGGAAGACCTATTTATGAAAGGTAATACGTTGGCTTAAAGGGGTTGTTCACCTTTAAATTAACTTTTAGTATGATGTAGAGACAATTTACATTTGTTTTATTATTTGTGTTTTATTAGTTATTTAGCTTTTTATTCAGCAGCTCTCCAGTGTGCAATTTCTGGCTGCTAGGGTACAGATTACCCAAGCAACTATACATTGATTTGAATAAGAGACTGGAATATGAATAAGAGATGGCCTAAATAAAAGATGAGTAATACAATTTAGCAATAACAATACATTTGTAGCCTTACTGACCATTTATTTAGATGGGTTCATTGGCCCCATTTTAAAGCTGAATAGAGCCAGAAGAAGGGAAAAAAAAGAAAAACAAACAAAAAAATAATTCAAAAACTTTAAAAAAAGAAAACACGAAGACCAGTTGAAGACCAGTTAAAAAGTTGCTTATAATTAGCCTTCTATAACATACTAAAAGTTAACTGAAAGCTGAACCACCCCTTTTAAAACAGGAAATCACTTTTAGATGTATGTTAATTGGCTGGGGCTAAAAAGCTCTTTGCTCTTTCTCTATAGCCCCTGAGTTAAGGGGAAGTGCACCATGGTCTTATTACTCAGTCACATGTTTACTGGGGGACTTGATTTTTATTCAAAGATGGCTGGGGCTTAAAAGCTCCCAGTTTTCCCACTAGAGCTCCTGAGCTAAGGGTAAAAGCACAATGGTTTTACTACTCAGTCACACTGTGTAACATACTCATCAAACAGGAACCTTTAGGAGATGGTGGGTACACTCAGGCCCTCAAGGGGTACCCCTGTGGATTCCGGTGTTCACCAACGCCCTTTTGGGGCTCCGGGCTTTCTGCTGCGGAACCAAAGGGAGATAAGTGCGTTTTGGTAGAGACAAGTCCGAAATGAGGTACCATTGAGGATTAGGCAAAAACATAGTCAAACAGGCAGACGGGTCAAGGCAGGCAGCAGGATTCAAAGACAAAAACCAGGCAGGTGTCAAAAACCAGAGTAACAAAAACACGCTTCAGCAGGGTCTGTAAATAGAAGCCAGCTTGAGCACTGTTACATTGACGACAGGAACTTTTAAAGAGGATTTTTTAAAATCCCTCGCCAAAAAACTACATCATGACGCTGGACGTCAAGCGATGGCAAAAATATGTCATTTTCGCATGACATAAAACAGAAAGATGTCCCGAAGGGTAATGGACTGAGACAATCTCCCAGCGCGTCACATTGGTTGCTGGGGGACTTAATTTTAAATTCACTACAAACTTATAATGCTCACAAACAGTGTAGGGCTTAAGTACAATGAGGGGCCTTGACATGGCACGTGAGATTACATATTTTGGCCAAAAAAAATCTCATTGTTTGTAATTATTTTTTAAGGCGAAGTGTACGCTGGCAAATTTTCTCTTTCTCTTTGTGTACATATATTGGCTTTTTATCGTTTTCGGCAGCTGGTCAACTCCAGAATGTGGGTTAGACCAAGTGCTGGGACAACGGTGTCTACGGCAACTGGTCAACGCCACAGCGTGAGTTAGACCGAGAGCTGACAATTTCTTTCTGTGCACCCTTTTAAGAATGCTTGGAACATATGAGAGTAAACGTTTGACAACATTTTTGAGATTTACTATGTCCGAGCAGGGTGCACAGTGCAAAAAAACACTGTGTCCTGCTGTGAATGCCCAGACTGCAATCGGCAGTGCTGAAGTCATGAGTGGCAGGTGAGGAGACAATGTAGATATACCTTCTTCCACACCCTAATTTGCTTGTCATTCAAGGGTTTTAATCTGCAGTGAAGTGCAGAGCTTAGGCAGTGCATTCAAATATGACATATAAGGTGTGGCTGAGCCTAGAGCGAAGCATGAATCCAACATAAGAAATTTTTTGCAAAATGTCACTTAGAGTGCATTGAGCATACTTTGATTACACCATTTTGTTTCACATATTTGCTTTCTCTGTGTTTCAGACTCGGAACAGAATAGCAGCCCTCGCACGACTATTGGCTCAGATTTGGAGGACACTAAGCCTATAAATTTGGGTGAGCTGTGAGGTGTGCTGTCTTTGTATGAATTTAAGGGAAATGCATATTTTGGCAAAGAAGGGTTCAAACTTGGCTGTAACAACTTTTGCTCAATATGCCAATACTAAAAGTATGATATGCCAACATAACATTAACATCATCTGGGAGTGTGGGAAATATTGTACAGGAACCCTGGTATCTCATATTTATTTTTTTTATTCTTGTGACATTTGTTTCTCTCTGCAGATATTACAGATTTCCAGGAAAGCTTCGTCACTTCTGGAGTTTTCAGCGTCACAGAATTAATTCAAGTGTCTAGAAGTGAGTATGTTTGTTGTTTTGTAATGACAGACCCAAAGAGCCATAGCCTTTTACACGCTTGTGACATTTCAGTTAATCTTAAAGGAACAGTTACATCAAAAAAGAAAGTGTTTTAAATAAATAAAAACATAGTGTACTGTTTCCCTCGTGTATTTGCTTCAGAAAAAACAACTATAATTTATATGAATAAGCTGCTATGTAGCCATGGAGGCAACCATTCAAGTTGAAATACAATCGGGCTAAATGCACAGGTTAAGTTACAATGGTTTTTGTTCTTAGGCTGAGGGTACACAGAGCGCTGTCTTTGATGCCAACATGCAGCAATGTGTTGTATGTAACTGGTTTATCATATAGATCTGTTTATCCTCTTCCCAGCTCTGTTTATTACCTGCCCCAAAATGCCTATACTCTGCTCTTTGTATATGCGTGTAAGCAGAAGATACATTTTTCAGTGCAGATCAACAGGGCACAAAAAAATGCAGGCTAAGAGAAGCAGGTCTGTTCCCTTTCCCAGCCCTGTTGATTTAAATCTGAGAGAGACATGAAAGAAGCAAGTTATAAAATCAGCATGTGTCAGGGCACTAGAATTCTGGACCAGAAAAGCAGGACTAAAGAATAAATTTCATAGAAAGGAACAGGTCAAAGCCCAATAGTGATGTATGCAAAGGTTTCAGTTAGTGATGGGCACATTTTTTCTCAGCCATGGATTCGCGGCAAAATTCCGGATTTCGCATTCTGTGAATCTTTTCATGAAACTGTGGCAAAAAAGTTGCTGCAACAAAAAAAACACTGTGACAAAAAAAACACCCATTGACTTTAATGCATTTGGACAAAAAATGCCCATTAACTTTAATGCATTTGGACAAGAGCAAATGGTAAAGAAGATAACTTTTTAGATACTGCAGGTTGAACAAAGGATACACAAAAACATAAAGGATGTGCATTTCTGATGGAAGCTGAATTCAGATGGCATGCTTGATGATGTCAAAGATAGGGAGAGAATCAATACATTTGGGAGAGGGAGCTCTGATATGGATGTTTCTAGTAGATAGTCTTTAAAGGAAAGGTTTGCACTTCTTGTTCACAAAACTCTTTGGTCCCAAGGAAGCTTTAGAGTCCTGCCCACAAATGAATGATGACTATCCAGCGGAAACACGAGAAGTATTATGATCAAATTCCATCCATGGGAGAAGTTCAGATCAGTCATCCTGAAAGACTGAATTTTTTTAAAATTGTTCCAAAGCTAGATGTACTCATTCAGCAGTGTTCTTGCATCAAGGTGGTGTTCAGAAGAGAACTAAAGGCTGAACCTAGCGATTTGCAAAGCAATTGCTTAACCTTGTATCTAGACCCTTTTGTTAGTTACAATTTGGTAGATGTGTTGAAGGAAGGTTTGTACAGCAACAAAGTATGAGTAATAGGAAAAAAGGTTTTTGCTTTAGTAATTTTTTCAATTATTGTGTCGTCATGGGAAGGTGGTAGAACAACGGTAAAGTTAATGGCAAGGTGAGAAAAGCTTTATAAGAGGTACATATACTACAAGAAACGAAGTCTTTAAAAGGGGTTGTTCACCTTCAAACACTATTTTCAGTTTACTTTTTCCAAATATTTTGTATTTTGTGATTCCTTCTAAAACAGCTCGGGGGGGGGGGTTGCTGACTCTTTAACTGTTCTAAACTGAAACATTTAATTGATACATTTTTTGTTTTTGTCCCTGCTGAGCAGTATTTCATTAAAGGCAGCTGTTACAATTGATAAAATAGTTGATAATATTCCAAAGATGCTGTTGATTTAGTAGCCACTAAATGTTGAAAATTGCAGCAGTTCAGAATCTGCACCTAGTTTACTGAGCTGCCAGAATGAGATACCGGAGACAGGAACATTAAACTTTAAACTTCAATTTTAGAAAAAAGTCTTTATTAGTGAACAATCTGAAAACAATTCAGGTGAAGAAGCTCCTGTTTGGGAAACAAGTTGAGGAAGAAGAGAGACTATTATTTTTGAAGGGGGAATAGTAAATTCCTTCTACTTTTACTGGAAGATCCTCATAGGCAAAAACTCTGACAATAGTGTCTGAGTGTCTGGTATTAATGATGTCTTATTTTTGGGGCCTGTGATATACAGTATGTGATTATAAAATTAAGGAAAAGAAGCCCTCTATAGCCCACTGTGCGTGTTCATGCTGGCAGGATAAGGCCAGATCAAATTGGGACCTAAGATTGTAAGCTCCACTGGTGAAGCAAAATATGCCCAAGCATTCCAGCACTTGCATACCTGGGTTGTATAAATTACCCCTATGGTCTTCTTACCTTGTGAATGACCACTAAGAATTTATTTTTCCATTTTTAGATAATAGAGTCTAGAATTCAGTGGCTTTTTCCTTTAAAAGTCTTGTGGGGTCCTGACAAGTGCTCTGCTTGGATTTGCTGCACTCATAAAGAATGACTTTCTGAATTGGCTTTCTGAATTGGCTCCATTTTTAGATAATAGAGTCTAGAATTCAGTGGCTTTTTCCTTTAAAAGTCTTGTGGGGTCCTGACAAGTGCTCTGCTTGGATTTGCCGCACTCATAAAGAAAGACTTTCTGAATTGGCTGCATTGATCTTCATTAATCTTGGACTTCACAAGGAAGTGTTGATGCTCTGTTAAGGGTTCAGTGTCAAACTGCACTCAAACCTTCAGGTTGACTCAGGCACTGGTTTTGGGAAATTATAGCTAAATAAGTGTTTGAAAGGATGCATGTCTCCCCAGCTTCTTCTCCTGTTCCATACCGAACCACATTCCCTTTCAGTCGAAAAACCTTCATGTTTGTCTTTGACATAAGGATTTTTTTTGATTGCTTTGACATCTGCAACAGTGCATTTTTCTTTTTGATGACTGGGATGTGGTTTTATGAGAGTGTAGTGGCAATTTAAAAGACTCATGTAGCATTAATAGTGTAGAGAAGTAGTGATCAGTTTGGATCTATTGAATATAACACTTTTAAAAGAAAAAGTACATACTATGACTCCAGAATTATGTATTTCAGAAAACCAACAATGTCTGGACATTAATTAATTGAAGTTTGTCAGATTTATTAGGTTATTGCAGATAGAAAAATGAAAGCAGATCTCAGGTTGATCTTGGTTTGATTTGCCCAGTGTTAAAAATAGAATATAACAGAGTAGGCTCTTCACGCAATCATCAATTCATGTATACTTTTACCAAAACCAGCTGATCTATTCACTAAACATTAATTGCCTTGTATCAAAAGCCTTTTGATTTACTTTTTAAAACATGTAAGTTGTTGCCTTTTAAAGCTATGCTTTTTCTACTTATAATTGCTACTATTATAAAAAATGATTCTACTTAGATTATAAATACTTTTTAAGCATTTGAAAATTATAAGCCCTACTGCAGCCCTTCTGGTATGGAAACATACCAGAAGAGGAGAAAATAAAAGTATTATCTGGAATAAAAGTGAATTGACATTTCTAAGGACTTGTGGGTCTTCAGTTAAGCCCTGAAACTGAATGATAGTTGTTTGCATTACTGCTTTGTTTCACCTACAGAGGAATATGAATAATCTATGGTGTTCATTTTCTCAGAAATCCCCTAACACCCTTCATGTTTTAACTACTCATATACTGCTACAGTATTTTGCTACTTCTGTCAATTACATTCCTTCAGTTGACTGATGCTTTAAAGATAATTAGAAAAAACAGTGGAGCCTTCTTTAATGCTTTTACATGTCATATCCAAAATAATTACATTGAAGATGCACAACACTGACATCAAATGGATCTAATCTGCATGACACTTTTCACTGCACTTCTAATTTTACCTTTTTATCTCATTCTAGCCCCAGTTGTGTCCGGCACAGGCCCAAATTTCTCTCTGGGAGAGCTACAGGGACACCTGGCATATGATTTAAACCCCACAGGCACTGGAATGAGGAGGACACTCCCCAGTACGTCATCTAGTGGGTATGTTACATTAAAATGTTATTATAAGGCCCCTTGAGTGTGTTTACCCAATAGTGTGTTTAGCTGGTCTTACATTGGTAGATTTTGGCAGCTCATTCAAGCACTTCTAAAAATGTCAGTAGCCTACCTTCCAAGACAAGCTGTAAAATCATGTTGGCCATGGACCACTTAAGACTTTTAAGGTTTAAGTTAAATTTTAAGGTACGTGGATAATTGGTCTGGATGGGCCTGCCATATAACCTAGGGGCCTTAAGTTCAACCAACCCAGTTTGAGCCACCACATGATTAACTGTATTAAGCAAAGACAAGTGTATCTTCCAATGCATGGACAGCTGAACTTACATAGTAACATAGTAACATAGTAAGGTTGAAAAAAGACACATGTCCATCGAGTTCAACCTTTTTTTTTTTTTTTTTTTTTTTATTAACTACCTATCTGCCAGTTGATCCAGAGGAAGGCAAAAAAAACCCATCTGAAGCCTCTCCAATTTGCCTTAGAGGGGGAAAAATTCCTTCCTGACTCCAAAATGGCAATCGGACTAGTCCCTGGATCAACTTGGACTATGAGCTATTTCCCATAACCCTGTATTCCCTTACTTGCTAAAAAGCCATCCAACCCCTTCTTAAAGCTATCTAATGTATCAGCCTGTACCACTGATTCAGGGAGAGAATTCCACATCTTCACAGCTCTCACTGTAAAAAACCCCTTCCGAATATTTAGGCGGAACCTCTTTTCTTCTAATCGGAATGGGTGACCTTGTGTCAGCTGGAAAGACCTACTGGTAAATAAAGCATTAGAGAGATTATTATATGATCCCCTTATATATTTATACATAGTCATCATATCACCCCTTAAGCGCCTCTTCTCCAGCGTGAACATCCCCAATTTGGCCAGTCTTTCCTCATAGCTAAGATTTTCAATACCTTTTACCAGCTTAGTTGCCCTTCTCTGTACCCTCTCTAATACAATAATGTCCTGTTTGAGTGATGGAGACCAAAACTGTACGGCATATTCTAGATGGGGCCTTACAAGTGCTCTATACAGTGGAAGAATGACCCCCTCCTCCCTTGACTCTATGCCCCTTTTAATACAGCTCAAGACCTTATTTGCCCTTGATGCTGCTGACTGGCATTGCTTGCTACAGCCAAGTTTATCATCTACAAGGACTCCAAGGTCCTTTTCCATAATGGATTTGCCTAGTGCAGTCCCATTAAGGGTATAAGTGGCTTGGATATTTTTACATCCCAGGTGCATGACTTTACATTTATCAACATTGAATCTCATTTGCCACTTAGCTGCCCAGATTGCCAGTTTGTCAAGATCATGTTGAAAGGATGCTACATCCTGGATGGAATAACTTGTGTTATTTCTATTCATTCTGTTCCAACTTGTTAACAAGGAAATATCTTGACACATTTTATATGGTTATGTGGAAACTATAATAAACATCAGAGAAATCAGAGATTTCAATCTTAACAAAAAATACATAAAAGACATTTTGGATGTGTATATCTGCTGGAGGCTGCAGACAGTTGTTGGCAGGGTTGATGATTCTAGCAATAAGAAAAAGCACTAATAAATGTTGAACCCAATTTAAAAGAATGTGTCACCAATACAATATTGTAGAAAATATAGTAGGAAACAATTGTGTCTTGTCAAGAAAAGTCTTTTGAGCTAGGAACGGTTTCTCCAGACATGTTGATGAGATTTTCAATGGCATAAGAGACATCTTGGATTGTAAAATGTAGGAAACTGGAGTTTAATCCCCAAAGCATTGCAAAGTGCTCTCCAAAACTTAAAAACCAACTGATTCCTCTGTCAGAGACAATCTTAAGTGGCAAAATATTATAATGAAAAATGTATGTAAAAACAATTTACAGTTTGTGTACTGTAGAACAAGGGGATCATCTTACTAAAATTTCAATTACTTCCCAAATGATAGTGTTGTCCTGGGAAGATAGTATATTAACATGAGTTCAAAGGCCAGTGAAGTTTGACTAGGGATTATGTTACATAAAAACAGTCCCACATCACTATATACTGCAAACGTTTATGTATTCACCCAACTCTTTCTCAAGCACTAAATAAATCTTCTATAAGCATTTAAACTTCAGCTACCTGGGAGTCAGCTTATTCATTACATTTAGCCTCATAAGAACTGGGATGCATTCAAGGTTCTTGTGGTACTACAAGTGTTTCACTACTTCATATTTTTATTGCAGTATGTTAATTAGTTTCATGGTGAAGGCTACAAAAGACATAATTCTAAATACTGATTTGGCTTGAGGAAGGAAAATAGAACTTTACCTACAGGTAGCCTGTCTGGAGTTTTCTTAAGTGTCAAGATACTGCCTGCAACAAAAATGCCATTCAGAAAATTCTCTTGATTATGTATTACTATTTAATAACTATGACTACATACATCCAGCCTTTATATGAAACAATTCCAAAATAAAGTTTTTTTGGTTAAAAAGCACTGCTGGGTACTGTGCACTTTCTTGATAGTTACAACATAGTGCCATTGCACGGGAGGGCAATATGGACTACTAGTACCCAAAATGATAGAAAACAGATCAAGGACATTTGTTATTTGTGCTGTTTACCTAAAACCACCTATGGGTTGTTTGTCCCGGGTCCAAATTTTATATTTTTTTATTTCACTACAAAATGGCATAATATTCTTGCCACTAAAATTCCTACTTTCTCAGGTCCTCCAAAGATTTGCATAGTTCCCTGGAAGAAAAACTAGGTACATGTAAGGCAAGTTCTATGTAATAAGACAGGCAGGAAATTGCCAGGACCACAGCCTTGGTCCCACAGACTTACTTCTCCTTCACTTGCGATAGAGAGATAGAGGATAGAGGCTTGCAGACCAAAACATATACACATGGTGCTACAACCACATGGAAGTTTGGCCATTTTTCCTGCAGAATAACTCTGCTAAAGGACCAAACTACTGATAAGTTATACTTCCTACAGCCCCTCTTCTTTTGTTTATAGCTGCATATAGACCAAAAACTGAGATTGATGGACAGTTGTATTTTTTTCAACCCTAAAGGTGTAAATTGTTGTGTCTCATGTCCTGTATACAAAAAAAAATCTTAGTTTTATTTCAGTGTTTTGTGATTTATCTGCATTGCAAGTGTATCAGTGCCAACATGTCATAATATTGCCATTCTTTTCTGAACAGGAGTAAGCGGCACAAGTCTGGGTCTATGGAAGATGACATTGATACCAGCCCTGGGGGGGAATACTACACATCACCCTCATCACCGACTGGAAGCAACCGAAATTGGACAGAAGATGTGGAAGGTGGTGAGTGGCCACAGAACACACTTTTCTGTCTGATTACTACCTTAATAATTAATTGTCAGTGAAAGAATACAGGATTTTTTGCAGCACTACACTAAGAAAGCATTATTTGTTTCAAGCCATTGTATAGTTACCTTGAGGTTGAAAAAACCCCTCCAATGTTAAATTTTGGGCTATAGAACAGATCCAATTGGGAATCAGAGGGGGTGATCTGGAGCAAGAATTACTTAAACGGGAAACACATTGGATTTTCAAATTAAATTCAGTTTCACCCAATGGGATCAATGAAAATATACTATTTAATGCTTTTCTTTAATAATCATGATTTAGGTATTTGGTTTAACATATCAATTCCTTCTAATAGTAGACTATTCCACTAACATTTTATTTAAATAATCTTGGTAATAAATAATAATAAGTTTTACTAACATCTCTTCCTCAATAAATACCGGTGGTTGTTATAGATACCAGTGAGTTATATATCGATTTAACCAAATACATCTGAAATGCGACCGTCGCTTAGCAACGATATACACATATCTTCCCCAATGTAACTCTCGCGAGATCTCATTTCCAAGTATTGCGAGATCTCATCGTGAGATCCCATTTCCAAGTATCGCGAGATCTCATCATGAGATCCCATTTCCAAGTATCGCGAGACCTCATCGCGAGATCTCATTTTCAAGTATCGCGAGATTTTGTATTCAGGAAGTGATAAAGATACCACACCAAACGAGTCACTTTTAGATTTTGCCTTGACAAAGCCAGCAGGCGAAACACGTGTTGGCACGTGTTGATTTTAAAACCTTTGCGACCGCATTGATTCTTCTTTTAAAATCTTACCTGTTATCCAATGGCACTGTGGGATTTGTAGTTTTATAGGGAAGATTAGCTCTCCGAATTATAAGATAGCAAGGTAAAATCGAGACTACAGTCCCCAGTGACCTACTTTCTCCTCCGTGTGGGGTCCCAGACTTAGAAAAATACAGGCAGCTAGAACTTGGGACTTCTCCACCTCTAACAATTTTCCTATTCCTCCTTTCTCTTTCAATGCTGGTCTCCTTTGAATAATTTTATGCAAACGTTTTTTAACACCCTATAACTTTAACGGGGGTGTATGGATTAATTATTACTCACCAATTTTTATGCAGTCCTCAAAGATTACCTTAATTGATTTGCAGCAATTTTAGTGAATTTAGTAAAGTTTACTTTTTAACAGTTAATCAGCTATTTACAATCTTCTATAATGAATGGATTTTAATGTGTGATATATAATAATGAATTAACTTTAATCTCACCTGGGTCAATTTAATCCTGGTTATTTAAGTTAACTTCTTAATTTCATTTGAAGCACTAGCACTTTATAGCACAATATTAATTAATCCTGTTACATGATTTTTAATTGCTGATGGATTATTAGCACCTAGCACATAGCACTTTATTGGGTAACCCAGCAATGGCTGCCCAATAATTGAAGCAACACTGGGTTAGTAACCTTTAACGAAACTGTTAATAAACTCTGACACTGCTGCACTAATACTTGAATTTTCTTTAATTGGTGGTCAATTGAATAGAGAGGGGTTTTACTTCTTTTCATTCCTATAACACATTATTTTGGTAATCACACCTCTTTCGTTCGGAAAACGTATTGCTTTTTTAGGAAGGTACACTGAACAATTCTTTCTTTATAAAGTTGAAAAAACATATACCCACCAGGCCCACCTTTTGTAAGTGTTAATCCTGCCTAATTTCTAACCAGAGGAAAGCAAAACAAAAAACCCATAATAACTGAAGCCTCTTCATTTCAGAAGGTAAACATTCTTTCTTGACTTCAAAAATTTAACTGGACCATTCCCTGCATTAACATTGTACTAAGAGGAAAATATTGGTAGCCTTATATTTTTTAATCATTAAATTAGCATCCAACCCTTTTTTGAAACTATCTGCTGGTATATCTGATACAGAGAAAGATTTTGAGTTCACATCTCTCTGAAACACCTCTAATGTCTTTTTTTCAACCCAAACTTGGCCAGGCATTCTTCATCACTGACTTTTTTTTAGTTTAGTCATTCCTTACTGGACTCTTTGAATAATTAGAGCAATGGATCCAAACTACACTGCATGATGTTTTAATAGATGGTGTTTTACCAGTACTTTTTAAAAATTTAAGAATTACCCTTTCTATAACACTTTTACCAGTCTGGATCATAAATACCTGCACCTGTGCAGTCTGGATCATAAATACCTGCACCTGTGCTGCAAAGAGGCAAAGTGGAAATGTGCAAAAAAACAAGGTATTTTGCACCCATTTAGAAATCACAGCTTATAAATTATGAATGTCATGGGTCTTTTTGGACAGTTTCATATCCAACATACATAGTTGCAACTATATGGCATGCAGATACCCCAAAATATATATAGTACATACACATTTTCATGGCTGCACTTTAGCCCCTGCAAACATAATGCACTGCTTGCTTTTTAAGAGCTGTGCAAGCACATAAAGAATACTACATTCTATTTTTTATACATTGGAATAAATAGATGAACCCAGTTTGGTTGTGTATACACTTTAGACCATAGGGTTCTCAGCATGTATCAGACATCTGCCATGTAAATAGAAGATTGTTGCAAGTGAGGGAACTGCTCATACATGAAACTATTACTATAGGTCATCATTTCAGTAAGTGCAAACCAAAAGTGCTGTCTTTTCATAGAGTTTGTCAGTAATAAAAAATGCATGCGAGAGAAGTGAGTCATACGCTTTGTGTGCCCTTAAGATGAATCCTCCTTTCCTCTTATATGAATTGATGCCTTTGTGTCCTCTGGAAAGATCTGCACATTTCGGTTTGAAGCTCTTTTGAGCTATACCCTCTTTACCTCTTGTATCAGTTATTGTTTTATTCTTGGATTTCTAAGATGGAACAGCACTGCTTATCCTTGGAATAATAAAATTGCCTTTATTGCATAATTTTATAGTGCATTACAGCAACATTTCGGGCCCTATAAAATTATGCAATAGACCTAGTTTTATTATTACAAGGACGAGTGTTGCTGTTCCATCTTCGAATTCTGTGTACAGTATATGCCAGTGGAAAATGGCCATTGGGGAACCTGCACTATGTTGAGAATTGAAGTATTGTTGAGCTGACTACTTTCTGTTTGATCGTTTTAATCCTCTCCTCAAAGATTTTGCTGTTTCTCATTGTTTTGACTGGGATTTCTTGCTGCAGTCAAGTTTATTATACACATGTGCTCCTAAGTCATTTTCCATTAAGGAATTGTCTGCCTTAGACTGTTAATTGTATAAATGGCTTGCATAGTTTTGAATCTCAAGTGCATAACTTTACTTATGTCTGCAATGACTGTCATTTGCTCAGACTGCCAGTTAGTCAAGACTGACCTGCAAGCATGATACATCCAGGATGTTTTTAGATTTTTCTGCATAGTTTTGTGTCATTAGTAGACAGATACATTGCTTTCAATGACCTACTCTATGTTATTAATAAACAGATCAAATTGGACCCAGTACATGAAAACCAACTGATCTATGTTTAGAAAGCAAATGTTTGGCTCTGTATAAAATGTCTTTGCAATAGACCCCATATACTGCACATCTTTGTCTAACTTCCTACTGCAGCATCATAAATATCTTAAAGCCATGTCCTGAGAGATGAAATGAGCAGGGCATCAAAGAGCGGAGACAGAAAGTGAATAGAGAAAGCAAAAGTAGAACTAGAAGGAAATTGAGAGATATGAGGAGAAAGAAAAACCTAATGGAGAGGTGATGTTAGGGGCAGAAGGAAAGGGAAAGAATACAAAATAGAATGAGAAGTTATTCAAAAGAGCAGAAGAGTAATGTCTGGCAAAAGTAAAGGAAAGAAAACAGGATAAAGGCCAGATGAGAAGTGTGTAGGCAGGAGCATCACAAAAAAAGAGAAAAGGAATAGGAAAAATTGGAAAAAAAGAGAAGGAAAGAAATATGAGACAATGGGCAAGATTTAATTTAATGAGAAAAGCTTATCGACAAATTCATTTTCAGATTTTAGTTTATCACAAGTCTATGAGTGGGAAAAAACTCTGAAATTAAATTAATGAAAACGCTTTTTTCTCTTCAGATTTAATCTTGCCCTTACGGTACATTTTCACGTGATAAATTGTAAAATATTGTTTTCTCATTTATTTGAATTTGGCCCCTTGCTCTAATGAAAGCAGATATGAAGATGAAAGAAAGGAGCAGAGTAAAAATTCATGCAAAAAAATTGATAGGTGTGCATAGTTTGGTGAATGGGGTATTGTACATCTTGCTTTTAAGAAAACTACATGGATACCATTACGTTTTGATTTGTTTTCACAGTAGTTCAACGCAATTCATTAGGAGTCATTTACTGGGGAGGAGCACAAGAGAGGATGCCTTAGTTCTCATTCACAAAGCACTTCTTTCAGAGGCATGGCTGTGCTCTGCACCTTGAACCGGATAAAACAGTGTGGCATGCGTCTAGCGCCACTCGTGCTGGCTTGTACATCTGAAGAGTGCCAATGTGTCTCTCCCCCACCTGCCCCTCATTAGTACAAGTTTACCAAAATCAGTCAGCACTGTAGTCATCACCATAGCTGCAGGTCTCTGTGCTCCAAAACTTTGGGCAGAGACCGTCAACAGTTTTTCCAAGTTGGAAGGCAATGGACAAAGGGCGTTTACACCCAATTTTTGCACTTTGCACACTGCCTTCCTGCTCATAAATTTCCCCTCTAGCATTAAAAAACCTGCCACACACATACACTGTCAAAATGGTTTTAGTTTTTTGTTAATAACATCTTAATACTCCCTTCTCTTTAAGGGCCTGTCAGGCTCATCTTCCTCGGGATTTATCCATTCTCTTTTTCTTTTAAAGTAGACATATATGTGTATCAGTGACCAAATGCTGGAAAACAAATGAATAATATATATATTATTATAATATAAGTTGCAGGGGAGTTGCTCTACCACATTACCATTGGGTGTTCAGTGTGGCATCACCATGGAATACAGTGCTGTCAAAGTAGGTCAAATAGAGTAGTGTGGGCAGTTTGCAGTTATGGGAACTGTTATCCAGAATGCTCAGGGCCTGGGGTTTTCCGGATAATGAATCTTTCTGTAATTTGGATCTTCATACCTAAAGTCTACTAGAAAATCATGTAAATTAAATAAACCCAATAAACTGGTTTTGCTTCTTTAATTAATTAATTGTGTCTTAGTTTAGATCATGTACAAGGTTCTGTTTTATTATTACAGAGAAAAAGGAAATAATTTTTCAAAATTTGCATAATTTGATTATAATGGAGTCGATGGGAGGCAGCCTTTCTGTAATTCGGAGCTTTCCGGATAACAGATCCTATACCTGTATTACAAAAAACGACTTGCAATATCATAGGGCAAGAATATAGATATATCAGCATTAGGGGCTGTCCATTAAGGCAGGAGCTAAGAAACTGAAATATTTTATCATAAATTAATGTGAAGATCATCAAAACCTCAAGGAGATGGCTGCTCTGCATTAGCAGATAACTAACGCTATATAATAAGGAAGAAGGAAGTTTGAAAAATGCCAGTAGCAAATAATTTCTTTCCTCCCCTCTCTGACTGTGAATTGCTTAGTATATTATAGATCGCTGTCCTGAGATGACCCAGCAAGGTTATGACACGCCAGCCCCCTCCTCTATAACTCCCCTCCCTCTTTCTCCTCAGTTAATGTGTTTGTTCAGCCTGTGGTTAGATCTGAATCTTGTTTCATTGCTCATAGAGGGCAGTGGAATTTTCTCATCTGCCCCACACACTGTAACGTCCACCTCCAAATTCTTAACAATACTTTATTTTCACAAATCTGCACACTTTATTACTGTTTAAAGTAAAGTAAAGTATACACAGCATTTTCTACATAGCTGTTATTATACAACTGTCTAACAGCAAATTGCAGTGGAATAGGGAGCCCCAATGCAGCATGAAACCAGCCAGTGCTGTACGTGGAGGGTGCCAAGTCGGGGAGATCTAGGGCTGCAATCACCCAAAAAAGAGACAGTATACCATCATTTTGCCTCTGGGTTTGTTTATGGGCGATCTGTCGACTACTAATAGTGCGATTTCCCACAGGCAACAAGTGCCCTTGTGTACAATCAGTCTTAAGCTGAAAGAGGCCTTGACAGGTTTAAACACTGAATGTAGTACTTGACACTAATGTTTGGAGGCACCATACTGTACTGTACCCTATCTGCCCCAAAAACATCAATCATTAAGTTGGGTGAGTGATTATTTGTTTCACTTTATGCTTGTATATGCAAGTGTTGTCAAATGTCTTGGATCTGAAACCCAGTGCTTTATGGGTAAACATTCAAACTTAATAGCAGAGTATTCTATATCAATGCTCTCACATGCTGTCCAAAACACAGTGTATGGACAGTTGCATCCTTTTTTGCACTTTGCACAATGTGTGGGGCATTATAAATTACCCCTTATATTTTTTATAAAACTTAAGTTTTATTTTCAGAATTGCACGGGTTAAAATCTGCTGAATGTTCTGCTGACAAATGTTCTGCTGACAAATTTGTTTCTTAACTCATGTTCATGTGCCACCTTGTGGAATATGTCAGAATAGCAGTAAGTTTAAAAGAAATACTTCTATTGAACTGATTTTGTTCTCTGAAGCGCTGTGAAAGTTTTTTTTTTTACCAGCTCCCTGCTCTTTTTGACTTCCACCTTTCTCCAAATCTTACGTGCATCATGCAAACTGGACAAAATGATTAAAATGATCATTAATTAAGAAAGGCATGGGCCTTGTCTTGTACATAAGATTGCAAAGGTCACATTTATTGTCTGTAATCATACACAAGGTTTGGACATATGTCTCTCTGTAGCCGGCGGCCATTCATATAAAACATCTAACCCTATCTAAGGGAGTTTAATCAAAATGGCGGCAGTGAAAACCAGTATCGTCAGGGGTGACCTTGTTCCCCCTAAAGGTACTTACCAGCTGTCTCCTGGGGTTCCTTATCAACTAATGTTACAGGCCTACTGCCCAATACATTACAAGAAGGGGTTGGATGGTATTTAGCAAGTGACAAAATACTGGGTTACTAAAAAGCTCTTAGAAGCATTTGATCCTGCAACCCGTCCAGTTGTCATAATTTAGGAATTTTCCCCTTCTGTAGCACACAGGAGAGGATTTAAATTAAGTCTTCTCCTTCCTTTCTCCTTCCTTTGGATCAACTAGCAGTTACTCTACCTACAGGATATATGTATAATATCTATAATATATATAGAAAATTATCAGTGAAGAATGTGTCCGTTTAAAACTGTGTAAAATTAAAATACAGCATGTTGTTAAACAATTTATTGTCTGTTCTCTCTCTCTTATAATATGTATTTTTTTCCTTGACTAGCAGGAATGTCTCCCACTGTGAAGAAATCTGAATTGGACAAATCACCATTTCACAGTCCATCTCCTCAGGACATTTCACCAAGAATTAGTAGCTTTACTCAGCACCACAGGCCAGTTATTGCTGTTCACAGTGGTAAGTGTATATGAGTGGATCTTAGAGAAACATACAGTAGGGTTCAAAAGTCTATCATCAATAACTGTATGTATTCTCATTTATATTAAAATAATAGATCATTTTGAAATGATAAATCACTTTGAAAAGTTTTTGTATGAAATTAAACAATATCTTGTTCATATTAACGTTCGAATTTCTGTCAAGATCAATAATTCAAATAGCAAAATATGTGTATTCAATATAAACAGGGTAAATTATGTTATTCTTTAATGAATACATTGCTTCTGAATACAGGTAGAGGTGTATTTGTGGGGCACAGGTCTTTGTCAGGTCTGGATTACAAAGACTTTCATCCATGGCTTCAAATGGGCAAAAAAACTTGTGGTTTGCACCATATTTTACACTTTGCATCCTACACTGCACTTTGTTAATGACCTCTCTATTTTGAGAAAAAACTGCTTTAGCATTCAAGATTCAGTGCTCTCCATATATAGAATGAGCATCTCCATGGGCATAGCAGATTTCAAAACAATTCTTAAATGAAAAATGGGGTAACACTTAGCAGTAGGCAAAATATACCAAAATGTCACTGTTGAAGACTGTAATGTTTGGATCAAAAATGAATGCTATCTTATGTGAAGTTTATGTAACGTATTACTCACATGAAAATGTAGTGAAAATATTTGGGATATTTTAACTATTCTGGAATTAGTGACTTACATCAACTACACCTTGACCATAGAATATGATCAATGATCTGCAGAGGCATACTATCCCCGCTACGGTGTGTAAATTGTGTAGAAGCAGGACCCTAGGGGTGCCTATTGTCCCAAATACATTCTGTATACAGAGATATCCCTAGTATAAAGAATTAAAGTCTCTCAGGTTACATAAGTATTTGTGACCATATATACAGATAAAACGTATACAAAAAAACTATTTCTATTAAAGAATGAATACAAAATCAGGTTTGTGCACAAAGAGATATCGTTATACTGTATTACAAACTCCATTCCGTAAATTTTTACAAGCAATCTGTCTCACAAATGTATAACATCAGTCTGACACATACAGTTATGTGTAAAGTTACTTACCGAATGAATTATGTAAAAAAAAAATGGATAAAACATATAATGTTGTAACTAACTAGTGCATGCCAAGCTAGATTTTAATAACAAAAGAGATACATGTGACAGAAAGCATGATTTTATAGCACATGATTCATTCTATCAACAAAATATAATCTCAGTTTCACAAAACTGGTAAAATATTCATTCTGTGAAACAGTCACATTACTGAACCTAAAAGAACAAAGCATATTGCCCTATAATAAACAAGATGAAAAGTTGCCAGCTCTGCCCCACATGACTGCATCGTCCCTAATGCACAGCAAACTATCTGACCTGCTGCATAGCAATAAACATGAGCAAACAAACATTACCTTAACGGGCTGCTGATAAACCTTACAGGATCTTAATTGGAAGTTCTTACAAATGACAGAGCAATATAATGCTGAACTGCTGATGTTTGGCTCAAAACTTGAAAATGTTTCTAGAGATTTTGTAGGTACAAATGTAAAGAAAAGCAATAACTTTGTGGTTCCGTAATGTGACTTACAGTTTTGCTTTCACAGAATTTATATTTTATCTGTTTTGTGAAACTGAGTTTTCATTTTGTTGGTAGAACAAATTCTTTGCTATAAAGTATTGCTTTCTGTCACAAGCAATTATTTTGTCATTAAAATTTAGCTTGGCATGCACTGGTTAGTTACACCATTATATATTCTGTCCAACGTTACACATAACTGCATTTGTTGCATCCATGTTATACATGTGTGAGACAGATTGGTTGTTGAATTTTACAGAATGGAATTGTAATATAATGATATAATTTTGTGCACAAACTGGATTTTGTCCTCATTCTTTAATAGAAATAAGACTTTTGTATATTTGTATCTGTGTATATGGTCACAAATACGTATTTAACCTGATAGACATTCATTCTGTGTATTAGGGATATCTTTGTTTACAGAATGCATTTGGGATGAACAGCATCCCATTGGACCCTGCTTTTAAATATGCATCAAAGCTTTGCCAAGCCTATTTGGAGTCCAATAGTGCACAATAATTGCTAACTGGCATGACTTTCCCACCACAGTATAACTGAAGACATAAGCACAGTTCTTGGTGATAGACACAGACATTTCTGTATGTAAACAAACAAGCTGTGCATTACAGTGTGTTATACATGATATTAGTGATCAATGTGATGGGCTCTATTTGTTTATTTATATATTTCTCTCTCTCACTCTTTTTCTCCACTGTTTCCATTTCATTACCACCCAGGTCTTGCTCGCAGTCCCCATACCTCCACTACTTTGCACTTTCCCACCTCTTCTCTCCTCCCCCAGGCTTCCACCTACTTTCCTCACACTGCAATCCGGTATCCCCCCCACCTTAATCCACAGGACCCCCTTAAAGATTTGGTGTCCCTTGCCTGTGAGACCTCTAGCCAACAGCCTGGCCCGGTAAGTCTGTGGGGAATAGAGGTGTGGTGTGGCATGGAAAGCATAAAACTCCAGGATTCTGTCCTAGCACTAAAGACTACAAAATATCTAAAATGTGTTGCATACCAAATGTCATTGAACAGTTTGTTCTTCTTTAGCACATTAACCTTTTTGAGATACTATTTACTGTATTTTCTGGGGTGGGGTTGTAGCATATGTAAATTAGGGGTTGGAATCCGGATTCAGCTGAACCCTCTGGGAAAGATTCAGCCAAATCCCTAAATAGATGTATATTGTATATATATAACTGTGGCTTAAATTCCGTATGAATATTTTTTTTAGAATATAGGATATTAGTGTCTGCTTCATACTTGAAGTTCATTTTGACATTCAAAGTTTTTGTACCTTTAGTATTGCTAGTAGATGAGCCTTGACAAGAGGTGATATGTCCCTTAAGTGCATTAGACATGTGTGGTGTTGGTTATCAATACATTTTTCTTGCACTTGCATTTTTTCTCCATTAGCTATTGAGAATTAAGGATTTCTTGCACACCATATTTTTGAGTAGTAGCGATTTCTAAGCTGCTGGGTTGGGTACCCTGCAGTATTACCACATTTCCTCTCCACTCCTCCTTGCTCTGTCAGCTAAATGGGAGCAGTCAGGTGAAGGTTTCGAGTCACTATATCTCCACGCAGATGCTGGCCCCACACCCTCCTGGAATGCCTCGTCTTTCTTTGTCATCTGACACCAAATCTACAACTGCATCCGATGGCAGCACATCATCACCAACATCTCCAAGTAAGTACCTTATTCAGGTAAGGTCTTATTTGATGAGAGATAATTGGGTGGGTATATACAGTTTATTTAAAATAAAGTTAATGTTAACTTTTGAATGATACGTTCATTTCAAAATCTTTAATAACTGTTTGATAAAGAAATACCTATTATCAACAAAAGGATAAAAAAGTACATTCTTACCAATCAAAAATAAATAACTCCTATGGATTCTGACCTCTGCAAATTCCTTGACTACGGTACATACTTTAGTTTATTTTCTTGTGACATAACTTATCTAACAGTGATTGGTAATTGCAAGCATATCTTAGCACCTAGCTAATACCGAACTGTGAAGAATCGGTTTAGTGCCTCCTTTGGGGCAACAATGTGATGTATAGTATAGAAAGAATAAAATAACACAGCTTTCACCTCTGTAATCCCTCTGACACATCGCACCACTAACAAAGATAAGGCCATGGACTACAATTTTTAAATATTTTTTACGTATGGGAGTTACAGTTTTCTTGAATTAACTCCTACTAGTCAGGCATTTAAATGGGATAGGTCATAATGTGTTATAAACTAGAGCACAACTTTTAAATATAGTTTCGGAGACCAGTGGGCTTATGGTATTTAACTGCAAGGCTATTCTTCTCATTAAGGAACATGTGTTATTATGGGCCACAACAGCCTATTCCTGTGATTGTATTCCTGCCCTGTTTACCTTCTCTGCTTAAAGGAGAATTCAACCCCCCATATACTAAAACCCACTATAGTTCCCCCTCCCTGCTTCCACGTGCACAGTACTGTAATTACCCCTCGTTGCAGCGTAAGTGCAGCAGAGCTCGCAGGCGCCATCTCTTTCTCTTTGGTAACTTTCGGGTCTTCTTCCTTCCCTTTGGCTATTCTGTCACTCTCGGCGCATTCGCAGTTGTCCGGAACTGGCAGATTCTTTCAACTGCTCATGCGCCAATACGAGGATTACTTTCCAAAGATTACCGAAGAAAAAAGATGGCGTCCGTGAGCTGCGACGCACTTACTCTGCAACAAGGGGTAATTACAGGATTAGGGACAATTACTGGAGTTATCACCTGTGCGGGAGGGAGCAGGGAGGGGGGCCTATGTAGGGTAGTGGGTTTTATTATATGTGAAGTTGAATTCTCCTTTAAGTACTTCTTAAAGGCAGAGACAAATCTCTAATCTCTGCAAACTACCTCCCGCCGGCTAGAATGTAAATCGCCGGCAGGATAGCGATCTGTGTGCTTCGCACAAAGTTGCCTAACGAGCACTCTGAGTGCCATCCCGCCGGTGATTTACATTCTAGCCAGCGGAAGGCAGTTTGGGGAGATTAGTCGCCCCAAAGAAGAGGAGATTTGTCGCTGGGCGACTAATCACCCGAATCTGAGCGTGTGTCTCTGCCCTAAGAGATCCTGTCAAGGAATGTTTGTTCTTGTATATTCTACCCGCTATCTCAAAGGACAAGAAAAGCATAGTCAAATAAATGATTTTCTCAGTAAAACCAAATAAGCTTTTTTTTCTATTTCTAAAAATCCTATTTGTATTTTCTGTTTCCAGTGATATGGACATAGCCATTTTGGGCTGCGTATGGAGCAAATACATATATATATAGTATTGTTCTATTCATTCCTATGGGATTTTTAGAATCGTATTCATCAGTGGATAAATACGATTTTAAAAATTCCATAGGAATGAATAGAAAGAGAGTGGGTTTTCTGTGGTGAATTCTAAATTCACACTTTGATAAATCTGCCCCATAATGATAGGAATGGAATGTTCCTCTGATGAATTTCCCTAGTGGCAAATGAAACCTGTGAAAACTGACTGCATTTAGATGCAGGATTATTAAAGTAAATTTCACCTACCTTAAAGGAGAACTACCCCCCCACGTGCTTTAGTGTTAAAAAAAACCCTTTTAAAAATTCTGACCTTTAAATGCAGAGAAGTGCAGCAGAGCTCCCAGTCACCATTTTTTCGGATCTTTGTGTAGTCTTCAGGTCTCTTCGCTGTAATGCAAATTGGCGTTAAAACCCAAAGACTACATGAAGATCTGGAAGATGGTGAGTGGGAGCTCTGCTGCTTTTCTCTGCATTCTCTGGGTTTTTTTAACACAATGTCACAGGGAGGGAGTGCCTCAATACCTGCAAGATTAGGGGGGCTTTTGATAGGGGACGTTTAGTTCTCCTTTAAGCAAAGGTCTTTTGATAGCCTACTGATATAGTCTACATAAAACAAATATAAACTGAACTTTTTTTTTTTTTAACCAGTAATGGAATTCTACCTTATTTTCTACATGTACTTGCAGCCTCCTCGTTTTTCATTTATTTTTTAATTTATTAGTTGGGACTCAAAAATATGTTCCTAAGCTGATAAACGTTGCTCTCCATGATCCACTTTAATATAGTGAAAATTATTCCTACAACATTGCTTAATACTGACACCAGAAAATAAACTTTTTTTTATATCTATCATAACATTTACCTTGAATGCTATTTATAATTTTGCCATAAAAGTATTTGCCTGCTGCTTTTACATTATCTTTCTTACCCCCATGTTCCTCTATGAGGGCTGCCATATTTGTGCAGCAGTAGTCCGTTAGCATTAGAAACTATTACTGACAGGTTAAGAAAGGGAAAGTTAGGTTGGCATAACAGTCAGGTTTAGGAACTTCGAGTAACAATTACTTACCAAAGTAGAATTATTAGCGAAAAACGATCAACATAGGTAAATTTTAATGTAGATTAATATTTTGAAAAGAAAATTTTTAATGTCAGTATCACTTTAAAGGGGACATATACTCACCAGTATAACTTACCAAAAATTGTGAGCACTTTGCAATCTGCATGCTTATTTGTTTTCAGATTTCATGATATTAGGACTGCTTTCATGAATTTGTAACATGAGTGTCCCTGCTGTTTGGTCTGGTTGAGGGCAGGAAAGAACAGTAAACTTTTAAGTTACTGATACAGAAAGCATCCCCTGACACTTTTCTGATCTTTTCTATTGCTTCTGTCACATTGAGAAGTAGAAATCAGTAGAGAAACATCAGAAGGCACTTGTTGCATCAGAAACTAAGATCTATTATCTGTAATGCTTGGAGTTTTCTGCATAAGGGATTTCTTCATAATACAGATCACCTAGCCTTAAGTCTACTAAATAAACATAAACATAGAATACACCCAATAGGATTCCAATATTGGTTTATTCAGTTTAGGTAGAATCAGTACAACATACTGTTTTATTATTACAGCCTTCCTGTAATTCTAAGAGATCCCATACCTGTATTGTCATTCTGCATGGTCCAGGAGTTGGATTCCATGTTATACATTCTTGATATTGAGTAAAATCCTGAAATCTGAAAAAATGTAAATTGCAAACATGCTCAATATGAGCAATTTTCATTCATTTATACAGGAGGGAGTATGTCTCCTTTAATTTAAGTTGCATAATTAATTCCATGGAGTAAAGTACAATGTAGTGTTACTAATTATGGTAATGATCAAAATGTCCTATCTAGCTACTGGTTACTTCAAATGTTAAGTTGCCTGGTACCCAATTACTGCTTGGAAATGTGTAGTTATGTATATGAAACACTAGTTATCCATGCATAGTTACTTGCGGCTCCATGCAAAAGAATCGCAATCAGTTCTCCCTGGCCCTTTTCTTAAATGAGAAAAAAAACTTTGTTCAGACTGGGTGTTTCCTTTGGCCTTGTTCTTTTATGTTATCACAAAATAGTTTGGTGACTTCTATCGTCCTATTACATTACAGATAATGGTAAATTATTACATACTGTATACCCATCATAAGATGCATGGTATGCTGAAACTACTTCCCAGTATCTGGGGTTACACCTAATCAACTAATTGGATCAGTCACTGCATGTGCTTAAGATAATACAATTGCTATGACCACATTCACTGAATTTTAAGAAGTTAATAACTAGAAACCTTTAGTTTCCTTTATTCACGATAATAACACTAATCTCTGGAAGGTTGGGGTGCGGGTGGTTTAAGGAATTTTCTGGACATAAATCATAGTTTTGATACTATCATTATGAATCATGAATTGGTTGTTAATGAGGAAAAAATGGTCTCACAGAGCTATAGATTATTTTTATTTTTAACACTGTAGTGTCCTCCATTTAAAATGTATTCCCAAAGGGGTACTGATCGTCCGGCAGGCAAACCAAAACCAACACATAGAAGCACCCCTACCCTACTGAATTCATTTCAGGTTTTTACATACTAACATTCAATAATTCTTAACTTTTAACAGATACACAATAGGATCAGGCACTAAGAGTTGCATTCTGGTCAGATGAGAAGTACTACTGTGCAGCTGATGAATTTAAAAGAGCAGGGATAAAAATCCTTGGGACATATCTTCAATAAACGGGACTGTCCCAGCAAATTAGGTACAGTTGAGTTATTTATGATTAAAATGGGATAAGATTAGTAACTGAGTGGGTAAATGTTTGGATTTTTTCACATTATATATATGCCTGGTTTTGCATACGTGTCATGTAATGTATCTTGTATGACCTATTCACATGCATGACAATGCTGCACTTTCCTCATATTCCTAGGCACGTCATTATTCATTATAGTGTGGTGCATCATGTTTTTCATTCTACATCCATTAGCATTTACTCTGTTGAAATAAATTCTTTTATCCCATGGAATTAAGTTTTGGTTCCATGCTTCCCTTGATAACTAGCATGAATTGCCACATCCAGCTTAATTACTACCCCAACTGACAGGAGGGTGCTGATTCCATATATAGTATGTTGAAAAGAATGGGAAATAATAACGTTTTAACTACTGAAGCATTGTACTAGCTTGCAAGAAAAAATACTTAAGCTGTAGTTAGTATTTGATTTGGTATGTGGAACACAGAAAATACCCTATTCATATGTAAATGACTTCTATGGACAACTTTTTTGTCATATAATATGTCTGTATTATGATACATATTCTTTAGTACAACAATCCTGGTACAACTAATATCTCCTGGGGCTCATTGCATGCATTAGTTGTTTGCACCTGGGATCAACAGTTTCTAAAAACACATTAACACAATATTAACAAAAAGCTGACTAAATTTAGTATGTATGGGTGCAGGTACTTTGCTTGGGACAAGTCAATGTAAAATAAATGCAAACATTTACAAGGGTAAATCCTATTTGTTAAAAGAAAAAACACAAATGTGAGTTTGCATGTTTCCTGTCAAACGTGTAATGTGCACATAGTCGTGAGTTTCCCCAACATTTGTGGTTGTTCTTGAAAACTTAGGAACATATATAACTTACAGTATGAGTAAATAATATTTACTTATATGGTATATTGGAGAGAATGCAGCAAGTGTATTTAATGTAAGAGAATAGTATGACAAGTTATATACAGCAACCACAACTTGCTAATAGATAGTGATATAGAATCAAGTGTTAATAAAGTATTAATGTGGTAGCTCTAAGAGGAATAGAGGAGGCAATGGGAACATATAAGGAACTGACTCATGAGGAGATTGGTCGTCCCATGATTAATCTCCTCTAGCGCGGGCAACGAATATCCTCAACACGCTTTCCCAGCAGCTAACATGTGAATCTCTTATGGGGAAATATATATGGCACTTACAGCACTTGTGTTTGCCCTGCTATTTTTTTAAATTTACCCCTAGTGCACTCATAGAAAATGAACACCAATATAACATATGAGAGGTTTAGAAGCCACTGCTTAACACATTCATATCAAGACATTCCAAGAGTTTAGAGGCAAATGCTAGAATGGAAGTAGAGACAAAACAAATCCAGTAAAGCATTATTAGGAAAAGATTTAACACTATCCTGTTTGAAAGAAGAGGAACATTTTCCAGAAGCTAGATGCTGGCGTTGGCTAGGCATTGAATGGATATGTGGAGTTAGGCACACTAAAATAATGAGTGCATAAGATCAAGGAAATTAATTGTTAGTGAAAGGGAACCGTGAAGCAAGAAAATATTCAGTGCATATTGAACAGTATTAAATATGGAAAATAATCATTATAAGTTGGATTTGTTCTTCATTATCAGCTTTTGCTCAGATGTCTTACTCCTATGTTTGCAAATTGCATAAGAATATTGTTTGACAGTTTAGCCATAGGCAGGGGTTATGGGAATGACTGTGTTGTAAGGCAATATAGGGCTCAGTAGCAGAGGGTAGAATGGCATTATAGATGTTTACAAGCAGATCAGGATCAAAGGAAAACTTGAAGGAAGAGAAACGGAGGGGGGGGTAGCTAAGGATATCTAGCAAATAAATTTATAGTATTTTATATTATTTAGAGTTTTTTGAATGAGGACTTTTGGGTTATGTTCAGATAAAGGAGGAGAGTGTTATCACCAAATATGTGCCAAAGTAGATGCTCAGAAAGAGGTTACATTTCATATATGGTTAGCTGAAGACCAGATCATGGAAATGGCCACCCATATACAGTATGTGTCTATTATGTGTCAGTTTCTGTACACTGCTGGAGGTCACCAATATTCCAGCTAACAGCACCCACCTGTCAGAGGAAGGAAAGGAGAAGTAAAAAGGAGAGACAGGATTCAAAGTCCGAGAGCAGTTATGCAGTGCATGATGGCAGAGGTTGGTCTGTAAATCACAGGCATACATATAGACAGAGGGTGGAACAGTTGAACCATATGCACGTCAATAGAAGGGATTAGGGAACCAAAATGGGAACTGTGTAGGTATGTTTTTAAAGCAGAAATGAAAAGACAGGAGAATGCCTACACCTGACCACAGCTGGAAGAAGGGGAGTGGTGAGGGAAGGGTAAACCACAGTGAGATAGAACATCCTTAATGCCATAGTCCCTTTGAGAAAGATAGGCCAAAGAGATGAGAAGGTTTTCAACAAAACACATTATGGAGAACATGGACAATCATATGAAGGGTTAAAAGAAGAAACTAACTTTGGAAGCACTGAACAGGCATACAGAATAACCAAATGTAATGGCAGCATTCTAAGGGGTATATTTACCAAAGAGGGAAGTTAGAGATCACCATAGTCCACTAGAGTGAAATTCTGCCACTCTCCATTCATTTCTATGGGATTTGTAAAAGAGTATTTATAAATGGGTGAAAGTGAAATTTCACCCTTTGATAGATATTCCTTTAAAAACCCCATAGAAATGAACGGAGAGTGATGGAATTTCACTCTAGTGGATTATGGTGATAAATATATACCCCATAGTGTTTGAATGGGTAGCTTCTAATTTTGTACAGTATGCATATTTCTGAGAGGTTATATGGTCATTATCCAAGTAGACAGGTTGCAGATGCTACTTTGTGACTCACCTTGTTGATGTTTACTTCTTGAATTACTTCTATATGGTTCACTTTAGATTCATTCACCACGGCACTGTTTCCTCTATGTACAGTACAGGGAAAGAGATTGTAAACTTCTGGACACAGGAGAATACAATTACACATAATGGCAGCTAGTTAACAAACAAAATATAACCCAACATTGGATGGATGATGAGAATAGTGCAATCGAGAAAATAGAAGGGTGACTGTTAAGTCTGCCTACAGATTATAAGGGTGTTACAGAATCAAGTTGCTAGGGAAATGGAAAGATTGTACAGAAAAATAAATAATAATGCAGCAAACTACCAATAAATACACACCCCAGGGCCAAAGTGAATATGGAAATAACTAATAATGGACACTAAAATACTATAAAAAATGAGAGGTATGTCAGTCAACGCCTTCTTTCTTTCATGCAACAGAGTGTAATCCATGTGTTCTTTGCATATATGCATATATGTGTTCTTTGTTATACAATTTTTCAATGTTGTCCTTCTTGTTATGCTTCTTCCATCTGGAACACTTGCATTTATTAGCAACAAATGCTCACTCTTTTTGCTTTTGTCATGATGTTTTCATTCAGACTGTGAATAGCGCATGCTAATAGCATAAAGAGGCAAGAGGTAAAAGACAAGTGGTGTGTATATTCAATGAAAAAAGTTGAATAATGTAATTTGTAGAACTGTACTGCTTTCCCTTTTTTTGTATTTGCAGCTGCATTGTTTCTGATTTTACAAGATCCTTACATTATTCAATTTCTCCACAGCATACTCTGCCCCCAGTACGCCACCCACCAACCGATCATTTGTGGGACTTGGACCCCGTGAACCTGGAAGCATATATCAGGCACAAGTAAGACAGGAAATAAATGGGGTGATTCTAGAAACTGCACATATAAAACACATACTTTTTTTACCTACGAAAAACAGCAAAAACATTGCCTGTAGGGTTTTATATCACATCTCTGTGCTATGTAAGCTATAAGGAGTCATTTACATGCAATCGACAATTTTTTGCACATTACATACTGTGTGGCACCATACCTGTATAGCTGCAGGCCTGAACAGGTCTGAGTGATCTACAGCACTCAATTCAAGAGGAGTGGGTGGGGGTCACACAGTGGAGTTCTCTCACCCACCCCATAACTAAGGTGGTATCTTTTGGATACAGAACTTAGTAGCAGGAGGACCAGCCTGCATTGTAGATTGTGCTTAGCACCTACTTTGCAGAGCTCACTTTACCCCAGGACATAGGTGAGCACATTTATATCCTACAGTAAATGACAACTATAGTTGCTTTAAGCAACTATGTTTCAAAGTCTATTATGAGTTTGTGGAAATATTGCTTTATGTAACTGCTGGATTATTCCAGAGCTTACGAACATGATTGCAGTTGCTGATTTGACCAAGCGCATATTTATATAAATTTTTTAAAGGCACACATGTGCCTAGTAAATTGTGTTTTTTTGCAGGTAGCAAGATGAAACAGCACCACTCCTTTTTAAAATAAAAACGCCTTTATTGGAACACTTTAGGGCATTACAGCAACGTTTTGAGTCACACCTGACCCTTTATCAAGCTTCAGGTATTACCCGAAACGTTGCTGTAATGCCCTAAAGGTTTTCAAATAAAGGCATTTTTATTTTTAAAAAGGAGTGGCGCTGTTTCATCTTGCAACCAGAAAGTGTATACCTGTTGAAAAGTGGCCACTGGGAAAACCTGCACCACAAGTAAGAAAATGCCAGGAGGCTGTGCTGACTACCTTGTACGTTTTTTGCAGGTAGTGCCAAAACACCTGTTTAGCCTGCTCAGACAATATGTGCACAAGTCCTGCAGCGGGTCGGGTAGAAGTTACAGGTGCGGGTAAAGATGCGGGTCGCGGGCCGGGCCGTGGGTCTTCTCAATAGCGATATTCACTCCTTTTTTCTGGCCACGTCTACTTCTGATGATGTCACTTCCGGTTTACAATGACAGCACTTCCTGTTATACTCCTTTTTATCTGATCATGGCTACTTTCTGATGATGTCACTTCCGGTTTACAATTACAGCGCTTCCTGATTCTTGATGGTCAGCAGGTCTGGGTTGCGGATAAGGTTCTTGCGGGTCGGGTAGCGGGTCCAAGCGGGTAAGAATGCGGGTTGCAAGTTGTGGGTATGGGTCCCAAAAAATGGACCCGCGCAGGACTCTAGCACAAGTGCAAGCATAAATGCTAAGGAGCACTGAAACTACTGCCAATCGTAATTCCTAGGTTTCCCTAGTGTTAAGTGAATATAGTGCTAATAATGGACACTTGTTCACAAATTGGGCAAAGTTGTGGTACTCTGATGCTGGAACTCTGGGGAAAATGGGCATTGTGGGTTAAAAACATTGACATCGAGAATGTTGTACTCATTTTGTTAATGAGCAATATAGACCTGGGTTTCAATGTATCTAGACAATATGCCTAGGGCGCAAATTCACTAAGCGCCGAAGCGCCGAACGCTAGCGTTAACTCGCTAGCGTTTGGCATTTTTCGTTACTGCGCAAATTCACTAACGAACTCTGGCGTAATTTCGCTGGTGTTACTTCGCACCCTTACGCCAGGCCAATTTTCGCTAGCGACGTAACTACGCAAATTCACTAACTTGCGCAGTGTACTGAACGCTACCTTTTACGCTAGACTTCCTTCGCCACCTCAGACCTGGCGAAGCGCAATAGAGTAGATAGGGATTGTTTCAAAAAAAGTCAATTTTTTTTCTAAGTCCCAAAAAACGCTGGCTTGTTTTCTACATGATGGGTGATAGGCTGAAAAAGATCGAAAATATTTTTGGGGCTCCCCTCCTTCCCCCCTACATTTCCTGACTCATGGCAATTTACCTAGACAGTGGGCACATGTGTAGGGCAAAATAAAATTTTTATTTGATGTTTTGAAGGTTTTCTAGGCATTTGAAGTGGTGATACGTATTCCTCCATTGAAATTTGAATTTGGCACCATATGCAAATGAACCATCGCTAGCGAAACTTCGCTTCGCTTGGCGAATTAACGCTAGCGCAACTTACGCTACCCCTGTGCGCAACTTCGGATTTTAGTGAATTTGCGGAGTGCTGGCGAAAATACGCCTGGCGAAGTGTGGCGAAATGCGGAGAAGTGCGGCGAAGTTGCGCCTGGCGCAACTTCGCATCTTAGTGAATTTGCCCCCTAGTGTGGGGGATAGCTCAAAGCAGCCGGTAGGGCTCAGGTAAAACAGTTCTTACAGAGGAGACAGGAGGCTTAGGTTTGCAACAAAAGTGAAACAGGCTCCTGCCTGGGGTTTTATTGTTCAAACCGAACAACTTAAACAGGCACAACTTCCGTGCTAAACAGTCAAATAACAAGGAAAACCTCACCGGTTTGCAGTGTTACAGTCCATAGGAAAAGTTCCTTGTGGTGGTAACAAACATTTGCTCTTTTGAGTTGCAGTCAAACACACAGTTTGTTCACAAAACACTTCACAGCGTGTGTTTAGAGGTTCTCTCTGACTCCCTGTACAACACACTCCCACTCCCCGCCAGGCTCCCTTAAACAGCCCCACCTGCGGACTAATTGGGCAGCATACTGAACTATCCTTGCTCCAGGGTCCTAACCTGTCTTACCCTGGAGATTTAAAGGAGCCAATACCTCAGGCTGGGTGCTATATACCTCCCATCATATACAGGCAGCCTATTGGGACATAGCTCTTTGTCACACTAGACAAAATACATAACATGCATAAGGGCTAGTACAGGTGAGTGCTTGAACCATTTCTATTTTATTTAATGTTGTATGCTTTGAATGCTACATGTCTCAAAGGGTTCTTTATTGGATCAACTTTCATTTTTCATATGGGGGAGGCAGCTAGTCACCCAACTGAGCCCAGCAGTAACTGTATGCATGCTACTGCAACATAGTATTAGTATTTTTTTTTTTTTAAATAATAATTGAAATATCCAGCCATCAGGTACTGACTGTGCACTAGCAGCACAACACCTGATCAGACACAGCCCAGCAGCAGCTGGCTGTTGCATAGAAGGGAGCCGTATGTGGATTAAGAAACTGCTTTGCTTTCTTTTTCCTTTGCAATCATTTTATTTTAATTGCAAACAAGTAGTGCCTCATCCATCAGTGAAGCAGGTTGTGATGCCTCAATTGCTGACCTAGAATATACACTATATAAGGACTTGCATATAAATTGTTTAGCATTGTTTATTACTAATTCATTTTTATCTTTCATTTTCTCAGTCCTGGTACCTTGGATAGTGACCTGGCCCATCACTGCTTTATTAAAGCCAGTCTACAGAATATAAATCCCAGAGACAGTGGAGGAGAAAAATAACGTCTTTCGCATAGGAGGAAAAAGCAAAACCCACCTTCCAAAATTTCTCTGGAGAAACGGAAAAGCAAGAAGAAGATACTCTTACTTTTTCTGGGATGGCCTTGAATGTCAAACAAAACATAGCAGGGTGCTGATGAGAGAAAAGTAATCCTTATTCCACCCTCTATACAGCTAGAAAGAAGAGAACACATGCACATATACATCTCTTATTATAATTCTGTCTTAATTTCTTCTGTTGATAAAACAGGAGGTAAAAAAGCCAATATGTAGGAGAAAGAAGAATTAAATATATTGTTCTTCCTATAGCAAATTGTGTTGAATTTAAAAGCATACAGTATTGCACGATTTATTTATGCCTTTACAGCCCTATAATAATTTCCCTGAATCAGGCTGATGATTTTAGAATGCAACTTTTACACCCTGGCTATACCATTAAAAGTTGTGATGTTGAATCTATCGTGAAGTACTAGGTGGTACTAAAAGTAGGCAAATGTGGCTCTAATCATCTGATGTTTAAAATGAATGCCCCTGTAAAAAATTGTTAAATTCACTGTGCTGTTTAATAATTAAAAAGCACTTTACTGGATTTCTATTTTAAAATTGCTTCATGTATTTAGCATTACTATTTAGTACCATAGATCATAGAACCTGTGGCTTGTCTGTAAAGAGCCATAGTTCCAGCACTATACATTTAGGGGTATATTTGTCAAAAAGTGAAGTTAGAGATCGCCACAGTCCTCAAGAGTGAAATTCCGCCACTCTCCATTCATTTCTATGGGATTTTGAAAGGCGTATTAATCAAAGGATGAACTTTCACTTTCGCCCATTAATAAATACAATTTTAAAAATACCATAGAAATGAAGGAAGATCTCTAACTTCACTCTTTGATAAATATACCCCTTGGTGTTTCCAGTTGGCTTTCTGATGTATGCAACATAGAGTAGATCAACCTGACACCAGCTCTAAAAGTGTTAAATGCATAACAGTTTGAGGGTGCCACACCTCATAAGTAAATCCCTCTGCTATCTATATGTTGATTAGGTTATGAACTGCATAGAGTTTGTATTTTTCATGTCTGTGGGATCCTTCTGGATACTCCAGTTTTGACCCGCGCTACAAAAATGATAAGGGTCTGTTAAATGACTCCAAAGACTTATGGGAATGACAAAGGCCTCTATAAAGCTCTAAATAGCAGGCCACCAAATTATGTATAACTCATAATAATATGTACAGTATATGTGTAGGTATATACACATACACATATTTTCCAGAAGTCTTTGTTTTATGAAACCAAAGAGGGTGTGCTTAAACCACTGTAAATGAGTATGGCCAGGGTAGGTTGGGATGTGGCTTAAATTGTCCTTATTTTCATGTTATAAATATTATTAGGAGATATGATATATACACAACTGATGTAATGGATATTAACATATTAATGCAATAACACTATTGTTAAAAACTACAAGTGTTAAACTCAATGCCTATTTTAAACTGTTACTGTGGATGTTTATATGTCTATATGAGAGGTGTTTGTGTGAGTGAGTGTGTGTGTGTATATAGCATATACATACAAACACACACTCATGCATATAAAGAATATGTATATGCGGAAAAACCTTAGCAATATATATGTGTGTGTGTCTTCACAAGGGTTACCCCATCTGTCACAATGTAAAAGTTCTTTGAGGGGGACTGAAAAGAAAGAGGGCATCAGGCTGACCTCCAAAACATACACTACTCTATTGGCATCCCAGTGTATGTAAGGCAAGAGTGGATTATTATTAATAGAGTGGTAAATGTTAAGCAAGTGCATTATCATGATAGAGGCCCTATTGGTCATAAGCAACTAGACTTCTAGCAACTTGATTGCTTGACTGAGTGCTCTTCTCCTCAGTTTTTCTGGTGATGGCCCTGCTCACTCAGCCAAATAACACGCATGGTGCTTTCTCCTGCACACCCAGTCTGAGATCATCTAGCCAGCTTTTGGCTGAAGACCTGCATGGCAGAGTTATATATTGCACTATGCCCTTTGTATATGGATTTATAAATCCCCATTTTCCATTTGCCATGGATAAAAACCTGTTTACAACTAGTCTTGCAAAAGGTTTTAGAGGTAAGAGGTTTTAACAAAGGCTTTGTGGAATACTGTCCCTATGGGAACACTCTTGTGGCCAGTAGAAAGTTCCAACATGGTCATAAGACGAAATTCTTTTATCCTGATTTGTTGGCTGTGTTGGCTTTTTTCCATGTTATATTGTAAATTACCAGAAATTAGGGGATCTTCCAAGAAAATGTCTGTAGTTAGATGTAAGAGCAGCTGTGAAGGATCCTCTCTTGGGATATATGAAATATGGAGCTGTGTGGTGTGCTGCTGCTTATGCTGTTTGTTGGAGAGATTTTAAAAAAAAAATGTATAGAATTTGAAGAGAAAAAAAAACACTAGTAAAGTGTCAATATATATAAATATATATATAGCATTAAATATGTACAAATGATCCTTTTTCCCTTATTTGCACGGAATTTTCTATCACATTATGTGCCTTGCCTTCTGACAAATGATGAAATAACCACTGCTCATTTGCTGCATGCTATTATTCAGTATACAGAAGATAAGAAATATGTACAGACATTAAACAGTTAATGGTTTCCGATTTTCTATTTTATGTTAACGGTTTTTTTTTGTCCTTGCTTTTCCCTCTTCTTTTATGATCCAGCACTTTTCCAGCACCCTTTCTTTCTTTCTTTCTTTCTTTCTTTCTTTCTTTCTTTCTTTCTTTCTTTCTTTCTTTCTTTCTTTCTTTCTTTCTTTCTTTCTTTCTTTCTTTCTTTCAGAGAGAGGCTGTTAACATTAAACAGGCTGGTGCTGGTGTATGTGGCATTAAGGTACTAGAGTAAGGTTAAACCGGAATGTGAAAATCAGTGTTAGATGACTTACTTTTGTCACTGCTCCTGCTTTGTGGAATGTTGTAGCCAATTCCTTTAATTGCTTTCCCTTTGTAATTAGTTCATCCAATAAACACCTTCCCATTTTTATGTATTTAACCATGTCAAGGCTTGCAATATGTTTATGCAATAACAGGGTTCGACTAAAACTGCTACTGCTGAGATTCTGCTTCCTTATCTGGTGAGATACAAGGCCTACACATGACAATTCAATTTTTAAATTCAAATTAACCATATAACTATGTAAGCAGGTGCAAGCACATAACGTGTGCTATTTAAAGGGCTCCCAGTTTTGAGCTTTACCTAGATATTGCACAGTTGGACTCCTGTCACATTGCTTTCATTCTGTATGAGATATATTATATATCATGAGATATATTCTGTAATAGTTATATTTTATCATTTAGGAAAGCATGTATTATGTGCAAGATGTGCAGGTGCTATATTTACTTTATGCTACCCAACTCATATTTGTGTTTAAAGTTCTAAATATTGAGAAGTATATCTCAGTTTATAGCGAGCAGCTGGATTTCCTCAAAAATAAGGGTTCCATAATGGAACAGAGCAGAGCCCATGCTTAAGCCTACCTAATATATATCCAAATACTGGCCTCCTAAAGCTGACTTGTTGTCCTGCATGCCTAGCCCAATATGTTTTCTATAGACCTGGCACTCCAACACACATTACTGCTACACAACTGAGCCTCCAAATCCTGGATTTTTTTCTAAATTTGTTGAACATTCAGTATTAACCCACATCCATTCAAAAAGCTGTAGCGTTTATTTAGTTTCAGGAATCTATTTAGTTTCAGGAATCTGTAGCCACTGTGGATTCTTGTGGGGTATATATTACAGTCCAAAGCACAGAAGTGTAGCGCTTGCAGAGCTTCCCAGGTCATTTTAAAGTACAGCTTCAGTGCGGCAGCTTACAAATCAGTAGGACTATAGAAAGGGGCAGAAGGAATTTAGAGTTGTGATTGGGACTGTTGATAATGCCACCTACCATCAACTGCCAATAGTAAAAAAAAAAAGCCTACTGTACATTCAGCATTTTCCCTGCCTCAGCCATGATCAAAATGTCTTTTTCCAGTGGTTAGAAACAGAACTTACATAGGAAGCAACTGCAATAATTCTCCCTGAGGGCACATCAAAATACTGCATTTGCTGTAGGTTCAGTGGGTATACCTAAGTAAGCTCATTCTGGGCCACTCATAATGAGTTAATGGGCCTTTTTAAGCAGGCTCTCAGGTGAGCCAAGAGTGCCTAGTCTAATTTTAAGCATATTGTAGTCTTTAGCAATCAGTCACGTTAACTGCCTCTCTCTTACATCATACTAATTCAGTCCTGGTTTTATATTTGATTTTAATTGCTGCTTTGCACATTCTCCCCTTTGCTATAGGATGTGTACAGAAACGCATATTTCAATGCAGTTTAAAAAAACGATTGCTAGCTACAATCCTTATTTGTCTTGTATTGCTTCTCGTTATCACCTTATTTGACTCTCAATTTTTTTTATTGTAAATAAATGTCAGCATCTCAGTCTTAGCCCTGTTATTACATGAAATATATAAACCCAGGACGGAGAGATCCTGACCCTATTACCCTACAGTTTTACATTTCATCTCTTACTCGTCCTCTTCCCATTCCCATGCCATGTGTGGCAAACATTTTTCAAATATTTTCTGTATTTTTTCTATAGTGTCTTCCAAAGCCTCCAAATATATGCAACTTGTTGTGTGTCCTAAACCCTGTGAGAGAATGGGGAGAGGATGTGCCCCTTAACTTGCCACGGATTATATTTACTAGGTATGGGGTGGGGCTATCTGCAAGGGTGAAAAGGAGCAAGATTTGTGTATTCCATTAATAAAACAAATTCAGGGTACTCCTCTCCCCAAAACTTTTATAGGGCTAAAATCAACCTTAATGCTGTTGAAAGGGACACCATGAAAACATTGCAATCGATTTTGACTGCATTTAGGTTAAATGAGGGGTGATTACTTTTTTTTGGATTTTAAATACTTGGGTTTTTAATCTGTATAGTTTTTCATGCATAGAGATCTCCTTTCTTCTGTTGTTTTATTTTGGGATGTTTGGGGGAGGAAATACGTTACCCTATTTTTTTAACAATGGACAAATTGTTTCTTTTGTAAGCAATCAGAAAATATGCATAAAAATATATATAAAAAAAAGAACAATACCTCAGCAGTTTTATGTTTTTTTGTTGTTGAATAGTGGGAAGCATGAACATGTGATGTCTGATGAATGTACCATCTGTATGAGCTAGTGTGTATACTGCAAAGGCAAATATATTCATATACACTCAACATGTAGTGCAGTGGATGCCTTTAGGGATGCTATTCATGCTAATATTTATTAATATTTATTACCATGTTCAGGCTATCTACCAAAAGAAAAAAATCTATGGTTAAATTTACAGTACATATATAGGAGTTCTTTTTAAAAGTGTTGTCTGTTCACTGTTTTATGCTGGTACTTTATTGGCTAACTAATATAACCATAGCAAGCTTTCAGAGCATTTTAGTTCCATTTTCAAGCTGATTACAATGAAGCTGTGGTGTTCTCTGGTATATATACAACATTCAGCTCATAGGTCAGATGATCAACAAAAAGGAATATCAATATACAGGTAAGGTGTCAAAGTCATTTACGAGGGGATCTGCAAGAGACAAGCAGATAAGGTGCAAGATAATGCGGGTCAAAGAGGCTGAGTATACTTGCAGGTTCAAGAGTACACAATACAGAACACAAAAGGCAATTTTTTTGCATTGTGTAACTAGCGACAGACGGCTGTATTCCATTTCAGAGACATGTCCCTTGAATCAAGTGCTTGATTCAAGAGAAGCAGGTAGGTGTTCCCCACCCAATTCTTAGCTGGTGCATCACTTGGACACACAAGTTAG
Organism: Xenopus petersii; assembly: GCA_038501925.1. NCBI lineage: Eukaryota > Metazoa > Chordata > Amphibia > Anura > Pipidae > Xenopus > Xenopus petersii. Next base: position 90,898,065 of record CM076673.1, on the reverse strand, counting down.
AAAGCATCAGGAGACACAAGGTCACAAGGTTCAACACATTATAAAACAAGTAAAACAAAAGGGGCATATTATATTAAACCATACGCTGCTGGGACAGCACACTCCTCATCTGCTATTGGTAGATACCACTATACTACCTCTATACTATTTAAAACATATATGAAAGTTCCTTCTTATAATGTATATACAAATGTATATTTTCCTAAGAGGATATCAGTTGTCAATTTTGCTTCAAGTGCAGAAAAAAGCAAAACAGTGAGCAAGAGAAAAGAGCATTACATGCTCCTAAAGACTCTCTGCTACTTGAAGGGAGTCATTTAATGGCATTAAAGGAGAACCAAACCCTTAATTATAAAAAAAACTCTACCCCCTACCCTACATAGACCCCCCTCCCTGCTCCTCCCAGCCTAGGTGTTACCCCGGGTAAATGCCCCTACCTCTTTACTTACCCCTTAGTGCAGATGAGTTCACAGACGCCATCTTCTTATCTTCAATAATCTTCGGTAGAGAGCAGCGTATCAATGCATATGCAGTTGGAGCAACAACTGCGCATGCGCAGAAAGTGACAGAAATTACCAAATCATCGGAAAAAAACCCAAAGATTACCTAAGAGAATAAGATGGCGCCCGTAAACTCTGCAATATGACCATATTTGCAAGGCTGTCGTGTTACAACAGTAGGGTAGAAAAGAAGATCAAGGTAAGGAGAAATGAACAAAGTAGAGAAGAAAGAAAGCAAGGCTGGTGATGAGCACAAACAAAATTGAATACAGCTTTGCTGGAGAAATATATTAAATTTTGGTTTTATACTGCTGCAGCAATGAGATCTTTTCATTGCTGGGATATATTTAAGCTTGTACTGATTGGATATATTTCTTGGCATCTGTATGACTGGCATATACTTTATGTTGATTTGAAGTTGCATAGATGTGCTTGTGTTGGTACTGTTTGCATACTGCTTTTTCCCCTTAAAGCTGGAGTTTAAAAGTGCGCAGGTTTCCTTACTTTTTCTTGCACCCAAAAAGCATTAGTGCAAAGCTCTAAATAGAGCAATGTAAATAAAATGTTCAGGTTTCAGTTAATACATCTAGCTGTTCAGCTGTGATTATGGGACATTTTTCAGGCATGTTTTGTTCACGATTTCAAGTCAGAATCAGTTGCAATGAGTGCAATAGAGCTTTCTGCACTACACAAGAGGCGGCTTTTTGTTGCTCCTGTTAACTAGCAGATCTCTGCCGCCTGAGGCAAGGTTCTCATCTTGCCTCATGGCAGGAGCAGCCATGATCATAATCTCAGTTGGTTTAGGATCAGGACTCATATAATGCTACTGTGACTCCTGATAACCCCCAGCATAACACAACACTGGAAATCGAAGCACAAAATAGTACTGTGAATTCTGACAATCCATCATTAAACAACAATGGCCCCTAGCAATTCCCTTTCAGCATAGGGCCACTGTGGATCCTGCCAGCCCCTATCACAAATAACACTGTGACCCCAACATAAAACAGCATTGTGTCTTCCAGGAGCTCTCCTGCATAAAGTAACACATCCTGCCATACATTACTCTCTATGGTACAAAATGTATTAACTGTTTTAGGCAAGAGAATGACAGACAAAAACTTTTACATTTTGCTATTTTTCCATTAGAAACAGAGGATACTGTTAGAAAATCGAGTAGTAAACTCGGAGACGATGGGGTTAATAATATCTACATTGGGGCTACATTGCACCAGTCTATTTCAAGCAAACATCCGGTTGCAACTTCACTAGTTGAGTTTTGTATCTATGTCAGTAAATTAGTCCCATCAAGTGAGGAAAAACATAATGTCTTTCTACTAAGATGCTTGCTGGGGTTTGATAAGCACGTATAGCTGTTGCTCGTCTAGAATAAAAAAAAAATAAAGGTACATAGTTCATACAAGGTCAACTTTATTTCAGTGTAAAGCTTGAGAATGCATTCCACAGAAAAAAATCTTATGATTGCAGTTGTGAGCATAAAGATAGTAAAAATAGTACTTGACATTTAGGAACGCAACATTTATTTACCCAGTAACATTTATAGCTATAGCAAATGGAAATAATCAGTGCAGAGAAGAAGGCCATCAACACAAAGGGGAAATATAAAGATTTTGAGTGCGAAGAAATATGTCACCTTTATGAAGGCCTTAAAAATACACTATACAAAATTAAAATTTGCCATCTAATAACTGTCTAGTGAAGACTATTATTTCGTGAAATTTGTGCAAAAACAAAATTATGACTTTTATCACATTTCTCTTTAATTGTTTTAACTCAGGAAATGGTAGCTGCTATTTAAGTCACATGGCAGTGATTTTGGAATCCTTTTCCTCATCGTCGTCATCCTTTTCCATTGCTTTATTCTCATAAGCATTAATTTTTACCCTAAATAAGAGGAATAAATCCATGGTTATTGGAGTTATGATACAGATAAACCCATTATATTGCATCACACTCAGTTGAATTATGCACAAATTAAGGCTTGTACGTACACCCCATATCCAGACAATGTTTAATCCAATACTTCGGAAGTGTAAATTGTGAACATTTGCACACAATTTGCTAACTTGGGCCAATTCTTGCACCTCTAGTATCCGGCACAATTATGCTGAAATTCTAGGAAAGGATGCTGCATTGGGAGTAAAAATTGAATTGTGACATTTTATTTGCACTTTTCAAATGAACCCTGATATGTTTTGTTGTATACAGGTATGCTCAACAACACATACATTGAGATAAATATCAGTAGTACTCATCATTATTTTGATTTCATTAGCTTCTTTATGGGGCCGATTCACTAAATTCGGGTGAAGGGTTAGAATAAAAAAAACTTCGAATTTCGAAGTTTTTTTGGGCTACTTCGACCATCGAATGGGCTACTTCGACCTTCGACTACGACTATCGAAAGATTCGAACTAAAAATCGTTCGACTATTCGACCATTCGATAGTCGAAGTACTGTCCCTTTAAGAAAAACTTCGACCCCCTACTTCGGCAGCTAAAAGCTACCGAAGTCAATGTTAGCCTATGGGGAAGGTCCCCATAGGCTTGCCTGTGATTTTTTGATCGAAGGATTTTCCTTCGATCGTTGGATTAAAATCCTTCGAATCGTTCGATTCGAAGGATTTAATCGTTCGATCGAACGAAAAATCCTTCGATCGATCGATCGCAGGATTTGCGCAAAATCGTTCGACTTCGATATTCGAAGTCGAACGATTTTAGTTCACAGTCGAATATCGAGGGTTAATTAACCCTCGATATTCGACCCATAGTGAATCGGCCTCTATGTGTCAATCTACTGGTTGAAAAGAAAAGCTCTAAAAATGGCTTTAGGTTGTTAAAGGAATAGTTCAGTGTGAAAATAAAAACTGGGTAAATAGATAGTCTGTGCAAAATAAAAAATGTTTCTAATATAGTTAGTTAGCCAAAAATGTAATGTATGAGGGCTGGAGTGAACAAATGTCTAATAAAACAGCCAGAATCCAACTTCCTGCTTTTCAGCTCTATAACTCTGAGTTAGTCAGCGACTTGAAGGGGGGCCACATGGTACATTTCTGTTCAGTGAGTTTGTAATTGATCCTCAGCATTCAGCTCAGATTCAAAAGCAACAGAAATGACCCATGTGGCCCCCCCTCAAGTCTCTGATTGGTTACTGCCTGGTAGCCAGGGCAACCAGTCAGTGTAAACAAAGAGAGCTGAAAAGCAGAAGTGAGTAGTGTCTGACTGATATGTTACACATAAAATCACTCCAGTCTTTATAAATTACATTTTTGGCTAACTAACTATATTAGAAACATTTTTTATTTTGCACAGCCTATTTATTTATCCAGTTTTTATTTTCACACTGAACTATTCCTTTAACAATTTCTCCTATTGACTCTTAATTAGTGGGATGGGACCCATATTTTTGCTTTCAGATTTTTATAAAGCAAGAGGATTGTCAATGTTAATGTTTACACCTTGCTCTGGAAATGTATCTTCCAGATAAACTTCAATAATTAAAGAAGACAATGCCAAAAACTAGCCTTACATGAATTACCATCAGAATAGCCAAATCAGAACTGATATGTTCATTTAAAAAAATCTAACCAAAATAAAAAGAACTGCACCCCATAGATATACAATGGGTTTATTTATTAATGACATAGGGGAGGAAATTTGACGTTATGTGTTGCAGAAGATACAAAATTATTTAACCCATTAAATTCCATCCAGGATGTGGCATCCTTGCAGAAGGCAAACTGGCAATCTGGGCAGCTAAGTGGCAGATTTTGATAAATGTAAGGTCATGCATCTTGTGATGTAAAATGTTCAAGCCACTTATACCCTTAATGGGACTGCAAATCCATAGCAGAAAAGCACTTTGGAGTTGTTTAGTAGATAATAAACTTGAATGTAACAAACAATGCCAGTCAGCAGCTGCAAGGGCAAACACAGCGCTTTTAAAAGGGGCATAGATCTACAAAGAAATGGTAAGGCCCCGTCTAGAATATGCAGTGCAGTTCTGGTCTTCATTGCTTAAACTGGATATTATTAAATTAGGGTGAGTCCAGGGAAGACACTTAAGGGATGATATGATAGCTATGTATAAATATATAAGGAGATCATATAATAATCTCTCTAATGCTTTATTTACCAGTAGGTCTTTCCAGCCGAAACAGGGGCACCTACTCCCATCAGAAGAAAGGAGGTTCTTTCTTAAAGTGATACTGACAATAAAAAACTACTTTTTAAAATATGAATGTGCATTAAAAGTTACCTGTAGGTCATGTTGATCGTTTCTTTGCTGAGAGGTTTGTTTTTGTAAGCAATTGTTAGTTGAAGTTTCTAAATCTGACTGTTTTGCCAACCTGACTGTCCCATCTCAGCCTGTCAGTTAGAGATTCTAATGCTAACAGACTCCTGCTGCACAATTATGGCAGCCCCCTCATACAGGAACATGGGGCATCAGGCTGGTAATGTAAAAGCATTGTGCAAATACTTTATGGCAAAGTTACAAATTGCTTTCAAAGGCAATATTATGATAGATGTAAAAAAAGAGTTTAATTTCTCGTGCCAGTATCTCTTTAATATTCAGAAAATGAGAGCTGGGAAGTTGTGGAATTCACTCTCTGAATCAGTTGCATTGGCCAATATATTAGATAGCTTCAAGAAGGGGTTGGATGGCTTTTTAGAATGTGAGAAAATACAAGGCTTCTGAAAATAGCTATAAATAGTATATAGTTGTAATAGTACAAAGTTGATCGGGGGAAAGGTAATTGATCACTTAGGCATAGAAGGTTGAGCATGATTGCCAACTGTCTTTTTTCAACCTATGTTACTGTGTAAAATATCTTAGTTTATTATCAATAAAAGTTTCCAGAAGTTTAATGTTAATTGCAGGGACACACAGAAAGGACTGGGCACACAACATGCCACAAAAACAGTTTGCACTAAAGGTCACAGCCACGTACTTTCCCTTATTGTGTTGGCTTTGTGCATATTTGCCCAGAGCGAATGAAATGTTCTCAATTGAAATGTTCTCAATTTCTTTTTCGGTCCCCATATGGTAAAATATATTCTCATATTGTATCTGGGCAAAAACTGTTCAAAAATTTACTTTAGAATTGCTACATCTCCCCTACATCATGCAATGGCCCTACCATATCCAATTACAAGCCACAGAGTTGACCTCCTGGAGCTCCAATAAAAATACTTGCCATAGTTGTTCCTTCCACAACCTACCCTACTCACTGTGCAGAACCTGCTTATCATCTCATGTGAAGGAGGTCACAGTTTAACAGATTTTTCCATGTCTCAGCACAGCAAATGAACCATTTCCATGAACCATTAAATCATAAAAATTATGTTTTTTTACAGTCAGTCAGGGTGGATTGGGAGGGGAAATACACTACATAAGGTCAAGGGATTGTCAGTGCGCACGTTTCCCGGGGACAGTACAGTTTCCAAGGTTCTGAAATGGGGACTAATGGGAAGCTATTTTATTATCTCCAAATTTTTAGCGAAAATGGTCAAATTCATCCAAGCTTTTCAGTGTTCATGTCTTTACCTTTCCTCTTTGGGATTCTCCTCGATGGATCCTTGCCTGTAAAAAAAAAAAATGACCAGAAAACAAAATTACTAATAAGGTTAATTTTCGTAGAGAAAAGTGGCTGTCCATGGTTTTTTAATGCACTATATAAAGTACAATATAGACAGATAGACAGGGATCCCTTTTCCACATAGAAAAGAACAAAGAAGGAGAGGCCACCCATTTAGACTAGAGAAAAATAACTTTCATTTGAAACAATGAGGCTGTGGATTGCCCTTCTGGGTGATGTTGAGATGACAGAATCTGTTGACTGACAGTTGAACAAATTTTAAAATGTTTTGGGGAGTTTTGGGTTTATGTCTGAACTGATCATTTAAAACCTCTGAACTGTCCAATATAATCTGGAAAAAATGGACATTTTAGCAAAGTGGACAGGGAAATGCAAAGTAGATACATTTCAATGTGGATAATTATGCTGTAAATAGAATCACTTTATTTAGAGGTCACATATTTAGAGGTCAATAAACCTAAAGGTTCACACTTCTGCCTAGTAACCAATGACCACATGGGAACATTCATGTGTGATCAAATTACACTAATATCTGAGGATAAGCACAATGCAAAAAAAGGGTTCCTACATTGAAAATTCAACTTAATGCAACTTTAAAGGAATTCTTCAGTACAAAAATAAAATCTGGGTATAAAAATAAAATTTTCAATATAGTTAGTCAGAAATACATATAATATAAAAGTTAGTTAGTATACATCCTGGAGTGATTGAATGTCTAAAATAATAGCCACAGCCTATTTACTCCGTTTTTATTTTTACACCGAACTGTTCCTTTAAGAAACTAGGGCCTGACCTAGAGTACCCATTAAGAGAACAACAGCAGTGTCACTATCATTGAAAAAAATATTTCATATGCTGTTTTGATTTCTGGGTCTGATGAAGAAGGGTAAATGATGAGATAATTCTTAATTCCTCTCAATGTACACAATGGGGTCTCTTTCTCATGCTGTGTAAACAGTTGAGAAAAATGTCACTGGTTATGTTGCTCATAGCAACCAACCAGATGTTTGCTTTTATATTCTTAGGGTTGAAATCTAATTGCTGATTGGTTTCTATGGGCAATATCACTGGTCATGGGCCATCAGAAATCGCAGAGCCCCGTACGACAAAATTATCTGGGCACCCTGGGCTGTGCCCACCGCAAGCCCCGCCTACGGGTCCGCCCCCCACCACACAGTAAAAAAACAAAAAAAAATATTGGTGGCTAGGGTTCCCACATGTTAATAAAAAATAAAAAGATATTGGTGGTCAGGGCCCCCCATAAAAAAACATTTGTGGCCAGCCCCCCCATTAAAAAATATTGGTGGCTAGGACCCCACATGAGAAAAAAAATTTGGTGGCCAAAATTGGTGGCCAGGGCCCCTTAAACGTCCATGCCTTCCCGAAGTCAGTAGCTCTTAGAAAGATGGGGGGCCCGGCTAATCAAGTAAGTGTGGCGTAGCCGGGGCCCCCCTTACCCTTGAGCCCCCTACAACTCTCCCCCCTGTCCCCCCGATGGCTGCCCTGCTGGTAAGTGCTGTAAATTAAGCATACTAGTAGTTCTCACTTCTCTTTTTTGAACCACATTCTATTAACAAGCAGTAAGACGAAAACGATGAACAGGAAAACAACAACAGCAGTAAGGCCCAGCAGCCAGGGTTGTAGGGTGTATGAATTTCCTCCAGAAGAGGCTCTGTTTGTACCTGCAAGAAAAAGAAATTACAGTAATGTTTACAGGAATGTAAACTCACATATAACTGGCATAGTCACAGACATCAAATTCACTTTCTCAAACTTGCACCCGGCAGAAAAAAACCTTAGCCTGTGCTTCTTTTATCTGGTTTTAGAAAAAAAGGTGTCCTTGGCAGTTACTTGACTAGAGTTTGGGAGCAACCCTCTCCATCAGAGAACTAATGAAAAAGTACTCTTGCTGGTGATGGTATTTTTAGTAGTACCATTTTGACCTCGTGTAAGACAAAACTCAGTAAAGGAAAACCTTTAGTAATAGTCAGGCAATTTATTCTTACATAAAACAACATAACAGTTTTGTCTGGGTAAGCTGTTGGAGTAACACACAGAATGTCAGCCAAGGACTTACCAAAGACCCACCTCTTGGTCCAGGCATTATATAGCTTTCAGAAGGCTTTTACAATAATTGTGACAAGGGTTTCACGGAAATACCATACATAGTCTGTCTCCTCCTTGTACAATTAATGTCTAAATGATTTACTTAGTCTTACATGTTATCAAAGGAATGTTGTAACATACTGTGCCTAGCTCCAACGGTCCACAGCCTCGCAATCAGCTATCGGCTAACCAAGGCCATTGTGGTATTTCAAGTAATTCGAGCAGCACTTCAGCAGTAAGGGGCCCCAACAGACAGACTGGCGTTATACTGACACTCTGGAATTTAAGTAACAGAGTGGTGATCTTTTGTTTGTATGGCCTAGTATAAGCTATATAAGTGACCAGGGTCCACAGTAGACCATTAGTCCTTATAGTCCATCCTGCCTTGGGCCCTATAGCGTTATGGCGTCATAGAGGGCGGGGGTGACAAATATCAACCCTCTGACACTAGCCATTCGTCCGTCATAGGAATTGGACCGTTCCCGATATATTTTTATAATAACACTGGCAGATACATACCTCCCAACACTTTAAAAGAAACAGAAAGAAAGAAATAATGGTCTGCTGCGTGGCGGGAAATTTTTTGATCACACCCCCAATTGGCACAAACAAAGTGCACCAAAAGACAGACACTGTGGCCCCCACCATTTCATAACATATTGTAGCGCCTGTATTTCATGACAGCAGGATCACTGCAGCAGTGATCAATGAAGACTCCATTAAAGGCACAGTAACACAAATACTGTACATCACAAATATTGCTTTGAAATTAATTAATATATATAATATAGAAATTTTAATATTATAATTGGATTTTTAAATAAATAAAATAAGTCTAAGGCACCAACCCTTGTGACGTCTTTCCGGGCAGCTCCCCCTCCCTCTCCCTGTGCAAACTCAGCCAGCACGCTTTGTTGCCACAGACTCGGACTCACAGAAACAGCAGGAGACAAGAAGGCATCCATTGCCCACCCCACTCCCTGAATTCCCAAGTAAAAAAAGCCATTTATTACTAATGAGTGCAGAAATAAGAAACTAATGTGTCAATAAGTCACCACATTGACATTTTTCATTTTCCGCTATACATCAATGGTAAAGTTATTTCTTCAAAACTCACTTACGGTATAATATTAAAATGTTTATATTATATATATGTGTTAATAAAGGTGTCTAGAATGGCTATATTGAGTAACTCAATTGGCTATGAGAGCTCAATTAACCCTAGACATACCAGTAAGGTCACTGCAAAAATGGCCAATGAAAACTCCACTAACCCAAGACGTGTCATTAAAATCACTACAGGAATGGGCATGAGAACTCCATTTACCCCAGGCTTGCCAGTAAGATTACTGCAGAAATGGCAATGAAAATGCCATTAACCATAGACTTGCCAGTAAGTGCACTGCAGAAATGGACAGGTTAAAACATTACCTCACATAAGCACTAAGCAGAATATCACAAATGTTTCTTCTTTCCCAGTGCTGCCTGTCTCTCTTTCTGCCTCCTGTGCTTTTGTAGCGTCAGTAACAAAAATAAATCAAAGATGGTAGTGCATCCCAGAGTGGAACACACGGCATCTTTGATTTATTCCAGGTGACTGGATCTCAGATGCAAGCAGTGTGACTGTGAGCACACATGTGGGGCAGGCACTCAGGGCCGCCATCAGGGGGGGACAGGGGGGACAAGCGTACCGGGCCCGGGCATGAAGGGGGGCCCGGCAGCGCTGCATTTTTTGAAGATCCGGGCCCCCCTTACGAGCGCCCGAGCCGTACGTCTTGCCTCTGTGCTGCCGAATGCGGAAGTGCCGAAAAGCCGAAGCCGATGCGCCGAAAAGACCCGAAGTCACGGAAAAAGCCGAAGTCACGAAGCGCCGAAAAGACCCGAAGTCACGAAAACAGCCGAAGCCGAAGTCCTGAAGCAGCGCAAAGACCCGAAGTCACGAAAACAGCCGAAGCCGAAGTCCTGAAGCAGTGAAAAGACCCGAAGTCACGAAAGGAGGTGAAGTTGAAGTACTGAAGTCGTGAGTTCAATTCTACTGAACACCAGTTTGTGTATTTTTTTTTTTTTAATCTCCTGGCCACCAATGTATTATTTTAATATTCTATAGGCCCCTGCAACCAATCTTTTTTTTTAAAACATGTTTTTTTGGGGCCCCAATTTTTTTTTTAACTCGTAAGGGGCCCCTGACGCCAATGTTTTTTTTTTTTTTTCAAAAAGTTTTTGTTTTTTTTTTTAAATTTTTTTTGGGGCCCCAATTTGTTTTTAACTTGTAAGGGGGCCCCTGCCGCCAATGTTTTTTTTTTTTTTTTTCAAAAAAAATTTTTTTTTTTTCAAATTTTTTTTTGGGGCCCCAATTTGTTTTTAACTTATAAGGGGGCCCCTGCCGCCAATGTTTTTTTTTTTTTTCAAAAAAATTTTTTTTTTTTTCAAATTTTTTTTTGGGGCCCCAATTTGTTTTTAACTTGTAAGGGGGCCCCTGCCACCAGTTTTTTTTTTTTTCAAATTTTTTTTTGGGGCCCCAATTTGTTTTTAACTTATAAGGGGGCCCCTGCCACCAATGTTTGTTTATTTTTTAGTTTTTTTTACATTTTTTTTGTTGGGGCCCCAAGTTTTTTTTAACTTATAAGGGGGCCCCTGCCACCAATGTTTTTTTAAAAAAAAAAAAAAATTTTAATTTTTTTTTTTTTGGGGCCCCAATTTTTTATAAGGGGGCCCTGACCATCAATAGCTTTTTACAACTTGTGTGGGGGGGGTTACTTTTTTAGCGCTGATGTCTGTGTGGTCTTTTAACTGCGATGTGGAGTGGGCGGGAAATGGGGTGGAGCTTGGTCGTCGGTGTGGGCGGGGCCCAGGGGGCCCCAAAAATTTTGTTGTACGGGGCCCCGTGATTTCTAATGGCGGCCCTGCAGGCACTATAAGTTTCTTTCAGACCCTGGTGGTGGGGATCCTTCAGGATCCGGGGGGCCTTTAATATGCCTCTGGTTCTTGGGCTGGAGTTCCATGGAAATCAGATTGAACATGGTGTGACAGTGTCTGGGGAAGGTCATTGAAAGTCCTGAGAACATTCAAAGATTGTGAATAATGACTTTCTCACTGTTATTACTGCTGCTAACTGTAGCAGGCATAACTGCTGAAATGCCAAAATGGAAAGTTGCTGAACAAAATAGATACATTTAAACATGAAAAGAGAACCCCATTTTAAAGCAGGATGCATTTTTACAAAGGAATCTACCTGGTGTCTGTGTTCCTTACCTGACAGAGCAGTGGCAAATTATCAACAAAAGGTCATCTTACTATGTGTGTGTATATATATATATATATATATATATATATATATATATATACTGTCTGAGGGCTTCTTTAGCAGGTTGTGACTACACATTATTGAACAGGAGGCTAATACAGGTATGGGACCTGTTATCCAAGGCTGGGGGTTTCCAGATAAAGGGTCTTTCCATAATTTGGATTGCCATACCCTGAATCTGCTAAAAATCATTAATACATTTATTAAACCCAATAGGATTGTTTCTCCACAAAAAAGATTAATTATATCTTAGTTTGGGCAAAGTACAAAGGACTATTTTGTTATTATAGAGAAAAATTAAGTATGTTTAAACATTTTAGAAAAATATAAATATTTATTATTTATTATCACTTTAAACAAGGGAAAGTTGTGCTCACCACTAATTTTAAAAAACATTAAGCGGGGGGTGCAATGAGGCTGTGACCACAATATTCACATAGACATACAAGAGGTACCTGCACGCAACCCATTATCTATATATTAAGGACATTGAGACATTTTGTGCCTTAAGCTACAAAAAATGCAGTACCCTTTAAACAAAACAGGGATTGTTTGTCCATACTGTATACTGCAATATATTTAAACTGGCCAACTATGTCAAAATCATCCCTGGTATGGCCAATCCGACACTCAACTTGCATCTCATTCATTAAGAATTCAATTGCTTCATTATACATTTTATATGTATAATGTTTTACCTGCAACTTACTTGCTGCTTTCATAGTAAAAACTCCCATATCGATTCATGATAGGCACATAAATGCAATAGGAAAAGTATAAATATTTGCTAAAGTATACATTATAGAGCAGATTTACTCAGGTTCGAATGTAAATTCGAATTCGAAGTTTTGATTTTTTTTTGTGTCAAAACTCACAAATTCGATTATAAATGCACCAACTCGAATGTAAATACGAATATGAGATTCATCACATCTTGACCATGGAAACAGTTTTAATTTGAATATTCGCCACTTAAAACTTAGCGAATTCATATACAAGTCAATGGGAGAGGTCCATTGAACAATTTTAATATGTTAATTGCCTTCCTGATATTCATGTTTTTTTTCGATTAGAATCTGTTCGAATTTCAAGCTTTTCATAATAACGTCCCATTCGAGTTGTGAGAACATTCGAATTTATTAGAGAAAAAAAAAATTCACATTATTTCGAAATTCGAACTTTAAAATAACCCCTAAGTAAATCAAAGTATAATATTGCTGAGGCTGTTTCTTCTGAGTTCCCAGACCTAATAGAAACAGTACACGGACATCTTATAAAATATAATAAACAGTGCCTATATCACAGCTTAATGTCAAGCTCATGGCAAACAGAAAAAAGCAGCAATATTGGGGCATAAGGAATAGTTTCAAATGTGAGTTAAGGAAAGCTTTCTCACTTCCCACAAGAAGGCAGGAAAAAACAGCAAGTTTAAATGATTACCTTGTGCCATTGCTGAAAAAACTAGAATCAACCCAATCACAACGGAGCAAAGTGTGGACATGATGGTGGTCAGAGGGGTGCCACTGCCAGGCAGAAGACTGCACCAACGCACAGCTGCAGATGGAACTTTCACCAAAGAGCAAATTCCTCTTCCCACATATCGTGCCCTCATATAGCTCCTCCTCAAAGCCTTATTAATTTCTTAGTTATCATAAGTTTTATGGCACCTTGGGGTAAAATCCTTTACCTTGCCAACTAGGAGCTTTAGTAACTATTTAACTCATTCCTGTCCAGGGTAATGCAAAATACTTTGTAGGTGGGTAATATTCCCCATTTGCATTCCTGGGTGTTACCATAGTGACATATTCTCTATAGTTGTGTAAGATAAAGTTATCATTATCCTTTATGATTATAGCATTCACATATGTGATTATACATAGTTAACAAGCATTTATTACCAGGGCAAAGTATGCAGAGTGTTCAACAAGCTGTATATAGAAAGCTTGCATAGAAACCACAGTAGTAAATCTGCTTAACATAGAAGTTACACTACTGCTACAAAGCTGTATAACATTAATGTTTTTTTACGGAGTTATCACTGGTTTAAAAATTGGCAGTGGATATAGCAATTCTGCTCAGATTTGAACTCCCAGCCAACCTATGCTATCAGACTGTGTAAGGTTTCATTTAACAAGGCACCACATAGATACCAGAAATAACATAAATGTTCATTGTTAGTATGGCCACTTTTTGGCTTTGTACTTCCTGCTCATGGAGTGTATATAAGTATAAGCTTAAATAGGACAAGTCCTCCTGTTTCATTATGCAACCTTTATTAATTTTTATATTATTATTCTGCCATCTAAAATGGTAATGATATGCGATCTATAAAGGGCCATAAACAGTATTTTGAAGATCTAGAAAAAATGGGAGATGGAGAGAGGTACAAACTGAGCATGCTCAAGCCCTAGCCCTGGAGGTTTATGCTGAAAACAAGAAGTCTGATACAGAAGTCCATGTATACACAATAGAAGGAAAGAAATACTGTGTTTCTTTTGACAGAGCAGCATTACTTTGAGGATATACTGGTGTATTTACATAGACCAGGAGTGCCCTTACTTACTAATGCGAGGTCTACTTTTAATGATGATGTCCCATTACGATCTACATCCATAAAACAGCATTATTAGTATTCTGTTCCATGGAAAATATTACTTAAATCCTGATTCATAAAAAAAATGTATATTACTATAGTTAACAAACAACTATTTTTTATGTAACCTTAACATTATAAATATCTGAATTAAAAGAATGAAATAGGAGGGAGATTTAAACAGACTTAAGATCTACTGATCACCAGCTAAAGGTCTACTGGTAGATCCCGATCTGCCTCTTGGGCACCAATGACATAGATCTTTCTGATAAAGCTTACTTAATTTTAGCCTTTCCTACCTTCCTTTAAAATAACCACAGCATTAATTGAATGAAATATTTATTGTTATTATCAACTTTAAATCTTAACAAAATGCTATTTTAGTTTTCCTTTTCTTTTGCACTGTACGCGAGAGAGTTAAATGCTTTTTTCTGGACTTTAGCACTTGTTATTGTAACAGCAACTGAAAAGAGTAATTTATTGTTAACTTTACACTCCCAATTCCAGCTGACTCCACCTTTTTCTTATCTAGACAGCCATTTAGAACCCTTACCTCATGTTTATTACACGTAGGGTCAGTATACCCCATATTTCACCTATTTAAGTGCTTGTCATCCATTTATTTTCCCTGTAGATGGCAGTTGCTTAAGAAAATGTAGTTTTTATGTGTAGAAATATACTTACTCTACATCATTTTGTTTACCTTGAATTTCCATATAATTTACTGCCCAGTCAATGACTGCATCATAACTGCTGAAAATCTATTTACCCAATTTTCATTCTTACACTGAATTGTTCCTTTGAAAGAAACAATACCCCCAAAATGAATACATAAGCAACAGTTTGCATAATATTAAGTGGCATATTCAAAAAGCATACCAAACTGGAATATATATTTAAGTAAATATTGCGCTTTTACATCTTTTCCCATTTTACTATTTTTTTTTGTGTTGCCTCAGAGATCACCTGACCAGAAATAATGCAGCTCTAACTGTATTAGAAAGAAGTGCGGCCCATGGGACCTAACATGTACGGTTTGTTTGTTGTTTGCTCCCAGGGGTCAGCCCGTGTCAAGGATTAGGCAAGGGGGAGCTGTGGAGACTGAAGGGAAAGGGCGAGTCCTTGAGGCAGGAGCTGTATGTGCCTAGGGAACACTTGAAGGGAAAGCAGGAACAGGTTGATGAGGGCGAAGAGTCAGTCTGGATCAGGTGCAGAACAGGACGGAGAGGGCGAAGATCAGGACTGGACTAGGCAGGAAGAAGAGGGCGACAACTCAACAGGAACAGACTGAACAGGGCAGGAGTGGAACAGGAACAGACTGGATGGGACAGGGTTTCGGGCGTAGATCAGATCAAACTGGGGATAGAGTGCAGAGGGAGACTGGAGCGGATAGCAAGACAGGAGCAGAAGGAGATTAGAGTGGATAGCAGAAGGAGACTGGAGCAAGATAGCAAGAGGAGACTGGAGCAAGAGAGGACTGGAGCAAGAGAGGACTGGAGCAAGATAGCAAGAGAGAGACAAGGTACAAGGCAGGGTCAGAAAGCAAGAATCAGGAACAGGCAAGACAAGGTCGGTACAAGGTGAATTCAGGGCAAGGTACAACAGGAAGCAGAAATCAGGAACAAGCAAGGCAGGGTCGGATCAAAGTCAAAGCTGGGAAGGTACAAGATAAGGTAAAGCAGGACAAGACAAGGCAAGGCAGAATAATAAGGGAAAAGGGGCAAGAGCTAGAACTAACTAGTTAGGGGCGCTGCCGCAGTACTAGGAAAACCATGCAATGCTCTGGCAAGGAGTGGTCTAAGTGCTACCCTTAAATAGGGAAGAGTCAGCCCTGATTGGCTGATTAAACTAGGCAGCAGCTGGGTTGGGGCTGTAGATGCCAAACAGGCTGCAGCTGAGCTGGGGCTGGAGAGGCCAATCAGGCGGCAGCTGGGCTGGGACTGCAGAGGCCAGGTTACACATAGCGAGTAACCCTACAGGCTGCTCACCTGGCCAAATGGTTAAGGTATCGAGCCAGAAACCCAAAGGTCCCCGGCTCGAATCCCAGCAATACCTGACAGTATCCCCCCCTCACAAGGCGACTCCCAGGCGCCATAGTGACCAACATTTTCATGCGCCTGGGGAACTGGCAATGCTATGGGCAGAACTACCCACACGGGTGCCCAACTAGGAGGTAATGCTATAGTATTAACCACCCTGGAACTCTGCGGAGCCACCCTGGCGGGTGCCCTGATGCTCGGCGGGGCCACCCTGGCGGGTGCCCTGATGCGCCACCCTGGTGGGTGCCCTGATGAGCCACCCTGGCGGGTGCCCTGATGAGCCACCCTGGCGGGTGCTTTGATGAGCCACCCTGGCGGGTGCTTTGATACTTGGTTGAGCCACCCTTGCGGGTGCTCTGGGACTCGGAAGAGCCACCCTGGCGGGTGCCCAGTTGTTTGGCAGAGCCACCCATGCGGGTGCCCTGGGACTTGGCAACGCCACCCTCGCGGGTGCCCTCCACATGAGTGCCTGGGTTTTAAACGTTATTTTATGAGTTGTTACAGTCACTGTGTTAACACACGGCAGAAGCCCCCCCTCCTCAGGGCACAGGACAAGGCAGAAGCCCCCCTTCTGGGGGCACAGGACAAGGCATGGGTACAGGAGGCAGCTGCAGGGGAGCCGGCAAAAGTGCAGGAGGCAGCCAGTGGGGAGCCAGTCGCAAGGGAAGCCTAGCTGAAGCCATGGGCAGCGGAGGCTGCTGGGGAACTGGCTCTGGAGCTGAAGGCACTGGCAGCTGCAGGGAAGGCCCCACTGGAACTGTGGGCAGCCGATGCTGCTGGGTAGGCCCCTCTGGAGCTGTGGGCAGCCGATGCTGCTGGGTAGGCCCCTCTGGAGCTGTGGGCAGCCAATGCTGCTGGGTAGGCCCCTCTGGAGCTGTGGGCAGCCGATGCTGCTGGGTAGGCCCCTCTGGAGCTGTGGGCAGCCGATGCTGCTGGGTAGGCCCCTCTGGAGCTGTGGGCAGCCGATGCTGCTGGGTAGGTGCCTCTGGAGCTGTGGGCAGCCGATGCTGCTGGGTAGGCCCCTCTGGAGCTGTGGGCAGCCGAAGAAGCAGTTGCTGAGGGGTAGCAGGCCCAGGAACTGAAGCAGACAGCTGAGGGGCAGCCGGCCCGGGAACTGAAGCAGACTGCGGAGGGGTAGCCGGCCCGGGAACTGAAGCAGACTGCGGAGGGGTAGCCAGCCGGGGAACTGAAGCAGACTGCGGAGGGGTAGCCGGCCCGGGAACTGAGGCAAACTTATCTAGGAATGCCAACAGAAACTGAGCAGTATTGTAGATTAAAGGGAATTTACTGCACAGTAAGATCTCGGCCCAGGAACGAGCTTTACCTTCTAGCAGGAAGAAAATGATCTCTGAAACTTGCTCAACTGGAGGAGCACTCAGAAAGTGTTCTTTCTCTGAAAGGAGCAGGACTTCCTCTAGAAATATAGGAATTTTACTTGGGGAGCCATCACAGTATCTGCGGGTCAAAATAGAGTATTCAGTCTTTTTGGGAATCAGGTCAGAAGGCACAGGAACAGCCCTTGCAGACTCTTGTGGCCAGAGCATTCTGTCAAGGATTAGGTAGGGGGAGCTGTGGAGACTGAAGGGAAAGGGTGAGTCCTTGAGGCAGGAGCTGTATGTGCCTAGGGAACACTTGAAGGGAAAGTAGGAACAGGTTGATGAGGGCGAAGAGTCAGTCTGGATCAGGTGCAGAACAAGACGGAGAGGGTGAAGATCAGGACTTGACTGGACTATGCAGGAAGAAGAAGGCGACGACTCAACAGGAACAGACTGGATGGGGCAGGAGTGGAACAGGAACAGACTGGATGGGACAGGACGGTTCGGGCATAGATCAGATCAAACTGGGGATAGAGTGCAGAGGGAGACTGGAGCGGATAGCAAGACAGGAGCAGAAGGAGATTAGAGTGGATAGCAGAAGGAGATTGGAGCAAGATAGCAAGAGGAGACAGGAGCAAGAGAGGACAGGAGCAAGAGAGGACAAGAGCAAGATAGCAAGAGAGGACAGGAGCAAGATAGCAAGAGAGGACAGGAGCAAGATAGCAAGAGAGGACTGGAGCAAGATAGCAAGAGAGGACAGGAGCAAGATAGCAAGAGAGGACAGGAGCAAGATAGCAAGAGAGGACAGGAGCAAGATAGCAAGAGAGGACTGGAGCAAGATAGCAAGAGAGGACTGGAGCAAGATAGCAAGAGAGAGACAAGGTACAAGGCAGGGTCAGAAAGCAAGAATCAGGAACAGGCAAGACAAGGTCAGTACAAGGTGAAGTCAGGGCAAGGTACAAGGTGGAACAGGAAGCAGAAATCAGGAACAAGCAAGGCAGGGTTGGATCAAAGTCAAAGCTGGGAAGGTACAAGACAAGGACAGGCAGACAAGGCAAGGCAGAATAATAAGGGCAAAAGTGCTAGAACTACCTAGTTAGGGGCACTGCCGCAGTACTAGGAAAACCATGCAATGCTCTGGCAAGGAGTGGTTTAAGTGCTGCCCTTAAATAGGGAAGAGTCAGCCCTGATTGGCTGATTAAACTAGGCAGCAGCTGGGTTGGGGCTGTAGATGCCAAACAGGCTGCAGCTGAGCTGGGGCTGGAGAGGCCAATCAGGCGGCAGCTGGGCTGAGACTGCAGAGGCCAGGTTACACATAGCGAGCTACCCTACAGGCTGCTCACCTGGCCAAATGGTTAAGGTATCGAGCCAGAAATCCAAAGGTCCCGGCTCGAATCCCAGCAATACCTGACAGCCCGTAGTTCTTTAAAATGTCAAGTATCTGTTTATGTTAACCAAGGCATATACTACTTAAAAGTATATTATTAGGAAAATTATTATGAAAATTTGCATGAAGCAGGGTTTTATATGAGCTGTTTCATGCAATATATTTTGATAGGGAACTACATTGTTCAGGGGTACAACTTTCATTTAAGGATCGTGCGAACAGACTTAGTGCATATGTTTATTCTGAACATAGCATGGTAGTTGGTATCAAAACAGGGTCAAGTAACACCAACTCAGAAACAGAGTAATTAATAATTAGGCTAACTTTTTCCAACAGAATTTGTGTAGATTGTAGAGCAACATGTAGGCAGATTTAACAACAGCTACATTAGGTGAAACAGCTACATTAGGTGAAACAGCTACATTAGGTGCAACAATGGTGCCAAGTGAGTCATATAAGAATGCATAATTTAGACAGATAATTAAAGCAAACAACCCTACTTTTCATTCATACATTCTCGTGGGCTAAGGCTAATGTCAGACTAGAAATGTTGGGCTTATTCCACTATGTGTGTGACAGGCAGATTCCATTTCTATCACTGCTTAGAGACATTGCGTTTTTCTTTTTCTGTTTTTATTAATTAATGTTATTAATGTGTAGGGAAGTTTTATTTGCCCTTTCCCTAACTGCATAACCCTGTGACTTTAAATCTGGATCCACCAAAAGCATGGCTGCTGCTTGCACTGCAGTGAGACAGTTTTCAGCCACAGCCTAGCCAATCAGCAAGAAGGATTTGCTTCTGACCTTGTGACCTCTCTGAAAGAAGTTTGGAGCCAAAATGAAAGTGAGGCTTAGGTTAACCAGGAAGAAGAGAAGAGGAAAGCATGGACTAATACCCTGAGAGCAGCCTGCAATCTCTCCTTCTATCTTGTGAGTGTTCCTGCTGATTTATCTGAGTAGGAAGCTAGGGATTTCACCTATAGAACATTTACCCATATAGGGAATCCCATAGTCAGAGCACAGGGAGTTAGTTAACCCTTTCCAGTCAGCCATCATAGTGAGTGGAACTAGTGCAGCTGCCTGAGCTATTGCTAGGGAAGTAATCCCTGTAGGATAGATAGGACTTCAGCCCTGTAGTGAGTTGCCAGCGTGTACATTGGATCTGGACTGTGGATTTCCCACCAGCCTCCGTGACAGTGGATCTCCTCAGGAATTCAGGAAGCCTTTCCCTACACCAGCATTCCAAGCTTAGTGTGAATTAAAGCTGCCAGACTGCTTCCCTGTATCTGCTCTGCCTCACAGGATCTCTTTCATCTTTCATTATCACTGGGAGTTGGTGAGACCTTCACTTTACACACCCCGGGGTGCATCAATCTAGTGTTGCAACACATACCTCTTCTATTACTACTTTGGTATATCCCCTCAGACCCCTAGTGTGCACACTCACCATTCTTAAAGTGACAGTAGACATTTTCATACAAAAGGGTGATACTTATATTGTCTAATATTCATTGTATTATTGTTATTTTACTGTTCCTATTGCATTGCATATATTGCATTCCTAATATTACATATTACTGCATATCTGCCTATTGTGTGGTTTATTGTCTGCTACAATTGGTACCGAAATCACTGCTATTGCAGTTCCCAGGGAGTTGTATGCCACCAATCTCTGGTTTTAGCCCTGGGTGGAGGCACTTAACTTATCCAAACCCCACTTAGCGGAGCGGAGAAAGGGTTACATTTTGGAGGCACTGCTGAGATACGATTTGTAGAATTTCAGTCACAATGTCTGCCATTACCCCAGAAGGAGTTAAAATGTGGGCTCTGCAGGAAGGACTTAATTTGCCCTGTGCCTTTGCACTTGATCATATTCCCCTACAGTTACCAAATAATATGCTGGAACAGACACTGTCATCTTACCCAGGCCTGGCTGGTTCTGCTATAGTCACATCATCACTTTCACCTTTACAAGGATTGAAACAAGTACTATGTGTAGCTCAGTCTGAGCTTAACAGAGACTGTATACCTGCAATTATCTATCCAAATGGCATTTCTCCAAGGGGATGGCCTGTTATATATCCTCCTACTGTTCCTGCTATGCAACCACAATGCTCTTCCAGTCCCATGTCTGTGCAGCCAGACTCCTGCAGCCTACTTATTGAAAATGACACTTCATACATATCACCTCAATATCCTAATTTTGAGTGGCAACCTCCTCCAGCACCTCACCCATTCACTAGCCTAGACACAATTGCACCTATATTTGCTGAAAGCATACAGAAAGTGACTGAAGCTAGTCTACGGTTATGGCAAGAGACTGTCTGGAGTGTAAAGAAGTATTTTTCTGGTACTGAACCAGTACCCAAAGGGGAAGAAGTGTTTACTGACTGGATAGAGTACATCCGCCCATTGTTAGAGGAATGGGAGGGAACTGATAAAATGAAGCAACGCAGACTAATGGAGCTAGTAAGACCCCCTGCTTTGATTTTCTTACAAGTCCATAAGACTAAACAACCTGATTGTACTGTTAAAGATTTATTACAAGCTTTGATAACTCGCTATGAGAAATATGAGGATCTTCAACAACATCTTGCTAAGTTTCAAGCTATGCGACAACTTAAAGGTGAGAGAGCATCTGTCTTCATTAGCAGAATGTCTAACGAACTGAATTACCTCATATTCAAAAAGATAATTCCTGCAACTCAGGAAGTGTCTCAACTTCACAGGCAAGTAAAGTGGGGATCAGACCCCCATCACTCTGTCAATCTTGCTGTGCAAGCTTACATGAGATACAACCCAGATGCTGTAACAGGGGATCTCTTAAGAACTGCAGAGGAGGAAGAAGCCAGAATAGACTTCTATTATGCATCTTCTACCCAAGCTTCAGATTTAAATCAGAAAGAGAACCCTTCAAAAGCTCCATCCCAGACTGTTCCACAGCCTGCAAAGAGCCAGCCAGCTGGAGCACCATTATTTCCTAAATCAAAGAAATTTTTCTGCGAGTATTGTCGAAAACAAGGCCATGACATCACTAAATGCCCTCGTAAGGTACAAGCTACTCCTGTGCAAAGCCAAGCTGGAGAATGTAACTCAATCAGACATAAGAAACGGACGCCTAACCACCCAAAACCACTTGTTGGGGTAGGGCGGAAGTGCATCTTCCATCTGACTGTGAATGATGTTCCGACTACTGCATTATTTGACACTGGATCACAGATAACCATCATTGGTCGTCCTTTCTACCAGAAACATTTATCCCACCTACCCTTGACTCCAGCTGATGACATAGAGGTAGTGGGTGTGGGTGCCAAATCTGCTTGTATGGATGGAAAAGTGGAAGTTGATCTCCGAATTCCTGGGATAACTTCTGAAGATGAACCACCTCTCAAAGTGGTTGCTTATATTTGTCCTCCTGCTGCTCATAGGACATCTGCACCACTCATCGTGGGATCTAATGTGAAAGCAGTTGAAGATGCTTTTCTAAAGTTTCTGCAATTACAAGGCACCACTGATGTTTCTTCCTTCCCTGTGTCAGCAGCAGTAAAGAGACTGTGTCAAGCCTTTGTACCCGAATTTTGTCAGGGCCCTGTGTACAGACTAAATGGGCCTGCTATGGAAATTCCAGCTGGGCAAGCACGACTGATAAAGGTTACCAGATCTCTGCCTATGGAATGTGACACCCAAAGTTATTTTCTTCTGGAAACTCCACCTGAACAAGTGGCAAAGCATGGTTGGGAACTAATTCCAGAAAGAAAAGATTGGCGAGACGGGATGCCCGAGTTTGATTGGGTTGTTCTGCAAAATCACAACCCTTGGCCTATTACAGTAAACGAATTTGATGAAGTTGGAGTGTGTTACTCGGTTCAGGAAGTTACATCTGAATCAGAAGTATGTTCTGCACATATTGAACCAAACGATGCACCTCTTAATTTTGATTTTGGGGACTCTCCCATGCCGAAAGAAGCCAAAGAACTGCTAATTAAGGATCTGAACTTCAGAAAAGATGTGTTCTCCACTGATGACATGGATGTCGGATGTGCCAAGAGTGCCTGTCATACCATTCGCTTAGCAGATTCTAAACCTTTCAGGGAGAGATCTAGGAAGCTGCCACCCGAGACATTGAAGATGTGCGTACATGTCTGAAAAAGATGAAAGATCAGAATATAATCACAGATTCCAGAAGTCCTTATGCTTCCCCTATTGTGGTGGTTCGGAAAAAGGATGGATCTGTTCGTCTGTGTGTGGACTACCGTACATTAAACCGGAGAACCATACCTGACCAATACACTTTGCCCAGGATTGAAGATTCCTTGGAAGCTTTAAGTGGCAGTAAGTGGTTTACAGTGATGGATCTTAGATCTGGATACTATCAAGTACCCATGTCCCCTGAGGATCAAGAGAAAACTGCCTTTATTTGTCCTCTGGGATTTTACCAATTTACTCGAATGCCTCAAGGTATTTGCGGGGCCCCCGCCACATTCCAGAGACTTATGGAAAAAGTATTGGGAGATCTATGCCCCCGAGAGTGTCTTGTATACCTTGATGACATCATTGTGTTCGGAAGTACTCTAGAAGAA
The DNA here is from genome assembly GCA_038501925.1 of Xenopus petersii. Taxonomy (NCBI): domain Eukaryota; kingdom Metazoa; phylum Chordata; class Amphibia; order Anura; family Pipidae; genus Xenopus; species Xenopus petersii. Next base: position 90,874,620 of record CM076673.1, on the reverse strand, counting down.
CACCATGAAAGACTCATTCGTGTGATTGACCGACTTCAAGAAGAAGGTCTAAAGCTGTCTATTGACAAATGCAAATTTGGCCGCACCTCAGTACATTATGTGGGACATATTGTGTCTGCTGAAGGCGTATCCACTGATCCTGCTAAAATAGAAGCAGTGGTGAATTGGCCACAACCAAACAACATTACAGAGCTTAGGTCATTCCTAGGGTTCTGTGGCTATTACAGAAGATTTGTGGAGGGATATTCTAAGTTGGCAAAACCCTTACATGCCTTACTGACCCTCACCTCAACTGATGAAAAGGCTGCCAAAAGTTCCAAATTACCCTTTGGGTATAAGTGGACTGATGCCTGTACTGAAGCCTTTGCTGCTTTGAAGAAATGTCTCACAGAAGCTCCTGTGTTGGCTTATGCAGATCCTACAAAGCCCTATATCCTCCATGTGGATGCCAGCTATGATGGCTTGGGAGGAGTACTTCATCAAGAGTACCCTGGAGGATTGCGTCCAGTGGCATATATCAGCCGAAGTTTGACTCCAAGTGAGAAAAACTATCCAGTGCACAAGTTAGAGTTTCTGGCACTTAAGTGGGCCATTGTTGACAAACTTCATGGATACCTGTATGGAGTACCATTTGAAGTAAGAACTGATAACAACCCTCTAACATATGTTCACACCACAGCCAAACTAGATGCTACAGGCCACAGATGGTTAGCAGCCTTATCCAACTATCAGTTCACACTTAAGTATAAACCAGGTCCCAAGAATGTAGGAGCCGATGCCCTATCTAGAAGACCTGGCCTACCTGCTACTTCTGATAATGAAGAGTGGAAAGAAATTACAACCTCAGGAGTAAATGCCTTTTGCCTAGCTTCTGCTGTAAACAGAAGGAAACTCAGCTTCTCAGACTTAAGATTAGTGGATTCACTGGGTACTAGACCCGATTGTGTTCCGGATGCTTTCAGCTGCCCTGCAATGCTAGGGATTGATCAGTTGCACCCTTTGAAGAAAAAGGATTTGATCAGAGCCCAGCAAGCTGACCCTATCATTGGACCCCTGAGGAAAGCTGTACTGCAAAAAGACCAGGAGTACCTTAAGAAGTCTCTGCCTTCTGATAGCACTATCCTTTTGAGAGAATGGGAGAAGTTTCAGATAGACAATGGGCTCCTGTATAGGGTACTACAATACCACGATCATCCTGATCGACGTCAATTAGTTCTTCCCAAGAGGTATAGGCAGTTTGTGCTCAGAAACCTGCATGACAAACATGGCCATTTAGGTATCGAGAAAACCTATGGTTTGATTCAAGATAGGTTCTACTGGCCTAAAATGAGAGAAACCGTTACTGATTATTGCAGAAGATGTCTGAGATGTTTGCAAAGAAAGACATTGCCCATAAAAGCTGCACCTCTGGAGCACCTGAAAAGTTCAGGGCCCTTAGACCTTGTCTGCATGGACTTTCTCTGCATTGATCCTGATACTAAAGGTGTTGGAAACATTCTGGTAGTCACTGATCATTATACCCGCTATGCTCAAGCATTTCCTACCAAGGATCAGAAAGCTGCCACTGTTGCTAAAGTCCTTTGGGAAAAGTTCTTCATCCACTATGGATTTCCTGTCCGTCGGCACTCAGATCAAGGACGTGATTTTGAGAGTAAATTGATCAAAGAGCTTCTGCAGCTACTCAATATTAGCAAAAGCAGAACTACACCATATCATCCTCAAGGAGATGCACAACCAGAAAGATTCAACCGCACCTTGCTAAATATGCTTGGCACACTTCCTGTTAAAGAGAAAAGATTCTGGAATCGCCATGTTAGTACCATGGTTCATGCTTACAACTGCACTCGTCATGAGACTACTGGATATTCTCCCTACTTCCTCATGTTTGAGAAGCACGACTACCAATAGATCTTTACTTTGGAGTGTCAGTAGATGGTATGGACAGTATCAATCACTCTCAGTATGTTGCTAAATTAAAGGAAGACTTGTCTAGAGCCTATCGCCTTGCTGAGGATAATGCTTCCAAAACTAATCAAGGCAACAAGAGACGATATGATGCCAAAGTACGCCACAATGAACTTGTTCCTGGAGATAGAGTGTTACTGAGAAACCTAGGAAACCAGGCTCAGCATAAACTAGCTGATCGTTGGCGTACAGACTTTTATGTCATAGTTGATAAACTGCCTGGTATCCCTGTCTACCGCATCAAAGGTCCAAGGGGGTATCTAAAAGCCTGGCACAGAAATCATCTCTTACCCATACCTCAGGTATCTGACTCAGAGACTGAAAATCAAACAGACTCTACTGTTAGTGATGATCCCTCTGATGCTGAGAATTCACAAAATGACTTTGATGTTTCAGTAGATTCACCTGTAGCAATTCATGCCGATGATGATGAACAGCCAACAGTTGCACCTACTAACTCACATGATGACCAACCTCCATCTGCAAGGACTTTGAGCCCAGACACCCCAGACTTTGTTCCTGCTACCCATTCTGGACTGAATCAAACTCAAAATTCAGTTAACCCAGCCTCAGGGCTGCCTGCTAGGGATGTGTGGAGGGGAGGAAGGATAAGGAGGCCTCCTAGTGCCCTCACCTATGATTCTCTAGGAGTACCTAGCTATACTTCTCAACCTTTTGTTGGATATGCTGTACCTTATCAAAATGGTTTGAATGTGCCTTGTGTTGCTGATGTTCAATATTTGCTAAGAGAAATGCACCAAATGATGAGTAGATTATCTTCTATGATGTCTGTTGTATACTACTAATTTAATTTCTCTTACAGCAACCATTGTGACTTGATAGATCTCAGGAGAGACTATTAGAAGTGGATGTTATTACTGTTTATAACACATTGCATATTGCTTGTTTACAATGTTTGTACCCTTGCTGGGCCAGAAGGGATTTTCCGGGGGGAGAATGTAGGGAAGTGTTATTTGTCCTTTCCCTAACTGCATAACCCTGTGACTTTAAATCTGGATCCACCAAAAGCATGGCTGCTGCTTGCACTGCAGTGAGACAGTTTTCAGCCACAGCCTAGCCAATCAGCAAGAAGGATTTGCTTCTGACCTTGTGACCTCTCTGAAAGAAGTTTGGAGCCAAAATGAAAGTGAGGCTTAGGTTAACCAGGAAGAAGAGAAGAGGAAAGCATGGACTAATACCCTGAGAGCAGCCTGCAATCTCTCCTTCTATCTTGTGAGTGTTCCTGCTGATTTATCTGAGTAGGAAGCTAGGGATTTCACCTATAGAACATTTACCCATATAGGGAATCCCATAGTCAGAGCACAGGGAGTTAGTTAACCCTTTCCAGTCAGCCATCATAGTGAGTGGAACTAGTGCAGCTGCCTGAGCTATTGCTAGGGAAGTAATCCCTGTAGGATAGATAGGACATCAGCCCTGTAGTGAGTTGCCAGCGTGTACATTGGATCTGGACTGTGGATTTCCCACCAGCCTCCGTGACAGTGGATCTCCTCAGGAATTCAGGAAGCCTTTCCCTACACCAGCATTCCAAGCTTAGTGTGAATTAAAGCTGCCAGACTGCTTCCCTGTATCCGCTCTGCCTCACAGGATCTCTTTCATCTTTCATTATCACTGGGAGTTGGTGAGACCTTCACTTTACACACCCCGGGGTGCATCAATCTAGTGTTGCAACACATACCTCTTCTATTACTACTTTGGTATATCCCCTCAGACCCCTAGTGTGCACACTCACCATTCTTAAAGTGACAGTAGACATTTTCATACAAAAGGGTGATACTTATATTGTCTAATATTCATTGTATTATTGTTATTTTACTGTTCCTATTGCATTGCATATATTGCATTCCTAATATTACATATTACTGCATATCTGCCTATTGTGTGGTTTATTGTCTGCTACAATTGGTACCGAAATCACTGCTATTGCAGTTCCCAGGGAGTTGTATGCCACCAATCTCTGGTTTTAGCCCTGGGTGGAGGCACTTAACTTATCCAAACCCCGCAAATCTCCCACTTAGCGGAGGCTTGGGATCTATACTGTTAGCGCCACAGTGTGGCCCTGGATATTCCTGCCAAGAAAGGGTTACAAATGTTTGGGAAAAAAAACATGCCATTGTATTTATTGCAGCACATCTCTAAGTCGGGTTGCTGCAGTTGGACAAAAAAAAAATTTTTCAGTATGGGAGAAAGAAATAAACTATCTTTGCAATTAGTGTCACCTTTTTTGGCTAGTAGAAATGAAGGATATCTCGATAGGCAGGGAGAGTCCTGTAGTTTCATTATTGCATTTGGCAGGTTTGGAACAAGTGGCTTCATGAGGCAAAGTAGGCAACAGAATTTTGGAATGGAATTTGGGTATTTTACCAGACTATACATTTGTTTAAAGTTTTGAACTGTGTAAACAAAGCCAAAGTTGTCCCAATAGTAATGAGGGACATCATAGAAATAATCAGTGACGGTGCAGACTGAGGTGGGAGTGGAATTTCATGCTGCTTGGTAACGGTAGAATGCATGAAATTTCCGGCAAAACCAATGCTGCAGGAATGGTTTTAAAGCCTAATTGAAAATTGCTTTAGGCAGGACACAATGGGGTAATTTGTGATTTATCATGGTTCGAATTTAAATTTTTACCACAATTCAAATTTTTTTGCACAAAAACTCACATTCAAATTATATTTTCAAAAACTCGAATGTCTAGTTTTTTTTTTTAAGCAAAAAAAAGCTTGAAAACGCAAATTTTTTTTTAAAACTGTTTATTCAAAATAGGAAAAAACCTCACAAACCTCGCAAATTCGATTTTTGTTAATTAAGTCCAAATGTGTAGCTTGTGGGTGAATGAGTACCATAGCATACAGGCATGTATGGCAATTACCCCATTGCATGTTTTAATATTTTATATATGTGATATAACCCCACCTTGATTTATGCAATGGTATTTCAGCCACTTGTGCAATTTGTTCTAACATGAGCTTCTCTTCTCCCTGACTAAAGGTGGCCATAGACGTAACAATTACGATCTTTCTTGGAAAAGATCTTTCCAAGAAAGATCGTTCGTTTCAATACACACGTGTAGAGCTGAATAGTCAGATATACAGGTAGATACATGGGAATAAACAATAGAATTCTACCTGTATCTGACAATTTGGCACTAACAATGCCCGATGTTTGGGTCCCTTCAAAGGCACCCGATCAAAATTTTCCGTCCAGCCCGATCGACAAGCCGACCGATATCCAAGTCTTCTGCCGATATCAGTCGGCTCTTTTTCCACTATACACGCAACGAATATCGACGAAAATTCGTTTCGTACGATATTATCTGTGCGTCTATGGCCACCTTTACCAGACTTTATGTAGTCACACTATCTGGAGCAGTCAAGGTGAAAGGAAATTAACAGAAATGGCCTAGAGTATAGGCAAGGGGAGCTTTTCATCTTTGCTTCTATGTACTCCTTTTTCTGCCATTAGGACAGTTAGCTTATCATTAGCTGTCTTAAAGGCTTAACTTGTTAGATAAACTCATTGTCGGGGCTTTGGACAGTTCTTTCTCTGAGTTACGTATGTTTTTGCAAAAACATACACTTTAGTATGTTTATACATTGTAATTTATATCAAGGTTCTTATTTTATGCTTTGTTTACCTATGTTACATGAACATATTATAGTCTGTACGGCATCAAGGCTGTTTCAGGGTTTAGGTGTTACCATGGCAACACCTACTTCTTCTGGTGCCTTTTTCTGTTTTTGAGGGCAGACATCCACAGTGTTATGTAAGGGTTATGTAAGTCTTATGGTGTGATATTTTATATTTATTTTGCCCTACAACCCAAAAGGTCTGCAACCTAGTATGGGTAGCATCTGCGCCTCCAGTAGCTCCCCATCTTTTTTCCTGCTGATTTACAGCACATGCTGTCAGTTATCTGAGCTTAGGATCCCACTTACAATGTACTGTATGGATAGAATTTGTCACAATACAAGGCTGATCAGAAATGAATTAATATGATCATTGCACGGCAGCTAAGCCCTGTGGTATCAGATTCTATGGCATGTAAACCTCATTTTCAGCTTAACCTTGGCCTCTCAAGAGCTCAGTGCACACTGAGCATGTGCGTGCCTTAACACTATGGGGCACATTTACTTTGCTCGAGTGAAGGAATAGAATAAAAAAAAAGTTTTTTTTGGCTACTTCGACCATCGAATTGGCTACTTCGACCTTCGACTGTGTTGTTTTGGTAGTGGAAAAATCGTTTGATCGATGGATTAAAATCCTTCGAATCGTTCGATTCGAAGGATTTAGTCGTTCGATTGAACTAATTGCGGTAAATCCTTCGACTTCGATATTCGAAGTCGAAGGATTTACATTCGGCAGTCGAATATCGAGGGTTAATTAACCCTCGATATTCGACCATATGTAAATCTGCCCCTAAAACCTTAGGCAGTTACAGTTTGTATAAAAAAATAGATTTGGGGGCCCATTTACTTAGCTTGAGTGAAGGAATAGAATAAAAAAAACGTTGAATTTCGAATGATTTTTTTGGCTACTTCGACCATCGAATGGGCTACTTCAAACTTCGACTACGACTTCAAATCGAACGTTTCGAACTAAAAATCGTTCGACTATTCGACCATTCGATAGTCGAAGTACTGTCTCTTTAAAAAAAAAAAAAACTTTGACCCCGTAGTTCGCCACCTAAAACCTGCCGAAGTCAATGTTAGCCTATGGGGAAGGTCCCCATAGGCTTTTGAACAATTTTTAGGTCATAGAAAAATCGTTCGATCGATGGATTAAAATCCTTTGAATTGAACAATTCGAAGGATTTAATTATTCGATCAAACGAATTGCGGTAAATCCTTTGACTTTGATATTTGAAGTCGAAGGATTTCAAATCGGCAGTCGAATATCGAGGGTTAATTAACCCTCGATATTCGACCATAAGTAAATCTGCCCCATAGTATATAAAATATATATATACATTTTTATATATGGTTTTGTTTTCCTTTAAGTATAACAAGGAAATAACAGCATATGTTTGCTTACCTAAGAATGATTTAAAAATGTTTAAATTTATTGTTCACAATATATTTAGTATGCATGTTATACATGGTAACAGAACAAATAGTTAACATTGGGCAGAATCATAAAGCAAGATACTGACAAGGTTTGATTTTATGCCCCAACAATAAAGTAAGGCATTTCTTGGTGTCCACATTAGATTGAAGTCTTGGTTGTCTTGTTAGTAATAGTTGCAATTCTTAATGAGAAATATTTCTGTACATTTCAGTGCAACAAATGTCTTTAGGCAGTTATTGTTTACAGTTTTCAAACTGCTTATCTTGTCTGTGAGTCATTATTCCAGGTCACAAGGAATAATATGGGGATCGTCTGCTCCTATGCTAGTTCATATCTGATACCCTTGTTCTAAGTAGATGATTTGGAATGAACTCAAAATAGTTTGCCTTTTGTCTCTTTGAAAGTGATGATAGAGGCACGGTGAGCAGATCTTGGTGGCAAAGGATCTAGATCAAAGGGTGGAAGGTCACCACTTTGTGTCTCACCAAATCCATCCATGTTTAAGATTATATCATTTGCCCCTTTCTCTCCATCATCTTTGTATGCCTTTTCTCCTCCTTTGCATTCTTCTAATTTTGGCCCAAATGCCCAGTCTGTGAAAGAATACAGAAATAAATTAACAAAGAGCAAAAAAAAAAAAAAAAAAAAAGAAAGTAAACAGCGATATTGGAATGCTTAGGACACAGATTATTTAACCTCAGAGTATAAAAACAATGGCTGTTTCTGGATATCCATGCAAAAGCACAATGGTTTAAGAAGCAGGACATGTCAGTCTCATAGTATTATATATTCCCTTCATTTCCATGTACAAACATATGCATGTCATGTTTTGTAAATTATTTGAAAGTTTTTTCATATAAAACCCACATTTGTACATATTTTCGAATAACCTTATTGATCACCACGGCAACAAGTTACTTACCACTTTACAAAAATGTTATAACTACCTGGAGATAAAGCTTAAAGCATAAAGTTAACTGAAAGTACTGATGATTATTATTATATAATTATTATCTATATATATATATATATATATATATATATATATATATAATATCAAAAGATTTTGCTATTAGCAATAAAAGGGCATAGAGAAAAGAAGAATGAATTTATTGAACCTTCACATGGTCGACATCAACTCGTTTCGGTTCTCCTTGGATCATCATCAGGATTCAAGGAGAACCAAAACTATGGGCGACCATGTGAAGGTTCAATAAATACATTCTTCTTTCCTCTATGCCCATGAGTGCTTCCAGTTTTTTTTACTGTTTGATTTAGTCTGGGAAAGCACCCAGGATTTGGCCTAAGTTACTTGAAATGTTCTTGTTTGTAGTCCCACAAACTCAATGCCTCAATTTACAATTTCCCTGATTTTACATCATTCTTTCTCCTGCTTTAAGGGATTGCAGCTTACAGATTTCAGATTCTCTCTCTTTCTGCATGTGACCATATCATCAAACTCCTCAGTAACTTATAATATCTTTATATTTTACAGTAGGGTACATGATTCTCTATACTGTATATTCAAGCATTAGAAAGCACTCACAGAAGTCGTGTAGAAAAGTTTACAGATCTTTATTTCTCCACAAAGAAGTTAATAATAATAATAATAATAATAATAATAATAGTGAGTTTATTGTAGATGGAACATTTCTAAAAGAACATGTAAAAAGGTGAGAACAATATGCTTTATGTAGATATAATTTGATGGATATCCAATGCAACCAATTCCAGAAGAAATCAAAGCATCAACTAAAAGAGGGGTCAGTGTGCGCAGGGTTTAAGACATGTGTAGTCATTTATAAAATCCCATGCCACAAGCAGTAAAACACCAAAGGATGCATAACCTTATTCTTTAAACTGTGCATCATTGCAGTCTATCCATAGGGTCCACGACTGAACTTTAGGTTCTTTAAGTGCTGACTTTTCTTCCTTTGCAAATACAATGTAATCCTCCCATAAAACTGTTAAAATATGAACTTTTTATCAGTACTGAAAGTTAAAAAAGGCACCCCAGGTAAAAGTACAGAAAAGAGTACAGCAATGCCATTTGCATGACTAAGTCCAAAGAGCGCATACCGTATAGTTCATAAAGATCACACAAGTCCTAATTTCTTACATATATCAGTTTCTTTGTTTCTAACACTTACTAAAAATTTAATTAAGATTTATATATATTATGTATATATATATATATATATATATATATATATTTTTTTTTTTTAATTGTTTATTTTTTACCAGAATGTCAGACATATCCTAAAACAAACCATAACACCAATTGAGAGATTACCAGAAATATGTGGCATGCAGATATTACGTATTACACTTGTGTAGTATAAATTTAATTGAAACAACACATACTGTAGTAAAAGCCCCCTAATAGTATTAACCCCAAAAAACAGAATTTAGTAAAATATATGTATAAAATAAATATACAGAGCGTGAGACTCCAAAATGTATCTTATGCATACAAATTTCATAACTGAATCATATCTACATACTGGCGGGATAATACCTCCACTCAGGTTGGGGCAGAATTTCGCACTGAGCACAAGCCAATCTATAAACTCTTGATGTGCCTTTTGCACAGGCCTTCAGGTCATCATTGCAGGCCCCACAGACATGCTCCAAACGGATTCCACCTCCCACTGACAGCACAGATGTAATGGTGGTCAGTATCATGGGTAGTGCCCTGCCATATCAAGACATAGATGGACTCTGGTGCCTTGACACTTCCATTATGGACAGAAAAGCTGCCTCTTCTGCTGCTTTTCCCTTCTGTTACTGAGGACCACTGGGCTGAGACAGCAGCTCTCCGGGAGTCAGTTACTCTCTTCCATCCCCCATACTATTGGCAGCCACTTGGCATCCAAAGCACAGGCATCAGGTTTTTCACATTTACCTGAACACTAATCACTGTATCTCTGTGTTTACCAGGGTTCATTAACCCTCTAATTTTTGTATTGGTTCAAGGCTGCTTGTGTTTACTGGCTTGACTTCTTGAATCTCTTGTGCTAACTCACCTTTGAAGTAAGCTTCCCTTCCACTATCGTTACAATAGTTAGTAATTTGGCAGATCCTAATGGATTCTTCAATATACTTTGTCATGTTATCTGTACCATTACCACTATATAAGTTTTAAGCCTTCATTTTAGTAAGTTTTCTGGGCCTGGCTGACAGGAGATACTGCATGGATGGAGGATGAATGGCCAAGTGGCTTTAAACGCTGTCCCTCCACTCCTCAAACCTGAAGTGCCAGAGATTGTAAAATATTCATTCTGTGGCAGTTATTGCCTTTTATCCACAAATCGTAAATGTTATGATTTCATCAGGCAACTGGTTAAAACCTTTTAAGGATAATGTAAGAACAGTTTAGAACATTGCTTCATTTCCAGTGATATATAGGAACTAGCAAATAGACTTTACTGGCCGGTTAGTTAAATATAGACTTCAGGTTTAGTGACCAATCATGAGTCTATTATATAATCGCATATCTTATTGACTATTCAAAATTATGATTAAACTGGTCAGATATAACTAAACAATTGATTCAATTATAGTTGCAGAGATGCAAAATGAAAATGTTACCGAAAAAACCTGATTTCATATTACTCTCTCTCCCTGAATAATACTAATTTGCACACAGGTCATTTTTTGAAACCATCTGACCTCCAGGACATTTTGCTACAGCATAATAGAAATTTGTAAAGGCAGTGAGCAGACTGCTGTTGAGAAATGACAATGGATCACTGGGCATTTCTACCTGTGAAGTCCATATTGTAGTGCCAAGATAGGATCAAGATTATTCATTGATAAATAACCTGCAGGCTATATAAACTGTAAACTACCCCTTTCAGAAAAGTATTTGACATGACATATATGTAATTTCTCACTCTTTCATACTATACTTTTTTAGTCTTACCTGCAAAGTCATGCAGAAGATCTTTCATCAGATGTCCCACTATTGCATATGCTACCACTATTACCACCAATGCAGCAATTAGCAGGTAAACCACATATTTTGGCAACTGTATGGCATCTAAAGCAGGTGGCTTATAGTCTCTGTAAAGTGGTTCCTCTTCATCCTCATTTGTGTAGTAATGGGACATTAGATGCCCAGCCATTTTGTCTTTAAATGTTTCCTGTGTCACATAAATCCTTTCAGCTTGTGTCTCCAAATGAAGCAGATGAACAATCCATGGTATCTTGTCTAGACACTTGCAGGGATATATATTTTTCTCATGTGCTTGTTAACAATCCAGGAAATACAACTTGCGTCATATGGTTCCTCTGTGTACTTTGTTTTCCGCTGCTCTTCCGCTGTCCTTTTCATTATTTTGCACACATTGCTGTCACATATTTCTAATAAATATATTACCTAGTTGTAACAAAATGCTGTTGCCCTTACTTTGCAGCATTCAGCCTTTAGCTCCAGTCACTTCTATATCCAGCGTCATCACTGTAGGCTGTCAACAGCTGATCCTGAGACTTATCCTCCTTACTTTATCCTTCCCAGCCATATATTTTGCAAGGTATTAGTGTTCCATGCGTCAAAATAAAGTACTAATGTAGCAAATTGTAACAGTTCAGATTCTCCACCTGGATTACTGAGCTGCCAGAGCACAAACAAAACTGTGGTACCGCGCTAGCCAGTAGCAAAAATAACAAATAAAAAAACAAACAAATACAAAAAGTATTGTAGAAGTGATACCTATTTTGGCTAACAAAAAAAATACATTGCAAGCTTTCGAAGCACCAACGCCCCTTCGTCAGGCAAAATACAAGTTACAGATAGAGATAAATTGTAGAGATAATAAAAGGTGGGTTGTAAATAGTCTAGGAGTCTTTTTTAAAACTCCCATAAATTCTAAATGTATTAATAAAATTGAATTTTCTCAGCTCGGACGGATTGAATCAACCCGAAAACTCAAATCGAATTTGTTTCGAATTAGAAAAACTTGAATCAAATTCTAAAAACTTGATTCGAGTTTTTTGCTCCGAAAAAAACTTGAATGCCAGGAAGGCTGCAAACATCACCAAATTGATCCCTAGACCTCTCCCATTGACTTATACAGCAGGTTTAAGGAGGCGAATAGTCAAATTTGAGTTTCTAAGGGCCAGAGTATGATAAATCTCGAATTAAAACTCGAATAGAGTTTGAATAATTCAGAATTCAATTTGAGAATTTTGACCCCAAAAAAATTTGAAATTGAAAATTTTGACTTCGACCCTTAATAAATTTGCCCCATAGTGTGATATGAAACCTGACCCTAAATTAAGGCCCTGTCTTAAAGCCTTAATTTAGGGCCAGGTTATATGTCACACTATGTGACCTGACTGAATGCAGACTTCTGGACTATTTACAAACCACCCTAATTCATTTTATTATCTGTACAATTGATCTCTATCTATCTGTAACATCCTAATTTATTGCCCATAAATACCTTTCACTGAACTAACATTATGGGGCAGATTCATTAAGGGTCGAATTTCGAAGTTAAAATTACTTCGAAATTCGACCCTCGAATTGAAATCCTTCGACTTCGAATATCGAAGTCGAAGGATTTAGCGCTAATCGTTCGATCGAAGGATCGAAGGATTTTTCGTTCGAATCGAACGATTCGAACTATTTTAATCAAACGATCAAAGGAAAATCCTTTGATCAAAAAAAGCTTAGCAAGCCTATGGGGACCTTCCCCATAGGCTAACATTGACTTCGGCAGGTTTTATCTGCCGAAGTAGGAGGTCGAAGTTTTTTTTAAAGGGCAAGTACTTCGACTATCGAATGGTCGAATAGTCGAACGATTTTTACTTCGAATCGTTCGATTTCGTTCGAATTCGAACGAATTTAACCAATTCGATGGTCGAAGTACCCAAAAAATACTTCGAAATTCGAATTTTTTTCATTCGAATTCTTCACCCGAATTTTGTGAATCGGCCCCTATATATGCTGTTCCTTTCCAGCTTTCATTGGTATTTTGCGAAGGGGCCTTGGTGCTCCGCAAGCTTGCAATGTATTTTTATTGTTAGCCAGTATAGGTATAACTTCTACAATACTTTTGGTATTTGTTTGTTTTTTTATTTGTTATCTGAGCTACAGGAACATTACATTTAGCATTTTAATTGTAGAAAATCAGTCAAAACTAGAAAGCAACTGAATACTTCTGGTGTACTAAAATCACCGGAAAATATCTTTGGAAAATGAGCAACCCCTTTAATAAAAAAAAACTAGCAATTTAAATAGGAAGGAGGCCATTGGGACAAGCAAAGGTTTTATTCCTTGCAGAATGAAACTAGCAGGCAAGTGGTTAACCAGCACTGGTGGGAGCTGAAAGGATTTCCAATCAAGTAAGAGGATCAAACCTTAGATAAAAAGTGATTACCCAAAGTCACATGGTTAAGCATTAGGACAGGGGTGGTTCCTTTCACAAAGCGTGAGCATGGCACACTTGAGAATTTGCATTAGTCACAATTAGACAGTTAGCTAGCTTGTGATTTAAACATATCACTTTGTAAATGTCACTCATTCCTGCACTTAAATCACTATCACTCTTTGCCTCTCCTATTCAAATTTGATTCAAACTACTGCTTGGTTGCTAGGGTATATCGTGGACTCCAGCAACCAAATAATCACTGAAGTTCCAAACTAGAGAGCTGCTGAACAAAAAGTTAATTAAAAAAAGACCAGGTGCATATTGTCTTAAAGCAGTATTCCCAAACTAGTGGCCCGGGATCAACTTGTTCCCCTTTTGAATATATGTGAACATTTTTGTTGGAAAAAATACTTTCCCCTGCAATGAACCGCTGGTGAACACTGGTGCAGCAGCAATCCCAGTTTTGTATTTCCTACCTCTTCTTTAATATCAGTTATTTTATATATATATATATATATATATATATATATATATATATATATATATATATATACTCCTTTGATGAGTATCCGCACTCCAAGGCAATGGATAAATAGGGGTGCACGGTAATATTGACATACAGCAAAATTTTCAGACCAGCACTCCCTTTTGGTGAAAAATCAACAATCTTTTATTGTGACATGGTATCTTATTCCAACGTTTCGATCCCGATAGGGATCCCTATCGGGATCGAAACGTTGGAATAAGATACCATGTCACAATAAAAGATTGTTGATTTTTCACCAAAAGGGAGTGCTGGTCTGAAAATTTTGCTATATATATATATATATATATATATATATATATATATATATATATAGAGTCAATGGAGAAGCCGGCACTCTCGTCACTGTGTATAAACGTGCCTGGGTGCAGTGTCCAAATTTAGTACATTTATCACACAAAAGGTCCGCACTCTCAGGACTTACTTGTAAATAAAAAATTGTTTTATTAAAAGACTAACAGTCTTTTAATAAAACAATTTTTTATTTACAAGTAAGTCCTGAGAGTGCGAACCTTTTGTGTGATAAATATATATATATATATATATATATATATACCAATATTTCACAGACCAGCACTCCCTTTGATATAAGACAAACAATCTTTTATTGCATCTTTATCCAACGTTTCGGTCCCTTTTGGGACCTTTTTCAAGGATGATACAAAAATTGTGATAAAACCAAACATTAAATAACCATGTGCTTCACACCAGACCAATCCGTGTCCTTGTGCTCACTCCACCCTTAATTGGTTAATTGATTCCATACCAAATCTTCAGTCCATTTATGTGTAAAAAAAATTAAAAAAAAATATTTCTATAAAAGCATTTTTTGTGCAAATGATGTAATCGACATCTTAATATGTGTTATAAATAAGCAAATATTCAATAAATACTTTTTTTAAAACATATCTGTGCTTGTGTCCAAATAAATAATCACATAAATGAATTATAAAACTACATTACATCCACAAGGTGTCTTCAGTGCGCTTTAAAAGTTCGTGTTACAGTGTCCTTAGTATTCTATTGTTACAAATCCTAAAGAGGAAAAAAATAAAAAACAAAATTGTGTCAATTAAAAAGACTAAAACTGTTACTGTAACCACCACATAGGTATTATTAGAGTCATCCTTCTATCTGCTAACGTATATGACTAGTCCTTTTCTTTTAGGTTAACCAAACGAATATATATTGCACTACCCCACTAGGTATGATCATGTTAAAAAACAGCTCAAATTGACTTGCCCATTCATGCCGCTCAGACTCATACAGTTCAGCTCATAGATCCAAAAAGCCTCTCTCTGTAATAGCTTTCTGCCAATATCACCACCCCTGGGATGTGCTCTGTGTTTGATTGGCATACATCTGAAAGATGAAGCATCATGTCCGGCTTCAGCCCAATGTTTGGCAACTGGTTGCTGGGCTATGTCCTGTTTCCCCTCAATCTTAATTCTATCAGGGTTTAACGCAGCCCTAATACTTGACCGATGCATGCCAATTCTCTCCTTCAGCCAGAATTGACAGTGAGATCTCCAAAAGGAGACAAGATCTAAAAATGATGGGTGAGAAATTTATCTCACGAGGCTACCCGAGACAATTGGTGGATACAACAAGCGAATGGGCAGAGGGTTTAGATAGAGGACAACTGCTAAGGGAAATGGACAAGACAGTTTAACGAAATGAGAGCCATCAGAAGGGGGAGATCTATTATGTCAGCCAATATAACCCCAAAAGTAGTAGGGTGAAGAACATAGTATTAAAGTACTGGATGTGGTATACACAGATGAGCAATTGAAAGGTAAGCTCAGCAAAAGACCAAAGTTCAGTTATTCCCGAGCTCAGAGTTTGAAAGAGCAATTAAGTCCCTCAGATCCACGTGACAAATATGAGAAGAAAAGTGGTATTTTAGGAACCTTAATACAACCGGGCGTATTCAGATGCAGGGGATGTGTAATGTGTGGCACTTTAATCCTAGGTACCCACTTCTGTCACCCGTACATGGGTAAGAAATAGATGGTTAGACAGAGGATGAATTGTGAGACCACTATGGTGGGATCTTCCCCATTGGCTAACATTGATGTTCGGTAGGTTTTAGGTGGCGAAGTAGGTGGTCAAAGTTTTTTTTTAAGAGACAATACTTCGACTATCGAATGGTCGAATAGTCAAACGATTTTTAGTTTGAATCGTTCGATTCGAAGTCGCAGTCGAAGGTCGAAGTAGCCAATGTGATGTGCCCCTATGTCTTGAACTTTCCAACCTTGTAAACCTCTTCACAACACAGCTAAGTGGAAATAAGTGGAAATAAAATGATATTGTATGGTAAACACTGAAAAGTTTTATACAAGGTGATAGCACAAGAGAAAGACATCAGAAAATGTAAAGCAAAAATAAAGCCAAAAGGAAGAGTGGAGAGCAGGAGAGAAAAGCATGAGCAACATAAAATTTATTTAAATGAAAGGGAAATGGGTAGATTATGTCAAAGGCTGAGCAACAACTGGGAAATGAGGAAACAAAAACAACTGAAAGGAAGTTAGGAGAGCAAACTGAAAGATATGCAGCAGAGTCAGAAGTGGAAGGCAGTATAATCCCCTTGTGAATTTAAGTTGACTTGTCCTTTAAGGAATATGGATGTTTGCCTGGGTCATTTTTTAGTGATTTTTACAAAACATATGATTTTACCCATACACCCATATACAATGACTAGCCAAATGGGTATGTTTAAAAAAAAAAATAATGCTTTATATAAAATTATGATAAAACAAAGACTTAAATACATCCATTAATTCACTATACATGCCACCTAAATTTTTTATAAAAAAATTGATGTTACTTTAATATTTGTGTTGCCGTGTGGTGGAATATATAAATTCTCTGTGGGTAGAGAACTTGTTGTTCATTTTAGGAGAAGCTATTCAAAAGATTAAAAATTTGCAGACATCTCTGGATCTAGGTCGCATTTAATAGAGAATACAGCTGTTTTATTTTTATACCTGTTTATTTGTAGGTAATGACAATTTGCCTTGTTGATTTCAGGTCCTGGAATATGAGCACATTTTTGAACATGCAGTGTCATATTAGTCGTCTTAAATACCCTCGAATTGCAAAGAAGTGGATCAACATTCACAAATCTTGTGGGAATTTCTACAAGATTTGTTCAAAATATTATTATAATAGTTATTTTCTCTTTTTCCCCTTAAGCAGTGTACAGTTGACAGGAAAACCAATCATTCTTCTATTAAAATTGTGTTTTTACTACGATTATATTAAAATAATCCTTTTGAGCAGTTCGAAATTAGTTTCTTTGTATGACTGTACCCATATAGGCATTATGTGACTAAAGGGAATTAGATGTTTTTTATTTCAAACTTAAAATATTCTTTAAAGGGACATGGCAAGTGTGTGTGTTCAAAAACATTTTAGAATGCAGTGTCCCCACAAAATGTGCAAAATAATTACTGCACAAATACTTTGCATGTACTACTTAATTAGAAAAACGATTTTACCTTTGGCTAGGTACCACAAACTCAGACAAAGCTGACCACCATGCTGTAAAAATTAGGCATGACCTATAATGGACATTTGCACAGTGGCCTTGATGATTCTCAGAACATTGTGCACATAGCTGCCTGCATGCTTCAAGGTGGTTGGGAGCTTCGTATGAATGAAAGGACGCATGCAGGTCAGTTAATGACTGTGTCCAGCTCTTTGCCATTCGAAGGGGCTCCTCAAAATCCACATTTAAAAAATGTGTATTTTATGTTACTGTAAATACATTGTTTTTGAAGAGTTTTAGGAGCACCTTAAAATATCTTTTTTTATATATTGTAATTATTATCTGGAGCTAAAGAATAAAACGTGATCTTTGACAGAATGATTTAAAATGTTTGCTTTAGCACTTTAACATTTGACAAAGCAAAGTTATTGCTTTTTTTTTAAAAAAAAAAAAAACCTGTTGAGAAGCAAACTGTATTATTGCTTTAGTCAATAAATAAACTGAGAATACTAATCCTTGCTTAACTTTACCTTTGAGAAATGCGTACTTTGACAGAAATGTCACTAAAGGGTGGAAGGCTTAAATGTGTACATAATGGGGGGTTGATTAAATAATAATCAAATTAAAACATTTTGCGCTAAAAAATTTGAATTATGGTTTCCAAAACTCAATTTTGGCATATGAAAGCTTGTGAGTTTATGTAGAAGTCAATGGGAGCTGCAAAAGTTATAGTAAGTGATTTTTTAAAATGCAAAGTAGAATACGAATTCAATGCAATCAATTTTTTTTACAATTTTATTGGATCAAGGTTTTTACATATAAATTTTTTTAATAAATATGCAAACCTTGAAAAAATTTTAAATTTTGATAACGAAGTTTTAGACAGAAAATGCATACATGCCTATTTTGTGGCTGAAATCTGTTGTGTGAAGATATAATTTACAGGATATTTATGGAGTTTGCTTTATTATATCATTATTAAAGGAGAAGGAAAGGTCTTCTAACTTGGGGGTGCCAAAAGTTAAGCACCCCCATGTGATCGCATGTACTTACCTGAAACCCAGGGCTGGTACTCCAGGCCCAGGATTTTTCCAGTGAACACCAGGGAGTGATCGTCTTCTGGCTTTTTCTATGTTCAGATTTCCAGGGGCTGATGCATGCACAGTACAACAAAATAGCCGGCTTTTTCGTTAAAGTTCAGCTTTTCGCTGTAATGCACATGTGCAGTCGCCAGAAAAAGAAGAAGCCTGAAGATCATTCCGTGATGCTCGCTGGAAGAATCCTGGGCTGGTGCAGTTTTCTTCTGATTTTGTTTTTTTACAGTAAGATCATGAAGTGAACTGGCTGCAGTAGCAATGGTTAAACTGCAATTTACTGTCTATTAATGCTCAAGGCTAATGCTCAAGTTACATACAACTCATACTTACATACAGTAATGTGCTGTGGTTTGCTTGACTTTTATTAGCATTTAGCTTTAATGAACCACCTGCCCCAATCCCATCAGGCGTGTGTCTACTGCGGAGCACAGAAAAGTAAAAATAAATACTATGTTAAGAGAGATGTTAAGTGCTCACTGCAGGGATCAGGGCCGGAACTAGGGGTAGGCAGAGTAGGCGGCTGTCTAGGGCGCCATCCTTGAGGGGCGCACTTTTAAGGGGATTTTTTTTAGTTTTTTAATTTTTTCAAGCATATATTTAATAATTTGTTTCAGTAATCATGGTCACCCAGTTGGGTGGAATCCATCGCCTTCACCTTCCCACTCTTGCCGGCAAGTAATAGCTCCTTCTGTGCCGTGCAGCGCGACATGCGTACATGCGTCAATGACGTCACTGATGCGGTTGGATGACAGAGAGAGGCAGAGAGCTGGCGGCCTGCTTGGTGTGGCTCGCGCTTGATGCTCTCAGCCTTGCACAGTTGCACTGAACTGAAGACATTCTTTCTATTACTGTGAAAGTGTGAAGCTTTCTGCTGGCACAGCCAGGTACAGATTTTGGGCCAGATGTTTGCTGTTGCTGCTGAGCTGGGCGCTGGCACAGGTACATAAATACTTGGGGCAATATGATGTGATCAGATTTATTTTTGGCTGCTGCTGACAAAGGTAAAGATTGGGGGCAATATGATGGCTGCAGGAGGGCTGTATGATGGATGGCTGCTGAGCTTGCTGGTACAGGTATAGGGGCTCTCTTTATTTAAAAACCATCATGGTAAGGAGGTAAATGATAATGCAGGACAGGGGGGCACTGATTGGAGCTCTTGACTAGGGTGCCAAACTACCTTGTGCCTGCCCTGGCAAGGATGTCACTCATATGGGAAGAAAGCTAAGTCATATAAGACATACCCATAAATCCATATTCACCCTCCTCCCTGTGTATAATACAGTACCCCAGCAACACCTTAGGGGCCCCTAACAATAATTTTCAAATGCTAACAAACCCCCAGAACAAATACCAAAGTATGACACACACAGGGAGGGAAGACAGAACAGAGCAGGAGACAGGAATCAGGACCACTCTAAAATGTACTACATACAGTGACACAGTGCTGGTGCCCCATTAGCATTTTGAATAAGGTGTGAACAGGTGAACAATGGGGGCAGTTTCAGTCTGGGTCTCGGGTGTGAACAGTACAGGGCTTTAGGGGTGTGAACAATAGAGGTGTCACAAGTGTGAACAATACAGGGGGATCACAGGTGTGAACAATACAAGGGATTACAGAGTGAATTTGAGGTTTAGACAATGCAGGGCCAGTTATGGCTGTAGTGATACCTTTTAAAGTTTACATATGGTAAACAGACACAGCAGGCAGACTTTGATGTGGAGGGCCATATAATGGGGCTCGCCAGTTGGACAGCCCTGCTCTAGTGTAATCCCGTGAATCTTGGTTACAAATTTACATTCTGGATATGATGCACTGTATTGCCTACCAACGGGGCTAAGATGTTAGCCAAGAATTTTGCAATGCTGTATGTCACTGAGTGTATGCTGCTGACAATGGGTTTTAGTGGGGATCCTTCTTTGTGTATCTTGGTCCATTTAAGCATGGTGCGGCTTCTCTGGGGTACAGGCAGTGGTATAAAACTCGATCAATTGCTATCCTGCCAGCAGATGAAGGGCGATGCACAGTTGTGCTCAGCACAACTGACTACAACTGCAAGATAACTACTCTACTCAGTGATAGCAATACATATGAACCCTTAAGAAAAGACCCAACCAGCGGTTACAAGAAAAAGGTAATAGGTTGCCTACAACAACTTGAAAAGGAAAAAGCCATTGATCGAGTTTTATACCACCGCCTGTACCCCAGAGAAGCCACACCATGCTAATATGGACTCCCCAAGATACACAACTAAGGAGCCTCACTAAGACCCATTGTCAGCAGCATAAATTCAGTGACATACAGCATTGCAAAATTCTTGGCTAACATCTTAGCCCTGTTGGTAGGCAATACAGTGCATCATATCCAGAATGCCAAAGAGTTTGTAACCAAGATTCACGGCGTTACACTAGAGGCAGAAGAAACAATGGTATCATATGATGTCACTACTTTGTTCGCATGTATACCTACTACAGAGGCGATTGAGACTGTAAGAAATCGACTGCAACATGATAACACCCTCAGCAGCAGAACGAAGCTCAGTCCCAACCAAGTATGTCTGTTGCTAGATGTGTGCCTTAACACCACATACTTCAAGTACAAGAACCTTTTTTATAGACAAAAACATGGCTGTGCAATGGGTTCTTCAGTCTCTCCCATTGTAGCAAACTTGTACATGGTGGAAGTGGAAAGGAGAGCCTTACTTCCTTTCCAGGAAACTACACAGAGTCACTGGTTCAGGTATATGGATGACACTTGGGTTTGTAAGGTACCTGTATCTGCAGCTTGTCCTCGTTCTGAGTATTTCCGGCATCTGCCGCCTGCGTCCTTGCGCGGGCGCACGTCCGTTCATTTGGACGTGCGCACGTCGCGATGGACGCGGCGCATTGACGCTGCGTTGTTACGTTTTGCCGCCAAACTTGTCCCTGTAAATAGACGTCAGCAAGAGCAAACAGTGCTTGGTGATTTCCCTTGCTAGTACTAGTTCCTGTGTTTTCCTGATAACTTTTGGATTTGCTTTTCTTGTTACCAACCTCGGCCTGACTTTGGACTTCGATTCTCTTCTGCCTGCCTACCGACCCTCTGCCTGATTATCGATACGACTATCTTCTGCCTGCCTCTGACCTCGGCCTGTCCCTGACTACGTATTACTTGCTGCCTGCCTACCGACCCTCTGCCTGATATTCGACCACGCTTTCTGCAACTTGCACTCATCTCATTGTGTCAAGTCCTGCGAGCTGTACTCTAACAGCAGTTCTAACTGCTCTTCCTACTTAAGTCTCCAAAAGAGCCTGACAGGGTTAAAATCAGATCCAATGAAGTGGCGGCCTTTGCAGAACACATTAACTCAGTGGACAATAACATCAAGTTCACAAGGGAAGAGGTCCACGAGATCAAATTTGCCTTTTTGGACTGTTTGATCCAAGAGGTTCCTGTTTACTTGAAGACGTAAGTATACAGGAAACTCATATGGATCAATATCTGTTGTTTGATTCCCACCATCCACTGGAACACAAACTGTGTGTCATTAGAATTCTGCACCAAAGGGCAGAATGTGTGGCAACTGATACAGAGTCCAAAGACAAAGAGCAAAAACATCTTAGAGGAGCTTTGAAAGCGTGTGGCTACCCAGACTGGGCCTTTGTGAAAACAGCAGCAACCCAGCCCAACAGGAACACCAATAGAAATAACCGCCCGGAGACACATAGTAGGGGAAACATAGTCATCCCATATGTAGCTGGAGTGTCAGAGAAACTCGGGAAGATTTCAACAAATACCACGTCCCTGTGTTTTTCAAACCTAGCAACACACTGAGACAAAAACTGGTACACCCAAAGGATCCAACGCCTAAAGAAAAACAAAGCAATGTGGTATATGGAGTCCAGTTTAGCGAGGAGTATACAGATATATACATTGGGGAGACAAAGACAAAGCTCTCCAAGCGAATGGCTCAGCATAGGAGGGTGAACTTTACAAGGCAAAATTCAGCTGTCTTTCTACACCTAACAGACAAGGGACACTCCTTGCAAGATAGCAAGGTCCAAATCTTGGATAAAGAAGACCGCTGGTTTGAATGAGGCGTGAAAGAGGCGATTCATGTCAAGGTGGAGAAACCATCCCTGAACAGAGGCGGGGGCCTTCAACACCATCTGTCTGCTTCATACAATGCTGTTCTAACATCTGTACCCCGGTGGTTTCAGAACACTTCACACATCCATTCATGCAACTCTCACAAGTAACACCTGTTTCTAGGAGTTGCATGACACATTGGATAATCACAGTAACTACATAGAATCAACACCTCTGTGAATTTCTTCCGATGTCACCTATTTGAAGAGTTACAATGTGCCATTGTGATTGGATTAGTGGAAGAGTTTATATGCAGAGAACTTCCCACACCAGTCAGTTGAACTGAAGAAGCTGCTCGGATGAGTAGTGAAACGTCTTCATTGATTACTCAGCAAGTCCAGTTGTTTTTAGATTTACCTATACTAGATATTCCATGACCTGGATGAATGAAAATCTTCATAGTCATAGGTTAAGAGAGACATCTGTCTAAGTAAATGTATATGTTTCAATTTACATACAAATTCAAAGGGGTTGTTCACCTTTAAGACAAAGTTAAGCATGATGTAGAGAGTGATATTCTGAGATAATTTGCAATTAGTTTTTATTTTTTATTATTTGTGGTTTTTGTGTTACTTCAGCAGCTCTTTGCGTGCAATTTGCATGTTAAGCAATCTAGTAACTAGGGTACAAATTACCCTAGAAACCATGCAATGATTAAAAAAAAAAAAAGAGACTGGAATATGAATAGGAGAGGGCCTGCATAGATAGATGAGCAATAAAAAGTAGCAATAACAATACATTTGTAGCCTAAAAGAGCATTTGTTTTTTAGAAAGGATTGGCAACGCCCATTTGAATGCTGCAAAGAGTCAGAAGAAAAAGGCAAATAACTATAAAACATAAATAATGAAAACCATTTGAAAAGTTGCTAATAACATAATAAAAGTTACCTTAATGGTGAACCACCCCTTTAAGAACAAAGCTACAGTCCCTATCTTGTACGTAACCTGGGGACTGTCTGTACATGGTAAAATATATAGTTATTTACAGAGAAATTTAGATGTATTTAGATCATCACTTCCATAAATGTAATTCCTCTTACTTATGAGCAATACCCCCTCAAGTCTATATGCCTCAGGGCCAAGTAGATAAGTAAAGACTACCCATATAGAATTTCAGATGTACATAAGAATCCTAAGGGCCACTATTTAGCAATTAGGGGCTTATAAGCATGGACCCTCCTAAGTAACTATATGCCAATCAAAAATCAAATTAACAGAATCCATCCTTTCAAAAATTCCCCTGTTCCGCGGATGAGGCTCTACAATATGGCACATTAACCAAATTAGAGATAAACTATTTACTTTCTTTTCCACTCTTGTGAAGATACAAAAAAGTGTGTGTGTAATATATAACTGTATATATTTGTGTGTACCACCTTTAGGTAGGCACAGAAGGTCTCACAAAGGAGCAACAACAAAAGCTGAGGAGTAGGGTATTTTTTTAGTTTAATGTATTAACCACTGTACATTGTGTACATGGTAGCATATGTGCCTTCTATAAAAGAGACTGGTATACAATGCAATATCCTGGAAAAAATTCCAAGTAAAAGCTATTTGAAAATAGTTATAGTAATTGCTACTTTAATTCACCAGATGGCACCACTGCTTTATATTTCTGTGCTACTACTGGGTGACAAGTTATAAAAAATGTTGAAACTTTTATTAATAAAAATGTAGCAGAAAAAAAGATTATTTTAATCTTGCTTCTAACTATAAATTCAATGACACGTGGGGACTTCTGGTGGTTTGTAGCCTGAGAATTTTATGAGCTCTGGAAGCCCATTCAGCCAAAATGATTGAGTACAACTGCAGTTGCCTGAAATTCATAGAGCTTGGAAACATATCCAACTGTGTTCCTATGTGAAATTCAGCTACATGGAAAACTGCACAATTTGGGGTGATTTTATCTAGTTGCCTACTTAAAATTGTTAGAACCATTGCTCCAAAAATTAAATTGTGCTAATACTTTAATAATGCTTTGATTCAGTGACTGTGCTTTGTGGAGAAATGCTTCAGATTTTTTTTCAAATCACTTAAAAGTGCTGTTCCTGCAGAATTCCGCACTGAAATCCGATTTTTAAAATAGCAAACAGAAACTAAAATCCGATTTTTAAAATAGCAAACAGATTTTTTTTAAAAAATTTTAAACTTGGCATGGGGCTAGACATGTCAGTTTCCCAGGTGCCCTCAGGTCATGTGACTTGTGCTATTAGAAACTTCAGTCACTTTTTACTGCTACACTGCAAGTTGGAGTGATATCACACCCTACCCCCCCCAGTACCCCATCAGCAGCCTACAACAGAACAGTGGGCAGCTAACCAGATAGCAGCTACCTGACACCTAGGGTTGCCACATTTTGCCCGATCTGATTCTGGGCAGGACGTGACGTAACAGGGGCAGAGCTGTGATGTGCCAAGGCAGGTCGTGATGTTAGGGGCGAGGCTGTAACATGGTGATCGGCCGATTACAGCATCAATCATAGGGGGAAAAAACAGGCTGTCCAGGTCAAAACCAGACAGGTGGCAAACCTTCTGACACCTCTGCTGAAGGATTTGTTTACACTGCTAAAGGTGCTCCTTAACCCTGCTTTTTACTGCTCGGGTGCAATTCTCATGTCTACCACTAAGTGGGGCTAGGGAGCACAACCTAGGTCATGGTAAATACAACGGGAAGAACATACAGTAGCTATCACAAATCAGTTCTATTAGTTAGTTCTATCTATCTTTTCAAAGCTCATAATCAGGCACAATGCACTGAGATGACTCCATACCAATATTACATTATTTAAAATTGGTAAAAAATAGATCTATCTATTGGTATATAGAATAGATTGATTAAAGAAGGGATCTGACTTGTGTCAGTATATTAGCAGTTAATACAAAAGTAGTTTAAGCACTACCCTTAAAAGGGCATCCTATTGACAAAAATATCTCATAAATTGACACGAGGTGTAAACATCCAGTTTTGTGTATAGAAGCTGTGTTTTATAAAAAAATATTTTGAATGGTGAATATGTTCTAATTGATAAAGAAGGGATATCTTTCTCTCTTTTTTATTAAATATTACATTATTTGCAATATAAAACAGTGTAATTTAGAAATCCCTTAAATTAAGCTACTGAGAGAGAGCCCCAATATAGTACTAGCCACTTAAAATACTTTATTACACGTTTTCCACAAGTGTAACAGCATTTAATTGTACATATAAATTTAAGCACAACTACAGGAAGTGATGCACAATGTGACCCTTTGAATGGGGCGTGCTCAAGAAACAATGTCCAATTTTATTTTGTGTTTCCAATTTCAATATGTGGAAAATGTACCTGTGCCAATAAAGCTAGTTTTGAAATACACTTAAAAAGTATCCAGTTAGTGTCATTAAATCCATCCATAAATATGAAACTTGCATAGGGTACTGCCTAGATAGACCTACCACTGGATTCACCTGAAATAAACCAAGTTTCTCACAGAATATATTGTAACAGTAGATTTTGGGGAAAAAAACTGCCCTAATACTCTTACCATTAGCAGTATCATTAATTCATTCATTTATTCTCTATTTCCAAAATTGCCCTTGCTGTTTGGCCAATATATCATATACCACATGGGTATTTCCATACATTTTCTGTATATACAGGTTAAGACTTTGCGGCACAGACTTGTGGCCAAGAGACCTTAAATAAAGTTCATTATAACATCCAGAAAATTGATGGAATTATGTCCAATTTCTGTGGTGAACTTAACAGTGGGATGGCACTGTTAGCTATATTGATCATTTCTTCCAATACTTCCACAGGGCCCCCCCATAACACTAATATATCATCCACAGATCTGAAATACCCCCATATACTTTTTAATAAGGGCTTTCTAGAAACAACTGTTTCTTAAGATAGTGGACAAAAATATCAGCAAGCGATGGAGCTACTGTCTCATCCATTGATGTGCCTTGCTGCTGCCAGTAAAATTCATCTGAAACTGGAAGTAGTTTTTCTTAAGTCTCATCATAATAAAATCATTCAAAAAGTACAGGAATTAACGTGGTGCATCTATTTCAAATAAGGCCTGTTCCAGACATTGTATACCTTCATTCTGTGTGATTGAGATGTATAATCTCTGGATATCAATGTTACAAAGTAATAGGTATAGTACCTGTGACAATACCTAACCAACAACCTAATTAACTATCAACATACCTAAATAATACCCAACCAATGCCTTGCTGACACATGTGCCAATACCTAACTGATACCTATGGCTATAGCAAATCAATACCTGTGCCGATACCTAACCAATACCTGTGCCTATGGCTAACTGATACCTAACAATGCCTAATGATACCTGTGCCGATACCTAACAATCTACCTAATTAACAACATACCTAACAGATACCTAACTGATACCTTGCAGAGACCTGTGCCAATACAAAACTGATACCTGTGCCAATATCTAACTGGTACCTGTGCCTATACCTAACTGATACCTAACCAATGCCTAACCAATACCTATGCCAACACCTAACTAATACTTAAATGAAACCTAACCAATTCCGGTGCCGATACCTAAATGATACCTTACTGATACCTTACTGATAGCAAGCCAATACCTGTGCCGATACCAAACTTATACATAGCTGATACCTAGTTCTTACTTAAGCCGATACTTAACGATACCCAACTGATACCTGTGCCGATAACTGATAGCTAGCCAATACCTATGCTGATACCAAACTGACACCTGCCTGATATCTTACTGATACTTGTGCCAATACATTCTGATATCTGCCTACCTAACATATCAATTATACACAACTTTAATAATAATATAAAGAGTGAGACATTTAATTCGGTGAAATAAGGTTGACAGAGAACCACTGCAGATTTACCAGTTATAGACAGATCTGAGGAATAAGCAATGCAGCAAAACAGGCCTGCATAGCATGTTGGTGTGATGAGTGTCATTCTGGGGCCTACCACAAAATTGGATAGCCCACCAGACAGAGCCTCAAAATGTTTTCTTCTTTGTGTTTAAAGATTTAATGTTAAAATATAACTGCTTAAAGGAAACTTGTCACCCAGACATAAAAATATGTGTAAACCTAATTTGGAATAAAATAGCTGACACTAATTCGTAGAGTAGAGCATGGGTTACATTGGACTCTCTTTCATCAGTATGGGCCTTCACTATGTGTAAGAGAACACGTGGGGTGATTGTAAATAGTGATGGGTGAATTTGTCCCGTTTCGCCACAAATTTTGCAAATTTCCTGTGAGATTCACAAACTGGTGGAAAATTAGCGAAACAGCGATTTTGATGCTGGCGACAATTCACCCTCAGCAAAGTTGATGCTGGCGTCCATTAAAGTCAATGGGCATCCGTTTATTGTCGGTGTTGTCTAAATGGGCGCCGGTGAATTTTCGCGGCAAGTTAACAAAATTATTCGCCAGCGGCGAAACTGCCAAATTCGCCGCAAGTTTGCGCCTGCCAAATAAATTCGCCCATCACTAATTGTAAATTCCAAGACTAAAGGAAACACGATTTAAATAATTGACATAGTGTAAGTAATGTTTATTTTTGTAGACTAACCCAATAGAGAAGGATTTGGAATTATTTCTTAGGGTGACAGATCCTCTTTAAAGGGGACCCGTCACCCTAAAAATTGTTCAAAATCCTATTTTATCACATTAGTCAAGCAAAATGAACTTTAAGTACACTATATAAATTATTTGAATCTTGTTTCCTTCAGTCTGGGAATTCATAATTATAGCAAGCAGGTAGGAGCCATTTTGTGGACACTGTTTTAAGACAAGCCTTGCATCATCTCAGAATCTTGTTTGTGCACCAGAATGGGGGACCTGATGTCCATCCCCATGTACTGGTTACACAATTAAACGGTGAAAAGAACGGGGGAATGTGGGGTGAGCAGTGACATTTAGGAAGTGCTGAATGGAAAGTGAAAGTAATTGTCTGCCCCACCTCTATGCCTCGGGCATGGAGGAGGGGCAGACAATATTTGATTGACAGCTGAGATTTTTAAATGAGCTTATAACAGCTATGAATGCTTTAATAAAAAATAGAAATTGGATTTCATGTTCAATTTGAAAAGGACTTTTATTATAATATAATATAGATTTTTGTGCCTGGTTGAAAGGTCCACTTTAAGCTATATTTAATTACACCAGCAATGAAGGGTACATCATGAGAAGCCAGCTGCAATATTAACCAAGGTCAGCATTTCGTCCTTTTGAACATAAAGTCACTCCATAACCTAAAATAGCAATACCAAGTAGTGCTGCAGTGGCCTACTGACACAGTCATGCCTTTTACATGGGTTTAGTTCCATGGTCAAAAAATCTCCATTGTGTAAAACCATGCTTCATGCTAATAAACTATTTTCATAATAATATACTTTTCTAGTAGTATGTGCCATTGGGTAATCCTAAATACAAAATTGCCATTTTAAAAATAAGGGCCGACCCCATGGATTGTAGGATTCACGGTGCACACAAACAAACCAAACCATACATGTTAGGTCACATGAGCCAATTAAAAAACAGAGTTCTGTCTCTTGCTTCCACACTTCTTCCTGTTACAGTTAGAGTTGCATTATTTCTGGACCATCAAGAAATGGTGGCTCAAGGCAAGAGATGTAAAAGGGCAATATTTACTTAAATATATATACCAGTTTTGTAAGATTCTTTAATACGTGCCTTATTATGATATCAACTTTCTGTTGCTTAAACACCATTGGACTTTAATAAATCCGGGGGAAAAAAGTTTCTCTGACTAAAAGATATTTACCCCATTAAAAGCTAGTCAAGAATCCGCTTCAACTGCACATGTGCGTGCAAGGTCTGTGTCAATGAACAGACGCAAAGAGTATCTAAATAGACAGAAGATAGGAACTCTGTGCCCTGATCTGTGTTTTTAGCTTTGGCTTACAAACAGGGGCACTTTTTTAGATAATAGACCGTGCGGGAAGGGAGAGATGAAGGGAGCTGAGAGAGGGCAATGAAAGGGGGTTTTTGTACCCGGGGGGGGTAACTCCTTTAAAGGGATTCAGTCACAGGAAAACGTTTTTCAGAAACATAGTTAATAGTCCTGCTCCAGATAAATTATGCACTGAAATCGATTTTTCAAAAGAGCAAAGAGATGTTTTAAGATTTAAGTCATGTGCTCTGAAAAACGTCAGTCACTCTTTACTGCTGCACTTTAAAACTGGAGTGATATCACCCCCCAGCAGCCCCTCAGCAGAACAATTGGAAGGTAACCAGAAAACAGCTCCCTGACACCTGCATTGCTAAAAAAGCACCCACCTAGTGGTACCTAGTGGTACATATGAGAATAGCACTCAATATAGAAAACACCACAGCCCCACCATGACTCGTCTAGTTACACCAATTAGGAGAAACAATAACTTATCTGAAAGTAGTTCCATTGTGAATTGTTGGTTCTAAAAGCACAGGATCAGGCACAATGAAGTTCATAGAAAATCTATACACTCCTCTTAACTTGCATGGCTTGATGGTTTGCTTGTTATACCTACTCTGCATATGCACACTTTAGGTGGTACAAGTACAAGCAAGTCCTGCAATGAGAAGCATTTCCAGGGCTCACATTTGTGACACATCTCAAGCAGAAATGACACTGCTTCCTTTGGCATGATAAATTAAGATATAGCTGCCCTTTAAGAGTATATTGCAGCCTGGGACCCTATTAGGTGATCGGTATGCAGTTATGTTTGTATATTATCTGAACACACTGCCATTTATGGTTATATAGTGATTTTGTTGTTGTCATTGGATGGATACAGACTGAATGAATTATGTCAAATGAAGGACTATGGCAGCTCACACGGATTAAGAAATGTGCATACTGTATGTAGATACATATTGTAAGATTTACTGTATTGTGCAAAATAACCTATATGTTTTGCTGAACATTATAGGAAAACAAGGATACAGCTAACCATACCTAAAAAATAAATATCATCAGTTTAAAATGAATGAGAGGGCATTAGTTATAGAACATTTCTTTTCTCTATACCTGCATTTCAACACAAAAGCTAGGGCTGCCATAGTCTGCTTACTTTTCCACTGGCACTCTCTAGAGAGTTCAGCTGTGCAATAAAATGAATGATTACACTGTAAATAGATTATCTAAAAATATACCCCTTTGCTGAGGTAGGCAGAACAAAACGGGGGCCACTCATAGGTGTAAATGAAAATATGCAGAGGAAGAGTGTGATTATTGCATTTTCTTGACATTTCGGTCTCACACACAGACCTTCGCCTGGAGTGAAAAACAAAAGTTTGTGTATGTATTTAAAGCTCTATGGCCCAATTTACATATCGCGGTATAAGGTGCAATGTAAAAAAATGAGGTGTGAAGCACCAAATTTATTTATCTACACTCCTTGTCCTGTGCATGGGGCACAATAGAGTGCATACACATGCCCTTTTATATGAATGCCTGCTGCCTACATTTAGCAGTGCAATATTCACTGGTGGCAGTTGTTGACATCCACTTGAGTAGACAATCAGACATGCAAGTTAGAGTGTCAGTGGGTGCAAAGTGCTGCCTGACCATGACAAATGTTATGTACAGGGCTGCTTTATATAACCCTGTTTTCAGACTGCAAAAGTTGTTGCCCAGGATGCTGTAGTCAAGTGAATTGACCGTAAAATGTGCAATTTTGCATCTCATAGTGCTCTTGCACGTGGGGCAATGATAAATGGCTTCTCTTATTAAAAAAATATGTATTTCTAACCTTTATATTTACCTTTAAATAAATTTGCATAGTTATTCTTTGAATTTGAATTAACCAATCATATGAGCAATGAGATTTCTGCTGTTGTCCCTACAGCTGGAACAGGACAGTACAGAGTATAGCAGTTGTTAAAAGAAGACACTTTAAACATTTTGGTCTTTGTACATGGTTTCGCATCAGTTGAAAAGTAATTGTCCTTTAAAAATTAGCTTTGCTTTATTAAAGAGGTGGTTCACCTTTTTTTTTTAAAATCGGGTCATTTATTGAGTGAATAAAAGCAAGCAGTTTACAATAAAAAGTCAAATTAAGGAAAAGCATTGTAGCACATGTTACATGTCTAAACAAAACAGATTGGAAAGAGCATAGCATGCAACAAACATTCTATCATAAATACAACTTTCAATGACTTTATTGGGGTCTCCCTCCAATGAAGGATTGAGACCTAGTCAGACATGTGAAGTTTTAACGCCATTTACCTTTCTTGAACCCATTCGACTTAAACTGCTAGTGGTTATCTTGGGTGTTGGGGGTAAATGACGGTCCAGGGTCCCCTTTTTAAATACATTAAATATTCAGTGTTACAGGTATCCTGCACTATCGCTTTCCAGGTAGAGAAGGTAGGAGGGGTCACTGCTCTCCAGTTCTGGGTGATTAATCTCTTAGCTAGTAGTAATGCTTCAAGAAGGAAAATTGCCTGATAATGATTTAGCTTTAGGTCTTGTATTATGGCCAAGACACACGTTTTAGGTGTTCTGGCAATTGTCACCCGAAGCACCCCCTCTAAGGTATGTAGTACTTCCTTCCAGTATGCGGTATGCTTAGTGCAGCTCCACAGCATGTGTATCAGAGTTCCCCTGTCCAAAGCACTCCTAGTGCAAACATCCGGGGTGTTGGCATTAACGTAGTGAAGTCTGACAGGGGTGTAGTAAGCCCTATGAAGAATATATAGTTGAATTAGCCGTTGTCTGTGGTTGGGGGATACTAACTGAGGGGATTCCTGTGCTTCTTGCCATTCCTCATCTAGGATTGTGTCCATATCCACCTCCCATTTAGATCGTAGCCCATCTAGATTATTTCTGGGCACTTCTTGTAGCAACTTAGTGTATAACATAGTGACCAGACCTTTTGTATGGCCCCTCTTAATGTATAGCAAAAGGGGGTGAGTGGACATCGAAAAGTCGTGGCGCTTGTGTGTGGCATGGAGAGCACGGTTGAACTTGTGAAAAGTCAGCCAATTGTTATGTGGCATCTGGAATTGGACCTTCAATTGTGCAAAATAGATTAGTTTGCCATCATGCCATACATCACCTAAAGTATTCACACCATGGTCCGACCAAAGACTCATTGGACCTAATTTTACCAATAAGGGGTAGTCTTGGTTGCTCCATAGTAGTGTAAGTGGGTCCATGGCAGGAGATTTAAGAAGTGTATTTGCCATTTTCCACACCTTACGTAGGGAATCGATGGGGGGGGGGGAGTAATGCCTGAGATGTAGTGACAAATTTCCCTAGGATCCAGCTTACTGGGTTATCAGTAAAGCCAGTCAACTGAGCCCAAAGTGAATGCAGCACTCTATGATGTGAACCTTCCACCCACGTGGCGAGGTGGGACAGTTGTGCTGCCAGATAATATAAAAACATATCCGGAAGGGCCAGACCAGCTTTGCTTTTAGCACACATTAATGTTTCAAGATTTAGTCGTGGCCTGGAGTGAGCCTAAATATAACATTTATTTTAAGAAAATAAGATTTTGGTATCCACACAGGGGCTTGTTGTAGTACATAGAGTAGCTTAGGTAAGATAATAATTTTTATAAGATGCATCCACCCTGTGGGGCCTACCGGTAAGTTAGCCCATGACTTAAGCTTTTGGGACATCCAATCATTCAACATGGTGGTTCACCTTTAAAGTAACTTTTAGTATGTTATAGAATGACCAATTGTAAGCAACTTTTCATTTGGTTTTCATTATTCATTTTTCATAGTTTTATAGTTATTTGCCTTTTTCTTCTGACTCTTTGCAGCTTTCAAATGAGCGTCACTGACTCTTCTAAAAAGCAAGTGCTCTGTAAGGCTACAAATGTATTGTTATTGCTGATTTGTATTATCATCTTTCTATTCAGGCCTCTCCTATTCATATTCCAGTCTCTTATTCAAATCAATGTATGGTTGCTAGGTTAATTTGGACCCTAGCTACCAGATTGTTTAAAATGCATATTGCTGAAATGAGCTGCTGAATAAAAAGCTAAATAACTCAAAAACCACAAATAATAAAGAAAGAAAACCAGTTGCAAATTTTCTCAAAATATCAATCTCTACATCATACTAAGCTTTATCAAAGGTTGAAGTGAAAATTCAAGCTAATTTTTGTGTACTTTGACTAGGGAATAGTCTAAATTTGAATTTGAAAAAAATTCGAAAATTCGAATATCGAAATTTATCATGTACTGTCTCTTCAAAAATTCGACTTTGACCATTCGCCATCTAAAACCTGCTAAATTGCTGTTTTAGCCTATGGGGGACCTCCTAGAACCTGCTTGGAGTCAATTGATGGACTTTGAAATATCAAAGTTTTTTTGGGGGGGGAAACCTTCAAATGTACGATTGAATTCGATCGAAAACTGAACTATCAGATCAAAAACAGACCTATTCTGCCAAAAAAACCCTTTGATTTAATTTCAGTTGGTCTTTTTGAATTCGAATTTCGAAGTTTTTCAAAATCGAAATTCGACCCTTGATAAATCTGCCCCTAAGTTATCTCAAAGGTGAACAACCCCTTTAATGTCTAATGGCTAATATATTATTTGTTGTAAAGCAATAATATATGTTGGGAAATTCATTTTGGTTGTCACAATTACCAGACAACCAAATACTCTTGCCTTTTGGGCAATAGTGAATAATATGCCTTTGTGACTATTATGTTGTTAAAGACATACAAGTCCACTGGTTTCAGCACTCGTAAGCATAGGAATCTATGACCCAGATGCTGCCCAATATTGCTTCATTCACACAAATTAACAAATCCTCAAGCACACTGGGAACCTTTGAAAATAAAAAGTATTACACTTTATTCAATATATATTTTTATTTTAAAAAAAAGGTCCTATTTCTGTACAGGTCCTGCCACTGTCTTACTGAGGGCTCCAAACTCAAGGTCTCCCTTGCAACATGAAGGGCCCCACTCCTGATGTATACATCCTCTCTGTCCCTTGCCGCTGTGCACTGCATACCTTTTACCGTAAAGGGCTAGTTCATTTTCCAAACACTTTTTTCTGTTCAGGTGTTTTTTCTGCCAGCTGTCCTTAGACTGCATCCTCCAAACCCCACAATTCCCTGCAGATGTGATTTCTATAAGGAACAGACGGAACAGAACATCACAGTGCAATGCATTGTGGGTTATGTAGTTCCTGCATGCTGTCTGTAAGCTGTGGAGAAGTTGTTACAATTTGTTACATCAGTGTTTGAGTCCCTCCTTCCCTGCCAGGATTGGATTGATGCAGAAAGAAATGAACTGTTAAACACAGTAACGTAACTTGGTGGGGGCGGGCCCTGGTGCTAGCCGTGCAGACGGGCCCGCCCCCCCCCCTCGTGTGCGCAATTTTTCTGTGCCGCTGCAGCCGACTCCAGCCGGCTGCAGCGCGCACAATCTTCCGGGGGGACCCTGTGGGGGTGTGGGCCCTGGCCCATTTGCACCCCCTGCTCCCCCCAGTAGTTACGCCCCTGGTTAAACAGCTGGATTTAAGCATAGAAAATGGTATTTATTCATATTTTTTGAAGAAACAGGTAACTATGATGAGTATATTAGGGGTTGCTGCATTATGTGGGCCTCTATCAAATTTGGTTTGGAAGCCAGAGTTCCCCTTTAATGTTCCTGTCTCTGCTGTTTCAGTCTGACAGTGATCCAGCTGAAGATTCTGAACTGTTACAATTTACTACATTAGTTGATACATTTCCCAGCAGCATCTGTGGAATATTAGCAATTATTGTATCTATTCTAAACCCCTTCCGATTATGTGTCTTCTCTTTTGTAATGTATTACTGGAATGGTTTTGATAATATTCTGTGCTATATCTAGATGTTACTGGATCCAACAGCAAATTTAACTTAGGGCCCTTGCAATGTTTCCTCTGCTATGAGATTAATTAGGTGAACCTTAGTCCCTAAATGCAGCTTTTCGTGGTTAGTTGCCCTGTACCACTTAGAAGTCTGACTGGGTAGTACCAGCATGGTCCACTGTTCCTGTACTTCCTGGGCACTACACGCTCTGCTCCAGAAAATAGCATACGGGTGCATACTTAAATCATGTATGCCTGCAGGTAGTGCACAGTATTAGCCTTCTCCTAAACCTTAAGAAGGACACGTTTTTTTTTTTCAATAGTTTTTTTTTTTTTATTATTTTATATATTTTTTTTTAATTTTATTTTTAATAGTTTTTCATAAAAGGAGAAGGTTTGCATCCAGAGAATCTTGGCTGCACCATGAGTGTTACGGTATATATTGCAGGGTTTCTTCTTACATGTAATATTTAGGGTAAAGCAGATGAAAGCTGTAGCTTAATAAAAGTTGGATAATACCAGGATTTGTGTCAACTGCTCACCCACTGCTCAATTTTGTAGTTCTCTCTGCAGCGAAACTGTTATGTTTAAGCAAACAAAAAAGAATCCAGAAAACAATACAATAGCAATGCTTGTATTGTTGTACTGTAGCCTTGAACCAAAGTGCATATTTGCAAACTGACAGTGTTACAATGCATCGGAAAAACATATCAACAATGCATTATTTATATTGAATCTTTGTTGTCACTACATCCTTGTCTTGGTTAATGGATCTGGCATTTGCCAAATTCCCAACAGAAAATCAGCCTTTGTGCTTGTTGTTAAAATAAATAACAGAAGTAGGTGTCTGTGAGTGGAAACTTTTAACTATTACAGCTCAGAAAGCAAATACTATAAAGTGACACACATACCAGGCTTTGTAGTACAATATATTTGTACTGTGTTTACATGGTATCTTGGAGGAGACATACGGCTGGTAACCAAAGAGTTAGGTTTAACTGAAAATATACCATTTTTTTTTTACTAGAAACATTAAAGAGAGGTTTATGCAACTCCTTTTATATGTGGGTATACACTTTGCAGTGTGTAATTAATTAGCATAATAAGCAAATTAAAAGAATGAGGTAGCATAACTCTAGAACTGGGCACTAGTTAGTGGCTCTCCACTAGCATTTCAGAAATAGCCACATATCTGATTTATGCTTCTTATTTAGTGTCATTTTGTGTTTGTAACCACGCTGATGATTCATCTCGGTGAAACGAGCTTGTTGAGTCGAGTACTATAATCTAACATCTCCCTATATGGAAAACATTGTGTTGCATTTGTTTTATTGTGTTTATGAAATAATGTATTTTGTTACCCTCTTGATTTTCTCAAGATTTTCTTAAATTATGTTAGCATGGCAATTCAGAAATACATCTGCGCTGTTCTGCTTTCCTTTAACTATATGCATTACATATTTACAATGTATTTTTTTAAATTGCAGTTTAAAATGACTTTAATTCATTTATATATTTATAGCATTTGTTAGCATATCTTTCATTCTGCAGTCCATTTTAAGCACTTAATTCTAATTTTTAAAAAATATTTCCTTTTTTATCTAATAAAAAAAGCAGAAACGTGTAGTTGATGGTAACTAAGCTGCACAAATCCATATTAGTGCAGAACAATTCTACTGGGTTTATTTAACATTTAAAATATTTTTAGCATCAGTTGACCCTCCAACCCTTACCTTTTGGAAGGTGCAGGTTAACAATACTTTACCTTATCAAAAACGGACTTAAACAGGAGGTTGCCCAAAAAAAGTTTGAGGATATTTGGGGTGCGTGGATGGAAATCGAAGATGCCCACTAGAACCTTACTCTATAAAGCAGAAGTGTAATTCAATTGATGGCTCCACTGGCAACTTTAGGGGGTTATTTATCAAAGTCCGAATTTATCTCAATATTTTCTGAAAAAAACTACCAAATCCGCATGGGTTTTTTGGGCTTATTTTTCAATACACTTTGCCGAAAATTTTGTTTGCGGGTAAAAATACGATTTTCATGATTGTTTTCAGATTTTTCAACTGATTTGTACGATTTTTTCCGATTTTTCACCCGAAAACTCAGAAAACTTGAGGGTATTGCCAAAAACCCAGCGCACATCAAAAAATCATTGGGACTTCTCCCATTGACTTACATGCAACCTCAACAGGTTTGAGATGCAGGATTTTCATATTCAGCGTTTTCCATCCATGGGGTTTAATAAATTCTGAATAATTTGTGATTTTTTTAAAAGTCCAATTTTATAAAAAAAAACATAATCACCAATTTTCCGTGATCTTTGCATTCGGAGTTTTGTAAATAACCCCCTTATTGTTAAAATGCAAATATAAAAACGTTAAAAAAATAAAATATTTTTAGCAGACTTATGGTGTGGAGTTCCAAATTACAAAAAGATCTTTTATCCAGGAACCCCAGGTTCTAAGCATTTAGGATAATAGATCCTATTCCTGTATTTTTGGTTTTGCTAAAGCAGCAGACAGATTCAATAGCCAGCTCTGTTTAAACAGCTAAGAGGACAGAAGAACAGTTCATTGAATTAGCTTGAAAAGCATTGTTGTGCCCATGTAAATACTGTCACTTCTAGTTATGCTCAACAAATGCTGCCATATGATCATGCCATGAAATGTCAATTTTTGTTTTGCTCTTCTCTAGTTTACAGATGATAAAAAAATAGGAGAACAGATGTAGGAGGCATCAGTAAAATCCAGTGTCTGTGTAATGATGTAAAATTAGAATTCTACTGCAGTTTTTGCTGAGTAACACTGGGCAGCTCCTCACCATGGAACACTGTACGCTAACCACAAGAAAAATATTACAGCAGAAAGCTTGTCAGGCAAAAATAAATGGTTATTGCTACTTTCTGTAAATAAAGATGCATATGAACTTAATGAAGTTATCTGTTAGACTATGTTCTAGTAAAAAGGCCCTGGACTGCCAAGCTCCAACAGTGGCAATAGACATGATGTGAGAAATAATGACATTTTCATTTGCTTTTTTATTTTTTATCATTGTTTTTCTAAAATGTTAGTATTAAAATGTATTTATTCCCCGCCTCCCAGTAGAAGCTCAATAAACCATATCACTAGCTAAACTCATACACAGTTATACATTCTTTAATAAATATGGATGAATAGGTGCAGGGATACATTGCAACAAGGGGAGGCAGACAGCTGTTCTAAGGCCTGTAGTTGGAATTTTCAGGCTATCTAGAGGTTTGGGCAGAATGGGTGGGGTAAAAAAAACTCTGGAGTAGCAGTTTTGGTACCAGTCTAGGTACATGGCAGTCTGTGTGGATCCCCCTCCCACCCTCCCTGTGTAATGGGTGTCACAGCCATTGGTAGGAGGGATTAGAACAGATGGATCTAATTTAGGAGGTTTTCAATGGATTTTCATTTTTATTAGGGCTCCCTCCTGGGAATTGGTTCTGGATGGGAAAGGTGCTGTGAGAGAGGAGTGTTGCGTTTGTTGAACCAGCGTGGTGGCAGCTGGCAAGTTGCCTCTGTGCTGGTTGGTGAATACAGTTTTCATTTTGGTGTCTTCTCTGGGTCATCTGCCATGGTTGGTATAATAGCTGATTATAGTTAAGAAATTACATAATTCAGCATATTATGGTAATAAACATTGTGACCCGTTTTGACCCAGAGCCACATTGGATTTTTTAAAGAGGGAGAGGGTGTTAAGACAAAGTCATTTTATGGCAGATAAGTAAAAAAAAGCGGTGGGCCCTGGCTCTTTTGGGCCCCTCCGGCCCGGACCCGCTCCCTGGACTCTTTCTCACGTCCCTCGCTGAACCTGGTTGCAATCCTAACCCAACGGTTAAAGGTGCACGCATGCGGGGGGGGGGGGAGAAGGGCTAGGGAGAGAAAACTTTGAGGCTCCAGTCTGACATTGGATTGGATAGATAGTGACCTTTGCTGTCTGATTCTATTTACATTTGGATTCCCTGCATGTTCAAAGCATGAAACAAGTCTATTCCTACCAGATAAATAATCCAGTTATGTGAATGGTTTATAAATGTGATTGGTGTTTTGTGTCAATATTACTAAACAAAAAACAAATAGAAACAATACAATTCACAATTGTCTGAAGCCTTTGCCCTGTATGGGATATACAGAGGGAGTAAGAAGACATCTTTATTATTACAATGTCGATCACATTCACAATTTTATAGTGGCCCAATTAACCTACGTTTTTGGAGAGCAGAAGCACCACCAGCCATAAGATAGTTTTGCTGTAGAACATTTGCATCTCCTTAATTAACATTGCATACATATGTTTTGAGATATCCTAGGACCATCACTAGCATGTGAGTTAAACACCTATCTGGAATTCTTGGGACCTAAGGTTTTCTAGATAAAGTGGTTTAGAAAAGCATGAGCATAGAAAAAATTAGATGTACTGCAGGCGCAAAATAGTTATTTAGTTATACTTATTTAGACATTGCATTTGGAGGTGCTAGTATTTCTCTTATTCAGGAGCACAAAGGCCAACAGAGTTGGAGAGAGAATCAAGAGTGGTGGAATTTCACTCCAGAGGAATGTGGTGATCTGTTACTTCACGCTTTGATGAATATACCCCAATGTCTCTTCATATGCCTTTACATTCTTCCACTGGGAGGTGCTAAGCAAAGTACAGAGAGAATGCCTAGAGAGGTAGGAATAATTGTATATTATGAAGTCTTTTGTGGGTATGGACAAATCAGGTCCAAAGTTTGCAATAACTGCCCTTTTTGCTGGGACAGGCAGGGACATGCCTGCTCTGCTGGCCAAACAAAGTTTTTGCCTCAAGCCATAATAAATGCTTCTTAATTGGCCATAGATGCAAAGATCCGATTGTACGAATCAACGTACGATCGGACTTTCCCATCTCCCGACCCTCCACTAACCATTCAGATCAAAGTCTCACCATTCCAATCAAATAAGAACAGATCAGCCGATGTACTGCCCCTGACAGCAATCGTACGATAGTTATGTCTGACAAAGCTAGTGACAGTTTCCCTCTGAAAATAGTACGATCGGCAATACATGCAGAGATATTATCGGCAGCCGACAGAAATTTTCTAACCTGTCCATTCGACCAAATGTCTGATCTCCACCGGATGAAAAATGTTGGGACGCCACACATGGTCTGAAAATCGGACGAATCCACAATTCGTACGATCTGATCATTGCGTCTATGGCCAGCTTAAAAATACTTTTTAAAGGCCTTACAATAGACTTGATATCTGTTTTACAGACCTGAGCCACCAATGCTAATGAGTTTATATAATGTTTAAATGATTTTTTAACAGCGTTAAAGAGATACTGACAGCAGTAAATAACCCTTTTTTATAACATTGTCTTTGACTGCTATTTATAATTTTGCCATAAAAGTATCTGCCTGATGCTTTTACATTACCTTTCTTACCCCCATGTTCATCTATGAGGGGGCTGCCATATTTGTGCAGCATAGTCCATTAGCATTAGAAACTCTAACTGACAAACTGAGATGGGACAGGCAGGTTGGCAAAACAGGTTTAGGAACTTCAAGTAACAATTACAATCTACAAAATCAGAACTATCAGAGAAAAACGATCAACATGACCTATAGGTAACTTTAAGGGGCACATTTACTAATGGTCAAATATCGAGGGTTAATTAATATCGAAGTTGAAGGATTTAGCGCTATTCGTTTGATCGAACGATCAAAGGATTTTAATCCATCGATCGAAAGATTTTCCTTCAATCAGAAATTGGCTAAAAAGCATATGGGGACCTTCCCCATATGCCAACATTGATGCTCGGTAGGTTTTAGGTGGCGAAGTAGGTGGTCGAAGTTTTTTTTAAAGAGACAGTACTTCGACTATCGAATGGTCGAATAGTCGAGCGATTTTTAGTTTGAATTCTAAGTATTTTTTATTCTATTCCTTCACTCGAGCTAAGTCAATGTGCCCCTTAATGTAGGTTAATATTTTGAAAAGAAAAATTCAAAAATCAAATGTCAGCATCACATTAAGGTATTGAGACCCAAATTACGGAAAGATCCCTTATCTGGCAAAGCCCTGGTCCCAAGCATTCTAGACCCTATACCTGTACACTTGGCCTGGCACCCCCCCCCCCCATCCATTCTGTCTCCTCACCAGAACGGGTCATTTTTAAAGAAAAATTACTTTTATTCAGCCAACAGAACAGAATAATAGATAGCTTTCAGCAGCAGTACACAAAAACACTTTAGGTTTGCAGACCTTTTGTTTGGCAGCAATGTGTACAGCTTTAATATATCTCTGTACATTTCTTTCACAGACTGTGCTATCAGAGACTCTCTGAGACTGACCAGCCAAGGATTTAAAGGGATTCTGTCATGATTTTTATGGTGTAGTTTTTATTTCTAAATTACACTGCAAATAATTCACTCTACCATGTAAAATTTCATTCTTAACCCAACAAGTGTATTTATTTTAGTTGTAATATTGGTGTGTAGGCAGCCATCTCAGGTCATTTTGCCTGATGTGCTTTCAGAAAGAGCCAGCATGGAACTGCTTTTAGACAGGCTATTGTTTCTCCTACTCAATGTAACCAAAGGTGTCACAGTGGGACATGGATTTTTACTATTGAGTGCTGTTCTACCAGGGAGAAGGTATCTGGTTACCTTCCCATTGTTCTGCTGATGAGCTGCTGGGGGGGGGGAGAAGGGAGGGGGTGATAGCACTCCAACTTGCAGTGCAGCAGTACAGAGTGACTGAAGTTTATTAGAGCACAAGTCACATGACTGGGGGCAGTTTGCTCTTTTAAAAAAGGATTTCAGTGCAGCAGTCTGCTGGAAAAGCACTATTAACTGATGCCTTTTGAAAAAAAAAAAAAAACATTTCCCACAACAGTATCCCTTTAAAGGAACAGTAACACCAAAACATGAAAATGTTTAAAATAAATGAAGATATAATGTAGTGTTGACCTGCACTAGTAAAACTGGTGTGTTTACTTTAAAAAGACTACTGTAGTTTATATAAACAAGCTGCTGTGTAGCCATGGGGGCAGCTATTCATGCTGGAGAAAAGGCATAGGTTACACAGCAGATAACAGATAAGCTCTGTAGTATATAATGGGATTCTTATCGGTTATCTACCTACTGTGTGTGCTTGAATGGCTGCCCCCATGGCTACACAGCAGCTTTTTTTTTATAAAAACATATACAGTGTGGTTTTTATAAAAACATATACAGCTTTGGAAGTTTATTTATTTATATATATATATATATATATATATCTATATATATATATATATATATATATATATATATATATATATATATAGTCAAATACAAGAGTCCTCTGCACTCAAACCATTATCAATATATTTAAGAAAGAGACATTTTGTGCATACTGCTACTGAAAAATGCCTTACCCTTTAAACAACACAGGGATTGTTTGTCCATATATTGCAATATATTTAAGCTGGCCAACTACGTCAAAGTCATCCCATATCTGGCCAGTCCTATGCTCAATTTTATCTGATTCATTAAGAGTTCTATTGCTTCAATATACATTTTACAAAGGGACTAGGTTTTACATGCAACTTACTTGCTGCTTTCAAAGTAAACCCCCATACTTGGCTGCCCTTTTATTAGACACCAGTGGGATCACCTGACTATAGCTGGGAAGGGTGGGAGCTACAACATGGAGCTGGTCACTGCTCCTGTATAACTATAACAAACAAGGGAAAGTTGTGCTCACCACTATTTTTTAAAACCATTAGGCGGGGGTGCAATGAGGGTGTGACCACAAAATACATATAGTCAAATACAAGAGTCCTCTGCACTCAACCCATTATCAATATATTTAAGACAGAGACATTTTGTGCATACTGCTACTGAAAAATGCCTTACCCTTTAAACAAAACAGGGATTGTTTGTCCATATATTGCAATATATTTAAGCTGGCCAACTACGTCAAAGTCATCCCATATCTGGCCAGTCCTACACTCAAATTGCATCTTATTCATTAAGAATTCTATTGCTTCATTATACATTTTACGAAGGGACTAAAGCTGGCCATAGACCACGATTATCTCGAAACGATCGTACGAATTATCCACCAACTAAAAAGACTGATTTGCCAGGAAAGGGTAGCTGCCTGCTTGGCCCTGCTAACATAGATAGATTGCATTGGGACCGACAACGATTTTTTAACCTGGCCGACCAATTTCCTGACAGATGTCGGCTGAAAAATCGTAAGATGTTCGATCGAATCCCACTAACCGCACGATAATTTCGAAGGATTGGTCGGACTTCGTTAAAATCGGTCGTTCGGCAAGAGAAATCTTTGCGTCTATGGGGACCTTAAGTTTTACCTGCAACTTTCTAGCTGCTTTCACCCTTCTCAGCTATAGTCAGGTGATCCCACTGGTGGCTAATAAAAGGGCAGCCAAGTTTGGGAGTTTTACTTTTGAAAGCAGCTTTTGAATTGTATCATATCCCCTTTATTAGAAATGGATCAGTATAGAACTGGGGATATTGTGTTGATGAGCCACGTCACATTAATCTTGGAATTTAATTGTTTACCTTTGCCTTGTCTTGAGTCCTGAGCCCCAATTAAAAAAAAAACGCACACTCCCAAATAGGAGGCGCACACTCCCAAATGTAAAAGATTATTGCGATCTGTTGATTTGCGGAAAATGCTTGTTTCGAATTTACCTGATTGATAGGTAAGCATTATGTCAAGGAATGACACTCTTTTTTCTTTGGCAGGGAGATGAATCTTCCTTGGTTACCTTTATTGATTATCTTAATAATATTCCATCCACTATTCGGTTTACTGCATCTTGGAGTGGGACTGCAGTTTCATTCCTTGACATAATGATTACCTATCAATCAGGTAAATTCGAAACAAGTATTTTTCGCAAATCAACAGATCGCAATAATCTTTTACATGCCACAAGTTTTCATCCACCGGCATTAATTAAAGCATTACCATATTCACAGATGCTTAGGGTCAAACGGATTACATCTGAAACAGAGGAATTGGGGAAGTCGTTAACAGTAATGGCTGACATGTTTCGTGAGCGCGGCTACACGCAAGAAGTAGTGGATCAAGCGTTAGTGAAGGTAAATGCAGAAAGGCAGAAAAGAGATAACACTAAAGAAAGGAAGGTTTTTGTAACAAAATATACTACGGCTAGTAGATATATCAAGCATATTGTGCAGACACATTGGCATCACCTACAGACAGATGCCATTTTGGGACCTGTTTGTCATGATACCCCAATGTTTGCCTACAAACGGGGGAAGAATTTAAAAGATGTACTTG
This sequence comes from Xenopus petersii, assembly GCA_038501925.1. Taxonomy (NCBI): domain Eukaryota; kingdom Metazoa; phylum Chordata; class Amphibia; order Anura; family Pipidae; genus Xenopus; species Xenopus petersii. Next base: position 90,829,790 of record CM076673.1, on the reverse strand, counting down.
TTAGGGCGGATAATAAATCACATTATCTGACACAACATTTTTTGTCTAACCCACAACCTGGCAATTTCAGATGCTATAACTGTTCGGTGTGCAATAGTATGTTACAAGGGACATCGTTTGCACATCCACGAACAACACAAAGATTTCAGATTAAACATTGAATCACCTGTCAATCTACACATGTGGTATACATGATTGTTTGCCCATGTGGTCTTTACTACATAGGCAAAACAATACAAAAACTCAAGGACAGATTCTTGAAACATAAAAGTGTTATAAAAATTGGGAAAGATACCGCTCCGCTGGTAACACATTGTAGAGAACACAATCATAACATATCATCTCTGCGTCTTATGGGAATTGATCAAATAATTTCCTCTGGGGGTGGCATTGATAGGGACACTTTACTTTTGAGGAGAGAGGCTGAATGGATTTTCCGCCTCGACACTGTTACCCCTTTGGGTTTGAACGATACATTGAATTTGTCCTGCTTTTTGCAGACCAGATAATTTGGATGGCCTATGTTTAGCTTCTGGAGATGCCATGAGACTCATAAGGGATATACCTCCTGGTATGTATGACTGCCCTGATATATACAATAACTGTGACAAATGTATTTATTTTATTTAATAACACATTCTTTTCTTTTTGTTTTAGGGGTTAAATTCATTGCCCCATTATATGCTGATAATGTACCTATATGAGATGTTGGACCAAAAGGGACGCGTTACTGAAAGTGTTAAAGCAGTAATGCCTGAGATGTACTGCCTTTTTTATTCGTTTTGCATGTTATAGTTAAGTTTTGCAGATCTCATATTTATTGAATGTCCTATTTATGGCCCTTCATTTTCATTTAGTAATGTACTTCCAGATGGTGGAACGCATTTGCGTTCCAGAGGGTATCCTAGAATGCACCTGGATCTATAGAAGTATTGTTGGAAGCATTATACATAATTGAAATGGGTCTGAACATCATATTATTGTATTTTTTATATGTTAGCATCGCAATTATTGTGTTTAGCTTCCCTCTCTATGTGTAAATGTGCGAGTTCCGTTCACTTCCGGTTTTTGGAACGCATTTGCGTTCCAGCAGTATTCCCATAATGCATTGGAGATGAATTGCTCACTTTGCAAACCGGAAGTGACATCACACGCGCTGATGTGCGATCGTTTGCCACTGATTGACTGTGTGTGCCACAAGGTATTTAACTGTCTTGCTTGTATTGCTCTTTCTGCCTTTTTCTTTTGATTTTTGTGCCCCTGATGAAGACCTTTATAGGTCGAAACGCGTAGGGCGATATGCTGTTGCCATGTGGGGTAACTAGCATGCAATAAAATTTACTTTTTATTTTATCACAGAGTGTGCTTTCCTTTTTTTGTTTTTTCTGAGCCCCAATTAAGTGAATGTGTCCCTGCCTTGCCCATAACCACCTTCTTTGGATTCCATTTTTCATCTTTGAGCTATAATTTGGCTTCTTGAAATATTTGGGGATGGAGTCACTTTGAGGCATTAGTGTCTGATTCACTTTAAAGCTAAGGGCACATGATGTGGATGATCTACTTTTCTTCACCCGTGTTTTGTAAGCAGGCAGAGAAAAGAGAAAAGCAAATATTCTCCCATTCGCTTTTTCATGTAGTTCCACTAATAGGCATGGCAACAGCCTGTTTGCAGATTTCCACCCGAAAATCATAGCTGCTTCCCCCACTGGAGATGCAAGCTAACATAGCAAATGCTATTGTTTGCCCATTCACAGTGCATGCTAAGAACAGCCCCCTTTTGAGCATACTTCCACTTTGGCCATGTTGAAACACACAGCAATCGTATGGCTGTCCGCTGATAGTCAGGGTGCTTTTCTTTAAAAAAAATTCTGTTGTCTCCCCCATTCGGAGCTTTGTTAGCCTGCACCTCCAGTGGGGGAACAATTTTGATGTGATTGGTGACCTTTAATTTCAGGATTCCTTGATTCCATTTGCATGCAATTGATGTTACACAAAAGAGTTAAGAAGGATGTATGGGAGCAAAATACCTTTGGGAATAGTGCCAAAGCATTCACAGTTACATACATTTTCGCACTTTGCACTTGTGTTTGTAGATGATTATACAGGGTCTCAGTTTTAATGGACACAATGTAATAATCATTTTCTATTTTAATGGTTCTATGCAAGGGTAGGCAACCCACGGCTCCGGAGCCTCATGCGGCTCTTCATCTTGCTTGCTGCGGCTCCGTCTTGCGGCTTTGCCAGTCACGTTGACTATACAGCCTTCGCACCTGCTGGCGGCTCCTTGAGTGTGCAACTGCGGTAAGCTAACAGTTATTTTACCATGGTCACACACTCAGGAAGCCGCCAGCAGGTGTGAGGACTGTATAGACGTCCCAGGAGTGATAGGCAATACCAAGCAGCAGCAAGATGATCATGGTCCTTACCGTGGTCACACACTCAAGACAAGAGATGGAAGATCAGCATGGAGCTTCAGAAACAGAAGCCACATTAAACAAATGAGAACACTAACATTTAATAAGGCTATTTAGTGTTTAATTTATTTCAAAGTAAAATTTAAAAAAAAAATTTAATTAAAAAAAAGGCTAAAACTTTTAAAAGTTTATAAACTGTGTTATGTTTTGCGGCTCCAGACTCTTTTTCTTTAGTTGAATCGGGGGCAAAATGGCTCTTTTGATAGTAAAGGTTGCTGACCCCTGGTTCTATGGGTATGGGAGTTCAATCAAATAGTAATCAACCAGATGTTTGCTTTGCTGCTATGGGCTCTCAGATCTGGATCAACATTCATATTTCCTTCCACTGTATTCTGACAGAGATGCTAGACAGAGAGACAAATTGGCTACCAATTTGGATTGCAAAGTATTGCAGATAAACAAGCTGACGTTTAATAATTTCATTGTGTACTAGTTTCCTCACAAAGACAGTCTGACTGATCAGCACAAATAATGAACCTGGGTTATTCAGAATGATACTTTTGTGGCTCCTTTACCCCAAGCAGGTCCGAATAAGTGGAATATATATATATATATATATATATATTTTTTTTTGTATTCAAACAGTGGAATATATATTTATAATTAAAATGAGTCTCCCTCCATCTCCGTTTCCTAAAAGATTATGAATAATAACTTTTAATAGAAACTGATAAACAATGGATATAGTAGATCAAATAAACATAGGGTCTTTCAGTGTCCTAAATTAAATCCTGTCTTAAATCCAAGCTGACAGGATGGTTGCATTCAGGGTCATTGGTGTTGAAGGCCAATGCTGTGATTCCATCCAGGAACATCCTGATCCAAATATATTTATTGGCAGAACATTCTATTCTTAGAAATCAGCTTTAAAGTCCAAAGTGGAATGCTTCTCTATGCATAGGTGTGCTATCCTTGCATTTCTGATTGCATCAAAACATGATTTTTCTTTTGAAACGTTGCATAAAGTGATTGAAATAAGAAATATTCGAGAAATGTATGAAATAAAGATAAAAAAGGAAAACAACAATAAATGCTGTTAGATAAAAATTTGCAACTGTTTTTGGAGGATAACCAATATCTAACATATTTTAATCCAGCCACGAAATCATTTACTACCTCGCATTTTATAACATGTTGCCACTATTTTAAATTGAGGAACTTGGTGTTTTTGTTGAAACCTCCTTTCTTCAAGTCTCAATGGATATCCGTGAAAATGATATCCAAAAAACCCCAATGAAAAGATCAAGTAAAACCGTCAAAAAGTCAAAAGTTTATTCAAAATAACCTGTAATACACTGTAGACCCACATTTAGAACTACCCTTATGTGTCAATAAGACAAGGATTGGTTTGCAGAATAGGTAAGTTATGTTGGATAGTGTTCCTAATCTCAAAAATAACTAAACATTAAAATTCAGGCTGAGATCTTAGTAGGTGATTGGGACTGTGTCACAATTTCCTTCAGAGGTTATACAGCCTGTTTAAGGCTCTAAAAAAGAAGAAAAATGGGGATATCCAGATTTGAATGGTTGCCCCCATGGCTACAGAGCAGCTCGTTCATATAAATTATAGTAGAACTTCAGTAGCAAACACACTAGTTTCATCAGTGCAGCAAAAGTACATTGTATTTTCATTACTTTAAATCATTTTAGTTTTTTGGTGTTACTTTTCCTTTAAATATACATATTTGCACAGCAAATAGTGCTGTATTTGGATCCAGGGTCGGACAGGGGGGGCTGCCGGGGCTGCTGTCTCAGGGGCCCTCTCGACTGGCCCATAGAAGGGAGGTTTCTGCAGGAGGAATGAGCACGTCTGGGCCGGCAGGGCCCACAAGAGCAGGGCACCCACCAGGCTTTTTCTCATCAGCCCAGTCCAACCCTATTTGGATCCAACAGTGTCTTAAGCACAGCACCTCAGCTTTCTGGAACACAGTCCAGACAGTGGAAATTCTTTCTCTCGGTGTACTGTAAACAGCGATATTATAGTAATATAATAATAATAATTAGGGATGCACCGAATCCAGGATTCGGTTCGGGATTCGGCCAGGATTCGGCCTTTTTCAGCAGGATTCGGATTCGGCCGAATCCTTCTACCTGGCCGAACTGAATCCGAATCCTAATTTGCATATGCAAATTAGGAGCGGGGATGGAAATTGCGTGACTTTTTGTCAGAGAACAAGGAAGTAAACAATGTTTTCCCCTTCCCGCCCCTAATTTGCATATGCAAATTAGGGTTCGGATTCGGTTCGGTATTCGGCCGAATCTTTCACGAAGGATTCGGGGGTTTGGCCGAATCCAAAAAGGTGGATTCGGTGCATACCTAATAATAATAATATAGTGACTTGCAAAGAGGGTGTCATAGCACCCTTAAATACATAAAGTATTTTAAGCATGATCTCAGTGAAGTACAGTGAGTGATGTGTCCTAATTAGTTAATGTTAACCATAGCAGTTAGCAGCTAGTGGTGGTCAGCAAGCAGGATATCTGTGGTTTTCAGCAATTCTCTTTTTGCACTTTTAACACATACAACACATCTCAATAAAGGAGAGGTTCATTTTAAAACGAAAAACCTCATTTTGTTTAAAGAAACAAAACGGCAATAGATTCAGAAACAAAATAGCAGTGCTTTAGGCAAGCCTAGGGGCTGACCACTCTGACTCTATCAGCAAATGTGCAGGACAGTCTCGTAATCATGGTATGGAAGAACTGTTGGATTAACACCAATAAATGAAAGTGTTTTATATTAATGAAAATATATTGTAAAGTTGTCTGCACTAGTAGAACTGGTGTGTTTGCTTCATAAACTCTACTATAGTTTATATAAACAAGCTGCTGTGTAGCCACGGGGGCAGCCATTCAAAGCTAAAAAAGGAGAAAAGGCACAGGATACACAGCAGATAGCAGATATGCTCTGTAATACACAATGGGATTCTTCAGAACTTATCTGTTGTGTATCCTGTGCTTGAATGGCTGCCCGCATCACTACACAGCAGCAAACACATTTTACCAGTGCAGGGCAACAGTACATTATATTATAATTTTCTCAAACCACTCTAATTTTTTGGTGTTTCCGTTTTTAAGTGTCTGGTAGTGAGGTGAGGGGAATTCTTAGTAAATATCCCTAGGCATAGGCCCTTAGATCCCTATATAGAAAGTATTGCTCCGCAAGTAACAAATTTAATGTAGAAAAACAGCACAACACACAGCACAGGAAATGCTTCTCTACCACAATGACACACAAATAAGCCTAGGCAGCCTCAGGTATGTAAAGAGATATTTGTAAGATGAAACATTACAATATGAGGGGCCTGGAAAAAACAAAAGTAGGAATCCAAACAAAAGCAACAGAAAAATAAAAAACAGAAGGGAATATCCAAAAACAAGGTTCTGAACGGAGGAAGAGAACAGTGGAACAAAATGACAAAAAGACAAAGGTAATTTGTCATTATTAGAAAACATAGCCCTATGTGGACTGACAGCCTACATGAGGCTCTATTTGGCAGTAAACCTGTTTTTTTCTTTCAAAACTTTTTTTTATTATCCATCAATATTGACAAACCATTTCAATTTTCCTTTATAAAATGTATGTGTTCTCCTACACAGAGGAGAATTATTACATTGCATGAAAACATATTACATAAAGCTACATTGCCACATTGACATGTAAATAAACATAATGTAATATGCATATCAAGAAACAAATAAACTTGTGTAACAACATGTAATGCCATTTATTACTTTGTATTTGTCTCCGTGTGTATTTTGTCATGTAATAATAAATCTCTCCTTACATTTAGTCATATCGTCCCAGGGTTCCAACCTTATTCTAGTTAAGGGCTCTCCCATCTTTCACAATTAACAGATACATCCATCAATGACTGGTATACCTAATCCAAGGGGTCCAGATTTTCATATAAATATTGTATTTGTCTGAAATAATACTTAACAGTCGTTCATTCACCATAATCCAGTTCATTTTGGTACGAAACATGGATATGGGGAGTGAACGTTTTTTCCAGGAAGAAGTTATGGTTTGTTTTGCTGCAATGAAAATAAATTGAATCAATTTACGCAGATATTTATCAGATACTGGAATTGTTTTATTAAGAAGTACCTGGATGGGATCTTTCCAAAGTCTAACCCCTGTAATTGAGTCTATTAAAGTAAATATTCTGGACCAAAGTCTCATAGCTTCCCTACATTCCCACCATGTATGTAACATTGTCCCTCTATTCCCACAGTTCCTGAAACAGAGAGGGCTACAGTTTGGATAGTATGTATTAAATTTGGTAGGGACCAAATACCATCTACTCACTACTTTATATAAAGTTTCCTGTGCCAAAATGTTAATAGAACTCTTAGCTGTATTTACCAAGATTTGCTGCAATGTATCCTCATCTATAGTGGTAATTAAGTCTTTTTCCCATTGTTCGGTATAGGAAGGAGAGGAAGAATTAGACTTTTTTACTATCTCCTTATATATCAGTGAAATCACTCCATTACTACATGGAAACTTCAAACAAACATGTTCCCAAGGGGTTAAAGTTCCCATATTGGTAGAGTTTCTAAGCACTTCCTTAAGGTAATAGTGAATTTGCATATACCGAAAATATTAATTTTCTGGAATGTTACTTTGTTCCTTAAGTGAGTCCCATTTTTTAATACCTTGAAGTCCTATAAATTGGTATTTAAATCTCAAGTTATGATCTTGCCACCATTCAAAATCACATCTTTGCAAGCCCGGGGTGAAGGCAGGGTTACCACATATTGGCATTGCAGGAAAATAAGAGGAATTTAAAACTATTTTTTTCCGAACCTGGTCCCACACTGCTAATGCCATTTTCATTATTGGGGTAGTAGATTGAGGCCATCCTTGCTTAGAAAGCACGGTAAGGCAGCAGGAGTCAATGGTTTAATACGTTCTGCTTCAATTTGCACCCATAACGGAAGTATGGGGCGGTAGAAATGGATTATAGGCATAATCTGGGCTGCTTAAAAATGTGCTTCTGTGTCACCTGTGGTACATTTACCCCCACTGCCCCCAATTGGGGTAAATGCAAAATACACACCTAAAATAAGGAAAAGGTAAGGAAAATGAAGAAACAGGTGAAGAGTGTAAAAATAAAGAGTGGTGCCAACTGACTGAAAAATTACAGCAAGAGAGACAGGGACAAAGGCAAAAGAAGAATGGAAGAAAAGAACATGGTAGTTATTTTATAGGTTATATTTTATAAGTATATCCAGCATTTAATCAATGACTTGCATTTTCTAGTTACATTGTACTACTGTAAAAAGGTAAGTGTCATTACCATTTCAATGATAGATACAAGTCATCGGTTGCATGTACGTCATGAATGCACAATGAGCAAACAATCAAAAGCACCCAATAGTGCGAAACACAAAGTGGCACAGTATGGGGACCCTGTGGCACTAGGGTGCACATTTCTGCACAATTTAGAATTTTATTTTTTAATTTTAATTATCTCTAACCAATAAAGTTTCTGTAATAACTTACCCCGGTAGGGGTTGTGGAGTTCGGCGGGGACGCCCGTCGCACTCCAAGCGGGGACGCTTGCAGGGATCTTCTGCGGCTAGGGCGCGCACGCCGCTTCCGTCCGCGTCTTAAAGGCGCAGGCGCGCTGACGTGTGACGTCAGCGCGCAATGGCGCGAGTTTTGAATATATTTAAAGGGACAGTTTGTATTGTAGATTACCCGTGATAGGATTTGTTCCTGGTGCTTTAGCTGTTGCTATTCTGTGTGAATCTGTTCCTGATTATCTGTTTTGACCCTTTGCCTGCCTGTTTGACTATTCTGATCTCTGGAACCTGACCCTTGCCTGAAACCGACCTTGACTCTGCTTAATCCTCCTGTTTGACGTTCTGGTTTGACCTCTGCCTGTTATTTGACTCCGATTCTGCCTCAACCCATCTGATTGATCACCTGGTTTTGACCCTTTGCCTTCCTGACGATTCTGTTATCCGCCTGCCTCGATCCAGCCTGTCTGACCATCCGCTTGCCTTGTCCTTTTGTACCGTGACCTTCGGCCTAAAGACTTTGCTAAACAGCCGTGCCGCTTTGCCAGCCAGAACATCTCGCCTTGCACCCCTCGTTAAGTCCAGGTGGCACCCAAGTAAGCTGAGGGCTCCTCCCGAAGCCCAACGTTGGTCACACTACTGGTGAAGCCGAGCCGAGACCAGGGTGCTTGGCATTTGTTCTGGTATCGGGTGCCGGCCGTGACAGTTTCTGTATATGACACTGCTAATTTCATTGTTTGTTTAAAATGTAGTTTCATCATTTCCTTTTGGAAAATATATAATTTATTTGTGCCTATTTATTTGCTCAACACTGTGTCAGTGATTGTAAATATTCTGTTATTCGTGAATCCTGAATCAATATTGACACAGAACTACAAGACAACTACAATAAGTGAGGCGTGATTTTTATTAATGGGAATGAGTGTAATGACAGTCCAAGATGACTGGCTGTCTCAGCTAGAGAACTCTACTTAGTTGTAAAAGGAATGGCCTGGCAAGGGTCTGTGATTTAAATATTAAAAATAGTTTTTAATGGGGCCAAATACACACCAGCCTTGTTTTTTTAACCATATTTTGTGATTTAGCACTTTGAACTTTGAACATATTTTCTAGGAAAATGTCATTAACAAACAAAATAATCTTTAGTCAATGAATCATCTTTTAAGAAGTCTATTAATAAAATAGTTCATATAGGAATATTATTATGCAGAGTACTGTTCATAAAAGTTCTCCATCTAGGTAGATGGTATATGAAGACACATTCTCACGAAGATCTCATTTAGAAGCAGAGCTAAGCAGTGGCGTAACTAGATATTACTGTGCCCCACAGCAAACTATTTTTCATGCCCCAAAATGTCTAGAGGTTGATCTTTTTTTACAAATACTTATTCACATGTATTTGAATTAGGACCTCCTGGGCCCCCGTGGAGACACAGGGTCTGCTTCCTCTGTAGTTACGCCCCTGGAGCTGAGAGCTTGAATTTAGCTTCATATCACTTGGACCATTCCACTTTAACACCCATAAGGAAACACACAAAAGGCATATCTTACCCAAATCTCTGCATTTCAAGCCTCACTTTGGTAATAGCCTCGTATCCCAGAGGGGTGGAGTTTTGGAGTTTGTACCTTTAGGGTGGTGGCAGACGTGGCTACTGGGGGATATTAGTCGCCCAACGACAAATTGCCTCTTCTTCATGGGCTCCTAATCTCCCCTAAATGCCTTCCCTCCAGCTAGAATGTAAATTGCCGGCAGGATGCTTCATTTTCCGAAGTCGCTGAAGTTGCCTCACGAGGAAACTTCAGTGACGCAAAGCCAAAGCAGTCCAAGTGCCATCCTACTGGTGATTTACATTGTAGCCGGCGAGAAGGCATAGGGGAGATTAGTCACCCGAAGAAGAGGCGATTTGTCACTGGGCAACTAATCTCCCCCAGTAGCCTTGTCTGCCACCACCCTTATATTACGTTCCACACTTACAAAATGTGTCGTGATAAAGTAAAGTGGAGACCAATTAAAATGGTGAAATTGGTCAATGGTCAAAACTAGGGTGTCAGGGAGCCGGGAGCTCCCTCCAGGGAGGTTGTCAGGATCAACGAGGAAGCCCTCTTGAGGGAACAAGGTCGCGGTGTCCAAGGGGTTAAACGAAGAATAGTCAGGATCAGGCAAGAGTTCACAGGCAGGCAGAATACAACGAAGTCCAAAGTCCAGGCAAAGGGGTCAGGATACAAGGCAGGAACAGGATTATGCAATAAGGCACACAGGGAACCCAGGATAAGCTTAGGGGAAGTTATCCTATACTTGGGCGCCATTCTGGCATCTAGTTGGCGTTTTTATTTTCAAATTTGGCGCCATTGACGCTCTTGCGCCGACGTCATCGCCCGGCGCCACTACCCACGTGGCGGCCATGGGCACCGCCATTTTGGGAGCGACGCCGGCAAGGATGGACGCGCCGCCCGGAGCTCCTGGGCCTGCTCCGGGCGGCGATCGTTACAGTACCCCCCCCTCACGGGGGGCCTCCGGACCACCAGGACTTGGCTTCTGGGGAAATTTGGAATGGAACTCCCTCACCAGACGAGGAGCATGGACATCAGAGCATCCTTCCCAGGAGCATTCTTCAGGGCCAAAGCCCTTCCACTTGAGGAGGTACTGAAGAGAGCCCCTGGAGATCCTGGAGTCAAGGATCCTTTCCACCTCATATTCTTGTTGGCCATCCACAGAGATGGTAGGAGGAGGAGGCTGGACAACGGAAAAGCGGTTGGAGGTGGCGGGTTTCAACAAGGAGACATGAAACACGTTGGGAATTCGCATCTCAGGAGGAAGCTGAAGTCTGACAGCCACGGGAATGATCACTTCCAGGATGGAAAAAGGACCCATGAACCTCGGACCCAACATTCGGTTGGTACCTTCAACCGAATGTTCCTGGAAGACAACCAGACTTTATCACCGACCTTGTAGGGAGGAGAGGGTCTACGTCTACGATCTGCAAACGTCTTATGAACCAGAGCACTCTTCTCCAGGTTGGACTTGGTTGCGGCCCAAATAGCAGACATGTGGGCTGCATGGTCATCAGCGGCCGGAACATCGGACAACACAAAGTCTTGTGGGAAGGCTTGAGGATGTTGACCATACACTGACATAAATGGGGACCTTCCAGTGGAAGTATGGCAGGCATTGTTATGAGCAAATTCCGCCCACGGGAGGAGATCAGACCAATCATCTTGACAAAGGGAAACGTGGTTTCTCAAAAACTGTTCCAAGGCTTGGTTCACTCGCTCAGCCGCTCCATTTGTCTGGGGATGATAAGCTGAGGAGAAATGAAGATTAATACCCAGATCTTTGCACAGGGAACGCCAGAACTTTGCAGTGAATTGGGACCCTCTGTCAGAAACGATCTCGGCTGGGAAGCCATGCAGGCGAAAAATGAACTGGATGAACAACTGTGACAACTCCACTGCAGATGGAAGCTTCCGTAGAGGGATGAAGTGGGCCATCTTGCTAAAGCGGTCAATGACAACCCAGATCACTGTGTTCCCACTGGAGGGATGAAGTTCAACAATGAAGTCCATAGCCAAGTGCGTCCAAGGACGAGAGGGAACCGGCAACGGTTGTAGTAACCCACTGGGGCGAGAATGACTGGACTTGGAAGTGGCACAAACGGTACAGGCAGAAACAAAGTCTTTGACATCTTTACGGATTGTCGGCCACCAAACTAGACGACGTAAAAGTTCAAGAGTTTTAACAGGACCAGGATGTCCAGCTTGTTTGGAACTATGAGTCTGTTGCAGGATAGGTAGCCGAAGTTCAGGAGGTACAAAAGCCATTCCAATGGGGGTATCAGGAGGGGCAGAAGATTGACCAGCCAGGATTTGATCAGCAAACTGAGGATACAATGAAGCGATGATCTTGACAGGAGGAATAATAGGCTCTAGTATTTCTGGAGTACGATCCACCGGAGTGAAACTTCGAGACAGAGCATCGGCTTTCCGATTCTTGGAGCCAGGGCGAAAAGTCAAGACAAAGTTAAATCGGGAGAAGAAGAGAGACCACCTTGCTTGTCTGGGATTCAGCCTCTTGAGAGATTGAATGAACTCAAGATTCTTATGATCCGTGTAGATCGTGACTGGAATCAAGGAACCTTCAAGGAGGTGACGCCACTCTTCTAAGGCAAGAGTTCTCGATTTCCAACATCATAATTCTGTTCTGCAGGAGAGAACTTCTTAGAGAAATACGCACATGGGTGCAGCTTCCCATCAGAGGGATGTCTTTGGGACAGGATAGCTCCAGCTCCAACTTCAGAAGCATCCACCTCGATGAAGAAAGGTAACTCCGGATCAGGATGGCGGAGAACCGAAGCAGAAGTGAAGGCATCCTTCAAGGATTGAAAAGCTTCAATAGCAGGCGGGGGCCATGAGCTAGGTTTACCCCCTTTTCGGATGAGGGCCAGGATAGGAGCAATACGAGAAGAGAATCCCTTAATGAATTGCCGGTAGTAATTGGCAAACCAATGAATCTCTGGATTGCCTTGGTGCTCAGCGGTAGGGGCCACTCTTGGATTGCAGACACTTTCACAGGATCCATCTCGAAACCCTCTGGGGAGATGATATAACCCAGAAAAGGGATCTTGGACACTTCAAACACACATTTCTCCAGTTTGGCAAAGAGAGAGTTCTTCCTCAAACGAGAGAGTACTTCCTTCACCTGGGAACGATGGCTTGTAAGGTCCTTGGAGAAAATCAGGATGTCATCAAGGTACACAACCACAAACTTTCCCAAGAGATCCCGGAAAATGTCGTTCACGAATTCTTGAAAGACAGCGGGGGCATTGCAGAGACCAAAGGGCATTACGAGATACTCATAGTGCCCATCCCGAGTGTTGAATGCTGTCTTCCATTCGTCACCTTCCCGTATGCGGATAAGGTTATACGCCCCACGGAGATCCAACTTAGTGAAGATTTTAGCCCCCTTCAGTTGGTCAAAGAGTTCGGCAATCAAGGGCAAGGGATACCGGTTCTTAACCGTAATTTTATTAAGACCCCGGTAGTTGATGCAAGGACATAGGCCTCCATCCTTCTTTTCCACGAAGAAGAATCCAGCCCCGGCAGGAGAGGTAGAAGGGCGAATAAACCCCCGCTGGAGATTTTCTTGGATATACTGCTTCATGGCAGTGGTCTCCGCTGGAGAGAGAGGATAAGTACGACCTCTAGGGGGCATGGTTCCAGGCAGGAGATCGACAGGACAATCGTATAGTCGATGTGGAGGAAGGAATTCTGCAGACTTCTTACAGAATACATCAGCAAAGTCCTTGTAAAAGGAGGGTAAAGTCTTTAGATCCGACAAAGAGATATTCAGCCTCTGGAGGGGTTCAGCAGGAAGGCAGTGCTGCTGACAAAATGGGCTCCAACGAGAAATCTGTCCAGCGGACCAATCAATGGAGGGATTATGCAGACGCAGCCAAGGGAGCCCCAAAACAACTGGAACGGAAGGGCAGGAAATAATTAGGAACGAAAGTCTTTCTTTATGCAGTGTCCCAACCTGCACAGGCAATTCCCCAGTCGTCATGGAGATGAATTCAGCCTCCAGGGGTCTGTCATCAATAGCAGTGACACGGAGAGGAGTAGTCAATGGAAACAGGGGAACATTCATATGCTTGGCAAAGAGAGCGTCCATGAAATTACCAGCAGCCCCAGAATCAATAAAAGCTGAGCCAACAATGGTCTTAGATGGCAGACGAATCTGTAAAGGCAGAAGAAACCTATGAGAGTTCTCTTGTGACTTGGGAGTAACACCCCCTACATGAGTCTTAGCAAGGTTACCTTGAAGAGGGGAACTCAGAGGCTTCACAGGACAGGAGTTGGCAAAGTGAGAATGACCCCCACAGTAGAGACAAAGTCCAGCCGTACGTCTCCGGAGTTTCTCCTGTTCAGAGAGACGAGCTCTTCCGACTTGCATAGGTTCCTCCGGAGGAATAACTGAAGGCTGCGGGGAGGTAGGAGGTAATAGAGGTCTTTGAAAGCGAGGAGCCAACATGGGTGGGAATTTCTTGACTCTGTCCTTATCAGCTTGATGTTCTCGCTGACGAGTGTCCACCTTGACAGACAAAGCAATGAGGTCTTCTACTTGCGTGGGTAATTCATGGGAGACCAGGTCATCTTTGAGGCGGATAGAGAGACCATTGTAGAAAGCAGCTTGATAGGCATCATTGTTCCAGCAAGTCTCTGCAGCGAGGGTACGGAATTCAATGGCATATTCCGCTACACTGCGATTACCTTGGCGGATCTGGAACAGACGAGAAGCGGCCGTCGCCACCCGACCGGGAGCATCGAACACCGTCCGGAATTCATGAAGGAAGGCTTTGGAATCATCAATTAAGGGAGACTCCTTCTCCCAGTGTGGAGAAGCCCATTCAAGCGCTTTCCCCGCCAGACGAGTGATCACGAAACCAACCTTTGCACGTTCAGAGTTGAATTCCGCAGGTTGTAGGGCGAACCGGATCTGGCACTGATTCACAAAACCACGACAGGCTTGAGGGTCGCCGCTGTAGAGAGGCGGTGCAGGAATTCGCGGACCAGAAGTGGTGGATGAAGTAGCCATATCGGCAGCAACTAGCGTGGGCGTTTTCGGCGTTGGAGTAGTCGGCGTTAGCATGGATAACTTTTCCAAAATCTCCTCCAGCGTGTGTCCGACATAATTTTGCCGAGCTTCGTACGCCTCCATGCGGGTATGCAGACCTCGAAAGGCCCTGCCGAAATCCGGCGGAGCTTCCTCAGTGGGATCCATGGCCCAAGTATAATGTCAGGGAGCCGGGAGCTCCCTCCAGGGAGGTTGTCAGGATCAAGGAGGAAGTCCTCTTGAGGGAACAAGGTCGCGGTGTCCAAGGGGTTAAACGAAGAATAGTCAGGATCAGGCAAGAGTTCACAGGCAGGCAGAATACAACGAAGTCCAAAGTCCAGGCAAAGGGGTCAGGATACAAGGCAGGAACAGGATTAGGCAATAAGGCACACAGGGAACCCAGGATAAGCTTAGGGGAAGTTATCCTATACTTGGGCGCCATTCTGGCATCTAGTTGGCGTTTTTTTTATTTTTATTTTTGCGCCGACGTCATCGCCCGGCGCCGCTACCCACGTGGCGGCCATGGGCGCCGCCATTTTGGGAGCGACGCCGGCAAGGATGGACGCGCCGCCCGGAGCTCCTGGGCCTGCTCCGGGCGGCAATCGTTACATAGGGTCAGGAAGAGTATGCACCTGCAAAGGGCACAACTGGTGGGTTGGAGTGCAATAAAAACAATATACTGATTTTTACTGAGTCTACCATTCTTGAAGTTCAGTTGGAAGTAAGCAGTTGGAGGGGAACAAGTGGTAATGGGGCAAGAAGTGCTTTCTTTTGGTGCCAGTGCCTCTTGGCCCAGCTTGGTCTGCATCATCATTATTGTGTGCTGATCCTATCCATATCATTTGTTATGACTAAGATGTTGCAAGACATCCTAAGAGGTTTACACAAGCTACTGTGAGGAGCATGGGAATGCTTTGTCTGAATGTATTGTATCTTCATACATAGAGACACACTAGAGTGCCCTGCATCACAAATCCTCGTGCCACATTACAGCATGACCAAGTTTGCATGGCCCTCCCCCAGTTGACTACAGTTATTACCTAAATGATTATCTTGTCCCCTGTTTTTTTGGTCCTGTTAAAGAAAAGTTGGCCTCAGTCATCAAGTAATGACCTTTTAATATGTGCTCATGCCCCTGATCCACCATAACATTTCAAAAACATTTTACTGCTCCACCCCTTAACCACACCGACCCTATACATAGGCCTATGACTGCAGGGCCACTTTTAACAGCGTGATGGTGACCCTCCCCATGGTATTTTTATTTAAATTGATATTATACCCATGTCAGTTGTGTAAGTTTTTTTTAAACAACAGTATGATTATATTTTACCTTAGACATAGTGCAGAATAACCATTCTTGGATTGATTTTTTTTTTTGTTTTATGTTTTTTGTTTATGATTGACAACACCAATTATTTGTCAAAAAGTTGTTTGTCAGGGTCAACGGGGCCAAACTGGGGGGACAAGCTCTACAACTGTCATGTAGCCATATATATATATATATATATATATATCTTTTGATATATTGCTTCCCATACACAGCTGGAATTCAGCCTTTTGTATCTAATTCAAGGCAATGAAATTCATTTGACATAATCTGGAAGTCTGCCAAGCTCCTGCCTGTTGGCACCATCAGACATTTCTATAAAAGAACATTGTTTTACTATAAAGTAAATGCAAACTATAGGCTTATCCTTCTATAATGAATGATTTCAGTTTGTCACAGTAATAACAAATATACATATACAGTATACACATAGAAAATTAAATAGCACAGAGGTTTACAATAGATTTCAATATCGGTATCTCTCTTCCCTGTTTACATAAATTTTGCACATGGAATATCATGAAACTTAAAATTAAATCCTTGCTTATCACTACAAGCTTTTATATTGTATGCAGTCCATATACTGTATCACAGTCTAATTTCCATTCACATCCTACAATTCTTCCTCCATTGGTTTTATGCACATATTACCATTTGACATTTGATTGGAAACATTGATTTGATCCTGAAAATTCCATGCAACAATGATTTAGTGACATCATTACCAGCTTATAAAATCAAAAGGTCACAGACTAAGTTAGCTACTGAAAGCAAATATATCCAGAGTCTGTGACAAAGGACTAGTAATACTAAAAAAAGAGAAGCACATGTGGCGGATTATGGCACGAGAATGCATTTCAGTGCCAAAATCCGCAGCATGTGCCTGCACCCAGAGCAACACAGTGGTTCCAGGTGCAGATGAGCAAGAAGGCTGATGTTAGCACAGAGGCCAATTCTTGGCCTACATTTTTCTGCAGAATGAGAATCAGCTTCATGTGGCATTAGCCTTAGGGGAAAAACATACTGCCGAGAAACATTAGGTAGCACAAAGAGTGTTAAAAGTAAACGTGCTGTATTCTAATCTTCTAAACTCTAATGTAGTTTGTCTCTTTTCAGTTCTGCTGTTCAGCCATCTTTTATGTTTGTTTAAAGAAATACAACTTATTGTATTCACTGGCCTTAGGAAAAAAAAATATTCATGGCTGGTTTCCAAAAGTTTTGGAAAACGCTGTGGTAAAAAAAAGCTTACTTTCTAGAAACTGAATAACTTTTGATAGAGTTTGAAACTCATTTTGGGTATTTTAGTTCCTGGTGCTTCCTGGCTTTTTACCTGCATACAAAGTAACATTAACTTTTGTTGCTGTTAATTAACTAACCTGACACACATGCCTGCCAAGGACAAATGTTTGACAAAACTTAAAGTTATGGTTGCACTTGTATGTGGGGAATATATATTTCTGTACCCTTCTATTCTCTCAAAGAGTAGCAATTGTCAGATTTTAAGTCTGACTTTAAAATAGAAGAGCTAGCGATCATTTTTAAAACCAATAGATAAAGGCTATTTTGCCATACATACTTATGTTTATTTCAAAAGCCACTGTCAAAATGCAATAAATCGTTTGAAATCACCTTACCTTGCATTAATAAAAATCAGGAATGCAGCAGGTCAATAACCATATAATTAAACATGATTTTATATGAACATACTAGTTGTTAAAATGCTTTAAATATATATTATGTGATCAGTGTTGGACTGGGAGGCTCTGGGCTCACCGCCACAAAGCCCCCTTCGAAAACTCCTGACTGGGGTGCAACCCCCTACGGGCCAGCCGGCAATATTAAACATCGTGCCAATAAATCACAGTACATATAAAAACACTTAAAAACTAAATAATGCTGTTAAGTAAGGCCCTTATTTAAGGAAGGAAGGCAGCAAATGTTGTGCATGTGGTTGTAGTGCATTTCTCTCTGAAAATCTTAGTAGAATGGGTCATTCCAGTGCTATTGTTAAAAAAAAAGACCTGCTGAAGAGGTTACAATTTGCCAAAGAACACATGGCCTACAGAGTGATGGCGCAACATTTTGTGGACTGATGAAAGCAAGATTGTTCAGTTTGTCAGATGACCCCCAAACACTGAATTCAAGCCACAGTACACTGTGAAGATAGTGAAGCATGACTCCATGCAACACAGATGTTCTCAAAAACAGTGATTACACAACTAAATATTTGTTTAGTGATTTAAAGGGAAGCAACACCTTGAAAATTTTTCAGTTCATACAGTGAATGTTTGAGTTTGTAAAGAATGCAGACATTGCTGTATTTTGGAACAGCCTACTATTCCCTTTTCTTCACTTTCTGACCCATTTCTTTTGTTTTGATTTGGAATAGAATGTGCAGTGTTACCAATGTATTTGCATGTATGGAAATAAAAGCCATTATAAAGATTTTGAGTTTTAATACACTGCTATTATTCTGAACACTGTAGTTGTTGGGTGTTATAGTGACTCAGTCAGGCCCAGATTTGTGGCAACAAAGGCCTGGGCCAGAAAAAATATATGGGCGCTTGCCACCCAGCCACAGTTTAAGATGCACTGGGGAAGTGTAGCTCCCCAGTGCATGTGCTCGCGAGGAAGGAGGGTGTGCTGGTGGGTGCTAGGACCACGGGGCACCCATGAAGGAAGTCCAGGCTTGGGCTCAGTGACCGAGATGCTGACAAGTACAGTATACAGTGGTGTGCAAAACTATTTGCCCCTTCCTGATTTCTTATTCTTTTGCATGTTTGTCACACTTAAATGTTTCTGCTCATCAAAAACCGTTAACTATTAGTCAAAGATAACATAATTGAACACAAAATGTAGTTTTTAAATGAAGGTTTACGTTATTAAGGGAGAAAAAAAAAAACTCCAAATCTACATGGGCCTGTGTGAAAAAGTGATTGCCCCCCTTGTTAAAAAATAACTTAACTGTGGTTTATCACACCTGAGTTCAATTTCAAAGGTTATAAAGCCATTTCTAAAGCTTTGGGACTCCAGCGAACCACAGTGAGAGCCATTATCCACAAATGGCAAAAACATGGAACAGTGGTGAACCTTCCCAGGAGTGGCGGCCGACCAAAATTACCCCAAGAGCGCAGAGACAACTCATCCGAGAAGCCACAAAAGACCCTAGGACATCTAAAGAACTGCAGGCCTCACTTGCCTCAATTAAGGTCAGTGTTCACGACTCCACCATAAGAAAGAGACTGGGCAAAAACAGCCTGCATGGCAGATTTCCAAGGCGCAAACCACTTTTAAGCAAAAAGAACATTAAGGCTCGTCTCAATTTTGCTAAAAAACATCTCAATGATTGCCAAGACTTTTGGGAAAATACCTTGTGGACCGACGAGACAAAAGTTTAACTTTTTGGAAGGTGCGCGTCCCGTTACATCTGGCGTAAAAGTAACACAGCATTTCAGAAAAAGAACATCATACCAACAGTAAAATATGGTGGTGGTAGTGTGATGGTCTGGGGTTGTTTTGCTGCTTCAGGACCTGGAAGACTTGCTGTGATAGATGGAACCATGAATTCTACTGTCTACCAAAAAATCCTGAAGGAGAATGTCCGGCCATCTGTTCGTCAACTCAAGCTGAAGCGATCTTGGGTGCTGCAGCAGGACAATGACCCAAAACACACCAGCAAATCCACCTCTGAATGGCTCTCATTTAAAAACTGCATTTTGTGTTTACTTGTGTTATCTTTGACTAATAGTTAAATGTGTTTGATGATCAGAAACATTTTGTGTGACAAACATGCAAAAGAATAAGAAATCAGGAAGGGGGCAAATAGTTTTGCACACCACTGTATTTACAGATTCTGTATTTCTATGGCATTAATTGGTAACGAAGTGTTATGCTGTTAAATAAATATGATTGGTGTCTTATTTGAGGACCTGTCAGGCAATCCTGTAATGGTTAATTGGCTGATTCTTCTGCAGTAAATTCCATATTCACCCTAAGGTAGAGACTCTAAAGGTTTGTGCATTGTAGACATTAATTATGCTTGGGATATAATGACATGTTTGTTTGTGTTATGTGCAGAGAAGGAAGATTAAATAATACCATTGTTTGCCATTTCTGACAGAGGTCACATTTGATTACGGGTACACAGCCAAGTTGCTTAGAAGGTAGGGCACATGCACATGACTCTTGACTAGCTAGTTTCTACAGGTTGCCTTGGTATGCAGATGAAGATTGTGAAAGCTTATAGCTTACAAAGGCAAGGCTGAAGCATTTGATTCTGGGATGGATACATTTAGAGTCTAGCAAATTAAGATAAAGGTACAACAATACACTTAAACCTCCATTGTAATAGGTTACTGCAAAAAATTTTTTTGGAGCCACAAACACAAAATTCATGATGTGCTTCAGTGATTTCTCTATTTAAACTAAAAGTATCCTGATCCTAGAGAAAAAGGAAAACAAACTTCAACTATGTTAAGAAATACTTATTTTACATTAATATAAAAAGTCAAGAGGTGTAGCCACTATCCTTACCAGATACGTAGACTGATGGGCTTTTACATATACAGTACATGTAGGTGTCACTGCTATACTGACAGTTACACTCCAGAGCGGTCCTAATAAAAGGACTCGTATAAGTGACAAGAATGAAGCTCAGCTACTTTTTACAACTAGGTCAAGTTATTATTATGGATGACGTCAATTATCCAGATATTGACTAGGGTAATGGGGTTGCCAAGTCAGAAAAAGCTAGCAGGTTTGTGAATATGCTGAATGAAAACACTTTTTCTTTCAGTTTATGCAAGAACCCATTCGAATGATTCTCTGATTGGGATCTTGTAATAACTAATACAGAACTAATTTCTAGCATTTGTGTGGATGAGCATTTTGGGAACAGTGATCATAACATCGTCTCCTTTGAGATTATGTTGCAGAGAAAACTCTAACAGAATAACCAAAACACTAAATTTTAGATGTGCAACCTTTGCCAATATATTGGCATCACTGCAACATATTAACTGGGAAATTCTTTTCATATGGTTAAACACAGAAGAAACATTGGATATCTTTAAATGCTGCTTAAATAGAGGTCTGTATATTCCCCTTGTAAGCAAGGGATGTCATCACAAAACCAAACCTTTGTGTTTTGGTAGCAGTGTGTGTTGAGGTAGGTGAGAAAAACTGACATTTTAATTACATCCATTGGCTTGTTCAAGACATTGTGCTCATAAGCAACACAAGGGCACACATAGATCAGCCAGTGAATGAAAAAGCCATGTTTTTTACTCCCACACTTGCTACCATTCAAAACCAGATAGGTTATTGGTGAGTGACAACACCAAAAAAAATTATGGTTCAAGGTAACAGATGCTTAATTTACAGATATAAATACATAATTTAGACCCAGTTTTTAGATTGCCTGCTTGTCAAGTAGACTCTGAAGGTACAGTTTTCCTTTAAACTGGATTCAGGAAAGGCTGATCATGTTTGCTGATCACCAATAATGTCCAAATCTAAAAAATGTATCGATACAATTTGGACCATTGGATAGGAGTATTGGACTGACTGCGTGCAAGTAGTACTCTGCTCTCACAATGCCATTGCCAGCAAGTCAGAACTTTGCTAACTGCAAGTATAGATCCTGAGGATGCAGGTTTAAAGGAATAGTTCAGTGTGAAAATAAAAACTGTGTAAATAGATAGGCTGTGCAAAATAAAAAATGTTTCTAATATAGTTAGTTAGCCAAAAATGTAATATATAAAGGCTGGCGTGAACAGATGTCTAATAAAACAGCCAGAATCCAACTTCCTGCTTTTCAGCTCTATAACTCTGAGCTAGTCAGCGACTTGAAGGGGGGCCACATGGTACATTTCTGTTCAGTGAGTTTGTAATTGACCCTCAGCATTCAGCTCAGATTCAAAAGCAACAGAAATGACCCATGTGGCCCCCCCTCAAGTCTCTGATTGGTTACTGTCTGGTAGCCAGGGCAACCAGTCAGTGTAAACAAAGAGAGTTGAAAAGCAGGAAGTAGTGATCTGACTGACTTGTTATACATGAAATCACTCCAGCCTTTATACATTACATTTTTGGCTAACTAACTATATTAGAAACATTTTTTATATTGCACAGCCTATCTATTTACCCAGTTTTTATTTTTACACTGAACAATTCCTTTAAGGGAAACTTTTTCAAGGCTATGGTTGCAGCAGCATATGGTTTATGAAAGTGGAACACTATTTATCAACAGTTAATTGTAGTTGAACAGCAGGGCAATAACGTTTTCTGGAATTGTGACCTCCCAACAAAATCAAAATTTCTTAGGAAGATGCCTCTGCTGCCTATCCTTAATTCTGGCCTTGTCAAGGGGCATTTGATGTAACAGATGTGGGTACCATAAGCATACGAGTGGCTTATGTATAGGCTGCCACGTTTGTTTTTAGCAGTCTGGGCAGGTGACACGGAGGGTGGTGATGTATTGTTCTAGATGGAGTAAAATTATTGATACTTTTTTTAGTCTGTTATATAAACAGAGTATACAGAGTATGCATTTTTTATATATGATGTTGGCTTGGTCACACACAGCAGTTCTTTGCAAAATCAATACTGTTGTAGACCATTATAAAAGAATATGGGGCTGAAGTGATGGCAACCAATACAGTGAGAACAAGTTAAAAAATAAAATAGTTTAATTGATTAAAGTGTGTTAGTTTGGTAACAGTCATAATTTTGCAAATAAAAAACATGTCTGCGCTTACACGTCTGGCACCAGAGGTGTGGTAGTGTGACAGTGAGAATATCCAGTTTCTCCCCTAGCATCTGCTTGTCAGTTAATAGGTAAATAGCCAGAGTCTGCAATAAAACCTAAAAAATAGATAAACAAAACCACACATTACATTCATCTGTAACTTGGGTTGGCTATCCTGGAGGTGGAATTTGGTAGACATAACCATGGTTACAATTACAAAATTTATCACAAAATTGCCTGTGAATACTTGCCTAGGGGCTAGTGTCTTACTAGCTGGGCCAGTGAAATACTGGCCAGATGGTAACCCTATCTGTGATACGATACATCTCACAATAAGTACAAAAGGGGGGGGGGGGGGGGAAGAGAGAAGAAAAAAAAAAAAATTAACACAACAATCCCCAACAACCACCACCTCATAAATAAAGCAAACTAGTCCATGTTAAATGCTCTACCTTTATTACATTTCAATCTAAAACAGTTCTAAAAAAAATAAATTTTAAATTTCATCTTGTGATTATAAAGTGCATCAATTTTACAATACTTGTGTACAAAAATGTATATGTCTTAAAAATGCAAACATGCAGGAAAAAAAGGCACTTCTAGGCACAATACTGCAAAGAAAGGGATAGAGACATTTTCTCTACACAATCACAGACTGCAATTAGAAATGCATAGTTTGGGAATGAATCAGCCTTTTCTGATTCTAAGTCTAGCTTCTACATTCTTGGTCAGCAGTAAAGACTTACCAATATTTTAAATTTACAGATAAAGATATTTATTAAAACAAGTAAAGCTGGCAATTCACATGTGCCAAAGGATTAGTAGAGATATTATGCACCACACACAGCAGGGCTGGAAACATCAAGTATGAACTTAGATCTTAGCCTAATTCTAATTCATTTTAGAATGGAACTTGTTTTTGTTTATTACCACTAAGCCCAAAGTTTTAAGTGTTTAAGGGCAGAGACACACGCTCAGATTCAGGGAGATTTAATCTCCCCAAACTGCCTCCCGCAGGCTAGAATCTAAATCGCGGCTGGAATGGCACTCTGAGCGCTTCGTTTTCCGAAATCGCCAGAAGTTTCCTCGTGAGGCAACTTCGGAAAACGAAGTGCGCCGATTTCCATCCCACCGGTGATTTACATTCTACCCGGCGGGAGGCAGTTCTGGGAGATTAGTCGCCCCGAAGACGATTTATCGATAGGCAACTAATCTCCCCGAATCCGTGTGTGTGTCTTTGCCCTTAGAGAAAGAAGCCACTGCTGTTAATCAAGGAGAGGTGACAATATAATTTAAGTGCACAAACGTCATGCCATATGGCAAACCACACAGTTCCATGTACAGCAATCGTAGATAAAAATATTTGACGACCAGCAGCCAACCTGAATGCTTATGGTAAATATCCAGACATTTTTACATATAGGGTGTACCTCGGCACATAAATCACTACAGGGCCCACAGTCAGAATGCTTCATTTCAGAAAAAAATATGGCCACAATCATAAAACATGTCATGGTTTTTGGTGGTCTATTCTATCTGTAAATTCTCTTGTTCTACTAACACTGGGCTTTAATAAGCACATTAACCTGTTTGCATGATAAAAGCACCGGAGGAAACCAAAGGGGGCAATTACATTTGCATGGGGGGAATATGGACCTGCATTTGTTTACTTAAATTGGGGGGGGGGGGGAAGAGGATGACAACAATGAGAGCTAATTGAGCCAAACAAAATGCAGATATTAAAAACTACACATTAGGGGAAATTCTTGAAGGCACAGATCAGTTGAGAGATGCAATACATTTTTACATCAACTTTCTAGAGTTTCCTGCACATTTTACAGAGACCTGGTTAAAGTGCAGAAAAGAAGCTTGGCAGTCCTTTAGATCAAAACACGTAATACTTAATGCTGCAGTACAGTACCAAATCTAAAGGGGCATGTCAATGAATACTCTGGCCCTGGTGCAAAATTTGTGCACAAAGTGAGGCAGTGAAACATTCAAAACTTTTACACGAAGACGCCCAACCACATCATTTCACCTGAGAAGAGTGAAATATCGTAAAAACCATAACAAGAGGAAAACATGGACAGCTTTTTAGTGTGATAAAATGTGGCATAAATATCAGAAATCCCAGGAACATGAAAAGGTTTCCAGCTGGTAATGTCGAGGGAGACAATACTAAAGTACTAAAGTAACAAAGTGGATAGGTAGCAGCAACAAAAAGGAAAAGGCTAGCAGCACTGTAGGTTATCACTTTTCCTGGCTTCACCACATCATTACTTTGGTGCAAGGTGCTACTTTGGATAAGTAATAGGACACCAAACATCCCTTAAAAAGGAAAGCTAGATACAAGACAGCATTATAACCTAGTATAGGTTATCAGTTCATTGTGCATTACCAGTCCCAACAAGGACATATTTCACATCAAATCCCAACTTTACCTTATTGGGATTGGCACCACAAGAAACTTCTTTGGCGGTCTCCTCCCATATATGTATATTAATGCAATTTTAATAATAAGGTCCTAGTTTATCAAATCCAGAGTAGGTTGGTAATTCAGGGAAAATGCCATAAGAGCACCTAGGACTCCCATACTGATCAACAGACACGCAGACAGGATCATAATGGTGACTTTCAAAGTTAGAGGGAATCCTATGACCATGTCTAACAATTCTGTAGTTTAAACCTTTATTACTATCCCAAAAAATTCTTCCTTCACAATCAAAATACACAGCAAATTCTAGCCTTGCATTGGATTGGATACTATCTGGCAAACTGACATCAAATGAGAAAGTATCTTTATCGGAACCACCATAAGAGTCCTTAACATACTGACAGTCATAGTCTGTGTACGTTTGCCAACTATCAAAGGTTATTCTTATCTTTACACACTTTTGGAAGGCAAGATTTTTAACCTTTACAGTACCAACAAGAGCTTTGTCTTTAAGCATGCAGTTTTCAAGACAAACACTGTCTGCCTTCAATCGATTCCTGAAGTCCAAGTAATCGGCAGAAGGTTGCACAAAGTCCAAGACAAAGTGTTCCTTCTCCACACTTGTCAGGTTGACTATGTTATCAATTAATTCGGATATGTTAAAAGGAATTTCCAGTTCATCATCAAAATCAGAATATACTTTCACCATGGTAAGTGCAAGGCCTCGACTGTCTGCAAATGAAACCCTCTTTTTAACTTTATTTTCTTGGTTGCTCAGTTCACTCAGCAACGTTTTATCAGTTGTCTGGATGCATGGTCTCAAGGGCTCATTAGACTGGGCAATCCTGCATTCAACACGGTCTTGTCTCAGTGGGGAACGCAAGTAAAACTTCATGGCGATGTCTAACGCCATAGTCGTCTTATGGGGAAAAAAGTCCAGAACACTAGAAAATAAGAAATTCACACATTAAGAACACTGAGACAACAGTCCGATATTGCTTTATTTCAGTTACTTTACTGGTCATAAGAATATAAATTTTCAGAACAAACTTGCTCTATTGCCTAAACTACTTAATCTCTTGAAAACCCAATACCCACACAGTTTCTCAAATTCTATTTCTGCAGATGGACTTTCCCTGCTACAGCAATATACCAGCTGCTGTAGATTTCCTTACATGGAAGTGCTATTTCATCTTGTTTTATTGCCTTTCTAATCTCTTCCCAAATCAACCCAATTAGTCTAGCAATCTTGTTACAAAAGACTGAGTTTCATGGTTAACAAGGTTCTGGTTCTCCAGTAGAGTAGAAAACTTTTCCATATCACACAAGCAAACAAAAGGGGTAGTTCAACATAAAATTAACTTTAAAAAAACAAACAAACAAAAACAAGTGTTTTTTTATTTGCTTTTTTGATCAGCAGCCAAGTAGATAGGGTCCTAATTATCCTAGTAACCACAGCCTGGTTGAAAAGAAAAGTTTAACAAACGTTCGGCAGTTTTCACTGCTAGGTGACCCCCATTTGAAAGCTGGAAAGGGTCAGAAGGTGGCAAGAACTATTTAAAATAAATAAATCAAATCAAGAGAATTGTAAATTGGAACTACCCAAATAACTTAAAAGTGAACTTTAAGAGTAGCATATTGATCCCTTGCCTCTATGTTGTATTACTCATCTGTTTCATCCATGCCTAAAAAAAGAAACAGTTCATGATCCACACCTCTACACTATGGTATCAGCAGGTAGCATTTAAAGGCTGCCTCTTTAAAAGCAAACATCTTATTGCTTGATATGGGTTATTGTATCAGGGCAAACATTGTGCCTTGAATTACACATGGGGGTATGATGAAGAGCTTAAATTAGGAAAAGATTATAGCCAGCATATTGCGGTCAGCATTTTTTATGCCAAGACCACGAGGAAAACATTTCTCATATCTGGGCACATTTATATTTAATGCATAAAGTATAGCATGGCATTTGCTTAAGAAAGTCATGGATGCACCATATCGACCAGCGACCATGGGGTGGAGGGGCAGCGGACATGAACAAAAATAACTAAAAATCAAAGGCTCACAGTCAGCCAAATCCCAAAGCAAAGCTGTGATTCTGTGCATCTCTATTTCAAATACTTTTTAAAATGCAACAAACCCAGTTCAAAACATTTTATTAAGTATGTAGTGAATCTAGGAATCATGTGACTTCATTCTGAACAAACTTATTTGACAGGTTTTAATAATTGCTGAATGTGCATGTAAAGGAAAACTATAGCCCCAAAATGAATACTTGAGCAACAGATAGTGGCATATTAAAGACTGTTATCAAACTGGAATATATATTTAAGTAAATATTGCCCTTTTACATCTCTTGCCTTGAACCACCATTTTGTGATGGTCTCTGTGCTGCCTCAGAGATCACCTGACCAGAAATACTACAACTCTAACAGGAAGAAGTGTGGAAGCAAAAGACAGTTAATTGTCTCGTGTGTATAGTTTGTGTGCACTGTGAATCATACAATCCCAGGGGGCGGCCCTTATTTTCTATTTATGATTACTCAATAGCACATACTACTAAAAAAGTATATTATTATGAAAATGGTTTATTTACATGAAGCAAGGTTTTACATATGAGGTGTTTTATGCAATATCTTTTTAGAGACACCTATATTGTTTGGGGGATATAGTTTTCCTTTAACAATCGTCTCTTAAAAATAGAGACAATAACCCTATCTGAAAATGCAAACTTGCTGAAGCTTTGGTAGATAATTCAGTAATTTGCATCTAAACAAGTCAAGTTAGTCTGTGTGCCTTATAATGGCTTTAATATAGCCGATCATCAAAAATTAAGTGTTTAAAAAATAAATCAAAGATTTCCTAGGTTTTGCAGTAATCAAAGTTTGCTTGTCATGAATTTAAACAGCATGGAAAGTTACAGAAAATATTTATTTTACTCTGCTTCAAGCCAAAGTCAATTTACATGGATTCTAAACCTCTGGGCTGAATAGCAGTTATATTGACAAACAAAAACTGAACATTTTTAATGGATGATACTGGAAAGTTTCTTTGAATTACATTTCCTTACATGAAGTGAGTTGTATTTTTGGTTTATATCTCCTTTAATAATCTTATGGTGACATGGATGTGCAGTGTTTAATGTTAAATATACAAATCTATGGTTACATCAACCCTTACATTTCAGACTTACAATATTAAAATTTGTACAAGGAATGTTCAAAGTAGGCCAAACATGGTTTGCAGCAAAAGGACATACACAGATTGTCAAAATGTTATAAAAAATAATAAAAGCTTTCCAGTGCAGGGATAATGTTAAGTTAAATATCAGTTTTCATGCACCTTATAATTACCATTTTCTACTGTAAGCAGATAGTTTATATTACAAACTAACAGGGATCATGGGGACCATTCTAATTACCCATTATGTTAACACTACCTTTCATCCTCCACAAAAAAAAAAAACACACATACATACACATTTCCAGTAGTTAAATATGAATGCAAATCAAATATGCAAAGTGTTCCTGGCAGTCAAAGAATCATCATCAAATGTATACTGTACAGCGGTGCTTTTCAGACATTGAGGTGACAACCCTCTATTCTGACTCCCAGAACATTTGTCAGCCTTTGCCCCCACCACAAAAATTAGAAAAAAAAATATTGCAAATGTAGAAGACAGTGTCATAGAAGTCCCTGAAGTATAGAGAGCAACATCAGCATTGTAGAGACTGTTGATCGCCTTAAAATATCAGCAATAATTGTCTTAAAGGGGACCCATCACCCAGACATAAAAAGCTGTATAATAAAAGTCAATTTCAAATTAAACAAAATACAAATTCTTTTTTTTTTTTTTTTTTTTTTTTTTTTTTATTAAAGCATTAATACAGTAGCTGTTGTAAATGCATTTAAAAATTTCAGCTTGCCCCTCCTCTATGCCTTAGACATAGAGGAGGGGCAGGCAATTACTTTCCATTCAGCACTCACTAGATGTCACTGCACTCCCCAAATTCCCCAGCTCTCTTTACTATTTAGTTGTGTAACCAGTGCATGGGGATGTACATCAGGTCCCTCTTTATGGTGACAAACAAGATTTTGAGACAATGCAAAGCTTGCCTTAATAAAAAGGGTCAAGTTTAAGACAACTTTTTATTTTTTTGTGTTTTTTATTAATTGTCCACTCCAGTTTTGGAATTTCTATTGCCATCTGGGTGCTATGCTAATTTGGTCCATAGCAACCAGATTCAGAAAATCAGAATGAATGATAAATAGCAGAGGACCTCAGAAAGAAAAAAAAAAAGAATATAAAAATTAAAATGTAGTCCCATAAGTTATATGTTCTGTGGATGCTGTATCAAACAACCTTGACATCTAGGTAGTATTTTAAATGACAAGCTGGCAAATAGCAGAACAAAAATAAATTAAAAAAAACTACTAAAATGAAGATCAAATGAAAAAACAGGAATATAAAGAACATGCTAAAAACAAATAATGTAAGGGAAATTTCTAAAAGCACAAGTGATGCCCTAATTCACCTTTTGGCTGAGCTCACATGTACTACTTTTAGCCCTACAGTGGGTACAGTAGCACTGTTAGAAACATATGCTTTACAAAAAATTTGCATCTGTACAGCTAAAAAGCAAAATGGTTATACTTTTGACTATAAACACAATTCTAAACAGTTATAGCCACTTCAACATACATCAAGGAAGAAGCATTGAAAATGGGGAGAGAGAGATTATAGAAGACAATACATTAATAGTGAACTAAAGTTTTAAATATTGCAATATTACCTGGATGAGTTCATATGTGATGAGGTCCAGGGCATTTAAAATGCCTGAATGTCAAGTTGCCGATGAAGAATACAAATACCCAGAAGCAAGGACAGAGTGGAAACAGAATTGGTGCCGCGGGAAGCCGTTGTCTACTGGGAGAAATAAAAGAGGAAATTAAAACTGCACGTAGACATGAACACACTCCCCTCTATTTGCCTTGTGATGTTAAAGTTTCTAGTCTCCTCTTCACTGGTCCTTCGATTTAGGCATTTACTGCCATCTAGTGGAAATATTTTTTTCTTCTAACAATACAAACTGGAACAAAACGTTGTTTTGTGTATCAAGCCAATTTTTCAATCACAATCAGATGACAAAGCATCCCACTGTTATACAGTTATAATTCCTATTTTGTACCAAATTGTTTCAATCACACACAAAAAAAGTCTTTCTTCAGCTAAACAAAGCAAACAGGGAAACTGGGGCTATTACCGTTAATTCAAATTACCTTCTTTGCGTGCCCAAACATGGAGTAGCTTTAATCTCCATGTTTAGTATGGATCCATCCAATCTTAAGATTTGTTTTGGGATGCTAGCCTTTTTTGGCAGGATTCTGATATGACCAAATCCAAGAGCTTGCTGAAACTAATCCAAACCCTTCATAAACCTTATATACCTGAGTAAAAGCCGAGTTTTTCAGCATCCAAAATGTGCTGAAAAAGTCTACCTCGGCTTATACTCGGGTCAGCGGTACCAGACCCGAGTAGCTGAGATTGCAGTCACTTTTAATCATTCCTATACCAACAGTACACTTGGGGAGAGACTGCAATATCCCACAATGCCCTCTGTTGGTCATATGAAAGAATAACAGGGCGCCCTCTGTTCGTTATATGAAAGAATAACAGTGACTGCAATATCACAGCGCCATCTGTTGGTTATATGAAAGAATAACAGTGACTGCAATATCACACAGCGCCATCTGTTGGTTGTATGAAAGAATAACAGTGCGCCCTCTGTTGGTTATATGAAAGAATAACTGACTGCAATATCACACAGCACCCTCTGTTGGTTATATGAAAGAATAACAGTGACTGCAATATCACACAGTGCCCTCTGTTGGTTATATGAAAGATTAACAGTGACTGCAATATCACACAGCGCCCTCTGTTGGTTGTATGAAAGAATAACAGTGACTGCAATATCACACAGCGCCCTCTGTTGGTTATACAAAAGATTAACAGTGATGGCAATATCAAACAGCACCCTCTGCACATGGTAGTAGGACAGTGGGACAATGCACACAGTAATCCGTTTGGCAATTCTCTGTCACCATCAACTTTGCAAAGAAGTCCGGTTGATCGCTGGGGGGGGGGGGTCGCTTTGGCAGAATGTGCGCTGCTGGGAGACAGGGCTGTAGTTGTATCTAGGCTTATACTAAAGTCAATAAGTTTTCATAGGTAAAATTAGGTACCTCGGCTTATACTCGGGTCGGCTTATACTCGAGTATATACGGTACATTGGCATTTTTGTTTTTTGCGAGCACTTACAAGCATTTTCTTACTTGTGAATTAGGCTCATTGCATATTCAAATTGATTCCTTATGGGAGAATCGGTATTCGGCCAAATCGAGCATCCCTACTATTTATCTCAGAAAGTGTTAGACATCCAGTAACTCCAGCCCTTATAGATTACATTTTTTTTTCTATTTTGCACAGCCTATTTACCCAGTTTTATATTTCCTGCGATTATCAGCCTATCCCTGCTAACTAATCAAACTAACTTACCCCAACCAGGTGTCAGGGAATGGAAGAGATATTCTTAAAATTGCACAGTCCTCAACTACTCTTGACTTGATCTGCATCCCTAGGATTAGGGTAAATGCTTTGAATGCTAGCATTATTTTTTTAAATGTATGCTAATTGCAGATATGGCCAATAGCTCAATTACAGGGAGCTTCCACTTTAATTTTACCAAAATGCGAACATGGTCAACTTTGAGCTCTCCTTTGAGTGCTGCAAGTCCAGGAGAAAACTATAGAAGGTTCTGTATCAGTTCAAACTTTGAGAGAATGAATCATGTTTGAGGCCCTAGTGGATATAATTTACTGTGGAAGTAGAATGGTAAACATAGTTCTGCCTGTATTTCAAGATATGGCAATGAAAAAAAGTAGTAATTTTTTCTATAAAGCTACAAAAGATGTGTCAAAAGTTGATACAACCACGTTATTAGAACTGTCTGAAAGGTCAGGAGATCAAATAAAAGTATCACGTTAGAGAAATGTGCGTGTGCACCAAGAATAAAAGGCTGAACAGCTGGGTGATGAGAATTTGCAGTGCCATCTCCCACCATTAGATAGCACTGTAACAAGAAAAATCAGGATGATCACAATGACTCTTTTCCAGAATTGAGGGCAAGGTCACACGGAGCGTTTCAGGGAGATTTAGTCGCCTGGCGACTAATCGCCTCGTCTTTGTGGCGTCCAATCTCCCAGAACGCCTTCCCTCACTATGCGCTGGCTAAGATGAAAAATTGCCGGCTCTAATCACACGCGGCGATTCGTTTTCCAAAGTCGCCCGAAGTTGATTCACAAGGAAACTTAGGGTGACAGGTATCACTAAAGCGATTCACAAGTTGTACTGGTCAGCATTGAAAGTATCGATCAGGAACACGAGAGGAGAAAACATAATCCATGACCAAGTGCCAGATTTCCCAAAAAGATTCCAAAGAAGCCCAAAGTGATAGTGAGAGGAGAATAGGGAGACCGAGTGATTTGCGCAGCTCTATACGAATACGCCTGCTAGTCTTGTACCAGAAATAGTCCCTGTGATAAGCCTGCTCTTTATAGTGGGAAAGTGAAGCCGAGTAGGTTCTGAGCCATTTATCACTACTTCATAAAAACACAGAGCCCAAGTAATGTAGTGACACTCAGACTCCATTTAGGCTGTGTGCCAAGCTCCCAGACCAACCCCAGTCACAATACAAGTAGGTCCTATTTCGTGCTCTATATAACCGGGTGCTCCCAATCACCCAGCACATGAGCCTACTTGATTCCTTCCATTAAGCAAGTATAAGGGTCCATCACGTGTAGACAGCCTATCATCCACGTTACGCATTTACAATACAAGGAGAGACCATGCGACCTCCCCCAGAATCGAATGGACGCAGTAGTCCAAGCACCCAGCGTTTCGTTAATTTCCCCAACCCTCATTTTCCGATTCCATTTCCCATACCTTACAGGTAACAGGTTCACAGAACCTGGCAGGTAAGAGTACGACAGGGCTTCCGGGACGCAGCTGTGGGCTCTCTCATACCGGCAACAAAGTTGAAAGCTTATCGACTCAACGCCGGCAGCAGAACCCACTAGCACCGCACAGAGATCTCTCATTGTTAAAGAAGCCGGCGTTCCATCCCACTCAGCTGTTCACGTGACAGGAGCCCGCCAACCAATAAGAAGCATCTGAACTGCGCAGGGAAGCCAATTAGGTCAGTAGTAGCGAATGGTATAGCGTTCTAGGCCCCACGTGTACGCCGCTAGTTGCGTGAAGTGCTTGGTTATAGAGCTGTATGCCTGGGGGTGGGGAGGAGTGCTGGGCTGGCTATGGAAGCCTTTCTGCCCAGTTTCCCTATCAGTTTCATTTTCCTAGCTCATTACAGCTGGTTTGTTTAATTGTGAGAATTAAAGTTGGCCATAGATACAAAGATCCGATCGTACGTACGATCGGACTTTCCCATCTCCCGACCCGCCACTAACCATTCAGATCAAAGTATTACCGGTCAGATTAGTTAAGAACAAATCAGCAATGTTCTGCCCCTGACAGCAATCGTACGATATCTATATCCAACCAAAGCTAGTGACAGTCTCCCACTGAAAATCGTACGATCGGCAATACACACAGAGATATTATTGGTAGCCGACAGAAATTTTCTAACCTGTCCGATCGACCAAACGACAGATCTCCGCCGGACGAAAAATGTCGGGACTCTCCACACACGTTCCGAAAATCGTACAAATCCTCGATTTGTATGATCAGGTCTTTGTGTCTATGACCAGCTTAAGCGTTAGTGTTAGTTGAAGGTAAGGACGTTCAAAAGGAAATATTTCTATGGATTTCAAGTGTTGAATTACCTGCTGTTAAAATTGCACTCACTAAAAGGCAAAGTTAAAAGTTTAAGAACTAAGAGCTATTCTTTGGCGCATGTAAAGCGCAAGGAGCATGTTCCTTGTATGGTTCCAGACTCAGAAGTAAGACTTGTCGGGCAGATTTATCAAAATTTGCGATTAGAACGCGCCACAGAAAAACTCACCCATGTTATATTCGTTCTTATGGGATTTTTAGCATCGTATTTATCAGTGGAGTTTACCATTTGATAAATATGCTTTAACAATCCATGGGAATGGATAGAAAGTGAGTGAAGTCCAGCGACAAATATATCAGTGGGAGCAGGGTCAGACTGGGGGGCCCACCGGGACCGCTGTCCAGGGCCCCCTCCGGGCTCTCCGCCAACCCCCTACTATGAGGCGCTGCTTGGTGCGCACACATGAAGAAGCAGCCATCGCGCATGCATGAGTGCGCAATGCGCCGCAGGCGTAGAATCCCATGTGGGGAGAGGGGGTCTGGCCCAGCGGGGACCCATCTGTTTTTTTCCCGATGTCCCGCCGGGCCAGTCCGACACTGAGTGGGAGCACTTACCGGATCACAGCCAGTTTTCTGCGTGCTGCACATCAGACCGATATCCCATGCGATAGATCCAAGTCAGAGTTTGTGTAGAAGAATGGAGCACCGTAAAGCCAGGATATAAAGTTAAAAAAAATCAATATTTATTGTACATCTGATGAAGTGGTAGGGAGCCACGAAAGGCGTTAAGCAGGCAGCCCTCATGGGAGATAAGCTGCTGTGATTTTTAAATGGATGTACAATAAATCTTGAATTTTTTAACTTTATATCCTGTCTCTACGGTGCTCCTTTCTTCTACACAAACTCTGACTAAAGCTGGCCATACACGGGCCGATAAAAGCTGCCGACAGACCGTGTCAGCAGCTTATTGGCCCGTGTATGGGGGCCCCCGACGGGCTTCCCCGATCGAGATCTGGCCGAAAGTCGGCCAGATCTCGATCGGATGGGTTTAAAAACCCCGTTGGATCGCGGCCGCATCTGTTCGTTGATGCGGTCCCGCGATCCGACCGCCCGTTTGTGAATGCTAGGATCCGATCGTTGGGCCCTAGGGCCCACGATCGGATCTGCCCGATATTGCCCACCTCAAGGTGGGCATATCGGAGGGAGATCCGCTAGTTTGGCGACAAACGAGCGGATCTATCCGTGTATGGCCACCTTTAGAAAGTGAGTGAATTTTATTGTGGTGAGTTCTAAATTCACACTGATAAATCTTGTTTTCAATCATTTGACAAAGGGAAAAGACACAAAGAACGTGCTACTTGCTGAGGGGATTTGGAAGTAGCTCATTGTTATTGCTCGCCTAGGTCAGTGCTGGACATCAAATGCATGAGTTTTACAACCTCCACAGTACTGGGTATTGTGATCATCATTTATTTATATAGCTCAATCAAGTTACACAGAGCTTTACAATAATTTATATCAGGTCTGGGTGTTAGTGTAGTGCAAACACCACTCAAAAAAGCTTACAGTCCTATAGGAGAACTAAAGCTTAACAAAGAAATAAGCTAGAAATGCTGCACATTATGCTCTGAGACTTCAAGACTAAAGATCTGAGCCTTCAAAGATACCCCAGTAGCTCTCCATCTTCTTTCTACTGATTCGCTGCACATGATCTGTGCTGATGTCTATTACCTGAGCTTAGAGAGTAACTCCACATACAGAGATGGGACAGGTTATCCTGAATGCCTGGGGTCACAGGGTTTTCCATGTAAGGGATCTGTAAGGAAATTACCTGTGCGGCGGGGTCGCCCGCCGCGTCATTGGTGGGGACGCCAGCCGCATGGTCCTTAGCTCCAGCGCCGGTGCCATGTTTCTAGGGCGCGCGCCTGCGCGCCACTTAAAGGCGCAGGCACTTGTTTTGGTGCGAATTTTCAAAGGTATTTAAGGGCCATTCAGTGTACAGCCCCTTGCCCGTGATAGAATCTTGATTCTAGTGGTTCCTGAGGCCTTTTGCTGTCTGTTCCCGAAAGCTTTTATCTGTTATTTCTGCCTGTTCCCATCTGTTTGATTACCCGGTTTTGACCCTTGCCTGACGATTCTTGATATCTGCCTGCCTCGACCCAGCCTGTCTGACGATTCTCTTGCCTGTGACCTTCGGCCCAAAAGACTCTGCTAACAGCCGTGCCCCTTTGCCAGCCAGAACATCTCGCCTTGCACCTCTCATTAAGTCCAGGTGGCACCCAAGTAAGCTGAGGGCTCCTCCCGAAGCCCAACGGTGGTCACACTACTGGTGAAGCTGAGCCGAGACCAGGGTGCTTGGCACTTGTTCTGGTATTGGGTGCCATAAAATGAAAGTGTATAACAGTAATTACAATATAATGTAATGTTGCCGTTAGGGTTGCCACCTGGCCAGTAAAAATGATGGTTGATCCCAATGTTATAAATAGGGAAAAAATATAAATATATAGGAAGGCCGGTATTTTTTTTCAGAAAAGGTGGCAACCCTAGTTGCCCTGTACTAGTAAAAGTTCTGTGTTTGCTTCAGAAACGTTACTATAGTTTATATACACAAGCTGCCGTGTAACCACGGAGGCATATATACAACAGGTCATATATCTGATATCAGATAAGCCCTTTAGAATACATTGGTGTTTTATCTGTTATCTGCTGTGTATTCTGTGCCTTTTCTCCTTTTTTCTAGCATGAATGGCTGCCCCTCATGGCTATACAGCAGCTTGTTTATATAAACTATAGTAGTCTTTCTAAAGCAAACACACTAGTTTTACCAGTGCAGGGCAGCAGTACATTATATTTTAATTACTTTGATATACATTTATCTTTTGGTGTTACTGTTCCATTAAACATTAAATTAACCCAACAGGAATATGTTGTCCCCAATAAGGGTTATACTTACTTTAGTTGGGATCAAATACAAGGACCTGTTTTATTACTATAGAAAAAGGGGAAATATTTTTTTAAAATCTGAATTATGTAATTAAA
Organism: Xenopus petersii; assembly: GCA_038501925.1. Classification (NCBI taxonomy): domain Eukaryota; kingdom Metazoa; phylum Chordata; class Amphibia; order Anura; family Pipidae; genus Xenopus; species Xenopus petersii. The sequence continues at coordinate 90,792,778 of CM076673.1, read as the reverse complement.
ATGAAGTCTATGGCAGATGGCCTTCCCATAATTCGAAATAATAGGTGTCCAGATAAAGGATCCCATACCTGTACTATTAATTTAGAAAAAAAAATACAAGGCTCATTCGTAATTAATCTATATTGCAATTGCATGGCAGCTCATAAACCAGTGCAGTTTGCATTGGAATTAAACAATCAGCCCTGTCGCATCAGCTGCTATGACATGTGAACTTTATTTTCTACTGAATGAGATGCTATGACCCCTAAGCTTAGGGGTTCTTAATAAAATGTTGACTTCTGATCAACATACAGTGTGGGCCATAATTATAATCTTGTAACTGAATCCTGTGCTTGCTCAGGCAGCTAGTTAATCCATACAAATGGTAGTACTAGCATTACTAATAGGTCCCATCTGTTCCCATGCAGAAATAATTTACCAAAGTGAATGTCTGATTAAAGCAAAGGGTAATACACTGAGGGGGCAGAATATGCCACCGACCTCTATATTGAATATCTAAATTTTTTAGTCCAGATTTGGAAAGGATCAGGCTTACTTAATAGAGTATGGAGTCTGTATGTTTAATACAAATTACATCTCCTTTTAAAGGAGAAATAAACACTAAAAACGAATAAGGCTAAAAATGGCACTTATTGCACCAGCCTAAAGTTTCAACTTGTCAATAGCAGAAATGATCCAGGACTTCAAACTTGTCACAGGGGGTCACCATCTTGGAAAGTGTCTGCAACACTCACATGCTCAGTTGGCTCTGAGCAGATTTTGAGAAGCTAAGTTTAGGGGTTGTCACAAATTATCAAGGAGAAAATGAGGATTGTCTGTAATATAAGCTGATACGACAGGGCTGATTAAATTCTGATGCTAGTTGCACTGGTTTCTGTGCTGCCATGTAGTAATTATCTGTATTAATTACTAATCAGCCTTATATTATGACATTTCTATTCTATGTGTACTGTATATTGTGAGTGGGTCTCTAAGCTCAGTAAGTGAAAGCAGCACAGAGCATGTGCAGTGAATAGGCAGAAAAGAAGATGGGGAGCTACTGGGGCATCTTTGGAGACACAGATCTTTACTGCTAAAGGGCTGTGGTTGCCTTGGGCTGGTACAGAAGCCCAAAATATAATGGACAACATTTCTAGCAACTTCTTTAGTTTAACTTTCCTTGTCCTTTAATGCAGAACCTCCCAATATTTTATACATGTGAAACATATACCAATCAAACATGAAAAATGTTCTTAGCATTTTTCAAAAAAAGAAATTGACTGTTTTTTAGCCCAATGTAGATTGTAGTGCTATAGCAACCTCTGTTTGTCAATAAACTTGTCTTTGTGTCTGTAGGTTTTGCCTCCACACCAGGAATTTGAAACTGAACATGAGCAGAGACAATTCAAGAATCCATCACTTTACAATGGAGCCTAAGGAGGTGCCTGCAACAGACTACTATGATTTCCTTTAAATCAGTGGAATCAGATACTTCTGTGAAAAGAGTATACATTTGAAGAAACATACAAGACTGGTTTCTACTACATTTTGTCAAGAAAAAGAACTTTGCAGAACAATTGGAAAATTGGTAAATATACTACTGTAATTATATTTAAAAATACATTTAAAACCATTGAGGTTTTTAAATATTGTTATATGTTTAGAATTTCATTTCTTTTTATTATGCAAAATCAAGGTGTAGAAACTAGGATTAACTAAAAAGCTAATTTTGTCTTCCTAAAATGTACCTAACAAATGCAGTTTGCATGCAATACTCCTAGAATACTAATTCAATAATATCAAGCATTTTAGTTCTGTCTGTAATAGCATATACAGCCCTGCCACATAAATATCACAGGGTCAACACTGTAGACTCCATAGTTCCAGATTTCTCTTTGATCTGTGCTGCATTTAGGGTTGCCACCCAACCAGTATTTTACTGGCCTGGTCGGTAAAACATCCACCGGGGCCGGTATTACAAATTTACCAGCAATGTAAATTTGTAACGCCCTTTAGTGCAGCCATTGGCCGCCCACCTAAGCCTAGAACTTACCCTTTCCCGATCTCCACATTGTAGATCCGTGATGCGATATAGCCATGCCCATTTTGACATCATCCACCCCTCTGGCCAGGCCGGTAAAAATTTGTGCGAAAGGTGGCAACCTTAGCTGCACTGCATACTTTTTGTAATGAAAATAGCAGAGTCAATACCTGGATGATACAGCAGACGATCAAACGTTTCAGGACCACATGTCCCTTCCTTTTGGCAACACAGCATGGTAAAATTGAAGAGAATCAAAACATTGTTGAATAATAATATACCACTGATTAAAATACCTGGAACTGGTGTGTGAGAGACTAGACTAATGTCTGCTATCTACCTGTATACAAATCATGTCTGCTTGCTGTCTGTTTTAAAGCTCATGATTTCTATTGATAACATTTGCCTGACATCTGGTCTGTAATCCTTTTTTGCTTAAAGGTGATGTTCACCTTAAATAAATACTTTACATTTAGGGTAATGGCAACAAAACTTTTGAAAATACTTTGAAAAAATTGAAGTCAGTGTGAATCTCCAGAAATCCATTCTCCACAAAATATTTGAATCTTGTAATCACAAAAAGGCAGTAGAATGTAATATTGCACAATTTTCTTTTCAGGGTGGAGATTCAGATTGAGTTCAATACAAAGGGATTTTGGATGTTGTGTTGCCACAAGTGACAAACTGTCAAATGTATTAATTTATTTTGTATGGTTTTTACTTTATTAGATTGCTGCCAGCTTTTATCTGCAACTGATTACTAAAACTATTATTATGTCTGTAGAATTTAAGAAGGCCTAGGGCCCACGATCGGATCAGATCGATATCGCCCACCTCAAGGTGTCTACGTGTATGCCCATACTTTACTACTTTTACTACTTTTCTACTTTTTCACGTTTCTAAAGCAGCTCTGAGGGGATGGGGTTGCCAACTTTGAACTTTTGAAAAAAACAGTAAGCTAAAAAATGGAAAGTCTGAAATGAAATGAAAAAGTCTTTATTTCTGGAGAACAATCTGAAAACAACTCAACTGAAAAAGTGTTTGGAAGGTGAACAACCCCTTTAAGACTACTGCAGTTGTATCTTTGTATACTGTATTTTCTTTTATATGTTTGCTTCAGTTAATCATAACCTTTGGAAACAGCATTAGGCTTGGGAGTGACATGATCTGAACTGTTATAAATGCCAGTCACACCCTTAGTCAGCTAAAACTTGGAAAAATGTTGCTAGTATTTTTAGGTATAGAGACTAGGCCACTGTGACATGGCACTGTAAAATATAGCAAACGCAGTGTTAGCTTTTTGAATGTTATAGAGAAGATACAGTTTTCATATCTTCATCTTGTAAAGATGCAATATTGAAACTTTTTATAGTGTTAATGTTTCTGTTACTTGTAACATGAGAATTGTAATACATGGCTATACTATTATCAGATAGTTTATCTGTCGCTCATTGGCAGCCTACTAGACAAATATTGCATGACAGTGTTATGCAACTACTTGCTGGATTAATAAGTATTCAGATTAAATATAGAAAGAGCAAGGGCCCCTGATAGATAATAATAGTGGAACTTTAAAACTGTTATGACCAGAAAAAAAACAGAAATGAACAAAAGGGGCCGATTTATTAAGGGTAAATTAAAAGTTCGTATTTTTTATATGGTCAAAACTGTCAAATTTTACTAGGAAATTATCCAAACTCAATTGAGTTTTTTAAAAGTTTTAGATTTGAATTCAACTATTCAACTTTAAGAATTAGAATTCAACTATTCACCACCTAAAACCTGCCGAATTAGTGTATAAATCAATGGGAGAGGTGCAGTGACCAATTTGTAGCCTTCCTGACATTTGAGTTTGGATTCGATTCGAATTAGAGTTTTCGAGTCGTTAAAATTAGTCCGAGTTTAAGATATTCGATTTTTATAATAACAACTTACACCAATTTTAAAGTTGGTTGAAGCTGAGCTGAGGAGTTAAGTGGTTAGGAGTAATCAGGGGTCCGGTCTTGCATTGGGCATGGTCACCTTTAGGCCTGACACTGTTCAACAGCCCTATAATAATACTGATCCAGACCTTCAGAGTTCTGAGCAGGAACTCACCATCTTGGATTTTGTTGGTCAGTGCAGGCACGCAGACACGCAAGTATTTAGTGTGCTCCTGGCAGTTGTTGAGAAGCTAACCTTAGGGGTCCTCACAAATCACCAAGAAGAAAATGAGCATAGGCTGTCATGGAAGCTGATGCTACTGGGCTGATTATTAAATTCTGATACAGAATTCACTGGTTTTCTGTGTTCTAATGTGAATCTGAATTCATTTCTAATCAATTAATTTAATATACTAAAGCACATAAAATGTTTTATGCTATAGGAATGCACACCCCTCTATATTTATTATACATATTTAAAGAGATACTGACACCTGAAATTAAACTATTTTTACATCTATTATAATATTGGCTTTGCAAGCTACTTCTAACTTTGCCATAAAGTATTTGCATGATGCTTTTACATTACCTGTCTGATCCCCCATGTTCCTGTATGAGGGGGCTGCCATGTTTGTGCAGCAGGAGTCCGTTAGCATTAGAAACTGTAACTAACAGGCTGAGATGGGACAGTTAGGTTGGCAAAGTCAGAGTGTCAGAGAGTCAGGCTTAGGAACTTCAACTAACAATTATATACAAAAACAAACCTCTCAGCAAAAAATGATCAACATGACCTACAGGTAACATTTAATGTACATTCATATGCAAAAATTAATTTTTTAGTGTCAGTATCACTTTAAGAATGTCTGTTGTTTAACCAACTGTAGTGGAGGTGGGACTCTTGTAGACTCAGAAGACATCAGCTTTTCTGGACAATTCATTACCTTTGCTTGATTTTACTGTTTACTGTTTCAGCTATCCAGACCATACTCAAGTTGGACTTGAATCTTCCTAAAAACTTTTTACCTTTATAACCTTAAAGGGGTTGTTCACCTTTAAAATAATTTTTAGTATGATGTAGTTATTTACAGTACTGTGATAACATTATTACTTTGCAATTTAATGATTTGTGTCACAGAAGGGAGGTGCCTCTCCTCTTACAGAAGTCTTAGGGTTTTGTATGTGTTTTTAATACATATATATTGGCATGTTTGACTAATAAACATTGCCATTTTAATCATAATCAATATTGACAATTAAGTATCTTATTATCTGGCTTTTGGGGGATGAAGTCCTATTGTGTTTTTTGTTTTATACTCCCTAACACACATACATGCACACAGTGCACATATATACAGGTATGGGACCTGTTATCCAGAATGCTCTGGACTTGGGGTTTTTCAGATAATGGATATTTCTGTAATTTAGATCTTCATACCTCAAGGGGCACATTTACTATTGGTCGAATATCGAGTGTTAATTAACCCTCGATATTCGACCATCAAAGTAAATCCATCGACTTTGAATATCGAAGGATTTACCGCAATTCGTTAGTTCAAACGATCGTAGGAAAAATCTCTCGATCAAACGATTAAATCCTTCGAATAGATTTTAATCCATCGATCGAACGATTTTCCTTCGATCAAAAAAAGCTAACATTGTACCTCGGTAGGTTTTAGGTGGCGAAGTAGGTGGTTGAAGTTTTTTTTTTAAAGAGACAGTACTTTGACTATCGATCGAATAGTTGAACAGTTTTTAGTTTGAATTGTTCGATTCAAAGTCGTAGTTGAAGGTCGAAGTAGCCAATTCGATGGTCGAAGTAGCCAAAAAAAAACCTTCGAAATGCAAAGTTTTTTCCCTTCTAAACCTTCACTTGAGCTAAGTAAATGTGCCCCTAAATCTTCTAGAAAATAATGTAAACATTAAATAACCCCAATAGGCTGGTTTTGCGTTCCAGTAGGGATTAATCATGTCTTAGTTTAGATCAAGTACAAGTTATTGTTTTATTATTCCAGAGAAAAAGGAAATAATTTTTAAAATTTTGAATTATGTGGATAAAATGGAGTCTATGGGAGATGGCCTTTCTGTAATTCAGAGCTTTCTGGATAATGGGTTTCTGGATAATGGATCCCATACCTGTACAGAATTGTTTATCTGATGTTAGCTTGTTTTGCCCCTAAAACTATGTTGGAACTACACTGGCTACACTGACCACTGATCTCTCTAAAATATATTGATTTGATTTTTTTGATAAGTTATTGCATTTTGCATTGTTCTTAAATACTTGTTTTTTTAATTAATTTTGGATTTGCATGTGTATTATACAAGAATATATGTTTTTCGTGGCAAATATTCAAATTCCAACCTTAATGAATCACCCCCATAGTGTTAAAGTGTCAGACACAGGTTCAAAAAAATCTTCTAATGTATTATTTAGACAGCCATTTAAAGAGTTCAATTACAGCACTAGATGCAGCGCTAGGCACAAAATCTACACCCATTTAAATGCCATATACTATATTCTTGCAACTACACATCTATACAATTTAGAGTTTGCAAATACATTGAGGAACAGTGCTCTCCAGTGCCAGGAAGTGCAGCAAGTAATACTTTATTGGGTGGTAAAGACAGGGCTATTTTGTGTGTTGTGCCCATGCGCAATAGGGTTGCCACCTTTCTGTGCTGATAATTACGGCCTTCAGGTTGGGGGGCAGTCACTGATGTCATTGTGGGCTGGGGCCATGACAAAACGGGGCATGGAAATGGGAGGGTTGGTGTCACGGTCGGCACCCAACACCAGAACAAACACCAGGCACCCTGGTCTCGGCTCGTGCTTCACCAGTAGTGTGACCGCCTTTGGGCCTCGGGAGGAGCCCTCGGCTTACTTGGATGCCACCTGGACTTAAACCAGAGGTGCAAGATGAGGGTTCTGGATAGGCAGAGGGGCACGACAGTAAAGCAAAGTCTTTGGACAGAAGATCGTAGTACAAGGCGTTAGGCAAAAGAGTAGTCAGATCAGGCCGGGTCGAGGCAGGCAGAGAATAAACGTTATCAGGCAGGCAAGGGTCAAACCAGGAAGCCAATCAGAGGGTTAATCAGAAGAGGTAGTCGGTAATCAGGCAAGGGTCAGAATCCAGAAGTCAGAATAGTCAAAATAGCCAGGCAGAGGTCAAAAACAGGAATCAAACAGGTTCAGAATATAGCAACGAATAGCACAAGGCTCAGAAGCACCAGGAAACAATATCCTATCACGGGCAACGCATAAAGTAAAACTGTACCTTTAAATACATTTAAAATTCGCGCCTTTGCGCGCTGACGTCATACGTCTGTGTGCCTGCGCCTTTAAGACGCAACCAGACGCGGTGCGCGCGCCCTAGGCACCGATGAACCCTGCGGGCGTCCCCGCTTGGAGTGCGGCGGGCATCCCCGCCGACCCCCAACACCCCTACCAGGGTAAGTTATTAGAGTTGGCTGGGCAAGGGTGAATAAAACAGGGAAATGGGCAGTGTGGAGACAGGAGAGGGGGAGTGAAAGGAGGGATTTATGGGTAGGGTTGCCACCCCTATAAATTGATCTGTAAATATATTGTTTGTGATTTTTTAATACCGGCCCTAGCTGATTTGTTTGCTAGGAAATACGAGCTGGGTGGCAACCCTAATGGGCAATATTGCACAAGCTGAAAGTTGGTCTGGAGTTGTATTTTACTATCTGGTGTATATCTCTGCATCTCTTGTAAGTACTGGAATTCTGGGAAGTAATTTTGCACTGTGGGTAAAAACCATGTTGCACTGAGCTGTTTCTTTTTTCCCTTAGAAAAGAGACCTTAGATGTTTGCTGTAGTAAGACTTTTCTGATAACAGCTGCAGGACAGCTTTGAGTCTGGGTGATGACAAGTTTTACGTACTGATGTTACAAGTGGAGTGATTATAGGTTCACTGAGTTCACTGGAAGGTTTTAGCAAGGGCTGATAAAATGTATTTTATTCTAATAAATGGAGGTATTATGTGACAGCACTATCCTTTTAAGGTGTACATACAGTTTTACAGATACCTGCATTACAGATAACATGTATCATATGATTTTGAGACAAAGGTAACTTCTACAGGGTAACTGTCTGCTGAGCCATTTCTAAATTTCCATCCACAAATCTCAAAATGACATTCTGTACTAATGGACATAACCACATAACGCATATATAATTGCAAGAGTATCTCAGGATTGCATCAGTTTGGAATAGAGACAAGTTTTTTTTAACTCAGTCAAGATTTGTGTGACAGCCTGAGGCATCTACTGTCAGACAAAAGCAAAAACTTCTTTTATTTATTAATTGGACCTTTTATAAAGCCACTTTTAGCAAATTTACATTATATGAATTTTAATGCATTAATGTATCTGCCTATCTCATGGGTTATGACTGAATGCGCATAGGCATTATTATGTTGTTCTTCAATGGCGCAAGTTCCTAACAGATAGATGTGGCAAGGCATTGACGGCTCTTAGCTCTATCCAATATTTTTGCAAAAAAAAATGTTTACCCATATAAATATAATTGCAACTCATCTCCCTGGCCTCTGTAAATTAATAAAATAGTTATTTTTATTTCTCTATCACATCCCATGTATACAATAAATGGGTGTATGCAATGAACCCCGCTGTGGACCTCCACTAGCACTGATAAGAAGAGCTTGGGGCAGCAGCTCAAAAGCCTCCTCAGGGCAGCAGAGGGGTAAGAATCACCCTTGGCTAAAAGGCCTATGATCTGTGGTTTGACAATATCAAAATTAGCAAGGTAAGAGATGTGGCATTAAAGAAACAGTAACACCCTTAATGGGGGCAGCCATTCAAGCACAGGATACACAGTGGATAACAGATCAATTCTGAAGAATCCCAATGTATACTACAGAGATGCTATCAGCTGTTGATCAGCCTTTTCTCCTTTTTCAGTTTTGAATGGCTGCCCCCACAGCTAAACAGCAGCTTGCTCATATAAACTATAGTAGAGTTTCTGAAGCAGGCTCACCAATTGTACAAGCGCAAGGCAACAGGACATTCGATTTTCATTACTTTAAAACACTTTCTTTTTTTTGGTTTTACTGTTTCTGTAAGAATTGCATATAATGTATACTGAAACTATGTTAGTCTACATTCGATTCTCTAAAGAACTTTTAAAATAATGTTTAAAGGAAAAAGATCCAGACACTGACCCTTGCTGCAGCAAACTGGAATTACTTTTTATAGCTAAGGATATATACATAGGCCGCGACCGTCACAGAATTTTCTACCCCTGTTCCCAATGCTGATACGGGAGGGTAGGTGGGTGAGCAGCAGCTAAACTTACCCACTACCTCCCTGCCCAAAATAATCTTCTAAAGATATTATCATCAAATACTGCAATGTAAGGAGTCATGGATGAAATTATTTAAAAAAATAAATAAACAGGAATTCATGGTGTGCTAGCTACCCAAATTGCCAGTTTATTAATATTGTATCTCTTCTAATGGACTACCTGCAGAAGGAGAAAACGTTGAGGTGTTGCCATGGCTGGTACTACTGGGGGCAAGGCTGGGGAGGCAGCTGCACCAGGCCCCACTTTTGTCTCATGGAGCTTGCCAGGGATATTGTGGCATGCTGTATACTGCACTTTTGGTAAGCGGGAGGGGGTGTATGGGTTTAGATACCAGGGTGTAGATGGCAGGGTGGGTAGCTTGATTGCAATTTTGGGTTTAAAGTATTTTAGTAGTTACTGGAGGTTGCACTAATAAAAACAATATCTGTGAAATAGACTTAATAAACACCCATTATGGTCAGGCACTTCCCCTCTAAAATAATTTTATTGCTTTATATACCTTGAAAATTCTCAAGAGCAATTCCTGGGTATTATCCTCACAAAACCTTTTTTTTTGAGAGTCTGTGGTCTGTTTAGCTTGATTCCCATAACAACTAATGAGAATTCAGTTGCATGCCAGCTAAGCTCTTGAAAGCAAATTGAAATCTGGCCTTTGTGCGTCACTCCCTGCTAACATTCCCTGGGGTGGGACATGACAGGGATGCTGTATGTCACTAAATTAATATGTGCCTGGCTTTTGCATTATTTTTGACAACAAAACAAGCCAGATGCACAGATAAAGTATAGTGATCAAATTCAGACCTAACAATCATTAAGACTGACACCAGAACCAATAGATAATAAGCAAAAGAAAAACAGCATCTAAGTGAATGATTGTATTGAATAGAACATATGCATAACCATAATAAGGATTAATCTCACTTTAAAATGCATTACTGTCATATGGCATTGCGCCATGGCCAGACTGTCTCACCGGGATACCAGGAAAACTCCTGGTGGGCCCAGGTATCAGTGGGCCCTCTTGCTTATAACCATTTGGCCTATTTTATCATCATTCCCTATTTCTATAAGGGGCTTAATATTGGAAGAATAGAGTATAATGTGTAGAAATAAAAGACTAGGAGAATAAAGAGGTTGAGTGAGGAGAGGAGGTATAATAGTTTGAAAAGTGGGTGGGCCCCTGGCATCCCAGTCCAGCATTGGCCATGGCAAATATCAGTGGGGTGCCAATTAGCATGTCGTAACAAACAAGGCGGTGAGAGTGTCGGGCAAAGGGCGGCTTTTGTTGCCTCCTACAACAATGGATTCCCTTGGATAGATAATTATTTCTAAATTTCCTTAAACTTTCAGTTTGTTGCTGCTACCATCTTGTTCAACGTCCTGTCAGTTTGGGATGAGTATTAGTTTAATTATGCATATGTATGTAAAATATTCATGTACTTAGACTATGCTTTTTAATTGTTTTTGATAGGGCCTAAACAACTACATTCTATGATTAGCGCTGTCTAAGCCTGCTATTCGGTGGTTGTCTGTCTTCTTTTCTATTTCTGTGGGTGTGTTTTTATTTGGGTGTATAGCTAATTTACTCTTCTTTATTGTCCAGTAATGTTTCTTTTACAATAAAACTTTTTATGCTAACTGTATAGTTCAGAGTACATTAGTAGTCCATGGTTTTGGCTGCCTGGCATTGTTATATTAGCTTACATTGTAATGTATAGAGATCTGGCAACTCTTCCTGTCTTAGTTGTTTCTGGATTGCATTTATATATCACTGGGCTTAGTTTAGTACTTGAACCGCCACAGCTTACCTGCACAATTACACTGAAGTTCTGGGAATAAATGTTGAATTGTGGGTTAAAAAATTGTAAAATCAACTGATTTTATTAACTTGTCACTCTATTAGTTGGTGAGCCCTCTAATATGCTATCACTCCATTTTTACATCTAAATTGTGATTTAATTGCAATGTAAAAGAATTAAAAGTTAAAAAATGCAGTTGGAAACCTACAGGGTTACCAGAGCTTTTCCAAAGGCCTACCTGCCAATCCCAGGTACTTGCAGAACCAGTCATTCCAGTGCAGCAATATCAATCAGCATAATTGTCTCCCAAGGTTCTTTTACTTGTCACTTGATTTTACTATTTTATAGAATTAGAAGAATTGGTTACATTTTAACACAACCAACTACCAAATCAATTAGAAACAACAATACAATGAATTAAACCACTAGAAGTTCTATATATAGTATAGTTAGATACAATCTGGTTTATTCTTAGCACATGCATAGAAAAGTTCATGTCCACTTGCTGGACAGTGGGGGCAGTAGATGTGATCTATTTGGATATCTAACTGACTGAATATCTAACTGAATATCCAAACTATTGGTAACCTAGATATCTTGTTGGTTCCAAAGCATTGCAGTCACATGATGAGTTAATATGAATTAATATTGGATATTCAGAAGGATGAGCAATTAACTTGACAACTTTAAAAGCAGGAAGTTCTAAAAATTATAGAACATCTACATCTGTTTGTCTCCAACCCATTCCCCCAGCATTCCCATAGTCAAAGGAAAATGCCACATATCCCTTTAATACTGAAACTGAGGCATGTCAAATGATCAACTAGGTACCATGCTTGTGAAATATAATTGTAAAAAAACCCTGTTATGTTTCTGTTGTTATAAGCCTCTGGGTTGTTAGATGGTCATGAATAAAATATCATCCTACACAAGATCTTATCCACTGTATCTTGACCTAGCTTGGATGCCTTATTTCCTTAAATATCATATTCCACAAAGACAGGGAAAAAGCATACAAATATTTGTTCTGAAGTTTATTGTTTGCACTTCTAGGGGCAGATTTACATATGGTCGAATATCGAGGGTTAATTAACCCTCGATATTCGACTGCCGAATGTAAATCTTCCACTTCGAATATCGAAGTCGAAGGATTTACCGCAAATAGTTTGATCGAACGAAAAATCGTTTGATCAAACGATTAAATCCTTCGAAATCGTTCGATTTGAAGGATTTTAGTCCATCGATCGGACAATTTTTCTTCGACCAAAAAAAGCTTGCAAAGCCTATGGGGACCTTCCCCATAGGGTAACATTGAGGTTCGGTAGGTTTTAGGTGGCGTCAAAGTTTTTAGGTGGGTCAAAGTTTTTTTTAAAGAGACAGTACTTCGATTATCGAATGGTCGAATATTGGAACAATTTTTAGTTCGAATTGTTCGATTTGAAGTCGTAGTCGAAGGTCTAAGTAGCCAATTCGATGGTCGAAGTAGCCAAAAAAAACATTAGAAAGTTTTTTTTATTCTATTCCTTCACTCGAGCAAAGTAAATGGGCCCCCTAATGTTGCTTTTAAAAGTCAGTGCTGTCCAACTTCTGTGGAGGGCTGATAATGATTGTCAGTGTTGACCATTCCCCCCATACCCACTGTAAACCACACCCATGTTATCACAAGAACTTTTAAGATCATATCCACATTATGGTTGGTGCTCACTGCAGGGATATAACTCATCACTCATATGTGAAAAATGTAAGTCATGTTAAAAAATACCCTTAAATCCATATGCCTCCTCCTCCTCCCCAGTGGATAATACAGCAACCCCCCCAACATATGATTAAACACCTTAGGGGCCCCTAACAACAATTTCCAAATGCTAACAATCCCCCTGAACAAACCCCTACCAGGCTTACATCCCACAGGTAGCGTAGGGCAAGCAGAGAATGGTACACACAAGCAGCATAGCGCAAGCAGAGAATGGCACATACAAGCAGCACTGGACAAGCAAAGAATGGCGCACACAAGCAGCACTGGGCAAGCAGAGTATGGCACACACAAGCAGCACTAGGCAAGCAGAGTATGGCACACACAAACAGCACTGGGCAAGCAGAGTATTGCACACACAAGCAGCACTGGACAAGAAGAGTATGGCACACACAGGGAGTATATGGAAGGCAAAACATAGCAGAAAACCACTCTAAGATGTACTACATACAATGACACAGTGCTGGTGCCCCTTCAGAAGTTTGTTGAGTGTGAAAAGGTTAACAATGTGGGCAGTTTCAGTCTGGGTCTCAGGTATGCACAGTACAGGGTTTTAGGGGTGTGAACAATAGAGGTGTTACAAGTGTGAACAATGCAGGGGGATTACATGTGTGAACAATACAGGGGATTACAGTCTGAATTTGAGCTTTAAACAATGCAGGGGCCAGTTAATCTCTGTAGTGATACAGCAACCCCCCCCCAACACATGATTTAACACCTTAGGGGCCCCTAACAACAATTTCCAAATGCTAACAATCCCCCTGAACAACCCCCTACCAGGCTTACATCCCACAGGTAGCGTAGGGCAAGCAGAGAATGGTACACACAAGCAGAGAATGGCACATACAAGCAGCACTGGACAAGCAAAGAATGGCGCACACAAGCAGCACTGGGCAAGCAGAGTATGGCACACACAAGCAGCACTAGGCAAGCAGAGTATGGCACACACAAACAGCACTGGGCAAGCAGAGTATGGCACACACAAGCAGCACTGGACAAGAAGAGTATGGCACACACAGGGAGTATATGGAAGGCAAAACAGAGCAGAAGACCACTCTAAGATGTACTACATACAATGACACAGTGCTGGTGCCCCTTCAGAAGTTTGTTGAGTGTGAAAAGGTTAACAATGTGGGCAGTTTCAGTCTGGGTCTCAGGTATGCACAGTACAGGGTTTTAGGGGTGTGAACAATAGAGGTGTTACAAGTGTGAACAATGCAGGGGGATTACATGTGTGAACAATACAGGGGATTACAGTCTGAATTTGAGGTTTAAACAATGCAGGGGCCAGTTAATCTCTGTAGTGATACAGCAACCCCCCCAACACATGATTTAACACCTTAGGGGCCCCTAACAACAATTTCCAAATGCTAACAATCCCTCTGAACAAACCCCTACCAGGCTTACATCCCACAGGTAGCGTAGGGCAAGCAAAGAATGGTACACACAAGCAGCGTAGCGCAAACAGAGAATGGCAAACACAAGCAGCACTGGGCAAGCAGAGAATGGCGCACACAAGCAGCACTTGGCAAGCAGAATATGACACACACAAGCAGCACTGGGCAAGCAGAGAATAGCACACACAAGCAGCACTGGGCAAGCAGAGAATAGCACAAGCAAGCAGCACTGGGCAAGCAGAGTATGGCACACACAAGCAGCATTGGGCAAGCAGAGTATGGCACACACAAGTAGCACTGGGCAAGCAGAGTATGGCACACACAAGCAGCACTGGGCAAGCAGAGTATGGCACACACAAACAGCACTGGACAAGCAGAGTATGGCACACACAAGCAGCACTGGACAAGAAGAGTATAGCACACGCAAGGAGTATATGGAAGGCAGAACAGGGCAGAAGACCACTCTAAGATGTACTACATACAATGACACAGTGCTGGTGCCCCTTCAGAAGTTTGTTGAGTGTGAAAAGGTCAACAATGTGGGCTGGGTCTCAGGTATGAACAGTACAGGGCTTTAGGGTGTGAACAATAGAGGTGTCACAAGTGTGAACAATGCAGGGGGATTACATGCATGAACAATACAGGGGATTACAATCTGAATTTGAGGTTTAAACAATGCAGGGGCTAGTTAATCTCTGTATTGATACCTTTTATATCTTACACATGGTAAGCAAACACAGCAGGCAGACTTTCATGTGGGGGGCCACACAAGTGGGGGTTGTGGGTTGCCAGTTAGACAGCCCTTGTCTAAGTGGTTGTAAATGTTAGTGTTATTCATGCTGACATTGGCAGCTCTTTGCTTTGAATTTATTAATTCGGATGCAAGCTGCTGGCCCCCCTGCCAGAGACCCACTAATAGCTCCAAGAAACACACGCTGCAGCACTCCGAATCCTGTGAAAGTGGTTTATTATGCCAACAAAATAGGCAACGTTTCATGAAACCCAAGATTCGAGCAATTAGTATCAATTTGTAAGTAACATGCATTTAAAATGTACCAATGTATTTTCATAATGGGCAAATATAGCTGCTACATTTTTTAGATATTCACACTTTTGAATATGGACATTTTTACTTAGGATACAAGATGTATTTCCTTATACAAAGAAAATTACACATCACTTGTTAATTGTATTGATGGCCACTGAGAGTGTGTGATTCATTAACAAAGACTTGTGAACTGGACTTATGGACATTAAGAGTGTATTATACACAGGGGCGATCCGGGCCCCTCCGCCGCCTGAGGCAGCAGCAGTTGCTGCTGCCCCCCCCCCCAGAAATACGCTCTTAAAATACCAGGAGCAGCATTTCTGCTGCCCCTGGTACCTAGGGGGGCGATGCCGCCTGAGGCGACAGCCTCAACTTGCCTCATTGGCGAAGCACCCCTGATTATACAAGATATGGATCATTTTCACTGGATGTTTTGTATTGAATTGAGAATCACTAAGCATCATGGGAGTTGTACCTCATTGTGGAAGGTGGGGCTTGTTTATCATTTCCTCCTAACACATACATTTAGAGAGTGGTGTTACACAGTTACACAGGCTTGAGAAAGGGCGTTGGCCTGAAATGTTGCCTAGTTTGTTAGCATAATAAACCACTTTCACAAGATTCCGAGTGCTGCAGCGTATGTTTCTTGGGGTGATCAAAATGCTAGTGATCATTCTGGCATTTCCCATTCAACCCTCCAGTCCATAACAAATGTTACTGCCAGTCTCCTACACTTTAGCATCCACTCCTCCACTGCCATTCCATTCTGCCAGTCTCTCCACAGACTTTTGCTACCTTTCAGGATTAAATTAAAACTAATAACCCTGAAATTTAAAGAAGTTCAAAACTGTGTCCCACATCTCTGAACATATCTCCAAGACTCACCAAACTACTTGTTTCTCTCTGCTCCTCAACTTTTCACTCACTGTCTTTTTACATACACACATTTAAAACATTGCTAGGGCTGCACCCCTTTCACCCACCTTTCTTCCCATCTCTCTCACTCTTAAATCTCTTAAAAAACACTTCTTTAAAAATAATCATCAAAAAGCACTTGCAGAATCTTTTAACAATACAGTCTGCTTCCTTGATTTCAATCCTCACAAAAAGTTGGTTAACATGAAAAAAATCTAAAACAGAAGATTGAAAGAAGCGCACATAGGGCAATATTGCTTTGTGTTGTAAATCTGGTGAGAACAACCCAGCCACAATAAGGTGTTCAGGAAAAAGATTAATTGGATCCACCAAAGGTGTGCACACAGATCACAAAAATCTATATTTATCTGGAAGAGACACTTTACTTGGACCTCCCTAGAAGTTGTGTCTCTCTATACTTGCATTTCCTATGATATTGGTTTAAGTACTGTTAAATACCATCTTGAAAAATATAGTACTTACCCATTGCATCATCAATCTTTTTTTGCATGAGGCAATCAATTTTTTTGTTTAGAAAACTCTGGTGAAAGTTATTTAGCAACCCAAATGCAAGATATCCTTGTAGCCCATTCCAATCTAGGTTCTGAAAGCAACACAGCACAGAAATAGTCCTAAAATATTGGTTGAATGACCTACTTATGGTGCAACACAGATTATATATAGCATTATTAAAGGGGTTGTTCACCTTTGAGTTAACTTTTAGTATGAAGTACTCTGAAGTATTCTGAGACAAATTGCAATTGGTTTTCATTTTTTATTATTTGTGGTATTTGAGTTTAGATTTTTATTCAGCGGCTTGCTAGTTTGCAGTTTCAACAATCTGGTTGCCAGGGTCCAAAGTACCCTAGCAACCATGCATTGATTTGAATAAGAGGCAGGAATATGAATAGGAGAGGGCCTGAATAGAAAGATGAGTAATAAAAAGTAGCAATACCAATATATTTGTAGCCTTACATAGCATTTGTTTTTAAATGGGGTCAGTGACCCCCATTTGAAAGCTGGAAAGAGTCAGAAGAAAAATGCAAATAATTCAAAAATATTGAAAAGAAATAATGAAAACCAATTGAAAAGTTGCTTAGAATTATCATTCTATAACATAATAAAAGTTAACTTAAAGGTGAACCACCCCTTTAATATTTTGTTAACTTTCAGTAGCATTATTTTGTTTAGCAGCTAAATATCTCCATATATGGTTAAGATCATAGTAACATAATAAGTTAGGTTGAAAAAAGACACATGTCCATCAAGTTCAACCTTTTAACTTTTTTAACCTGCCAGTTGATCCAGAGAAAGGCAAAAAACCCCACCAATTTGCCTCAGAGGGGGAAAGAATTCCTTCCTGACTCCAAAATGACTAGTCCCTGGATCAACTTGTACTATGAGCTATCTCCCATAGATATCACTTGCTAAACAGCCATTCAACCCCTTCTTAAAGCTATCTAATGTATCAGCCTGTACAACTGATTCAGGGAGAGAATTCCACATCTTCACAGCTCTCACTGTAAAAAACCCCTTCCGAATATTTAGGCGGAACCTCTTTTCTTCTAATCGGAATGGGTGTGCTTGAGAGATTATTATATGATCCCCTTATATATTTATACATAGTTATCATATCACCCCTTAAGCGCCTCTTCTCCAGTGTGAACATCCCCAATATGGCCAGTCTTTCCTCATAGCTAAGATTTTCTATACCTTTTACCAGCTTAGTTGTCCTTCTCTGTACTCTCTCTAATATAATAATATATGGATCATGAAAGAACCAATTTGATCAGCCAATAGTCATATAACATATACAGAGAAAAAGAAAATCCTTTTTTACATTTTAATTATCTATGGGAGATGGTTTTATAATTTGTAGCTTTCTGCATAACAGGTTTATGGATAACAGATGCTATCCATTGGAGCTAACACAATCATGGTTCTTTGGCTCTGCCATTCCTTTTGTGTAAAGACAAATGAGCTTAAGGGCTCTTACTCATGAGCGTTTTTACCTGCGCTCCCCTGCATTCCGCTTTTCGGCGTTCAGCCGCAGGGGAGCGCAGGAATAGAAGCATTTCATTATTTCAAATGGGGCTGTACTCACACAGGCGCATGTAGGCGCCGAACAGGTTGAGACGCAACATGCTGCATTTTTCCTGCGTTCGGCGCCTACACGCGCCTGTGTGAGTACAGCCCCATTTGAAATAATGAAATGTGTTTATTCCTGCGCTCCCCTGCGGCTGAACGCCGAAAAACGGAACGCAGGGGAGCGCATGTAAAAATGCTCATGAGTAAGAGCCCTTAAAATTGTGGTGTTGATAGTAAGACTTTATAACTCAGACCTTTTAATATAATGTCTTTGAATAGAACCCTGCACCCCTCAACTCTAGGCTTCTTACAATGAATTTAAAAGAGCATTAAAAAATAATCAGTATCTTTTGGCATAATGAACATAGAGTGAATAGCCTTTTGTTTTCAAGACAAAAATTAGTCGTACAAAATGTATAGAGACATTGACTTCTAAACTTGGTTGAATGCTTAGCTTTGCCAGAACACTCTCAGTAAACGGATGTTTGTAGCACATCGTACAGGGATTTGCAGAAGTGTAAGTAATACATTATCAGTACTGTACAATATCTGGGTAAGTGCTTTGAAAAAATATTGTGAGAGAATGGACACAAATGCACATGGTCTTGTGCCAAATAACCATCTAAGTGAGTTATCTTTAGTTGGTCTTTATTCTTATATGAACTTTTAAAGCCTACAGCTGAAAATGTAATCTGTGAGTAACCAGTCTTTACTGACTGCAAGCTGGAATAAATAACAAGCAGGATTATACTAAAATGATAAATGTAATCTGTGAGTAACCAGTCTTTACTGACTGCAAACTGGAATAAATAACAAGCAGGATTATACTAAAATGATAATATCTTGGTATTAACACTTGCCTGGTTGCCTTGAACTCTTGGCTGAACACTGGACTTTGTTAACACCTTTGTGCTGAATCTTGGACTTCACTATGTACACAGACCAGGCCAAAAGGCAAAAGTAAAGTGAAGTTAGATTTTAGGCCAATAATTTTAGCAATAATAACCAAGATATGCCAGTTGATCACAACAGAAAATGTACAATGAGCACACCATTAATATCAGTTATGCAAGAAAGGTCACTGCAGCAACTGGATAATAAGCATATTATTCCCAAACTTGCCATTAAGGACAACAAATGATCCATTCATCCCAGGCAAAATGAAAAGTAAAACAACTGGAAAGGGGCAGCACTGAAAGTGGCAGAGACTACAGTAATGACTATTTGTAAGAGCAGCATGGAGATGAGGGGACGTACATAAGTTGCTCAGTGAAACAGACTTCTCCCCATCAAAGACCACATGTCCTCAGCATGGTTTTCATCAGCACTTCTGTAAGGCGATAGTAAACCAAACCAAAAGTAGGATTCACACCTAGCTGGTGTTGTACTGGCTTAGTAAAGGGATGCTTAATGCCCACATTAATAGGGCATGAAATAACAAATGACAATTTCATGATAGAAGGCAACCCTAATCAAAGAGCTGGAGATTTGGAAACCATGCTGTAATATCCATAGATATTGATTTCAAAGTTAGATGCTATTACCATTGAATTTCGGACTCACTGCCACACTGTCTTTTCTCCTTGCAGGCAGGTTTTTTATTTCTTGTCTAAGGTCACCAGGGATATGGTTAGCTTGGGAGTTTCCTGCTAAACTGCCTGCAGAGAAATGTTGTCCAGGCAACCCTGGGATTTTGCCAGACTGATTTAAACAAGTCAGTAGGTGTGTAGGTGAAGGCAGCAGTACAATTATGCTGCATATTGGAGCGGAGACAATCGTAGGTTAATAGTTTATAAGTAATAAATTATCTACTTTCTGACCATGTTATCATTGTCGTCTGCAGGGTTTTTTTTGGGGGGGGGGTCATAAACATGCCACCCTTAGTGCCTTAGGCTAAGGACACACGTGTTGTTAGCCTGCATATTTTTGCAGGCTGAGAGAACAAGCAGATCTGCTCAGTGCTCCTGCTCCATTAAATTGAATTCGATCAGCCTGTGTGCGGTCACACATAGCGGAGCTGAAGCTGAGATCAGTGTGTGACCGCACACAGGGTGATCTGATTCAAATCAATGAGAGCAATCTAAGGGGCAAATTTACTTACCTCTGAAGTTGTGCCAGAGTTGTCTTCGCCGCACTTTGCCAGGCATAGATTCGCTAGCGATGTTACAATCAGTGGTTCGAAGTTGTGCTAGCAAAGGCTAATTTGCATACAGCGCAAAATAGAAGTTTGAATGTACGTGTATGCTGCAGCAAATACTGTAAATAACACTACACAAGCCAAGGGGAACTTAATAAAATTATATAGAGGTATTCATATGCCCTGCACATGTGCCCACAGTATAGTTTAGGTGCCATATGTTAACAAAAGTAGGGGGGAAGGAGGGTTCCCTAAAAAAAAATTCGATCTTTTTCAGCCTATCACCCTATAAAAGTAAAAAACTCGAAAGAGGTAATGTTTAGAAAAAAAAAAACGTAATAAATTTGCGTTGTTTCTCCCCTTCGCCAGAGTGCAACTTCGCCTGGCATTAGGCTGCGCAGTTGCGCTAGTCTATCTACTTCGCTAGCAAATTTTCACCAGGGACACTTTTAGTAAATTGGCGAAGTGGCAAAATAACGTAACGCTGGAGAATTTTCGCTAGCATTAGCCACTTCGCCGGTTAGTAACTTTGCCCCTAAGAGCTATAGCACTGCCAGTTTGTGGGCATCCAAAATTTAGAATTATGGATAAATAACAAACTTTGCACCTTGCACTTGCTTTGCAATTTTCATGTACAGCTGTGAGATTGTGTTAACTCATGCATTGCCCCAACCCCCCTAATCACCTTTAATTTCGATTTGTGAATTATTAAATGCTAGTTTTGTGAGCTTGTGTCATTTATCTTCTCAACTGCTATGTAACCATGTAATGCTAAAAGAGCTGCAGAGTTAATAAAGTGTATGGAAAAATAAATTTATCACAGCACAGGATATTCGTGTCATAGCCCATATAGTCTATAGAAAACAAAATAAGAAAAAATACCTACACAGATCCCACCCTTGCATTGCACCTATATATAAAAAGGGAAAGAAACCGTGAGAATTGGTGGTTTGCCAATCCATTGCGGTGCTCCAACGCAGAGACAAAAATGAAAAGGGGCAAAAGGCCACACTTCTACTCCAAAGTTAAAAGTAGTCCTTTATTTATTTATTTATTAAAAATATGTGTGGCTGCTGTGGTTCAAAAGTCTGACGTGTTCATATGTTAATTACACCTGACATGGAGTATATGTATATGTGGTCTATGTATCGATTGTTTCTATTAACACCCTCTTTTTTTCCTTTATATCACTCATTTTAATTGATATTGTTGACTTTAATGTTTAGTTTTTTGTTGACCTGTAGATGGTGCTGCTTACATACTGTATGTTTAAAAGGACTGTGTTGATGTCATCAAAATTAACCTATGATTGAGAGTTAACACACAAAATCAGTGTTTTGAACCACAGCAGCCACACGTTTTTATTTTTAATAACTTTTGTTTCTATTGAACAATTTGTTTTAGAATTATTTAGAATTATTACACATACAGGTAGCATATAGTACTATTTACTGTACATATACAGTATATCCAAATGTAAATGTGTTGAATAAAGTTGTGTACAATAATTCAGGTTTTGGATTCTTTTTAGTATCCAAATATAAGCTTTTCCAGATGGATAACCTGCCACATCTGGTTGCTCTTTATGTAAATTACATCTGCATTATGGAGAAATGGGTATTGTTAGTAAATGAACAAGTTGTAACAGTTTATAACAAAAAATCTAATTCTGTATATGATATTAGACATAGTAGAATATGAGTTAATGATCGAGGCATCTAAATCTGCAGAGTATATGTAGTTTATGTTATACATGTTGAGGATTAGGTAATATCTTTATAATGATAGAGTATCTTGGTTAAACCCTTGGGGACATTGGTACTTGGTCCAGGGATCCCACACTTTGTAGAACATTTTTTGTTTGTTTTGTAGTACACTGGTTTACTTTTCCATTTTAAAGACTGTGTTAATTTTCAATTTTAAGTCGCCTAGCGATAATATGACCTGTTTTGCCGCTGTAAATACATGTGTTATTAGTGTATGTGCTGTTGCTGGGATATCTTTTATTTTACTATTAAGCAGGGCCTGAGCTGGGTGTTTGTGTAGATTTATATTGAGAACTGAGTATATTTGTTGGTATACTCTGCACCAGAATCTTTGCACTTTTACACAGGACCACCAGATGTGACTCATGGTACCTAATTCAGAGCATCCACTAAAGCAATGTAGATTGGTGTTGGGGTCCCATTGTGCTTTACAGGCAGGTACCATCTACTTAGTACTTTGTAAGAGGTTTCCTTGGCATATATATATTTAGAGCTATAGTTACTTTACATAGTTACATAGTTACATAGTTAAATTGGGTTGAAAAAAGACAAAGTCCATCAAGTTCAACCCCTCCAAATGAAAACCCAGCATCCATACATACACCCCTCTACTTTTAATTAAATTCTATATACCCATACTAACTATAGAGCTTAGTATCACAATAGCCTTTGATATTATGTCTGTCCAAAAAATCATCCAAGCCATTCTTAAAGGCATTAACTGAATCAGCCATCACAACATCACCCGGCAGTGCATTCCACAACCTCACTGTCCTGACTGTGAAGAACCCCCTACGTTGCTTCAAATGAAAGTTCTTTTCTTCTAGTCTAAACGGGTGGCCTCTGGTACGGTGATCCACTTTATGGGTAAAAAGGTCCCCTGCCATTTGTCTATAATGTCCTCTAATGTACTTGTAAAGTGTAATCATGTCCCCTCGCAAGCGCCTTTTTTCCAGAGAAAACAACCCCAACCTTGACAGTCTACCCTCATAATTTAAGTCTTCCGTCCCTCTAACCAATTTAGTTGCACGTCTCTGCACTCTCTCCAGCTCATTTATATCCCTCTTAAGGACTGGATTCCAAAACTGCACTGCATACTCCAGATGAGGCCTTACCAGGGACCTATAAAGAGGCATAATTATGTTTTCATCCCTTGAGTTAATGCCCTTTTTTATGCAAGACAGAACTTTATTTGCTTTAGTAGCCACAGAATGACACTGCCCAGAATTAGACAACGTGTTATCTACAAAGACCCCTAGATCCTTTGTTCTATTGCTTGCATCCAGTCAGCTTCTTCTATGTCTACTTGGAGCTCCTGTGTCCAGGCTTGAATATATTTGAGCTCCATTATCAGAGTAGTATTAGTTAGGTATATATAATGGTCCAATCAGTCTCCAAGATGAGGAATAGTGGTTTATTTGGTAGAAGTGAAATTGTGCTGTTTCTAGGGCCTGGAATTTTTGCTGAAATGTAGGCCAATCTGTGAGTTAGGTAGATCTTAGTAAATCCATTGCCCATCCACCATTGGAATTGCAGTGGGGACATATCTGTGGAAATTTAGGGTTGCAGAAAAGTGGAGAAGCTGGAGGGTGGGGTGATATAAGCTTATGTCTAAGCATGATCATGTCCCAGGTTCTTAGGGAGAATTGTATTATAGCCGAGTTTGTAGGAGGTCGGGAGTTTTTGTCTATCCACAAAATATGTTGTAGATTTAGTGAGGGGCAGATTGTGTTTTCTATCTCCACCCATGTTGAGGGACTCTCCATTAAATGCCATTTTGTCAGTTATGCTAGGACTGTAGCATGAAAATAGTTAGTGTCGTGTGGGGCTCTCAGTCCTCCTTGTGTTTGGTGTGTGAAATACTATTGCTTTAGCAATACATGGTTTGTTGTTACCCCACAGAAATTTCTGGCTCATGCGTTGTAGTTTATCCATCAGATGTGTTGGTGGGGAGGCTGGCACAGTTTGAAAGAAGTACAAAATGTGTGGTAAAATCGCCATTTTTAGTGCTAAAATGCTATATTTACCCCAGACTTCAAGGTATTTTAAGAGGGATTAGGTAAACTGGTGGTAGTTGTCAGGGAGCCGGGAGCTCCCTCCAGGGAGGTAGTCAGGAGCAAGGTCGTGGTATCCGAAGGGTTAAGCAGAATCAGTAGTAGTGGTTACAGGCAGGAGTTAACGAGGGCAGGCAGATCAGATGCAAAAGTCCAAAGTCCAGGCAAAGTTCAATAACACAGGCAGGTAACAAGAATCACAGACAGGGAGCAGGAATCAAGGCTGGGAGCAGGAATCAAGGCTGGGAGCAGGAATCAAGGCTGGGAGCAAGCAGGACAGGAACCCAGGATCAATAGTGGTTTGAATCCTATTCTTGGGCGCCATCACAGTGTTTTGGGTGCCCTTTTATGACGAGATCCTGACACCAGTGATGACATAATCATGCAGCGACGCTGCAGCCATGTGTTCAGCATGGGCGCCGCCATCTTGGATCCTCACTGACCGCCGAGAATGTAAACAGCGCCGTCGGGTACTTCTGGCAGTCCTGACAGTACCCCCTCCCCCACGGGGGGCCACTGGACCACCAGGACAAGGCTTTTGGGGAAAAGGAGGAGCATTCTTCATGGCCAAAGCCCTTCCACTTGATTAGGTAATGAAGAGAACCCCTGGAGATTCTGGAGTCAAGGATCTTTTCCACCTCATATTCTTGTTGACCATCCACAGAGATAGTAGGAGGGGGAGACTGGTCAACAGAAAATCGGTTGGAGGTAGCGGGTTTCACCAAGGAGACATGAAACACGTTGGGGATTCGCATCTCAGGGGGAAGCTGAAGTCTGACAGCCACGGGATTGATAATCTCCAAGATGGGAAATGGACCCACAAACTTCGGACCCAACTTGGGAGATGGCACCTTCAGACGAATGTTTCGCGAAGAAAGCAAAACTTTATCACCAACCTTGAAGAGAGGAGAGGACCTACGTCTCCGATCAGTGAAGGTCTTGTGCACAAGAGCACTCTTCTCCAAATTAGACTTGGTTGCAGCCCAAATAGCGGACATATGGGCCGCATGGTCATCAGCGGCTGGAACGTCAGACAAAACAAAGTCTTGCGGAAAGGCTTGGGGATGTTGGCCATACACAGACATGAATGGAGATCTTCCAGTGGATGAATGACAGGCGTTGTTATGGGCAAATTCTGCCCATGGGAGAAGGTCAGACCAATCATCTTGGCAGAGGGAGACATGATTTCTCAGAAATTGTTCTAAGGCTTGATTCACTCGCTCCGCTGCCCCATTCGTTTGGGGATGATAGGCAGAGGAGAACTGGAGAGCAATACCCAAGACCTTGCATAAGGAACGCCAAAACTTCGCCGTGAACTGGGAACCTCTGTCAGAGACAATCTCCGCCGGGAAGCCATGGAGGCGGAAAATGAATTGAATAAACAACCGCGACAACTCCACTGCAGATGGAAGCTTCCGTAAAGGGATGAAGTGGGCCATCTTGCTAAAACGATCTATGACGACCCAGATCACGGTGTTCCCACTGGAGGGAGGAAATTCGACTATGAAGTCCATTGCCAAATGCGTCCAAGGACGAGAGGGGACAGGCAATGGCTGTAGTAACCCGCTAGGGCGAGAATGGCTAGGCTTGGAAGTGGCACAAACGGTACAAGCAGCAACAAAGTCTTTGACATCTTTACGAATAGTCGGCCACCAGACTAGACGCCGTAAAAGTTCTAGAGTCTTAGCAGGACCAGGATGTCCCGCTTGCTTTGAACTATGAGTCTGTTGCAGGATAGGCAGACGAAGTTCAGGAGGTACGAATGCCATTCTGATGGGAGTATCAGGAGGGGCAGAAGATTGACCAGCCAGAATTTGATCAGCAAATTGAGGGTAAAAGAAGCGATGATCTTGACAGGAGGAATAATTGGCTCTTGTCTTTCAGGAGTACAATCCACCGGAGTGAAACTTCAAGACAGAGCATCGGCTTTCCGATTCTTGGAGCCAGGGCGATAAGTCAAAACAAAGTTAAACCGAGAGAAGAAGAGAGCCCACCTTGCTTGTCTAGGATTCAGCCTCTTGAGAGATTGAATAAATTCAAGATTCTTATGATCTGCGTAGATCGTGACTGGGATCGAGGCATCCTTCAAGGATTGAAAAGCTTCAATAGCAGGCGGGGGCCATGAGCTGGGTTTACCCCCTTTTTGGATGAGGGCCAGAGAGAGGGTCACCACTGTAGAGAGGCAGTGCAGGAATACGTGGACCAGAAGAGGAGGACTGTGTAGCTATGTCGGCAGCAACTGGCGTGGGCGTTGTCGGCGTTGGAATAGTCGGCGTCAGCATTGATAACTTTTCTCAAATCGCCTCCAGCGTGTGTCCGACAAAATTTTGCCGAACTTCGTACGCCTCCATGTAAGTATGCAGACCTCGAAAGGCCCTGCCGAAATCTGGCTGAGCTTCCTCAGTGGGATCCATGGCCCAAGAATAATGTCAGGGAGCCTGGAGCTCCCGCCAGGGAGGTAGTCAGGATCAAGGAGGAAGCCCTCTTGTGGGAGCAATGTCGCGGTATCCGAAGGGTTAAGCAGAATCAGTAGTAGTGGTCACAGGCAGGAGTTAAGGAGGGCAGGCAGATCAGATGCAAAAGTCCAGGCAAAGTTCAGTAACAAGAATCACAGACAGGGAGCAGGAATCAAGGCTGGGAGCAGGAATCAAGGCTGGGAGCAAGCAGGACAGGAACCCAGGATCAATAGTGGTTTGAATCCTATTCTTGGGCGCCGTCACAGTGTTTTGGGCGCCCTTTTATGATGAGATCCCGGCACCAGTGATGACATCATCATGCAGCGACGCTGCAGCCATGTGTTCAGCATGGGCGCCGCCATCTTGGATCTTCACTGACCGTCGAGAATGTAAACAGCGCCGTTGGGTACTTCTGGCAGTCCTGACAGTAGTTAGTTGAGGTACACTGGCATATTACAGTGTGATTTTGATTACAAGATAGTCAATATATTTGGTTTTCCTTGTGAAATCGAAATTTAATTGTAGTAGTTTCATATTAATTCCCATTGTTGTAGATTAACAGTAAATCCTGAATTGTTACTGAATAATTCCAAAATGCGGTATAATGGGTAGTGAGGTCATTGGTTTTGTTATTGTGAGCCGAATATCATCTGCGTATTGGCAGCATTTATATTCAGTATAGGTATGGGATCCCTTATCCGGAAATCCGTTATCCAGAAATCTTCAGATTATGGAATGGCTGTCTCACATAGACTCCATTTTATTCAAATAATCAAATGTATATAATTATTATATAAAATGATTTGCTTTTTCTCTGTAATAATAAAACAGTGCCTTGTACGTAATCCAAATTAAGATATAATTAATCCCTATTCGAGGCAAACCAGCCTATTGGATTTATTTAATGTTTATCTGTTTTTCTAGTAGACTTAAGGAATGAAGATCGAAATTAGATCTGTTATCTGGAAATCCCCAGGTCCCGTGCATTCTGGATAACAGGTCTAATACCTGTATTATCAATTGCTAGACCTAAGATATCAGTGCACTTGACTTAGGGGCTCAATGCATAAGGCAAATAAAAGTGGGGATAGGGGACAACCCGGCCTCGTTACCCTTTGTATGTGAATAGGTTCCAATTTTAATTTTAGCACTTGGGTTTCGATACATAGCAAACACATGGCTTAGGAAGCTCAAATGAAATTTGTATTGTATCAAGATATCTTTTAAATTTACCAAGGAGATGGAATCAAATACTTTCTCTAGGTCCAGGGAAAGGAGCACCACTTGTGTGCTCCGTTCCCTGGTCGCGCATAATAGATTCACCACCCTCCGTACATATCCGTATCACTAACTTGATGGGTTGGCAAAAAGCCTACTTGATCTTTATGCATAATGCTTGTTATGAAGTGGTTTAGTCTGGTTGCATATATTTTAGCGATCATTTTTAAATCAAGATTGAAGAGTGATATTGGCCTATAATTTTCAGATTAGGGTCCTTTGTTGGTTTAGGGATAGCTGATATATAGACACTTAGAGTTCATGGCAAAAATTACCTGTTTTGCCTATATCAGCAAAGAAAGAACATAATTGGGGTGCTAATATTTTTACAAAGGCTTCGTAGTATTGTGCGCTCAAGCCATCAGGGCCTGGAGCTTTAGAGTTTATACATTTTTTCATAGCTATTTGTATTTCTTTAAAATGTTGTTGGTTTTGTCATATATTGTTTTTCTCACGCTGCATTTTATTTGAAGGCAGAGAAAAGTCAATTAAAAAGTCAGTAGTTTAAAATACTGATAAAATTTATGAATTACCGGTAGATATCAATATATCTTATAGGGGGTTCCTTTTGCCTAGAAGATGTATTATAGCTCACTCTATTAAAATCATCAGACATCATGTCTCTCTACATAGTTCCATAGTTCCATTAAATTGGGTTGAAAAAGGCAAAGTCCATCAAGTTCACCGCCTCCAAATGAAAACCCAGCCTCCATACACACACCTCTTCAAACTTTCACATAAATTATATATACCCATGCAGGGCCGTTTCGGCTCCAGTAATGCCACCCTCCCAGCCCGATTCCATTTCTGGGGGGAGGCAGCAACGCTAGTGCGGAGAGCGCAATTGCGCTATCTTGCCCTAGTAAAGCCAAATTCCCGGTTTAAAAACCAGAAATTCGGCTCTTAAAGGCACCAGGAGCGGCTTTTTGCCGCCCCTGGAAACCTAGTTAGCAATGCCGCCTGAGGCGAGCGCCTCAGCACGCCTCACTGGCGGATCGCCCCTGTACCCATACCTATAGTAACTAGAGTTTAGTATCACAATAATCTTTGATATTATGGGGCAAATTCACTAACCTCTGGAAATTCGCCAGTGACGGCTTAGTTCACATCGCCACACTTCGCCAGGCAAAAATTCGCCAGGACAATGCTAATTCACTAAAATGCGAAGTTCGTCCAGGGCACTGAACGATGGCAAAGTTTCGCTAGAATTAATTTGGCAAGCAAAGTGAAGTTGGCTAATTTGCATATGGCAGGAAGTTCAATTTCAATGGACATATATGTTGCAGCAAATACATTACACTACACAAGCCTAGGGAACCTTAATAAAAGAAAATAGAGTTGTTATAATTAGTGATGGGCGAATTTATTCGCCAGGCGCGAATTTGCAACGAAACCGCCGGGAAATTCTCAAATTTTTCAGCGAATCTAAACGCCCCAAAATTGTTTCACTAGTTATAAAGCCCTACACATGTGCCCAGTGTATAGTTTATGTGCCATATGTAAGGAAATGTAGGGGGGAAGACAGGTACCCTAAAATAAATTTACGATCTTTTGCCGCCTATCACCCTGAAAAACTGAAAAGTCGCCAGCGTTTTTTGGGACTTTTCAATTTTTTTCTGAGGAATTCCTATCTACTCTATTGCACTTCGCCTGGTCTGAGGTGGCAAAGACAAGTCTGGCGCAAGAAATAACGTTCATTAAAATCCGCATCTTAGTGAATTTGCGTAGTTACGTCCATTCGTGAAAGCAAAAATTCACCTGGCGTTAGAGGGCGAAATAGCGCTACAATCTCCTTCGCTAGCGGCGAAGTCCCGAAATGACGTCACGCTGGAGAATTTTCGCCAGCGTTAGTCACTTCGCCGTATAGTAAAGTTGGCCCTATGTCTGTCCAAAAAAAATCATCCAACCCACTCTTAAAGGCATTAACTGAATCAGCCATCACAAGATCACCCGGCAGTGCATTCCACAACCACACTGTCCTGATTGTGAAGAACCACCAGGATTTGTGCAAAAGGCAGTTATTTTGTTAGATTTTGGTTATACTTGAATCAGTTATTTGAGTGAGCTCTAATTCATTTGTTAGGAAAGGGAGCCCCCCTATAAGATATATTGGATCTAACTGTCAGTTAATATCTGACACCCAACTACTGCATGAACACAGAGAGAAGAGAAACAGATGCTGAGAGAGGGATAGTGAAGATAAACTTGATCATTTCAGAAAGGATGCAGAATTTTTAATTGATTGTATTTAGAAAGTTTATATAAAATGTAAAATTTTGCGATAGTTCCCCTTTAAGATATTTATATAGCATGATTTATTTTTTTGTTTTTAAAATATCTAACATATGTATTATATGTATTATGGTATTGCTCCCAACATTTACAGTCATGAGTGCAGTCACTATGTTTTTTACCCACAATGGATTTTAGGGGGCAGCATGCTGCCCAATCACACTCGAATTGGTTCAGAAACACTGGGGAGGTGCGGGAGATACGATAGTCTTTAAAACTTCCTGTACGCCAATCCCCACTGCTCTTGTCCCGATGATGAAAATTTGATTGAATAAGAGGGAGGGGACAGGGCGACGAACGACAGCAGGCCTATGATCGCCCGCTCTTTACTGCACAGTGGCTTTAGCAAAAAGGTTCCCCTGTATCAATAAATGTAATGCGCACAACACAATCAGATTTCACTTCACACCAATTGCTAGTACAAGAAGACCCAAATACTGAATGGCACCAATTTGCGTGCAACAACTGTGGCCATCTTTGTCTGAACACAACTGTGCTTCTTAAATTTAGTATGTTAAATAATGGCTAATTCTAAGTAACTTTTCAAATAGGACAGATATATTGTTATTGCTACTCTCCTATTCGTATTCCAGCCTCTTATTCAAATCAATGCATGGTTGCTAAGGTAACTTGAACCCTAGTAGCCAGATAGCTGAAATTGCAAACTGAAGAGCTGCTGAATAAAAAGCTAAATCTCTATACATAGAACATTTTAACTAATTTTTTTAATGAAACTTATCCAGACGATATGGGACTATCTGAAATAGGAAGTATGGGAAAAATATAAAATAACTTTCCCGGGGCTTCTTGTCAATAGCTTGGCTTTACATAAGTATTTTCTAACTGTAACATTACTCACATGTAACTTTAGACCTTCTTTGATCTTTCTGGAGCTAAGTCTTTGCCATTTTATCTATTCTTCTATCCATTCGAATGGTAGTTTTCCATTTTCTTCCAGGTCTTTCAGGGTTTGGTTGCCATTGTAAAGCATTTGAGATCATATTAGTTGAGCAGCCTATCATTTTTTGCACTTTTTTCTGCAGGGCATTGGTTTAGTAGGGAGCTCTGTGCACAGTAGTTACACCACTGAGCATGCACATCATTTGCTGCCTTCCTTCCTTAAAGGGCTATAATTGACACCAGTTTTTTCACAAAATAAATGACCTCACTAATTGAACTTTTCATTGCTATTATTTGGAACAAGCCATCATTATTATTATTTTGAACACTGCTATTATTTAGAACAAGTCTCAGTTAATGATTCAATTATACATAATCAGCAAAATGCATATCATGACTGTTGGGTCTGTTGGTTTTATATTACTCTACTACACCTACTAGTACATTATGGGCCATGTAGAAATATAATTTCTACCAAAAACAGTGATTGGTCAGGTTAATGATATCAGACTGCTATTATTTTGAACACAACTGTTTGTAGACCAGCAAACTTTGGACTGCACCGTGACACACAATGGTCAATTTATATTAGAAAACTTGCTTCTATGTTTTTGGACTCTGGTTGGAAACAAGATCAAGTACTCAGTGGTGTGAAGAAGGTTCACCTACTGAAAGCATTAGGAAGCTTCAAATCTCAACCCCCTACATGTCCTTTATTAACCACCGCATACACCTATGGAGATATATAAGTAAATCAGTTTCCAGTATGTTGAAGAGTTGTTAGACCTAAGTGAGCATTCACTTATTTACTTTCAACTTCAACAACCACTCTTGATCAGAGCAATTAATGTATTCTTAGCTAGACAAGTTAATTGCTTGGAAGCATACTGGGTTTAAACTTTTATTGTCAGGAAATATCACATGAGGATTAGTGGCAGTTACCTGTAGCTGCATAGAATTTGTTTTCACTAGATTTTAGGATATTATAAACTGATAGACCAACAAAGAACAGTGTGATTTATTTTAGCCAACTATGTGCTATAACCAAATCAGGGGGATACAGACAGACTGCAGAGGATAGCACAGACAGACTGTGTGTCGGCAGACTGTCTCTAACCCCATGCTGTTTGCTGCTCAGACTATTTGGTTAACTATGGAATCAAAATGCTTCTGTGTTCACTTATACACGGCATAAATTCCTTCTGAGAAGCTTATCTACCAGCTTTATATAGTTAACAGCCTCCTTGGATTCTCCTGCATATCCCTGGAAATAAATTTGGTCTCAGTCATTTCCATGACCCCATCATGGACTAAACTAGCTCTTTCCTATCTTAATTAATACTGGGAATAAATGAAACAAAAACTGTAAAAGGTAGAATAAGTTAATGATCTGTGCTCCAGAAAGGGCAAAGGGACCACTAAGTTGAGGGCCCACTTGGAATGGTAAGGCCCCTCCGACACGCTATCATAAAATAAAACAATATCTAATTTTGTTTTAAACTTCAGAGGTTTAAACCAACAGCAACTAGGGTTGCCACCTTTTCAGGAAAAAAATACCGTCTTTCCTATATATTTCTCTTTTTTCCCTATTAATAACATTGAGATCAACCATAATTTTTACCGGCCAGGCCAGGTGGCAACCCTAACAGCAACCTATAAGATAATGCTGACTACTGCGGATACGGGTGCTAATAGGGTTGCCACCTTTTCCAGAAAAAAATACCGGCCTTCCTATATATTTATAATTTTTCCCTATTAATAACGTCCAGACCGGTAGAATACCGGCCAGGTGGCAACCCTAGGTGCTATAGGTTAATAGACCGTTACTAAGGTTACCACCTTTCTGAGAAAATCTTACTGGCTTGTGGGGGGGGGGGTTGCTGTGGTGTAACAGGGCCAAACAGGTAATGTCACAGTGGCAGGGTATGGGGTAGGGTTGCCACCTTTTCTGGAAAAAAATACCGGTATTCCTATAGATTTATCTTTTTTCCCTATTAACAACATTGGGATCAACCATCATTTTTACCGGCCAGGTACTTCCTCCAGATCACCAGGCATTGGTCTTCAACCTTGCCACCCAGCATTCCTCAGATGTCCAATCTTTTTTCAAAACTAATTTGAGAGGAGAACACCACCTGCTTCCCCAGACAATGTACCATAGCCACAGTTCCCAGATTTTTAAAATGATATTTGAACCAGGTGTTTTGTTCAGCTAAGTAATATAATTAATTCACAGTTCAAGTACATTTATCGGGTTACACGAGGTAATCAGGTCATTTGAGATTCTAGGCCACCTTTACAAACGTTTACAATGCGCTTAGCAAAGCTCAGATGCTTTCCGGATCTTTTTTGTTTACATTTGTCAATAAAGATCTTCCAAGAAAAAAAAACCCCAAAGAAACCGTGCGGCTAAATAACCTTCTACCAATCACTAAATGCTGACAAACGGTGTACGTCATTACGTCACCAACCCAAGATCCTGACAATCACAGTGCCCTCCCATTTGGTTCGCTCCTTGTTTCCCCATTATGTGGGGTTTTGTTTATGTTGCGTTTTAGAACGCCTCTTCCGCCTGACGTCATCTACAGCTTCTTGTGCCCTAGTTAGTTGGCCCTGTGTGCCAGGCTTTATCGTAGAGAAGGCAGTGAGCTATAGCAGGTATCCTGTCGCTCGGTAGTGCTGGGTGAGGGGGCTCTGCTCCCCACCATCAGACTTACGGGAGAGAACCAGCATCCTCCCTGGGTAGTGAGGGCGAGATGGCGGCGCCTTCGAGACGCTCCCAGCAGCAACAAGTTCCAACAGCAGCAGCCGGACAGTCTAGTCAGCCGCCCTCCGCTTCCCCGCCGCTGTCTCCTTCTAGTAGGAGAGCGGCCTCGTGTTTGTCTCCACCTTGCAGCCCTGAGACAAATGCTCTGAGCTTATCTCGTGAAGGCCCGGACTCTGAACCCGAGGGGGAAGCAGCTTCTCAGCCTGGAATCACTCCGCGGCCCCTCTCTCCGCCACCAGGAGAGGCTGCAAATATATTATCTCCCACTTCCTCATCGTTACCCCCGGCTCCGGCTCCTAGTTCTGGCAGCAGCAGTTCCAGTTCTTCCCCATCCAGTAATAGCCTGTCCACCAGTGGCAGCCCCGCTGAGAGTCCTGAGAGTGGAGTGATCGGCGGAGTGAGCAGCGTTGGGATAGGTCCCGGGGACCCATTAAGCGCAGTAAGCGGTGCTTTTCGTGAATTGTTTGAAGCCTGCAGGAACGGAGACGTTTCCCGGGTGCGAAGGCTTCTTGAACCAGCTAATGTCAACGCTAAGGATATGGCTGGGAGGAAATCTACTCCGCTACACTTTGCAGCAGGTGAGCCTTGGACTATAATAAACATTCTAGCAGTCTTTTCACTGATCTACCTTAGTGTTGCATCTTTCTCCAATGTGATGTTGAATCACTCAGGATGGCCATGTCTAAATTAATGGGACTCATTATCAGACTTGGCAAATTTGTGCCCCAATAATATTCATGTGCAGCCATTATTTGCGGATTAGTTTTTGTAAATATCTTTTTTAATTGGATTTAACAATAAAATCAGGGATACAAAAAGGAAAAGGCTATTCGGAATCAGAAATTTATCTACACTTACAATCATAAGTAATGCACAATCCAAGTGTATACAGTTACAGAATAATGATTCATAGTGTGACAGCAAAAGCAGAATAAGATAAAGGGCTAGTAAAGGGGTGCCCAAATTTTTAGCAATGAGGGCCAGATTTGGTGAGGTGAAAATGTGTGGACGCCGACCATTCAGCCGGACATTCTTTGAACCATTAATATTAAATTACAGGAATCGAGTAATCGTAGCAGTAATATTTGGGCACATTAGTGAAATGATCTGCCACTTGGTCTATACTGCTGCCTGTGTGCTGAAGGTCTTAGCAATAGACACGCAACGGCATGTAGTCACGCCATACTTCTTTAGTTCACTGTACTGGCACGTCAGTACGTCTATTGACACTTTCAGCCCTAAAGAAGTATGCGAAAACAGCGCGTGTCTATTACGAACACCTTCAGCACACAGGCAGCAGTATAGACCAAGTGGCAGATCATTTCACTAATGTGCCTTAATATTACTGCTATGGGATTCCTGATTGCACTGTGCTGGGGGGCCTCATTATTAATTTCATGATGGAGGCTGAGGGCCGTTGTAAATTTGAAAAAGGGGCGCAATTGGCCCCTGGGCCGCACTTTGGACATGCCTGGGCTAGTACTACAAGAGGTAGAGAGATAATTACCATCTAAGGGCTGTTTGTTTATAATAGTCAGTTTCCTTGTAGGAAAGCCATCTAAACCATTTGGTGCTATATGAAGTATAATACTTTGGCAAAAGGAGAGACTTGTAGTGTCGGATCTGTGGTTTATTTCCATATTAATGGAATTACAACTTTGACCGCATTTAGTAAATGAGGTTATTTGCTGATTCGTTTTTGTTTCTGATATATCTTTGCACTGGAACATTGCCACTCATATGTGGCTTCTGTACATAAAAGATTAGCTTTGTATTTGTCTATGTAAACAAGGTGTAGTGTTTAGCAAAGCAGAGTAGTTTGGGAAAAACTGGTTGACATAAACAGTGTTACATACAGTTGTTATTGCCCCAGGCAGTGTACTGAATGATTTAGTGTTCTTCACCAATAATCCGTAGTCTCCTGCTTTATGCCCGACCTTCTATCGTTTTTATAGGAGAGTTTGCAGCCCACAGTGTTTTTGTATCCTAGCTGTAATTCATTGTTTACATCACGCAAGTATTCTAGGTTTATGGGTTGGGTCTAGGCAAGCTTCTTTCTGCACTATGAGTGAGTAATTAATACACAAAGCAGTAAAAATACTGCTGATAAAGTATCACTAAATGTAGCAACTAAATGTTCAGAATCTGGATTACTGAGCTGCCAGATTGAAACACCAGAGACAGGAACATTCAAATTTACATTTTTGGAAAACTGATGAAAAATGGAAAGCAATTTGAAAAAGGTCTATTTCTGTTGAACAATCTGAAAACAACTCTACTGAATTTAGGGGCCGATTCACAAAATTCGGGTGAAGAATTCGAATGAAAAAAATTCGAATTTCGAA
Source organism: Xenopus petersii (assembly GCA_038501925.1). Classification (NCBI taxonomy): domain Eukaryota; kingdom Metazoa; phylum Chordata; class Amphibia; order Anura; family Pipidae; genus Xenopus; species Xenopus petersii. The sequence continues at coordinate 90,756,497 of CM076673.1, read as the reverse complement.
GTATTTTTTGGGTACTTCGACCATCGAATTGGTTAAATTCGCTCGAATTCGAACGAAATCGAACGATTCGAAGTAAAAATCGTTCGACTATTCGACCATTCGATAGTCGAAGTACTTGCCCTTTAAAAAAAACTTCGACCTCCTACTTCGGCAGATAAAACCTACCGAAGTCAATGTTAGCCTATGGGGAAGGTCCCCATAGGCTTGCTAAGCTTTTTTTGATCGAAGGATTTTCCTTCGATCGTTTGATTAAAATCGTTCGATTCGAACGATTTAATCGTTCGATCGAACTAAAAATCCTTCGATCGTTCGATCGAACGATTAGCGCTAAATCCTTCGACTTCGAATATCGAGGGTCGAATTTTGAAGTAATTTTAACTTCGAAATTCGACCCTTAATGAATCTGCCCCTTAGTGTTTGGAAGGTGAACAATCCCTTTAAAATGTTGCTGTCGTCCAGGTTCCTGTTGCATCAATCTGTATGATCTAATATGAAAATCGAGCCTTACTTTTTTCTTACTCTTTTGTTCACAGTGGAACTATCACAAGAAAACACTTTAATGTGTAAAATTAATAATTTAAATAGATGAATCAGAGTTTTAGCAGTTCTTAAGCTATTATTGCTTACTTAGTGTCCTCTTGCCACTCCTTTAATGCACATATCAGTTTCTCTATATAGTTGCTGCCTCCTATAATTCTGTGGCAGAGCACAGTGCTTTGTCATTTGCTTTTTCATATCTGTCAAGCTGCCTGTTGTTGCCACTCATGATGTAGCAGCAATTGTGCAGTTATTTTAGTAGTGTCAGTGGAGGACTGTTGGCAAGGCCTAATTTCTTGTGTATATATGAAAAAGCTCTATGCTTGTGCTGAGTATTCCTACTGCTGTTGGTTTATCAAAAGGGTTGTTCATCTTCCAGCACTTTTTTCTTTTCCGATTTCAGATCATTCACCAGAACAAAGACTTTTTTGCAATCACATTTTATTTGTGTTCATTTTGAAATAGCGAAGTTCCATTGTTTACCTTCTTATGACTTTGTAAAGCAGCTCTGAGAGATGGTCACCTGCTCTGTATACATTTCTTAACGATACATTAATTTGATACCTTTGTTATATTTGGCCATGCTCAGCAGAATCCCTACATTTCATTAAAAGCAGTAAGAATTGATACAATAGTTTCTAATATCCACAGATGCTACTGAGAACTATATCAACTAATGTAGCAAATTGTAACAGTTAGGGGCCTATGTAAAAAAAAACTAATTTACAAAAAAAGCACTTTAGGGGTCTAAGTGATACTGCTGTGGCTTCTATCATCGCGTTAAGACCCTAACTAACCCTGTACCTGATTAGCAACCCATTAATTTCTCCTTCAAATCACTTGAGAATCTCAGAGGCTTATAAATCTATTGGCATAAAACTGAACCGACTTGGATATTTCTGCTGAAGTTTTTAGGTGCAATGTTTTTTCCTTCTTCTTTTCTCCGGGCATGTGCACGTGCACTAGTGTGTAAAACCTGCCTTCTCGTTCCTAAGTTCGGCTTTCACTCTACTGCTCACGGCCTGCCCAAACCGAAACAAAAATAAGAATCTGAAAAAGATGGTGGCAAGGACCTTCTGCAGAAATACCATTGCATTGTGCGTTTTTGAGCACACAGGAGCAGCTGCCCAGGGTATCAGAAAAGCGTTTTTAATCGATAGGGGGTGTCTAACAATTTGCCACCACCCAGTGATTTTAAATTTTAGTTCCTTGTTTAATGGTTTAAAGCAGTTTGAATATTGTCTAGCTCACATACAGAATAAAATACCACCATTTCTTAAAGCATGGTCTCCCTGGGAACCTTTTTCAAACTCAACATAGCTACAGAACAACATTTGTTATTTAGCATCAGTGAATTTTGGTCCCTTTTTCACTCTTTTTTTCATTCTGTTTCTCGCTAACATTTTGTGTATAGTGTAAAATCTATGATATGGTGCCTCCAGATGGTGACTCTGAATCTTGTTTTACTATATAACTGTAAATGCTTGATAATTGTTCATGCTGGTTTGTACCTCTATCACTTCAGCCTCTGGTGAGACTTATAGGACTATCTGTACAAAATGTCTATGTATTGTTTGTTCCTTTTATGACAAAATAAAAATTGTCATCAAAGCAAATTGCTAGAATTTGGTATTCGAGCAATTTGGACAGTAGTTAGTTGTCGCCTAATGTCAGATAATATTTGTTTTTAACTGACTGAAATTAAACAAAAACATAAACAATATTATTGTATAGTAGGGTGGTATCATTATTCAGTAAACAGTTTCCTGTGTTCCAGTTTCCCCTATTTTAGGCAATTAAGCATTTTTCTTTATATTATTTTTCAATGCTGGTTGCGTTTTAATGTAAATTCAATAGTTCTGTTCGGGCCAAGTACATTGTTACTTAAAACAATATGCAGTGCTCATACTAATTGTGTTCAATAAAAGGAAGTGGAGGAAAGGAAACAGGGTGGGTCTCTGTGTTTGCAGGTCACAGAATCTGAAGTTTATTTCACCATCTGCTACAACAGTCATATTTATCAAATTACAATTATTACCGAATAATAACCGAAATGCATTAAAAATAGGCTACTCCCCAAATAATTTTTTGGCTTTTGGAGAATTTTGTAGAGAATTGCAATTTTTGGTAAATATTCCTTTTGTTTTTTTATATTTATAAAAATCATTGCTCTAAAGCAAACAAAAAGCCACACAAGTAACACTGATGTGGAGTGGTGCTGTATAAAAACTAAAGTTCACAAGTTTTTTCTGACTAAGCTTTGAACAAGTCTGCCTTCAAGAATGGGCAAAAATCACTCCCAAACCATTGCAAAGCTCATTATAGTAGAATCCCCATATTCCATTTTATTTAAAGGGCTTCTTTACCTTTAAATTAACTTTTAGTATGATACAGAGAGTGATATTCTGAGACAGTTTTCATTTTTTATAATTTGCTGTTTTTGAGTTATTTAGCATTTTATTCAGCAGCTATCCATTTGCAGTTTCAGTAATCTGGTTGCTAGAGTCCAAATTACCCTGGAAGCCATGAATTGATTTGATAAATATGAATAGGAGAGGGCCTAAATAGAAATGAGTAATAAAAAGTTGCAATAAGAATACATTTGTAGCCTTTACAGAGCATTTGTTTTTTTAGATGGGGCCAGTGACCCCAATTTGAAAACCATAAAGAGTCAGAAGAAGGCAAATAATTCAAAAACTATAAATAAGAAAAAATTAAGGCCAATTGAAAAGGTGCTTAGAATTAGCCATTCTATAACATGCTAAAAGTTAACTTAAAGGTGAAGCACCCCTTTATATTGGTTTTAAATTTTGTAAATGTAATGGTATTTTGTGCCTTTCAATTATTACTAGTTCTGACTCTTCAAACAATTTAGTAGAAATCATCTCTCTAGGCTGCATTTTACACTGTTCTTCGCATGCTTCTTTACAGCTCTATTCTTCTGTGGGATTCTGTGTTTGAATACTCATTAGTAGTGCAGTAGTGCAGGGAAGGGATCGGGCAAATGTTTTGAGAAGTATCCGTATTTGAAATAACATTGGAGATGTTTAAATTATGTGTATTGGAAAGTTGCTAAATATTATGTGGCATTTTATTGTAATTTTTTTTTTTTTTTTAAATTCCAATGATAGTGAAAATGTTACAACTTAAAGGGTGTTTTCATTAATGGTGGATAAAACTTGATATATTGGCAAAAGAGTAGAACTTCCAATTTTACATCTCTGTGCAAGCCAAAATTTTCTCGTACTGGTATGAAGTCTGTTATCTGGAATTCTTGAGATTTGCATAGGTTAGTTACCATTGATTAAAAGATACTTAATAATTATTTAAAAATGTAAATTGTTTAAATAGAACATTTTCTTAAAGGGAATGACAATCCAAACAATACTTTTTGCATAATAAAAGAAAACATAATTCTAAGTAACTTTGTAATATACATTCATTACACATTTTCTATGGCTTTAAAGTTATTGTTCTATGTATAGCTATTGAAGGCAGTGTTTTTCTGTCCCTTTCTATTCTCTGCCCTGATGGATCAGACTGTTGAAAGCACATGCTAACTTTCAATAGCAATAGTTTTCACAAATAATTTTAAAAGCAACAAAAAGTTTAATAAAATCAAATTGGAATGTTGCTTAGAGTTACATTTTCTTTTATCAAGCAATTTTTTATTTTGGTGGTGACTTCTAATAATGGCTTGTGTTGTGTTTTGTGAAGTACTTGAGAGGAGTATTTTATTTACCAATGTGTATGCTGTTATCTGCAGGATTTGGAAGAAAAGATGTTGTGGAGCACTTGCTGCAGACTGGAGCAAATGTACATGCCAGAGATGATGGAGGCCTCATTCCACTACACAATGCTTGTTCATTTGGCCATGCAGAAGTTGTAACCCTTCTTTTATGCCAAGGTGCAGATCCAAATGCAAGAGACAACTGGAACTATACTCCTCTTCATGAGGCATCTATTAAAGGCAAGATAGATGTTTGTATAGGTAAGCTTTTTCATTACATTGCATGATGACTCATCTGTAGACAGTCCCCTAAGTGTGTGCAAATTTTCAGTCTCCGGCAGGCTGTTTGTGATCTTCCATGCCTAGGGGTTGAATAGTCTTTTATATAATGTCTTATAAAATAAATTTTTATAAAAAATATTTATAAAAATATTTTCTCCAAAATGAGTGCACTCAAACCACAAAAACATCAATGCCTAGGTGCAGGTTACAAAATGTCATACAATAGCAATAATCACAAACCGCACTCCAAGGACTTCAAATAAACACATAAAAAGGGTAAATTTCAACGTTTCAGCTCCTCTACTCGAGCCGTCTGAGTGCGGTTTGTGATTATTGAGATTATTATTTCAGTAGGATGAAGCTTATATTACATTTTCATTTTTGCGATAGTTCCTCTTTAAAATATAAAGTTTGCAACATTTGAAACATATTGCATTACATAAGGTTTTGTGGTGTGTGTCTGCTATATAGTTGTGTCTACTAATATATTGTCATGTTCTCTCCTTTTCATTAACTCTTCAAACACTGTACAAAGACATTTGCATCAGTGTAGTAACTCAAAACCACCAATTAGCTCTAAACTGTCTAACACAAGGTAGAAATTAAAAACTAACAAGCTCATTGCTTGGCATTTTTCCCCCACCACCCATCTTCCTTTCACCTCCCCCATATTTTGCATTAAAATCTTTCTTCCTGAAGCTCATAGAACGTCACATTATATTTGGAGACACGCCCAGCCTACTGGCTTCTACAAAAGACTGCTCTAATAGGACAGGAAAGGCACATAATTATTTATTTTTCTGCTGTTGGCTCAGTTTTTTTCCCTGCCCACCACTTTTTTTTTCTGGGGAGTAAAAAAAGTGACTCCCTTTTTCTATTCAGATCCTATCTTATGGTAGGCCTGGACTGGCTTTCTGTCAGTTCGGGCAAATGCCTGATAGGCCTCTCTCAATAAAATGTAAATGGGCTGCTGGGATGCTGCCATTCAAGCTCCTAAACTGCTACCTCACAGCACAGTTCTTATCACTAACCTGCTGGTAGGATGAGAAGGCAGGCTTAAGGTGGCCATAGAAATAGAAATCGCAAAAGAGCGGATCTCTCCACGATATGCCCACGTTGAAGTGGGCGAAATCAGGCTGATCCAATCGTGGGCCGTAGGGCCCAACGATCGGATCATAATGGATCCGATACTGGCGGTCAGATCACAGGACCACATACACTCATAGATGCGGCGGCGATCCAACGGGATTTTTTAACCTGCCCAATCGAGATCTGTCCGACTTTCGGCAAGATGTCGATCGGGGAAGTCCGTCGGATGGCCCCACGCATGGGCCAATAAGCTGCCGACTCTGCTTTTTCATATGCACAGCTTTTTAGTTTGGCTTATGACACTTTATTTTTCTTGTTAAAGGTGGTCTAAAACAAAGCCTAGAAATACAATCAGTGGGATTCCCCACCCCAAAAACCTTTTAGGCCCACTGCAGATATATTCAGTTCAAGTTACCTTGTTGACACTAGTCCTTAAAGGAATAGTTCAGTGTGAAAATAAAAACTGTGTAAATAATTAGGCTGTGCAAAATAAATGTTTCTAATATAGTTAGTTAGCCAAAAATGTAATGTATAAAGGCTGGAGTGACTGGATGTCTAATTAAACAGCCAGAATCCAACTTCCTGCTTTTCAGCTCTATAACTCTGAGTTAGTCAGCGACTTGAAGGGGGGCCACATGGTACATTTCTGTTCAGTGAGTTTGTAATTGATCCTCAGCATTCAGCTCAGATTCAAAAGCAACAGATATGACCCATGTGGCCCCCCCTCAAGTCTCTGATTGGTTACTGCCTGGTAACCAGGGTAACCAGTCAGTGTAAACCAAGAGAGCCGAAAAGCAGGAAGTAGTGTTCAGACTGACTTGTTATACATCAAATCACTCCAGCCTTTTTACATTACATTTTTGGCTAACTAACTATATTAGAAACATTTTTTATTTTGCACAGCCTATCTATTTACCCAGTTTTTATTTTTACACTGAACAATTCCTTTAAATACTCCCTGTTTTGCTCCTTGCATTATTGCATTCCAGGCTTCAGCCTAAAATTGAAGGGTTGAGTGAAGATGGTGGCCACATCCTATTTCCAGTTTTGAAATGATCTTGGCAGCCAAAATCTATTGCTCTGTAAGACTATAGTTTTATTGTTACTTTTTGTTATTTATCTTTCTATTCAGTCCCTATTCTGTTCATCTTCCAATCTGTTACAATTGCCAGGTTGCTAGGGTAAATTAGCAACTAGCAACCAGAATGCTTGCTGTTCAGCAACTCTCAGAATCTTATCAAGTAATTGTTTTAAAATCCACAAAAAAAGTTGCAAATTAGAAGTTAGTTTTTTTATTTGGCTATTTGCTAGCACTATCTGAATAAATTATTTCTGAAACTAGTCCATCTAGTTTTCTGGAACACAATTGTTATGCAAGGAGCTGATTTTTGATATTTCTGAACTAAGTATAAATTAAATATGGTCCTTTTGTACTTCTCTTCTGGCAGTGCAGTTACCATTTATTACCATTTAATAATATATACAGAAGTTAATTTTGGGACTGCAAAATCCTCTTTTCAGACAAAATCGAATTCCATTTTTTAATTGGCTTTATTTATCAGCAAAGAATTCAGAAATTGTATTTAACTTGTTAATCAAAATAAACATTGTCCACATTGAACCTTTATTATTTTATTTTTAACATATACCTTGAATTTTCACTTAGTTTAATATTATTATGTGGGTTATAAAATTAAAGGCAGAAACATTTTTGAATACCTTTCAGATCCAGTTTTCAAAAATCTTCTTTATATCCCGTACTTCCTCTTTGGGTATCTGGCAGAACATAATTCTAATTAGAACCAGACAAAGATGCAGACCAAATCTTACCCCCATATTTCTTTTAGCCTGACATAACCAAGTCCCAACCTATGTCGCTCTCTACTCCCTGCCGGACTGTTGAAGTCTATCTGCTTATGTCCGAGAAGCTGCAACTTCTCTGACGCTTAAGTGGACCCTAAGAAATCACCCTAAGAAATAATTTTTTTATGTACTAGTCTTTTATTGTACTAGTCAAACAAAATGAAATTTGCTTACACTATCTAAATTATTTAAATCTCAATTTCTTCACTCACTCAAAATCACAGCAAGCAGGCAGGAGCCATTTTGTGGGTACTAATTAGGACAAGCTTTGCATCATGCCAAAATCTTGTTTCTGCACCAGGGGGACCTGATGCATATACCCATGCATAGCTACACAATTGGATGGTGAGAAGGGAGGAGGAATGTGAGTGAATAGGTACATGGCAGGCAAAATATAATTGACAGCTGAGATTTTAAAATACTTTTATAACTGGTATGGATGCCTTGATTAATAATAAAATGAATTTCTGTTTCATGATTAATTTGAAAAGGTCTTTTATTTTACAGCATTGTATGTCTGGGTGACAGGTCCCCTTCCAGGGGCGTAACTACCGGGGGAGCAGGTGGTGCAAATGGGCCAGGGCCTGCGCCCCCCGGAAGATTGTGCGCACTGCAGCCGGCTGCAGGCGCAGAGATACATTGCGCACACGAGGGTGGGTGCGGGCCCGTCTGCACGGCCCGCACCAGGGCCCGTCCCCACCAAGTTACGTTACTGTCCCCTTCATATTACTTAGAATTACATTTGTTTCCATTAATGTATGTTGTATTCAAATGGAAAGTGGAATTATGTTCTTAGAAGAAGAACCTAATTTTGGTTATTTTAGAACTGCAAATGTTTATATTTACTGGAATGCATTAATAGGCATATAATGTATCCAGAAAGTATCAAATGTGTTGTTTGTATAATTTATTTATTTAAAATGAATGCATAGATTATATAATTTCCACTATATATTTATATAGCACCAACATTTTCATTTTACTATTTAATAAAAGTTGTGTTTACGATGTGGAATGAGGCCTTTTTCTTTGTAGTTTCAAGAACTTAATCTGTTTTGTTGTACAAAGTAAGGTAGAGTGGCTCCCACACTTTGGTTCTGGGGGAGGGTTGGGTGTGTGCCAATAAGAGTGTGGTTTGAGGACAACGACTATTCTTTCTTCAAGATATACTTGGACACACAGTCTGATGTAACTAAGGGTGAGGTTTTGTGTGATCACCTACTGTATATGCTGTCTTAGATATTTGAAACTATGGCTGAAATTCTGCTACAATGTTGTTCTTATGTGTCTGTAACCTTGTTATGGGCAGAGGGGGCCTGAGCAAATGCTGGACCTCAAATGGGCTTTTCAACTGCAACTTCCTAAACCCTTCACAGTCATTTATGCTTTCAGGTGTTTCACATATGGGTTATAGAGGGCTGTTTGTTGTGCTGTTAACTCCTAACACTGAATAACACTTCATCATTCCCTGCCCCAGTGGTGCTTATAATCTAAAGTCCCTATCACATTCATGCGCACTATGGTCTGTCTTATCGGGATCTATTTAATCTGCCTGTATGTTTTGGAAAGATGGTGGAAAACATATGAACTATTTGCAGACAGATTTCTGGTCTGATAAGTTTGGTGCATTTACTGTTTGACCAATATCATCAACAAGTAGTTGTTATTTTTTGTTACAGTTTTTATACACTAACAGATTTCACACATGCTATATGGCTGATCCTAGCACAATACAGTAAACTGCAATGCACTACTGACAACCCACAAAGTTAGATTGCTTATAGTAGGAAAAAATATTAGTTTGAGGAGCACACTAGTTAACAATTAACTTCTTCAAAACTATAAGACAAAAGCATATGTGTAAAAAAATAATTAAGCATCCACTAGAGTTGCATGCGTTTTCTTTTTTTATAATGGTGATTATGCGCATAGGTAGAAAGAATTGTTCCTATAGAGTTTGCTAAAAGAAACTGAACTTAAAAGAGAAGGAAGAGGATGTGTGGGTTAGAAGGAATAGGAATGTTCTAAGGATGACACACATTTCTGTACAGGTATAGAAGACCTTATCCGGAAACCCGATATCCAGAAAGCTCCGAATTCCCATAGACTCCATTTTATACAAATAATCCAAATTTTTAAAAATGATTTCCTTTTTCTCTGTAATAATAAAATATTAGCTTTTACTTAATCCCAACTAAGGTATAATTAATCCTTATTGGAAAGAAAACCAGCCTATTGGGTTTATTTAATGTTTAAATGAATTTCTAGTAGACTTGAGGCATGAAGACCCAAATTACAGAAAGATCTGTTATCCAGAAAACCCCAGGTCCCATACCTGTATACTAATGTTATAACCAACAGGTGTGTACAGTTTGACCATTGCCTGTCAAACATATTGTTGCTCTAAAGTGTAAAGCACGATGGCAGTCATTTATTGTTATTGTTGAAAAGATGTTTTGTTCCGTAGAGACTGTTGAAGCATTTGTTTACTGAGGCAGAGCCTGCAGACATGACTGCCAGCAATAAGTGTCGTGTCTGGTTTTGTAGCTTCAGATGCAGTTTCATGTAAGCATTAGCCAGTGTTCTCTCCTACTTCTCGTTTACAGTTGCTTAAAGGAAACAGGGAGGAGGGACGAGAGAAACTGTATCGCAGCCTACCAGTATTTTGCATGATGCAGGGTCACGTGGCACTCTCATAGCCTGAGTAGTCAACTTGTTGTATTTTTACGCTCTTATTTGTGGATACATTTGCAGCTGTGGTTTCTGTTTAATAGCAGAATATAAGGTGGAAATGAATATTTATTGTAACACTATGCCAAGGAAAGTCACTGCTTCAAATAACCTGTGTTTTCCTGAGATCAGACGATGTTTCTGTTTTCCTTGCACAGTACTGCTGCAGCATGGTGCAGATCCCAATATCCGAAACACAGATGGGAAATCTGCCCTGGACTTGGCTGACCCTTCATCTAAAACTGTTCTTACTGGTGAGTATCACTCTTTCTGACCTAATTTATTCTTTGTTTTCTTGGGTTTAACAAAGTAAGTCTTGTATCTTTTACAAAAATCTTTTGGGTATTGACTCAGCATTCATCAAGTACTGTGTTGGAAATTTGACACTGTATCTATATAACACTTGTGACTTCAGCTTCCTTGCTGCTAGATCTGCATCATAGCATCCTGCTCCCTTGTGAAAAAGACATATACAGAATTTATTACCAATGCCGTTTTATTTCCTCAAGAAAACATATTGCAGTGGAAGCAAATATCTTCGCATTCCCTAACAGGTTTGAAAATGCAGTACCCACGGATCCTTCTATGTAAATAAATGTTTGCGCAACATAAAAGTTAAGATTTAAATAGTTTACAGAAATATATTGTATTTCTGTTGTTTTCATTGAAACTTATTGGTGCCAATCTTTACGTTTTTGCATGCCTTTTGGCTGGGGTTGCACCTTATCTTTAAAGGAGAAGGAAAGGCCCAGGGCGCAAAACCCCTCCCTCCTCCCCCCTGGCCTACCTGTCCCCCTGGGCAAATGCCCCTAACTTGTTACTCACCCCTCTGCACAGGTCCTGTCCACGGAGTTCGCAGTCGCCATCTTCTCCCACGCGCGTCGTCTTCCTGCGATGACCGGCGTTTTCTGGCGCATGCGCAGTAGGAACAGTTACCGATACGGCTCTACTGCGCATGCGCCGAATGTCACGAAGTGAAATCGGAAAACTTCGTGACATTCGGCGCATGCGCAGTAGAGCCGTACCGGTAACTGTTCCTACTGCGCATGCGCCAGAAAACGCCGGTCATCGCAGGAAGAAGACGCGCGTGGGAGAAGATGGCGACTGCGAACTCCGTGGACAGGACCTGCGCAGAGGGGTGAGTAACAAGTTTGGGGTATTTGCCCAGGGGGACAGGTAGGCCAGGGGGGAGGAGGGGCAACGGAGGGGAGGGGGGGAGGGGTTTTGCGCCCTGGGGCTTTCCTTCTCCTTTAAGCCACCCCACCTCCAGAATGCAGGACCCTGAATTTGACCCTTCCTTGCTAAAATATGCATGCAAAAGCTCAGTGGCTACATCTTTGCTCTGAAACATTTGGGCCTTTTCAAAAGCCAGAAAAAATACTCAAGTTGTTAAAGGAACAATAACGTCAAAAAATATGTTTTAAAGTTATGAAAATATAATGTAGTGTTGCCCTGCACTGGTAAAACTGCTGTGTTTGCTTAAGAAACACTACTATTGTTTATATTAATAAGCTGCTGTGTAGCAATGGGGGCAGCCATTCAAAGGAGAAAAGGCTCAGATTACACAGCAGATAGCAAATAAGGTTTGTCTGTCTAATGGTGTTATCTTTTATCCATTAGTTAACCTGTGCCCTATAGCCGTTTTTCAATTTCCGCCATTGCTCCACAGCAGCTTGTTTATATGAACTATAATAGTGTTTCTGAAGCAAACAGATCAGTTTTACCAGTGCAGGGCAATAGTACATGATATATTCATTACTTTAAAACACTTAAATTTTTTGGTGTTACTGTTCCTTTAAAGACACTAGCCACAAACAACAGTTATAAATATCTTCTATGTAAGTGTTCCAATAAATCGTTCTCTCATGATATATACTGATTTTATAGAAGTGCTATAAAGAGAAATTACTTATTAGATTGTGAAATGGAAAGACACGGGCAAATTCACTAAAGCGCAAAGCGACTAACACTAGCCGGATTAGCCAGCGTGACATCATTTCGTTACTTCACCCATTTACTAATGGGTGCTGTTGTAAAGTGGACCTACTCTAGCGCTACTTTGCACCCTTACGCCAGGCGAAGTTGCGCTATGGCGATGGGATGTAACTACGCTAATTCACTAACTTGCGCATCTTACTGAATGTTACCTCTTGTGCCAGACTTGCCTTCGCTCGCCTCAGACCAGGCGAAGTGCAATAAAGTAGATAGGGCTTGCTTCAAAAAAAAGTTGAAATTTTTTCTAAGTCCCAAAAAACGCTGGCGTCTTACTTTTTTAAGGTTGATAGGCTGAAAAAGATCGTAAATCTTTTTTGGGGGTACCCTCTTTCCCCCCTACATTTCCTAACATATGGCACCTAAACTATTAGGGATGCACCGAATCTAGGATTCGGTTCGGGATTCGGCCAGGATTCGGCCTTTTTCAGCAGGATTCGGATTCGGCCGAATCCTTCTGCCCGGCCGAACCGAATCCGAATCCTAATTTGCATATGCAAATTAGGGGCAAGGAGGGAAATTGCGTGACTTTTTGTCAGAAAACAAGGAAGTAAAAAATGTTTTCCCTTTCCCACCCCTAATTTGCATATGCAAATTAGGGTTCGGATTCGGTTCGGTATTCGGCCGAATCCTTCGTGAAGGATTCGGGGGTTCGGCCGAATCCAAAAAAGTGGATTCGGTGCATCCCTATAAACTATACAGTGGGCACATGTATAGTGCAAAATAACAACTATATTTTATTTTATAAAGCTTTCCCAGGGTTGTGTAGTGTAATGTATTTGCTGCTACATTTACGTCCATTGTACTTTAACTTGGTGCCGTATGCAAATTATGCATTGCTAGCGTAACTTTGCTTTGCTTGAAGACTTAACGATATCGCAACTTCACTACCTTTTTGCCTCCCTGAGCGCAACTTTGGATTTTAGTGAATTAGCCGAGAGAACTAAATGTGCAGGGTATAGGAAATACAATATAAATGTGGTGTAAGAAATATTCAGTAGCAAGCATGTGAAATGGGTATTTAAATTGATTCATAGAAGTGAGAGAGTATAATAAAATGAATCACTCTAGAGCACGCATGCTCTGATATTTATGATATTCCTTAAAAATAGATGTTTTGACTAAACTTTAGAGGTGGGTTCAACCAAGTAAAGACATTGCCCTTGCTATATCTGTATCTGTTTCAAAACTGCAGATAGCTCAATTTATCTCTAAGGATATCAAAAGCATATTCAGAAGTAAGCAAAGCACATCACTCTTTTAATGCAGCAGTCATATGGGAAAGACAAATGTGGTGTCTCATAACACTGCACTGTAGTTTATGCTTGATCAGCCTTCAAAAGTGAAAGTCTTCAGTTATCCGGAAATATCCAATAGGTTTCCATTTTTAATAATGTTTATATTGATTTGCAATGCTATTTATTTGGTTATTTCCAGATGCCGTGTTCCTGTAGAGCAGAGTTGTATTATGGTCCTCAAGAGAATCAAGATAGTCAAGTTCCAGGACCCATTTGTGTTTCTGTACCTCGGTTACCAGTTTTAGATTGCAAGCTTTATGGGACAGGATAGGAAATTAGAAAACATAGGTGGAATGATGTTACAATGATAATTTGCCCATAGGGCTGATCTTCCTCTTCCTACCATGCTTAGCTTTAGTGTTCAGCTAATCTGTTGTCTTCAACTATTATGTCTTGCTAAACTGAAATGGTTCTGTCCGTTAACTGTCAGTGGCTAGATTAATAAAGTGGTAGCATGCTGGCTTCACTTAATTGTTTCTACATATTTATCATCTAAAACTTTAAATTTATGGTGGTTTCATAGAATATATATTTGCACAATGTATCAGGTTGAAACGCTGCTTTGTTTCCTAGTAGTAACTGGATCTAATTCCCTTTAAGCAGGTCCAGAATTGTGGCAAGATCACAAAGGCCTGGCCTAGAGATGCAAAAATAGGGGCAGCCATCGGGGGGGACAGGGGGGAGAGTTGTAGAGGGCCCCGAGGGTAAGGGGGGCCCGACCACGCCACACTTACTTGATTAGCTGGGTCCCCCATCTTTCTGAGAGCTGCTGACTTTGGGAAGACAGTGACGTTTAAGGGGCCCTGGCCACCAATTTTCTCATAATGTGGGGGGTGCTGGCCCTGGCCACTCATTTTTTTTCTCTCATGTGGGGTCCTAGCCACCAATATTTTTTAATGGGGGGCCATGGCCACAAATGTATTTTTATGGGGTCCCTGACCACCAATATCTTTTTATTTTTTATTAACATGTGGGAACCCTAGCCACCAATATGTTTTTGTTTTTTTACTGTGTGGTGGGGGGCGGACCTGTGGGGAGGGTGGACCTGTAGGTGGTTCTTGCGGTGGGTGCAGCCCAGGGGGCCCAGGAAATTATGTCCTATGGGGACCTGCGATTTCTGATGGTGGTCCTGGGGGCAGCATGCTGCCAAGCACATCCCTAAGGCGCACTGGGGACACACAGCTCCCCTGCACAGTCTGTGAAGTTGAGCAGACTGGCACTAGGACCATGCGGCCTAGGAGAAATGCATAGGGAAATCTGCCCGTGCCTGTAAGCCTATGTTTTTATTATAACTTTTTTAATGCTGTTGCATTACACCGTAAGTCTAAGGGTGGTTTGGTGGAACATGGTTTATAAAGTTTTGACGCACATGTTCTGCAAATATGCCCAACTATATGAGCTCATGTCAAAAAAGGAGGATATATTTTACCTTTTAAAATAAAAAAAGAAACTCCATCCAAAGGATATAATGTTGCTTTTGATGGTCCCACCATGGTATGAGTGTTGGATTTGTTTCTGCCAAGCATACACAGGGTATGTTAAACCCTGCCTTTATTGTGTACCAAATAAATACCCCCCTGGTCTGTGCTTTTGACAATTTGTCAGCATTTTCAGGAGAAAAAAGGATATCTGTGTGTGAAAATATACTCCTGGGTATACTTCTATACTTTGAGTATGGGGATCTGGGGGCAATTAATGAGAATAAATACACTGTATTTAAACACAATAACCCACAAGAGCCTCTGCTTCTAAAACATGCTGAAAACCGCAATGACAAGTTACTATTCCATTGAGTTGAGCTGATGATATTTTAATAGGATGATTTGTGCTTCAGACCTGAGAATTTTTTGTTAGGGAAAAGAAACACTGTACTGCTGTAATTAAAGCAAATTTTCATGACCCTCTTGGAATATTGGGAATCTTTTCTTTATCATCTTGTGAGCACCAAGCATAGCCCATACTATGATGCAATCTGGATGTTGAGTTAAACTGCTGGCTACATGTCTTTTCAGTGTTTTTATGCACGAAAACTCAAGGCTTTGTTGGAGGCAACAGCTCACATTAAAGGAAAACTATACCTTTAGAATGAATATTTAGTAACAGATCATTTATATCATAAGAGACCTATTAAAGAATCTTGCCAAATTGGCATACACATATTGGTAAATATAGATCTTTTGGCATGAGCCACCATTTTGTAATGGTAAGTAAGCTTCCTGAGAGATCACCTTAGTACTTAAAATGCCAGATTATTCAATGGAACACACTACTAGAAAAGTATATTTTTCATGAAAATGTTGATGTGGATGAAGCAGTGTTGCATGCGGGCTGTTTTAAGCAATATATTTTCCAAACTCCAATGTTCTTGAGTATAGGTTCCTTTTAACGATTTTTGTTAAAAGTGCTGATCCTTTTTATTTGTCCTAGTGAATGGGTGTGATTTTCCCATATGCTTGCTTCCTTGATGCAGTGTGCCATTTCAACCACAATTGGCATGACACTCTCATGCACAGTTTTCCTCTAGAATTCTAGCAATGGTGTGGATGCAATGGAGTCCTCTGATGAAGTGCCGACACTAAGGGCACGAAACGTGTTAGTTTGACCACCTACCCACTGCCAATGTTATCACATATTGTGTGTTTTAATGAAGCTGTTTTTCAAAAGCCATAATCAGCGATTCTGTTGGATCATTTGGCCAGCGCTAAACTACGGATCACGATGGTTTATTGCTGATGATATGCAGTTTTTTTTTTAAACATTTCTTTCTTTTAAAACTCACATCACTGTTCACATGGCAACATCTATAGCGGGTGCATTATTCCTCCTTTCCTTTTTTGATACCATTGCTTCATTGTTGGGAGAAAATCTAAAGCTTGTCACGAGGATTAAACTCACTGCTTAAAATGGAATGTGCCTATTCCATTATTCTTCACATTCGCCGGGTTTATAATTTAAATATGGCAGAAGTTAGTTCTGTAAAGTGGCCAGTTGGTATCGGAAGGGTGGATTGTAACTTTGGTGCAGATGTATCAAAACTCTTGCAATCATGGAAAATAAATTCGTATTAAAGGAATAAAAATCTATTATTCCGTGATTAAGCTTGTGTTTGTTAAAATTTAAAATATTTAATCGCAATTGCATAAAGGTCAGGTGAAAAATGTGATGCCAATTTGCAATTTTCAAGTAATTTTCTAGATAAAATCAAAAAGGTTCTTGACTATCACTTTGCTTAAAGGTATTCTGTCATGATTTTTATGGTGTAGTTTTTATTTCTACATTCTATAAAAAAAATATAAATTTGCTTTGTAGGCAGCTATCTCTGCTCATTGCTTTCAGAATGAGCCAGCGCTGCACAATGGAACTGCTTTCAGATGAGCTATTGTTTCTCCTACTCGACAAGGCGTTGTGGTGGTACTTGGACTTTTACTTTTGAGTGCTATTCTCATGTCTGCTAGGGAGCTGTTATCCTGTTACCTTCCCATTGTTCTGTTGTTAGGCTGCTGGGGGGGGGGAAATGGTGGTCACTTCAACTTACAGTAAAGAGTGACTGAGGTTTAGCAAAGCACAAGTACATGATTAAAGGGCATGTAAAGTCTAAAATAGAATAAGGCTAGAAATGCTGTATTTTGTATACTAAATATAAACATGAACTTACTGCACCACAAACCTAATCAAACAAATGATTTATGCTTTCAAAGTTGGCTACAGGGGGTCACCATCTTGTAAATTTGTTAAACATCTTTGCAAAACTAAGACTGTGCACATGCTCAGTGTGGTCTGGGCTGCTTAGGGATCGTCATAAACAAAGCTGCTTGAGTTCTGCATGGCTGGGAAGTAAGGTGGGGCTCCCCCTGCTGTTCATACGTATGATTGTTTCCCTGCTCAGCAGTTAGGGACCGTCTGACAATTCCTATCCACAGGAGTAAATGAAGGGAGAATTTCACTGTATACAGTCAGGTTTCTCATAAAAAGGTACACATTTTTAAATTAAAGTATATTGGAGATAGGTTTCTTTTTCATTAAAGAAAGTAACAATGGGCTTTTATTTTTTTGCTTTACATGCCCTTTAAGGGCACATGGGAAACTGACAACATGTCAGATTTAAAATTTAAATATAAAATAATCTGTGTTCAGTCTGTACAGGCTGTTTTGAAAACCGATTTCAGTGCAGAATTCTGCTGAAGAAGCACTATTGTGATGTGATGTGAAGTGATGTGCAGGTCGACCCGACATCCAGGTATAGGCGTTTCAGGCTGACTTCTGCACAACATTGTCAGATTGCAGGCTCTTCTTTCCACTCTACCCACCTTTGACCTACCTGTGCAGACTTCTGCCTCTGAGTGCCTTTTATAAATTTGCACCTGCTTGCCCCACCTCCTTCATTTGCTTTATCATTAGCTGCATTTAGCATTATTTTTTGGTTTGTGAAGTCATGCAGATGTCAATATTTTTCTAGTTTAAGTCACATTCATCTCTTGAATCTGTATATAAATACTGCTCTGATGACACCGTAATCTCTGCCCTCCTAGTTTACCATTTAAGAGAAATAGAAGGTAATCCTAAATTATTGTATTATTTTTATAATGTGAACAGGTATAGTTGCATTAACATTTTACATTGAAACTGTTAAGCATCTTTAATCTGATTGGGAGTTAAAGTTGAACAACTGGAGAGGCTGAATGGATTGCAGATCCATTGTGGAATTCTGCAAGTTGCAGTTTAGCAAGTACAAGAAAAATTCAACTACTACTACCACTACTAGTAAAGCAGTAGCCAAATAGTTATAAAATTAAAAAATCTTTATTAGGACATGTATTAGCCTAACATGTTTCATGCCTAAATGGGCACTTACTTATAGGTTGTTGTCTCCCCTCGTTACAGTGTTTTTAAAGGGATGTCAACCAATAAAAATTACACCGATTACATCACACAGAGCTTCAGCCAATCAAAGTAAGGCTCATTACACAAATACAAACCAATAATAATGTGTTACATAGATTACATCACACAACCATATCCAATCAGAAAAGGGCACATTACATAGAATTTGCATCAATAGGAAAGCGTTTAATGGCAACTGCAATTTAGTCTTCATAAGGACGCCCTAATTTAAGTAGCCCACAATATAATAATGCTAATTTTGATCAAAAAAGTGTATGTAACATGATCCTGAAAATAATTGATTTCACTGATATGCATAGTGCAATCATGCCACTATATATTGTTTTAACCCTTTTCACTTTACTTTGCTTTAACATTGGAATGCATAAATGTTTTTTAAACTGCCACTTGTATACTATCCAGGAACATGGTTATCAGTTTTTTATTCAGGTAAATTGAAGGTCTCTTGCTGAAATGTTACTGTCTGTTTTCCAGCTTTCACTGCTCACTTATGGGAAACAGGTGCTATTTTTCTTTGTTTTAAAATTGGCTGCCTCCTTGTGATCAACTTAACTCGATTTTAAGTAGCTTGCTTTCAATTACTGCCAGTAGTACAATTGATTTCAGCTCCCGTGCGCCCATACGATTGATGCGGTTGGTTTGAAAGGCTGCATTGTTGACATCTAGACAATTAACTGTGCATAGTCTGTTAGAGCTCCACAAAAAATATTTACCTATTTACCTCCACTGTATAAAAAGATTATCTGTTTTAGATCAGCGGTCCCCAACCTTTTTTGGCCCAGGGACCGGTGTTGATGACAATTTTTTTTGCAAGGACCGAAGGGGTTGCTAGGGTC
Organism: Xenopus petersii; assembly: GCA_038501925.1. Classification (NCBI taxonomy): domain Eukaryota; kingdom Metazoa; phylum Chordata; class Amphibia; order Anura; family Pipidae; genus Xenopus; species Xenopus petersii. The sequence continues at coordinate 90,737,238 of CM076673.1, read as the reverse complement.
AGCGGCAACTGCTTGTCCAATCCGGGCGCGCTGCAGTCGAATTCGGTGCTACATCGTTAGTTGCAAGCTAGGCTCGCCGGCAGGACTGTCTGCGGCCCGGTTATGGGCCGTGGGCCGGTGGTTGGTGACCCCTGTTTTAGGGTAATGGGTAACCGGCATTCAACTTTGACAAGCACAACTTCTTATGGATTTTATAGGAGAGAATGTTTTTTTTTATTTTTTAAACCAATATGTTTCATAAAGGCATGAAACATAGATTTGCTTGTTATTTTCTTGAAGATTAAGTTGCTGATATCTGTTGCTCTGCTACTGTCACTTATTTGTAACTCCCAGCATATTCTAATCAACTTTCTACAAATGCTGGCATTGTAGATAATCCACAGTTAAAAATCTGCCAGTTAAAGGATCTTTTATCAAGCAAATTTTTAATTATTTTGAAATTGCTGCAAACATGGGTCTGTTCTAGTGCACTGGGCTAGTTAATATTGATAACAAGGCATTTGTCTTATTAAAGAAGAATAATGAATCATAAAAAATGAATGTTCAGCCTTTTGGGGTTGGGCATTGCAGTGTTCAGAGCATACAAGATAACTGTTTTACCTTCTGCCGTTTTGTCTGCATTTTGTCAATTTTCGTAGTTCTTTTTTAGCATTTTAGTATTAAAATTCCTAAACTGGCTGATAGGCCATAACGCATGTACTGATAAACAAAATTTTGTTCTGTACAATATTGGTACGTGTATGCCTAACATAAGGCTAATGTCACACCATTTACCTTTTTTTTTATTTTTTTTAAGCTGGCAGTGTCATTAGTTGGTTTGTTTAATGATGAAAAACACATGTAGTTTTATCAATAAGTATATCAGTTTTGTGAAATTAACTAAAATTATGTGATTATTAATTTACAATAAACGTCTATGATGTATCACAAGGGGTATGTAAGGACAGCTAAAGTAACCTACTGCTCTGTAGCTATATATCAAATGTCTAAAGATTGTACCGAAACCACTAACATCCAGCAAAAGGAATTTTATGTGAATAGTTAACAATTTGAGTTACCAGCCTGCAGAATGACAAGTCAGTGGATAAATGAAGAAACTTTGTTTCCCTCATGCTATTGGACAGAGCTCGTAAATCATCCGCAAAGTGCTGGAGATAGACAACACGAAGGAAAGATGAACTGTGGTGTGAAGTCAAACTTTAAGTAGCTTTCATTCAATGTCCGTTAATAAAATAGAAAGGACAGACTTTTATAGCTCCTAATCTTGCATATTGACTGAGAACAGTTATTTTCATGGGTTATAGGACTATACATTTTTTTACTCTGTACTTACATCAAATATTAAATTTTCATATTGTTTTACAGATGGCCAACCCCTAGCAACAGGCTCTTAACAACTGACCAATTCTGCATTTTTTTTTGTTAGACAGCTTGTAATTTATATCTGGGATGTACTGCAAGCAGCATCTATATCTATATTGCTTGTTATTTTTATTTAGGGCAGAGACACACGCTCCGATTCGGGGAGATTTAGTCGCTCGGCGATAAATTGCTCTTCTTCAGGCGAACTGCCTCCTGCCAGCGATTTAGATTTATTGCTCTTATGGCACTCGGAGCACTTCGTTTTCCGAAGTCTCCCGAAGTTTCCTCATGAGGCAACTTCGCTTACTTCGGAAACAAATGTAAATCGACGGCGGGAGGCAGTTCGGGATATTAGCCCCCCCCCCCCCCCCCGAAGAAGAGGAGATTTGTTGCTGGGCGACTGATCTCCCCGAATTTGAGTGTGTGTCTCTGCTATGCCACTGCTATGTATAAATGGAAAGGACAGCTATGTATAGAGTGCATAACATATTTTATGTCTATATTTATCTCTATGCTGTGTTATCACAGAAATAACTTATTTCACAGCATTTGTTTATTCTACCTTAAATCTATGTAACTTTTTTGAAGGGACAGATGCTTGTTAGGTGGCAAAAAACTATGGTATTAAAAATGAAAAAATAAATGCAGTGTCCCACAATTCAATTGTTTACACACTTTTTCAGTGCTTCCCAAATAAAGACTGATCGATTTAGCATTGGTTCCTGGTAAGGTCCTGCAAGCAGGTCAGGTACCTGTAGAATACCCACAATGTCACCTGGACTCAGATTATACTTCATGTGCCAGGTGGGTTACAGGCAGCCGTTGCAGGGGTAATAGCTGAAAATCTAAGCTGCCTTATGTAAAAATCGATTAGTGTAACATCACTACTGGTTGACGTCACTTCAGGTCAGTGCAGGTAGAAATCCATGTGGTTGAGTAAGGTAAGTGGGTCCGGGTCAGGCTGTGTGGTTAAGCAACTACGGATTGAGCTCAAGTCTCTAGTTCCTGGCCATAGAAACATTTGAAAGAATAATACTGTTATGCAATATGTTTACCAGTACATCCAGGGATGCATGGAATCCAGGATTCAGCTCGGTGTTTGGCCAGGATTCAGCAGGATTTGGATTCAGCCGAATCCTTAAAATTACATGACTTTTCATCTTCCAAACAAAGAAGTAAAAAAACATTTTTAGCTATGCGCTGCACGTTCGGTTCTCTTTCACCCTTCCTGCTCCTAATTTTAATTTGGTTCACAGTATTTAGCCAAATCTTTAATAAAGGATTCAGGATTTGGCCGAAATAATTATTGGTATTGGTAGTACAAAATATTTCTTTCTGGGGCACAATTCTAATCATTTAGTTGAATAAAATAGTAGGGGTATTAGGGTTTTTTTTTCATTGATGATTGACCTTCATCGGTTTCTCGTCTTTCTTTTGTTATTTCTCCATATATTAAGGTATGTTTTGTATTTATTTTTTAAATGATTCCAGTTGAAATCATATCATTGTTTACATTTTGTAGTGTGTGCTGCTTTATAAAACTTCTTTCTTAACCATTTATACCATAGAAAAATGCCAAGCACTAATTACTATTCTGGAGGAATACAGCCTACAAATTCACCAAACCATGAAATTATCTTTCCTTCGGGCAAGGTAACATAACCTTGCTGCAAGCAGCAATGTGGTGACAAATCTTTATTTAATGCTTGCTGCTGGGCATGTAAAATCTGACATTTTTATGATCTATTTAAAGGGATGTTCTCAAAAGCTTTATTAAATTTTGGATGTAGAAAACAATACATTCATTTTTGCCACAGTCCCTCCCAGAAAAGACTGATTATTAAGGGGATTTCAGTGAATGCTTAAGTTATTTACAAACAGGTTTTTATATATTTTATTTATATATATATATATATATATATATATATATATATATATATATATATATATATATATATATATATATATATATATATATATATATATATATATATATATATATAGTTTATTAGTGTGCTTGCTCAAGCCAACTGCAAAGAACCTAACCATGCTGATTGTCAGTAGTTCATAGCTGGAATTTGCCAGTCTAACCAGTTAAAAAGTTCCCATTGTATAAAAATGTATTATGATGTACCAATTCATATTGGGTATTCATTTGTGGTCCATTTTTTATTTTGTGGTGTTAATGATGTATTAACATTCTTATTTTTGATTTTATTTTAGCCTGCAGTTGAAAAAGATCTCTTTTTTGGTGTCACTGAACCTATCCTCATAAAACCTTCTTAACTATATATATTTTTTTAATTGCTAATGTTTCTTTTTAAGTTCTCTTATTTATTTTCTTATTCTAATGGCAATCCTAGCATCCAGATTAAAGTTTAAATACAAGGCTTTGGGTTTGAGAACAAAAGATTTAAGTACTGGTTGTTTTCAAATACCATTGTCTTTATTATAATAAAGGTAAAATAAAAAGTTCACTATGTCTTGACTCGTAATATACCCCTACTCTTGCTACAAAAATGCAGAATTACAGTAACCAGTAAATTTTTTACATAAAACTGAAAATGTTAATAGGCGCATTTCTTAGCTTTGTAGCTTTGTGTATTTTATGGTTCTAGTTTTAATATATTAATAGTTTGGTCTAACATGTTCCCAATGTACTAAATGATTTCTTAGTCTCACATGAATTGCGATACATGTAGCAAGTTGAAAAGCTAATCCCGTAAATTAGAAATTATTATAAATAAGGTATCCCATATCTGCACTTGTGAGTAGCACCATTTTGGCTGCCACCACATACCCCTTTTGGAAAAAAATTCTACTCTAGCCCCTTTTTTGTTGAAACTATTTGTGGTTTTGTTAGGGTTGTTTCTCATTTGCTGCAGCTTCTTTTTTTCATCAACAAGTTGTGATATAATTTCATAGTTTTCTTTCTGTAGAATTAAATATTCTAGAAAGATTTTGTTTTCACCCTTAAATTGTGCCAGCATTTCTTGTTAGCAATGGATGTTATGCCAGTTATATACATAATGATCTTATTTATAGTCGTATGCATAAAATGCAAGTAGCTCTTCTGCTAATTGAGCTCACTTGAACTCAGAAACCAATTAACCTGCCACTATATTTTACACCTTTAAAGAACAGCCATTTCCATTTGGCCATTATAAATCTAACACTTTGTTTCACATCAGAATATCCGTTAAAGGGGTAGTATATCTGCTTGTTCAACATGAGTTCATTGAACAAGATCAGAACAAATATTTTAGCTTGGGGAGCACAGGCCTGAAAAGACTGTTGTGTTGGTTGTCTTATACTAAGTCAATACCAGTTACAAATATACCACTATAACATTTTGATAAAAAGTTAATTTTAAGGCATAACTGGCACTTTATTATTCTGGTACCACGTCTGCCTAGAAATATACAAGGTCACCCATTCCATTTAGAAGAAAAGAGGTTCCGCCTAAATATTTGGAAGGGGTTTTTACAGTGAGAGTTGTGAAGAAGTGGAATTCTCTCACTGAATCAGTTGTACTGGCTGACACATTAGATAGCTTTAAGAAGGGGTTGCATGGCTTTTTAGCAAGTGAGGGAATACAGGGTTATGGAAGATAGCTTATTGTACCAGTTGATCCAGGGTACTTATCTGATTGCCATTTTGGAGTCAGGAAGGATTTTTTCCCCCTCTGAGGCAAATTGGAGAGGCTTCAGATGGGTTTTTTTGCCTTCCTCTGGAGCAACTGGCAGTTAGTCAGGTTAAAAAAAGTTAAAAGGCTGAACTTGGACGTTTGTCTTTTTTCAACCTAACGTAAGTTAATAGGTGTGAACTTAAAGCAGAATTCACCCCCCCCAACTAATAAAAACCCCTACCCTACATAGTGCCCCCTCACTTTTTAGGATATCTATGATGAGATTTAGATGTTCAGCCCCCTATAAACTCTCTGCCAGCCTTATTCACCATGGCGCCTCATCCCGATTGTACCCATCTGATTGCAATTTATGCTTTGCTGTCCTCCAGGTTTGGTCCAGATTTCTCCATTTGCCTGCCCTCCATGCTCCTTCCCCCATCCTCTTTCAGCACGCCTGTATCACCCATCTTAGCAGGGATTCTGTCATGATTTTTATGAAGTTATTTATTTTTTTTTTCTAAATTACTAGTTTACTCTGCAAATAATTCTAGACTAAATCTCCCCAAATCTCCTCATGTGGACTAACCCTTAGGATGGAACTGCTTTCTGGCAGGCTATTATTTCTCCTACTCAATGTAACTAAATGTGTCGCAGTGGGACCTGCTGTTCTTGGATCTGCCAGGCAGCTGTTATCTTGTATTAGGGAGCTGTTATCTGGTTAGTACCTTCCCATTGTTCTGCTGATGGGCTGCTGGGGGATGGGGAAGGAAAGGGGGTTATATCACTCCAACTTGCAGTGCAGCAACAAGTCACATGACTGGGGCAGTTGAAAAACTGACAATATGTCTGACTCAGATTTCAAAATTCAATATAAAAAAATCTGTTTGCTCTTTTGAGAAACAGATTTCAGTGGAGCAGTACTATTAACTGATGCATTTTTAAAATGTCATGATTTTTTTTCATGACAGCATCACTTTAAGTTTACAGTTTTAGGTAGAGTGTTAGAGTAAGGAGGCAGGAGAGCTAAAAATGGAGGTAGGATTCCTGAGCTCTGAAATAAAGGCAAGTTACTCTGAGGGAGAACTGATTGCAGTGTAAGCGTATGGTTCATGTACCATGATAGGTTTATGCAGGCACTCAAACAGATTCTGTGAAAAGTGATTAAAAGTAACAGTGGAACTTTATTTCCAAAATGTAGGACACACCATAGCCTTAAGCATTTTGTTCAAACAGGCCCTTAATCACATGTTATATATCATTAAAGGGGATGCCCATCCAAAAAAAAATAATTATAAGCAATGTTTCAATATACATTAAACATATTGCTTATTTTAAAGTTATTGGGAATGTTACTGTTACTAAAAGCAGTTTCTGACTGTCCATCCTCTGCTCACATATCATTCTCATTTAATATATGAAGCATTGCATCACCAGTTTTTTCTCCTGCAGCCATGCCTATGGTTCCTATAACGCTTTGCATGTTCTGTGTTTAACAGACCTAAGGAGAATTAAAGAAAAAATGTAGGAGTATGTTTTTAGTCCACCTTGTGCTCAGAGTCCATAGCCATAACTATGAGCCATCAACTCTTAACTCTTGCAACTTTGCCACTCTTACTCTGAGAGCTGCTGAGCTGCAAGCCTGGTATAAGCTGCCTAATATCTCAAAAATTTCTAAGAATAGAAAACTCATGTAAATTTTTCCCCAGTGCCAGTTGGACATTTTCTTTGAATCTTCCTAACTGCAATCTTTGAAAGACTGTAACTATCAAGAATGTCTATATTTTATTTTTCCACTAATTAAACACCTAAAAATGTCAATGTTTTTCAAATTTTGTTTCACAGACAAGAAAGTGCTTTAAATATTTACTGCTTACTGGCAACCCCAGCTCATGATGTTGTGAGAAAGTTGCTACTGGCAACCTCTGTATGTTGTTCAAACCAAACCTGGTTAAAAACAACCCAGAACATTATAGGATGTTAACAGTTGCGATACCACCACATTGCACAATTAATGGATTAAAGGGGTGGTTCACCTTTAAGGGCTATTCCACACGGGGAGATAGCCACGCGTTTGCGGTCGCGGCGACAAAGCGCCGCGACAGTCACCGCGACCGGCGCAGGCGACAGTTTTGTATGGGCGCCTATGTAAAAACGCCTGTGCTAACCACACGAGGCGATGCGCTTTTCAACAGTCGCCTGAAAATGCCTCGCCAGGCTTTTTCAGGCGACTGTTGAAAAGCAAATCGCCTCGTGTGGTTAGCACAGGCGTTTTTACATAGGCGCCCATACAAAACTGTCGCCTGCGCCGGTCGCGGCGACTGTCGCGGCGCTTTGTCGCCGCGACCGCAAACGCGTGGCTATCTCCCCGTGTGGACTAGCCTTAAAGGGATCCTGTCATCGGAAAACATGTTTTTTTCAAAACGCATCAAAATTTTTTCCCATGACAGTATCCCTTTAAGTTAACTTTTAGTATGTTATAGAATAGCTAATTCTAAGCAACTTTTTGAATGGACTTTGGTTTTTCTTTTGAATTATTTGCCGCCTTCTTCTGACTCTTTCCAGCTTTCAAATGGGGGTCACTGGTCCCATCTAAAAAAACAAAAAAAAAACAAGTAATTAGAATTCTATTCAGGCCCTGTCCTATTTATAGTCCAGTCTCTTATAATCAATGCATGGTTGCTAAGGTGTTTTGGACCCTAGTAACCAGATTGCTAAAGCTGCAAAAAAAGCTAAATAACTCAAAAACGCAAATTAAAAATCAAAACCAATTGCAAATTGTCTCAGAATATCACTTTGTACATCGTATTAAGAGTAAATTTAAAGGTGAACTACCAAAGAATAGAGAAAAGAAAAAGGTTTTGTACCAATTCAATGTAATTGTAAGCAACTATCCAGTATTCAGTTATTTAAATGATCTCACTGTGCCTTTTCCAGTTCCATAGTGCTTTGCATGTGATTAAAGGGGCGATTTACATTTAAAAACTTGATTTTAAATAGTTTTCCCCCTCTTATGTTTCCCAGTAAAAAAAAGGGGGGGTGCGGTGAGATCAAAAAAAAAAAAACAGAAACATTTAAGAGTGACAAACATGCAAAAGAATAAGAAATCAGGTAGGGTTCAAATAGTTTTGCACACCACTATATATATATATATATATATATATATATATATATATATATATATATATATATTTTTTTTTTTTTTTTTTTTTGTAAAGGTCATCTGCCTCTTTAAAATACAGCAGGGGTTAGGATGTTCTCTCCATGCATGTGTGGGTTTACATACAGGCAGGTTAATTTACTCCTATTAAAATTGCACCTGGTACCTCTAGGAATTTATGTATAATTACATTGTATTCTCCGCTGGGACAGGGACTGATGTGAATGATGTATAATCTCTAAAGTGCCACGTAAATGTGCCTGTGTTATAAATAACAGATAATAATTGTGGGAATAGTAGTATCGACAGAGAAGAGCCAACTTTAATTTCAACATATTCTATGTTGGAAGCTTACATTGAATTTTATTTAATTTTTATTATTTTTGCATTGAGATCCCCTTTAAGGTTACATCCCAGCTCATTTGGCCCTGTATCAGCTCTTCAGAGAGACCACTTTTTTTATCTATCCATTACCCAGAGCAATGTATACCCCATTCACTACCTATAGTAAGGGCTTACTATGCGTGTGTTTATGTATAATATATAGATTTATAGTGTGCTGAACAGTGACTGATACCAAATTTTGCATACAAATAGGTGCTGCTGGTTACCCCAATAAATTACTATATTCTTTCATTACGGCTCTTGGCCATCGCATAATCTCATTGTGCTGTTAAACCATCGGTACAGATATCCCCATCATGAGACTAACACTTTAAATAATCTAAAATATGAAAATCTATAGAAACTTGTCAATATTACTGTGCGGGTTTAGGCATCAGCATCTTTCAGGGAAGAACTGTTGAGACCGTGCTCTTTCCTTTTGTTATGGAACCTGGGGGCAGTGTAGTCTTTGCATAGCTTAATTACAAATGAAAGCACTACTATAGCCTATTGATGGGTTGCGCTGCCTACAGCCCAGCATTCCTGGCACAATTGGGCTGGTCCTCAGTACTTCTAGTAATACTACTGATTTTCATAGGAACATGCCGGTATCACTTTGACTCCTATAGAAATGTTGTGGAAAGATCTATCATGTTAATATATAACTTTGGATAATTTGAATATTGTTCCTCATCAAATAAACAAACATTATGTTTCTGTCTTATTTCATTAATTGGTTTCTCTACCTTGTACTTAATGGCAACTTGGATACTAAAAGACTGTCGTCTAGAACATCAGAGATTCACATGATTTCAGATAATACCATACCTGTATTAACAATTCAGTTTATAATTGAATGTATGGAGTAATGAAAACGTTGCATAAGGTTCATCACTCACAGGAACCAGTCAAGAATTTGCTATTAAGCTAGTGACTAGTAACTGCTACATTACGATTATAATCAACCCTTCTTTATGTAATGCCAACATATTTTGCAGTGCTGTTAAATAATGCAGCTTAGTCAGGATCAAGTACAGGGCATTGTTTTTATTATTACATGTTTCTAATATAGTTAGTTAGCCAAAAATGTAATGTATAAAGGCTGGAGTGACTGGATGTCTAATGAAACAGCCAGAATCCAACTTCCTGCTTTTCAGCTCTATAACTCTGAGTTAGTCAGTGACTTGAAGGGGGGCCACATGGTACATTTCTGTTCAGTGAGTTTGTAATTGATCCTCAGCATTCAGCTCAGATTCAAACGTAATAGATATGACCCATGTGGCCCCCCCTCAAGTCTCTGATTGGTTACTGCCTGGTAACCAGGGTAACCAGTCAGTGTAAACCAAGAGAGCTGAAAAGCAGGAAGTAGTGTTCAGACTGACTTGTTATACATCAAATCACTCCAGCCTTTATACATTACATTTTTGGCTAACTAACTATATTAGAAACATTTTTTATTTTGCACAGCCTATCTATTTACCCAGTTTTTATTTTTACACTGAACAATTCCTTTAAAATATATCTTGTGTATCATGTGTCCTGCTCGGTTATGTTTTCCTCTACATAAATACTTATTTTTTTGTGTATTTCTATGGTATTTCACATGTAAAAAGGTTTGTGAAAGGTTGAACGCTACTCACTTCAATTAGGTTATTTCTGAGCATCCTTGACCTGTCTCTTTAGGTTTTTATTTCTCCCCATCCCCCAACTTCTATATTCACACACAAACCTATATGCTCTCATCTTACACTTTAGCTATGGAATTAATGATGATGGTCATTACTGTTTTTTCTGTATTCTAGAGTTTTTATCTTATTATAATCAGGCTGTAGAATACAGTTCACAGTGTACTATCTCAGGGTTTGTGGTATTTGCATCCAGACATTTAGCATACTCCATTGTTCCCTACAAAGAACACCTGTTATACATGAGGACCTTTGGCTTTATTTTCAGTGTAAAAGCTTTTAAAATCCACAACCTCCCCCCCTGAATTTTGTATAAGATTCTTGTTTTCCATTGTAGAATGTGAGATGCAAGAAAAGATGGAGCTAACTTGTATGATTTTAAAGAGGTGTATTCCTTTTGTCTGTGAATATATGCTCCTTTGCTAATATAATGTGATTGCCTATAGCAGATATCAGTAGGGGAAGGGAGGGGGCTGGGGGTGATGAAGGAAGCAAAGGGACATTGTGTAATGCTGGCATGCAGTTATCGGAGGAGGATTTGTATCTGGACACACAATTTAGCATTCATTGGCTGTCTAAAGAAACCCATTTCATGGGAGGATTGGACAAGGAGCTGCGTCAGTTTGCTGCCGTCTCCAAGGCACTGATGATGCTGCCTTCACAATCTGGCTAACGTCACTGCTCCATCACCCAGCCTGGGTGTGGGCTTTTTTCCTCTCTCCCCCTTTTCTCTCCTCCTCTTTTTCTCTCCTTCATTCTCTGAATCATTTTGTTCTTGCTTCCTTGTATGTTTCTCACTCTGCATTCTGTTCAATGCTAACAGCATGATATTTTGCAATCATTTAGGTGAATACAAGAAGGACGAACTCCTGGAAGCTGCCAGGTGAGTGCTGTTTAGATATCCAAATCCTTTTTTGGGGGGGGGGGGGTAGAATTTCAAGGTAGCCGATACGCTACCAAGTAGCTGTTTTGCATAGTATTATTGTTTTGTTGGTGTTCACTGTCGGCAGCTGACCAAGTTCATTAGTTTGTAGTTTGAAGTAGATTTAAGGGCAATTTTATCTGATTATTTTTTTCAAAGTGCTGTTTACAATAAAATTCACATGCTCCCTGCTAGTCCTCCTCTCAAGTGACAATCTATTCATGTCACGTCTGTTTTGTTCTCTCGTGCAGTAAGGTATTTACAAAATTGCTACCTTTCATAAATCTTTAATCCAATAATCAAAGTGCAAATTATGTAAAGAATAGGCACTTTATTTACATAATTGTAGCTGGATGCGTAGTTATATACAGATTTTTATTCATGGCAATTCTGCTTTTTTTTCACCCCTTTAACACATTAACTTGTGTGTGTGTATTTGAAAATTGAATAGGGTATAGCACTGTGTCTTTTTATCTTGTAAGATATCGATTAGCTTTGTATGGTGAAATTTTATTAGAGCTCCCCTAAGGACTTTTTTGATTGAGGTATTCCCAGATGTTTGTTTACACTGTATATTTAAAATGGCAAATCATATTATAACAATAAAATAAGAAATTGCACAGATTCACTTGATCTGGACATGAATAAGAATGCAGGGAGTAAAAAGCTGGTAAAATAATTTGCAATAGGGCATAGCATTGGTCCCATTGTAAGGGGGTAATTTACAGCTGCTTCTGCATTTTTAGCCAACTTCAAGTGGACTGCAGTGCATTTTGAGTCTCTTATGAAAGTAATGTGTGACATTTATAGAAAAATGAATTACACAAAGCAGGTAAATTGTGTGTACTTATTCAGTTTACACAGAATATTTTATGGCAGGCCAAGTACTGAAATCTTCTGCAGTGTCAAACCTATGTCATTCTGTCCAGGAGTTTAAACAATGCTAACCAGATTGTTTAATGATTATTCATTCATGTTTAATGAATTATTCATTCACATTTGAATATCTCCTTAATTTTTACATTTTAACAATGGTCGTTGTGATCGTCGCAGTATAATCATTAAATGAGCCACCTTAAAATATGGTTATGAACATCTATTATGGTTCTGGACCAACAGGTAGTATAACAACAATCTGCAACTTTATGCAGCCTGCTGTTGGTGTTCTAAAATATTTCAATAAATACCATAACTGTATTTTTATGTCAATGTTGTGAACATAAGATGTCACTAGTTATTGCCTTTGATTCATTCTGAATCTATTGCTATTGTTGTGACCTATGTCATCTCCGAGAACAGTCCTTTAATTAGTCAAGTAGCTAAAGACTGTGCAGATCAATGCAAAGTTATAATCGAAGCAACATCCAGGACCAGGTTTGTCAGAATGATATACAGTCAATATAGAGAAAAATGGGAAAACATTTTGAAATTATTTAAAAGTCTTATTTATTTCAACACCAAATAAATCTACATCCTAAATAGAGCTCCGTTTAACCTTTTTTCCTCCTGTTGTTTTTTTTTTTTGTTTTTTTTTTTTTTATAGGAGTGGAAATGAAGAGAAACTCATGGCCCTTTTAACACCTTTAAATGTTAACTGCCATGCTAGTGATGGTCGCAAGGTAGGTCTGAAAACAGTTATGCTTCATTGTTGCTTAACATGTTGCTTATTTTATATAGGTTTGGAGACAAATTGGTTCCATATTTGAAAAAGAAAAAAAAAAATGTATTTACCTTTGTACAAGCTATTTTGTTACAAACAAATGTTGAAGGTTTCTATAGTCTAGTCTGAGTAGTGAACTGCCCTCTATCACATTCTATTATTTTTGTCCAAGCAACATTAATTTTTGTGTTGCTTATTTGCCTATTCTCCAACTTGTTGTGTCAAAGGTTGTGCAAGATGGCACTACACTGATGCAAATTTGTGTGCACCTGTTTTGAAGGCCATGTTTAACAGATTTAGAATTGCAGCTGAACATTGTTGTTCTGTTTTAAAGAACTAAACTCTAAAAATAAATATAGCTACAAATGCTCTATTTTATGTACTGAACTAATCAGTGACACTGCATATGCTCAGTGTGCTCTGGGCTGTTGTTGAGACTCAAAGATGAAGGCTCGCCTGTCTTAGCTGATCCTGTATGGCTGATTATTAATTTTTTTATGCTAATTGCACTGATAATAGAGCTGTCATGCAATTAATTAATTACTAATCAGCCTTGTATTGTGACTTTTATTTATAGTATATTGTGTGTCAGCCCCTAAGCTCAGAAGGGCAAAATAAGCAAAAAAGAAAACCGGAAGCTAATAGTGGCATTTTGGAAGTACAGATCTTTACTGCTAAAGGGTTATGGCTGTATAAAGTTTGTACACAAGCCCCAAATATAATGTGCAGCATATCTAACCTACTTCTTTGTTTAGCTTTAGTTCTTCATTATAAGCTGTTATATAACTATAGCTTCTTCTTAAAGGAAACCTATACCCCCCTGAACAATGTAGGTCTCTCTAAAAATATATTGCATAAAACAGCTAATATGTTTTATGTAAATAAACCATTTTCATAATACCTTTTTTTTTGCCATTTTAAAAAATAATGGCCGCCCCTGGAATCCTTGAGGTGGTCATAGACACCATATCATATCGTAGTGAACTTCGTTTTGTATGATGTTCGGTGCGTCTATGGCGGGAGGCGAGTCGATTAATATCTGCAGAAGGCTTGGATATCGGCTCATTGATCAGGCTGGCCACAAAATTTTGAAGGCACCCGAACATCTGCCACTGTTACTGAATCTTCGGATACATGTAGAATTCTATTGTTTCTACCTGTATGTCTGACAATTCAGCTCTAACAGTATTGGAAACAAACAATCTAAGATCATAATTGTAACATCTATTGCCACCTTTAGATTCACAGTGCACACAAACAAGCCAATGCATGTTAGGTCATATGAGCCACTTACAGACAGAGTTCTGTGTTTTGCTTCCACACTTCCTTTTACAGTTAGAGTTGTAGTGTTTCTGGTGAGGTGATACAGAGGCAAGAGATGTAAAAGGGCAATATTTACTTAAATATATATTCCAATTTGATAAGATTCTTTAATATACCACTTAATTATGTTGGCTTTGAAAAAGCCAACATCTTGATCTACTAGTTCAGCTCGTTCTTCTTATTATGTTGGCTTTGAAAAAGCCAACATCTTGATCTACTAGTTCAGCTCGTTCTTATTCTTATTATGTTGGCTTTGAAAAAGCCAACATCTTGATCTACTAGTTCTTATTATGTTGGCTATGAAATAGCCAACATACTGTTCTTCGAGTCCAGCTCGTTCTTCTTCTTAATATTATTATTATTATTGGCGAACCCCATTTTCTAAGCGCTACTCCTACAGTTTTAGGGGTGCAAGCGCCAAACTTTCCACACTTATTCCTCTTATAGCAAAGTACGTTGCTTGTGCTTTAATAAGCGATCCCACCCACCCCGCCCCTGTGGCGACCCCCCGACGACCCCTTTTTTCCCATTGACTTTGACAGGGAAAAATTTCAAATCGCCGCCACTCGTACAGTTTTGAAGATACAGTCCCCAAACTCGGACCACATATTGTTGATGTCACCCCGAATAAAAATAAGTATTTTGGGGGGGCACCCCAAAGTGGGCGGAGCTACCAACGCCCAATGAAAATTTAGCAATTTTCTATACGCTACTCCTCCCAGAGGTTTAGGAGTACAATTATGATACTTTGCACACTTGTTCGGCTCATACCCGAATAGGTTGCTTGTGCTTTGTTAAGCGATCCCACCCTCCGTGCCCCTGTGGCGACCCCCCGACGACCCCATTTTTCCCCATAGACTTTCATTGGAAAACTTGAAACTTTTGCCACTTGTACAGCTTTGAAGTTACACTCACCAAACTTGGGTCATTTAGTCATGAGGTGAAGCTGAAAAATTCTGTCCTATTTTGGGGACCCACCCCGCCCCTGTGGCGACCCCCCGACGACCCCTTTTTTCCCATTGAGATTGACAGGGAAAAATTTCAAATCGCTGCCACTTGTACAGTTTTGAAGATACAGTCCCCAAACTCGGACCACATATAGTTGATGTCACCCCGAATAAAAATAAGTATTTTGGGGGGGCACCCCAAAGTGGGCGGAGCTACCAACACCCAATGAAAATTGAGCAATTTTCTAAACGCTACTCCTCCCAGAGTTTTAGGAGTACAATTATGAAACTTTGCACACTTGTTCGACTCATACTCGAATAGGTTGCTTGTGCTTTGTTAAGCGATCCCAACCTCCGTGCCCCTGTGGCGACCCCCCGACGACCCCTTTTTTCCCCATAGACTTTCATTGGAAAACTTGAAACTTTTGCCACTTGTACAGCTTTGAAGTTACACTCACCAAACTTGGCTCATTTAGTCATGGGGTGAAACTGAAAAATTCTGTCCTATTTTGGGGACCCAAAAAAGTGGGCGGAGCCGCAAACAACCAATCAGATTTTCCCTATTGACTTCAATGAGAAAATGTAAACAGCTGTAATTCTCACAGTATTAAAGCTAGAGCTCTCCCAAACTTGGCACCGTGGGTCACTGGGTGACTCGGCTAAAATTTACCTAAAGTGGGCGGAGTCTACAACAGCCAATCAAATTTCAGCCATTCAAATAAATAGGAAAATGTTAAACTGCTGCCGCTCTTAGACGGTTAATGGCAGGGTCCTCAAACTTGGCACAGTTGGTCACTGGGGGACTGGGATTAAAATTAAGAAAAGTGGGTGGAGCCAAATCCAACCAATCAGATTTCTTTGATTGATTTTAATGAGAACAATTAAGAAGGCTGCCATTCTCTCAGTATTGATGTCAGGGACCTTGAATATCACAAATGTGGTCGCTGGGGGTTTCCACTTCAAGTTTAGAAAAAGTGGGCGGAGCCACCAACAACCAATTGAATTTCATTCATTGATTTTCAATAGAAAAAAATAAAAATGCTGCCATTTTTACACAATAAATGACAGCATTCCCAAACTTTGGAATGTTAGTCACTGAGTGACTGTGGTTCACAATTAGGAAAAAAAAGGGGCGGGGCAACAACAGCCAATCAGATTTCAGCCATTGACCTTAATTAAAAATGATAAACTGCTGCTATTATCACGGTTTAAATGCTAGGTGTACCAAACTTGGCTCAATTACTCACTGGGTGACTGCGGTCAAAATTTAGGAAAAGTGGGTGGAGCCAAAAACGGCCAATCAGTTTTCACCTATTGACTTCAATGTAAAATTTTTGATTACTGCCGTTCTCACAGTTTTAAAACCAGAGGTCCCAAACTTGGCACTGACCATGACTAGGTAACTGGGGTTAAAATTCAGAAAACTGGGCGGAGCTTAAGACAGCCAATCAGATTTCTTTGATTGATTTTAATGGGAACAATTAAGAAGGCTGCCATTCTCACAGTATTGATGTCAGGGACCTTGAATATCACAAATGTGGCCGCTGGGGGTTTCCACTTCAAGTTTAGAAAAAGTGGGCGGAGCCACCAACAACCAATCTAATTTCATTCATTGATTTTCACTAGAAAAAAATAAAAATGCTGCCATTTTTACACATTAAATGACAGCATTCACAAACTTTGAAATGTTAGTCACTGAGTGACTGTGGTTCATAATTAGGAAAAAAAGGGGCGGGGCAACAACAACCAATCAGATTTCAGCCATTGACCTTAAAGAAAAATGATAAACTGCTGCTATTATCACAGTTTAAATGCTAGGTGTACCAAACTTGACTCAATTACTCACTGGGTGACTGCGGTCAAAATTTAGGAAAAGTGGGTGGAGCCAAAAACAGCCAATCAGTTTTCACCTCTTGACTTTAATGTAAAATTTTGTATTACCGCCGTTCTCACAGTTTTAAAACCGGAGGCCCCAAACTTGGCACTGACCATGACTAGGTAACTGGGGTTAAAATTCAGAAAACTGGGCGGAGCTTAAGACAGCCAATCACATTTTACCAAACGCTATTCAATGGGAATATTTAAATTCCTGTCAATCTTACACTGTTAATGTAAGAGTGCTCAAACTTGGTCCATTTGGTGAAGGGGTGACTGGGATGCAAATTTTTAAAAGTGGGCGGAGCCAAAAATAGCCAGTTTGTTTGAATGGATTTCAATGGTAAAATTGGATTGGCTTTAAATTTCACCGTTTTAATCCGGATTCTACCGACTTTGTGTACTCTCTAGGCACCGGGGGCGACTGGGCAAGACATCTATAGCGTTTCATAGCCAACATCCCGTGGTTTCTTCAGAAACGACACCCTCTAGTTCTTATTATTATTATTAGCGCCCCCGGTTTTCTAAACGCTACTCCTTCTACAGTTTTAGGGGTACAAGCGCCAAACTTTCCACACCTATTCGCCTTATAGCAAAGTACTTTGCTTGTGCTTTAGTAAGTGATCCCACCCACTGCGCCCGTGCGGCGGACCACCGAAGACGCCTTTTTTCGTATTGACTTTGACAGGGAAAATTTTCAAATTGCTGCCGCTCGTACAGTTTTGAAGCTACACTCCCCAAACTCGGACCGCATATTGTTGGTGTAAAAATATGTATTTTTGGGGGGCACCCCAAAGTGGGCGGAGCTACCAACAGCCAATGAAATTTTAGCAATTTTCTAAACGCTACTCCTCCCAGAGTTTTAGGAGTACAATTATGAAACTTTGCACACTTGTTGGGCTCATACCCGAATAGGTTGCTTGTGCTCTGTTAAGCAATCCCACCCTCCGTGGCCCTGTGGCGGCCACCCAAAGACCCCATTTTTTCCCATAGACTTTCATCGGAAAATTTGAAACTTTTGCCACTCGTACAGCATTAAAGTTACACTCACCAAACTTGGGTCACTTAGTCATGGGGTCAACCTGAAAAGTTCTGTCACATTTTGGGGACTCCAAAAAGTGGGCGGAGCAACAAACAGCCAATCAGATTTTCCCTATTGACTTCAATGAGAAAATGTCAAACACTGTCATTCCCACAGTGTTAAAGCCAGAGACCCCAAACTTGGCACCATGGGTCACTGGGGTTAGAATTTGGAAAAGTGGGCGGAGTCTACCACAGCCAATCAAATATTAGCCATTTGTTTCAATGGGAAAAGTTAAAACTGTCGCCGCTCTTAGATTGTTCATGGGAGGGTCCTCAAACTTGGCACAGTTGGTCACTGGAGGACCGGGATCAAAATCTGGAAAAGTGGGTGGAGCCAAAAACAACCAATCAGATTTCTTTGATGATTTCAATGGGAAAAATTAAAATTGCTGCCATTTGCACATTATTGCTGTCATGGACCTCGAATATCACAAATGTGGTCACTGGGTGTTTGCACTTCAAAGTTAGGAAAAGTGGGTGGAGCCACCAACAACCAATCAAATGTCATTCATTGATTTTCAAGAGAAAAACATAAAACTGCTGCCATTTTTACAGGTTTAATGTCATGATTCCGAAACCTTAAAGTGTTAGTCACTTGGTGACTCTGGTTCAGAATTAGGAAAAAAAGGGGGCGGGGCAACAACAGCCAATCGGACTTCAGCCATTGACCTTAATGAAAAACGCCAAATTGCTGCTATTATTATGGCGTCCATGCCAAGTGTCCCAAACTCAGCACAATTACTCACTGGGTGACTGTGGTCAAAATTTAGGAAAAGTGGGCGGAGCCAATAACAGCCAATCAGATTTTACCTATTGACTTCAATGTAAAAGTTTCAAATACTACCATTCTCACAGTTTTAAAGCCAGAGGCCCCAAACTTGGTACAGACCATGACTGGGTGACTGGGGTTAAAATTCGGAAAACTGGGTGGAGCTTAAAACAGCCAATCAAATGTTACCTATTGCTAATCAATGTCAATATATAAGTTGCTGCCATTCTTTCACAGTTAATGGAAGGGACATACAAACTTGGCACAGTCGGTCACAGGGGGACTGGGATTCAAATTTTAAGTGGGTGGAGCCAAAAACAGCCAATCAGGTTTTTTGGATTGATTTTAATGGTACAATTTGATCTGCTTCAATTTTCACAGTTTTAAACCAGATTCTACCAACTTTGTGTACTCTCTATGCACCAGGGGCGACTGGCCCCAACACCTCTTGCGTTTCAAAGCCAACATCTTGTGGTTTCTTCAGAAACGACACCATCTAGTTTGATATAAACTCTCTGTTGCTTAAAGGAAAACTATACCCCCAAACAATGTAGGTCTCTATAAAAAGATATTGCATAAAACAGCTCATATGTAAAACCCTGCTTCATGTAAATAAACCATTTTCATAATAATATACTTTTTAATAGTATGTGCCATTGAGTAATCATAAATATAAAATTGCCATTTTAAAAAAATAAGGGCGCCGCCCCCTGCAGTAATTCTAGTCAGGTTATCTCTGAGCACATAGGTCATAACTGTTGCTTTTGAATCTGAGCTGAATGCTGAGGATCAATTGCAAACTCACTGAACAGTTATGTACCATGTGCCCCCCCTTCAAGTCGCTGACTAGCTCAGAGTTATAGAGCTGAAAAGCAGGAAGTAGTGTTCTGGTTATTATGTTACACATCCAGTCACTCCAGCCTTTATACATTTTTAGCTATATTAGAAAATGTTTTTATTTTGCACAGCCTATCTATTTACACAGTTTTTTTTATTTTCACACTGAGCAGTTCCTTTAAATAAAAGCCATTTTCTATTTAAACATAAAACCCAAATTATTTTTTTCATGAAAACTTCCTTACCTTTTCTAAATTAATTTAAAGATTTTAGCTGTCATATATTCCCTGCCCCTCCTCTGTGCCTTTGTATTTTTACTTTCCATTCTGCATTTCCTAAATGTCACTGCAATCCTCACATTGCCCCTCCCTCCTCACAGTCTATAATTGTGTAGCCAGGCATGGGCTTCAGGTACCCCATTCTTGCACATAAACAAGATTTTGAGATGTTACAAAGCTTGTCTTAAAGGACATGTAAAGTCTAAAATAGAATAAGGCTGTAAATGCTGTATTTTGTATACTAAATATAAACATGAACTTACTGCACCACAAGCCTAATCAAACAAATAATTTATGCTTTCAATGTTGGCTACAGGGGGTCACCATCTTGTAACTTTGTTAAACATCTTTGCAAGACTAAGACTGTGCACATGCTCAGTGTGGTCTGGGCTGCTTAGAGATCGTCATATACAAAGCTGCTTGAGTTCTGCATGGTTGGGAAGTAAGGTGGGGGCTCCCCTGCTGTTCATAAGTATGATTGTTTCCCTGCTCAGCAGTTAGGGACCATCTGACAATTCCTATCCACAGCAGTAAATGAAGGGAGAATTTCACTGCATACAGTCAGGTTTCTTATAAAAACTGTACACATTTTTTAATTAAAGTGTATTGGAGATAGGTTTCTTTTTCATTAAAGAAAGTAAAAATGGGATTTTAATTTTTTGCGTTTACATGCCCTTTAACAACAGTTCCACCAAATGGCTGCTACTTGATTGCTGTGTTTGCAAATTCCAAGGCTGATGGCAACAAAGATTTAAATATTTTATATAGTAGAACTAAAGTTTATTTTGCACAAGCTTTGCCATTATAGACAGTTTTATAAACCCTTGGAAAATTTGCACCTGCAGTAACCATGGCATCCATTCAGATTTTTACTTAACTTGCAGCTGGCTGAAGAAAGCTAGTTAGTAGACCCAGTTAGTAGAGATGAGGAAGGGGAGGAGTGCTTCTAAGAAGTGCAGAATGGAAAGTGAAAATAATTTTTATACCTAAAGAATGGTGGAGGAAGGCAATGTATGATTAGCAGCTGATATTTTGGAATATGTTTAATTGGTTGTTTTAATTTGGGTTTCTTTATTAATTTGCAAGGGATTTTTATTATACAGCTTTTTTAATTTTGTTGCTTGCTCCAACTATTTTGAGTACAAATAGTGGAATGGCTTGGTTATTTTTTTAGGGTCTGGCCACACAAGCAGATCTCCCCGAATCTGCTCATGTGGCCTGACCCTTAAGACATGCTAATAAAGAATGCTAATAATAAACAGCACATCTTATATCAATAAGTACTTTCACATCGTATATTATAGGTAAAGTATAGCCAACTGTGAAATTATTCACAAATCAAGTTTGCAAATGATATTAAATGCAAAATACGCATTTAAATATGTAAAAGCATAAAACACAAAAATAAATGACTAATCATTAAAAAAAATTGTCCCCAATTCTGGTGTCACAACACTAAGAATACTGAGAATATTGATAATGGTTGTATGCTTCATAGAGGAGGCGAGTTGAAACCTAGAACTTTGGTTGCAGTTTTATTTACCTAAACAAACACTTTCTTTTTTTGGTGTTAAAGTACTGAGAATATAATATATTGTTGTGTTGCACTGGTAAAACTTGTGTGTTTGCTTCAGAAACATAGCTATAATATATATACAGGTATGAGGTCCTTTATCCAGAAACCCCTTATCCAGAAAGCTCTGAATTACGGAATGGCCGTCTCCCATAGACTCTCTATTATAATTAAATAGTCCATATTTAAAAATGATTTCCTTTTTCTCTGTTATAATAAAACCGTACCTTGTATTTGATCCAAACGAAGATATAATTAATCCTTATTGGAAGAAAAAACAGCTTTTTAGGTTTATTTAATGTTTACATGATTTTCTAGTATTCTTAAGGTATGAAGTACGGATAAACAACGTTCTCTCTCTCTCTCCCCCCCTTCTTGTAAAATATAAGGGGGGCACTTTATTTATTATGATACACAAGTTTCAGTGAGTCACGTGAAAGAAATTACATCAGAACTCACCGTTTATAACTGGTGACATCAGAACTGATGGCCAATTGCAAGTTGTGCGTCTGTGTGACTCTCTCCTGAAGAGTGACAGCATGGGATCCTCAAAACAACTCTCAAAAGATCTGAAAACAAAGATTGTTTAGTATCATGGCTTAGGGGAAGGCTACAAAAAGCTATCTCAGAGGTGTCTGTTTCAACTGTAAGGAATGTAATCCGGAAATGAAAGGCAGAGGCACAGTTGCTGTAAAACGTTTGTAATTTTTCTGTATGTATGGGAGTCATTTTGTCCCAAGATGAAGCCTAGTTCAATAAGCCTTTATATTTCCTAACCTGAAATGACATTGCTATAGTGAAGAATACAATGCATTACAATTCTCATGAGAGCAAAAAGGGCTGTCAGGCTGTTTGCAGAAGCTACAGCAGATGGTTTCAGTATGGTTATGTTTACAGCTGTAAAAAAAAGTGTGATATGCTGTCATCAGTTCAATATATATAAGCCTCTAGCAATAAGCAGGATCTTATGCAAGATAAAGTCCGCTCATATCCAAATATGTTTTGCTCAATAAAAGACAAATGGTCACATTTTTAAACATGTGTTCAGATGATGCTGAACCTTTCACCTATGCATCTGTGGATTTCATGTCCAAGTATTTAGCTATGATACTTCATCTCTGCGTTATCCTATTTAACCTATTTGATTATGCTTAAACCAGCCATAAAATAGGCAGAAGTGTTTCCCAGTACAAGTGTAGTAATTGTTAATATGCCTTTTTAGATAAAGGGAAGTGAGCATTCTTTGTTTAGTAGGACACAACAGTGGCCCCAAGAGTATATCTTGGATCCCTGCAAATAGGACTTCTATTGTTTGCCATGGAGGGAACAGAAATTCTTGTATGAGCACCACAAAATGGATCCATGCAAGCTTAATTCTTTTTTTATTTTATATTATTGGCCCGTTTTATGTACAACAAAACAGGTCCTATCTGTAACAGATCTGATTACATGCTTTAATGGTATGAGTCTCTGAGGGAATTCAGGGCCTCTTAATTAAAGGGGCAGTACACACATTTTTTGAACGCAAGTGCAGTGAATAGGATTTTGTGCTGAACATACACTTTGCCTATTTATTTATTATGCAAGATAAAGTCTGCTTGTATACAAACATGTTTTGCTGCCATGCCATGCAGGTATATTGTGCATCGATGCCTTAGCTCAGTACAGAGCATGTGCAATGAATTAGTAGAAAAGAAGATGGGAAGCACAGCTAGGCACAGATCTTTACTAGTAAAGGGCTGCCGTTGCCTTGGGTTGGTACAGAAGCCCAAAATGTAATGTACAATATTTCTACCCTAATTCTTTAGTTCTTCTTAAAGATTACTGGAATGTTGCTTAGAATTCATAAGTTTGATGATCATAAGTTTGATGTTTTATAAATCAGCACTATAATGTAGCAATTTATTTATTTAAAAAAAAGTATTCACAGCTAATTGCCTTTGTATTACCTAACTAAATCATTCAGTTACTGTACAGAGGTGAAAATGTAGTCTTTTACTTTTGTTACTTTTAGTTTTTATATTTATATTATAATAATAATTATAGGATCCCTTATCTGGAAACCTGATATCCAGAAAGCTCCGAATTATGGAATGGCTGTCTCCCATAGACTCCATTTTATCCAAACAATCCAAATTTTTAAAAATGATTTCCTTTTTCTCTGTAATAATAAAACAGTAGCTTGTACTTTATCCCAACTAATCCATTATTAATCCTTATTGGAAGCAAAACCAGCCTATTGGGGTTATTTAATGTTTAAATGCATTTCTAGTAGACTTAAGGCATGAAGACCCAAATTACGGAAAGATCCATTATCCGGGAAAACCCCAGGTCCCGAGCATTCTGGATAACAGGTCCCATACCTGTAGTAATAAAGTACACGCAAAGATTCGATCGTACAAATACCGTATATACTCGTGTATAAGCCGACCCGTGTATAAGCCGAGGTACCTAATTTACCTAAGAAAACTGGGAAAACCTATTGACTCTAGTATAAGCCTAGACACAACTATAGCCCTGTCTCCCAGCAGCGCACATTCTGCCAAAGCGACCCCCCCAGTGATCAACCGGACTTCTTTGCAAAGCTGATGGTGACAGAGAATTGCCAAACGGATTACTGTGTGCATTGTCCCACTACCATGTGCAGAGGGTGCTGTTTGATATTGCCATCACTGTTAATCTTTTGTATAACCAACAGAGGGCGCTGTGTGATATTGCAGTCACTGTTATTCTTTCATATAACCAACAGAGGGTGCTGTGTGATATTGCAGTCACTGTTATTCTTTCATACAACCAACAGATGGCGCTGTGTGATATTGCAGTCACTGTTAATCTTTCATATAACCAACAGAGGGCGCTGTGTGATATTGCAGTCCCGGTTATTCTTTTATACAACCAACAGATGGCACTGTGTGATATTGCAGTCCCTGTTATTCTTTCATACAACCAACAGATGGTGCTGTGTGATATTGCAGTCTCTGTTATTCTTTCATACAACCAACAGATGGCACTGTGTGATATTGCAGTCCCTGTTATTCTTTCATACAACCAACAGATGGCGCTGTGTGATATTGCAGTCACTGTTAATCTTTCATATAACCAACAGAGGGCGCACTGTTATTCTTTCATATAACCAACAGAGGGCATTGTGGGATATTGCAGTCTCTCCCCAAGTGAACTGTTGGTATAGGAATGATTAAAAGTGACTGCAATCTCAGCTACTCGGGTCGGGTACCGCTGACCCGCGTATAAGCCGAGGTAGACTTTTTCAGCACATTTTGGATGCTGAAAAACTCGGCTTATACGCGGGTGTATACGGTACTCGATTCTAGAATCTTTTTATAGCGCACTTAATTTAAAGGTCTTTAAGCAAAAGTTAGATTTAGGAAATTATGAACCAGGTTTAAAAGTGTTTTTCTTCTGCATTTTAAACAATATAGTACAGGGTTCCTATGTTTTGCCAACTTTTTCAAATTCTCATGTGAAATGCAGAAATATAACTAATTATAAATACACATATGCATAGTTAATCTGAAAACCGCACAGATATTTCCTCTATTGGGAATATAGAGGAGGGTATTTTCCTGAGAGACGTAAACGGGGGTACCTCGGCAACCTCAGACCATCTGGTACTGTACACTGTTTTAATGTTTTCTGCCTTGCTTTACATTGTTTCAACAGTCTGAGCCATCAGGGTAGAGAATCGAAAGAGACAAACACTGCCTTCAATAACATTACAAATAACTAGGGATGCACCGAATCCAGGGTTCAGATTAGGATTCGGGCAGGATTCAGCCTTTTTACAGCAGGATTCTGCCGAATCCTTCTGCTGAACCGAATCCTCATTTTCATATGCAAATTAGGGGCAGGAAAGGAAATCGCGTGCCTTTTTGTCACAAAACAAGGAAATAAAAACATCACCGTAAACTATTAAGTGCCCCTGGCATGAGAAAAAGACACTTCCCATTTGTTTTTCTTATGTAACGCAACACATGCACTGTATCAAACCTGTACAGTGGACTTTGGTGGCAATTACTGTAAATAACAATATGCTGTAATAATATTCATAAT
The DNA here is from genome assembly GCA_038501925.1 of Xenopus petersii. Classification (NCBI taxonomy): domain Eukaryota; kingdom Metazoa; phylum Chordata; class Amphibia; order Anura; family Pipidae; genus Xenopus; species Xenopus petersii. The sequence continues at coordinate 90,711,684 of CM076673.1, read as the reverse complement.
GTTATTTAATATACTTTTTAACTCATTTTTTTAAAAAATCTAAAATTTCCCAAATAGTACAGTGATTAAATAAAAATAGAAAGTGTGGTAACGCACAATATGCAGTAGCTTATGTAGCATCTCCTGATTTTTTTTATCGTCTTGATGTGCTGATTCACCCACGTAAGATTTCATTCTGTAGCTTGTCAACCTTTAGAAGGTGGGATAACATGTGAACCATACACTTTAAGAAAAACCACTGAAATAACTATTATCTATTTAATGGAAGGCTAAACTTGTCTTTAGTTTTGGAATTTGTTTTAACAGTGATACAGTGATTGTTCCTTTGTGAAGGCCTTTACTGAAAGGGGTCGTTCACCTTTAAATTAACTTTTAGTATGATGTAGAGAGTGATATTCTGAGACAATTTGCAATTTTATTTTTTATTATTTGTGGTTTTTGAGTTATTTAGCTTTTTATTCAGCAGCTCTTCAATTTGCATCTTAACCAATCTGGTAACTAGGGTCCAAATTACCCAAGAAAGCATGCATTGATTTGAATAAGAGACTGGAATATGAATAGGAGAGGGCCTGAATAGAAGGATCAGTAATAAAAAGTAACAACAACAATACATTTGTAGCCTTACAGAGCATTTGTTTTTTAGAAGGGAGTCAGCGACACCCATTTGAAAGCTGCGAAGAGTCAGAAGTAAAAGGCAAATAACTATAAAACTATAAAAAAATAAATAATGAAAACAATTGAAAAGTTGCTTAGAATTGGCCCTTCTATAACATAATAAAAGTTACCTTAAAGGTGAACCATCTCTAGCCTTTTGTATGTAGTATTACATAGATTATACATTTCATAAGGCTCTTCTCCAGTGGGGTTTACAGGAAGTTAAAGGAGAAGGAAAGGCAAGCTACTCACTTACCTGCTACCTTGGGCTGGCACTCTTCCTTTTCAGAAAATGCATCAAGCCAGATTGTTGTTTGAAGAGAGCCATACCTTCCTATTGTTCTTGTATTACACTCATTCCTGTACCATCCTTGGAACTGTATGCAAAATATAGAACTTGTGTGCATGGCATACTTCAAGCTTCAGTAGAAACAAGATGATAGCACTCCTCCAACAGTACCCCAGGCTGGTGCATTTTTGAGGAGGAGGCTTGACAGCTGGGGGTAGCAGGTATGTAATTGGAAAAACTAGACCTAACCAGTTGTGAAACCCCAGTGATATTACCTTTCCTTTTCCTTTACCGGATCAAGTTAAAAAAAAAAAAGTGATATCTAATAAATACAAGTTGTTGGGCTTAGCCAATTTCAAATTGACTGTATTTAGCCCATTATCTGCCAGGGCCTTAAATTTTACTATGGCACATGTCGCCAGACAGCACATAAAATGGCATGGCTCAAAAAGCACTCCAAACACATGAAACCTATGCCAGTGGCGGTCAGGTCCTTAAAGGGGATGTAAAGGCAAAAAAATAAAATCCCATTTGTACTTTCTTTAATGAAAAAGAAACCTATCTCCAATATACTTAAGCTATTATTAAAAAAATTATTTCATAAGAAACCTAACTATATACAGTGACCTTCCCCCTTTGTTTTATTTGCTCTAACTGCTGTGGATAACAAAATAAACCATGTATTTCTGTTTGATAATGTGATAATTGTTTGGTGAGTACCTAAGGACATTTGTCTTTTCTTGATTCTAGTCTACGCCTTTACACCTTGCAGCCGGTTACAACCGTGTACAGATTGTCCAGCTTTTGCTTCAGCATGGTGCAGATGTTCATGCAAAGGATAAAGGGTAAGTAAGAGAAAATAGTTCTTGCTATGTTAACAGAAATGTTATTGAGTTAATATAGTTATCTACCTTGATGTGAAAAAGTATTAATCCTTATTTCAAAATTACTGGTAAAGTTGATATAGCAAATATCCTTACTCATTTATGCATTGTGTAATTTAAATACAGTTAGACTCTGCATTGATCACTAGTTCAAATCAAGTCGATCTTGGAACAATCTGTCTTATTTTATTTTGGTTTGCTCTAGTGTTGAAGTCTGTGGTATCACAATGAGTAGACGGATAGATCTCAAGGCCTTTAGAAATAAGCTTATACTGTAGTTGTCGAAGTCTGGCAAGGAATTTAGAAAGACTTTAGAAAGACAAGCAATTGAATATTAATTATTCTGTGGTCTGGAAGATCATAGAAAAGAGAATATTTTAAACATGATTTGGCACAGTATCAGAAGACCTGTTTGGTGGAAAAAAAAATATTTCAGCAGACGATCATGTTAAAGGAAAACTATACCCCCAAACAATGTAGGTCTCTATAAACAGATATTGCATAAAACAGCTCATATGTAAAACCCCGCTTCATGTAAATAAACCATTTTCATAATAATATACTTTTTCGTAGTATGTGCCATTGGGTAATCATAAATAGAAAATTGCCATTTAAAAAATAAATAAATAAAAATAAGGCCCGCCCCCTGGGATTGTATGATTCACTGTGCACACAAACATACCAGCAAACCATACTTGTTAGGTCACATGAGCCAATTAACAGACAGAGCTCTGTCATTTGCTTCAACACTTCTTCCTGTTACAGTTGGAGTTGTAGTATTTCTGGTCAGGTGATCTCTGAGGCAGCACACAGACCATCACCAAATGGTGGCTCAAGGCAAGAGATGTAAAAGGGCAATATTTACTTAAATATATAGACCAGTTTGGTAAGATTCTTTAATATGTCACTTAATATGATGTAAACTATCTGTTGCTTAAGTGTTTATTTTGGGGGTATAGTTTTCCTTTAACAGCTGTAGCGATGGAAATGTTATGTCTTGGGCTGCTTTGCAGTATCAGGGCCTGGACAGCTCACCATCATAGAATCCACTATGAACTCTTCAGTGTACCATAGGGTGTTTAAGGATACTGTAAGACCATCTGTCAGAATATTAAAGCACATTCGAAAGTGGACCTGGCAGCATGACAATGACTCTAAACAACAAACCGGCTGTAAATTTAAGAAAACCCTTAAACACTGCACAACTGAAAAAATTTGGCTTGAAGTAGTGGGAAAGCTAATGTCAGAGACCTCCTATATGAGGTATTCAAAACCAAGAGTATAATAAAAAAAAAAAAAAGTCTTCTTTTTGCTTATACTATACATTACCGTGCACCCGAGGGTATGTATATATGTGTGTGTATGTATGTATGTATGTATATGTATGTATGTATATATGTATGTATATATATGTATGTGTATATATATATGTATGTGTGTATGTATGTATATATATATATATGTATGTATGTATGTATGTATATGTATGTGTGTGTGTGTATATATATATATATATATATATATATATATATATATATATATGTGTATGTGTATATATGTATGTGTATATATGTATATGTATGTGTATATATGTATATGTATGTGTATATATGTATATGTATATGTATATGTATGTGTATGTGTATGTGTATATATGTATGTATATGTATGTATGTATATGTATGTGTATATATGTATGTGTATATATGTATGTATATGTATGTGTATATATGTATGTATATGTATGTGTATATATGTATGTATATGTATGTGTATATATGTATGTATGTGTATATATGTATGTATGTGTATATATGTATGTATGTGTATATATGTATGTGTATATATGTATGTATATGTATGTGTATGTGTATGTATATGTATATGTATATGTATAACAAATACATACACATAGTAATGTATGACAAATAAATATATATTTCTTTTTACATTTATTGGCTTTTTTTTGTGAGTGCCATCGTTCTGTATGTTTTACTAATTATTCTTGCATGTGCACCCAGGTCTGGACTATTTTCAAGGTGTGTGGCCCACTCGCTGCTCTATATATGCTCTATAGACTTCACATTTAATTTCTTATATGAAGGCCTTGGAGTGCGATTCGTTTGCCTATATATATATATATATATATATATATATATATATATATATATATATATATATATATATATATATATACACTGTCCAAGAAGAAAGGTGCACACCAGGATATTTAATAAGTTAAAACTTCACGTTTAGTAGATATATTAAAAAGAACCGGCCAAATTTCGGTCTGTCTCTAAGACCTTTATCAGTATAGTCAAATCGTGACCCACCAATACCTCCGTATTGCTGTTCTTTACCTAGACGGACGTTCTCCACCTCAAGTGCATAATCTGCAGTGATGTAAATTGTTCAGTGACTGCCACACCTTCAGTCTGTGCACAACACCCATGCACACCCTATGAAATCCCCTCCCATTCGTCCACCACTGTGTCCACTCCTCTTAGTCCAACCGGAACCTCCTTAGTGTCTCTGTGTTCATCCTGTCCGGTGTTCTTATGCCACTGAGTAATATCTCACTGTCAAATCAGCCCGCTGCAGTCCTCGTCTGCCGAACTCACCAGCAGTCTTCCAAATAGCAGACGAACGTACAACCCCCTTATAGTGCATCCTTCACCAATTGCAAACACCCGTTTGACCCCACCTTAACCACTGCTTACTAAATTATATAACAAAGAATATGCCCAATTAGTCTAATAGATATAAATAACAAAAGATGCACCTTAAACAATATGGTACAGTTCACATCCCCTATTCCACACCAGATAGTGTATTGCCCAACTATCCTGTATTAATTCAATGTCAAAACAAGACAAGTATGTTTATTCCACAGAAAATGAGATGCCACAGGAGTATGAGCTTTACCAGTCTCCAGTGCCAGGTGTATTGCACTTCTATGGTTCGCTATCGGTTCTCGCAGGCTGGTGATTGTTTTCCCCACGTAGAATAGGCCACAGGGGCATTTGATGAAATATATCAAATACTTTGACGTACAAGTCAGTCTGGGTTTAATCAGCTTCCCCGTGTGTGATTAAACATGCGCCCTACCATAAGGTTACTGCATGTAATGCATGAGGGACACCTGTAGCACCCATTCCTAGATGTGGGAAGCCAGGTTTTGGGCACCACACTGATAGCAGTGGACAGAGTTAATTTTAACCAATAAATCACAAATATAGCGCCCCCTCTTATACGCAATGCATGGATGTATAAACGTAGGAGGCACCGACCAGTGTCCGTGTACTGCTCTTGTCATTGGTCTACTATCAGGTGTGTACATAGTGAGGAACGTCAGTCTCTCATCTGTAATTTTGGTCCCCCTATCCCGGGATTTGTCCAACAGTTCCTCTTGTGTATGCTCGAGTGCTTTAGCCTTGCATTTCAGCAGTTTGTGTAGGTTATAACCCCTCTGTAAAAATCCAGTAATCAACGCATCAAGTTGTTTAACCAGATTTGTATATTCAGAGTTGTTTCTCACCATGCGAATCATTTACGAGTAGGGGATATTCTTCAGGATATGTGGTGGATGGCATGAGGAGTGCAATAGCAATGTATTCCGGTTGTGCGTTTCCTATAGGTTGTAGTACTAAGACCTCCATCGAGGAGACACAGTGAGATTTAAAAAAGACAGTTGTTGCTCTTCAATGGTAGCTGTAAATCTAATAGTGGAGGGTAGTGAGTTCAATTCCCTTATTACCAATTTTCTCCATCTGTACTCTATAACCACATTCTACCCCCGATCTCTATTCCCTGCACACTGCTATATTGATTTTTGCTGATAACCCACAATCTGGTAACAAAGCGGTTGCCTAGCAATGCAACTTGGCCCCAAATACACGAACCGTGGGTATATATCCCGTGGGGTGGTGGGTCCTTGGTTGTTTGTTGTATACTCCTAACAAAGAACCCTGTGAGGGTTCAAAACGTTGAGCCAAATAAAGAAAGATCCTGTAAGTTCCGCAATCTTACTTATACTGTATATATTTTTCATGCGGGCAACCGGGTATATAAGTGAATAGGTTGTTGAAACTTATGCTGCACGGTGGGGCATATCTAAGGGCAAACATAGAGCTCACCAGAAGGACATTCAACAGCTCTCTATTCATTTGTTGTTTTAAGGGTTATTTATCAGAGGAAGGCTTTAGCTAGACTTTACCCTTTGAACAATACTCTGTCATAGTTGTAGCTGTAAAAAAACATGCTGCTGCTGAGGGTGCTTTTTGCTTGACTGGTGTTACAATTTTTTGCATCTAACTGAAACAGTTTTAATAGCATTTTTAACTCTGTTTTAAAGGAGTTGTCTGTGCTTTTAATTATAGTGCAAATATTAAACCTATCAAAGTTAATATTTTTTGTAGATATCCAATTATAAAATGTGTACTGCTATAATTATCATTAACAAGAGAATGCAATTAACTAATAAAACTCTTGTGAAATAAATTAAATTAACAATATATTTTGTATACTTAGAGGACTGGTGCCTCTGCACAATGCTTGCTCCTATGGACACTTTGAAGTCACAGAATCACTGCTCAAGGTGAGTACATATGTTCAGGTAATCTTCCTTTACACCAAAAATGCAGATTGATTTTATAGTACTATCTGTATACAATATAGGGATGCACCGAATCCACTTTTTTGGATTCGGCCGAACCCCCGAATCCTTCGCTAAAGATTCGGCCGAATACCGAACCGAATCCGAACCCTAATTTGCATATGCAAATTAGGGGTGGGAAGGGGAAAACAGTTTTTACTTCCTTGTTTTCTGACAAAAAGTCAAGTGATTTCTCTCCCCACCCCTAATTTGCATATGCAAATTAGGGTTTGGATTCGGTTCGGCTGGGCAGAAGGATTCGGCCGAATCCGAATCCTGCTGAAAAAGGCCGAATCCTGGCCGAATCCCGAACCGAATCCTGGATTCGGTGCATCCCTAATACAATATAATGGATATATGCTATCTATAAGTGAGCACCATGCCTAGGTCCAAAAGCACTTTTATATAAAAAAAAAAAAAAAGAGAGAAAAGGCACAGGATACACAGCGGATAACCGTTAAATACTTTACTATATGATGGGATTCTTCAGAACTTATCTGTTTTCTACTTTATATCATGTGCTTGAATGGTTGCACCCATGGCTGCACAGCAGCTTGTTTATATAAACTGTAGTAGAGTTTCTGAAGCAAACAAACACATTTTACCAGTACAGTACTACAGTACATTATATTGCCATTCCTTTAAAGGAGAAGGAAAGGTTTTGTGCACTTGGGGGTGCCAATTGTTAGGCACCCCAAGTGATTGTATTGACTTACCTGAAACCTCAGGCCGGTGCTCCTATCAGCAGAAAACTGCACCGGCTGGGGTTATACCAGTGTGCGCCACGGAGCGATTCTCTTCTGTCTTCCTCTTTCCTTCACGTGGCTGTGAAGTTGGCTATTTCGTTCAACTGTGCATGCGTTTGCCCTGGGAAATTTGAAGAAAGAAGACGCCAGAAGAGGATTAATCCGTGGTGCTCACTAGTATAACCCGGACTGGTGCAGTTTTCTGCTGATAGGAGCACCGGCCCGAGGTTTCATGTAAGTCAGTACAATCACTTGGGGGTGCCTAAAATGTGGTGCCCCCAAGTGCCCCAAGCCTTTCCTTCTCCTTTAAAACACTTTAATTTTTTTGGTGTTACTGTTCCTTTGAGGGTGACAATATGTCCTGCATGCCATTGCCCTAAAGCAGCTGAATCCTTCAGGAGAGGTGTCAGAGAGCACTTTTATTTTGTTTCTATTATCCTGAGGCAAGCCTAAACAGACAAGGCTCATCTGATGGGAGGGACTAGGAACATGACTTTGCAGGGCAGCAGTGAAGAAAGATTGAAGCTTATCAAAGTACAATTCAGGAGACTGGTGAACTCCTGAAAGTTAATTAGAAGTACAAGGAAACCCTGCTAAACCAGGTTTTACTATTCAGTTGTCCCCGTCCATGACATTTCACAAACCATAAGTTTGTATTTCCGTACAGATCTTAAAGGAGAATTCTACCCGTAATAAAAAAAAACACCTACCCCTACCCTGGGTAGACCTCTCCCAGCCTACCTGCCCCCCAGGCAAATGCCCCTAATTTTTTACTCACCCCTCCATGCAGATTCTGGCCTCAGGGTTCACGGGTGCCATATTCTTTCTTCTGTCTTTTTCTGAATTTTTGGTGCATTCACAGTTGGACTAAATTTCCGGTCCTGAACCACTGCGCATGCGCCGAAAGTCATGAAAACTTAAGAAAAAATGTAAACTGTACCCAGGGTAGGGGGAGGGTTTTTTTTTTATTACGGGTTGAATTCTACTTTAATTTATTTAAAATCTGCTTTCTTCATCACAGTCATCAACACAGTGTTACAAAGATGGCAGCCAAATAACTTGAGCACATGTGCCAAATTTTTCCTTCTCGCTGCCTTGGATAAGGCAAATCCTGGTTTGGATATTCTGCACAGAATCCCAGTCATGGTTTTGGCTTAGACCACTGCATTATGGGAAAATTATATTGTGCAAGTAATGGATACTTTAACATGAATGACTGTGGTACAGTGGTATTGTGCAGGACTAAGAAGAATCCACAGAGCCACAGTTTAGACTAAAAATTTGACACTTTATCTTTATTGGGTTGCCTTGTCCTTTAAGATAAATATTCAGTAAAGTATTATGTGCAAGGAAAATTTAATAGATGTGATTTGAAAAAGCATGCTTTCCTTCAACTGCATGTGGTTTATACATGTGGAAAGACCATATGCAAATGTGACTTCCGATTAATAAAAAAAAATTATATTTTAAAGTATCATTGATATAAAGTCATTTAAATTGGTAGCACACATAATTAAGTTGTTACAACTATTTATACAGTATTTTGCTTCCTTGCAATTTGTGCTTTGCCATATTGTGCAATAACAATATTGGTTATTTTTCAGCACGGGGCTTGTGTTAATGCCATGGATCTTTGGCAGTTCACACCATTACACGAAGCTGCATCTAAGAATCGAGTGGAAGTCTGCTCTCTGTTGCTGAGCCACGGTGCAGATCCAACATTAGTCAACTGTCATGGAAAAAGTGCTGTTGATATGGCTCCTACACCAGAGCTCAAAGAAAGGCTGTCTTGTAAGTTCAACTTGGTGTCATCTTCGTCGTAAAAAACATTTTAATTCAGACTTTGTGCCATTTGAAACATATATGCTGTGAAATAATAATTGTGTGTGTTTATAAATAATGCACTCATACTTACCTTGAGGGAAGATGATGTGTTATTATTATAATTGTGTGTGTTTATAAATAATGCACTCATACTTACCTTGAGGGAAGATGTCGTGTTATACATCTTCCTGTATTGGTGTCAGAAGATAGAGAAACAAATTTTCTTACATTCTAACAAATACCTGCAATGCTTGATCTTCCTGCTCCCTTGAATGTCGAGAGTTTTCTGAAATGTTATCTGAAGTGGTGTTTTATGTGTGTGTGAGCATGTGCACAATTCTTCCCTGACATAAATGAACAGAACTGAAATGACTATTTTTTATGTTTTGAATAGAGTCAGAAGAAGCTAAAAGTTCTACAATGCCCTTAGCTCTGTTTATACCTCATCTCAAGCAGTCTGAACATACACTTGAAGTAGTACGCTATTAGGGCTTGATAGCATCACTGCCTGCTCCTCCTGTCTTTTCTAGTCTGATGGTTTTTTCATAATACATTAAGTGGGCAATTGTGGGTTGTACCTGTAATGCTTGAGACCTGGGGTTATCTGAATAAGGGGACTTTCTGTCCCCATTTCTGTTGGAATTATAGCATTGTTGGGCCAGTGTGCGTCACATTGATGTCTGCACCTAATGACCCTTAGGCTCTAAATGTAAGAGGTAATATACTGGCTTATATAGTAGTGATTTTATATGTAGCATTACTCAAACTACATTGTGTTCTAATCCAAATGCATGGATGTGTGTTTCACTCAAATGGAACTTCAACAGCATAATTTTATGGTTGTGCATGATAGTATACATTAACTTATGAACTCTGTTTACATCAGCCATGTATATGTATACAATTTTTCATCTTTTTATTTTAACAAAATAATAACACAAAGTTTAAAATTAAATTGCAGATGAATTCAAAGGACATTCTTTGCTTCAGGCAGCTAGAGAGGCAGACCTGGCGAAGGTGAAAAAGACACTTGCTTTGGAGATCATTAATTTTAAGCAGCCGCAGTCACACGAGACCGCACTGGTGAGTGCAGATGTCAAGGTTCTTCTTACTAAGTGGTGTAATAATGAAATATGAGCTGCAAAATAACAGGCATGGGATTTTACAATTTGAGTGTTGCCTTGGTTATGACTGATATCACAGAAAAGTTTATAATACTAGCATGGAGAACCCTTGTTTGTTTATTGCGGATGCAACGTTTCTGTGGTGTAACCCCTTTGTCAAGCATACTGGATATTAGTGCATATAGAATTTAAAAGTGTTCCAATTAAGCTTAATAAATGAACATGTTAATACATACGGTAATCATTCTTAATAATTGTGAACAGTGTAGAATTGATTATAGCGAAAAAAGATTAATAAAGACCAATAAAAATTAAAAAAAAGTCTAGCAAGGTTTCTCCCTGCTAGTATTACCCACGCTGTGCCAGTATTTAATTTTCTGTGATATCGTATTAAGGCTGCCATTTCCTCCTTCATCAAGCACCAGGGATTCTCAATTGTCAGGGTGTACGACTTCCTTTTCCAGAAGTTAATATGCTAGTCATGTTTAGTCTAAATTTGATGAAATAAACCTTTAATGAAGCACCAGTGTCACGTGATAAATGGTGTTACTATATGTATGAGATGCTTGCATGTTCTTTTTATTCTTTTTGGCATAAAAATGGTTTGTTTTCGTAAAGTCTCCAGCTGCAACAGTGCTGCATGACGGTATACATTAACTTTATTTCATGAACTGCTGTGGTTTCTATAAATGTCCTTCAATATCATAGATTTACTTTTAATCGTCAGTGCAGTATGCAGCCTCCAAATCAGTGCTTCGGTAAACAAGAACGTTCAATTGCCAAGGCTGGTCATAGAAAGAAAAGCTTGGCTACAGATGTCCTGTGAGTGTTGAATTTTACCAGTATACAGTCATACTGTATGAAAAAGTTTGGGAATCCCTCTTAATTCTTTGGAGTTTTGATTATCATTAGCTGAGCTTTCAAAGTAGCAACTTCCTTTTAATATATAACATGCCTTTTGGAAACAGTAGTATTTCAGCAGTGTCATAAAGTTTATTGGATTAACAGAAGATATGCAACATGCATCATAAAATTAGACGGTGCATAAAGTTCCCCAACAGAGATATTACATCAATACTTAGTTGAGCCTCCTTTTTCAAATGTAACAGCCTCTAGATGCCTCCTATAGCCTCTGATGAGTGTCTGGATTCTGGATGGTGGCATTTTTGACCATTTGTCCATACAAAATCTCTCCAGTCAGTTAAATTTGATGGCTGCTGAGCATGGACAGCCTGCTTCAAATCATCCCATAGATTTTCCACAATATTCATATCGGGGGACTCCCTCTGCATAAATGGCATTGTAGATTGTAGGTATGTTTAGGGTCACTGTCTTGTTGGAATATCCAACCTCTGCGTAACTTCAACTTTGTGACTGATGCTTGAACCTTATCCTGAAGAATATGTTGATATTGGGTTGAATTCATCTGACCCTCGACTTTAATAATGCCCCCAGTCTCTGAACTAGCCACACAGCCCCACAGCATGGTGGAACCTCAACCAAATTTGACAGTAGGTAGCAGGTCTTTTTCTTGGAATGCAGTGTTCTTCCGCCATGCAAAGTGCTTTTTGTTTTGACCAAATAACTAAATTTTTGTCCCTTTAGTCCAAAGCACTTTGTTCCAAAATGACTGTTGCTTGTCTAAATGAGCTTTTGCATACAACAAGTGACTGTGTTTGCATGAGTGCAGAAAGGGCTTCTTTCTCATCACCCTGCCATACAGATGTTCTTTGTGCAAATTGCGCTGAATTGTAGAACGATGTACAGATACACCATCTGCAGCAAGATGTTCTTGAAGGTCTTTGGAGGTGATCTTTGGATTGTTGGATTTTTGCACAGCCAGTTTTTCACATTTGATTTAAATACATAAAACTGAATACTGCTTCACTAAAAATCTTTGTACAGAAAACACCCCAGTGTCATGTTCCTGGGAAATGAAAGAGATACCATTATTATATTTTTTTGTTTAAAGTGGAGTAAATTATTATGCAGACTGAGAGGGGTTCCCAAACTTTTTCATATGACTGTATTTAGTGTACAGTACATTTTACATTTTTCAGCGGAGCAGGAAAAAAAGTGTAAAATACAGGGATAATGTAATTTTGGGAACTGGATTAAAGCAATTTATTCTTCAAGTAATGAAAGGATGGGAAGCACAGGAGTTAGTTTTACTTTGAAATACACTATTTACTGTGTTAATGACAAGGGTTGAGCATTCCAGCATTGATGTTACACTATGGAATAGGATGCACAAGACAGATGACAAACAGCCATTTTTGGGAACATCAGGACAACATTTTGGTGTAAAATCCAGGAAAACAAAAAAAAAAAAACTCACTGGGGAAAGCGTAAAATCAGGCTATGAAAAATTGAGGTTTCACTGTATGGATATATTGATCTGCAAGCCACAGTTGTGTGCATTTTAAACATTTCAAGTTTTTTTTTTCTATTTTATTACAATTACTCTTTTGAAAGACGATATGATAAACTGGGATCGGAGTACAGATTTAAAATGTGTCAGCATACTGGTTCATCCAGCTTGGTCTCCCATATTACGACCTATATGTACGGCCTTTTTAAAGAAATTGTCCAGCGCGCTGAGCATGACCACATTTTATTTATGCTCATAGACATGCGCTTAGGAAATTATTTTCTTTTTACTTGATAAGTGTATTTTTTAAAGGTTTCTCTTTAGCTTAAAGTGGAAATATGTAAGGCAGCAGATTGCTACAGTTGTGTTTGTATTACCTACAGAAAGTTTGCAATTTTTGGAAGCTGTTCTAGGTTTCAGCCTGGTGTACCAAGCAGACAATTTATTCCCTGGCTTCTTACTCATATGTTGACATGGGCATTGCTCATCCTTGGCACTGCAGTTATAAAATCGAAATTGTTTTCAGTCGAGCATAATTTGCCATTGATCACCCTCTTGCTTTTTCCTCAGCAGGGCTGCTATCTGAGCCTGTATTTTGATAAATAACTGAAGGATTTGTGCTGTTTAGTTTGCAGGCAGGCATCGTACAATACGTAACAGATATCATTGGACTCATCAAATGTTACAGTATAGAAGGGTACCATCAGATATATTATGTGCACAATTAATTATGTTTGTCTACAGCTTTATACATTTCCTATTTTGCAGCACTGTGCAGTGGCCTCCTTGCATCCCAAGAGGAAGCAGATAACAGAATTGCTTCTTAGAAAAGGAGCCAGTGTCAACGAAAAAAACAAGGAGTACGTAATTTACCACAATATCTATTAGATATGTCATTCTTGGGTAAAGCTGTAGCTTCTGTGTAAATAAAAGAGAGAGAAAAAAAAAAAAAAGATTGTTTTATCTTCTTTAAGAATTTTGTCTACCGTAATTCTGATGGCACATGGGCCTTTTGACCCATACCCATGTATGGAAAAAGTTCAGACAAGAAAGACCTAACAGCTGGTGTGTTTACAGACAGCTGGGCTACAATTTAAATATGAGTGGGGCAATAAAGCCTCTCAAAGTAACTAGGTAGCTGTTTTCAGTTCATATCATGCATTTTTCAGAAATACATCTTTTCCAATAAAGAAATAAAAGATGAGAAGATGGCCTAAGTGAGGGTAAGCTTCATCAGAGAACTTTGCTTTTAGAGATCATTTTAAATATATAGTGAGGAAGGCCAGAGACTTAGGTTAGTTGGGTGCAATATCATGTAAGAACAAATTACATCTTTTATGGGGTCTTGTCTGAGAAATGTTAAAGCTTAATTTTTTATTTTATCTGCAGTTTGGATTTTTTTTATTTCATAAGGAACATTCATTTCAGTTTTGTTCATTAGTAACCGTTTTCGTTCTCCTTTTTTCTTTTAGTTTTATGACCCCATTGCATGTAGCTTCTGAAAGAGCGCATAATGATGTTGTGGAAGTCCTCCATAAGCACGGTGCAAAGGTAAACATATATTAATTGCATCTGAAACATTATTATCTAAATTGTTCAGATATTTGATTTCCCTTTTCAAGTGAACGAACGCTTGTGTTGATTTTTTTTCCGCCCTTCGGGGCAGTAACCCCCTTTAAAGTAATATTTAAATCATTATTTTTAATTAAGAATTTTTTGTTATACTTTTTTTTACCTTCCTAGTTCTTCCGATTCTCTGTTTGAAGGGGAGAAGGTAGAAAAACATATTCCTTATCTGAAAGCATAGCAAAGGCTGCACCTTAGTGAAGGGAGAGACTTGTTTTGCATAGCTCATTAAAACGATTACCGTGTAATAGTGGGATTGGGAATTTTGCTTTAATGCTATATAGTAGAAAAAAATTACAAAATACAAAAGCCCTGTAAAACACCCTCTGTACCTAATACTGGTACAGTATGCAGTAAGCATTTTCGTGACCATCTCTTTCTTGCTGTGTCAAGCCGTTTCTATTTGCATCAATATTAGGAGGCTTTGGTGGTATTAAGTGTTTCTCTGGCAGATAAAATATACTGTAAAAAACCACATAAAGCTCCCCATAGACGCGTCGATTCTTCTTGCCGAACGACCGATTTTAGGGAACCCCGACCAATCCTTTGAAATTATTGTGTGGTTAGTGGGATTCGAACGATCGTACATCTTACGATTTTTCGGCCGACATCTGTCAGGAAATTGATCGGCCAGGTCAAAAAATCTTTGTCGGCCCCAGTGCAATCTATCTATGTTTGCAGGGACAAGCAGGCAGCTCCCCTTTGTTTTCCTGCCAAATTGGTCTTTTTAGTTGATGGTAAATTTGTACGATCGTACAATCGTTCTGAGAAGATCGTGGTCTCACGATCAGGATCTGATCTTTTAAAAATCTCAACATGTATGGCCAGCTTTAGCTTCCATGAACATTATCCCCACATCCCAAATACATGATACGGTTAGAGGTCATTGACACCCCATATCCCATTAAATGCTGGGACAGGCAGTAGGAATTTTATTCCTATTTGCATTAAATAAAGTTAAAGGCAGTGGATCCTGACACTCAATAACCTCCACCCTTACCCTTTCAGAATATAGGTTAATTGAAGGCTGGAGTCAATGTAGCATCCTACAGGTCAAAATTAGCACTGAAATTGACTGTAGTGCTAAAAATGTGCCCTTGTGTCACTTTGTGGTTGATATTAGAATAGCACCAAAAATTCTTTAGGCTATGTGCACACAGGCTGAAGGCTCCAGCACAGCTCCAGTGTCTGGCGCTTAGTGCTCTAGAATGGAGCCTACTACCATTGCGGGTGGGCAGCATGGGCAGCTGCTCTCAGCCTGTATATTTTTTCAGGCTGAGAGAAGTGGCTCTGCTCCCTGTCCCTGCTCCATTGATTTGAACCTGATCAGCCTGTGTGTGCACACACTTAGCATAGCAAAGCGGAGCGGCTGACGATGAATTTAGTTTTCTCCTGTAATAATGAAATTCTCTTTTTCTTCAGATGAATGCTTTGGATACACTTGGTCAAACAGCTTTGCACAGAGCTGCTTTGGGAGGTCACTTACAGACTTGTCGACTTCTTTTGAGCTTTGGGTCAGATGCTTCTATAGTCTCTTTGCAAGGTTTTACAGCTGCGCAAATGGGCAATGAAGCTGTGCAACAAATCTTAAACGGTAAGTACAATTATATATTTTTTGACTTTCAGAAACAGACAAGATTGTACTATGACATGTATTTGCACATATTATTATATATTTATCCTCGAAATAGTGTTTAAAGATTGTGTTATTGGGGATGTGTGCATGGGTGAATTAAGTGTATATTATGCATTCATTTTAAACCTATAGAAAAAAAAATCAATCTTTTTGAAGTTTCATAAAAAAAAATATAAAACATTTTCAAATACCCTGTCTAAAGGTGGTCCTACACAGGCTGATATAAACTTCCGAACAAAGGCTGCAGCTTATTTGGCCAGCAGATGGGACTGCCCAACCAATATCTGGCCCAAAATTGGACAAATATTGATTGGGTATGTTTTCCCATCAGGGCAGTTGGCTGCAATTTTGATCCGATCATTGGCCCCACCTTGATCTGGGTGCATCGAAAGAGATCCACTCATTTGGTCATCTTGCCAGACGAGGTGATATTTAGGTGTATGGCCAACTTAACAGTCTGCAGATGGTACTAAGCTGTGAAGTGATGATGTGCCCATACTTTTAGGACTGGCCTTAAAACATTTACAATCAGATTATGATAGTTTTCATCTATTATGAACATTTTAAGAATATAAACTGCCTACTGGAAATCTCTTGTTAAATGTAATTAAATTTTCACTTGTTTTTAAAGTAGAAAGTACTCCTGTTCGCACTTCTGATGTAGATTATCGACTGCTAGAAGCGTCAAAAGCAGGAGACCTGGATATTGTTAAGGTATGATGCCAATTGAGGCATTTGACTTGTATGTGAAGTGCAGAGTGTTGTATAAAAGCACACTGAAGCCATACATTAAGTTCACTGTGTAGCTGCAATAAAAAAACATTGAAAGGAGATCAAGTTCAGAGTCTGTTCAAATCATGAACAAGGTTTCTTGGTTGGTTTGTGTGTGTTTGGTTAGTACAGGGGGAAGACCATTAATATAGACAGTATTGTTTCATGTGAGAAATTTGCTATTCTACATTATATAGGGTGGAGGTAATTGTTTATTGCTGTAAAGAGACTAAGAACAGGTCATTGATCCTAAAGCTTAATGTAAAGGAATCAAATAGGTACCACCCAGGTACTGAACAAAACCCCTGTGCTGCATGAAATGCGCATTGGGTTTTATTGTGCACCGATGGATACTCTAATTCCTCCATAAGACCCAGCAGCCTTATGCAAACATCAGTGTCCTTTCTTTATGACATTGAGTTAAGTGCAGGCAAGTATCACTCTACTACATTTTGGTATTTCTGAGTCTGGATTGATGTGGGTGATGTAAACTGTTGTTAACCTGGACACCCGGATTAACATAAGAGGATGTTATACTCAGATTGCATTCTTGATTTACCCGTATCTAGAACTATGTTTTTTTGGTATTCTTAAGGACAAATGTGCTGAGCTGTAATGGGTATAGTTATGACCTGCCTTTTTTTGTAATATGAGTACTAATGCTACAGGGACACTAAAGCTATCTATTTAATACCTATTGTATTTAATTAATTGGACTAATTACGATCTTAGGGTTCAGAGCAGTTGGAAAGTGCTTTCAATAATTTATTATGGGAGTTGTGGATCTCATAGGCGCAAATTCACTAAGTGCCGAAGCGCCGAACGCTAGCATTCGCTAGCGTTTGGCATTTTCCGTTATTGCGCAAATTCATTAATGAACGCTGGCGTCATTTCGCTAGTGTTACTTCGCACCCTTACGCCAGGCGAATTTTCGCTAGCGACGTAACTACGCAAATTCACTAACTTGCGCAGTGTACAGAACGCTACCTTTTACGCTAGACTTCCTTCGCCACCTCAGACCTGGCGAAGCGCAATAGAGTAGATAGGGATTGTTTCAAAAAAGTCAAAATTTTTTCTAAGTCCCAAAAAACGCTGGCGTGTTTTCTACATGATGGGTGATAGGCTGAAAAAGATCAAAAATATTTTTGGGGCTCCCCTCCTTCCACCCTACATTTCCTGACTCATGGCAACTTACCTAGACAGTGGGCACATGTGTAGGGCAAAATAAAATTTTTATTTGGTGATTTGAAGGTTTTCTAGGCATTTGAAGTGGTGATACGTGAACCTCCATTGAAATTTGAATTTTGCGCCGTATGCAAATGAACCATCGCTAGCGAAACTTCGCTTCGCTTGCCGAATTAAAGCTAGCGCAACTTGGAAAACTTACGCTACCCCTGTGCGCAACTTCGGATTTTAGTGAATTTGCGGAGCACTTGCGAAAATACGCCTGGCGAAGTGTGACGAAGTGTTGCGAAGCCTGGCGCAACTTCGCATCTTAGTGAATTTGCCCCATAGAGTTTAGTTTCATCCTAGGAATCCCTACCCTATAATACGCTATTGAACTATTGTACTAACTCCATAGTAAAGGTGATGTTCTATTCAGAGTGATTGCTCCAACTGCCTAGGTTGCTGTTAACATCACTATCTTGCAACTTTTTTCGGGACTGAAATTATTCCAAGAACCTGCATAGCAGTGGAAAAATATATTGTTTATATAAAATCTCTATACAGTAGGTCATGAACGCTAAAATAATGGAATGCTTTGGAATATGTTGTGTTGAAAAAGTCATTTGAAATGCAGCTTTTAATCATGTATGTGATTTTTTATTTTATGTTTTTTTTTCACCTGCCTGTTTTTTTCTTTTAACAGCAGTTATGCAGCTCTCAGAATGTGAACTGCAGGGATCTTGAGGGACGTCATTCCACTCCATTACACTTTGCAGCTGGCTATAATCGTGTGTCTGTTGTGGAATATTTACTTCATCATGGTGCTGATGTACATGCCAAAGACAAAGGGTATTTAAAGCCTTACGTTGATTTTATGTCATGGTTTTTGTTTTCCAATATGGTGCTGTTAAACATTTAGGATGCAGGATAGTAGAGAAAATAATGCTAAAGAAGCACCACAGCTTGACATCAAAGATGCTTCCGATTTTCTCTCTGCAAGCTTAGGAAAACTAAAATATTCTGTTTGCATTTTTCCTCCCGCATTATCTTGTTATATAGTCCTGCTATTAGTTAGCATCTCTTTACAACATTCACTTAGACATACAAATAATGACATAAGTATACTATAATCTAGCTAGTACATTCTTTGCTGCTCCTGTGGCCTTTCTCTGCTTGTTCTGCACTGTACAATGTAATGGGACAACAAGAGTCAAACCTGACATTATAATTATTGTTGTTATTATTATGCATTCACAATGTACAAGCTTATTTCTTAGCACTATACAGTAGTAGGATGCATACATAAAACATACAGATTACAATAGAACAATATCCAAACACTTGCAGTTTTTAGTGCCCTGTTTCATCCATTGTACCAAACATTGTTGTCATCAGACAATGTAGTGCCCAACCCAGGGAATTCTAGTTACAGCCTGAATTGCAATTAGGGTGAAATTTGTAATATCACTACATAATGCTTAACTACTTTGTATGTATCTGTAATGATTGAGCCTCAAAATTCATTAAGGTAGTACATTTCAGATGAGCTGTGCTTTCTTTTTTTAATAGCGGGTTAGTTCCACTACATAATGCCTGCTCATACGGACACTACGAAGTAGCCGAGTTGCTTGTGAGACATGGGGCATCGGTCAATGTTGCAGATCTGTGGAAATTTACCCCGTTACATGAAGCAGCTGCTAAAGGAAAATATGAGATTTGCAAACTGTTATTAAAGGTGACTGATGTACTTCATTTCAAAAAATGTGAATATTGTTTTTATTATAGTTCTCGTTCAGAGCTAGTATTCCTGTTTTCTATAATGCATTAAAAGTGACCTTTGTCATAATTGTGCTATGATGTCAGATTTCCGTTGATTTTGCCAAATGCTAAGTACATTTCCACACGTGTATATGGAAATCGCACGTACATTTGTTTTCATGCAAACAATAAAAACCAAGCAGACTGAAATATGTAGTGCAAGCAAGTTATCTCAAATGTGAACCATACCTTTAACTCTTAATCCTTCTCATTATGAAAAAAATCATAATTTGACTGAAACCCAAAATAGTGGATTTGATGCATGCCTACTGCAAACTAATAACTAAATGTATATAATAATATAATATGCAAATGGCTGAAGAATATAATTGCTTCTGGTTCTAATGGTAGCCACGCTGAAGGCATTAGAATCTACTTTGCCCACATAATTTCTATTCTTTGTCTCTAGCGTTTCCAATATCTATGCAAGGTTCTCAACACACCAACAACTATCATTAAATTGACAGATTGATGTGGTCATGTTCAATTTTTTTAAGAAAGTATTTAAAGGAACAGTAACAGCAAAAAAGTAAAGTGTTTTAAACGAATGGCAATATGTTGCCCTGCACTGGTACAACTGGTGTGTTTGCTTCAGAAACTCTACTACAGTCTGTATAAACAAGCTGCTGTGTTTCATTTTTGGTGTTACTGTTGCCTTAATGCTTCCCACCAAAAAATTTTACACTACAGATTTTTTTTTTTTTAAAGAAATGTTTGCGGCGGCCTGTTGGGTAATATCCTGTAACTGGTTAACATCAACTCCATCATTTGTTACGTTTTTTTTCCAGATTAAAATATTGTATAGAGGATATGCTATATTTTACAGCTGTGAATATATATAATTTATAACTTAAAGGGATACTGTCATGGGAAAAATGTCTTTTTTCAAAATGAATCAGTTAATAGTGCTGCTCCAGCAGAATTCTGCACTGAAATCCATTTCTCAAAAGAGCAAACAGATATTTTTATATTCAATTTTGAAATCTGACATGGGGCTAGACATATTGTCAATTTTAGTCAGATAATTAAGATTTCAATTTATTTCTCTAGTATAACAAAAAGTTAACTGCTTTAAGAAATAGTTAATCCTTACTGGAGGCAAAACAATCCTTTTGGGTTTTATTTAATGTTTGAATGATTTTTCTTATGGTATGGATATCCAAATTATGGAAAGACCCCTTTTCTTGAAAACCCTTGGTCACTAGCATTCTGTAAAACAGGTCAATATATGTATAACATGTGTCCGGAATTGAAGACATTTGCCAAAATCTTAACTTGTTTACCTGACCTGATTTTTCTGTTTTTGATTTATATTGTGAACAAATTTATATGAATAAAGAAATAAGAAAAAAATATGAAAAGACCCAATTAAAATAAAGAACCTGCAATATACACTTGTGTGTGCACGATCAGTACTTTAATTGAGCCCAGCTTCAGATCTGTCACAAAAGATTTAAACAAGCTGACTTTACATCTGCATTGTAT
Source organism: Xenopus petersii (assembly GCA_038501925.1). Taxonomy (NCBI): domain Eukaryota; kingdom Metazoa; phylum Chordata; class Amphibia; order Anura; family Pipidae; genus Xenopus; species Xenopus petersii. Next base: position 90,690,635 of record CM076673.1, on the reverse strand, counting down.
AACTGAGAAAAAATTGTTAAAATTAAAAGAATTGTGTGCACTTTTTTTAATAGCATGGAGCAGACCCGACGAAAAAAAACAGGGATGGAAACACACCATTAGATCTGGTAAAAGATGGTGACACAGACATTCAGGACTTGTTGAGAGGAGATGCTGCCTTGCTGGATGCAGCTAAGAAAGGCTGTTTGGCGAGAGTACAGAAACTTTGCACTCAAGAAAACATTAATTGTAGGGATACCCAGGGACGAAACTCAACACCACTTCATTTAGCAGGTGAGAGAAATAAAATCGGTTACATTACGCTAAATGTGTGGGGTGCTAATACAAGTAGCAATTTATTTAGAGCTTCTCCAGAAATAAAGACATTTTCTAATTACTTTCTATTTTGTATTTGTGACCTTTTTTCTCATATTGAAGTGTAAATTTCATTAAAAAGCAGCTCTGGGAGGGGGGGTCGCAGACTCTTTAACTATTCTTAATTGACACATTTAGTTGATATTTGTTATCTTTGGCCCTGCTGAGTAGAATACTTGCATTTTTTATGGCAGCTGTTAGAATTGATACACTAGTTGCTCATATTCCATAGCTACTGTTGAGAAATGTATCCACTAATTGTATCAACTTAATGTAGCAAATTGTAACAATTCAGAATGCTCCTGGATTACTGAGCTGCCAGACTGAGACACTAGATACAGGAACATTCAACATTAAACTTACATTTTGGGGAAAAAAAAGCTGGAAAGCAATTTAAAAAAAGTCTTTATTTATGGTAATAAACAATCTGAAAACAACTGAATTAAAAAAAAAATGTTTGGAAGGCCCACTGGTTAAAATTGTGTAATTGCTTCAGAAACTCTGCTATAGTTTATATAAACATGCTTCTGTGTAGCCATGAGGGCAGCCATTCAAGCACAGGATACACAGGAGATAACTGATAAGTTCTGAAGAATCCTATTGGATACTACAGAGCGTATCTGTTATTGGCTGTGTAACCTGTGCCATTTTTCCTTTTATATCTTTGAATGGCTGCCCCCATGGCTACACAGCAGCTTGTTTATATAAACTATAGTAGAGTTTCTGAAACCAATGCATCAGTTGTTCCAGTGCAGCACAACAGGACATTATATTTTCATCACTTCAAAACACTTAATTTTTTTGTTACTGTTTTTTAAAGCATTAGGGCTAAAAGAGGCCATGATTTTTTAGGGAGGTATAATTTTGGATTGTCAAATGCTAGGTTTTGCACATTTATTGCATATTCATTACTTTTTATAGCTCTAAAATTATTGTCTTTTCTGTGCAGCTGGCTACAACAACTTGGAAGTTGCTGAATATCTCCTAGAACATGGAGCAGATGTAAATGCTCAAGATAAAGGTGGTCTCATTCCCTTACACAATGCAGCCTCATACGGGGTAAGAATCTCACAACAGAGTTTAACAAACCAGTCTAGTTCAGATGTACTGAACATAGATATGGCTCATTTGTTCCTTAAACTGTGACTCTTCTGTCCTTGGTAATGTTTAAAGTTTATTTTATAATCATTCTTTCATCTTTTGTTGCTAGGATCAACTAATGTATCCTAATTTGTTGCATATTTTCTGTGAGTGCAATGGAGACGTGTGTATGTATACTGTACACACACACACACACATAATAAAAAGTCCTGCTGATTTGTGTGTGTGTGTATGTATGTATATATATATATATATATATATATATATATATATATATATATATATATATATATATATATATATATATACACACACACACACACAAATCAGCAGGACTTTTTATTACGTTTACCTGAGTTATTATGTTTTCTGACTGTATTTAGATTTAAATCGGATAATTACTTTTGTATAGGTAGTGGCATGAGACAGCGATTGCCCCCTCTCCTTGCACCTATTTGAGATAGTTGTTGAGCCAGGTTTTCAGAGAGAACATATATTCAATTTGACAACTTTTTTAGCAGCTTTGAAAAGTTTGGAATTTTGGAAATGGGTTTCACAATTTAAACCAGAAATGTATTCAGTTAGAATGTGAGATCCCTCTGTATCATAGTTGTATGCTTAATTTAAGGTATTTAGCTTAATCACATTTTTTTAGGAGCCTGTTCAAACCCTGTCATTGCCATTAAAACTACTAGATCTCATGGCTTCTGAGGATGTATGCTTACTACATTCTTACTAAATGAACGTATATCCTTAGAAATCTCTGCATACCTGAAGTCTTGGTGGAACAAAGTGTTAGTCTTAATTTCCTAGGGGGCTAAAAAAGGGTCCTAAATTTATTATTGTAAATAAACAAATGACGACAGGAGGTCCCAATAACACTACAAAGCATCTGAACTTGGTGTTCTTTCCAGGTGGCATCTTTTCTGTAGGTACAACAAATGATGTGTACATTCTGTCATGTTGGCTGAATCATATCACTGTCTCCAGTAAAAAAGAATTATCTTGCATATCTTGACAATCTGGGAAATTGTAAATTCCTAGTGGAAAACTCACCATTCCTTGCAAATTTAACTAACAGGAATTTAGGCATTTTTTGTAGTCTTCACTGTCACAACTTAACAATTTGGTTACTACTAGGTCTGACATTCATTTCAGTCCCAGATAGAACCAGGAACTGAATTTCTCCTCCAGTTAGCTAATCCTATTAACACTAAACAAAACTTAGGTGCACATTTACTTAGGGTCGAATATCGAGGGTTAATTAACCCTCGATATTCGTCTGTTGAAGTTAAATCCTTCGACTTTGAATATCGAAGTCAAAGGATTTAGCGCTATTCCTTCGATCCATCGATCGAACGATTTTCCTTCTATCACAAATTGGCTAGAAAGCCTATGGGGACCTTCCCCATAGGCTAACATTGAGGTTCGGTAGGTTTTAGGTGGCGAAGTAGGTGGTTGAAGTTTTTTTTAAAGAGACAGTACTTCGACTATCGAATGGTCGAATAGTCGGACGATTTTTACTTTGAATCGTTCATGTCGAAGTAGCCAATTCGATGGTCAAAGTAGCCAAAAAAATACTTCGAAATTTGAAGTATTTTTTATTCAATTCCTTCACTCGAGCTAAGTAAATATGCCCCTTAAACCCTGTGGTATCCTATTGGACAAGCATTTTATATTTTTTAAAGAACAAGTAAAGTTAAAAATACTCATGGTGGCTATTTGGCACATGACCAAGTTCAAGTCATTAAACATTTACTATGACTCAGTGGTACATTGTCTTGGAGTAAAAGAATAATGACTTTGGTCATTGTGTGAATGTCTAAAAAATTGTCAACCCACAGCATTTTTTTTAACCTCTCCTTTATTAGTGATTTAAGGTAGAATAAAAGTGATAGTAACGATAAGGTGGTTCTTTTTAAGATTTTTGGATCTATTACTGCTATTATGTCAGAGATACCGTAAGTGCATTTGATATTTTTGTTGGAATCAAGATTCCACTGGGTTAAATTAAGTTTTTGTATGTTATTGACTGTTTAGAGAACTTCTTAACTTGTTAATTTATGAACTAATCTATTTTCAGCATGTAGATATTGCTGCTCTTTTAATCAAATACAACACTTGTGTAAATGCAACGGATAAATGGGCATTCACTCCTTTGCATGAAGCGGCACAGAAAGGAAGGACACAGCTGTGTGCTTTGCTTTTAGCCCATGGTGCAGATCCTACAATGAAGAACCAGGAAAGCCAAACACCACTGGATCTTGCTACGGTCAGTTGCCCACATCAGTAATTTATTAGCTGAGCATACTTTTTCCTCATGTTTTCTTTATGTAATCTCTATGCTTTGCTCTGAACAGTGCAAAGGTTGACAGTGAAAGTAACACTTGCTTACTTAGTTACATTGCAAATCCCTAATTCTAATTACGGTAGGCGGTTTAAATAAATTGGTAGTGCACAATAAAAATTAACTCCTTCCTTCCCCAGTATTAAAAATAGTTAATTTTTATTTTATTTTTTTTTTAATCTTCATTACTATATATATTTTTTTTTATTAAAACAATAGCCAAAAAGAATGTACAGCACAAGCACTATTCATTAATCTAGAAGGGGTTATACTGACCCTTTAAATCACCAGTGTTCTATATTCCACCATTTTTATGAACTTCCTATATGTGCAATATGCAATCATTGCCCTTATTCTGTCTACTTTCATGAAAATTTATTTTTCTGTTTCAACTCATAGAGCTTGTTAAAACTCTTTTGATGCTGTCATATAAACCTTCCCATTTATTTATAGACTTTTTTTTATCCCTCCCAATACCAATCCCAGGAAATTTTGCAGGTACTTCTGACTACCCATAGATCATTCTAGTTTGATTTCTTTTTATTAAAATTGGTTGAAGAATATATTTTAGAGGCCTAAAGGTGTTGATAAAAGCCCATATTAGTAGTCATACAGGTATGGGATTCTTTATACAGAAACCCATTATCCAGAAAGCTACTGGCTACCCGATCCGAACTTCAACCTGACCTACTGGCCACCATGTAACTGGGAAAAACATAAAAAAAAATGAGTATAGTTGTAGCATTCTGCAACCCACAACTGCAATTCCTACCCCCAATATAACTGGGTACCTGCCCAGATGCAGGACTATACAATGCAGCAATGGGACTGAATTTATTTTAATATACATGACTTGTTATATATGTTAAAATAAAAATGGATGATTTAATGGACAGCTATGTGGAGGTGGAATATGAACATTTGAGTGAATGTTGTATTTGATTATACTGTAGTAATCGGATTTAAGAAGTTTGCTGTGTTTTTTATGGGAAGCAAAGAATAATAAGTTTTTCCCTTTCTTTGTAGGCGGATGATATCCGAGCATTGCTTATAGATGCAATGCCCCCAGAAGCTTTACCTAGCTGCTTCAAACCACAAGCCACAGTTGTCAGTGCCTCTATCATCTCACCAGCATCTACTCCCTCTTGCCTTTCTGCTGCCAGTAGTATTGATAATCTCACAGGCCCTCTTGCAGAACTAGCTGTTGGCGGAGTATCAAATGCTGGTGATGGAGCTGCAGGAACAGAAAGAAAAGAAGGTGAAGGTAATTCTAAAGCACAAACCAGATGAACTGAGGGAAATAGTTATGCTACTGAAACATTTTATACATTAGTTGCTAGTGTTCCTCTGCTCAGAAATGTAGTAACCAATAACACTAGCAACTAATGTATAAAATTGCAACAGTAATGTAGCCAATTGCAACAGTTTAGAGAGTCCGCAACCTGGCTTACTGGGCTGCTACTAGAGATGAAGATTTAACCTCTGTTAAATCCATGATTGGTCATTAATCCAGGGTAGAATTGTTCATGTTTTCCCAGCATTAGAAGCAGTTGTCATGCTGAGGATCTTTAATTCAGCTGCTCTTGCCCAGCTACAGTATACTATATATATTTTTCTCTTAACTGCTTACAGAGTGAATGTCTGTTGTTTATTGCTACAAATAAGAAGCTATACAATTGTTGAAGGAACAAAAGGAGCTGCAGTGCTGAGTTATGTCTTACTGTGTTTTCCTTTCTCAGTTACAGTTCTTGACATAAATATTAATCAGTTTTTGAAAAGCCTTGGTCTGGAGCACTTACGAGATATCTTTGAAACAGAGCAGGTAGGAGGAAACTGTCGTCTTGTTTGTTCCACCACCATTAAACCCTAGTTACAACAAATGTTCTTATTTTCTCTGAACTTGTTGAAGATACCTTGCATTTAATGATCCCTCACCTAATATTCCTATTTTCGATGTACTCCCTTCCATTGCCTGCTCAGTCTTATTCAACCCACTTTTCAATTCCCTTCCTGATCCACACCTATTCTTATATTGCCCTGCCTTGTCCCACGACTCAACCTAGTCCTTCCATAACTATCTCATACTTCGTCTTCATCATTCCATGTGCTTGCCTGGTACCATCCTTCTATTGATTGTCTCTCTCTCCTATGCCTCGCCTTCTATCTGACACCTTTTGTCCCCTTTTTTTCATCCTACTTTTCTCTACAAGCTTGCCAACATCTCACCAGTGTTCTTGCCTTTTGTGAAAAGTTGCCTATCTTGCAAAACAAAATATAATATCAGCATCAAGAAATGGAATCTGTACTATGATTAAGGCTTCCAGACTGTCTGTGCACTTTTACAAAAAATAAAAATAGGTTTCACAAGATTTATTCATTTGTTTCTGCATTCACATTGACAGTCTGGAAGCCACTGCTAAATTATACCATCACAACCTATCACTCACAGAAGACAGAAACATAGGTAATGATTGACAGACTTGTGGATGTGCTCTTTAAAACCATTTTATTATAAAATGGATAACGAACAATTGACAAAACATATATGTGTTTATATACATTTCACAAATGGACAGCACATACGTCAGTTGCAAAAACATAATTAAGTGCAAAATAAAATTATAACATTGTCTTACTGCACTCATAAAAATACACATTGTTTTGAGCCCAGTCAGGCTCTTCCTCAAGCCATGCGAACAGTGACTCAATTATCCTTAGTATAACAAATGCTATTGAAAGTCGAAAAGAGGAAGTGACAACATCTCTTATTATGTGCTAGATGCAGGGTTCCATCCCTATGAACAGTAGATAAAATACACTAAAAATCTGTATATCAAAATAAATAATAAATATATCACAAATTCATCTACTAACCATGCTGTAACCCACCATAGTCTGTTTGAGCTTTAATTACCAATCTCCTCCCCTTTTAACTAAATTTGATTTGCTCATCGGTATGTCCCTGTAAGTTAAATTTTTTTAATCTTTTTAATTTAATTTATAGCTCCCACATTAATTGTGGATTTATGCTGCAAAATCTGTGATTTTACTTTCTGTAGTGTTTTCCCCACATATATCTTTCCGTATGGGCAAACTATGGAATACAGAGCATATTGGAACAAACATGTAAAATTGTGGCCGCAGTTCAAAAAGTGTGAATTGTTTTGAAGGCGCCCGGGAAGGATGTCAAAGCCGTATTGTATGTTCATGACAAGCGATGTCACAGGCCCCCTCCTCTGTTCAGGGATGGTTTTTTCACTTTGACACAAAGTGTCACTTTCACACCTCTTTCAAACCATCTGTCCTTTCTATCCAAAATGTGCACATTGCTGTCCTCAAAGGAGTGTCCCTTTTTTCTTGAGATGTAGATAGACTGATGAGACTAGTCCTTAAAGGACCAGTAACATCAAATTTTTTTTTTACAGAATACATTAGAATACCACGAAAAAAAAAACACCAAGACAAATAAAATCTTAAATTAGCAAAGCCTTTATTAGAAATAACTTACAGAAACTCCACTTCCTGTCCTCTACAGAAACAGCGACGCGGCGACCATCCATACTGCAGTGTTTGATTTCTCCTCCCTGTCTATTCTAGTGACACTGTGTTCTCTGCCCCCATCTCCTTCTCCACCTCTGTGCCGATACCTCTTCCTGTGCTTCCAGTAGATTATCTGTCCTTCGCTACAATCCGTTGCTGGTGCCTGTTCTACTCCACTACTGTTCTATATCCAGATGGGCACAGTACAGCACGGAGTACTTCGCCATTACTAAATCCCCGAGGTCCCAGAATGTCAGCGCTTCTCATCCCAGGCAGCAGTAAGCACAATCCCGGCTGAACTGGCAGTATAGTAGAGCTGTACCCCAGTGCCCCAGTCCGAATTGCTCGCCCCTCTCTAGCAGTGCCTATGGAAAAGCAAAGGGTACTCACTGTGCCCATGATTCTTCGCCGGCAGTCAGTGTTTGGCTACAGACAACAGCTCTCAGGCACTCGTGCGCCAGTTGGATCGCTCATTCCGGCAGAGTGAAGGCTGCAGCACATATCCCATACACTTCTATAGCGTAAGTGGCAGGTGCCGGCGTTTTCTTCGCCAAACACCGAATGGAGTGCTCAGTGCAGAGATTTGCTCAGACGGCAGCGGTTTTGCATAGACTGGACTCAATCAAGAGCGCTTTTCGCCCCCCTGCGACTACAGACTGATCCTTGCAATTGTTGGAGCACATGAAGGGATGTGGCCGCTGCTGCCTCTCAGTGGGAGACACGGAGTTTCTGCTTTAGGGATAAGCGCTGCAGCCTTCACTCTGCCGGAATGAGCGATCCAACTGGCGCACGAGTGCCTGGAGAAGGAGATGGGGGCAGAGAACACAGTGTCACTAGAATAGCCAGGGAGGAGAAATCAAATGCTGCAGTATGGATGGTCGCCGTGTCGCCGTTTCTGTAGAGGACAGGAAGTGGAGTTTCTGTAAGTTATTTCTTAATAAAGGCTTTGCTAATTTAAGATTTTATTTGTCTTTGGTGGTTTTTTTTCGTGGTATTCTAATGAATTCTGTAAAAAAAAATTTTGATGTTACTGGTCCTTTAACAGTTAGCCCTTCTATGTTGGGCCGTTCTCTTACTAAGCAGTTGTTTTGTCTCCCCAATGTATAGATCAGAGCACACTTCACTACACTGGACAGCATAGACCACATTACTCTTCATGTGTTTTGCTGTTGGGTCTTTAGGGTGCATCAACTTCTGCCTTAGGGTGTTGCTTGGTTTGAAATACACAGTAATGTGATGTTTTTTTGAAGATTCTGCTAAGTTTTTCTGATGTTCCAGCCACAAAAGTATAATATCTGATTCTGGTCTGTAGTCCCCCTGCCTGCAGGGCCGCCTTCAGAAATCACGGGTCCGTGTAACTGCCCATATCTCTCCCACCCCTCACAGACAGAGCTAAAGCATTAAACCCCCTTAGTTATAAAAAGCCATTGGTAAATTATGGCCTCCCTACTTTAAGTTTAAGGGATAAAAATTGCTTGCCAGAGCTAAGGGGGGCCCAGCCATGCTTCACTTACTTCATAAGCCAGGCCCCCCTGCTGTCAGCGTGCTGCAAGCATCATAAGAGAAGACTGGAAATTCATGATTTTTCTGTTATTCAGTTCTCTGTATCCTCATTGGTTGATTAAGTTTAAGTCCCGGTAAAGCTGCATTGGGATTGGATAGGCTGAAGGGGAAGATCCTACTTCACCTATCCAATCCCTAAAGTTAATCAACCAATGAGGATACATAGAACTGAAAAGACTGATCATACACACACCGGGAGCTCCTGTGCTCTTTTCTGAAGATTTTCAGCCGGGCTCCCTTATACACAAATACCAGCGGGGCCCCAGGACAACTGTGTCCCCCTGATGGCGGTCCTGCCTGCCTGTATACCTCCGCATCAAGGAAATTTATGTCCCTGCAATCACTTTTCAGTACATACATATATGTGTGCATGTATTAGGATTTTACTGCCCACATTTTCAGAACAGATAAGCGGTTTAGAATGTAATAGTTTTACTATTAATAGGTCAAATATCTCTTATGGCTTTCTTACATTATGGTGTTACTGGCCCTTTGCTAAAAATTGTGTTTTTGAGGCAGCTGTCCTTTTCAGTACTGATAAGATCTGGTGGCTCATTGCCACTGTGAAATTGTGAGGTCACTTAATGACTGTACAGCCCTAGGCTATATATTTTCTGTTTTAATTCTGTGCCTGAGTCCATAAAATGCTGAAAGGCAAAATTTGTTTGGCCCTGATGCTTCTGAGCCTTTGTCTCTGCATGGTAGTGAATAATAATGAGGGTTTGATGCTCCCAGCAGAGGCATTAATGAAATGTTGCCATGAATATGAGCTTGCTCCAAAAAAATAGAAAAAAAATAAATATTGTTTTAAATGTGCACGTGCCCATATTAACAGCAACAAACCTGTAAGCTGTAACTGATTCACTGGACGGCTAGTAGCCCCATCAATAAATGGTCCGAACTGGAAGGTGCAGCTGTCTGCCCTCTTCATCTGAATAACATGGTATGGGGTTCGGGAGGGATACCGAAAGGGACAACCTACCCTCTACATACTATCGACTTTACCAGAAAAATATGGAAGGCAGCCCAGTCCCAACATACCTTACAATCCCAGTCCTCCCCCTTACGGAGCATACTAGGGAATCCAGAATTTCCCCCGGGTTGTAACCTAGATTTTGGGCAGAACTGGGGCCATCCTATTGTATTCCATGTCTGGGATCTATGGGACTTTGTTAAGCGAATGCCCGTGGATTTAGCAACTTTGAAAACAAGATCTGGGAACGTGGATATCCCTCTTTACCAGTACCTGCAAGTCTCACACTATCTTAGACCCCAAATGAAAACGAGTACGAAGCAGGCTTTCTCTTCCTTTGAAAAACTATGTTACACGGGCCCAGGTCAAAAACAGGTTATATCTCGTATCTATGATGTATTGATACAGTTGCCCACTGATGACTTCCCGAAACATAAATATATGTTATATTGGGAAGATAGCTTCCCGGCAGAGATAAGTTATAGAAACTGGGAAGGTATATGGGATAATGCTAAGAAAAGCTCAACTTGTGTCCAATATAAAGAAAATATTTATAAGATTCTGTTGAACTGGTACTACTATACCCCGGAGAAACTCCATAGAATTTACCCATCAACCCCTGACAGATGTTGGCGGGATTGTGGGCACAGGGGGACACTGCCACATATTATATGGGACTGCCCCAAGATTATACCCTACTGGGACATGGTGAGAACACTTTTGCAAACGGTGCTACGCACCACTATACAAAGGGAGCCATGGACTCTTCTCTTGGGGAAACCGAATCTTAATCTCCCTAAGGCAGCCAGGAAGTTAATGAATCATATCCTATTGGCAGCCAGGAGGCTGATCTGTCAAAAATAGAAGCAAAAAGCCACCCCACAGGAAAGGGAATTGAAGGATAAAATAGAGGAGGTGAAACGGATGGAGCATCTTGCGGCCCTATGTAACAAATCGCTCCCTCAATTTGATGAAATATGGGGAGACTGGATCTTTTCCTTCCCCCCCTGACCACTGAAATTACTGAATAACTAGAACCGATATAATTTGGTGCCCACTTTGTTAAAAATGAACCCTTCTCTGTTCACAGTCTGCAATTCCTTGTTTTTCTGTTTTGTTTTTCTTTTTTTTTTTGTGAGAATTGTTATTATACGCGAATTTGATCTGTGATGACTGCTTACCGCAAGAAATGTATAACTGGTAGATGGAAAGTGATAATGTCATCTATGTCACATGTAATAACTGCATTTTGAAAATTCAAAAAAATAAAGTTTAAAAAAAAAAAACCTGTAAGCTGTGTCCCCCTGAATTTGCGATATTGCCTACCATCCCTAGAAAAAGAAGGTGCTCTTTTGCTCGGAAACAGCAGCTTTTACAAGCTCAGCTTACGAGGCATTTTTTCCATGGTTGTTCCTATCTGAAATCAAATATTTATGTAACTGTTATTGTGTAGAGCCTGTTCAAAAAAACTGTATTCTTTTTTTCGTCATAGTCTAGCCTACCTGTGTTTCTTTAGCTGTTTTGGAGTCACAATTTCCAGAACCCGGCATATTTCAACCTACACTACTATATTTGTTTGTGATTTAGCAATTTTCTCTAAACATCTCAGGAGCCCTAAAGTGACGAGATAGTTTCAGTTTATCCAGAGGAACACACCAGGTTTTTTCTTAATAAAAGATTTCAGTGGCCTTGCATGAAAATTCAGAAGTTGGCTAGTTAATGCACCTAATGCACCTTGCAAAGGATTTTCTCAGGCCTCTCCACTCCTGAAAAATATGTGCTAGGTCAGGTGAGAAAAAAATGATTATTTCCAGGAATTTGCTAAATGTGCCTCATAAGGATATCGTGTGTTGCCCTAACTACAGGATCCATTTATGAGAAATCTAAAAATCAATTAGCTGGCTGGGAAGCATTTTCTGTCTCTAATCTACTATAGTCTTCTTTGGCTTTAAATACAGCTGTCAATATTAGTGTGTATTCTTTCAAGTTTCTAATGTAGACTAAACTGTCAGTACTTATCTCATGATGAACACTGATTCTGATGTGATTGGACAATCTTAATGGGAAGTTTATCAAATGCATCATCTTCCCACTAACACATTAAAAACTAAGCTGGGGAATACTACTGACTACAGATGCTGCCTCAGCTCACAGATCAGTGTCCATCGTCTCCATAGCTGACTCTTGTTTAATTACTATTCATGCCCATTTTGACCCCCTAGCCATCAATCTTCAGTCTCATAATCATTCCCCTCTTCTCTCCATAATACACCAAAACTTTGCACATCTGCTCAAACCACATTTATTTTTTTTCCATTTCAAGCCACATCTATGCAACAGGGCATGTATATTTTTCATAAAATGGGATCTGTCATCCTGAATGCATGCAAACTGTATATTTTTGGTAAAAATTATGCCATACCTTAGGACTAGCAAATACATAAAAATCCTTCTCTCGTTTACTACTAAGCACAATTCAGCTGGAAAATGTAAGAAAATAGAGACTTTTTTGTACGGAGACAAAGGTTACAGAGTTTTATTCATTCATGTTTTTTAGTTTCATTCAGATGGATCATATAACAGGGAAATGAATAACCTCTAGTTTTTAGATGCTTTTAAAGAATGTTTCCTAAACTGAATATAAATTGCATTGTAGGTGTTTTCATAAAATCTGTTGCCAATTGTAACTTGTTGTTGCTCTTCTATTTTAGATCACATTGGATGTGTTGGCTGACATGGGTCATGAAGAGTTGAAGGAGATTGGAATTAATGCTTATGGTCATCGTCACAAGTTAATCAAAGGCGTTGAAAGACTATTAGGAGGTCAACAAGGTACATTTAAACAGTTCACGTTTATTTTTTCCCTCAGAGGGCAGGCGTTTTTTTCGGATGAGACTATTAGATGGGAATACTTGATCAGTGCAAGCGTAGAGCCAGCTTAATTATGAAGTATTAATCAAAATCTTAGCATTCGTGCTTTGAGGAATTAAACATGTTGCTGATTCCCCCCTCCACCACATTCTTGGTGTCATCATTATAGGATAAAGTTGGCTATGCATTTAGCAATGTGGAGATAACTTGGTACCAACTGATCAACTGTTGTGGTGTGTGGTTAGCACAATCTGGTTATTTATGTTTTAAGCAAATGTGATAGTTAGCAACTTTCATCAGACATTTATTAAAAATGTTCCAGTGTTTCAAGGTTGTTTTATAAATGTAACTGGGCTTGCATTTTTCTGTTCCATTTCTGCACTGCTGGTTCTGACTTTTAAACAGTTTAGCAGAAGTCAGCTCTTCTCCATTCAAGACTGGTATGTTAAGCAATATGGCTTCTGCTATTTCATCTTAAAATTAAGAACCACAAGTGCAGATAATAGCAAGGGACAAACAGTTACTGCTTTTATTAGCGATTGCACTACAAACAACATGAAACTTAAAACCACTGAAATCATTAATAAATATTTACTAGAAATTTGCTTTTTACATGACAATTTTCTTAATTTGCTTTGATTTAGTAAAAATGCTTTTTTGGGTATACACCCCCTTTATGCTTAATCTTTTCCTGTGGTGGTTGCTTTTTTAAAGAACAACATGTCCTAGCACCTCTTAAAACCTCTTAGATTTGTGATGTACTAGTAACATGCTTTATCTGTCCCTGAGCAAAGTTATTTTTATTAAATACATTGCTCATCCCAGATGATATAGCCAGTGGGGTTCTAGCACTTCATATGTGGTTTTGTTAACCTGACCCTTAATATATTTCAGGAACAAATCCTTATTTGACATTTCACTGTGTAAGCCAAGGAACTGTTCTCCTGGATCTCGCATCAGATGATAAAGAATACCAGTCAGTGGAGGAAGAGGTAAAACATGATCTTCTCACCTCTGTGCATATCTGTTAAAATAAACCTCTTTTGTTATTTGTTGACAGTTGTAGGCTTGGATACTATACTTCTTAGGAAAGAACTACGCTGTTTACAAGAACTTTCACTATGTTGACTATGTTGTATCATAATGTGTACAGGTGAAGGTTAGTTGAGACGGCAATTTGGAAGTCCGGAAAGGAAGCAGAGTAGTAAATGGTTAAACCATAAAAAGAAGACAAGTTGAAAAGTTGTTTAGACTAGATTGTAAGCCACTGTGGGCAGGTCCATTACCTACTGTAACTGTTTGTCTATATGTCAGTTACTATGTAACTTTACGGACAGCCCTCTTAATAAAAAGGTTACTGCCCAAAACATGTTCTATCAATACTTTACCCATTAGGGTAATGATAGATGACCCCTTTTTTTAGGTCATAAACACCTCAAAAACATACCCTGTGCACCCTGGAGATGTTTTGTTTTTCACATAGTGTTATCATCATCTGTAGAAAAGACTTAAGTGCAGTTTAGGTATTGATAATGCTTATGGAATTATGAATGTCTACAAAAATTAACATGGCCTTTTCTGTGTTCTGTTCCTATTATTTAAAGATGCAAAATTCTATTCGGGAACACAGAGATGGTGGCAATGCTGGAGGAGTTTTCAATCGATATAATGTCATCAGGGTAAGGCTGAATTATTTATTTGTACACTTACCTCAATGTATTACTCTCCATATTTTTATTGATTTCCTTATTTAGAAGAAATACCCTTCCCTCTATACACCTTCAGTTATATTTTACTTGAAGCATATAAGGTTATTATTAACCTTAATACAACAACAACATATTATTTAACCGAGAGATTGTTCATTATTGACATCATTCACTATTCCAGTGTAGATTAGTCTAACTTCTCTAGCACATTTACACACACACACTATGGGGTTTTTTTTGGAATGTGTGCATGATGGAGTACCTTGAATAAACCCAAGAGATAGAGACACACTTTTTGCTGATAGGAGTTTAAACCCAGCAACCCCTAGTGCTTCAAGGCTGTTCATATATCTAATGGACGGAATGTTCGTCTATGTTCTTAGAATATGAAATGCTTTATATAGTGAATTTTCAATGCTACAAAACAATTTTGGTTTAATTAAAGTTTACAGTTGTAAAGGACCACTGTAATTTGTACACTGTTAATTTGTACCTTTAACATTTTCTTTTTGCCCTGCGCCAGATTCAGAAGGTAGTGAATAAAAAACTCAGGGAGAGGTTCTGCCACAGGCAGAAAGAAGTCTCAGAGGAAAACCACAACCATCACAATGAGCGAATGCTATTTCATGGTATGCTGATTTGTCTTAAAAAAATGCCAATATATGAAGCTCTGTAAAAAAAAAAACACACACACACAAAAAAGAAATATGGACAGTATCAAATGCACAACCATCTGAATCGCAGACATCATTGTTTAGTTAACAGACTGCTTATTTTAGAGGGCATGTAATAATCCAGTGCAAAAAAAGTAGAACAATTTTAAAAGGTGTCCTAAAATTTGTCATCAGTGATGTGTAAATTGAAATGCACACAAGTATAGTTTTTCGAATAATAATTTCTTTAATTGATCATCAAATCAGGATGTGTTCGATGATTTATGGGATTCCAGAACTTTTCATGTTGGGTTTCTGGCATAATTCTGGCACAATTCATTCAAAACAGCATGATAAATAGGCAAATAGATTTTTTTTTTCAATTAAAGGGATTCTGTCATGATTTTTATTTTTAATTCACCATGTAAAATTTCATTTCTTAACCATCAAATTGACCATATCAGGTCATTTTGCCTGGTCAGCACTTCAGGATGAAACTGCTACAGGCAGGCTATTGTTTATCCTACTCAATCTAACTGAAAGAGTTTCTGTGGATTTTTACTGTTGAGTACTCTTCTCATACAGTAGAGAGAAAACAAGTATTGAGCATGTCAGCGTTTTTTTTAATAAATATATTTCTTATTGACATGAAATTTACAGATGTCGATAAGCCGAGTAATCCCCACATACAAAGAACTCAACAAATAAATCCATAAATTAAGTTTTGTGTAGTAAATTGCAATGACACAGGGAATACGTATTGAACACACTTACTGAAATGTATTTAATACTTAGTAGAAAATCCTTTGTTGGTAATGACAGCTTCAAGGCACCTCCTGTATGGCGAAACTAGTCAGTCATTGCTCAGGTGTGGTTTTGGCCCATTCTTCTACACAAACTGTATTCAAATCCTGGAGGTTCAGGGAACCTCTTCCATGAACTCTGATCTTCAATTCTTTTCATATATTTTGAATTGGATTTAAGTCAGGTGATTGACTTTTGAGCAGCTTCATTGTCATTCTCTGAAACTAACTGAGAGTTTCCTTGGCTGTGTGTTTGGGATCATTTCTTCATTCATCCTCCCTTCAATTACATTTCTGCCAGTACCATATGCTGACAGCCCCACACCAGCCAAACCTCACTGTTGGTATGGAGTTTTTCGAGTGATGTGCAGTGCCAAATATCCTCTAAACATGACATCCAAAGATGTCATTACATTTTGGTCTCATCTGACCAGACTATATTCTCCCAGAATTTCACTGGCTTGTCCAAATGTTGTGCAGCAGCAAACTTTTAACAAGCTTCAACATGTTTTTTCTTCAGCAGTGGAGTCTTGCACAGTGAGCATGCATAGAGGCCATGTTGGTTAAGTTCATTACTGAGTTGAGTGCAGTATCTGCTAATTCAAGGTCTTGATGATGCTCTGTGAGAGTGATCCTTGGCTCTTGGACAACTCTTCTGGTTATTCTTTTGACTCCTCTCTCAGAAATCTTGCGAGGAGCACCTGTAATGGCCGGTTTAAGATGAAATTAAGTTCTTTCCTCTTCCGGATTATGGCCCAAACGGGGGTCACTGGAACATTCAGCAGCTTAGAATTGGCCTTGTAATTGGCCACCTTAAATACCTTTTCTCATTATTGGACACACCTGCCTATGAAGTTCAAGGCTTAACAAAATAATCCAACCAATTTGGTGTTACCAGTAATCCGTATTGAGCAGTTAAATGCATTCAAATTAGCAAAATTACCAACATTTGCCAGGTTTTCACTTTTGATTTCATTTCATACAACTGAATACTGCTTCACTAAAAATCTTTGATCAGAAAACACCCCAGTACTCAGATTTTGGCATATGGGACATGAAAGACATACCACTGTTATCTTTTTTGTTGAAAGTGGAGTAAATTATTATGCAGACTGAGAGGGGTTCCCAAACATTTTCATATTACTGTAACTTCATTTATGGACTTAATTTGTTTTGCGTTCTTTGTATGTGAAGATTACTTGCGCTATTATCGACATCTGGTGTAAATTTCATGTCAGTAGATGCATTAGAAATATATTTACTTAGAAAAATATTGACGTGTTTAATACTTATTTTCCCCACTGTATCTACCAGGGAGCTGATTACCTTGCCATTGTTCTGCTGATGGGCTGCTGGGGGGAAGGGGGTGCTATCACTCCAACTTGCAGTGCAGCAGTAAAGAGTGACTGAAGTTTATCAGAGCACAAGTCATATGACTAGGGGCACCTGGGAAACTGACTATGCCTAGCCCCATGTCAGATTTTAAAATTACGTATGAAATATCAGTGTGCTCTTTTGAAAAGCAGATTTCAGTGCAGAAGTCTGCCAGATCTACACTATTGACTAATGGATTTTGGGGGGAAAATACTTTTTTCCTGTGACAGTATCCCTTTAAGAACCATATTTTCAGAGAGGGATAATTCCCTGTATAGATGGTCTTTTCAGTCAGAACACTGCAGCTGTGCCCAGCAGGGATCAGACCAACACAGGGCAGTCTGCAGCAACTGCCAAAGCATCTCCATGAAGTTAGTAGGTATAGGTGAGCCCCCCTTATCTATACAAGTGGTATATATTTGATTTTTCATAAAATGTGTGCCTTTGTAATATTTTATAATTTCTATTGAGCAGATATGTGAATTAATACCCTTTTATTAGGGTACATCGTTGGCAGTAATTTGCTGAAAATTCACTGATTCGCACTGGCAATGCTCCCCCTAGATACAAAGAATGATGACTAGAAATATCAGGTTATACTCCATTTTACTGAAATCAAACTTTTTTTTAATTTTTTTTTAGGCTCGCCCTTTATTAATGCTATAATTCACAAAGGCTTTGATGAGCGGCATGCATACATTGGGGGTATGTTTGGAGCTGGCATATACTTTGCAGAAAACTCTTCAAAAAGCAACCAGTACGTCTACGGCATAGGTGGAGGCACTGGATGCCCAACTCACAAAGACAGGTCATGTTATATTTGCCACAGGTATTTTCCTTTTTTTGATATCATATTGAATGTAATGTTATCTTCAGCCAATAATATAACAGAGATGAAATGCTATACACATATTGGACCTTTTACGAGATTACGGAAAGGCCATAGATTTAGCTCAAACTTTTTAGGAATTATATATATATATTCTCTGTAATAATAAAATAATATATTGTGCTTGATCCTAAGATATACTTAATATCTTATTTGAGACAAAACAATCATATATATAGTTAGGTCCATAAATCTTTGGACAAAGACAACTTTTCCTAATTTTGGTTTTTTACATTACCACCATGAATTTTAAATGAAACAATTCATTGATAATGACAATGTCATTGATAATTACATGACGAAGGAATTGCCCTCATCTGCCCACAGGGCCGGATTTAGTGGGCGAGCTCCCCGAGGCCACACGTTCCTATCGATCTCCCGTATATCGCCTTCTGGTGCGAGCGCGCATGCAAGCCTGCACTGGATCGCTGGGGAGCATGCCGCCCCTATCATTCTGCCGCCCTAGGCCCATACCTTTGTGGCCTTGCCACAAATCCGGCCTGTCTGCCTATGACATGCCCTTTGAGTCAATTGACCAATTACTTTTGAGCCCCTGAAATTAAAAAAAAGGCTTTAGTTCCTCACATTTTTATGCAATCATTTTGTTCAACCCACTGAATTAAAGCTGAAAGTCTGTAGTTCAACTGCATCTGAGTTGTTTCATGTAAAATTCATTGTGGTAATGTACAGAACCTACATTAGAAAAAAGTTGTCTCTGTCCAAAGATTTATGGACCTATATATAAAATTTCACATGTAGAGAAAAAAAGATACCTAATAGAAAATGAGTTGGTGAATTAATGCTTCCTAATACTGTACAGTAAGAATGGTGCATCTGGTACAAGCTGTCCCTATGCTGAGCAAGCAAAGTTTTAATGTCAGGAGCTGAATTTATTAGTACCTTTATTCCAGTGGAATGACATGCAGTACTTCATACAACGTCAGAAATGCTGGAACATTTTGTTCGTGATTTATTGGTGGCCTTTCAAGTACTGGTTCATAACAATGAAAATATTGTACTGCCAATCTCAGGGATATAAACCATTCTGATGTTGTATTCTTGGCTATTATGTAAGTTAAAGGAACAGTAACACCAAAAGATTAAAGTATTTTAAAGGAATGTCAGTATAATATCCTGCACTGGTAAAACTGATGAGTTTGCTTCATAAAAACAACAATAGTTTATATACAAAAAAACTGCTGTATAGCAGTCATTTAAGCACAGGATACACAGCAGATAACAGATAAACTCTGTACTATACAGTGGGATTTTTTTTTTTAGAACGTATCTGTTATCTGCTGTGTATCTTGTGCATTTTCTCCTTTTTCAGCTTTGAGTGACTTCCCATATGGCTACACAGCAGCTTTTTTATATAAACTATAGTAGAGTTTCTGAAGCAAAGACACCCATGGCACCAGTGCAGCGCAACGGTACATTATGGTTTCATTCATTTAATTCATTTATTCTTTGGTGTTAATGTACATTTTACTTTTCTTACTGAACATATGCCAGAGTCCAGCTTGGTTCCTTTCCCTGATGTTCCAGCAGTTGCTTGTAGAGCAGTCCCTACTCAAATAGGCTGGGGAAAATATAAACATGCTTCAGCCTATAGGAACTTTGTTCTGCCTCTGAGGCATCGGGAAAAGGAGTTTCCACTTTCCTCCTAGTCTCAAGTGCTGCTACGGCAGAATGGGCATAAAAGGAGGCAGAGAATGAAGTGTACCATTTTAAATATACTGTAGTGTAATACCAGAAAGCACTGACAAATTGAGCCTGGTTTATTTAATTGATATTAAAAGTTTAACGTTTTAGTTTCTGATTTTAGGCTGATTTCAGACTGATACAGTCTCCTTTTCCCCCCAAATCAGACAAATGCTGTTCTGCAGAGTGACTCTTGGGAAATCCTTCTTGCAATTCAGCACAATGAAGATGGCGCACGCTCCTCCAGGACATCACTCAGTGATTGGCCGTCCAAGTGTAAATGGTTTAGCTTATGCAGAGTATGTAATCTATAGAGGAGAACAGGTATGTGTAATGTTTTGTACACTAAGCTACTTTTCAGTGGATGGGTATTTCATTTAAATGGGTACAGTCATCACATTAATAACCCTTTATTACAATAAAGTAACAGCTTTACTCAATATTTCAGTCCCATTACTTTACAAGTGTTATCTGGCACAGTAGAAGTTCAGATGCCCCTCCTAATGTAAAATATAAGGATATTAAAATTTCCCAAGGAATTCTATGATCCTGTAAAGCAGGGATCCCCAACCTTGTGAACCCGTGAGCAACATTCAGAAGTAAAAGGAGTTGGGGAGCAACACTATCATGAAAATGTTCCTAAGGTGCCAAATAAGTGCTGTGATTGGCCATTTAGTAGCCCCTATGTGCATTGTCAACCTACATTGAGGCTCTGTTTAGCAGTGCACCTGGTTTTTATGCAGCCAAAACTTGCTTCCAAGCCTGGAATTCAAAAATAAGCAACTGCTTTGAGGCCACTGGGAGCAACATCCAAGGGGTTGGTGAGCAACATGTTGCTCACGAGCTACTGGTTGGGGATCGCTGCTGTAAAGGTACAAGGCTGCTCTGAAAGAGGGGAAAAAGCGGATGCATTCTGAACCACTCCATTGTAAGTATGCAATAGCAGCAACAACTAGGATAGACCTTAGTGTGCTTACTACAGGTATTGGATCACTTATTCAGAAATCTGTTAGCCAGAAAAAGTGGAAGAGACCATCTTTAGCAGATTTTAAAAAATTATTCTATTTTCTCCGTAACAATAAAACAGTACTTAAAGGAATTGTTCAGTATAAAAATAAAAACAGGGTAAAGAGATAGGCTGTGCAAAATAAAAAATGTTTGTAATATAGTTAGTTAGGCAAAAATGTAATGTATAAAGGCTTGAGTGACTGGATGTATAACATAATAGCCAGAACACTACTTCCTGCTTTTCAGCTCTCTTGGCTTCCACTTATTGGTTACCAGGCAGCAACCAATCAGTGACTTGAGGAGGGGGCCACGGGGCATAACTGTTGAATCTGAGCTGAATGCTGAGGCTCAATTGCAAATTCACTGAACAGTTATGTCCCATGTGGCCCCCCTTCAAGTCGCTGACTAACTCCGAGTTAGAGAGCTGAAAAGCAGGTAGTTGGATTCTGGCTATTATATTAGACATCCAGTCTCTCCAGCCTTTATAGATTACATTTTTGGCTAACTATATTAGAAACATTTGTTATTTTGCACAGCTTATCCAGTTTTTATTTTTACACTGAACTGTTCCTTTAAGGCAAAACAGTCCTATTGTGTTTATTTAATGTTAAAGTTTTTGCCAAACCTAGGGATGTACTGAATCCACTCTTTTGGGATTCGGCTGATGGATTTGGCCAAATACAGAACCAAACACTAGTTTACATATAGAAATTAGGGCTAGGAAGAGTTAAAGAGAAAAACATTTTTTTATCTTCAATTTGTCAAAATACTGAGAGAAAGCAATCAGAGCAGAGCTTGCTGCTAAGTTTCCTTTATTGGACACAACATGTTTCGGGCGGGTGCCCTTTATCAAGTGATAATTTATCACACTTGATAAAGGGCACCCGCCCGAAACATGTTGTGTCCAATAAAGGAAACTTAGCAGCAAGCTCTGCTCTGATTGCTTTCTCTCAGTATTTTGACAAATTGGATATAAGTTTAGCACCTGGAGCGGGGGTGTACACTGAGATTGAGAGCATTAAGCAACCATTCCCCAGTCGCATATTCCATTTTTTTATCTTGTTTGTGTGATGAAAAGTCACAAGATTTTAAGGATTCCAATTTTGTTCGGCCAGGCACTTGAATTCAGTCAAATCCTGCTGAAAAATGGCAAATCCCAAATGGAATCCTGGATTCTTTGCATCTCTAGCCAAAACAGTTTCTACTTTACCCAATAGTAAATAGGGCTCATTTATAAACTTTGCACAGGGCAAATTGGTTTGCACAGTGAATATATTTGCCCTGCGCCTGGTTATATTATTATATAAGCTGAATAAGAGTGTGCAAACTGATTTGTGAATTTGTTTTTCACATTGCAAATGGCTATAAGAGCTTTTTAAATATGGCAAAAATCGTAAATTGCGAATATTTATTTGCACACTATGCGGTTGAATTACGCAACAGCTTTGGTGGCGGAGAAAATATTCACAAAACAGTTTTGCAAATTGAGAATTTAAGTTACTATCAACGCTATTTCTGCGCACAGCAACATTGCACAGTGGGCGCACTCATGCAAACACCCGTCTCATTTGCGAGCCATTTGCGAAAACTTATTCACAATGCAAAAACCGAAAAGATGGGCACAGTAGTGCAATATTTTAGTGTTCAGGAAAAAGCATGTGCAAAACATACATTTTCGAATAGATATGCGCTGCGCGAACTTTATAAATGGCCACCAATGTTGTTTTCACATAAATGTTAACACTTTTTATTCAGATGACAGAATCCCTTTAAATGTCTTTCTTCTTGTAGGCTTTTATACAAACACATGCAATTATACAGATATACATTTCAAACTGAAAGTAATCTACTCGCTAATATACATCCACCAACAGAAAAACAACATAGAAAATGAGAAACTACTGGGGCATTATTGGAGGCACACATCTTCACTGCTAAAGGGCTGTGGTTGCCTTGGGTTGGAAGAGAAGCTTATTAGCTTATGAAGAATGTTAAAGCTAGATAGAAGGAACATTGAAGGACTTGCTGTTGTACATAATGCAATTGTGATATGGGGGAATGGAAAGATGGGGCATAACTAATAATGTATTTTGTCAATGTGCAGGCATACCCAGAATATCTCATCACATACCAGATTATGAAGCCAGAAACCCCTTTGCAGGCTGCCACAACAGCTGAACAAAAGACTTAGTTAGAAACCAAACCCAGGGGATGTGGATTTTCAAGCAAGAAGTGAGCAGTAAGCGACTGACTCTGGGAAGTGTTTCCATGAAAAGGAAAGCCCTGCAAGCCTGGAAATAAGCTGTACCTTATTAAGTGTTACATTGATGGTTGTGTTCGGAGTAGAAGCGTTCTTCCGTGATACTCTTCCTGTTGAAGAATTGTTTACATGGTGCTGCCTTTTAAAAAAAAAAAAAAAAAAAAACTTTTCTGAGGCTCGTTTCCAATAAGTTATCCAAAATAAAAAAGCCTAAATTTTCTTTTAGAGTTCAGCATCGCTACCAGTGATGTGCCACAATGGTATTTCCCGAGTGCTTAAACTGGATGTTTTATGTATGTGTAACCGTAATGTTTATCCACTTTTAGCTTAAGTATCCTGAGTACTGAGGAGCCTATTTATTTGTTTTTATATTTGTGAGCCAGGACCCTGCCACGTTACTTTCCTTTGCACAAACATTCGTTCGTAAACAATGCAATATTTACTGTTCCCAACCTGATAAACTCAAGGAGCCTTGGATCATTTTCTTTTTCCCCTCTGCACTCTTTTGAATATTGGAAATGAAGGAGAAACAAAGACTGACCAATGAGCTTTACATGCAGTAACGCGATAACACTAAAAAGCCCTCTTCATGCTTTGAGCAAGTTGGCTGCACATTAGTGCATTATGGGAGCTTTAATATACAGTGGAGACTCTTCTTATTGCTTAGTAAAGGTGTAGGTAGGTTCTGCTGTTCTCATACTCCCAGCAACCTTTGCTGGACAGTAGAACTGTATAACAACAAGAATTAAAGATATTAAATTTTGTAACAGAAATGTCCTCTGCCCATAATTTGCCACGGTTTACATCTCTGTATGTGCAAAAGTAAATCTATATTGACAGGCTGAGGAAAAGACTTCTTCTAATGGGTCTAGAGAAATAAAGAACATTATGATGAACAATGTGTTGTGTGTTAATGTGTCTCAATGCCACACTGCTTGGTAATACTAACAATTCTCACAATGGTACCATGATTTTCATTGAGACGGGTGTTAATCTTTCAATGTACATGGCTAGAAGTGTGAATTGTTTTGAATGAAAATCATGGTACCCTTGTGACGGCATCACACTTTCATACATCTGAGTTTCAACCAACACCATATTGAATTTCAATGGAACCATTGTGATTGGCTGTCCCTACCACTTCAGTTGAACTGAAGAGGCCACTCAGATGAGCGGTGAAATTTTCCAAGAAAAACTCAATGTCCGGCTGCCTTTAACTTATTTATACAAGATACTGTAATGCAACAAAATCACCAAAAATGGAATATAATCCCCAAAATAACATACAGTATAAAAGGTATTGCAAAGTGTGATCAGCAAATATGCTGTTTACTATGCCAATAAATCCTTTGTTGTAGGCAAAATCCCACTCACAAAAAAAAAAAATACACAAATACACACAAAATGTATGTATATGTGTGTAGGTACCATGTGAATGTGACTCGATCCCCCCTCTAAAATAAATGTGTACATATAAAAAGTGTTTTTATGCAGATTTGTATCAATCTAAACTAGACCCAGAGGGTAATACAACCGAGTCTTTCCTCAAAGACCTACAATTCCCAGTACTCCCAGCAGAAGGTATGGATTACTTAGAACAACCCATATCGACGGAAGAAGTACAGGAGGCTATAGGGTCATTCCCGGTAGGCAAGGCCCCGGGAGCAGACGGAATCCCTATTGAATTCTATAAACTTCACTCTGCAAAACGAGCCCCCTATCTCCTGAAAACTTATAACTATGCCTCCCAACATAAAAGTCTCCCGGGCCTCCATGTATGAAGCCTCCATAATTCTCCTCCCTAAACCAGGGAAGGATCCGACTCTACCTGAAGCTTATAGACCCATTTCCCTTCTAACTGCAGATACAAACATTTTAGCAAAAATCTTGGCTAAAAGGTATGGGAAAGTGGTTACACAACTGGTTACAGAGGATCACACTGGATTCATTCCGGCGAAAACAACGTCTCACAACATAAGAAGGCTGATGCTCAATCTCACTATGGAACACTCCAATGTAGGGCAGAGGGCAATAGTAGCCTTAGATATTGCTAAGGCCTTCGATACCGTAGAGTGGAGCTATTTATGGAAAGTATTAACCGCATTTGGGATAGGATCTCACTTGTCCAGTTGCTATATGCAGCCCCTACAGCAGTCCTACAAATTAACTCCTCTTTAACCCCAGCTTTTACTTTAACTAGAGGTACAAGGCAGGGGTGCCCCCTCTCCCCACTATTATTTGGCCAAGCCATCGAACCTTTAGGCCTTGCAGTTAGACAGAATCCTCTTATATCAGGCTTTCGGATACAGGGCAGGGAAGAGAAAATACAGATGTATGCAGACGACACACTGATATACTTGGGGGACACCCATGCCTCTCTCACTGCTCTCCTAGATACAACCAGGACCTTTGGAGAAATCTCTGGCCTTAAGACTAACCCCTCAAAGTCCATTATATTTCCCTTAGGTCCAGAGGCGAGTGATGGAATTAAGGCAGATATACCATTACTGAAAGTTCAGCAATTCACATATCTAGGGGTTAAAGTGGCCTTGCCGGTGTCATCTTATTACGATCTTAATATAGCCCCCTTATTGCAATGGGTCCAGAGTAAATTTCAAGTTTGGAAACATTTGCCATTGGGCCCCACGGGACGTATACAGACCATTAAAATGATCATAGCTCCTAAACTATTGTATGTATTATGGCACACCCCCTTAAAATACAGAACCGCTTTTTCATTGACCTGGCCACTATCTTTAGACGGTATATCTGGGGTACCTCTCGTAACAGGCTGTCCTCACTATGTAGACCAAAATATGAGTACTGGCGTTGCCTGATATGCACCAGTACTATGTGGCTGCACAACTTTCACAAATGTGGTCTTTGAAATTCACTGGGCATGGGGAAGCTGTGTATCAGGAGATACTACAAACTGACCTACCTCCTTTTTATGCCATAACAGCTATAAATCCAAAAAATGCTATGCTCTCTAAGAATAACCCACTTCTACAATTACAAAGAGATATTATCACAAGGGTTCACCATCTTACCAACCCGAAGGGCCTAGATCCGTTCACGACTTTATGGTATAATGCTAAATTGGCCCCATTAGATAAACTTGTAATTCCGAGGGTCTGGCTTGAAGCAGGGATCTACTATCTAGACCAGGTATGGAATGAGCAAGGTATAATTCCATTTGATACTCTTAGGGAAATGTTCTCCATCCCCTGATCCCAGTGGCTGACATATCACAAAATGAGATGGGCAATGAAGAAAGCACTCATTGTAACTTTAATTTACAGAAAACACCTGTGGCTGAGGTGTTTAAGCAGGACCAACCTTGTCACAAAATTTCCACTTTCTATAAGGCCCTACAAACCACCAATCTACAGAAAACCTCCCTGAAAGTGAGAGAGCGATGGGAGGCAGATCTCTCACCATTTACTGATGAGCAATGGGACCAGGTACTCCATACTCCTCTTCGGATCTCTCCTATTTATAAGTATAGGATTTTACAATTGTACTTTGTACACAGGGCTTATTACTCCAGAACTGTACTTCATAAAATTAATCCAGAAATCTCGCCAGCATGCTTGAGAAGTGGTTTGGCAGAGGGCACAATTTTACACACTTTCTGGGCTTGCTCAGAAATTATACCCTTCTGGGTAGCGATACAGACTCGTATCACAGGGATGCTGGGGTTTGAAATACCGTTGGATCCAAAATGGTATTTACTGGGTATGGCCCCCCCAACACCACTAACAAGCTCAGCCCACACTATGGTATATAAATTACTCTTCTTAGCACGTAAACTCATTGCCCAGCACTGGAAAGCTCCTGACCCCCCTTCCTACCAGATGTGGCTAAAGTCGGTCCAGGAACTACAAAAAATGGAGGATCTGATTGCCAGGAGAAAGGGTTCTACTAAAGCTAACATGACTATTTGGCAGCTATGGATTCTGCAGAATGTCTGAGAAAACCTAGGGTGTCGGTAGGAATTGCCTAAAGCATGGTATAGTTAAAGACTGTTAATTATGTAGTACAGGTTAGTGCTCAACTTTTCTGGTATAAACCATCTCCAGGTCAAATTATGGGCTACTGCTCGCACCATGAAAATGCCAATAGATTTTGTAATTGTCAATAAAGATCTAAGTATACAGTGTTAGAAACATCCATTTCTTAGCAAGAACTTTTACTTTTTCAATACGTTGAGGATTCATAGCTGCAAGGTATAATGCATATGACAGTCATGTATTTATCTTTTTGGTCAAACTTCTGTACCTGCAAAGATGTATAGACCCAATCTGCGTATTGAGTAGTATTCCTTTTCATTTGCATTGAGCTGTGGCATCATCTGTACAACTATCTGTTTTCAAAACATCTCACTTGAACCAAAAAAAAAAAGTATAAAAAGTGTGTGTTTGTGATAATCATTTTTTGCAGATCAGGCTGAAGAGGCAGTAGGAGCACAGCAACAGGAGGAGGACCATCATGATATGCAGGACCCAGTGGGTGATGAAGGTGGGGAGCATAGGCAGCAGAAGTCACAGTTTCTGTGTGTCTGCTGCTGCCTAGGGGGCCCTGGGCAATTGCATCTAAGGATCCACTTGCCCTATCCCCCCATTATAGGTCAGTGGCAAGCTGTCACTTTCTTTGCCAAAGGAGTAGATGTCGTGATGAAAACCATTCTAAAAAAACAAAATAACCCTCATAAAAAACACATTTAAAAAAAACTAGGCAACTAGTACAGCTGAGTCTACACATGTTCACTATGAGTGCAATTTATAGGATACTGTGAGTCAGATACTGTCATAGATATTCCAAATACACCCCTCTGGCCTGAATGGAAGAATCCCGGTGCCTCAAAGTACAACTAACAGCAATGACTGGAGCAAATAGCCTGTTCAGGCCTCACCAGATACCAAAGTGTCTGTCCACCGAGCTACGCTAGACCTAACGTCTATAGCCAAACTTACAATATGATAACCCAAGTGATAAGGTTGAGGGAACGTTAAGGCTTTATCCACTCCATCTGAAAGGATACCACCTCAAAGCAGACATTGGTAATAATGTGGGTATGAGGCAAAGTCCTGGCTCTTTTGGAATTGCACAGGTAGCGTAGTCCACCTTTAAAAAATTGAGGGTGTTTTTTACTAAAACTTGACCTTTTCTTAGTTTTTCATTAAAACAAACTCAACCTATCCACAAAAAAATGTACTAACTGACATAATTTTTCTCGAGAAAATCGGATTGAGAAAAAACTTTTAAAAATCGCGAGGCAATTCGCTCAAATATATCAAGTTTGATGCTGAAAGACTCTAGTTTTCAAGTAAACACCAGCGTCAAACACTCCAAAATTCGTGATGGTTAAAGGGACAGCTGCCTTTGACTTATACATGAATTTGACAGGTTTTACATGGAGTATATTCAGATTCAGACTTTTAGCAGCTTCGGGGTATAATAAATCTTGAAAAGTTTTTTTTTCCACAGAACTAGAACAGAGTATTAATAAATAACCCTCTTAAACACAAACGCTATGTGAATGTACCTTTAAATATCCTCTAGAGGTCACTGTTAGTCAATGGTAAAGAGAGAAGTTTGGCTCATGGATAATAAAATTCTCTACAAACAAACTTTCGGAGCACACAGGCCCCTTCGTCAGGCAAATTCAATTAGCCGATAAAAGGGATCACCTAGCTTTTCATTTTCTGCATTTTTTCAATGGTTTAACACGGTACAATATCTTAAATCTAAAAACAAAGTCATTCAATTTAAAACACAATCCAGTGGTGTACCTAGAAAGGAAGCAGACCCTGCAGTTGCAGGGGGTCTGGACTGTGGGGTCTGCTTCCTTTATAGCTAATAAAAAAAACCCTCCTCCCCAGCTGCTCTCTTACCTGCGGTGAGGAAGGGGAACTTAGGAGGGGAGGGAGTGGGAGGAGGAGGGACATGGGCGGGGCTAAGGCAGGATGGGAAGTGGGCAGGAGGATGGGGATCTGAATGCACCAGGCCCCTCAGGGTGGCTGGTACACTCTAGTTACACCACCGACAGAATCCACTGTGAAGTGGCACTGTCCAAGAGACACATGTTGCTCCAGGTGCACATGCCCCAGACCCTACTATGGTGCGGATATCTTCCAACATTTCCAAAAAAACAGGCAGATACATTGGAGTGGGTAGATGAATGCGCATAGAAATGACGCTTTTATTGTGGTGAATATCTGTACAAATCAACACAAAGTTCCAATGGCAATTATCTTGTATTTCGTTTTTGATCCTTCAGTGAAACAGATGAAGCCCCACGCTGCAGTTAGTAGGAGTCATTTTTTCTTTTGTCAAATATGGGAAATGTCTGTTAAATTAATAGGATGGCATTGTGGCTTTTGAAGTTGTTTTCCATACTCCAAATTCTTCTTGTTAATATATAGAATTAATAATAAATAATAACTCGGGTCTCCTGAACCAAAACTGGATACATTTAAACACCTTGCCAAGAAACCCATAACAGGTTTACATTTAACATAAGCTTCATCCCACAATTTAGAAATTTCTAATGAATTATGTACTGTTTCTGAGATAATGTTAAATTACTTAAAAGGTTTCAGGAGGAATAATTTGCTTTTGTTTCCACTGCTCGTCCTGAGTGCATTTACTTCTGGAACAATGTCAGCTCCCAGTGTCGGACTGGGCTGGAGTGACCCCAAATAAAAAGCTGATGGGCCCCACTAACTGCTGGCGGTTCCTCTGATACTTTGCTGACTTAGTCAAAAGAATTAATAGGTACTAGTGATGTGTGGTCCAGTCCAAAGCCTACGGGACTTGCTGGACAGGTGGGTGCGGGCAGAACTTGAGCCTGTGTCTATCCTGTTGCAACCTTCTAGTGCCCCGCTTCTGTCTAGATGGCGCACCTTTTTAAATACCCCTACCTGTATGTCCCGTCCCTTTCATGACATTGCAGCAGGCAGACGTGGGTATATAAATAGGAGAGTGCACCTGGTTAGGGTCTGGAGCAGGTTCTGCAGGGCTAGGTTAGGGTCGGGTGTGGGTCAGCTTTTAAAAGCTGTACTGGTCACTCCCCTATACTGTAGCTGCAGAGATATCCAAGGAAGTAAATTAGCACCTTATAATTTACCCGAACTGGACCCCATGTTACATAACTTTGGCTCTTATTAGCGGGGCAGTTCCACATCATGGAAAGCTCTACCATATGGCACCCTAATTTACATGCATGGTATCAGATTTGGAGCACTACAATAAAGTATATTTTTATGAGCTTGTATCAGAATTATTATTCATCAGCTTTGAGTATTGATTACAATTAGGGGTTGTTCACCTTTAAATTAACTTTTAGTATAATGTAGAGAGTGATATTCTGAGACAAGTTGCAGATGGTTTTCTTTTTTTTTTTTTTACTATTTGTGGTTTTAGAGGTTTTTTTTTAGCAGCTTGTTTGTGTTTTCAGCAGCTTGGGACTGTTAGGGTCCAAATTGCTATACGAACCTTACATTGAATAAGAGACTGGAATATGAATAGGAGAGGGTCTGAATAGAAAGAGGAGTAACAAAAAGTAGCAAAACAATAAGTAACAATAAATGTGTAGCCTTACAGATCATTTGTTTTTTTTTAGATGGGGTCAAAAACAGAAAAGAAAAAATGAAGGCCAACTGAAAAGTTGCTTAGAATGAGCAAATCCATAACATACACTACCTCTAAGATGAACCACCCCTTTAAAAAAAAAAAAAAAAACTATAGAAATGGACAAAACAGAAATTGATGGGGTAGAGTGACAACATGTAGTACAGTTATGTGGATTTTTTAAAATCTTTAAGTCTTTGTATGTAGAACAACACCAAACTCTGAAACTTCAGTGTTTAAAAAGCCTTTATTTCAGCTTTGGGCATCACCGCAATGTTTCTGGCCATGCGGCCTTTTGTCAAGCTTACTGACACTACATTAAACATGCTTTTTATACTCTCCAACACCATCTAGTGGTCATTTACAAAAATAGAACTATAACTCTCATAATCAGAGTAGTGTAACAATACCAAACAAACACAATGTCCATATAAATATTATAAGTAGATGCTCAAACCTTAAGGTGAATATTCGACAGCATGTGTATATAACAAACATCTGTAAAACATAAGTGAATAAAAACACATTAAAAAGATTTTTTATGTTAAAATACAGGTTATTATCTTTCTGACATAAACAAATAAGGTAAATATATTTATCTAAAAATAGGGCTCAAGTCATATTCTTTATTGAGACCCCATGGCTCTAGGGTCTCCAATTTGCGGATCCAGTATGCCTCTCTATACAATTCCTTTAATTTATTACCTCCGCGTTGTTTAGTTTCCATAGTCTCAATTATCTGAAATTTAAGTTGGTACATTCAATAAAATGCCCCGCCACCGCTTGTTCCTTTTTACCTGTATTAATAGCTGATTTATGTTCCCTGATACGCTCACGGACGGTCCGCTTGGTTTGCCCCACATACGCTAACCCACATGGGCATTTAATGATGTAAACCGCGTATGTGGAACAACACGTGTATTGACCGCTAATTTTATGGGGTAACCCTTCCTAGGGTGAAAAATACTATCCCCTTGTTGCACATTGGAGCAACAATTACAATTGTAACAGGGAAAGGTCCCCATTTTTCCTTTTCTTCCTTTCCTTGGATCTGTATTTTGTCTTATATCTGAGTGTATCAGCATGGATCCCAATGATTTGCCTTTCTTATAAGCTAGAACAGGTGGTATGGCAAACAATGTAATTTGGGGTAGGTTCTCTTTTAATAGGGGCCAATGCCTCCGTAAGATGTTTGCGATTTGTTTACTTAACGTATTGTATTATGTCACAAATGTGACCTTACTTTCTCCCCCTTTTGGTTTCCCCTTTAGCATTTCTGCCCTATCTTGTTTTTGTATTTCCTTCAACTGTGTCTGTAATAGATGATCAGGATATTCCCTCTCGCGGAATTTTTCACACATCTCCACCAGTCTCTTGTCTGCTACTTCATTCGATGCCACTATCCGTTTAACCCTACTCAATTGAGATTTGGGTAATGCTTTTTTTAGTTGTGGTGGATGAAAAGATTTAAAATGAAGTAGCAGATTTCGGTCTGTGGGTTTAACATACAGATCTGTTAGAAGACCCTCTGTAGATTTATACACATTTGTGTCCAAAAATGGAATCTCTTCCAAATGTGCATTCAGGGAAAACTTTATAAAGGGTAAAGCATTGTTAATCTCCTGAACAAACAGTTCTAGAGTCCAACGAGGCCCCGCCCACAACGCAAACACGTCATTGATGTATCTCATCCATTTCTTACAATGTGTTTTAAATAATTCATTAGCATACACAAATTTAGTTTTGAATTGGTTCATGAAGATGTTTGCGTATGCGGGGGCCACGTTGGACCCCATCGCCGTCCCCCTAATCTGCATATAGAAATCGTCCTCAAACTGAAAATAATTATTATGCAACAAAAGTTCCAAACATTGTATTACGAACTTTTTCTGGGACCCATCCAAGCTGTCATCATGGAGTAACTCTAGGGAGACAGCCTCCACACCCCCATCATGTGGGATGGAGGTGTAGAGGCTCTCTACATCCAGAGTCACTAACCAAACTCCCTCCACGGTATCTGAATAATCTGCCAATTTATTCAGAAAGTCGCTGGTGTCTCTAATGTACGATTGATGTAATTCTACATATGGTCTCATAATTCTGTCCACAAAAATGGCAATCGGCGAAAGGACTGAATCTACACAGGAAACAATAGGCCTACCTGGGGGGCGTTCCATGTTCTTATGAATTTTCGGGAGAACGTAAAAAAACAGGAGTGAGAGGATACTGTCGCTGTAGAAAAGAAGCCAATTTAACATCTATAATATTCAATTGTATAGCTTCATCCAAAATTACTTTTATTTTAGCTTGGATCCCCATTAGGGGATTCACTTTCAATTTACAATAGGTGGTATTATCATTTAATTGGCGTAATATCTCAGCAACATAATCCTCTCTGTTCATTATCACCAAAGCCCCTCCCTTGTCAGCTGCTTTTATAATTATTGTGGGGTTCACCCTTAGATCCTGCAAAGCTTGATATTAAATTTTATTTAAGTTGTTGGGGAGCAGGTGAATATCACCTTTTCGATACTTTTCCTCCAACAGCTTAATCTCCCTGGTTACATGTTTGACATAAGCCTCTATAAACACATGTCATTTTTTGGCATATAGGTGCTTAATGGTTCTCTACAGGAGAGATAATCGTTGTGCTGACTACTTTTCCAAGATTAAAATCTTTAAGTGCCATGTCGTTTTGTGTTTACTGTACAAATACCGGATCCATTATCGGGAAACCCATTATCCAGAAAGCTCTGAATTATGGGAAGGCCATTTTCCATACACTCCATTATAATCAAATGATTATCTTGGTCTGGATCCCAACAAAATCCTGCATAAATCCATATTGGTGGCAAAGCAAGCCTTTAGGGTTTATTTAATATTTAAAGATTTTTTATGAGACAAATTATGCAGATCCAAATTACAGGAAGATCCCTTGTCTGGAAAACCCCAGATCCCAAACATTCTGGATAACAGGTTCTATACCTGTATTGTGTTTTTTGCCCTTTTATAGCTTTATGCTAATTGTACTATGTAATGCATTTGTATCTCATTTCTGTCTCAATCTGTTTGCCAGACCCCCGGCGTGCATAGTTAGGATGATTTCTCTTGGTTCCTAGTGACATGTGAGAGACACGAGACTGTAAAATAAAAGGTTTGAGGGGATTTTTAGAAATGTAATAAACGTTGGAGTGTGTGTCACATGCATAGCTAATAAACCAGCTATGGATCATGTGCACCTTTCTGTCATTCAGATTTTTTGTCTACAATGGCATCCCACCAGATATCAAAGGGAATAGTTTAAGCACCAAAAAAATGTATTTTCAAATTTGAATGCTAACTAGAGATGGCGCGAACTGTTCGCCGGCGAACTTGTTCGCGCGAACATCGGGTGTTCGCGCTCGCCGGAAGTTCGCGAACGTCGCGCGACGTTCGCCATTTTGGGTTCGCCATTGTTGGCGCTTTTTTTTGCCCTCTCACCCCAGACCAGCAGGTACATGGCAGCCAATCAGGAAGCTCTCCCCTGGACCACTCCCCTTCCCTATAAAAACCGAAGCCCTGCAGCGTTTTTTCACTCTGCCTGTGTGTGCTGAAGAGATAGTGTAGGGAGAGAGCTGCTGCCTGTTAGTGATTTCAGGGACAGTTGAAAGTTTGCTGGCTAGTAATCGTTTTGATACTGCTCTGTTATTGGAGGGACAGAAGTCTGCAGGGGTTTGAGGGACATTTAAGCTTAGGTAGCTTTGCTGGCTAGTAATCTACCTTCTACTGCAGTGCTCTGTATGTAGCTGCAGTGGGCAGCTGTCCTGCTTCTGATCTCATCTGCTGACTGCTGCAATAACAGTAGTCCTTGTAAGGACTGCTTTTATTTATTTTTTTGTTCCAATACAGAGCAGTATCAAGCAGATTACTAGCCAGCAAACTTACTATCATCTGTCCCTGAAATCACTAACAGCTCTCCCCCTACACTATCTCTTCCAAGCACACACAGGCAGAGTTTTCAGATACATTTTTGCCCTTGATCCCCCTCTGGCATGCCACTGTCCAGGTCGTTGCACCCTTTAAACAACTTTAAAATCATTTTTCTGGCCAGAAATGTCTTTTTTAGATGTTAAAGTTCGCCTTCCCATTGAAGTCTATGGGGTTCGCGAACCGTTCGCGAACCGCTCGCATTTTTGCGCAAGTTCGCGAATATGTTCGCGAACTTTTTTTCCGACGTTCGCTACATCCCTAATGCTAACGAAGAAAGACATTTATCCATTTTGGATTTGGGAGAATTTATACTTTCGAAAAATATATATGGCTTTCTGGGGTACACTTACTGTTTTTTTTGTGGCTTTTACCAACATAAAATGCAGGAAATTAGGGTAGACTGTCAAGGTTGGGGTTGTTTTCTCTGAAAAAATGTTGCAAGTAATTGATTCTACCATTTAAAATATAATTTTTGAACCAATAAATGTATTTTTTTTGTTGTAATATTGGTATGTAGGTAATTTTCTCAGCTCATTGTGCCTGCTCCTGTGCTTTCTTATAGTACAAGCTCTGTACAATCGAACTGCTTTCAGATAAGCCATTGTTTCTCCTACTCAACGTAACTGAAAGAGGATTCACAGTGGGACTTGGAACTACTGTACCACTAGGTGGGGGAATGGAATTTTTTGTAGTAACATAGGAGTCAGTGAGTAATTTGGATATCTTTCCATTGTTCTGTTGAGCAGTTGCTGGTAGGGAAAAGAGGGGTGATTCCACCAGTAAAGAATTTACCTAAAGGACCAGTAGCACTATTTTTTTTTTTAATTTATATATCCACTCTAGCCTTTTCTCCCTACAGATCTATCCTGCAGAAAGTGTATTATGATTAATGTTTTATAAAAAAAAAAATACCATTATAAAACTCTGCTTCTGGGTGTACACTGTCTTTCCCAAAATGCAAAAAGGCGACTGCAAGATCCAAGGTGCGGAGCTAATGGTATTTTTTTTTTATAAAGCATTAAGCATAATACACTTTCTGCAGGATAGATCTGTAGGTGGAAAAGGGTAGAGTGGATTTTGTTACTGGTCCTTTAAGTTTATCAGAGCACAAGTCACATGACTGAAGGCACATGGCAAACTAACATGTCTAGCCCCATGACAGATTTCAAAATGAAATGTACAAAAAGAAAATCTGTCCTGCATTGGAAACGGTTTCCAATGCAGGATTCTGCTGGAGTAATACTATTAACTAATGGGTTTTGAAAAGAAAAAGAAAAACACTAAAAAAGGGTTTTCCCTGTTTCAGAATCCCATTAAAGGCTTAATACACGCATTGACAAATGACAAACTGAACTCGAAACTTTGTATCCCAATATGTTAAAATGTAGAGTTTGATATACTATTTTTATATGCCATTACAAATATACATACATTACAAATACACACACACAAGAAGCTTGCTCTGTCATTTGTTTTTTTATTTTTCGCCAAACAATCTTTCAGGCAATAAGTTAACATTTTAAATAATGAGAAAAAACATATATACATAATACAGACGCACTGCTTATAGGATAAAAAGAAAAGTTGGGCCACAAACAATGAAAATATTTACAGAGACATTCCAAAACACACTATTGCATTGATTTTATAATCACACTTCTAGTTATAAAAGACTAATTCCCTACTTCTTTGTCATATTCCAGTGATGCTCCACTGCTTTAAGGACAGCAAGTCACCAACAGGGTTCCTGTGCCTTTGTGGTTCTAAAAGGTTCAATCTGAACGTAAAGCAACAAAAACAAGCATGAAGCTCTCGCACTGTGATGAAAACAAAAGTATAAGCGGCTTCATTCAATGAGATGAGAAGGGAAAGTGGGTACATTTTACACAGGAAATGGTGTGTGACTTCTTTGGCATTTTCCAGGAAGCCAAAATGTAAAAAAAATAGTTTTTTTTTTTTTGCATTACTCTGGATCAACTAGCAGTGAAAATGGAGTTTTTCAACCTAACTTACTGTTACTATGTACCCATGCACATTATTCAAGCTATGTCGCAACAAAAAGATCTCAAAATGTTTAGGTTACAATATTCCAGTGATGGGCTAATTTGTCCTGTTTTGCTTCGTCACGAATTTCCAGAGAAATTCGCATAACGGGCAAAAAATTTGTGAAACGCTGATTTTGACGCTGGTGACAATTCACCGGTGTGTCAAAGTAGACACCGGCACCCATTAAAGTCAATGGGCACTTGTTAAATGCAAATTTATTCGCCGGTGCCAAAATGCAGAAATTCGCCATGAATTTGCACCTGCCGAATAAATCTATATAGATATATAAAGGACAACTGCTGACAGGATGCCAAAGTTAATGGGCAGAAGCATATTTTTTCCCATGTTCTCATAAAAACTCTTTTTATCCTACACCAAAGGGCAATAAATACTGTTTGTATTAAACATTTTTCTTAGGCTTAGAATGGAAAGAAACTAGAAGCATTAGAACTGTTGAGATTACATAATTGGCACCAGTTCTAGTAGCCCATAGCAACTTTTATCAGTTACTGGTCATCTATGTATCGCTAAGAACTGAGGTTTTGTGGGATACTGGATCTGGTGAAAAACATAAAATAGGAGTTTTATTTTAATTAAGCTTGATCATTTATGCCATTATTCAGCATCTGCCTCTTCACATCATGTTAATGATAATTTTGTGCCCCAGGCATCCATCATAGTAAAAACCACAGATTGTAGGCTTGGCTGAGTAAGCCCTTGGGGGTCTGATACTTTTACTAATATCTTAGGATCTGCCCTAGTCTGTATCCTTGCTTATATACATTTCTCATATTAACCATAACCAAATCAAGTTACTCCTATATGAAAAGTAGAGTTATCCTTAGGATTATTTCTAACATGGGATCTATGAAGATGAATCTGGTTGTTTGCTTTAAATAATCCGTTGTGTACTTATTAGGGTGTTTAAGGTCAATAGACAATAAAAAGGTGCTACATTTTGGGGCTTTGCAGTAAATATTCCTGAATGAGATAAGAGATATAAAATGGAGAAAAATAAAAAAGTGGCTGTGGGCATTACTTTGAATAGGCAGCTTAGTTAGAAGATAAGAATGAGAGGATTGTTTTCACCCAAATGAAAAATACCAACAGCTTGGAAATAGTTTTATTGTTAAAATGTGCCTCCACACATATTGGAACATATGTAAAATATGAATATTTAGCTATGACTATAAGTGCACTTGTCACTTCTGGTCAAACTGGAATGCTGGGATCCTCCAGGGGATATTCCTGCACTAGCCCTATTATAATTTAAAAAAAACCATTGCATACATATCTACAAGAACACTTTATTTCAAAAAGTTGCCATTGCCATAAAGTGATGCTGGTAGTTTTGGGGCTTAGTGTAATCACCATATGTGAACCCGAGATATGGTTTCACATGACTGTATATCATAAATAGCAGAAACTGATCACACTGAAATATTTAAATGCTAATTTGCAGCTTTGTTGGTCTCCGTTTTTTGTAAGTCAAATTATTTGTGAGTCAAAATATCGATGCGCCCCTTCTGGGACAAAAATGATTAAGAGCGAGATATTTGTCTTGGTTTATTGTTAGATGAAACAATTGCCTAACTCTTTATGAATGCCTTAGAACAAGTTTACTTTACTATTTGCTGTAACTTGTTTTAAACCCAAGCATGGCAGAGCCCATAATAATAATGTTTACTGGCAGAACAAATTTAAAGTATCCTACCTGCCAGATAAATTCCTTCTTTCCCAAACACCAGAACATGTTGCTGCCTCATAGTATATGAATGTGGTCATAAATAAGCTGTAAAATACATTTTTAAAAAGCAGTTTCATGGCAACCCTAGTTTCATAATATACTGGTTCATTTATTCAGTGAAATGTAAAAATATTGGAAACCCAAACCTGAAAATCTGTATATCATTTGAACACCATCGATCATTATTATAATGTTGAGAAACATCAACACTAGACAAGACAATAATAATAATAGTTTTCTGAATGCTGAGGTCGTTGCTAAACTCTTCAATACTTTAAACACATATAGTGCAATTAACTATAATAGTTGCACAGTTCCTAAAGCAAAATGTAAAATGATACATTTCGCTGTGAGAGTTAAATCTGCCATTGGCCTCACAGCAAGCACTTGAATGGTGAATGTATACTACATACTGCAAGCTTTTTTATTGATTTTAAATGAAGAAACTTGTTTTAGACTGTGAACTCTCTGTCCCTATGCTTATTAGCCAGAGGCTGGCTTTAGGCAAGAAAGTCAACTAAAATATTGAATATTGCGACAGTATTTGGAATACAACAGAAGTACAAACACACACCCAGAGTCCTGTCCTCAGCTGCCTAACTTTCCACTTGTTGCAGAAAATATCCCGCGTTTGCTGACATATTAAATACTTTCAGTTGTGCTTTTAAAATCAGACATTTATATTAACAGTTTTTTTTTTTTCTTTTTAAAGTTGGAATGGTTTTCTTATTGCATTATGATACTTTGGAGGACAGAACTTTCAAGGCAAACAAATGTTCTTTAAATATAGAATTAAATAAGAAAATTAGAAAATGAGGCACTTTGGGAAAAGAAATTTCCCAAGTTATGTTCATTATTTAATTAAAAATGTGACAAAAATTAAAAACTGCCACTTAGCTTTTGGAGAAAAAAAAACAATAAATTACACATATCCAATATGCCAGAGGAGATCTCTTCACCATTATTGCTTTTTCCTCCCTCTCCCCACCCCTCGATTAATAAAGGGTTTGCATCTTACTAAGAGGCAAAGTTTGGTGCTCTTTAGAAAAGTCACTTTGGACCCACTGTGGTCATAAAAGGATAAATGCAAAAGATGGTTTCTTCTATTTTCCTTCAGCAGCTGGGGGAGGTTGTGATAGGGCTATGGAGATAGGGAATGCCGCTTGGCCCAGCAACTGGGAAACTAAAAACAAAAGTAGATGTGGGTGAACCGGAAGGCTTACTGCGTTCTCTCAGAGTGGCAGAGGGACTAGCAGCTTCTGTAGCACAGGTAGTGGTTAGGACCTGAGATTCAAACTGTAAAAGCTGACCCATGAAGCTGAAGTTAGGAGAGATTATGCTCCTGCGCTGCTTCACAAACTCAAAGGCTTCCTCCAACTTCACCCTTTTTGTCATCATCAAATAGGCCAAACAGATGGTGGCGGAACGGGAAATGCCAGCATGGCAGTGAACGAGTACACGTCCATTTTGATCTTTAACGGAGTCTGTAACAGAAATGTATGATTTAGTTTTACCAACAATACATAATGAAATCAGACAGACATTACACTCAGCCAGGAATGCAGATTGTGCAGTTTTTACTCTTGGAAATGTGCAACTTAATTAGGAGAAAGAAACTGCAGTTTAATGCACAGAACTGCAAGTTATAGGGATGCACCGAATCCAGACTTCAGTCAGAATTCGGCCTTTTTCACCAGGATTCGGATTCAGTTCAACCAAATCCTAATTTGCATATGTAAATTAGGGGCAGGGAGGGAAAGCAGGAGAAAAAAGTGCTTAAAGGAGAATTCAACCCTGTAGAAAAAAACCCATACCCCCCTACCCCACATAGACCCCCTTCCCTCCTCCACCCAGCCTAACTGCCCCCCCCCCCCCAGGGAAATGCCCCATACTTTATACTTACTCATCGTCGCAGATTCTGGCATCGGACTTCACGGCATCCATCTTCTGTGTCCTCAGTAAGCTGACTGGGAGATCGGTATGTCGGCACATGCGCAGTTGGAGCAATTTGCTGGTTTGGACAACTGCGCATGCGGCGAAGTGGATGGAAATTGCCAAAATGCCAGAAGAAGACATGAAGACCCGGAAAGATGGCTGCCATGAAGTCCAATGCCAGAATCTGCGATGAGGGGTAAGTATAAAGTATGGGGCAGTTAAGCTGGGGGCGGAGGGTTTTTTTCTACAGGGTTGAATTCTCTACAAGCTACTATTATGAAATTGCAACAATCCAGAGTGAAATGTTTATTAGATACATTTCCTCAAGTTGCTGCCAGTAGACCAGTTCAGATAACAATTGATATATTGTTGCTAAAATGTAACCTTTAATCTATGTTACTTTAAAACATGTAGCCCATTAACACTAAGACGCTGCTGTTTAAATGCAAGGCAGTGCAGGACCTTGTTCTTAAAATTACACACAATTAAAAAACCGAATCTGAATCCTAATTTCCATATGCAAATTAGGAGTGGGGAGGGAAATTGCGTGACTTTTTGCCTGAAACAAGGAAGTAGTAAATGTTTTCCCCTTCCCACCCCTAATTTGCATATGGAAATTCGGATTAGGTTCGGTATTCGGCCGAATCTTTCATGAAGGATTCGGGGGTTCAGCCGCATCCAAAATAGTGGATTCAGTGCATACCTAGTAGATAGTTTAAATAATCAAGTAAAATTTACAAACGTATTAGTATTAGACAATAAACTTCTTCCCAGTAGTCCCCATTTTTTTTGTAATGCTGATGGCCATGCAGAATACAAAATGTTATTATTAGAACACTTACCAATATATTCTATTGCCTCCATAAACCAGGAGCTGATGTCGGCTTTGTGGTTATCTTCCACTGGTATACATTTATACTGATAATGACCTTCGAAGTGATTGGGACAATCAGGCGATACATTCAGTAATGCTGTGATCCCCAAAGCATCCAGCATGTCTCTTCTGGCTGCATGGTATGCACTGCCAAGGTATAAGAAAGGAAGGATCTCCACAGGCCCACCCTGTTGCAGATAGAAATATAGGAGATAGGAAAAGTCGATTTTTGGCATGTTTTAATAGAACTAATGCAACATTTTATTAGCTTTATTTTATATTTGCCTAGAGAAGAGATTAGGCATCTGCAGCTAAACTTTAAATATCTGGCCATCTTGCAAGCCCCAGTATATATTTTGTATTTGCTAGCTCATATATAAGCTTTATTAGGATTAACAGCAGATGTCGCATGGCAGTAGGGGGCATCAGATAATATAAAATTAAGACAATTTATGGTGTTATTTTTGTTGGACATATTTTTAGGTAAGGTATTTAAATT
The DNA here is from genome assembly GCA_038501925.1 of Xenopus petersii. NCBI lineage: Eukaryota > Metazoa > Chordata > Amphibia > Anura > Pipidae > Xenopus > Xenopus petersii. The sequence continues at coordinate 90,648,784 of CM076673.1, read as the reverse complement.
ACTCCAAATCCTATTTTATCATGTTAGTCAAGCAAAATGAACTTTAATTACACTATATAAATATTTAAATCTTGTTTCCATCAGTCTGGGAATTCATAATTATAGCAAGCAGACAGGAGCCATTTTGAGGAAACTTATTAAGGCAAGACTTCCATCATTTCAGAATCTTGTTTGAGCACCAGAATGGGGGACCTGATGTCCATCCCCATGCACTGGCTACACAGGATTTTTCGTTCAACATCGGTCAGGTTAGAAAATTTTCATCGTGAAATGTATCCATTGTCCAGTTGTTTGCTGGGCCAAATCGGCAACTACCTACAGTTTTCCCATCTTCAGCTAGACAATATCACTTGAAATGGTCTTTTCAGTTGATGGACAAATCATAAATCTAAACAATCGTTTCAAGATACTTTACTATAAAGAAAAGATCTTTCAAAAATCTTAACATCTATGGACACCTTAACTGCTAGTTGATCTGGGGGAAGGTGGAAAAGTCTTATTAATTTGTCTCATACGGGGAATAATTCATTCCTAACTCCAAGATGACCATCAGACAAGTCCCTGCATCACCTTTGTACTAAGACCTTATTCCAGTAAACCTGTATTGTCAATTCATATTCAAGGGATGATTACTAATTGGATCTAGCAGATGATACAATATGCAAGTAAAATATGCCAGGTTACCTGGTCGTGGAGAGGTGTAGTGCAAGATCTGCAGCTCATTTCAGCAGGTTCTATGCTGGCAGGTAAGGAAATACTGTTTATGGACTTTGTTTTTGCACAAAACTCTGGGTATTCAGAGTGGAATCTTTCATAGCCACCTACATGAAGAGAAAATGAAAAATTATTATTGGTCACAATAAAAAAAAAAACTACTGCAACACAAAATGTGTTTTTATATGTGCTTTAGTTACTGTAAATCCATGGGATGAAATGATACATGTTTGTTTATTAGAATGCTCTAAAATATTTTTTAGGCTACACCGAAATTCTATTCCTAAATACAGTAAACACAAGCTAAATTGTACTTATAAACACATTTTGCTTTCAGATATATAGATCAGTGAACTAGTTAGCGGCAGGCATGTCTGAGAGCATCACATCCAGTGCCCCAGCACCCGGTGTTCATGTCAGGGCAGGAGCATGCATACTGGAAGCTGCTCTCAACATGGTTTCCACTGCATATTCTCCTGGTCTGAGATTACAGACGGGTGGAACTGGATTTGAAAATGTCACTATTACAAAGGCGGTTTCACTGGTTTGTCATATTAGGATCTTTACTAATTAACAAATATATATGTAAGTAAATACACATATGGAAATATATATGTATCAGCAATTTGATATTTGAGGCTCCACTGCAACAAAAAGACATGAACAGAGTTCCCAGTATTTAGAAACTTGCTGTGTACATAAAGGTTTCTGTTATTTGGTCAAGTCAATATCTACTTTGCACTATGCTCCAATAAAAGAAAATGCATGCCCGGAGAAAATGAAAATCCACATTTAACACATATGCATGAACACACTTTATAGTCTTTTGCTGACAGACTTAATTTCAAAGTCTGCATGCATATTTGAATTGTTCATGCAGTGAATACTTGAGTATAGTCACAGCAATCCCTCAGGTATGTACAGTAGGTAACAGTAGCCAGCACATTTCTATTTTCCTTGCCCAGGAAACAAACTAAACCTGAAAACAGAGCCATAATCAGGAGCATTAAAAGGGTATACAATAATCAGAAACCATATCTGTTTGGTTGAGGAGATTTTATTCTTCAGTATTACTTGTACATGAAGAAATAATTACACCACCAAGAATAGTCATGATATCGGATTCAAATGCACACCAAGATAGCATATACAGTATATAGATAGCAGGTGTCCGCCAACCTTGAAGCAGGAAAAAGCCAGGCACAGAAAGATGAAGTTTGCATCTTTGACATGACTTAAATAAATACACTTTATTAAAAGTGTAAAAAAAAAAGTTTCTTAAAGGAACCGTTCAGTGTAAAAATAAAAGCTGGGTAAATAGATAGACTATGCAAAATAAAAAAGGTTTCTAATATAGTTAGAAGGAAAGCTACCGAGGTAGTTTATTGCCAATAGATTAGCCACAATAGTGCAAGCTAGACCAGTATACTTATTTATATAGAATACTTTACCATACCCAAGTAAACAACTCTAGAAGACTCTGTATAGCATAGCAGTTGCCATATTAGCTTGGTTCTCCCTGCTCACTAATAGCTCAGGGTTTAGATTACAGCAAGGAGGGCAGGATAGAGCAACTGAGCATGCTCAAGCCCAAGCCCTGGAGGTTTAAGTTGAAAGACGGAAGTCAGATACAGAAGTCCATGTGTACACAATATACTGGTAAGGAAATAAATGTGGTGTTCTATTAACAGAGTAGCATTACTTTGAGTGTTAATTGGTATTTTTTTGTAAGTCCTTTTTGAAAAAGCCTACTTAGTTATAACATTTCCTTCTCTTTTAATTATTGTACTTTGTTTTTATACAAGATGTGTGTTGTTTCCTCTTTCACATCTAAAATTCTTATTTTCCTTGTGAGCTATTAAACAAGAGTACAGTGTACCAGTCATTACACAGCCACATTACATATTACTAAGATAAATGTATTCTTCATAAAAATACAGAAATAATTACCTATTGCTTCTAGGTAAAAGTAGATGTTAAATACTCCTATAACGGCACTAATCAGTGCCTACTAGATTCATAATCATTTATACATATTGAGCACCTTGTTCACAAAGAATGGGACCATTCACAATGAATGATAAATGGGAAACTTTAAAAATGTGGCACCACAGAAACATGTTCTAAAACTGAAAATACATCAGTATTTAAACAAAAAACATTAACATGCTGTTCTTGGTACTAGTAGCAATCCCAAATTCCTGGCACAAAACCTCCAAATGACCCTTATTTCCATTACTGTGGTTAAGTGCTATGCCTTTGTCTTGCGTACAGGGAATGATGCGATGCAACAAATGCACAGCACACACACAGTTTTATACAAAAAATGGTGCAGCAGTTATAGCACAGACGTCTAGCATGCTATGATTTTTACAAAACAATAGTACAAATATTCTGAATGTATATGTTCCTTAATAAGCACTCTACTTCATCTACAAGCATACCCAGAAGAGTAGTGTGCACATTTATTAATGAACAGGAGTAAAATATGAATGAACTGTGTGAGAGCACTGCACAGTAGGATTCCCATGGGAGTCGGAAATAACACCATTGATGCTACTGGCAACACAACTGCAGAACGGAAGCAGAACAGCTGCTCCCTTTATTTCCCTAAGGGTAGCTCAGAATATTCTGAATGGACCCAGGTTACAACTACATCCAAAGATCTTCTTCCCACGTATGTTAATTATCACCAGCAAACCTGCAGATAAGTCTTTCCAGCTCAGTCTGATTCATAATACTGGCATGATTCATATTTTTCACCCAAGTATTTGCCACTAGTATGCACATTGAAACAATCTGGCAAGGGGCAAGTCTCAAAAATATATACAGAATATAATATATTTAAAAAAAATATATAGGTACGATATATGATATGAGAACTTGTTCTTATTGTGCTGTAGATATATAAACTAGAAATGAGGGGTCTGTATACAGCAGGCTAAGTTTTAACATGATCTTGCAGAACTGGGTGCTTTAGTTTCCTGAGATCCAATGTGACAAAGTGTTACTGAGAACAGAAGTAGTGGTTTACCTAGCAGTGGAAACAAATAATGTCATCATAAGCTATTCTCAAACTATTCTCAACAATTAGAGGAATGTATCTGGTGCACCTAAACAACAGCCTAAAGTTCAACTTCAAATGATGGGGGCTCTTGGGCTCACGGCATTCGCTGGGCTGCAGAGAAACCCCTGTTAATGTTAATACTGCCCTCCTGTTGATGAGAAACAGTTGTAGTTAAAAGCTACTGCAGGCAGTCCCAGCCATTTTCCCCCATCAGAGAAAATGCTACATATGGGCACTAACCTTCTAATTGCATAGCTGCTTTATTTTAAAATGTTTATGTTTTGATTTATCCAGCTTAAAATCCAGTGTCTGAAGTAGCCTTTAAGTCTGTATGCAAACACCATAAGAAATGTGTAAAAACAGCAGTTGTTTTAAAGTACATTAACGAGAGACTGGCCCTCCCCAACATTCAATGCCTGAAAGTATGTCTACTCTGTGTTCTGGAAGACTTGGATTTATCATCATACCAACGGTTATGTTATCTCCAGTTGTTCTATGTCAAAAAAGCTATACTGTTGACCTGGAAGTCCACATCTGCTCCAGCATTCAACGTCTGGAATAAACAAATTAATGACGGGTTACCAGGGCCGATCCTATCAAATGTGGGGCCCAATTGGGACCATGTTGGCGGGGCCCCTAGACAAAGTGTTGCTGGCTACTGACACAGCAAGTATTTAGGAAAATAAGGGCATACAGGCACAAAATAGAAAGGAAAGGGGCAGTGCGGGGCCCCCAGAGGTGCGGGGCCCAATTGGGCCCAATTGGTCCAATTGGCCTAAGGCAGGCCCTGCGTGTTACCCAAACAAAAGCTGGTTTACTTGTCAAGAGGACACCCAACTAAGTTCAACGCAATATGGAACACTTGGTTGAATGTTCAGTCTTTATAAATAGACACGACTCGCAAAAGCTTATTTCGATTTACTTCTCTCCCCTATCTCTATTCTTTTTTCCTTCTCCTAAATAAGTTTTGGTTGTAACAGTTAAACAGTTAAAGTTTAAAACTTTAAAAGGTTGGTTTCCCAAATGCTGCTCCTGGATAGTTTATGCAGCTGTAATAGCATAACATTATAATTGAGGTTTTCAGTATGCTTTACCTATTGCAGAAAGTGAGCTGACAAAAAAGATACCATTGTAACGGATACGATAATAATTGTAAGCTTTTCTGTACTTTACTTCCTAGGTAAATGCATAAACTGAAACATAGGAAGTCAGTTGAAATGCCTACTCATCAGCACTCACAACTGTAGACAAGCTATTTTATCTCCATAGTGCTCAATCCAAATAGTGCACAGTAAGCTCTTACAGCAAACAAGCCACATATGTAGAAGAAAAGTGCAGAATGTTTGCAGTGCTCACTACACAAGAACATTTTGTATTAAGCACAGTAAATTGCTACATGCTTAAAAAGCCTGTTCTCGTGGTGATTTCCTCATAAGGTATTTACTTGTCAGGCAATACAGTGTCAGAAGATATACATACACTGATTAATTCCATGAATGTGTGAATTCCTTCACAGAAGCTGGGTTATATTGTAACTATTATTTTATCTGCTCCAATCACACAATGTGTTGATTTGATAGTTACAAATTGATCAGTTTTTAATTTTAATTGCATTGCTAGGTGCCAAAACATGAACAGAATCCCCCTTTCGCAGTAAAGTTGGTGCTAAATTATAGGAATTCATGAAGCAAATATAACTCGGTTCTATTATTCAGTTGTATACTTTCTACAAGAATGGATGGTATGTGAAGTACAGTAATTAGAAAGGTAGGAGATGAAAATGGCAACCCCAGCAAGGCTATGTCTTAAGTTTGAGGAAGAGCAGAAATGTGTGTTTATTACACACCTACTTCGTAACATACATACAAAAACTGTAAATATAGCACAAACATGCTAAGACTAGGGGGCATATTTACTTAGGGTCGAATATCGATGGTTAATTAATCGTAGTCAAGGTCGAAGTAGCCAAAAAAATCATTCGAAATTCGAAGTTTTTTATTCTATTCCTTCACTCAAACTAAGTAAATGTGCCCCTAGTTGTTGATCTCAAAATATTTCTGAAAATTACTTCCTCTTTTTTCACATTTCAAAAAAAAAAAAAAAAAAAAAAGGGAAATAAGGGCAAAAAATAGAAAGTAAGCATTGCCATTTCATGAGAGGCTTATCATTTTAAGTATCATGCATATTAGGTTCTGCAATGTGAATCTGATCCAGAAAAAAACAGCAATGCTTTAAAAAAATATTGGTTCCTTTAGAAGAAATCTAGCCAGCCACAAATGCACACAATAAAACGAAACAAGAAAAAAGAAAACAAGCAGCGTCAAGAGAATTATTTTCACACCAGGAGTGTTCATTCATAACATTAACTGGCTTCTGCATGAAAAGAACGATGCAATGGAAACAAAGAGCTGTAAGCGCACACTGTACTGGCATATTAATGACAACAAAACAAGGCTTTTCTGGATATAAAGATTGCAATATTTGTGTTATAATAAACATTCATTTCACCAGCATCTCATCAAACAGCATGTCAGATGTCTTTTGTTCTCGGGGCACCATGTAGATTGTGATTCAATTCTTAGATACTCCCTGTTCTTTCCATTTACTCTATCCTGACTGCGGCCTCCAGAACAACATACAGTTAAGAATTTGCATAAAGCATAAATATAAGAGCACACTGTTTCACAAACTCAGCCTCAAAAATACACACAATTGTGGTGCCATTTCATGGAATAATTCTAGGGCAAGTGGGATGAAGCTATTAACACTTATTCACAGCAGACAAAGGGTGCAGAAATGACAAGAATGCAAGCTAAGTGTGCAATGCTCAGGCCAACAGGATCTACTGCAAACAAAGACGACTATATGTCTGTAACACAGACCAAGGGTCATAAAGCCTAACTTGCATGTTTTACCATTTATTATAACTGAAAATACATCAGAAAAAAGGGTTGATTTTATCACCTGCATTACAACATAAAGGGTGAATGTTGCATTGGGTTTCATACACAAACTGAACTGCACTTTTGTTTTGCTAAAAAAAAAAAAATCATTTAGAAGAAGCACATGACAGCTATTATCTATAAATGGATATCCTTCCGGCTTAATGGCTTTCAATTAAATTATCTGTACAAAAATGTAGCTTGTCAAAATACTTATTGTCTACTCTAGATCTTATCAACAATTATTCATCATGGTCTGAAACCACCCCCCCCCCCAAAACTCAGCAGCATGCATTTTATCAGGTGTGTTTCTACTAGGGATGCACCGAATCCAGGATTCGGCCTTTTTCAGCAGGATTCGGATTCGGCCGAATCCTTCTGCCCGGCCGAACTGAATCCAAATCCTAATTTGCATATGCAAATTAGGGGCAGGGAGGGAAATTGCGTGACTTTTTGTCAGAAAACAAGGAAGTAAAAAATGTTTTCCCCTTCCCATCCCTAATTTGCATATGCAAATTAGGGTTCGGATTCGGTTCGGTATTCGGCCGAATCCTTCGTGAAGGATTCGGGGGTTCGGCCGAATCCAAAAAAGTGGATTCGGTGCATCCCTAGTTTCTACAGTATTGCATGCTTGCCACTCTGCCCATCTTTGTGCACGTAGACACCCTCAAATCCTTTGTTTTGTTATAACTATATATTTTTCCTAAAATAGTCGGGTTGCTAAGGTGAATATAATTAATAATTGACACCCCACACTAATTATTATATAGATGTAAATGTTCAAGCTCTTATATTTCGCACTGTATTAAAGGAGCAGTGTACATGAGGTTAGCATCAACAAAATGGGATGTCTTTCAAAATAACAAAAACTATTTAAAAACATTTTATTTTTTTATTTTGTTTAGTTTTGCCTCTCTACCCTTGAGCTGAAGTGGGGTAGAGAGGCAAATGAGAAAAAAAGAGAGAATTAGACTGATCACCGAGACTGATCACTGCCACAAATTGCATTTTCTAGCCAAAATCTGTTGTGTGACAGCCAGGAGGGATTCACATGTGCAACTTCACATATTGAATGTGTGTACGATGAAAACACTCAGTGTGACATTGCCACCTATACAGCTAATTTGATTAACTGATTTCTCCTTCCACAAATGCCCTAAGAAACAAAGGTTATTTGCACATATTGCATTTTTTTCCAGCACACAAAATGCCCTCTTCCACTCATGTATTGACAGGACTCGAATCCAACTTTCACTGCACACATGGAGCAGATTTTTGACAGAAAACACTTAGTTGGTGCATTGTGGGGCCATACCTAGTGCATGTATGGAGTGACAGGTGGATTCCAGTAGTGTCAATGCACACACATGGGACAGAATTTGGCCAACTCGCTATTTTTACACTAGAGGAGAAAAGCAACATGTGCCTTAGGCCGTTTTTATTTCCATTGTTCACTGAGAGATCCATGCTAGAAAGAATACAAAGTTAGAAACCAGTCATTTTTTAATTAAACCAATACATATAAGACATGCCCAGCACAGGCCCTGTGCACTTGCTGAATGCATGTGCATATTGCTGTTTAAATAGGTCAGTTCCTTGGCCATTCCAGACCAGTTTCAGAAATATGGCAAAGACCCACATAAGACAACATAATGTGATACTGCTGAGCTTTTGCATATGTCATGGAGTAAAGAACAGGGTCCTCAGAAGTGGGCCAGTGCAGTGGCTTCAGCATTGCATCCAGATAGGCTGCTAACTACGGTAGGCAAACAACAGCTGCCGCAATGTGCAAATTACATTTTGCGGACTAGCTCTAAAATTGGGTACAGGCAGATCTAAACTGCTGATTTGGCCCCTTCAGAATGAATAAGAAGCTTATCGGTTTGCTTATGTGCCCTATCTGCCCGCCTCCTTCATATATATGAGGACCACATAGTTGCACTGATGCAGCCCTGTCCAAACTGGTCTGAATAGGCGCCTGTTATGAGCAGAACTTTGGCCTGGTGGGGCCAACAAATCGGATTGGTCCGATTTCGTCCAACTTGTAGATGGCAAAGATCCGCTTGTTTTGCACCCCTGCAGTTTACTACTCATTTTACATAAATTATTTTTAGCAATTCAGAAAGTTGCCCAAAAAAAATCACTGCATAAATTTTAACACAATGCTCTTTCAGGAGTTTCCTAATTGTAAGGGTGTTAAGCTGGCCATAGACGCAAAGATCCGATCGTACGAATCAACGTACGATCGGACTTTCCCATCTCCCGACCCTCCACTAACCATTCAGATCAAAGTCTTTACCATTCCGATCAAATTAGAACAGATCAGCCAATGTTCTGCCCCTGACAGCAATCGTACGATACTTATGTCTGACAACACTAGTGACAGTCTCCCTCTGAAAATCGTACGATCGGCAATACACGCAGAGATATTATCGGCAGGTGACAGAAATTTTCTAACCTGTCCGATCGACCAAATGTTCAATAATGCAAATTGCTTAAGGCAGTTTCAGGAAATAAACTGAATTAAGGCCCCCATAGACGCAAATATTTTTCTTTGATGAACGATTTTAGTGCAATCCAACCAATCCGTAAAATTATCATGAGGTAAGTGGGCATCTAACGATTTTTCGTCTGAAATCAGTCAGAAAATTAATCGGCCAGGTAAGAAAACATTCATCGGTCACAGTGAAATCTTTCTATTGTCCAATTGTTTGCAGGGCCAAGCAGGCAGCTACCCTCAGTTTTCCTGGCTAGACAACATCGCTTGAAATGGTCTTTTTAGTTTATAGACAAATCGAACATTTAAATGATAGTTTCAAGATAATCTTGGTCTAACGATAACGAAACGATCTATTAAAAATCTTTACATCTATGGCCAGCTTTAGACTGCTCAAGGTAGTCCATTCAGTTGTGTCCATTTGACCCACCAACCTACTCTAATATGTTAATTTATTAAACACTATCTTGATAATGGGCCAGTACACTAGTTACAATAGTGCAGTAATTTAAACAGTTTTGCACTACAGGATGCCTGCAACACATATGAAGCCACAAAGTGTGGCTTAAACTTGAGAAGCCTAAAAACCTGTAACAGTTATGTTATTTTTGTTTACTGGAGAATATGGTAGTTTATTCTAAATATATATAAAGTTCATTTCAGAATGACAAGAACATGTAATGGCAAGAGAAGGGGATGTTCTTTGTTTAGAAATAGCTGTAGTAAAACAATCTACATGGTTAGCTCCCTATTTGAGTTTGTAACAGTCATTAACATTTTTATCTTCCAAGATTCTTTGTTAAATAGGCCACAGCCTAAAGGCCCCCATACACAGGCCAATCAAAGCAGACGATAGACTGATTCGGCAGCTTATTGGCCCATGTGTGTGGCCAGATCTCGATCGGGCAAGTTAAAAAATTCCGTCAGATCACGGCCGCATCTTTGCGTGTATGCAGTCCCACGATCTGACTGCCCGTTTCGGATGCATTGTATTTTTTACATTAAACAACTTGCTAATAAAAACACTAACCAAAGCGTTGAACCACAATTCTCTGCCTATTTGTTGGGCTCCTGTAGCATTAAGGATTGGTTGCCACAAGCACCATGAATAGTTAACTTCTCCCCCGAAATTAGAAAACAGGAATTAAAATTAAATGCAGAACTGGTTTTAAACCAGTTTTAAGATCACAAAGCTGATTTTCCTACTTCACTGGGGTCTTCTGAGGAAAAGATTAAGAAACACTGGTTTTAAAGGCTCTTCATCTAAATATTCCTAGATATTTATAGGTATAGAATATACATTAGTTGGTATATATAAACCGATAAACACCAATTAAAATCATTATTAAATATTTAAGCATGCAGAAGTTGCCTTGTGTCAAACACAACTACACTACAACTTTGTTCAACAAACTATGTAACACACTGATATTGTATATTGAAATATTCAGGGATGTGTAAATATTTATTTAAATAAATTTGAAATCCTGTATCTATGGATTGGAAATTAATGGAGCTCCATCTAGAAGTTTTGATGTCCAAATAGAAGAGGGGGATGGTGGTAAGCACAGCTTTTCCAAATGGTCAAGTGAATCACTTGATAAAGGGTATTGTATCCGAAACATGTTGTGTTTACCACTGCCTGGAATAATAGTTGTTTGCAGTGAAACTGCTGGAGTTCCTCTTCCTTCTCCTATACTTGGATCATTAGAAGTTTTGATGCTCAGTGTTCCATTTTTATTGGAAAACAAAAAAGAAATCAGAAGGCACTCACAACAACAGTTGTGCCTAATCCTTTAGGTTTATTGAGATCGCTACACAACATTTCATGGGATGAGAGCACTTGTGGAAGGAGGAGGATCCCCTTAAACACTGCGTGGAGATCTCAATGAAGCTCAAGGATTTAGCACAATTGCTGTTGAGCGCAACCTGAGTTTATAGTACTGTTGCACGGTGCATTAACCCTTGGCCACAGTAAGATGCACTGTATTAAATATGCACCTGTTCCATTGAAAAATGCTGGGAACTGTTTTTAATCAAAAAGACACTTCAGGTGCACCGAGGGCTTTCGGTGAAGCCAATGCACATGAGGGAGATTGCTGTGTATAGCATATTCTACATTTTCTACTAAGTGCCACAAAGCACCGGAACAAGTTATGTTTATTTTTTTTTTTTTTTAAACGTTTGCATCCAAGATTTACTTTATAAAGCACCAACATTTCTTTCTAGGACTGTGCAACACACTGCAACCATCCATAAAACAAACAGGCCTAAGTAAGTTTACAGAGCTTACAATCGGTTTCCAAACATGAATAAAAATGGGAACATCTAAACTAAAGCAATGCACGGTTTTATTTTTTTGTGCTTAAAGGGAAACATATCCAAAAAACTGTGATTAAAGAAATCTTCATTTATGGAACATTACAATACACATGTAAATGCCCCATTGCTTTACAGGTATGTATAAAAAAATAACTGAAAATGCCATTGGTTTATTTGGATGTTTTCTATTGAAACAATGTAGCAGATAATGATGTATAACAGACCTAGAAATTAAGTAACTTCTGCTGCAATGTTTCAAGAGTCACACAAGGGGATAAACACTGATATTACATAAATATCTTTAAAATCACTGAAACTTGTTTTCGTATAATTGCTTAGAATTAGATTGGCAAAAAATGAAATGGGGGGTGAGCCCACCTTGGGTGCAAGATGCCAGCACAGCATTTTTTTACAATTTGATGGCAAGCTGAAGCACTATTAGGGATTATTCCTGTAGTCTGTCTGTCTCCATTCAACAATAGCTGATACATTCTGTGCCTGTATTTGGGCTTGTGCTTGGAATTTGTATGCATTATTTTACTGCAATAAGAATCAGCAAGCAATTTTCTTTGTAATAAACAAACAAGGAGAGACACGGGGATGAATAAAAGCGTACTGTATATGAAACAGCACAGTGAATAGCAGCTGAACTGCAACCCCCGAGGCAGAGCTGCAGGTTGGCCTGACACAGCCGCGCAAGGAGGGCAGTGCAATACCTTTGAGCAGGCAGATGTCAGTGCTGTCAGTGTCCCGGCGCAGAGCTTGCACCACCAGGAACACGGTGCTATCCTCTCGTAGTGCATCAGCCCGGGGGCTCCTCTCATCATATACGATAATGGCCGAGTAAAGCCCGGAGCGCAGCCGACTCAGCACCTCTTCTTCGCCTTCTTTGCAGCCCGCCGGTAGGATCTGCTCCAGACTCACTGAGCCCTTGGCTCTTCGCCTCACTATAGTATTACAGCGGACATTTACCGAGCCCAGAATGAAACCGGCGCTGTGAGCCAGAAAGGGTCTGCAGTCCAGCAGCAAGCAAGTGCCCCCGACCCCGACGTGCTTGCTTCTCCTGCTGCCGTGCGCACTCTCTCGCTTGAGCAGCCTCTTCAGCAAAGTGCAGTCCATTTCCCTCAGCTCCTCCATAGTCACCATAACACTGCGAGCCCGACACTCAATAGCTCACTGAGTGACACATGTCGCAGAGATGTACGCTCTTACTACCTGAACTGCTCCCGTCAGACGCGCTGTCTGTAGCCCTCAGGGTAAGACTGTCAGAGAACTCACTACACTACCTTTCCTTCTCCCCTCCCCGGAGTTGTGACGGCTCGCACTGGCTTTGTTAGTGAAAGAGAGGGAGGGAAAGAGCGCGGCTGGGGGAGGGGTGCGTGTGTAAAATGGTTGAACCTTCACACCACCATATCCTGCTGCCTTTCTCATTGTCCGGTTCCAGCTCCCCCCAGTCTGCTCATTATTTGCCCCCTTACAGTGACGTCACCTAACACAAGTAACTAAAGATATGGAAACGTCACAACCGTGCACAGCAATTACGCATAAATGTGCGTATATCGCGTATTGGTTCTGTTATACCATAGATACAAATAGTGAAATAGCAACACATACTAACGTGCTTACATTTTACGTGAATATTTTTTAATATGTCTCTGTTTAAATACATGTATGAACACTCATGTCCTTTGTCTACCGCTCGTGTTTCCCCCAGAATCTCCTCTACTAAGTTTTACTGAATGAAGGTTCGGCCGGAGCAGACGCGTGACGTAGCTCTGGCACGTACATCAAGATCACCTCATTCATAAATCCCAGGCCGAACCAAAGTGAGGCGCGCGCTCACGGCTGGGAGAGGAAGGCGGAGACTTTTGTGAATGGAGGAGCGGACTCCGCAGTGAGGTTTTCGGTGCTGCGTGTATAAGTGCTGTCATTCATAACGGAAAAAAACATAAATGCTCCCGCGGATGGCGTGTGGAGATGTGTGTTCAGTGCAGAATTGCCAACCTTTTCTGATGTAGTAGTTGAAGTAGATGCAATATAAGATTACAGCAGGTGCGCCCTAAAGTATAAAGCCTTCTAGTTATGCTCTAGTACCACGGTGGGATACTCTCCGCTGCTTAAGGGATACTGTCATGGGGAAAACATTTTTTTCCAAAATGTATCAGTTAATAGTGCTGCACCAGCAGAAATCTGCACTGAAATCCAACAGATTTTTTTATATTCAATTTTGAAACCTGTCATGGGGCTAGACATATTGTCAATTTCCCAGCTGCCCCTGGTCATGTGACTTGTGCCTGCACTTAAAGAGAGAAATGCTTTCTGGCAGGCTGCTGTTTTTCCTTCTCAATGTAACTGAAAATGTGTCTCAGTGAGACATGGGTTTTTACGATTGAGTGTTGTTCTTAGGCCTACGGGGCAGCTGTTATCTTGTGTTAGGGAGCTGTTATCTGGTTACCTTACCTTCCCATTGTTCTTTTGTTTGGCTGCTGGGGGAGGAAAAGGGAGGGAGGTGATATCACTCCAACTTGCAGTAAAGAGTGATTGAAGTTTATCAGAGCACAAGTCACATGACTTGGGGCAGCTGGGAAATTGGCAATATGTCTAGCCCCATGTCAGATTTCAAAACTGAATATAAAAAAATTTGTTTGCTCTTTTGAGAAATGGATTTCAGTGCAGAATTCTGCTGGAGCAGCACTATTAAACTGATACATTTTTTTCCCCATGACAGTATCCCTTTAGCACAGAATTATATATAGCTTTTGTACATACACCCAAATGTCTAGCCTTAAAGGATAAGTAAACCTTTAAAACAAATGAATGTAAAACTGAGGAGGTGGCTAGTCTAAGAACGTTTGCAATGTACATTCCTTATTTATTTTTCTTTAATTCCAAGATATTAAGGGATACATGTACTGTTAATATGAATGCATTTTGTTACAACAACACCAACAGTTTCTGACCACCAAGTAAGTTGTCAGGAGAAAGAAAGAGGCTGCTCTGATGTTCTTTTGCTCAGGAATACAATTAGAAACCTTTCTCAAACCTTTCCTAAGCAGAACATCGGAGCAGCCTCTTTCTTTTTCCTGACAACTTACTTGGCGGTCAGACTGGTCAGAAACTGACCAGCAGGTGGCATCAAAGTTCATTCATATTGACCGTACATGTAACCCTTAATATCTTGGAATAAAAGAAAAATAAATAATGAATGCATAAGTTCTTAGAATAGCACCCTCATCAATTTTACATTCACTTATTTTAAAGATTTACTTATCCTTTAATACAAATATTTCAATTAACTCATTCAGTTTTTCTTCTCTGAAAGGGGCTTGGGGTACTTGTCCCCCTTATGCAGTTTCCTGTTCCTGTTCAAGCTAAAAGAGAGCAAAATATGTATAAACAGTGCATTATTTCAAAGATTCACATACCTTATGTGTCAAAAGCATGTATGCAAATTTGGAGGACCAATAATCCAAACAAGAAAAAATTAAATTACAATTTAATAGGGATATGCCACCCCTCTTTCCCTGTTAGTACAGGTGGGTACTCACAGACTCTTAAGAGGTTTCAGCATATAGTAATCATCTCTAAACACTGTATATCCCTTCAGTTATTCTCAAAGTGGAACATATAGAAATATGCAAGTATTGCAAATGAATACGAAAGATAACTTTGGACCCAACATTATCCAGCCAAGTGTTCAAAGTCGATGCAAAAGTAGCCAACCAAAGACTTTATACATTAAAGTAATATTTCTTAAAAAAAACCCGAAAACTGGCTATATACAAAAAGAGACGCTCATTTTGAGAAACTGAACCTGTGGACCTTGGGTCAATTTGGCCATTCTTTGCAGGCCAAACAACTCTCTGATGCAGTTCTTGCCCTGTGGAAATTTCATATCTAGTTCATACTGTATGTAGTGAGCCCCTGACGAGTTATCACTTCATCATTTTAGATCCAAATTTTATCATATAACCAGTTAACTAGATCTGGAGTGGGTGAGTCACCTGGCAGTTTTGGTGAACTTAACACTGCCTAGGTTTTAATTGCTTTGAGGGATGTGGGTGGGGTATACTTTTTAGGAATATCCTGGTTAGGGATCAAAGGAGATGTCCTCCTTAAAACTGAATGACAATGTAAATCTAATCACCTTTCCATTAGACATTTATCAACAATCTGCAATGATTTTTAAAGTTATTTGTAAATGCAATTACAACTGAAAGCAGTTTAAGTTACAATTCCCTGCCCTGTGTTACCTGAATACTCCTATCTTTGCAACATTATTGCCTACCTAAACTGCAGTTCCGGTCTTGCATGCTTTATGCTTTTGGGAATATAAATGTCTTAATATAAACATACATTCTTAACCATTAACATACATTCTTATCATTTAACAGTCCCTAAATCTCCTTTGTTCTTCCTCGATTGCTTATTAGCTTGTCTATTGTTTTTATGCCTATAGACAACTCCATAGTTGAAGCTATGGAAAACAGGTGTACCCAATCCCTCCCTGAGTTGATCTAATGTAGTTTACACATGACATTTGGTAGTCAGGAACACAAAGGGCTATATTTCATAAGTAGCCAAAGCAATAGTTCTTTATGAATCAGAAGGAAACATTCCATAGATTCTTTTTCCATCGTAGTTGGGGGTGGGTGGATTGCAAACATTTCTGCATTTTTACTGTGTAATAATGTATGCTTATTATTTTCTTAGACAATAGGCATATGTTCTTACTAATTAAACTCTGGTTAGAATGTACCAAGTTAAATACATTTGTTAATATAAATCAGGTACATATCTAACATAGTAACCTGCCTAACTGCTAGCTGATCCAGAGGAAGGCAAAAAACCTCATTTGAAGCCTCTCCAATTTATCTGAGGGGGAAAAAAATCCTTTCTAACTCCAAGATGGCAATCAGACTAGTCAGTGGATTAACTTGTACTATGAGTTATCTTCCATACCCCTGTATTATCTCACTTGCTAAAAAGCCATCCAACCCCTTCTTAAAGCTATCTAATGTATCAGCCTGTAGAACTGATTCAGTGAGAGACTTCTATTTCTTCACAGCTCTCACTGTAAAAAACCCCTTCCGAATAGCGAAATGGATGACCTTGCGTCATCTGGAAAGAACTACTGGTAAATAAAACATTAGAGAGATTATTATATGATCCCCTTATATATTTATATATAGTTATCATAGCACCCTTTAAGAGCCTCTTCTCCAGCATGAACAACCCCATGCACATGGAGGCTTATTTATTAAAGGTCGGATTTTAGTCATTTTTGAGTTTTTTGAAACCACAATTAAAGTCACAAACTCTTAAACCATTTAGTTGTTGCATTTATTAAACGATCCGAATATAAAAAATGCAAACGAAAAAAGTGGTGAACTTTTGCACTAAAAATACTAATACCTCAAATGTCTCAAAAAGTTTTTCAGACAATTCCTAGCAAAAAACAATACGAAAACCTCTAAAGGTCCGATTTGATTTAAAGAAACTGTACCACTAAACATTTTTAAGTAAAAATCCAAAGTTTACTATTTTCAATGCTTTATTACATGTTGTGTAAAAAGAGTTAAAATCTAATTTTTGGTATCAAGGCAGTGCTATGTATATAGCATGAGGCATGTAAATATTTTCTGTTTTCAGAAGACTTTATGATGCATGTTTCACATGTGAAGGGCTTTTTAAATCCTTTTAGTCTATCTCACCCTAACCAGGTTGATTTTTCTGCTTCAATGCTTTATTAGAAATACTGCTATATATCCCTGCTTCCAGTCTACTCAAATAAGGTGATAGGACGACATTCATTCTGCAAGATTCAACATGTGGCGCTCAACATCTCTTCTTAGCCTGACTTCTGCCCAAACCAGAAGTCAATTGTTACTGCTGTACAGAGGATTTTTCAGCTGCCTTGTAATATCAGTCTTCATTTAATTAAGGTACTGGGAGAGGGTGTCTGTGGGCAATGTTTCTCCTTTTATAATTTATTTTTGTAAGAGCAGTGAAGCCCTTTATGGGGTTTTCTGTGGTCCTTAGATTTATAGCTGACCTGCGTCATAGTCCAGGCTAGGAGGAGATATTTAGTGCAGAGGCAGACCAAGCCGGCTGGGCGCCCTAGGCGACCCAGTCGGCTATTTTGCATGTGTAGTGACAGCACAGTGGACTGGAGCAGAGCAGTGCAGAAAGCCGGCAGAGACAAGAAAGTCCGGACTAGGAGTAGGCAGAATGCTCTTCAAGAGGTTCTTCTGCCCAGCACCCCCAATTGTTGCACCCTAGGCAGGTGCCTCTTCTGCCTGCCCCTAGTTCCTTCCCTGGTTGAGTGCTGCTTAATGAATCTTGCAGAGTGAATTTCTCCACATCGCCATCTTTTAGTAGACAAGAAGCAGAGTTATATCATGGTATTTTTAATAAAATAAAAAGAGTATACTTTGTGCAGGATAGAGCTTTTCTTAGTGCAGGGTATTTTTTTAGTGTTACAGTTCCTTTAAACTAGGGATGCACCAAATCCACTTTTTTGGATTCGGCCGAACCCCCGAATCCTTCATGAAGGATTCGGCCACATACCGAACCGAATCCAAACCCTAATTTGCATATGCAAATTAGGGGTGGGAAGGGGAAAACATTTTTTACTTCCTTGTTTTCTGACAAAAAGTCACACATATTTCCCTCCTCGCCCCTAATTTGCATATGCAAATTAGGATTCGGATTCGGTTCGGCCGGGCAGAAGGATTCGGCCGAATCCGAATCCTGCAGAAAAAGGCCGAATCCTGGCCGAATCCCGAACCGAATCCTGGATTCGGTGCATCCCTACTTTAAACTGGTCCAATGAGATCAGCACTGCTCCCATTGACTTCTATAGCACCTCAACAACTTTTGGTAATAATGGTTTTCGTGTTTTTCAGGGCACAGTCAAATTATTTTATGGCATGCTGATGGCAAGCTGAATTTTGTAAATCCTCACCTCTTAGTGGGAGCCAGAACTGATGTTGGCTGTGTTGTTAGTTCCCTGCAGTTTGCGAAAGTGGCAATGTTTCCTATCATACATAAATATTAATCTGTATGTTATAAAGAGAGACAGAAAGCCGTAGCTCCTGCGTTTGCACATAACCATATGACTGCGATAACAATAGATGCATTAAGTGTACAATGTTTTGTATAATTTAAAGAATAAATTGGATTGCAAAGTATGATAAGGTAACCATATAATGAAAATGTCATCTACATGATGTAGCTCTTTTTATATTGCATTAATATTTTCAATTAGTTTTTCTTATAAATGAATCATATGTCTATCCGAACTAGTGATCAGCATTTTGTCAAGAGCTAATTGAGAAGACAGACGACGAGTGCCATTCAGTGGAGCACTTGGGGAAGTCTATGGCAGTGACTAATTAGTTTAGCTGGTGTGACGCAAGTATTTAATTAGATCTCTACTTGCATTACCCCAGTCTTATTCTTTTTACTGGCACCTTCTGATTTATAAAACACAGCATTGTAAGGATATACAGAAAAGCTGACATTACTTAGTGAGCAGAGCTTTATGCTTTTTTTTTTTTTTTTAATTTAAAATTTTTTATTAACCATCATTTCCAAAGAAAGACGAGGTATAACAATGATGCAGAAGAATATTCAAGTGACAGTAGTAGCTGCTGCATAACAGAATATGACTGTTCAATTAGCTCAATCAACACATATGCATCATATCATGGAGATGAATATTGCCATAACGAGAAAATGAATCCGCATGGAAATGAAAGAAGTTTAGTATAAAGGTAGATAGAGAAAAAGAAAAAGGAATATAGAAAAATAGACAGGTCTGACGAGATCTGGGAAGGTAGGAAGGGCAGATTATTGTACGATACCTCGAAGTTGCAAAGTCTCCAGATACTGAGCCCACGGGTACCACTCCAGTTCCCCCTCATAACTTCTATCCTGAAGTCTGTTCCGTATGGATTCCATCGCCCTAATCCAATTCACCTTTGATATCAAAATTTGTAAGCTCGGAAGTGTAGGTCTCTTCCAATTTGCTGCCAATAATGATCTTGCTGCTGTCAGGATATGAGTGGCTAAAATACGTGTTTGTTTCAAGCGTATGGCCCTAATCCTCATTCCCAAGAGAAAAGTGTGTGGGGAGGGCTGTATAACGCAACGCAGGGCTTCAGAGAGCAAAGTTGCCACCATCTTCCAAAATATCTGAGCCACTATACAGGTCCACCAGGTGTGCAGGAAGGAACCCCTCTCTCCACAGCCTCTAAAGCATTGCGAGTGATCAGGGTTACCGCTTAGGGTAGCAATGCGTGTAGGGGTGTAATACCACCGAAAAATTATTTTATAAGCTCTCTCACTAGAGGCTGCACATATTGAAGTTCGCCTGGCCGTGTCCCAGATTCCCGACCAGGACTTATCAGAAATGGCAAGGTCTAAATCCTCTTCCCACTTCTGCATGTAAGGCTGACGTGTAACTGTGTTGTCAGTCGAGAGGCTAACATACAGAAGTGAGATAAGATGTGTTGGGTATGAGTGGTTGCGACACAGCTTTTCAAAGTATGTAAGAGTGGAAGACGTTTGGGCTTTGCAAGCAATGTTCACGTAGTGCCGAATCTGTAAATAGCGATAGAATTGTGCATGGGGAATACTATATTCATCCCTAAGTTGTTGAAAAGATTTAACAGTCCCTTCAGAGACAAAATCCAATAAGGTTGTCAGGTTCGCAGATAACCATATCTGAAACTCCATGGGAGTGCTACCTGGGGGGAAGTCTTTATTGTTAAAAATAGTCCTGAATTTTGTGGCAGTGTTGCTCAATTTCATCTTGAACGCTATAGAGTCCCAAAGATCTAAAGCTTGCTGTGACGGGGGAAGGAGGTGTGGAAGGGAGATCCTAGCCGCTTTAGGGATCCAAAATAGATGGGCAAGTTGTAGTGGGGCCGAATAGTGATTTTCGATGGACTGCCAGGGTTCCCCAGTTGGTGCATGAGTGTGTACCATTGCTTCCAACCTACTTGCAAGGTAATATCTGTATAGATGGGGTACTCCCAAGCCTCCCAATGATTTCGGTTTTGTCATGATAGCAGCCTTAATTCTTGGCTTCTTGCCCTCCCATATAAAGTTCGATACAGCTTTTTGAAGCGAGGAAGCTGCTGATTCGGGGAAGTGTATCGGCAATGTTCTAAAGAGGTATAGTATCCTAGGCAATAGCGTCATTTTAATGGCCGCTATCCTACCAAACCAGGAGAGGTGATATGAGTGCCATTTGTCCAGATCTCTCTTTAGATTATCAAGGAGTTTGGGGTAATTAGCCATGTACAGGGTGTCATATGAGGGAGTAAGGTATACTCCGAGATACTCCAACGAGTCTGACTCCCACCTATAGTCAAAATTAAGTTGTAACAATTTAAGTTCTGGCTTGGACATATGAAGTGGCAATGCGTGTGATTTGGTAGGGTTTATTTTGTATCCCGAAATGAGTTGGAACTGAGTTAGAGTTTGCAATAAGTTTGGAAGCGTGGTTTGGGGGGCTGTCAGCGTAAGAATGATATCATCGGCAAAAAGGCTTATTTTATGTTCCATTTCTCCGGTTCGTATGCCCTTAATGTTGGGGTTATGCCTAATGGCGTGAGCTAACGGTTCTAGGGATAGTGCAAATATCAGGGGAGACATGGGGCAACCTTGGCGCGTCCCTCCTTTAATGGGAAAGCGGTCGGAGAGAAGTCCCATGCTAAGGACCTGAGCTGAAGGCGTGGTGTAAAGCTGTTGAATCCCTGTGTGGAATGGTGTCGGAATCTGCAATTTGTTGAGCACCGCAAACATATAGCGCCAGTCCAATCTGTCAAACGCTTTTTGTGCGTCTAGCAACAAAAGCAGGGAGGAGGTATTTTGTTTAGGTGCTCGACAAATCAGGTCTATCGTTTTACGAATGTTGTCTGCTGCCTGGCGTCCAGGCACGAAACCCACTTGATTGTGGTGTATAAGGTGGGGAAGAATTATAGATAATCTGTTAGCCAGTATTTTCGCAAACAATTTAATGTCGGTATTGATAAGCGATATAGGTCTGTAGCTGTCGCAATTGACTGGGTCTTTACCAGGTTTCAGTATCATAACTAAGGTGGCTGTCTGCATGTGTTGCGTCGGGGGAGAGCCTTCAAGGAAAGACTGAAAAAGCTCTCTCAAGAATGGGGTCAGCTGAGTTACAAAGGACTTATAATATTTAGTTGTGTAGCCGTCTGGGCCAGGCGCTTTGCCAGATTTGGAGTCTTTAATCACCCTCTCTATCTCCTCCCTGGTTATCGGTTCTGCTAGCAACTCCCTATCCTCTTTTGTGATAGTGGGGGGATCCATTGTTTCACGATATCTGACTCTAATGCCTGGGACGCCCTAGGAGCTTTATCTGCAGTATATAAGTCTGTATAAAAAGCCTGGAATGTGTGGAGTATTTGCTTAGTATCCCTAGTTACCGTCCCTGTAGGGGTGCGTATTGCATGTATGGCTTGAGAGGTGTGTA
The DNA here is from genome assembly GCA_038501925.1 of Xenopus petersii. Lineage (NCBI taxonomy): Eukaryota > Metazoa > Chordata > Amphibia > Anura > Pipidae > Xenopus > Xenopus petersii. The sequence continues at coordinate 90,626,735 of CM076673.1, read as the reverse complement.
GAGCCTTTAGTTTATGGGCCAGCAACATATGTGGTTTATTTGCATATTCGTAGTACAAGTGTTTAGTCCGGCTCATAGCGTAAGCCGCTTTATCGGAGAGGACCTGAAGCAACTGAGTCCTTGTGTCCTGAATGTCCTTGTAAGATGTGGGGGACGGATTCTGTTTATGGGCGATAGCTAAATCGTGCAGCCTCTGTGAGAGTTGCTGGGTTTTCGCCTCCCTGTTTTTTTTCCGTATTGCAGCATGTTTGATGAGTATTCCCCGGATTACAGCTTTATGGGCATCCCATCTGACCGCAATTGAGGTATCCTCTAGGGAATTCGCAAGGAAATAATCTCTCAGCGAAGTGGTGACCTCAGCACAAATCTCTTTGTCCAATAGCAGGGACTCATTCAGTCTCCAACATCCATGCCCCCTCACCTCATCCCAATTGGCGAAAACAGTTTCCACCATACCGTGATCAGACCAGGTAATATCATGAATCGTAGCAGTACATACGTAGTCCACAAGTGTGGCTTTAGTGAAGATGAAATAAATTCTGGAGTAAGAGGCATGGACGGAGGAGTAAAATGAATAATCCCTATCAACCGGATGTTTCTCTCTCCAGACATCCACCAAATGTTCTGCAGTGAGACATCGCAACAGGTATAAGGAGTCACGAATTTGAGTAGTGGGGGTTGCACCCGCCTGCACACCCCGAGACCTGTCCAGATTATTGTTCAACGTTGTATTAAAATCACCCCCTACAATCAATCTACCCTCCGAAAGCCGTGCTAGTTTGTTGAAAAACTTTTTAAATAAAGCTTGTCTGGAGGAATTAGGGGCATAGATTGATGCTAGTGTGGTAAGATGGTTTTGTAGGAGACCTACCAATATCACATAACGACCATCTGGGTCCAGAAATTGCTGTTTGAGTAAGAATTTCACATTCTTGGCCATTAGGATAGCTACTCCTTTAGACTTAGTGGAAGAGCTAGCTAGGAACATCTGTGGGTAGTGTTTCGAAATATATTTGGGTGTAGAGGATTTGCTAAAGTGCGTCTCCTGCAGCAGCAAGATATCAAATTTCTGTTTGGCATAATCTGAAAAGGCCATGGTACGTTTCTGTGGAACATTTAGACCATTAACATTATGGGAGCCTACCTTTAAATCGAAGGGGTGAGTGCCTGGAGCGGTCCGTGGGCCCACCATCTCTGCCACCCTGTCGGCCAGAGTAGTGACCTAAAAGACCTGCCTGAGAAAAAAAGTAAAGTATAGAAGAGATTAAAGAAAGAGATAGCAAAGACAGGGATAAACAGTGGGACAAGCAAATAAATTCAAAAACTAAAAAAGATATCGTGAAGTTCGTCTCGGTATGTGAGTCTACAAAGTAAACTGATATAGCTAACTAAATAAAAAAAAAAAAAAAAAAAGGATAAAAAAGAAAAAATAAACACAAATAATGTAGTCTCGCTAAGTTAGAGACTAGTTAGGGATTCCAAGAGGGGGGCAATTCTATCTCACCCCACTGGGAAAACCTACAAATGCGGGGGGTCACGGATCAGAGCCTACAAGAGAAAGCCTGTCCGTCCGGCCCGCCATCTATATATATTCGAAAATTCCTAACACAGAATCTTAGGTTACACATATTCCTAGATCCATGGACCTAAAGGCCCGTTTAAGTAAGGGAGAGTATTGGCTAACTGCAATCTAACTATATTTCAACTGAAACGATATATAGAGTGAAGTCCACCCTTCTGAGTGTGTTGTGTCAATCAACAAAGCAGGGCCGAGGAACAATAGTCCAGCGTGTGTACAGTAGAAGACCTCCACAAAAAGTCCGTCTGGTACTAGGCACAGATTCTCTTGCAACCGAGTACAATGCTGGGCAAAGATCAAGTCAGTAGGGTCAGAGCTCATTCAGAAATCGGCCTGCAATAGTACTGTGGGAGTGGTGGTAATGTCCATGCATGAGCCGCATCAACAGATCAAGTCATCGGAGCCTCTTCCATTGAATTTGAAGCCGCTGCTTCCAAGGGAGCTTCAGGCATGTCCTGGAGATAGAGGAGTGCGTCCTCAATGTCGTTGGGATGTCTGACAGTATATGTTAAGCCGTTCTGTTGATAAGAAAGCTTAAAAGGAAAGCCCCCATCTATAGGGGATGTTTCTCCGGCGAAGGACATCTGTTAAGGGTTTGAGGTCTTTCCTTTTCTGCAAAGTCGACGAGGCCAGATCAGCATAGATTTTGGGGTATATCCCGTCAAGTTGTACTTGTGCCGTTCGAGATGCTCTTAGGACTGCCTCCTTGGTCTGAAAAAAGTGAAAACGTACAATCACATCCCTGGGAGGCATATTAGGTTTAGGCCTAGCTCGAAGTGCTCTGTGCGCTCTGTCCAGTAATAAAAATTTGTCCTCTATGCCCGGAATGAGCACCTTAAAAAATTTGGGTAGGAAGGTGTCGATATGCACAGATTCAGGAATATCTCTGAAACGCAAATTATTACGTCTAGTGCGATTTTCAAGATCTTCATGTGCGTCCTGGAGGTCTCTCACTTGAGTTTGGAGATCCTGGATCAAAACTTCCATATTAGCAGTGGACTCCTGGATGGAGTCTTAAGTTTGCTCTAGCTGTAGGACCCTATGATCCACTGCAGTAAGTTCTCATTTGACCTCAGCCAGGGAGTTCCTTATGTCATTTTGTATTTCGTCCTTGAAACAAAGGAGGAGAGACTTGAGTTCGTTTATGTCTTTCTTGGTGCACGGGGCTTCTGACTCCTGTTCCATGATGGGGTTGGTATTTTTTGCAGCTTTCGCGGTGGCAGATCTGCTTTTGAAAAAGTCCGAAGTCCCCTCAGCAGGAGTATTAGTGGACTTCTGCCTACCCCCTGTCATGTTGGGTAATACTGAGAGGTAATGAGAAGATTTTACAGTGGGGGGTAAGTCTCACAGGGGAAGAGTAGGTTTCTGAAGAAGTGATAGATTTAGAACTCTTGGGGTCCCCCAAAATTTCTGTCAGACATCAAGTTGGGCAGCAGCACGACAGAGATGAGCGAAGGTGGACAAAGACCCGCTATCAAGCAACACACAGCAGTACAAGGGTTCGTTGGTGCCTCGTGGTCAATTTGGTAAGCACGTGCGTGGAGCGGAATCCCTCTAAAACCGACCTCCGGAGTCACCCGGTCCTCGGTAGGGAGGCAGTAGGGTTCTGGGGATAGGATCCCTACCCCAATAAACAGTCCTGTCGTTTCCCTGTGATTAGGTATGCCTTCTGGTCGCGTGGTGCGAGGCAGCTAACAGGGCCCCTTATATAGGGGATAAAATGCCAGCTGAAGTCTTGGGGGTATGAGGGTGAATCCCCTTACAGGGCGTCCCACTCCTGCAATGGCGGAGGATTAGAAGTTGTGGCCAAAATGGTCGCGCTGCAGAGTGTGAGGCCTGGTATGTGGAATTGACTTGGCTTATATCGGTACCGTGCCCCTTAATAGTTGCGAGGGGCCGAGGGAGCCACAATGCTAGACCAGCCCGCGGGTCGTGAGATTGCAAGAGGCCGGACACGCACCAGGCAAGTGCGCAACAGGACCGCGGCCTAAAGGCGTGTTCAGGAGCAGTATGTCCAAGGCCGCAAAATGAGCGCGGCTAACGGCTGCAGGGCCAAGGTCGGGTCAGAGTACACGGAGCCTCAGCGTGCACCGGGGATTCCACCCCTCTCCGCCGTTATCCCCTCCCTCACTGCCGAGTGAGAAGACGCGGCCACAGCTTTCGCCTCACAGTTCTGTGGAGACTGCCGGTGGGCACCAATAGCAGGTAGCAGAGTAGTTTGTAGAGCTGGCGGGGACCTCAGGGAGTGTTGGAAGCTGAAGTTAGGGTGCTCATGTATGCTTTTAGCGGGCCAAAGCGGAGGAGCTAGAGGTTTACGCCGCCATCTTGTTCAGCGTCCAGGCCACGCCCCCGCTTTATGCTTTTTTTAAGCTGCATCTTACTGAGTGGGAAGCCAGTTTAAAGCAAAAGCTATTGTGCATTACATATATAAATCACAGAATCCATCTGTAGAGGTTCTTAGTATTGCCCACTCTCATACTGCCACAGGAAGACATTTACCTTTATACCAGTTTTTTATATACTTGCCTTGATATTTTGGTCTGTGCCATCATCCCAATTTCTCATAAACATGTTTATATCTGATTTGATTTATTATAGGTCCCATTAACTTACTGCAGAGTCCTCAGCTGTCACTTTGAACACTCACTAAGAACCGAAAATACGTTTGCTCCTGGCGTAATAACCCACAGCAACCAATAATATGTTTTGTTCTCAATTTGTAATCGTTGTACATAGATATAGATACATTGTTGTTAATTTGTGTTTGTGTATTAGTCTTAACACATAGTGCCAACAATTCTTCAGCACTTGGCATGGTTTTTACACCAGCCCCTACACACACTGAATTTACAGTCTACGTCTAGTTAAAAGGAGACGCAAATTGCTTTACTAAAAGCAGCATTTGATAATGACTATGAAGATTTTCATTCATCCAGGTCATAGTATATCTAGTATAGGTCAATCTAAAAACAACTGGACTTGCTGAGTAATCAATGAAGACGTTTCACTACTCATCCGAGCAGCTTCTTCAGTTCAACTGACTGGTGTGGGAAGTTCTCGGCATATAAACTCTTCCACTAATCCATTTACAATGGCAACATTGTAACTCTTCAAAGAGGTGACATCTGAAGAAACTCACAGAGGTGTTGATTCTGTGTAGTTGTGATAGGATTATCCAATGTGTCATGCAACTCCTAGATACAGGTGTTACTTGTGAGAGTTGCATGAATGGATGTGTGAAGTGTTCTGAATCCGCCGGGGTACAGATGTTAGAACAGCATTGTATGTAGCAGACAGGTGGTGTCGCAGGCCCCCACCTCTGTTCAGAGATGGTCTCTCCACCTTGGCATGAATCACCTCTTTCACGCCTCGTTCAAACCAGCGGTCTTCTTTATCCAAGATTTGGACCTTGCTGTCTTCAAAGGAGTGTCCCTTGTCTTTTAAGTGTAGAAAGACAGCTGAGTTTTGCCCTGTAGAGTTCTCCCTCCTGTGCTGAGCCATTCGCTTGGAAAGCAGTTGTTTTGTCTCCCCGATGTATAGATCTGTGCACTCCTCGCTACACTGGACTCCGTATACCACATTGCTTTGTTTTCATTGATTACTCAGCAAGTCCAGTTGTTTTTAGATTGACCTATACTAGATAGCATTTGATAATGTTCTATACAGTCCTAAGGAAGGAAAAATTGTCAGTTGGCTGAACTATACTGCTAGTTAATGGCAAAACAACTAATGAATGTGCACCATATATTTTACCTGTGGACCAAGGTTCGAATGTCAGGCCCCTTTTTTATTTAGCGGGTGCCCATTACACAAGGAATGATTATTTTACTTGCACTACAAAGGGAGATGACCCTCACACAAAAGACTTTGTCTATACTTTGTGCCAAACACATTCACAGTTACAGTATTGTTGCTGTTCTGGATTCTCCTCAGTATTCTTCATTAGATGTGTACAGATGAGGTTCAGCAGATTTCTAGATATTCAGGTCCTGACAGCTTTTTCACTGCAATCACTGATCTTGGTGGTAGAAAAGACAGACTGTTTTGTTTCTTGTGATTGCTTTAGCCCAGGCCCTTTCATTTTTATTCTATCCACTACTTCTGTATTCAAAAAAATCTTTTTCTGGTAGTGCAACACCTTCTATATTATACTTTTTTGTTTGTTGCAATTTCAGAATGTTATTTGTTATTAGGAAATATTTTAAAACGAATATATATATATATGGGTATATACTGTATGTATTTACATACACATTTGTTTGTAATAGCTACCGCTGACTGTGCATGTCTGTTAAATGTGTCGGTCCTCCCAACACAGGCATGTCCAAAGTCCGACCAGTGGGCCAATTTTGTCCCATTTCAAATTTACACCAGCCCTCAGCCTTCATCATGAAATGAATAATAATGAGGCCCCCCAGCACAGTGCAATCAGGAATCGCATAGCTGTAGCAGTAATATTAAGGCACATTAGTGAAATGATCTGCCACTTGGTCTATACTGCTGCCTGTCTGCTGAAGGTGTTTGCAATAGACATGTACTGGTACGTAGTGACGCGCTGTTTTCGCATACTTCTTTAGGACGCCTTGCACCCCTCGTTAAGTCCAGGTGGCACCCAAGTAAGCTGAGGGCTCCTCCCGAAGCCCAACGGTGGTCACACTACTGGTGAAGCCGAGCCGAGACCAGGGTGCTTGGCATTTGTTCTGGTATCGGGTGCCGGCCGTGACATTATCACGGGCCATGGAGGACGAAAGTCACGATGCTGCTGCTCCTTCTTCAGCTCTTCCAATTACCACCGAAGCGCTTCTTACCACCTTGCTACAGCGCTTGGAGGACCAAGAGCAGGAGCAGAACAATCTCCTACAGGGTTTTCACAGCCTAACCCGTCAGCTGGAGAATCCACAAGTTTTGCAGCAGCTGCCTGTTCCTGTTCCTCCTGTGGGTTCATCTGCTATGTGGGGTAATACTATCAGGCCCCATGAACCCAAAATTGTGTTCCCCGAAAAGTTTAGTGGGGATCGCACCAAATTTTTTGTGTTTAAGGAGGCATGCAAACTGTACCTTGGTTTCTTCCCTCACTCATTTTCTTCTGGTGAGGAGAAAGTAAGGTTTGTTATGACCCTGCTTTTGGGCGACCCCCAAATTTAGGCCCTAAGGCTGCCTATTTCTGACCCTGCACGCTATTCCCTTGAGTCATTGTTTAACAGCATGGCAATTCTTTACGATGACCCGGATCGCGCATCTTCTGCCGATTCCGCCATTCGTAAGTTGCGCCAGGGGAGAAGGGAATGCAGAGGTGTATTGCACCGAGTTCCGTCGGGCAGTAGAAACTGGGTGGAACGATATGGCTCTCCGGAGTCAGTTCCGTTTGGGGTTAGCTGATCCTGTCAAGGACAGTCTTTTTAATTACCCCCTATCTTCCAACCTGGATGACCTTATGTCTCTCGCCATCCAGGTAGATAGGAGAGAAGGGATGAGAGGGGTGTTTCTACTTATTCTGGGGTTACTAATGTCAAGTCTAATATAGTGACCAATGTTAAGTTTTCAAACCCCTCTGTGCCTCTGCCTCAGGAGGAACTTATACAGTTAGGCATTTTTCATCTAACTCCAGAGGAAAAGGCACGCAGGCGTTCCCAAGGTTTATGTATTTATTGTGGGGAAAGGGGTCATTTCTTGAACCTATGTCCAAGGAGGAAAGGGAGACTCCCTAACCTAAATTGAGAGGGGGAGCTCAATTTGGGCGCAGGAGTTTCCTCTCCCCAATCTTCCTCTAAGGTTTTGTTACCAGTTAAGCTAACCTGGCCTACAGGTTCTGTCAAGGTGTCGACATTTGTGGCGGAGGGTAATTTTCTGGATACTGCTTTTGCAGCTAAATTCTGTATCCCTGTAGTTCCTCTAAATGCCCCCATGAGAATAATGGCAGCAGACCCTTAGGGTCAGGTGTAATTTCTAAGGAGACGGTAACTCTTTCCATGTGTATTAATAATTTGCATTGTGAGGAGATAGCTTTTTACCTCATAGAGGGTGCTTCCTCTCCTCTTATTTTGGGGTTACCATGGCTCCAGAGGCATAACCCTCTGATTGACTGGGTCTCAAGGGAGGTGGTTCAATGGGGTACTATGTGTGGTGGAGTATGTTTTCCCTCTGTAGTAGCAACTACATCGCTTGAAGTGTTACCTGCTGCATATGCAGAATTCACTGAAGTCTTTTCTAAAAAGGCAGCAGAAACCTTACCCCCACACCGGCAGTATGACTGCCCAATAGATCTGGTCCCTGGGTCAACTCCTCCTCGTGGTAGGACCTATCCTCTTTCATTGCCCGAAGCCCAGGCAATGAAAGAGTATATAAAGGAAAATCTAGAAAGGGGTTTCATCAGACCTTCTAGTTCCCCTGCGGGGGCGGGCTTCTTTTTTGTTGGGAAAAAAGATGGTGGTCTTCGCCCCTGTATTGATTATAGGGGGCTCAATAAGATCACCATAAAAAAACGCTACCCTCTCCCTTTAATTTCTGAACTCTTTGATCAGGTCAAAGATGCTAAGATCTTTTCCAAGCTTGATCTTAGGGGGGCTTATAACCTGATCCGTATTAGGGAGGGTGATGAGTGGAAGGCTGCATTTAACACCAGGGATGGCCACTAAGAGTATCTCGTTATGCCTTTTGGCCTCTGTAATGCCCCCGCAGCGTTTCAGGAGTTTGTTAATGACATCTTCCGGGACCTGCTGGGGATCTTCGTAGTGGTCTACCTAGACGATATTCAGATTTTTTCCTCTAACATGAAGGAACATCAAAATCATGTTCGTGAAGTCTTACGAAGGCTAAGGGGAAATAATCTTTATGAGAAACTAGAGAAATGTACTTTTGGGGTTTCTTCTGTTCAGTTTTTGGGGTTTAACATTTCCAGCAAGAGTCTAGAAATGGATCCAGGCAAGGTGAGAGCAGTCCTGGATTGGACCCAACCCCTTTCGTTACGTGTAACCCAAAGGTTTCTTGGTTTTGCTAATTATTACCGTCAATTTATCAAAAATGTTTCCCTCATTGTGGCCCCCATCACTAATCTGACTAAAAAGGGCGCTGACGCCAGAATGTGGCCCCCTGAGGCCGTTCAAGCATTTGAATTCCTCAAAAAGGAATTCAGTTCTGCCCCAATCCTTTGTCACCCCGACACTGCGCTTCCTTTTATTGTGGAGGTTGACGCCTCTGAGGTGGGAGCTGGGGCAGTCCTTTCTCAAAGGCACCCGACTACCAACAAGTTACATCCCTGTAACAGGGAATTGTTGGCAGTCAAATGGGCCTATGAGGAATGGCGGCATCTCCTGGAGGGTGCAAAACATCTGGTGACGGTCTATACTGACCACATAAATCTATTATATATATAGAGTCTGCTAAACACCTTAATCCAAGGCAGGCTAGGTGGGCTCTATTTTTCACAAGGTTTAATTTTTCTTTGACTTTCAGGCCTGGGACTAAAAACACCAAGGTGGATGCACTCTCTAGGAGTTTTGAATCCATCTCTTCTGACTCTAGTGAGTGTACTCCCATTATTCCCAGAGAAATGATCATAGCAACCCTTGAATCTGACCTTTCTTCTTTGTTGCTCCCTCTTCAGACATCTGCTCCTGCAGATACCACTTCGGGGAGATGGTTTGTACCACAGGAGTTAAAGGAGCAAGTATTGAGGGAGGTGCATGATTCTAAAATGGCAGGGCATCCAGGCATTTCTAAGACGGTGTCCCTGTTATCCCGTCATGTTTGGTGGCCATCATTCAAACTGGATGCTAAAGCCTTCATTAATTCCTGCCCAGTCTGCCAAAGATCAAAGTCTTCTCGAAATTCTTCCCAGGGTCTGTTAATCCCCTTACCCATTCCAGTAAAACCTTGGTCCCATTTGTCAATGGACTTCATTGTTGATTTACCCCCTTCTCAGGGGAAAATGGTGATCTGGGTGGTGGTGAATAGGTTTAGCAAGATGAGCCATTTTGTTCCCCTTCCACTCCTCCCTTCTGCTAAGACTTTGGCTGACCTATTTGTTACCCACATTTTTAAGTTTCATGGTTTTCCTGAAAATATTGTTTCTGACAGGGGGGTTCAATTTGTTTTGAAGTTTTGGCGTGCCTTCTGTTCTTTGGTTGGGATTGAGTTATCATTTTCCTCTGCTTATCACCCCCAAACAAATGGTCAAACTGAGAGGGTAAACCAGTCCCTAGAGCAGTACCTCAGGTGTTATGTGTCTGACAACCAGTCCACGTGGGCGGAACTGTTACCCTGGGCAGAATTTGTATACAATAATGCTACCCATTCTTCCTCTGGGGAGTCCCCTTTCTTTACTGTAAATGGGTTGCATATCAAAGCTTTTTCTTTTTCTGGGTCTGGTTCCCCTGTACCTTCTGCCAATTCTTCTGTCGAACAATTCTCTAAGGTTTGGTCTCAAGTGCATGAATCTCTGTCAGCAGCTACTGCTGCTCAAAAAAAAGCTGCGGACAGATCACGTAGAGAGGCACCCCAGTATAAAGTGGGGGATCAGGTCTTGTTGTCTACCAAAAATATCAAGTTAAAGGTGCCCTCTCTCAAAATAGGACCCAGGTTTATTGGTCCATATCCCATTTCCGAAATCATTAACACATCTTCAGTTCGCCTTCAATTACCTGTTAATTTTAAGATTTCCAATTCATTTCATGTATCCCTCCTGAAACCTGCCTCTAATATTCGTTCTTTGTCTGTTCCTCCCCAAGTGTTGGTTGAAGGTCAGCCTGAGTTTGAGATCCAAGAGTTCCTCGATTCCCGCCTCATACGAGGTAAGCTACAATACGTTATTAAGTGGAAGGGCTATGGCCCTGAGGAGAACTCTTGGGTCTCAGTAGAGGACATCAAGGCTGACAAATTCAGGAAGCAATTCCACCAAAAGTTTCCCGGGAAGCCTGGGGGTCCGGTGGCCCCCCTGAAAGGGGGGGTAATGTAATAAAATTACCTGCACGACGGGGTCGGCCGCCGCTCCACCAACGGGGACGCCTGCCGCGTGTTTCCTAGGCGCCATCTTTGTTATTAGGGCACGCCTGCGCGTCTCTTAAAGGCGCAGGCGCGCTGGCGTGTTTGCGCCAGCGCGTTTTTGGCGCACGTTTTGGCGTGAATTTTGAATACTATTTAAGGCCCTGCCTTTATCCTGACTACTCTGAACTCTGTATCCTGACCTTGGCCTGCCTACGACATCTCTCCTGCTTAACCCCTTGATTGACAACCCGGTTTGACCCTTGCCTGCCTGTCGATTCTGATATCTGCCTGCCTCGACCCAGCCTGTCTGACCATCCTTCTGCCTAATCCTTTTGTACCGTGACCTTCGGCCCGAAAGACTTTGCTAACAGCCGTGCCCCTTCGCCAGCCAGAAAATCTTGCCTTGCACCCCTCGTTAAGTCCAGGTTGCACCCAAGTAAGCTGAGGGCTCCTCCCGAAGCCCAACGGTGGTCACACTACTGGTGAAGCCGAGCCGAGACCAGGGTGCTTGGCATTTGTTCTGGTATCGGGTGCCAGACGTGACAGTGTCATTAGGTGTCTATTGCTACCACCTTCAGCACACAGGCAGCAGTATAGACCAAGTGGCAGATCATTTCACTAATGTGCCCAAATATTACTGCTACGATTACTCGATTCCTGTAATTTAATGTTAATGGTTCAAAGAATGTCAGGCTGAATGTTCGGCCCCCACACATTTTCACCTCACCAAATCTGGCCCTCGTTGCAAAAAGTTTGGGCACCCCTGTCCCAACATATTGATGAATGAGAATGAGTGTGACAAGGCAACTGCAGGAACAGTACGATAGATGTTGTAGAAACTACCAATTATTCTTTTGACTTGTAGCATCCTACCACTCAAAACTGTAGCAGATTTGAGTCATAAACAGTAGTATACTGTGTCTTAAAAGCAGCAATTGTTCCATATGGGTTTCGGTAAGTCAAATGAGTTACAAGGCTATGTGGTGGTGTATGTAATTATCATAATAATGAAAAGAATGCCTGGAACTCCATCTGAGAGTAACCTTCACTAGAGGAGGTTAAGTCAGACTGTAAAAAAAAGATTGTAATTCTGAAGAATAGAAAAAATATGCAAAGAATAGTATACTGGTTCTAGTTTCTTTACAATATGGACAAACAAAAGTGCATATTGTATCACGTAGATAATTCACAAATGGCATAATTTAGAGAAAACTATTATATTATGTTTGTCTCCAGTGTTTACTCATGTTTACTCTGCTTAGACCTGGATCTCTGTTTAAGCAAAACTAAAATTATTCCAACTTTTTCCAACTGCCTCTGGCTTGAATGATATGCAGAACTCTTGGGCTTACCAACAGGCACTTGTTTTCCATTGGATATAAAAATAAACATTTCTGGGTTCACTGCTTCTTTCAAGTAGATGTCAATGACCAAGGTCATTAAAGGAAAACTATACCCCCAAAATTAATACTTAAGCAACAGATAGTTTACATAATATTAAGTGGCATATTAAAGAATCTTCCCAAACTATATATATATATATATATATATATATATATATATATATATATATATATATATATATATATATATATATATATATACTGAGTCCTGTGCTGGAGCACACATTCAAAAGTAACAGCTGCCTGGGTGCTGGTTAAAATCTATAACATATAAATCAATCATAATAAACCGCACTACACAGGTCTTATGAATGCAAAAAATGGTGAAAATATTTATTCGACGTTTCGGTTCAAATACAAGAACCTTCCTCAGGTGGGGTACACCTGAGGAAGGTTCTTGTATTTGAACCGAAACATCGAATAAATATTTTCACCATTTTTTGCATTCATAAGACCTGTGTAGTGCGGTTTATTATGACTGATTTATATATATATATATATATATATATATATATATATATATATATATATATATATATTTTTTTTTTTATTTCAGTAAATATTGCCCTTTTACATATCTTGTCTTGAAACACCATTTCGTGATGGTCACTGGGCTGCCTCAGAGGTCACCTGACCAAAAAACTACAACTCTAACTGTGAAGAGGAAAAAGTGTGGAAGCAAAATACAGACCTCTGTCTGTTAATTGGCTCATGTAACATGTATGGTTTGTTTGGTTTGTTTCTGGGCACCCTGAATTGTACGAACCTAGGGGGTGGCCATTATTTTTTAAAATGGCGATTTTCTATTTAAGATTACCCAATGGCACCTACTACTAAAAAAGTATATTATTATGAAAATGGTTTATTTGCATAAAGCAGAGTTTTACATATGAGCTATTTTATGCAATATTTTTTTATAGAGACCTACATTGTTTGGGGGTATAGTTTTCCTTTAAGCAATTTATATGAACAGGTACCTATAAAAGCTCTAGCAAAATTATTTGAAATGTGAAATTGCCTAATTATGAACTATTAATTTATTAATACTTGCTGTATATAGTTGCATGAATTGCTAGGCAAACCACTGGACAAAATATTAGCACTGGTATGTTCCTTTGCTCCATGTACTTAGGATTGTCAGGTTTTAATGACTGGGGTTTTTGGGCTTCATTGCCCTACTGTTAATCCAGAGCTACCACATCTTACAGTGTTTACTAACTGTTATGTTCTGGGTAGCTGAGGATGAGTAGAGTATCACAGTGCTTTATTAGCAGACTCATGCAGCCATTACACAGCAGTAACTTCCAACTCTATCACTCTTAAGCAGTATTGATAGTACTATGTATACCTGTTCCTGTTCCCACCCTTCCCAACTATAGTCAGGTGATCCCACTGGTGTCTAATAAAAGGGCAGGCAAGTTTGGGAGTTTTACTTTTAAAGCAGCTAGTAAGTTGCAGGTAAAACCTAGTCCCTTTGTAAAATGTATAATGAAGCAATATAATTCTTAATGAATCAGATGAAAATTGAGCATAGGACTGGCCAGATATAGGATGACTTTGACGTAGTTGGCCAGCTTAAATATATTGCAATATATGGACAAACAATCCCTGTTTTGTTTAACGGGTAAGGCATTTTTTAGTAGCAGAATGCACAAAATGTCTCTGTCTTAAATATATTGATAATGGGTTGAGTGCAGAGGACTCTTGTATTACTGTATAACCCATGTGCACAGTGACACCTGCAGGCCATTTGTATAAACACATATTCCCCCTATAGTAGGAAAGCATTTGGGCAGATGTACAGTAATAAACAACAACAGTTAAACAGTATGCATCTTAAAGCAATATTATGCATTATTCACATCACATAGTCCTGGGTCCATGCAGGTAGTTTTCTGATTCTCTCAGTACACCTTATAGGTTCACTTTTGTCAGGCCCATTGCAGTTGGCATCAGGGGTAGGAAATGTCCTTCATCAAATGGAGCTTCTCCAAAGTCATTCAGGAGCAAGACTACATGCATTCCATATGCGACCATCAGACAGTTCATATGTTTATGGTCCTCGCTGGTCTCACTTTAAGTGGTGTAGTAAATTTAGATTGTCCTTGTTTCAGTAGTCCTTATTTCTTAATATGTCAGCAGTAGATGATTTTGTTGGCACAGTATTTTGTGGAAGTTTGATGTCTGCAACATGTAACTTAGTGCGCACCTGTCTGCCATGTAATAATTCAGCTGGAGATGATTGGGTTGTTGCATGGCGCGTTGCTCTGTAGTTATGTAGAAACTCTGTTGTAAATACTTTCAAAGATTTCACAGTAAGATTTGCTGTCTGTAGTGCTTCTTTCAGACTTCTGTTGAATCGCTCGATTTCTCCATTTGCTTGTGGGTAATACACTGAAGATTTCTGATGCACAATATTCCTCTCTCTCAGAAAGAATTCAAACTCAGATGAGACAAACTGTGGTCCGTTGTCTGATATTAACTCCTTTGGATTACCTTCTCTACTGAAGACTGTAGACAGAAATTGTATTACTGTAACTGAGGCCATTTACTGTAATAGTCTGTAGCACCTATTTGGCTCAATTTAGACAAATACCCACTAGTATGATAGAGCATTGGCTACTTTGCGACTTACACAACAGGGTCAGGGCCTTTGCCACGTGAAGCTATCCCTTTAAGATGTAGTAAAACTATATAACACAGGCTACGGTATATAAAAGATAGGAATTGGACGCCAGGAGGTTTTTTGGTGCAAATAAAGTGGATGGTTTATTGTAACAAATGCAAAATGCAAGTGACCACAGGTTTACTCACGCAGGAATGATATATGTGTAGCATATCACAGAGGAGGGAGGATAGCAAAAGATGATACAGCACGATGAAGACTGTCACTCCCATAAGGCATAGTAGTCAAGTGTACATCAATTCCCAGAAGACAGATATACCTTTGTGGGGATCGGAATCACCAGTGGAGTAGTTAGGGAGACGAAGTCTAAAGCCTAACACCCTATCCACTGAGTCCCTGCACTAAAGGCAAACAAGAAGCCTTTGGGAAGCTACTCCCTGCTACTATCCTTGATGAAGCACACAGCTGCTTGTGCTATATAAAGCTGTCTATCTCACTCTCCTAGAGATTATATTAAAGATCTGCCCTAATGATAGCTAACCTCGTTCACAGGATTTCCTGGTCACTGACTTAATCACCAAAGGTACAGGTCCCTTTGGGGCAAATGGCTTTACTGGGGCCGTGGTGATCCCAGGCTCAATGGGAAACACCTAGCTGCAGGGACACCAGGAGCCAAAGAGGAAGAGGCCACTCCCTACACAACACTATATAGGAGTGGGGCAGGAAGTGGTATTACACCCTTTGACCAATAACTAGTGGTGTACTGTGGGAACTGTTACAGGGGCTTATACCCAATAACAAGAGATATAAGAAAGAGGGTAGGGTTTTAACTCTATAGGGCATAGCAGATCCTATAGGTCCCTACATACATCCGGGGGGAAAACCCATTTCGTCCCGACAATGGTGCAAAATATGTACACAAATATCAAAAACATTTTTGAAAATGAGTGCAAAAGACAGTACCATATCACCATATCATCAGCTTTGGGTATCCTCTCCTAAGGAATACCTGGGTGACAATGGACACTGTCGAAAGAAAAACAGTGAGAGCAAAATGCAATACTGTAGGATAAGCTAAGTGCAAAAAAATTGTTTCAGTTACATATAAACTTTATTACATTTTCATGAGTGTCTGTATTGGATCACTCAGGCACCTGACTTATGATACCTGAACTATCCAGAGTACATCAGGAGGTCCAGGCATAGGCTTCTCTCTGAAAAGAAAAATGTTATCACTTTTCAAAGACACAATAGACATCACACATTTTCCCATAGTTGGTTCAGAATATCCCACGATAACCAAAACTTTATTCAGCATCACATCCCCCCCTTACCCAAGTGTCCAAAGATAAGACATTCACTTGGGGGTAGAAATGCAGATGATAAAGTTACTACTCAGTGAGTAGTTAGTTGGGTTCATGAGAAAGGACTGCTGAGCCCCCACCACAACCCTTCTACATTTATTTACACAAAAGATACACTCCGGACAATGTCCATAAGTCCAGAACATGGGAAATGGTGAAACAAAGAACAAAGGTCACAACACTAGGCCAATATGATGATCAAGGGGCCTGGATGCAAATTAAGCATCATTTACATCAGGACAAAGGCAAGTATTCAGGCTCTCTTCCAGGAGTCCTTTGAGAACCTTGGATCCTTTGACTTACAATAGAGGAATCATATGCACCCGAAGGAAAAGATTTCACACACCCCTAGGGGATGGCTGGTGATGCTGTCTTCCAAGGCAAAATCGGGATACGGTATCCTGATAGGACAAATAGTAGTTGGGGGGTGGCTTTTCCATGTGGCCACCATTGGAGATCTGCTCGCTGAGGCTAAAATGTCTCTTCCTGAAATTTTCCACAGCTTTTCACCGGGTGCTTTAGAATGGTACGGCCGTACAACCACTCGTGGACAACATTGCTGAGGAAAGATAAATCTCACTCCCTCTTTGAAGCATTGCTGTGAAAAAGTCCTCCGGACCCAATTCCTTCCTTTCGGATCAACTCCCCATAGATCCATTCATTGAGGTGTTTCTCCATCTCGTCGTATACAAACTCAGGGGCATAAGGCATGTAGTAGCCCCACTTGTCAAACACCTTGATATTTATGATACGTTGGATCCTTGATATGGTGCGCTGCTTTTTGGGGTCAGCATGCCCAGGGGAGACCAAAAAGGAAGTATCAATGGAAGGATCTTCTTCTGGAGGCATCTGCTTGGTGAAGAAAGATCTTGGCTCCTCCCGAGAGGATGAGGATGGGGTTGGTAGTGGTCCGAAGTCCATCTCCACCCAATCCGGCTCTGGAGACAGTGACTCCATTTCCCCTCAGGAACATGAAGCAGAGGCAACAGCACCGATTAGTTGGGAAGGTGCATTGGCCTCAAAGATGGTGGAAGATTTTTTTGTGGGAAGTTTAACAGGTAGACCCCCCTTGGAATCTGGAATTTCCTTCTCATCCTCCTTCTTTGGACTTGAAGTTACAGGAGGGGAAGGTGCAGCAACAGGAGACTGCTCGGTTGATATGCCTGCAGTGGGTGCTGATGTAGACTGGGTCGCAGCCACGACATCAGGCATTGGGAATGGAGCAGGGGGTATGGCGGGAAGCGCTGAGGGCAAAATAATGGGCCCCAGGGATTCCTCCAATTTCACAAAGGGCCCCATCCAGCAGCTCTGCTGACACATCTTGCATGAAGGAGTCAGCCTCTTTAAATGCAGCTCCACTTTCTGCCCCACATGTCGTGCAGTATGGCACCATGATCTTGCAGTCAGGGCTGATATAATCTTCCCCAAATGTCCCCATCCAAACATACCTGTTTGGAGAAGGCGCTGGTATTGTGGGTCTGAAGGAGAATGTAATCTGTCCTTCCCGGGCCGCAGGACAGATTTAATAAACTTTGGAGAAAGTCCGCACAAGATCTGGCCACAGCCGTGGACCGGCAGGATTGTGGTGCTGGAAACCTCGACTGTTGGTTTGAAGTGAGTCCAGAGATCCGCAGTTAGAAGCATTATGCTTGTAGCTGATATCACTTTAAAGTGGGAGAATAGGCTGAAGTCCTTTAGCAGCCACTAAGGTGTTGCCCAAGAAAGAAGCAGGAGCACTGATGGATGCGTCCGTCTTCTAAGAATCTCTCCACAAAATGGCGGCGGTGATGTACATCCGGGAACCGCCTTAGTCCAAAGCGTGCCAATTAGTTTCTGCGCGGGACAAGATGGCGCCAACAAAACTTGCGTTGGCAAAAAAGGCACCAGCGAAGTCTCGCTCTCCGATGACTTCGAATAGCGAAGGCAAAAATTTGTGAAATCGGGAAAAACCTCCAAGCCCGAACCCACGGCCTAATAGTGATGGTACGAAAAATTTGTAAATTCAGAAAAAATACGTGCAGGAGGCCTTTTGGGTCCGGCAGCCTGTCACGGAAAAATCGTAAAAAGTACAGTAGCACAGCCTGATGTTAGGGAAGTGGGGCCCACGTTGTTCGCCAAATGTAGCACCTATTTGGACAAATACCCACTAGTATGATAGAGCATTGGCTACACTGCGGCTTACACAACAGGGTCAGGGCCTTCGTCAAGTGGAAGCTATCCCTTTAAGATGTAGTAGAATTACATAACACAGGCTACTGTATATAAAAGATAGGAATTGGACGCCAGGAGGTTTTTTGGTGCAAATAAAGTGGATGGTTTATTGTAACAAATGCAAAATGCAAGTGACCACAGGTTTACTCACGCAGGAATGATATATGTGTAGCATATCACAGAGGAGGGAGGATAGCAAAAGATGATACAGCACGATGAAGACTGTCACTCCCATAAGGCATAGTAGTCAAGTGTACATCAATTCCCAGAAGACAGATATACCTTTGTGGGGATCGGGATCACCAGTGGAGTAGTCAGGGAGAAGAAGTCTAAAGCCTAACGCCCTGTCCACAGAGTCCCTGCACTAAAGGCAAACAAGAAGCCTTTGGGAAGCTACTCCCTGCTACTATCCTTGATGAAGCACACAGCTGCTCATGCTATATAAAGCTATCTCACTCTTTGTCTAGCAAATCTGCAGTCTATAGGAGCATCTGTAAAAGGACCCACAATATCAATAGCAAGTTTTTCCCATGCTGAATCAGGGAATGGTACTGGCTGAAGTGGTGAAATTTTAGACGCTGGCTCTGTGTTGCAGGCACTGATGCTGTAGTAATGAGACCCATCAATTGTAGGTTTAATGCAGCAAAGAGATCCCTTCCAAGTATAGCAGTAACCTTATTCACAATGTAAAAGTCACATTTTGCAGTATTTGATTCAAATTGTACAGTCACTGGTAAGCAACCAAGCACAGGGATTGGATCCTTTAAGTAACTGACCAGTTTCAGGCCAGGTTCAACAAGCGGATTTTTTGCAAAGTTTTTCAAGAAAATATCCTTTGGTAGTATAGAACAGTGGCAGAACTACCGGGGGAGCAGGGGGTGCGAGCAGGCCGGGGCCCCCAGCAGCTCGCGCGCCACTGTAACCCGGCCTGAAAATCACGTACGGAGGGGGGCGGGGGGCCCGGACCAGGACCCACCTCCTCTAGTTAAGTTACTGGTATAGAAACAGCTGAACTTGTATCAAGCATCAGGTTAATGGAGTTTCCCTTGTCAGCAGAAGCAGTATTGACACTCTACTCATCCTCGGCTACCCAGAACATAACAAATTGATGACGAGTTGGCTCTTCTGCCTCTGCAGCAGCGTGCACCTTCTCTTCCAAACCCTGGTGAGCATACCATACCTTTTACTGCTTGGATCCGTATGTTTTGAAAATTACATTATTGCTGCTGACCAAGGGGAGATTTCTGCTGCTAGAAAGCGTGCTCTACTTATTCACTGCCTGGGAGCAGAGGGACAGCATATATTCTATACATTACCATTACCTGATGAGACTTATAAAAATGCTCTTACTGGTATAAAGAACTTTTTCGTGCCAAGAGTAAATGTGGTTGCTGAAAGATATAAATTCTGCCAACGTGGACAGCGTAATGGCGGATCCACAGAACAATTTGTAGCAGCTTTGAGAGAGCTGGTTGTTACCCATGTGTTTGGGATAAACACAAATCCTGGCGCTATAATAGGAAATCTCTCAGTTCACAATTTATGGCCACAATTCCTGGCATGTACATAATTAGATTTAGCACTCGTTCACCGTTCAAAATTTATGGCCCGGGTGCCCCATGCCCCGGACCTCACGCTAATAAATTTGGAGCGGTACAAACTCCCCTCACGTCAAGTTCAACAAAAGATCTTACCCAGGATGTGCTGTGACCCAGGTGCTGCCGCCCTGAGTCACCAAGGAAAACGTATCCACAACTTGCAGAGAATTGGTTGGACAGCGCACTCCAAGACCCTCTTCATACAGAATCGCTTGTTTCCAAATTAACGTTTAAAACACATTTCCTTTATTTAAACATCTTGGTACACCATTTACACAGCTCCATGAGGTCTGACGCGTTTCGTTTCTATACCAGTAACGTAACTAGAGGGGGGTGGGCACGCTTTCTAGCAGCAGAAATCTCCCCTTGGCCAGCAGCAATAATGTAATTTTCAGAACATATGGATCCAAGCAGTAAAAGATATGGTATGCTCACCAGGGTTTGGAAGAAAAGGTGCAGGCTGCTGCAGAGACATAAGAGCCAACCTATCATCAATTTGTTATGTTCTGGGTAGCCGAGGATGAGTAGAGTATAACAGTGCTTTATTACCAGACTTATGCAGCCATTACACAACAGTAACTTCCAACTCTATCACGCTTAAGATAGTACTATGTATACACAGTATAACTATAAATATGCACAGTGACACCTGGAGGCCATTTGTATAAACACCACACTAACATCCAAAGGTTGTTTTGAGTTGTGTTTTGGCCATGGCGCTCTAATTATTAAAAGAGGCCATGAGACTGTATGATTCATACATTTTTGGCTTTGTATCATTACTTAAATTTTCAGTTCTAGGAAGACTTTGGCAAGCCCAATTCTTTACAAATGCTAAAGACAGATGGAAATGGCAATGAGGAAGCAGGAATTTATAACAAAGTGAAGAAA
The DNA here is from genome assembly GCA_038501925.1 of Xenopus petersii. NCBI lineage: Eukaryota > Metazoa > Chordata > Amphibia > Anura > Pipidae > Xenopus > Xenopus petersii. Next base: position 90,606,081 of record CM076673.1, on the reverse strand, counting down.
AACAAACCTGTATTCAATTAAAACACAAATTTCAGAGTATGTATAATAAATGGCTGAAATTGGATTATAGCCTTTTTCTTTCCCTAATGCTCAGATCTAATTCATATGATAGGAAGGCCTGCAAATGCCTGGCTGGGATGTTAATAAACTTTTGCAAGCTCTTCATAATGAGGGTTTCAGATACAAGACACTGTCCATATGTTTATACCTATAATGAGCTAGGGTTAGCTCTTATTTTCTTCACATGTGTGCAGCAATGATTACAGCTTTTTTGGTTTCCTGAGTTTATTAAAACCCTAGGTTTCTTGTTTGTGCAAACCTACTGGAGGCAGCAGGCCACATAATAGGATTTTCTCTTATCCAATTGTGTGCTATATAATTAATTTAATTCTGCTGCTAGCATTAGAGAAGATGTGCTATTTAATTGAGCAGGAAAAACAACAAAAAAGTATTGACCTTTTGTACACTTATTTGTCACGCAGTTAGGGGGAGCAAATATTAGGAGCTATCGTCAACCTCGAAAAGTGAAAGAGCAGATACCTGGCTATTAAAAGTTTTATTGCAGCTCCAAAGTTATTATTTTGAGCATCCTACTTTATGATGTTAGTCTATAAACAGGTGCAGATAATAAATACTAGCTGTGAGCTCCTTATATTCTACTTGTTCAACTGGTTAACACGGTACACAACACTTTACCTGATATTCCATGTTCAATGAAACCATTCTTTCTTGTTATTAAAGAAACTCTCCTTTACATGGAATCTGTAGAAGAGAAGACTTAAAGATACATCTTTGCATCTCTCAAACCTCTAGTTAGTTTGCTTTTGAATCTGAGCTGCATGCTAAGGATCAAAAGCAAACTAACTGAACAGTTATGTCCTATGTGGCCCCCTCCAAGTCACTGACTAACTAAGAGTTGCAAACCTGGACATTTTTTTTTCTATTTTAGTTTACGTTAGACATCTGTTCACTTCAGCCTTTATAGATTACATTTTTGGTTAACTAACTATATTAGTTTTTTTTATTTTGCACAGTGTATTTACCTAGTTTAATTTTATTCTGAATTGAATCCTTGATTAAATGGTACTGATTTATTGATTTTACAATGGTAATAAGCTGTTCATTTATACATTGGCAATATAACTAATGTGTACCTAAAATGTATTAATGCTAACTTTGCTACAATGCAGAAAAAATGTTGCCCATTCATTCATATTATAAGTATAGGCCTTTGGGCATTTATATCTCTTGGACTTAATAAGCTTGTTTATTTCTATCAACATTACCCAGATGCACAAGGAAGTGGCATATTGTCCCTTTCTCTGAAATAAATAGGCTTCCCTTAAAACCTGTCTTTTTTCCGACTGTAATCAAAGGAAGTCACAAGGGACTACATAGCATTAGATTTACAGGAAATCAATTCTGTGTAGTGTAATTAAGTTACAATTATACAGTGTACAATTTTCGAATAACTTTTTTTAGAGAAAGTGACCACCAAGAATCTAAAGTGAATAGAAAGTCCATAGATTAAAATCCATATAATTTCTCCAATGTCTTTATATGTACAATTCTGAGTACTGCCAATTGTGGCCTACCATATGGGTAAATTGCTGCAATAAATCCATCATATAGCACAAGTTTGCATCAAATTCAACAATATGCATTATACTTAAATACTTATGTGCCCAACTATTACATTACTTATATTTCTTACTGCACTGTGGGTTTTCATTTATCATTAGAAAGGGCAGTAGATTTTCTGTTTATTTTAGGAACAAAAAGTAAAAAATCAGTAATCACAAAAATGGTGCAACACTCCAATATTCATTTAAACCAAAGGGGACCAAGCTGTTCAGTTTCTTAATCCACACTGCCTCCCGCTGAAGGAGTAATTTCTTCATATCGCCACCTCTATGTGGTTTATACACAACCTCAAGAACAAGCCACTTAAATTGTAACTGATTGTGGTTATTAAAAGAGAAATGTCTGGATACAGATGTGTCTGTAGGGGTGTTTATTTTATCATTTCTAATGTCAGACTTATGTTCTTTGATCCTATCTTTTACAGGTCGTACTGTTTGTCCAACATAGACTTGTCCACAGGGGTATTTTAAAAGGTATATTACTCCTGTGATTTCACAAGTAGCATAGCATTTAAGATTAATTTTGTTACCTCTCATGGGGTGACTGATTGAGTCTCCTTTTATCACAGAGGAACAGCACAAGCACCTTAGGCAGGGGAACGTGCCTTTTTTTGCAGCCCGCTGGAATAAAAAAACTTTGTCAAGTTTTCTTTCAGGTCTGCACATAGGAAATCCCTCAGAGTACGACCTTTTTTGTATCAGAACAATGGGGGTTCTGAGCATACTTTACACAGTGACTTATCACCCTGCAGGATGGGCCAGAATCTTTTCACCACTCTTTCAACTTGTTTACTCTTACGGTGGTATTGTCTTACAAAGCTGCTATATCAGGCATGTCCAAAGTGCGGCCTGGGGGCCAAATGTGTTCCGTCTTCAAATTTACACTGGCCCTCAGCCTCCATCATGAAATTAATAATAATGCAGCCCCCCCAGCACAGTGCGATCAGGAATTGCCCATTGGCACATTAGTGAAATGATCTGCCCCTTCGTCTATACTGCTGCCTGTGTGCTGAATAAGTTAGCAATAGACACATACTGTGATGCGCCGCTTCACATACTTCTTTAGGGCTGAAGGTATGAATAGACGTACGGACGTGCCAGTACAGTAAACTGCATGCCAGTACATGTCTATTGCTAACACCTACAGCACTCATTTAAACTCATTTAAACAAGGAATCGCCTAGCCATAGCAGCAATATTTGGGCACATTAGTGAAATGATCTGCCCCATGGTCTATACTGCTGCCTGTGTGCTGAAGAAGTTAGCAATAGACACGTACTGTGATGCGCCGCTTCACATACTTCTTTAGGGCTGAAGGTATCAATAGACATACTGACGTGCTAGTACTATAAACTCCATGCCAGTTCGTGTCTATTGTGAACACCTTCAGCACACAGGCAGCAGTATAGACCAAGTGGCAGATCATTTCACTAATGTGCCCAAATATTACTGCTATGGCAAGGCGATTCCTTTTTAAATGAGTTAATGTTTACGTTTCTACCTTTATGCTATTGCTACTAACTGGGTAAATGCCACAAGAACATACACTAGGGGCATATTTATTATGCTGTGTAAAAAATGGTGGAACAATACACCAAAAAACATCAGGCTTCCCTGAGTAAAAAACTGTGTAAAAAGTTTTTTTCTGAGTGACTTCCGCTGGAAGCAATGTAGAATAGTGGCAGCAAATCTGGCGTTCAGATGGTGTAAAGTTACACACGCCATGCGATATTTGACACAGCTTTTTACACAGTTTTTTGGCGATAACTATGCAACTAGTTTTCATCAAGACCAATGCAACATCTCATTATTATACCTACTACAAGCACTGCCTTCTGAAATTCTGCAACACTGTCAAACCAACTGCCTTCTCTTCACCACAATCATAGTCTGTAAACAGTCAAAAGCAAAGTATTTAAAAGCTTTCTTTTTTTCTGCCACTATTTAATAATATCCACTTTCAAGACAATTGGATTGTGCATCAATCTACCTACAAACCAATTGTAATTTCCTGAATTATAAACTAAATATGATTTCCCCAATCACATATTTGTATTTTTTTTTTTTTTTTTTTGAATTGGTGCTTTGGGATATAAAACCACAACTAACATCTAATCACTCTAATAAAGGCAAACATGGAAAACATTTTACAGCTTCTAGCAGTGCCAAAACTAGGGGTAGGCAGAAAAGTTACATGCCTAGGGCACAATGGTGGTTGGGCTGCCAGATATGTAGCCTTCCTCTAGTCTGGACTCTTATTCCCTCACCTCCCACATATTTTTAAACGCACGACCGCCAGTCGGCAAAACAAACATAAATACAATAATTTGTGCATGTGAGCCCTTGCTCGTTCATTGACAAATGCGCATGCAGGACAAGGAGTATATGATCAGCCAGGTTGCCTAGCCTGGTATGGTGCTGGCTTTTCGGGTATACCCTATTATGAAACCAATTATAGATCACAACTTTTGCAAAGAAGGGATATCTAGATGGTTGAAAGTGGTTCCAAACATTACTATTGCTCAAATCACTGCCAATATGCCAAAAGCACAATTGCCCATATTAGCAGTGTACTCCCAGGACATGGTCCTCTGACTCTTTTAAAGAGCATACATTTTTGCAAAATGCAAATACACTTATGGCAGCCTAGAACAAGCTTTATGTCTGGCACAGCACTCAATGCCCTTTAGGATGAAGTTTTATATTCCCATAGATATTATTAGAACTATTTCCCAAGCCCATAGACACTTGTAAGACAGGAAATATCGTACAGGTGGACATTTTCTTACAGAAGTAAAAACAATTGGAATTGTGGATCAGCACACCACTACCACCAAAGGAGCTATGGGAATGCAAACTATTATACATAATTCAGCTCCAGTGGAGTTTGGCACTTCAAGATAAAGAATTAAAAGGTTCATTGTTTTACAATATTTGGAATTAGTACCTGAACATACTGCAGCACCAGAACAACAAATTTCTAGCTCACGTTTGTTATACTAAATGGTGGGCAGAAACGTCTCTACTATGAGGACTTCCCAACTCATGGACCGAGTTTGAATGTAAAGTTCCCATCTCCTCCTATTCCACTGTTTCATGTTCAATATTTAACCCAAGAAATTAACTCTCCACAGCCACAGATCCATGATTAGAACTTTTGTAACACCACATATTTTACATATCGCCATTGACTTCATTGTTAATCTACCATCTGTACTATATCCAGTCTTGATTTTTTAAAATAAATGGAAACCTTTCATATAAAGGAACCTTTATGCTAGATCCAGCCATAGTGATTTTTTAATCAACAGGCAAGCCAGATAGCCTACCAATTTCCCCTTATCTCGAATGACAATCAGAAAAATAAAAGTGGTTACAATTGTCTTCCTGGGGTGCACTGCTAATATCTTAATGTATTGAGTGACCAAAAGTGAGATGGTAGTGATTAAAGAAAGCTTTGAAGGGTAGAGAGGAACAAATCTATAATGAATAAGACAAGAAGTGTATTTTAATATTAAACTGGTACCTGGAATTGGACACAGTGAACAATGTTGTGAGAGGACTGATGATGCAGGCATCAGCAAAGGAACTGTCAGTTAATGATGGGGAATGAATTTCAGAATAATGCTGCATTCATCATAAGCCCCAGTAATCAAAGGAAATGTTGACAACCTTAGCTCATAAACTACGTAAAATAAATCAATATTAAGTCACATGGTAGGAGAGTTCTCTTTAAGGAGAAATGTTTTTCAAGCCATTTCTAAGATCTGTGCTTGGGAATTTCATACATTTTGGGTCTTCCATACAAGGGGACTTATCAGGAGCATACTAGTGTGCTGGTCTAGTAGATTAAAAGTATGATTTTAATGTCAATTGACTTAGGAAAGTAAGGACCTGTTTTGCCGAAATGAACAAAACAATGCTTGAACAAAATTTAGAAATCCCTTGAGCATGTAGATTATACGTAATTCTCAGTATCTGCCTTCAGTGCATTTTAGCTAGAAAATTACTCTTAAAATTACTCAAGGGCATTGCAAAGCACAAACAGGATCCTTATTAAATGGTAATGTTCAGAAATAGTAATCCTAGAAGGGACGTTACACCATGATTACTGTGGCATTATGTATCAAATCACTTCAAATCACATCCAAGCAAGAGGAGGGGTTGTAGGAATGCAGAAATGAGGTCTACGAAATAACATGTAACCACTGAATAGATTATTTTCCCCTTCAATTATAAGTGCATTCCATTTCAATCTCTACTATTCATAATAAGACAAAATTTAAAAAGATCTCTCATAAGGAACTATGTAGCAATAACTGCCCATATTATAACTCCCTAGGGTAAATAATTAATGAGTAGGGGAACAGGGGAGATTCTTAACCCCCCCGCTGAGACGGCTTTCGTGGTCTGATCAGTACTAATGACAAAATAAATGGTAGATGGAAGACCTTAAAGAGTGATTTCAGGGATCTAGGCTCTAAGATCAAGGAAAGGTCTTCCAATGTCATCTTTTCTGAAATTTTGCCTGTGCCACGTGCAAGTTTAGGAAAACAGCGGGAGCTTAGGGAGCTAAATGCGTGGCTCAAGTCTTGGTGTAGGAAGGAAGGGTTTGGGTTCCTAGAGCACTGGGCTGATTTTTTGTTGGGGTACAACCTATACAGTCGTGAAGGTTTGCACCTCAATGGAAGGGGGTCCGCAGTGCTGGGGGAAAGAATGGCTAAGAGGTTGGAGGAGTGTTTAAACTAGGCAAGGGGGGTGGGTGAGATAAAGAATTATGGGGAAACTAGGGTAGACAGGGCAGTGGGGTTAGTAAGGGGTCATGGGGGAGGAGTGAGGGGGGCATACAGTTTACCAGCTAAGGAGGTCCCTCTGTTACAAGGAAAACAGAATAATACTAACTTTACATATAATTCTCCACTAAGTAATGCAAATTTCAAAAGTAAAAGTAGTAACCTCCGCTGTATGCTAGCAAATGCATGGAGTTTGTCAGGTAAAATTGGAGACCTAGAATTAATTGCATGCTCTCAAAATTATGATATAATTGGTATCACTGAGACCTGGTGGAATGAAACATGTGACTGGATTGTGAATTTAAATGGTTACACCCTTTTTAGGAGGGACAGAGGGATTAAAAAGGGTGGAGGAGTGTGTTTGTAAGTAAAGCCTGAATTAAAGCCATGCGCTAAAGAAATAACAATAGCTGGCACTGGTGAGGGTGTAGAATCACTCTGGATAGAGATTTTGACTGTGCAAAAGGTAACAAAAAGAATTATCATTGGTGTATGCTATAAACCACCTCGTATAAGTGTCGAGTATGAAGCCCAGCTACTCTTGCAGATACAAGCGGCTTCACAGCTGGGTCAGGTTGTTGCTATGGTTGACTTCAGTTATTCAGACATTGACTGGGGTAATGGGGTTGCTTACAAAACAATATACAATAATAAAGAAAAAAGTTAACCCTTTAGAGTATCCCCCTCCTGCCGTTCTCTTTCAGTCTCTCAACTGCGTGAAAAAAGTTCCAGAAAAAGTGAAAAGATTATATATATTCCAATTGAAACAATATATATGTTTTCTTGTAGAACAGCGCCTAAAGCAAACGGAGAGAGTAGAAAAACAGGAGCATAATAAAGTGTACTATTTTCAATTTGTTAAAACACCCTGTGATGGAAAAATATAAAAATTAAAAAGTGAAAAAAATAAAAAATAAAAAATGAAAAAAATTAAGAATGAAAATCAAAAAGGGTTTAAAATATGTTATTTTCCCTTTAAAATGTGTGGAAGCAAAAATAGTGTTTTCTGAATCCCTCACGAGATTTGGTAAAATTGCCTACTTACAAGATAGTGGCAGTTTAATCACATGTAGTTTTGGTTTCTTGTATTCTCCCCTCCTTTCAGTCACCATTGGGCTCCCAGATAGGAATACAAAAGGTACATAGTGCAATAGCGTTTTATTAAAAAGAATTTTTTTAAAACATTAAAAGATTTACACTCACATTTGTTTGCAAGGTTTTGTCACATATAAGCAAGTCCTTTTTTGGAGATATCACCAGTTGTAAAACAAAGGAGGATATTGTGCCGGCGTCTCTCTCCCTCGTGGTGTTTGCTCCGTGTTCTGCTTGTGACGTCACTTCCGCCTGACGCGTTTCATCGACCAATCGGCTTCCTCAGAGGCATGAACTGTTACATGAAGTAATGGGGTTGCTTAGGCAGAAAAAGCTAGTAGGTTTGTAAATATGCTGAATGACAACTTTTTATTCCAGCTCGTTCAAGAACCTACTAGGAATAACTCTCTTTTGGACCTTGTAAAAACTAACAATACTGAACTCATCTCTAACATTTGTGTGGGTGAGCATTTAGGGAATAGTGATCATAACATGGTCTCCTTTGAGATTCTGTTGCAGAGGCAATTCTATAAGGGAGTAACTAAAACACTAAATTTCAGACTTGCAAACTTTGACAGTATAAGGGCATCTCTGCAACATATTAAGTGGGGAATGCTTTTCACAGGGTTAAACACAGAACAAAAATGGGAAGTCTTTAAAATGATGCTTAATAAATATACTTGTCAGTATATTCCACTTGGAAGCAAGGAACATCGTTGCAAAGCAAAACCTTTTTGGTTCAATAGAAGCGTTGGTGTTGAGGTGGGTAAGAAAAGACGTGCTTTTAAGGCTTTCAAGGTAGCTGGTACAGCCGAAACATTTATAAGGTACAAGGAGGCCAATAAATCATGCAAAGAAGCTATAAGGCAAGCTAAAATTAATATAGAAAAGGATATTGCAGCAAGCAGTAAAAAAAATCCAAAATTATTTTTTAAATATGTTAATAGTAAAAAAATGAAGCAGGAAGGGGTGGGACCCTTACTATCAGAGGGGGGTCAGCTGGTTTATGAAAACAAAATAAAAGTGCAGATTCTGAACTCATATTTTTCATCTGTCTACACAAATGAGGAACCAGTAAGTGAAGGTTTCCTTCTTAATAGTACCAATTCTAGTAATACAACTAATGATGCATGGTTCACACATGAAGAAATTCAAAAGAGACTAGAACATGTTAAGATTAACAAAGGTCCAGGGCCAGATGGTATTCATCCCAGGGTAATTAGCGAGCTTAGCTCTGTGATTGCCAAACCTCTTTACTTAATTTTTCAGGATTCATTGAGATCTGGCATAGTGCCGAGAGACTGGCAAATTGCTAATGTGGTGCCTCTATTCAAAAAAGGATCCGGTTCTCAGCCTCAAAACTATAGGCCAGTTAGTTTGACGTCAGTGATAGGAAAGCTTTTTGAAGGGTTAATAAAGGATAAGATACTGGACTTCATAGCAAATCATAATACTATGAGTTTGTGCCAGTATGGTTTTATGCGTAAAGACTAGACTAACCAGACTAACTTAATTTCTTTTTATGAGAAGGTAAGTAGAGACCACGATTCTGGGATGGCAGTGGATGTGATTTACTTAGACTTTGCTAAAGCATTTGATACAGTGCCACACAAAAGGTTACTGGTTAAATTAAGGAATGTTGGCCTGGAACATAGTATTTGTACCTGGATAGAGAACTGGCTAAAAGATAGACTACAAAGAGTGGTGGTAAATGGAACATTTTCTAATTGGACCAGTGTTGTTAGTGGAGTACTGCAGGGCTCTGTACTAGGTCCCTTGCTTTTCAACTTGTTTATTAATGACCTGGAGGTGGGCATTGAAAGTACTGTTTCTATTTTTGCAGATGATACTAAATTGTGCAGAACTATAGGTTCCATGCAGGATGCTGCCACTTTGCAGAGTGATTTGTCTAAATTGGAAAACTGGGCAGCAAACTGGAAAATGAGGTTCAATGTTGATAAATGCAAGGTTATGTACTTTGGCAAAAATAATGTAAATGCAAGTTATACAGTAAATGGCAGTGTGTTGGGAGTTTCCTTAAATGAGAAGGATCTAGGGGTCTTTGTAGATAACACATTGTCTAATTCTGGGCAGTGTCATTCTGTGGCTACTAAAGCAAATAAAGTTCTGTCTTGCATGAAAAAGGGCATTAACTCAAGAGATGAAAAGATAATTATGCCTCTTTATAGGTCCCTGGTGAGGCCTCATCTGGAGTATGCAGTGCAGTTTTGGACTCCAGTCCTTAAGAGGGATATAAATGAGCTGGAGAGAGTGCAGATACGTGTAACTAAATTGGTTAGAGGGATGGAAGATTTAAATTATATAGGTAGACTGTCAAGGTTGGGGTTGTTTTCTCTGGAAAAAAAGGCGCTTGCGAGGGGACATGATTACACTTTACAAGTACATTAGAGGACATTATAGACAAATAGCAGGGGACCTTTTTACCCATAAAGTGGATCACCGTACCAGAGGCCACCTCTTTAGACTAGAAGAAAAGAACTTTCATTTGAAGCAACGTAGGGGGTTCTTCACAGTCAGGACAGTGAGGTTGTGATGGCTGATTCAGTTAATGCCTTTAAGAATGGCTTGGATGATTTTTTGGACAGACATAATATCAAAGGCTATTATGATACTAAGCTCTATAGTTAGTATAGGTATAAAGAATTTAATTAAAAGTAGGGAGGGGTATGTGTATGGATGCTGGGTTTTCATTTGGAGGGGTTGAACTTGATGGACTTTGTCTTTTTTCAACCCAATTTAACTATGTAACTATGATCTTTCCAGGCCAGGGTGGAGTCCATGACAGTCCAGGATGATAATGCAAAGGCAATTGCACTCTCTGCCCTAGAAAAGTCAATTTTTTTTGGTTTGATAACTAGAAATTTTGCTCTTAATGTTACCTGGAGCTGCTTTTTGCTGCCCCAGGTAACCTGCAAGGTTCACCCACCTGCGGGGTGCTGCTGAACTCGCCTCATTGGTGCATGAAAAACACAAAAGTATGTGTTGATTAAATTAATGTCAAATCTTGCTGCAAAGGAAATATTGCATGGCTATCCAGTAAAAACATCCAGGATTGTGTTTTCCATTTAGTGAAATACAAAGGGTTGCTAGCAACCTAGCGAGCCAATATCTCATTTTAACACTTGGATATAAAGGAACAGTTGTTCAGACGTTTAAAATGACAGTAAATCAGCAATTGCTGTTTTTATATGGGGAAAACATTTTATTATTTTAAAAAAAAGTCATCAGACTAAGCATCTGAAAATACATGGGCTCATCAACTAAAAATAAATATGTGACTTGTGATGAGCAGGGTTTAGGTGTTTTGGGCTGAAATAAAATGTTACTGATAATGTGTGTGCTAGGGTTGGTAAAGGATCCACTCTTCTAAGGGTAATTCCAGATGAGGAGATTCGGGGAGATTTTGTCACCTGTCGACTTATCACCTCACTGAGGCAACTTTGGGCGACGATTGAAAACACATCGCCGCGTGTCCATTAGCGCAGGCGATTTTGCGCTGTAGCCTATGGGGAAAAGACGCTGAGGCAGTTCGGGGAGATAGTCGCGCAAAAGACATGGCGATAAGTCGCCAGGCGACAAAATCTCCCCGAATCTCCTCGTCTGGCCTTACCCTTAGGCAGTGTAGTTTGTTGGTCGAACAATGTCTGTTGATATAGTATCTGTTTTTCTTAGGCTTTGCACTGTACCTACAGAATAAATAGTTCCTATTTGCACATATTTTTGCTCTTGATTTATATCAGCCTAATTGTATTGCAGCAGTAGTAGCCAGTCCTTTATCGGTTGGACTCCTTTCTCATTGATACTGAGCTGTTAATTGTGATTTGTTGTTGTTCCAACATGCAATACCCAATCATGTAGCCTACACAGTTTTTTTTCTGCAGGATCATTTTCCTCTAAACTTCAGATTTTGATCACTTTTCCTCAGTTTGACTGACTGTTATTTGGGTCTGAAGCTACTTCATATATATGTAAGGGCAACCTTATCACTTTGGCCTCTAACTTTATACACTTTTCCTGGTCCACTTTTTGAGCTTTACATTTGTACAACTCTTTCTCCAGCATTAAGTGACAATTAAAATGTTTTACCAGTCAGGGTCAGACTGATCCGGTGGGCCCAGGCCCTCATAGGCCCCCGCTGGCCCAAACCTGCTCCCCTGATTAGTGCTGCGCTGTGCGCACATGTGATCGCCGCTGTTCAGGCATTGTGGGCACCTCACTGCTGTTAGTGCATGCGCGTGGGGTGCATACTTTAAAAGTTGGGATGGGGGGCGCCCAGTGACTGCCAGGAGGGCTCTTTTGTTTGCAGTCCCGAGGGGCACCCAATGATCCAGTTCAATCCTGTAACCAGTTGTAGCTGCAATGTCATTCTTTCTACATTGTATCTTTTCTACTGATCCTGCAGCCTCTCTTCTCTTTCAGCCATGTCAGTTCATTATGCATGATCCTGCCCTTTCAGAAACAGCCAGCACAGCACAATCCAAGTCCTATTGCCTGTCTGAATAGGCTCTATTTAACCCTTACAGTATTCTCCGTCTTGAACACTCACCTTTTGCTCCTATTTCTCTTACTTGGGAGGATATATTGTCATCTCTGAGAAAGTAACAAGCTGCCATGGTAATAAATCAGACATTTTGCACTGCTTTTTTGATTGGAATCCATAATTTATCCTGAATAAAGTGAGTTTTTAAGTGTGAGGAATGAGCAATGTCTTTACCTTTCTTTTAAGAAATCAAATATGCCGCTGAATTGTTCATTGAATCAGCACATTCTCCTTGCATAAGTGCATGCACAATTATGCAACTACTTTGATCTACCAACAGAGATTCATATAGAGAGAAATTCAAAGGTGAATGAAAAAGACCCTAGAAAACCAATCTGACCCCATATAAAAGGTGGTCAACTTCTTGTGAAGAAGAATGCAATGACATCCAGTACCTTTTCAGGTTAAGTTCTACATTTGTTTTTCTTGTAAATTGTAGATTAATTTCTTCTATTACGTGAAGTTCAGCAAAAGAGACATTTTTAAAACATAGGCCCATAGAAACTGTGTTCTCTGGAAAGATTTGAAAAAACCCACCACTCACTGCAATCAATTGTGACTAATTTCAACCATGACTTTTCTTTACAATGATTTTTACCCAAATGTGTAAATCACAATTTGTGTGGGCAAAAAATTTGATAAACTTTTTTTTTCAATTATTTTATTTATTTGCAAATGATAAATCTGACCACCAACAGATAATATCTAGGTGCTTTGTATCCCACATTAAAATGAATAATCCATAAATTTATGCGTATGTCCATATGTAGACAGTGGGACGGTTTAGGTCCCTGGTTGATGTGGAAGGAGAGGGGAAGGATAAAATTAACTATGCGCTTGTCACGCCTCTTTTTTGTTGTGTGTCTTTTGTTTTTTTGGGAAACAAGACGAGTGGCAAATTTTTTAAACAGTTTTGTGAAAAATTTCTCTTTTGAAAATTTATAGCAAAGTTACAGAGGAAGTAAAACACTGGTCTATTAGTAATTTAGTGGTAGTTTCAAGAATACCTATTACAGCAAATAAGGGCTCATCCAAAAGCGTGCTCTAATCTAAAGAAAAATAATTTTCTCATCCCTGCCTGACGTAACTAATTTCAAACCACCTACATATAATTTCAGAAATATAATTTATTGCAAAATATTTTGATATTCCTCCACAAAGTTCCAGTCTGAAGTCTGGTGTGAGGTTGTACAATAATAATGATAAATAATGGAAGAAGTATGAGCAAAATATTTTATTCAGCTAAAATATACCCATTGGATCCATTTCATATATCCAGTCTGGGAAACAGCTCTCAAGTGCTTTTGAGGACACTTCTTATGTATCATTATAAATCAGCAGAGTCCAAGGCCAGTACACTAGAAATAGAGGCATGATGCAGTCCTTTGCTTTAATAAATCCATTTGCTTTTTCCTGTGATAATGAATACAATCAACAGGCAGCCTCATACGTCTGTGCTGAGTATTCTACACAGAGCCCCAAGCGTACAAATCCATTAACACTGAAGCGTTACGTATTAATATAGCAGAACAATGACAATGCCTTCCTGATGAATCGATTCCCTCCCCACTATATACTCATATACAAACACTCAGAGCAACCATTATATCATGATGTCGATTTGTTTCAGGTTTACAAAAGTAGTTCTGCTCAATGGCAATAGAACTGAAATATCAAAGTAGTATAAAAAATAGAATGGAGAGAATTTTGAAAGTATGACCTGGATATGTGTACATTAAAGATATCAATTAATATCAGAAAGTAGAAATGGTCACTAATCAGCAGAACCATTTTTAAAATATTGTGCCCCTGGGAGGGCGGGTGAATTAAATGTTTGTCAAAACAGGGCACCTGCTGCCAGCAGGCAGCATGCCATCCTAGGTGGCCTTGACACAGATCCGGGCCATTCAGAGTCCTTAAAATTAGATATTATTAGGGCAAAATGACATTTTGTTACATCATCGCTACCTTCATAAGAAAGAATTGTACTTGTGTAACGCTTTCTTGGCCTATTCTGCCAATTAGGAGTTAAGGGTGACCAGCTAGGTAGTGAGCATGGGTTACATTGCGAATCCTCACCCAGGGCAGAGCCTTCGCCAAATGGAAGCTTCCCCTTTAAACTGTAGTTGAACTACAACTCACAGGCATATAAGTTCAAAAATAGAATAATGGACGCCAGGAGGTTCTTTAAAAAGGTAAAACAGGAGCAGATTTATTATGCCAGAGGCAAATGACCACAGGTTTACTTACAATAGGTCTGAGGACACAGCATGTGGAATCACTTTGGACAGTAAAGGTTCACAGTCAAACAGATGCGACTCCCAAAGGATATTGCAGATAGGTGTACATCAAATCCCAGTTCAACCGACGTTGCACAGTGAGGGGATCGGGATCAATCAGGTAGGGTTCAGGTAGTCCTTTGCTCACCTACTGCCCTATCAACTGAGGTCCCTGCTCTAAAGGCAAACAGGCCTTGTGGGAAGCTACTTCCTCCTACAATCCTTGTTGGAGCGACAGCTGCTCTTTCTGCTACACCTCTCTGTCTTTCTCTCCTAGAGAGACTATAACAATATCTTACTATGCTAGCTGGTCCTCGTTCACGGGGTTACCTGGTCCCCGACTTAGCACTAAAGGTGTCAGGTCCCTTTAGGGTAAAGGCTTACTGGGGCCTATGGTGATCCCAGGCTCAATGGAGATTCACCTAGCAGCAGCACCAGGAGCCAAAGAGGAAGAGGACACTCCCTGCACAACACTATATAGCAGTGTGGCAGGGGAGTGTCATTACACTCTTTGTCCAATAGGTGTGGGTGTTACACTTTGCCAGTTACAAGGGCTTGGCCCAATAACAGGGGAAAAGAGAACTAATACAAAAAGGTAGGGGATTAACTCTATAGGGATAGGATATCCTATAGGTCCCTACACTTGTATTGTAAAAAGATGTGAGTTATGGAGCTATACTTCCCTAGGTTATTAAAAATAACAGGGGTAAGGAGGTTTATCAACATTTTGATATTTTTTTCCCACAATTTGTATCAACACTTAAAATGAAATACAAAGATGTATGGCTTTGTTGAACATAGTTAATTACTATGCTAAGATCTCTAGGATGGGAGTTTTTATCTTCAGTGTTTCAGATTCAAGTTTTTTTCCACAATTTTATTAATTTGAGTTTTTTTGTATGTTTTAATATATAAGGTGTCATAGGGTGTTTGGGAAACATCACTGTCTTGTGAAAGTGCCATTAAAAGAGTGCATTCAAGCTGCAAGATATGAGATGCAGAGGGATACTCAGCACAGGTAGGGTTAATATCCCCTGGCAGCAGAGAGAGGTGCTACCTGGACATGTAAATGAGCTACCACACCTCAGAGTTCTCCGGACACTGGAGGGGAAGTGGGTGCTGCTGGGAGAGACAGAGCCTTCCAGAAGGGGTCTTGCTGCCAGCAAGAGAGTTCCAGAGGATGGTGAACATAAATCCCTGGTGGGGAAAGAAAGGCTATAGGGAATGAGGCCTCTTAGGGCTGAGATGAGTTTAGGCAGGGCTCCCTCCCCCTGTAGGTGTATTTGCAGATTACCCATCTGTCTGCCCCCAGCCAGGAACAATAGAGATCCACCTTTCGTGGAGGGTGCCAAAGAAGGGGATAGCAGGGAAGAGGAGTTGTCAGATGAGGGGGAATGGGGGATGGGCAACTCCGCCAGCCACCACGCTCCCACACCATGCAGACGCAGCCCCCTCTCGATAGCAGTGTGAGTGCGCATGTGCTGGAGGGGAGGGTGCAGGGGGAGATCGTCGGAGGGGAAGCATCAGAGGAGAGTGCGTAGGAGGGGGGTAGACAGGGGTGAGCATCGGAGGGGAGGGGAGAGGGGCAGATAGGGGAGAGCGCCGGAGGGGAGAGCAGTGAACTTGGACTGGGGGTAGGCAGAAGACAGGTACCTGCCAGGTGCCCCCTTTCCGTTGCACCCTAGGCCAGTGCCTCTTCTGCCTAACCCTAGTTACAGCCCTGAGGAGGAGAGTTGGCTGCAATGAAGGAAGGAAAGAGTGCAGAGACAATAGGAGGAGGCAGGGCCCTCGCGAAGGCAAGGTGAAAGAGAGAGTTTGGAACATCTGGTGCAGCAGTGCAATCAGCACAGAAAGAGGGTGAGGTTCCAAGAGATTTAAGCGCTACGAGGGAAATGCCTATGGGTGAGTTGAATGTACAAATGAATGTATCAGATTTAAACTCTGACTTTGAGGGATCAGACAACTAAAGTGCAGAGTCGGACTGGCCTACTGGGGTATCCGGAAAAAAACAGCTTTGGTGACACATATGTAGGCAGCGTGGGCTGCACTATAATTGAATCACAAATGTTACCGGTAAGTACTTGCCATAGAGCCCTCCACCGCCTGCTTCAATCACTTCCACCCTCAGCCTGCATGCTGAGGACCCTGCTCTGCTAGGGACTGTCTGCGGTGTGCCTCGCTGCAGCCTGCACGTAAATTCTACGTTTCAGGCAGGAGGCAGCCAAGCATTTAACCAGGGTCTGAGTCCCTCCCACATAATTCTAGGTGCGGCTTTAGATTAACCTAGTGTAAGGGCTGCCCTGACAATCATTGGCCCGCCCTGTTCCCTTGCTCCAGTCTCCAGCAGAGCAGCTCCACACTCAGCACATACCCTCTATTGGAAGGAGTCAGTCCGATCCCCCTCTGCAGCACAGTCACATACCTCCCAAAATTTTGGAAGTAAAAAGAGGGACAAAAAATTTTTTTTCCGCACGTAGCGCAGCAATTTTTTTGACCACACCCCTTTCTGTCACCACACCCCCTAATTACCATGTTTGTTTTACAGAAATTTGGCAGGTTATGAAAGTTTGAAAATATTTCTCCTTATCTAAACTGTGTTTTTGTCTCAAAATTGTTACAAAGTAACTTATTTGCACCTGTTGCTCTCTGCTAAAAGCCAATTTAGTGAGAAACTTGGGGGCAAATTCACTAAGATTCGTAGTTGCGCCAGGCGTAACTTCGCCGCACTTCGCCACACTTCGCCAGGCGTAGTTTCGCCAGCGCTTCGCAAATTCACTAAAATCCGAAGTTGCGCTCAGGGGTAGCGTAAAGTTGCGAAGTTGCGCTAGCGTTGATTCGCTAAGTGAAGCGAAGTTACGCTAGCGAAGGCTAATTTGCATACGGCGCCAAATTCAAATTTCAATGGAGGAATACGTATCAGCACTACAAATGGCTAGAAAACTTTCAAAACCTCAAATAAAAATTTTATTTTGCCCTACACATGTGCCCACTGTATAGGTAAGTTGCCATGAGTCAGGAGATGTAGGGGGGAAGGAGGGGAGCCCCAAAAAATTTTTCGATCTTTTTCAGCCTATCACCCATAATGTAGAAAACACGCCAGCGTTTTTTGGGACTTAGAAAATTTTTTAACTTTTTTTGAAGCAATCCCTATCTACTCTATTGCGCTTCGCCTGGTCTGAGGTGGCGAAGGAAGTCTAGCGTAAAAGGTAGCGTTCAGTACACTGCGCGCGTTAGTGAATTTGCTTAGTTACGTCGCTAGTGAAACTTCGCCAGGCGTAAGGGTGCGAAGTAACACTAGCGAAACTACGCCAGCGTTCGTTAGTGAATTTGCGCAGTAACAAAAATGCCAAACGCTAGCGAAGTAATGCTAGCGTTCGGCGCTTCGGCGCTTAGTGAATTTGCCCCTTGGTTTCTTTTTCTGGCTGTTCAGTGCAGAGAAAAGAGGGACTTTCCAGTACAAATGAGGGACTGCGGGTTGAGCTGTCAAAAGAGGGACTGTCCCTCCGAAAAAGGGACAGTTGGGAGGTATGCAGTCAGGTATTTCTGTTATTTCATTGTACCTCCCCCTTGTTTCTCCCCTACGATGCCCCCCTTAAACCACTGCATGTGACCATGAATTTACCATTCCCAGGCATCTGCTGTGTTGCCCTGTGACCCCCTGTCGCCTCTCACCTTCTTCCCGTCTGTCCTCCTCTCTCCCATCGGCAGCAGCGTGTCTGGTCAGCAGAGCACCATTTGTTAGCAGCAACTAGAGATAACATGAAGCTAGAGATGGCAGCTAAATCCTTCTCCCCTTCTCCCCTCTCTCTCTCTGCATTCCTTCCTGCACGGTGTCACAGGAGCTCATGGTAGCTGAAGTTTCCATAGAGATGTAGCGATTTTACAAAGAGAAAGTTATTGGATTTTTAGATTTGACAAGCTACTGTATATAAAATTAGGTTTTAATGATTCATCAGAGTGGCATTTCTTCCTGCGGTATGGGTAAATACAGAGGGTTGAATGCAGGCTGTTCTATTCTATATTGGCAGGAATATTTGTGTATAAATAAATTAAAACAAACTGTTGTCTCTTGATCACAGTACTTATGTTCATTTCACATTTACAATTTCCTACTCTCTATTTTCCTTTAAATATTTAGCAGAGGCGGGCCAGGCTGGCTGGGCGCCCTAGGCAACCCAGCTGGCCAGCTCGCCCCCTCATTCCCCTCATTCCCCTGTAGCTCGATGTGTGCTGACTCTGGCGCACGCATGAATGCCGACGCTGGTGTGCGCATGCGCGACGACACGATTGTGTGCATGCATGTCAACAATGGCACGCATAAGTGCTGTTAGAGGAGCGCAGCCAGGTCTAGGGGTAGGCAGAAGAGGTAGCTGCCCAGCGCCCCTCAATCGTTGCGCCCTAGGCAGCTGCCTCTTCTGCCTACCCCTAGTTCCAGCCCTGATATTTAGGACAAGACCCCAGAACTCTGGCGAGGTGGCGCATGAATGAATCACTTTTAAAAGTGCCAGACCTATACAAACGTTTGGAAACTGCCCTCAATGCATATTTTCACAACAACATATCTAACATTTCTTCTTCCACTATGATCTGGGAAGCCTACAAAGCTGGAGTTAGAGGGCTTTTGATCCAATGGGGATCGCAGCGGAAAAAGACACAGAATTTTGAGATTGCTACTCTGTCCACACAATTAAGTGACCTAATGTTACGTCAATCGGACAATCCCAATATAGACCTAAGAGCACAAATCAACCAAACTCGTACGAAGTTAGATCTAGTTCTCACTCATAAGGCAGAGAAAGCTTGGAAATGGTCCCAACAAAAATTATTTTATCATACCAATAAACCTAGCCGCATGTTCGCGAGGTGACTCCGAAATCGCTTAGACTTTACCTCAATCACTAAACTTAAGACTTCTACCGGGTTCACTACTACTGCGCTGCAGACTATCTTAGGAGAATTTCACACCTTCTATAAAAAATTATATCAAGCCACACCAACTCCCCAACTTCACCAATTTGATTAGTTTTTTCAAGATATTGTGCTACAACCTCTAACCCCCCCACAGCTTCAATCTTTGAATGCAAAAATAACGGTGGAGGCAATCCAAGCAACTATTAAACTATTGACACTTCCTCCTGGACCGGATGGTTTTCCGACATTATATTATAAGAAATGCTCCCACGTCCTCGCCCCACATCTAGCTATAATGTTTAATCAATTGCTCATGGACGATAAGTTACCAGCTCAAACTTTAATGGCCACAATTACTCCGATCCCCAAACCAGACTCAGACTCAACAGATTGCAAAAACTACTGCCCCATCTCTATCTTAAATCTGGATATAAAAATATTGGCCAAAGTTCTAGCCACTCGTCTTAGTAAAATCTTGCCATTTCTGATTCACAGGTATCAAGTGGGGTTTGTTGGGTAGACAGTCCACAGATGCTATAAGTAGACTAATTCTCCTAATAGAAGGAGCCCAAAAAACCTCCACCCCCTCCATGCTCCTGAAGCTTGACATTAAAAAGGCTTTCGATTCTGTAGCATGGCCCTACCTTTACTTTACCCTACAAAAATGGGGTATGGGTGACAACTTTCTGACATGGGTCCACGCTCTATATGACCATCCAACAGCAAAGGTACATATCGGTCTGTACTCCTCTTCCCCATTCAACATTGAGAGAGGGACAAGACAGGGGTGTCCACTCTCCCCTTTGCTCTTTGACCTGGCGCTCGAACCTCTGGCCTTAGCTATTAGAAACAACCCTGATATTACAGGGTTCAAATATAATACCCACCATCATAAACTTAGTATGTTTGCAGATGATGTGACACTGTTTCTGACCCCCCACTTGTATTGCTTCCTAACTTATACAATGTCTTAGATACATTTGGGAATATCTCTGGCCTTACATCGAATCATGCCAAAACTGAGGCCCTGAATATTAACCTACCTAAGGACCTAACCAAGCTGTTAACCCTCAACTTTGAGTTTCTGTGGAGTGCTAAACACATAACAGTATTGGGTGTTAAATTTACTAACTCATTCGACCAATTGTATGCGGCTAATTACCCTGCTATATACCGCAAGTTACGAAAACTTCTGGAGGACTGGCGGAAATATCACATATCTTGGATGGGAAGAGTGTCAAAATGGTCCTGCTACCAAAAATCCTTTATTTATTCAGGGTATTACCTATCCCAATAGTGAAGTCGGACTTACGGAAACTGGAATCCAATATCTCGAAATTTGTGTGGAACAATAAAGCTCCTAGGATGAAGCTTAATACTATGCAGAGATCTACTACCGAAGGAGGCCTAGGTCTTCCGAACCTCTGGAAGTATTATATAGCTGCACAGTTAACTCATCTGTCTGCCATGCATGCCCAAAGCAATGCCTCACTGTGGCAATCCCTAGAAAACTGGTTTGTACACCCTTTCTCAGCTGAGGCTATGATTTGGTCTGTGCTGAAGCATAGGCCATCAACAACCAGTCGTACTTTACGACACTCTCTTAAACTTTGGGATGCGAACGCACCAAATTACTCGCTATTTTCGGCCCACTCCCCAATTGGACCATTTTTCTGTAATCCTCAATTTTCCCCAGGTAACCCAAGCCGCTCATTTCAGTGGTGGAGAGACCACAGTCTTCTACGAGTGAAAGACCTACTCACCGTTAGGGGCCCTGCTACCTTCGACTATTTACGAGAAAGACATGACCTCCCAGAATCAGAGTATTTTCGAGCGACTCAACTCTCGCACTTTGTTGCTGAGAAATGGGAGCACCATCTACCTGAAGCCCCGAGCAAGACCTTTTTTGAGAAATGGTGTATGGATGGAGTGGCACCCGTGAAAGCGATCTCCACTATATTCAGATACATCAACTCCCCTACATCGTTAATGGATGTGCGGTATATTCAGTCATGGGAAAAAGAACTGGGGAAATCTTTGACTGATAAACAATGGAGTAAACT
Organism: Xenopus petersii; assembly: GCA_038501925.1. Classification (NCBI taxonomy): domain Eukaryota; kingdom Metazoa; phylum Chordata; class Amphibia; order Anura; family Pipidae; genus Xenopus; species Xenopus petersii. The sequence goes on along the minus strand of CM076673.1, from coordinate 90,584,739 downwards.
ATGGGACAGCCTAAGGAAATGTTCTAATACAATTTTGCTAGAGTCTGGTTACAAGGTTCTTTTCTGTTGGTATCTCACTCCTAACATATTAGCACTTATGTATCCGAATCTGCAAAATAACTGTTTTCGGGGCTGCAATATGGTTGGTGATATGGCACACATCTGGTGGAATTGCCCTCGAGCAACTAGGTATTGGATTAGGGTGCATAATCTAATTTTTGGTGTTCTCAATGTGAACTTAGTGAAGGATCCTTATGAGGCGCTAATGGGATCTCCACCACAAAACGTTACAATAGCGCAAAGGAAACTTATTAACAACATATTCTTAGCCGCTAGGCTGGTCCTGGCGAGATCTTGGAAGTCCCCGCAAATAAACGTTAATCTGCTAAAACCCAAAATAGATTGGATAATGGTAAATGAAAAGTTAACCAGTATAGCTCTAGATAAGGTTCGCATGTTTCTGAAGATATGGCAACCCTGGATAGACTACAGATATGGTGGAGCTCTTCCCCCTCATTTGCTGACACTCTGACCATCCAGATATAACGTCTAGTTGTTCTGTTACGCCACCAATGGGAAAGATATGATGATGTAGTACACCACCTTCGCTTCAGTTATTTTCCTTTTTTTTTTTTTTTTTATTATTAATCAATATGTATGATTTTAGCTTGATTTTTGTGTTGAACATACTGGTCAATTGTTACACACCATATGACTTAATATAATACATGTTCCATCTGTTCATTATGTATTGCAACATGCTATAAGATGTACATGTCTTACATTCTCTGATATTCTTTGTCTGTAACAAACGACAACTCCTTTCCTTTTCTTTTTGGAAAAATAATAAAAATTTATTGAAAACAAAAATATTTAGGACAAGACAAGTTTCACCATTCGTACTAGATTATGCATGTACTGGCAGCTACCTGGCATCAAAAAAAATATTTAGGACAAGACAAATTTCACCATACGTACTAGATTATGCATGTACTGGCAGCTACCTGGCATCAAAATGCAAAATGACTAAACTACCTTAAAGGGGCAAAACCTAAAATACAAGTTTCCACTCTGTGGGTTCATTCCATCTGTGGGTTTTGCTTTGCTCAATGGAATCTTCTTTTGTTGTTGCTGGGAATGTGGTTGTGTTGTGTGACCAACCATGATGTAGATTGCAGGTCCGGACTGAGAATTAAAATAGGCATTGGCATTTCAGGTACACGGAGGTCCAATCAGCCGACATAGAGTCCCAAACAGCCCCACCAGCCCACTGAATACTGACTTTCTATGGGACCTTATAGCAGCCCCTCTAGTATTTGCCAGAACTCACAGATTGCCAGTCCGGGCCTGGTAGATTGGGAAGGGAAAATGTAGAAAATGGTCGGCTGATGGTTACCATCTGGTCATGTGCTTTCAGAAAGAGCAAGTGCTGCACTATGAAACTGCTATTTTAATTTAATATTGTTATGGCCATTCCAGTTTTTTTCAAACAAAAATGTTAATTTTGATATTAGTGGACACTATTTTGTTCCGGGGGTGGGCCTATGAGATGAGGTTTCCTGTAGGGCCCCAGGCACCCCAGTCCGACACTGCTAAAGTGTGTTCTTCAGGGCAAAGTTATTAGGAAATAATGCACAATGCTTGGTGGTCACAAATGTCAAAAGAAAGAAAACCGCAAGAAAAACTAATCCTTATATAGTATTTAACAGTCCAGAATAATGCAACTTAATGTTAATCTGCTGGCTTTTCTAAAACAGTTACAAAAATAACTTCCATTTAATGCATTATAAAAAAAACCTGGACACCCATGTATGTTTTCTGTGAGGTAACATAAAGATTCACAATATACTAAGAAAAAAAGTGCTCAGCACAGATAATGCCAGCTGCCAGTTGGGTAAATTGGTATCAGATTTGTCAAGCACCTAGCCTCAAGGCCATGTCAGGGCAAAATTGAAATCCATCCTTACATGACCCCAGATGTAATGTTTAATAATGAATCTATTCTGGCTGAGTCGCCTGTCATTACTTGGGGATAAAGCTAATACCTGTCCTTTTTTGAGATAAAAATATTGCTTGGCCTGTAAAGACCCTTGATTTCAAGTACCAGACGGCAATGCCAGTCAGGAACATCAAGGGCAAATAAGGTCTTGAGCTTCATTAAAAGGAGCATTGATTCACGGGAGGAGGGGGTCATTCTTCCACTTTATAGAGCACTGGTAAGGCCCCATCTAGAATATGGCCTCCAGTGCTCAAACAAGACATTATTGAATTAGAGAGGGTGCAGAGAAGGGCAACTAATCTGGTAAAAGGTATGGAAACTCTTAGCTATGAGGAAAGACTGGTTAAATTGTGGTTGTTCATTCTGGAGAAGAGGCGCTTAAGGGGTGATATAATAACTATGTATAAATATATAAGGGGAACACAAAATAATCTCTCTAATGCTTTATTTACTAGTAGATAAGAGAACTGGAAGGGTTTTTTTTTTACAGTGAGATCTGTGAAGATGTGGAAATCTCTCCTTGAATCAGTCGTACTTGCTGATACATTAGATAACTTTAAGAAGGGGTTGGATAGCTTTTTAGCAAGGGAAGGAAATACAGGGTTATAGAAGATAGCTTATAGTACAAGTTGATCCAGGGAGTAGTCAGGTCCATTTTGGAGTCAGGGTGGATTGTTTCCCCCCTGAGGCAAATTGGAAAGGCTTCAAATGGGGTTTTTGCTTACCTCTGGATCAACTAGCAGTTAGGCAGATTAAAATAGAGTTAAAAGGTTACATTTGATGGAGTTGTGTCATGTTTTTCAACCCAACTTACTATGTTACAACGATTAAAATGATACGTTTTCTGATGGAACATTTTCTGCCATCTTCTTAGGCCAGTGACACTGGTCATGCTCATTGTACTCTGAACTGCTATTGAAAATCTAATGTTGGGCATAGAGAGATTAGGAAAACATTTGATTAAAATGGTCACTTAATCCATTGTAATGCAGACTATGGTGGGTTCTGTGCTGCCATATAACCCAAATTGATAGCTATATTGTGAGTCATTCACCAAGACTTATTTATTAAAATATTCAAACTTAGATTTTTGCTAAATCCAAAATGGGCAAATATATCTTTGTACTCAAAATTTTTCCAAATGTTTCCAAAATTGTGCATTTTCTATATAATGTCTGAAAATTGGCACGTTTGCAATGTTTATAATATCAATTTTTCGTGTAGACCCTTGGTGCCCCAGTCTGACACTGATCACACCAATATATTATGCATGCCTGTTTCACAGCATTTCTTATGCTCACATCTGCCTATAATGGATAAATCTGCAGTGGCTCTCTGTTAATCCTATTGCATTGGACTAAATCTCTCACTCTTTATGTGAATATTATTGTTGTGCATAACTGATATGTTACACATTTACTGGGCATCTTTTTTAAACCTTGTAAATGCACCCATTGCCCTTTGCTTCGTTACTCATTATGATACACCAGCCACATAGACAAATCAGTTAAATGAATACTTTATAAGAATTGCCACCCACCATAAACAAAGCATCCCAGTTTCAAGAAAAGCAAAGAGGGGTCTTATTGAAATGTAACAAGCATATGGCAAATAAGTATATTTTGCAATAAAGTGATCTTTGTTTTATTTATAAAAAAAAAACAACTGAGTGTGGGTTTTGCTCTTAATAATGATTAATGTTGCTGCCCCAATATGACTGCAAAGGACCTGCAGGAAGTTTTAGCTGACACAGGAGTGGTGTTGCTCAAACGTGAACTGCAAAGAAAAGCTCTCATTTGCAGGTCCTGCTTCAAATAAACCATTAATAAGTAAATTACCTTTACATTATTACCTAATATAAAAGTCCTCCTTTAAATTCCATTTACTTTGTTACTGAACAGAGTATTTTTTAACAACTTTTCAGTTTAAGATCTCTTTACATTCACTTGAAAGTCTTTCAGTATGATGTAGAGAGTGATATTCTCATTTAATTTACAATTGTTTTTAATTTTTTTTATTCATTGTGATTTATGAGTTATTTTGCGTTTTATTCCACAGCTCTCCAGTTTAAACTAGTTGCTAGGGTCCAAATTACCATAGCAACATTGATTTGAAAAAGAGACTGGAATATGAATAGGAGAGGACCTGAAAGATGAGTAATCAAAAGTAGCAATAAAAATACATTTGTATCCTTATAGAATATGGAGATTTGTTTTTGTAGATGGGTGCGATCCCTATTTGAAAAACTCGGAAAGAGTCAGAAAAAGAAGGCAAATTATTTAAAAAACTATAAAAAGAAATGAAGACCAATTGAAAAGTTGCTTAGAATTAACAATTCTATAATATACTAAAAGCTAATTTTAATCAGCCATAAACAGATAGGATTATCAAATAGCTATTATTGTCCTGTGCATATTTCCTATGCCTTTAAGTAATAGGTTAATTACTAAAATGAATAAAGACCCATATTATGTTTTTATTGCTATAAACTAACCTACTCCATAGGCAGCTTAAAGTGTATTATGTTTATAAATAGCATACCTTGTATATCTGCTGTTTTATGTTGACATACGTAACTGTTGCAACTCAGAAACAATTTGTTCTAAAGAATCAGTCAATCAGAATTCAGTTCCATGTATAAATTGTCCTGAAATAGATTCTTGTGACTCTACATGGCAGAAAGTTATAGTTAGATGCTAAATACAAATTTAAACTTGCAATATGTGTTAATAGTTTGCCCTTTATTCCATTTGCGATCATTCAATTTTAATGGGACTACTGGAAATACTTATGGTAATAAACAAAAGCAATATCTCAGCTGGTTATATTAATAGGAATAAGGCAATGATTATTTTTTAGTAACATTTGCACATTTTAGATATTTAAATAACAAAAACCGTTTGCTTTTGAATCTGAGCTGCATGCTAAGGATCAATTGCAAACAGAGTTAGAGAGCTGAAAAGCAAGAAGTAGTGTTCTGTCCTTTAATGTTAGACATCCCCTTACTCCAGCCTTTATAGATTACATTTTTGGCTAACTAACTACAGGTATATTAGAAATATTTTTTATTTTGTTTTTAGCCAGATTTTATTATTACACTGAACTGTTCCTTTAAGGACTGGTTCCCAAAATTGCACTGCATACTCCAGGGGAGGCCTTACCAGGGACCTATAAAGAGGCACCGCCATCCAAGAATCGAGCTCCCTGCTCACCTTCTCATAAAAAGAAATTCAATTAGTCTGGCAAGACTAATTACGCATAAAACCATGCTGGCATAAACTCATAGTATTACGATTTGCAATGAAGTCAATTCAGATCTTTGTCTATCTTTGCATGTTCTAGTCTTAAGGTGGCCATACACGGGCAGATAAACGTGCCAATATCGGTTGTTTGGACCGATTTGACAGCTTATCTGCCCATGTATGGGGGCTTCCGACGGGTCATCCCGATCGATATCTGGCCACGATATCGATCGGGAAGGTTGGATTTTTACCCGACCGACCCGTCGGAGCCGCTTGGCGCATCGTAATTCGATCGTTCGGCCATACGGAGTAATCTATTATAAGTAAAAGCAATGAATGGTCACATTGAGACAGATCCTTCAAAGACATTGTATTATGAATCAAATGCATTGACTGCAGGCTAATTGGTCGGGACTGTGCAAATGGCTGAGGAACTGATACATATGTAGAATCAAATTTTTGCTTGGCTCAGTTAAATTTTTCCTATTCCATTAGCGTATTAGTAGTTAGCAGGTGCTCTGTAGCCATTATAGTCTATAGATGCAACTCTAATAAGCTAATGCAGAGTAAAAACTGCAAGTTAAAGTGGAAAATACTTATTAGAAATACATTTTAGACAATTAGAATACAGCTAAAATTATCCTTCCAGTTTCAGTTGTTTCCCATTACTGATCCCCCAGGTTTGATATAAATAAATACATTTTTGAATGTTCCTCCTAACCTCCAGCAAAAAGTGTTTTAGTACCAGGGGCATAGATATGACATGATTCCATCATATTTTGGCAGACTATGCATGACTTTTCTAGGAGAATTTTCTCATTTGATGTGTCCACATTCGCCTGTGGGTTTGATGATGAAGAAAAGCAAACACTAAGGGGCACATTTAGTAAGCTCGAGTGAAGGATTTGAAGTAAAAAAACTAAGAATTTTTTTTTAGGGTACTTCGACCATCGACTAGGCTACTACGACCTTCGACTTCGGTTCGAACTAAAAATCGTTTGACTATTCGACCATTTGATAGTCGAAGTACTGTCTCTTTAAAAAAAACTTTGACTACATACTTCGGTAGTTTAAACCTACCGAGGTACAATGTTAGCCTATGGGGACCTCCTACTTTTCTAAGGTTTTTTTTTTGATCGAAGGAAAATCCTTTGATCGATGGATTAAAATCCTTCAAATCGTTCAATTGTAGGATTTGCGATAAATACTTTGACTTCGATATTGAAGTCAAAGGATTTTACTTCGAGGATTTATTAACCCTTAGTAAATGTGCCCCTATGAAAGCAAAATAAGTTTTTAAAGTTGCTATCCATGAAATGTTTGTCTAAATAGAAACTGGTCATTGATACACATTCATTGTTACACTTTGGTAAAATGTCCTTACAATACCCATAATGGGGCTGAGCACCATGTAAATGGCCCACTTTTGGTACAATCTTAACAAATCAATACTTTTTCCACCATCTGGTAAATGTAGTAGCTCACTGCAAGGTGCTCTTCTCTCTAACAATAACATTTTCCCTGGGCTGGCACTTTTCTATCAGTAAAAGAAATTTAACCGGCTTTGTGAATTTCTATAGCAGCACCATGCTATCTAACCTCCACCTCCCAGAAATCTCTTGCATAGACCTGCATATGCACATTATTTTGTTATTGTTATGCCTATAAATATATTCCTTTTCAAATCTGTAATTGATTAAATAATCTCTATTACCTAGCATTTGAGTACAAATATGCACTTTCTTTTCTTTAACATTAAAATCCAGTATAGAAATTGAATAAACTGCAGTGGTTTGCATTGATGGCAAGTAATGGCCATGTTTCAGCAAGACTGGACAAGCCCTCCCATCAGACACAAGGTCATGAAAGATGCTGAACAAAGGCTTAGAGACATACTAAAGCAAATTATGGTAACAGTATGACTACCAAGGTGTAAATTGAACAACAGCTAATGGTAATTGAATTTTGATGGAATCTACATTTGGCATAGGTTTGTTTATCTGGTTTACTGCAAAAAAATATATTTTAATATTAGCTTCTAATCAGGCATTAGAAGGTAAGCTATTGTAGTTAGCAGTGACTTGTGCTACAAACAGGTGTTAGCACTGTTCTATAAAAATGTTGAGCACTATTTTTCAAATTGCCATTATGCCAAAATATTTTTTTAAAATGCTGCAATGTTGTACAAATAAAGGAGCAAATGCATAGTTTTGTTTACTTTGCATTTCTTATATGTATTTTTTGTTTTAAGGAAATTTAAATGTAGGGCATAGAAAGAGACACTGGGGGGTATTTACTAAAATTTTTTCTTACTATATAGAAATTTTTTTTTTACCAAACCCAAATCCCCTTAATTTACCAATAAATCTGATCAAAAAAGTTGATACAGGAAAAAGTCACGACAAAATCTTGCATCAATTTGAATCTTTTAACTTTTTCAAATTGTTGCCGAGAAAACTCGATCTTAACGATTGTCGCATTGACAACTCAAATTTACTGGATTATCAAACAAAAATCTGAGAAAACAGACCACAAAACATGTTGCAGTAGTTAAAGGGGCCATCTGCCATTAACTTATACATTATTTGAATTTTTAGCTGGAGTATTTTTTCGGATTCTGATTTTTAGCAGCTTCAGAGCATAATAAATATCATAAAATGTTTTTCCCCTTTAAAACTCAACCAGAAATATTTGAGGCTTCATAAATAGGCCCCTAAATAATACAAGTGCTGAGAAAAAGAAGGGAGCAAAGGGAGATTACTGAAATTTTACATTTTGTAGAAATACTGTATGTACTACAATATGTTATCGTTTGTTTCTAATGCAGTGGTGTGGTTCCTACACACCAAAACTTTCTTTTCACAAATGATGCATTTTTTTTGTCAAATCTGAATAATGTGAATTTTGTTTTATATTTGCCAAATCTTTTGTGTAGCATTCTGTATTCAACTGAAACAAAAAATTCAAGGATTTGTATTCATCTGTACTGAAATAGTTTAGAATTTATTCCATGAATGATATCTTAGAAAAACACTTATTTGCTCTAGACCAGTTAATATTTCCATTCATATCTCTATACAGCAATCCAACTATATAATATACTTTCAAATTGAATAATAGATGATCTTATGACGAGTGACATGAAAATATGTTACATCCAGCCCACAGACCTTCAGTTACACAGCTCACTTCTTGATAATTAGTAACTATTAAGTTTTGTACTCTGGGATGCCTTCTACTTCAATTTGAGCTGTTTCATGTAGAACAATTTACATTTATCATCCTATAGCAGGGGTCCCCAACCTTTTTTACTCGTGAGCCACATTCAAATGTAAAGAGTTGGGGAGCAACACAAGCATCAAAAAGTCCCTTGATTTGCCAAATAAGTGCTGTGATTGGCCATTTGGTAGCCCCTATGTGAACTGGCAGCCTACAGGAGACTCTACTTGGCAGTATACTTAGGTTTTTATGCAATTAAAACTTGATTCCAAGCCTGGAATTCAAAAACAAGCACCTGCTTTGAGGCCACTGAAAGCAACATCCAAGGGGTTGGTGAGCAACATGTTGCTCACGAGCTACTGGTTGGGGATCACTGTCCTATAGGGACAAAGCAGCCCATGACCTTGGTTGTTGTTGTTTTCCTTACAAACCAGTGTTTTCCAACTTAGCTATTTATTATGATAGCAATGTAGTCAGGTCTAGAAACAACCTTGCTGTACTAATTAAGCCTCTGAACTGGGTGCTAAACTGTGTTCTAAAAATGTGTCTTAAATATTTTGTAACCGGTCTTTGAGTTAAGAATAGAAAAAAAAATCAATCTCCTTTACAATAAAAGGCGTGATAAAACTGAATTGACAATGAGTTACAGTAAAATGTGCCGGACATTCTGAAAGTAGCACATGTACAAACCACATCCTGCTAATGCATATACAACACATTATCAAACATTCTTCTCCTTAGTCATACATTTATTTCACATTTCACAAGCTCTAAAAATAGAACCAAATCAACTGCAGAACATGTGTTAACACCACAGGGGACATCTGTAATGAAAAAAGTGCCAAAACCTCTAATACATCACTTCTGACTTCATTTTGTTATGTCTGTATGTGGTTTTTGGTATCTGTGTATGTGTGTGTATATATATATATATATATATATATATATATATATAGCCAAAAGGTTTACGTTGCCTGGGTGCAGTATCATCAGTTTCAAATCTCTATCCATTCAAGTAAGATCCACACTCACAGGTCTTAAAAAAACATGAACATTTTTATTGTTGAAAAAGTAACGTAAAAGGTAAAGATTTGCTGTGAGAATGCCATAAATACATACATTGGCGGGAAAACAGCAGGGATACAGATGACGTTTCATCATCATCATCATCACCAATTTGCGACTACTATTTAGACATCACACATTAAAAACAATTAGACTTAAAATATATGCATAGCACATATACAGACTATCACAATTGATAACATCCTAATTCAAGCCCATCTACCCTAGTAATACAATCAATATATTATGCAGCATTGTTTCTTTATATTAATCTTGTGGTTACTTCCTACTTCATTGTTAACGCCAGTCCACTATGTTGCCTATGTAACAAAAGTATCAAATATTTGAGCTGTGTCAAATATTTGAGCTGAGTCTGCCCTGAAGATCACTCCATCCCGATCATTATACTGAATTTATTTAGTTTGGTATTCAGCACTACCCCTTTGTGTGCAGCACTAATCCACCTTTGACATATTATGGTTTCTAAACCAATAAATCTACTCCAAGCATTTGTAGCAATGCTCACTGCCCGTGTCTCCATAATACATCAATGACCTATTAGCATAAATGCTCCGCAATCTCTTGTGCACCAGTGATCTCTCCCAAGAAATCTACATTAGAAGGGTGTTGATTGTTCCTTCCACGTGTAGATGTTCCGAAACCAACCTCTGAACTCCCTGGCATGTGTCGTATTAAAAGACCTGCAGTCCTGTGCTCCTTGGGTCAATTAAATAAATGATGTTAAACTCCCTAGCATGTGTCAATGTTCCAAACCCTTTCGGTTCTATACCCTTTGATGAATAATACCGACGATCTAATAAGTATTAAATCCCCTTAATTATGCAAATCACCCTGTGCAGTGTTTATCCCTTCTACCCCCCAGAATCATTTACCCCCCAAATTATGTAATTATATAAAAACAATTACTTCGGAATTGGATAGTTAACCCTACACAATTTAAATTGATATTCCAGATTTCACTTAATAAATCTAAGCACTATCGTGATAATAATTTGTACATAATATACCCGAGTGTGTGTATCCAAACCCTCAAACAAAGTATGAAGTAACGCTTGCAATTTTAATTACATTCCACCCATAATGTTTTAAGGAGGTAGTGGCACTTACTAATACATATTTTGAAGGTAGAGTTTCTTCAGTTTAAATACTGGCTGTGTATGTCAGCTGCTGGATACCGTACATTCTATATGCCAGACAAGTCACAGGAATGGGTGAGCTCACATGTGCCAGAATTTTCTTTTCGTTAATCATTGAGGTCTATGTTGCACTGAGTGTCAAAATCCAGACTGCCTGTTCCAAATATAGTGGCTGTTGGATTCAATTCACAGGGTATCTAGTCTGACTACAAAAAGTACCTGGCATTTCATAGAAATGTGTCAGAAGACCCTTAAAGTGCTAATATATGCACATAAAAATAAATAAAATGTGATTTTTTAAAAACATTTTTAAACACGGCCAGTGACCCAATTCATACAAATGAATTGCAACTGGAAAACCTTTTGGAGAAAGAAAAGGAAGACTGCAAATGCTATATGGTAAGAAATACCTCACTTTCATGAGAAATCCAGCATAGTCCACATGCACTGGTCATTGATCTAATTGGCTAAATCAAACCAGCTAATCAGAGGAAGGATATGCAAATGAAGAAGGCACATGCAATAGAGATTAACACCTGCACTTCCTGGATTGAGTTTGTGAAGTCATTCCCCTGTAGGCAGGTTGTCAGCAGTAAACCCCTGGATAAGGCAGAAAGCAGATTTAACCACTGCAACCTTTCCAGGTAAATATCTTAGAAATGATGCATTTTTATTAATGGAAACTAATTGCTAACATTATTTAAATGTGTAAATCTGTCTATTTCATTACGTTGTTTAAAGGTGAACATCCTCTTTAATTATTATGCTTTTTCTTTTTTTTTAGTTGAACTCAAGAAGCTGCTTGTTTGTTGAGTGGTGAAACATTTTCAAGATTACTTAGCAAGTTCAGTTTCTTAGGACTGCTAGATACTGCTAAAATAGTCAATACACTCAGAATGCCACCATTTTAATTGTGATAGCAGTGCAGGACTTCCACAATTTTTTTTATTTTATTTAATATACTTCCATCTAGACATTCTAAAAATATAAAATAATTATCCATTGGCATCCATCAAAACTCTGAGATATTCCATGACTACATAAAGTTGCTTGTCTAAAAACCAAGTGCTTTTAATGCAGAATAAGCTACTCCAATGTGGCTTCTTTATAAAGGTATATTTCAAATCATAGTTATGGCTCATTTGTGTTATAAACATAACCTGTTTTTTTTCAGGTTAATAGCACCAACAGCTGCCACTTTCTAAAGCATTTTAATTTTCAGTTGTATTTAAGGAATAAAGAGCTGGCATATATTACTGAATAGTGTGTAAGATGCCTGGTAGGTGCAGCAATGAAAACAGCACACCTAGTAGATGCTATTATGCCAGAGGATTTATAAAAGGTGATATTTGCATCTTTAATAGTACATGGTTACAGTGTATATATGCAAACCAAATTCTTTTTTGTTTTTAGAGTTTCTAAATATTCCTTGTCTTCACTAAAGATAGGAGTTGCTTGTGTGTAAGTGTAATTTAGGGGTGTACAGGTGCCACACTAGATAAATAGTGTTATACAAACTGTTCTAAAAGGTCGTTTTAACAAGAAATATAATTTTTTTGTCAAATATTGGTTGTCCCATTCAATAGTCTATGTTCATAACATTGTGATTTGTGCCCAGGTTAGATACATTATGAGTACAATTATTCAAATATGCAGCTCAGTCAAAGCAGGTGCAGATAACAGGAAATTCCAAAATAAAATTCATTAATTCAGTCAATTAAATCAGCAGGCATTAATTATGTGAGGCATGTTGTTTTCAATGTGCCAGTGGGTATGTGATCTTGTTACTCATTCATACATACATTTGCATTTTTGTCTCTGGAGAACACAGCAAGTGCAGTTTGTACTTGGGATGGGGATTGATATAATTTTAACCACTTATTTCCAACATGGTGTAGAAATGTTCTTCCAGTTCTGCAAAATCAAAGATGGTAGTGAAGGTGAGCAGATAAACTCATCCACTTTCTATTTATTCCTATGGGATTTTTAGAAGCGTATTTGTCAATGGGTAAACGTTAGTCATTTGATAACTACCCTTCTAAAAATCCCATAGAAATTAGAAAGTGAATGAGTTTATCTGTGCTGAGAACATCACAAACCTGCCCTTAAAACAAAAAACATTTAAAAAGAATATGCATAAATGGGCCTGTATGCAAAAGTCTTTTATATTTATACAGTTACTCTTCTATGATATTACAGCATACCAATTGCTTTTTAATTGACAGGAGTAACTCTTTTGCTTGGAATTATTATTACCAAATGTTTTTACAATAGTAAAATACATACTCCTGACAATAAAAATACATGTATGATATCGAACGTTAAGCTCCACAGTTTGCTTACTCTCATTATCTGTGATACTGAACGATTGGCCATACAGAGGGATGGGCTAATATCTAACTCTTCTAACACACCAATATCTAACTACTTCCTGATATATATTTTTATTTAATTTAACAACTTCTTGCTTTTCTTCCAAGTAATGCCAAATTAGAGCTTCTTGCTCTGTCAGAACAATTTAACTCTGAACTCTAAAAAGCCATTAGCTCAGTAACAATACACAAACCAACCTATACAACTGTATCTTTCATTTTGCACTGTAATGCTGCTTGCTGGCAACAAGTCTAGCACTCAACACCTGGCTTTCTCTGGGGGGCACAAATGTGGAGCTATCATATAGAAAGGTACAGTCAATGGTTAAGGTAACTGATCTTGAAGTGCAGGTTGATTTCTCAATTTATTCAAAGGCAGCTTTGGATGAGACATTGTTTTGGGGTATACACGGGGCAGTAACTATAAATTACTATTACTATCTGATAGCAAAATGTTTAAAGGCGAACTAGAGTTTAACTAAAGCAGGCTAAAAATGTTGTACAGTATGTTTGGGGCTTCTTGATCAACCCAAAGCAACCACAGCCCTTTAGCAGTAAAGACCTGTGCCTCCAAAGATGCCCCAGTAGCTTCCCATCTTCTTCTCTGTTGATTTACTACACATGCTCTGTGCTGCTGTCACTTAATGAGCTTAGGGATCGACACTCAATACACAGTAGACATAGAATATAAATGTCATAATATAAGGCTGATTATAAATTAATATAGCTAATTAGTACATGACAGCACAGAAACCAGTGCAACTAGCATCAGAATTTAATATTCAGCCCTGTAGCATCAGCTTATATTACAGGCCAACCTCATTTTCTGCTTGATAAGTTGCAACAACCCTTAAGTTCAGCTTCTCAACAGCTACTTAGAACCCACTGAGCATATGAGTGTCACAGACACTTTCCAAGGTGGTGACCCCCTGTAACAAATTTGAAGTCCTGGATCATTGCTGCTATTGAGAAGCTGAAACTGTAGGCTGGTGCAATAAGTTCATTATATAAAATATGGCATTTTCAGGGTTTAGTTCTTCTTTAAAGCACTCTGCAGTTCTGTCGGATTATTACTTGTTTCACAAAGTATTTTGAAAGTTTCACAAAGTATTTTGAAAATGAATATTGATGGGGCCACGTGGACCCTCAACATTCTAAGTCATCGAGCAATTGCTGGGTCTGCTTCTGCTATTGTTAGGCCCTTGGGCATAAGTATTTAATGTAACTTAATTAATTCATAACTGCACGCATTCATAGCTGCTTCACCATTGGTGAATATTGAAAATGTTTCAGTTGCCTTTACAAACTCTATACCAAGGGAGCAAAGAGCCTGTTTAAAGTCTAAGATTACACTTATATCAGCACTTATTAATATTGGCCAAGAGAATTTATAACTTTATAACTTGCCCATCTCCTTTCTTCCTGTTGTTTAATGATTTGTCATTTTTCTAGTTTTGGTGTTTCATGGATTTAGCATTGGATTAATATGGAGGCACATTTTTCTAAGAATGGAGCACAACTGGTTACAGTTGCACTACACCCTGCCTCCACCCCACTGTGAGGGCTTACCCCTGAGAGAGAGGGCCTCATATGTGGTATAACCCCACACAGATAGTATCTTAAATTGACCACAGTAAAGTCTGTTTACTATAGCGCTACACTAGTATCATAATCATAATAGTTTCTTTCTGCAAACCATGATCAACACCACAACACTCTAGGGGTACTGAAATATTTCAGAAGAAGATTTGTACTATGTATGACACAGGGGCTATGTACCATCATAAACATATTTTTGTTCTTTGCCTAGGCTGCAAAAGTCATAACTGTACTGCAAGTAAGACACTGAGTTTGAAAGTGAAATATGTCATACCGTCATCTTAATCAGCTGCAGCATTTCAATTTTCTCAGTTTGTTTCCACAACTGTAATGCCATTGGGTATAGGTGATGTGATTGGTCCTGAATCAAACACATACAAGTTACAAGAAGGATTAGAGAGATTTGGATGGCAGTTTGAGCATGTGATATTGTTGGACCACTGCCTTTGCCTGTTGTGCAGCTAAACATTAATAAGAAATAGACTTCAAGCTAATCACAGAAGGTCACCTTGAGCTAGTATTTATTTATTTTTATTATAGACTGAATCAAAAGAATTGCTTCTATATATCACCTTAACATACTATCACTGTTATCTATAACCTAATTCAACAGTTTGTGTACTTATGTACTGACAGGTATGGACTTACTTACTATATACTACACGGCATTTGTAATGGCGGATAACACATTAACAAGTGAGGCAGTGGGTGTAGATTTAATGAGGAATGCAGGGAAGGAGATACTGCAGTGGTCTAATTCTAAGAGGCTGCAGAAAGCCCGTACTGTGTTTACATAGTAACATAGTAACATAGTAAGTAATGTTGAAAAAAGACACATGTCCATCGAGTTCAACCTTTTTTTTCTCTTTTTATTAACTACCTATCTGCCAGTTGATCCAGAGGAAAGCAAAAAAAACCCATCTGAAGCCTCTCCAATTTGCCTCAGAGGGGGGAAAATTCCTTCCTGACTCCAAAATGGCAATCGGACTAAAAATCGGACGGAGGAAAGAATCAGTTTCATCAAACGGAAAAGACCAGAAAATGAAAAAGAGGTGCAAGAAGAGGAAACAAGCATAAGAAAAGGGACCAGATCCAAGATAGGAAGAGACAGGAACCCTATGAAGAACAAATAGATTTTAAAGAAAACATCACTAAGGACTTGGTAATTAATTTATCTAAATGTACATTGACTGAGGGTGAAAAGACTCTACTAAACAAGGGTTTGACATTCTGTCCTTCTGTACATTTTTCTTTAATTGACACCATTGTTGATGTGAATAGGCTCACTAGATTGTTAGATTTAAAGAGATTTTTCAGCCCTAAGGATAGTATCCAAAGTGAGACATTAGATGAACAGGATATACAGAATTTTTTGACACAAGACATATTAGAAGCAATAGGGCAGATGAATGAGAGTACTGAGCAGACCCGACACTAACACAGAATGATGAATTCACATACAAAAATGTGGTACATACTGATTTAACGACTAAATCACATTTCAACCCACTAGGACATAGAGGTCCATTTGTAGATAGATTTTATGATCTTGTTGTTGGAGATTTGAAAATCTTGGCTAGGGATTTGGAACAATTGGAACAATTGAAACAAATTATGAAAAATAACAAGAAACAAAAACAGGCTTTGAAATCTCGAATAACAAACCAGGACATAGTGGTGAGAAATTCAGACAAGGGGGGCTCTATTGTTGTACTAGATATGAGAGTGATATTTTGCAACAATTGAATGGTCATAATAATTATTTGAAGTTGGATGCAGACCCGATCCCATGTTTCCAAGAGAAGGTATGCAGTTTACTTAAAGGGATATTGTCATGTAAAAAATAGTGCAGCTCCAGCAGAATTCTGCACTGAAATCCATTTCTCAAAAGAGCAAACAGATATTTTTATATTCAATTCTGAAATCTGACATGGGGCTAGACATTTTGTCAATTGCCCAGCTGCCCCTGGTCATGTGACTTGTGCCTGCACTTGAGAAGAGAAATGCTTTCTGGCAGGCTGCTGTTTTTCCTTCTCAATGTAACTGAATGTGTCTCAGTGGGACATGAGTTTTTACTATTGAGTGCTGTTCTTAGATCTACCAGGCAGCTGTTATCTTGTGTTAGGGAGCTGTTATCCGGTTACATTCCCATTGTTCTTTTGTTTGGCTGCTGGGGGGGAAAAGGGAGGGGGTGATATCATTCAAACTTGCAATACAGCAGTAAAGAGTGATTGAAGTTTATCAGAGCACAAGTCACATGATTTGGGGCAGCTGGGAAATTGACAATATGTCTAGCCCCATGTAAGATTTCAAAATTTAATATAAAAAAATCCGTTTGCTCTTTTGAGAAATGGATTTCAGTGCAGAATTCTGCTGGAGCAGCACTATTAACTGATTCATTTTGAAAAAAAATTTTTTTTCCCATGACAGTATCCCTTTAAGTATGGTAAGAGTATGGGAATTTTGAATGATAATGAAATGGAATATATTTGGGTGGAATATCCTAAGATACCCATATTTCATTAAAGTTCATAAAGACCCCATACAACCAAAGGCAAGACCTATAGTAACTGGCATAGGCTCACTCAATGAGGGCTTGAGTGAGTATGTTGACAAGCTCATACAACCAATCGTGACTCATTTACCTTCATATTTGTGAGATAGTAGTGATGCTATAAATAAAATGAGTAATATTGGATGGGAACAAGATTACTTGTGGGTAACTATGGCTGTCACGGCTCTGTATTCTTCAATTAGACACACAGATGGACTGCATGCATTACAGTTCTGGCTGAGAGAGAGTGGCATGTACAATGAAGAACAAAATCAATTTATTTTAGAAGCCGTTGAATATCTACTGAATTATTTTATGTTTAATGGTACTTGGTAATGGTTAATGGTAAAGCGTTTTGCGCCCTCATATGCTAATTTATTCATGGGATGGCTAGAGAAGTGTCATATACAGAATATACCACTTTTTACCAATGTTAGAAGATACTATTGCTACATTGATGATTTGATATTGATATGGGATGGTACCAGTGCTTGAATTGGGTTTAAAAAATGTTTTTAGGACACGCCCACATGTATTGGCCACATCCCCTTTTTAATAAGCCTCGCCCACCAACATTTCCATGTTTATTAAAAATATTTTTTTAATATTGCAAGAAATATATAGAATCCACTATTCTGTTTTATGCCTAACCATAAGTATGCCCCTTTAGCTACAGTCTGCAAGGATGTAATGTATAAAGGCTAGAGTGATTCAATGACTAATAGCTGGAACACTACTTCCTGCTTTTCAGCTCTTTGTTTCCACCGATTGGTTACCAGGCAGTAACCAATCAGTAACTTGAGGTGGGGCCACATGGGTCATATCTGTTGCGTTTGAATCTGAGCTGAATGCTGAGGATCAATTGCAAACTCACTGAACAGTTATGTCCCATGTGGGCCCCCTTATAGTCACTGACTAACTCAGAGTTATAGAGCTGAAAAGCAGGAAACAGTGTTCTGGCTATTATGTTACACATCCAGTCACTCCAGCCTTTATACATTAGCAGATGACACTCAGTACAGTGACACCATGCCAGAGGTGGTAGAGTTAAAGGGGATCTAAAATAAATTTCTAAAATGCATAAATACGTTCGTAGCACTAAATAAAACACTTTTGTAATGTATGTCTGTCTGTCTGTTAAAATCTACTTCAAAGTTCAGCGGCCACTGGCCGTCCTGCTCACTAGTGATTGGTGGACTGCCCCTTCGATGCTTAAAAGATAGATAAGGGTCAGGGGTGGTGTAACCCTTATATTTACATGCTTGTTGAGAAATGACAGCAATCTCGGAGCGTCAGCGTGTTTCTGCGGCTTTCTCTTCTCTTTCTTGATTGCGATCTAATTCAAAGTTCAACAGGCCGTCTTACTCCCTCACACTCTGAGATTAGTCATTTCTCAACAAGCATGTATATATATAAGGGATAAACCACCCTTGAGCCTTATCTAGCTTTTAAGCATCAGAGGGGCAGCCCATCAATCACTAGTGAGCAGGAGGGCCAGCGGCCACTGAACTTTGAATGAGATTGCAAGCAAGAAAGAGAAGAGAAAGCCGCAGACACAATTACATGCATCTCAAAGCAGGTACAAAATCATATACATTACAGACATCATATACATATATAGTGTTTTATTTAGTGCTAGGAACCTATTTATGCATTTTAAAAAATTACTTTAGATACCCTTTAAAAGTTGCAGGCAGTTAGCATAGCTGTAGCTCACCCAGTAGTGATAAAGCATGAGGACGAGTTGTTGCACATTGTGCTTCCTATGCCGGGACAATTGGGATATGGAAGTGTCCCTAGGTAAGGGCATTGCATTGGCACACGCTGAGCTAGTTGCAGGACTTTTTGCTTGGGGCTGCTCTGCTGGATGTGTTTGCCGAATAGGGAGAGCGGCTGCTCAAGTGGACTCCTGTTATCGCAATAAGAACAGTTTGATCTCACCGGCCAGGCCCTATCGGATTGAGAGTGCTGCACACACAGCATCATTACTGCTCCACTTCTTCCAGTCATTTTTGTGGCCCTGTACGGAGCTTTGAAAGCTCCAAAGAAGTGGTGGTGGTGGTTTGGGCAATGGCACCTGGCTGCCTTTTACTAAAAATGAGCGAACACAGCAGCGTCGCAGACACAAATTCGGTCACCCTCGACCCAGAAAGTACAGGAGATTGCAATCTGGAGGGAAAGTAGTACAATACAGTAGTAGTAAGAATTTGTTTTTTTAAAGGAAAACTATACCCCCCAAACAATGTAGGTATCTATTAAAATATACTGAGTAAAACAGCTCATGTGTAAAACCCTGCTTCATGTAAATGAACCATTATCATAATAATATACTTTTTTAGTAGTATGTGCCATTGGGTAATCATAAATAGAAAATTGCCATTTTAAAAAATAAGGGCCGCCCCCTGAGATCGTAAGATTCACTGTGCACACATACAAACCACATGTAAGGTCACATGAGCCAATTAACAGACAGAGTTCTGCCTTTTGCTTCCTCACTTCTTCCTGTTACAGTTAGTGTTGTATATCTGGTATAGGTCAATCTAAAAACAACTGGACTTGCTGAGTAATCAATGAAGACGTTTCACTACACATCCGAGCAGCTTCTTCAGTTCAACTGACTTGTGTGGGAAATTCTCAGCATATAAACTCTTCCACTAATCCATTTACAATGGCACATTGTAACTCTTCAAAGAGGTGACATCTGAAGAAACTCACAGAGGTGTTGATTCTGTGTAGTTGTGATAGGATTATCCAATGTGTCATGCAACTCCTAGATACAGGTGTTACTTGTGAGAGTTGCATGAATGGATGTGTGAAGTGTTCTGAATCCGCCGGGGTACAGATGTTAGAACAGCATTGTATGTAGCAGACAGGTGGTGTCGAAGGCCCCCACCTCTGTTCAGAGATGGTCTCTCCACCTTGACATGAATCGCCTCTTTCACGTTTGTGTTCCAGTGGATGGTGGGAATCAAACAACAGATATTGATCCGTATGAGTGGGTTTCCTGTATACTTCCGTCTTCAAGTTACCCCCCTCTTGGATACATATCAAACAGTCCAAAAAAGCAAGTTTGTTCTCATGGACATCTTCCCTTGTGAACTTGATGTTATTGTCCACTGAGTTAATGTGTTCTGTGAAGGCCGCCACTTCATTGGATCTGATTTTAACCCAAGTATCATCCACATACCTTAACCAGTGAGTCGGTATAATTCCCTGGAAAGTAAGTAAGGCCCTCCTTTCCACTTCCTCCATGTACAAGTTTGCTACAATGGGAGAGACTGGAGAACCCATTGCACAGCCATGTTTCTGTCTATAAAAAAGGTTCTTGTACTTGAAGTATGTGGTGTTAAGGCACAAATCTAGCAACAAACAAACTTGGTTGGGACTGAGCTTCGTTCTGCTGCTGAGGGTGTTATCATGTTGCAGTCGATTTCTTACAGTCTCAATCGCATCTGTAGTAGGTATACATGTGAACAAAGAAGTGACATCATATGATACCATTGTTTCTTCTGCCTCTAGTGTAACGCCGTGAATCTTGGTTACAAAATCTTTGGCATTCTGGATATGATGCACTGTATTGCCTACCAACGGGGCTAAGATGTTAGCCAAGAATTTTGCAATGCTGTATGTTACTGAATTTATGCTGCTGACAATGGGTCTTAGTGGGGCTCCTTCCTTGTGTACCTTGGGGAGTCCGTATAAGCATGGTGTGGCTTCCCTGGGATACAGACGGTGGTATAAAATTCGATCAATTCTTTCTCCTTTTCAAGTTGTTGTAGGCAACCGATCACCTTTTTCTTGTAACCACTGGTTGGGTCTTTCCCTAAAGGTTCATATGTATTGCTATCACTGAGCAGAGTGGTTATCTTGCAGTCATAGTCAGTTGTGTTGAGCACAACTGTGCATCTCCCTTTATCTGCTGGCAGGATAGTGATGTTCGGGTCCTTACTCAGAGAGCTGAGTGCTCTCCTCTCTTCTGTAGTAAGGTTAGAGGGAGGTGTTCTGGCACTTGACAAAGCAGCTGACACTTTTAGCCGGAGTTGTTCTGCTTCTTCGTTCAGAGACAACTTGAGACCCCTGGCCATTATGCCCCGATTGAAAGTGACCTGACTGGAAAGTTGAAGAAAATGATAGATCTAATGGTAACTGAGGCCCATATTACAGGAATTATTGATATAACTACTAAAGATTTCCTGATTACAGGTTTTCCTAGGATTCCTACTCTATACGTGTTACCTAAAATACATAAGACACTAGAAAATCCACCTGGAAGACCCATAGTGTCAGGCATCGGTTCAGTGCTTGAACCCCTATCTAAATTTATTGATTATCATTTACAGGAGCTAGTTTGTAATCTCCCCACTTGCCTTAAAGATACAAATGATCTTTTGACTAAACTTGGGGAAATTCCGATGGTAAACTCGGGGGTTTTACTCTGTAGTATTGACATACAAAGTCTTTTTACTGCTATACCTCAAGATGAAGGGATTAAATGTGTAGAGGAAGCTCTGTTGGAAACCAATATGATGAATGCAAAAATATATTTCATACTTGACTGTCTTGAAGTGGTGCTGAAAAAGAATTATTTTAAATTTGAAGATTCATTCTACTGGCAAAGGCAGGGGACGTCTATGGGATCTGCGGTAGCACCGTCCCTGGCTAACCTATTTGTTTATGATTTGGAAAAGAAACTGTTTCTTAAAGAGCCATATATGAAATATATTATCCACTATTTTAGATATGTGGATGACATTCTAATTTTGTGGGATGGACCACTTGAAGAATTCACGAATATGGTTGATTCTGCCAATAAAGCGCACCAGACAGTCAAGTTTACAATGGAGTTTTCCACAAATGAGATTAATTTTTTGGATGTACAAATTAAATTGGAAAACAACCATTTAAGTACTAATCTGTACCGTAAGGCAATGGATAGGAACAATCTCTTGCATAGGAAAAGTTTCCATAATCCTCGAACCCTAAATGCTATTCCAAAGGGGCAATATATGCAGGCAAAGAAAATTGCATCCAGTGAAAGGGGGTATAAAATAGCATGTAAAGACTTAACAGACAGGTTTATACAGAGGGGGTACCCCAAAGGGAAACTTAAAGCAGTGGAAGAGGAGATCCAGAAGATCGAACTTACTGAAATATTAAGACCCAAACAAAAGAAAATTGATAGGGATAAACTAACTTTCGTTAGTAAATATGATAACAGGAGTAAAATGATAGAAAGAATTGTTAAACAATATTGGCCAGTATTGCAGACTGATGCCACTTTCGGACCCCTTTTTTCTAACTTCCCCCGGTTTGCATACAAAAAAGGCAAATCAATACGGGACACATTGTGTTCCAGTGTAGGATTAGTTAGACTAAATACACCATTTAAAGGTAAGGCAAAAGTTGGTACCTTTCGTGCATGGAGTGCAATTGCTGTAGTTCTATCATAAAGGGACCTAATATAAATCATCCCATATCAGGGCAAGAAATTAAACTGAATGCGTTTGCTACATGTAAAACAGCCCATGTGATATGTTCTGAAATGCCCGTGTGGGATGCTGTATGTGGGCAAAACCATTAGACCTGTGAATGTTAGGATCAAGGAACATAAGGGCAACATAAGAAATTATAAAGCTGATACTCTGATACATCTGTATCCAGACATTTTCACATGGCTAAGCATAATCTATGTCAGCTTAAATGGAAAATATTGGAAACAGTATGAAAACTGACTAGAGGAGGGGATTACAATACCATATTGTTACAAAGAGAAGCCAGGTGGATTTGGTGTTTGGAAAGTACCCAGCCTAAGGGGTTAAATGAACATTACAATTTGTCCTGTTTTTTGTAACTGATGTAAGGAATTAATGGACTGTCTTTTACCCATAGGTATTATAATTAGTCAGCTAGCTGTGTGGTAAAGAATCTCCTACAGAATCATGTAAGGGTGAGTCTATTTTAAATAGGTATATACATTGTTAGCTACCAGTATTCAGTAATATCGCAAAAATGTTGCGAATAATTGCCAGTATGATTAGATATTTCTAGAGCAATATATTGTTGCTAACATTCACAACATAGTAACAGCAACAAGTGATTGGATAGGCTAATTTGCAGTGTCCATTTGTACCTACAGGTTAGGCTGATCTAAGCAGTTTCCTGGTTTTATCAAAATAAGCAATCGGATTTGTTCATTGGGACATCTGACACAGTCGTCTGATTTGTAAGGAAAAATTTTATTGCAATAATGGTGTTTTAAAAAGTCTTAATAGGAATTTTTAATGAAAGTTTTTTCACTATATGTATAAAGAGAATTTTTATCTGTTTTATACAATGGTTTTACACAGTATTAATATTGTGTCACAACAACGCATATGCACTTATATAACCAGATATATGCTAAACATGTACTATGTTAGAATGGTTAGTTACTATGCACTAAATGCACTTCACTCTATGTTACACCAAGGGGTTAACTTTGTGTAATTAACCCATGCGACATGTGATAGGTCACATGAGGTTTTTTAAGTTTGTTGTTTGATTGTTCCTGCACACTTGACAAAGGGCGCTGCCCGAAACATGTTGTGTATCTCTATCCCCAATAAAGAAGCTATTGCAGTCTAGTTGCTGCTTTGGATGTGTCCCACACCTTTATATTTTCTACAGTTTGACTAAACTAGGATATCAAGCACAGGATATCCCGTGGGAAAATCCAACCAAGAAACTAGGTGAGCTCCACGTGTTTTCTTATTTGCATCTTCATTTTTCAAGTTATTATTTTTGATAGCAGACTCTGTGGCTGTGATGAGTTCAACTACTGGTATGTGTTGTGGTGTCACTGCATAGTTTAACCCCTTGGCTAACACATCCTTTTCAGGCTGGGTTAGTACCCTATCTGATAGGTTCCTAACCCAAGTGTCTTTGGTGTTCTTTGGTGTCTCATCTTTCTGCCTCCAGGTTAGTTCTTCAGTCCTTTTCCAACTGCTGCTTCGTGACAGTAATGTGGTGAATTTGCTTATTTGTCGCTCCTTACTCTTAATGTGTTGGGCAATCTGTGCATGTTGAACGAACACAACCACCCTTTCCAGAGTTCCATCAGGCAGTTCTTTTGCCAGACTCCATTTTAGATGTTCTACTTTCTGCTTAAGGGCATCAATGGTAAAGTTGATCTGTCTGACTCGTTCATTTAGTAGATGTTTTTGGGCTTTTTGTAAAATCTTGTTGGCTCTGTGACTTTTTTCTGTGGAACCCAGGCGCAGGCTACAAGGGGTGAGACCCTGATGTCGGCATCTGAGATTAAAGCATAGATGGTTTCGATAGTCTGCCACTTTTCTTGCTGTTCTTTCATATTCCCGAACCAGTTTTAGAGTATTCTCTCCAAAATGAATGGCAGTATGACTATGAAGGTTTTCATTCATCCAGGTCATAGTATATCCGGTATAGGTCAAGTAGGCGAAACATAGTCATCCCATATGTAGTTGGAGTGTCAGAGAAACTCAGGAGGATTTTCAACAAACACCATGTTCCTGTCTCTAGCAACACACTGAGACAAAAACGGGTACACCCAAAGGATCAAACACCAAAAGAAAAACAAAGCAATGTGGTATATGGAGTCCAGTGTAGCGAGGAGTGCACAGATCTATACATCGGTGAGACAAAACAACTGCTCTCCAAGCGAATGGCTCAGCACAGGAGGGAGAACTCTACAGGGCAAAACTCAGCTGTCTTTCTACACTTAAAAGACAAGGGACACTCCTTTGAAGACAGCAAGGTCCAAATCTTGGATAAAGAAGACCGCTGGTTTGAACGAGGCGTGAAAGAGGCGATTCATGTCAAGGTGGAGAGACCATCTCTGAACAGAGGTGGGGGCCTTCGACACCACCTGTCTGCTACATACAATGCTGTTCTAACATCTGTACCCCGGCGGATTCAGAACACTTCACACATCCATTCATGCAACTCTCACAAGTAACACCTGTATCTAGGAGTTGCATGACACATTGGATAATCCTATCACAACTACACAGAATCAACACCTCTGTGAGTTTCTTCAGATGTCACCTCTTTGAAGAGTTACAATGTGCCATTGTAAATGGATTAGTGGAAGAGTTTATATGCCGAGAACTTCCCACACCAGTCAGTTGAACTGAAGAAGCTGCTCGGATGAGTAGTGAAACGTCTTCATTGATTACTCAGCAAGTCCAGTTGTTTTTAGATTGACCTATACCAGATATACTATGACCTGGATGAATGAAAATCTTCATAGTCAGTTAGTGTTGTAGTATTTCTGGTCAGGTGATCTCTGAGGCAGCACAGATAGAGTCACGAAATGGTGGTTCTAGGCAAGAGATGTAAAAGGGTAATATTTATGTAAATATATATTCCAGTTTGGTAAGATTCTTTAATATGTCATTCAATTTGATATAAACTATCTGTTGCTTAAGTATTCATTTTGGGGGTATAGTTTTCCTTTAACTTACAATTAGCAGCCACAGGTTTACTGCAGGTCCAGCCCTCACACTCCAGCAGCAGCTCCTCGTCTTCCTCACACTGATTATTTGGCGCGTGCCTGCAGTGCGCAGCTATTTGTTATCATGCAGGGCCACCCAGCCAATAGGGTTTAGTAAAATTTAGCACTCTTTACATAATTGGCTATGATCACCTATCAGTCCTAAAACACAGCGCCAAAACAGAGAGAAATGTAAAAAAAAAAAAGGAGCAGTTCCACATAGCTCCGGTATTATCAGTTGCACCATCCCGCCCGACGGGATGGAGAAGAGTCATTTTAAAAAAGTAACGGGATGCCATCCCGCCCCAATTCAAGCACTGGATGGTACAGAGCCAGAATTGGAACAATCCATTAATCACTGTAATATTAATGATAAAAATAATAAATTTACATACAAAAGTGACCCAAATATATATACAATTTATATCAGAGAAAGATGGAATACATACAGATATATACAGGAATTCGTTAAGTAGAAATTCGCTTTTGTTAAGACAGAGTAGTCATCCTGAACCACTCCTGCAATGCATAGCGGTCGGGCAATTTATGTCGCAATTGCTCGACTTGGTCTGCTTTTCAACATAGAGCCATGGATTTATGGGACAGAGTGATACAGCTGGGGTATGAGACAAATAATATTAAACAGGCATATGAAAGAGCCGTACTAAGCAACAGATCAGAATTACTCACACAATCAGATTCCAAATATAAGAAACACAGTATCCATAAGACAAGAGAATACGATTTATTACTGTTTAGTTCAGAGGTTAAAGAAATACAACATATAATTATGAAACATTGGGGAATATTGAGATCTGATCCAATACTCTCATGACTTGATATAAGTAAACCACAATTTGTCTATAGGCGAGGATACAATCTGCCAGAAAAGAGAGAGAATATGAATTGGTTACAGACCACTGGAACATACAGATGTGGGGCTTATGTTTGCAAATGTTGCAGTTTTATTAAAATATCAATAGAAATACAAAGTACAAATACAAGTGAGATTTATAAATGTAACAAATATGTTAATTGCCAAACTTAATATATTTAGCTATGTGTAGATGTGGGGAAACAATACGTAGGCAAGACATCAATGAGGCTCAAACTGGAACATCTAGCCTGCATTAATAGAAAAGATACATCCTCAGCCATATCAGCACATGTTATTGAGAAACATGGTGCTAATGAAAACTTTGTTTCCTTTCAGGCAATTGAGACTGTGAAGTTGGGGAAAAGGAAAGGAGACATTGATAGATTGTTATCCAAAAGAGAGATTAAATGGATACTTATGTTGGAAACAGTTACAATGTAATGTAAAATCTTTATTTATGCGGTTGGTACAATTACATAACTATATATTGATATTTTTATTTACAAATTTATATATACAAGTATTGGACAAGCTGTATAATATAAGTAATGAACTCCAAAAAAAATAACCGCTAATCCCCTATAATTATAATTAAATAACATTACATTTAAAGTTTCAACGTTATATCGCTTTGCTCACGTGTGTTCAGACACTTTGGGGCAGATTCACTAAGGGTCGAATTTCGAAGTTAAAAATACTTCGAAATTCGACCCTCGAATTGAAATCCTTCGACTTCGAATATCGAAGTCGAAGGATTTAGCGCTAAACGTTCGATCGAAGGATCGAAGGATTTTTCGTTCGATCGAACGATTAAATCCTTCGAATTGAACGATTCGAAGGATTTTAATCAAACGATCGAAGGAAAATCCTTCGATCAAAAAAAGCTGAGCAAGCCTATGGGGACCTTCCCCATAGGCTAACATTGACTTCGGTAGGTTTTATCTGCCGAAGTAGGGGGTCGAAGTTTTTTTTAAAGGGTAAGTACTTCGACTATCGAATGGTCGAATAGTTGAACGATTTTTACTTCGAATCGTTCGATTTCGTTCGACTTCGATCAAATTCGATCGAATTTAACCAATTCGATGGTCGAAGTTTTTTATTCTAACCCTTCACCCGAATTTAGTGAATCGGCCCCCACGAATCTGAGTTGTTCATTTATATGCCCCGCCGCAGATTTATTAACTAATACTGTATATTTAGACCATTTTGAAAATAACAGGAAGAGAGTATAGTTATATATACATGGATTTACGATGGATTTGTGACGGTGCATTTTCTTTTAATTGTATCATGATTTAATAAGATGATGTTTTTATAATCCAGAGAAAACTAATTAATTATTTATATTTGAAGTATGAGGATTTTTATAGATTAACGGATTTTAATTCAAATTAATAATCATCACAAGTTTTGAACACTTAGGGGCACATTTACTAAGGGTCGAATATCGAGGGTTAATAAACCCTTGAAGTAAAATCCTACGAATTCGAATATCGAATTCAAAGGATTTACCGCAAATCCTACGATCGAACGTTCGAAGGAAAAATCGTTCGAAGGATTCAAAGGATTTTAATCAATCGATCGAAGGATTTTTCCTCAATCAAAAAAAGCTTAGAAAACTGATGGGGAAGGTCCCCATAGGCTAACATTGTACCTCGGTAGGTTTAAACTACCGAAGTATGTAGTCAAAGTATTTTTAAAGAGACAATACTTCGACTTTCGAATGGTCGAATAGTCGAACGATTTTTAGTTTGAATCATTCAAATCGAAGTCGTTCTAGAAAGTCGTAGTAACCTATTCGATGGTCGAAGTACCCAAAAAAATACTTCGAAATTCGACGTTTTTTTACTTCAAATCCTTGCTTAGTAAATGTGCCCCTTAGTTCACATTTTTTCACTCTTTAATAGATTGAAAGGATTTTACTGTATGTCACATAAATATGCTAATTACAGCGTTTTTTGCACGTTTCTAATTGATGCACATTAGAGAGTGTATTTTAAGCCAATAGCACATGATCCACATTGAACTCTGAAGAAGTGCCGGTTCTGTAGGCACGAAACGCGTTCGTTTTATAAACTCTCCCACTGCCAATGTCACAGCGTGTTGTTCAATAAAAGCCATTTAATCAACACAGCAGCGACTCCGTGGATGCTATTTTAGTGCCGAACTGCAGGTAATTGTGAGAGTTTAGAGAGTTCCGGACCGAGGTTACCTGATTCCCAGCAAAGAGACGCTATACTACACAAGGGTGAGCTCCGCTTATCTTGCCATACATCCTTAGTTTGTGTTCTGCAGTTTACCTTCCTATAAGTGATTAGTGCAGAGTGAGAGAGGAAGCAATAAATCACATAGAGTCTTTGGAAATGTGAGTAAATATTCTTAAAAAAGAGTTACCATTTAGAAGACTAGCTATCAAAATTTGAATTTGTGTAGTTTTAGAGGTGTTTTTCAAACAGGACCAAACTCATATTTTTTAAAAAAACACCAATGTCTACTTATTTATTAAAAGATACAAATATAAAAACAAATATTGAATACAAAAACCTCAAAATCCTCATATAGGGATGGATGAATTTTTTTTTGCCTTGTTTTGCCGAAAAAATGACGCCCATAGACTTGTATGGAGTTGTGCGTCAAAATAAAAAGACGCGCTTCAAAAAAACATTTTTTGAAGCCCATAGACTTTAATGGGCGTCGGCGACATTTCGCCGGTGGCAAAGTTTTGGTGAAATGAAACGGGTCAAATTCGCCCATCCCTACTCATTTACTCATTTAAATTTCTCATGCATTTACAAGCAACAAATCTTTGAAAAGTTCTAAAACCTCAAAGTAACTAAATATTTTCAAAAATGCTACAGACTGCTCCTATTACCAGCTTTCAAATGGAATACTATTATATTAGAGTTGTGTTTTTACATGTAATAAATAGAGAAAATGTAGTGTTTTAAAACCTTCACATGGAAGATTTTTAGCGGTGGCAGACTGGCCCAGTTGTACTGCTGTGCTAGGGTAAAAAAAGGCTAAGAGGTTGGAGGAGTGTTTAAACTAGTCAAGTGGTGGGTGGGCAAGCCAGAGTATTATGGGGAGGCTAGGGTAGTTTGGGCCTAGAGATTAGTAAGGGGTCATGTAGGAGGAGTGTAGTGGATATACAGTTTACATGCTAAGGAGATCCCCTGTCACAAGAAAAACAGGCTAATAGTAACTTTAGATCTAATTCTCAATTAAACATAACATATAGGGGGTTATAAGTCCAATTTTTTCTGGTCAGACTTTTGAAGGGGAAAACTATTTTTTCATAGGGTAAAAAAACCCCAAACATTTTTTGGGATTTATTTAACCCCAATGGTGTTAAAAGAATAAAAAAAAAGACCTGCCGAGTTCATGTAGAAGTCAATGGCAGATATCTCATTTACAATTGGAAAATATAAGTGTTTGCAGGAATCTATGACCTGCATACAACATTTGTTCTAGGGATAAGGATTGCCACCTAGCAACAGCTAGTGGGAGATGGTGGCAGCCTCCCGGAGAAATGCAGGGAAAGTTTAACTTACCCACAGCATCCAGTTCAGGAACTCCCGCCTTCTACTTCCTGGTATGGGAGGGAGCACGATGATGCTGCCTCCTCATTGGTGGATGCCTCCTGTGACCATAATTAGGTCACAGAAGGCTGGTAGGCGGGGAATCTGAACTGGATGTTAGATTTTTTACCGGGAGCCTGTCGATGACAATCCTTTAGATAATAAATAAAGAATATATCCCAGAATATGAACAATAAACTCCTTTATTGGAAAAGTATTCCATGTTTTGTCCAGAAACTATAACTATGAAGGAGCTAAGCATAACTTTGTGGTTTCCGAAAAACCTAAGGATCATGTGTTTGCAGATAATGGAACTGTCCAAAAACCGCACTCATTTATTTCGTAGAGAGTCTGTTATGATGAACTTCAATATACTCAAAACATCTGTTCCTTAATTCTCCTTGTTTTTAGGCTGGTGAGTTGTGTCCTTCCTTGTTTGCTGATTCCAGCCTAGGAAGAAGAAAATAATCACACAATTATTAGCAACTACTAGGACTCCTCTCAGGAGTGAATACATGGGAGGGAAGGGAGGGCCGCTGTTGCTAGGTGGCAATCCTTATCCCTAGAACAAATGTTGTTTGCAGGTCATAGATTCCTGCAAACACTTATTTGTTCCTCCGGGAGGAATTGCCACCTAGCAACAGCTAGTGGGAGAGTAACACACACCTAGTAGTGGCTTTCATAAAGGTTACTCTCTCTGTCTCAGATGGTCTCCAGTAGTGTTTGACAAAGGTTTTTGATGAGGACCATCTTGCAGCTTTCATGATTATTGGCAAAGAGACACCTCTGACTGCTGCCTTAGTGGCTGCTGCTGCTCTCAGGGAATGACCCTTAAACTGAGAGGTGTCAATCCCTGCCAAAGACATTGCTGATAGAATCCAACCTCTGATTGTATTAGTCTTGGCTGGTCTGAATGGCTGTCTAGAAGTAATGAATAATTGGGTAATATTCGCTCTGACAGATTCTGTCCTCTCTAGGTAGGATGACATGCATGTTACAACACATAAGGAGGAATCAGTTGTATCTCTTATTAGGTCGATCTCCACTGGAGTTACATCCAGCATAGTTTTAGTGCGACCCTTAAGTATTAAATGAAAACCTCCTGGGGTCTTGGATAACCAAGGATCTGTGATGTGCAATAAAGAGAGTTCTGCACCTCTGGCTGCAAATGTCAAACCTAGTAAACAAGCCAGTTTAATGGCTAAATACCTTACTTCAGATGGGTTTGGAGGAACTTTAGAAAGGTATGTCAACAGAGGGTCTATATCCCACGTTGAACTATATTTTGGTTGAACTGGTCTTGAGATGTTAGCTCCCCTAATTAATCTGGAGTAAAGTCTGTGTTTTGTAACCTCTGGGAATAGAATAGCTAAAGCTGAACCATAGGTTTTAAGGGTAGAAACTGATAAACCCAAGGTAAACTTGTAAGACAAAAAGTCTAAGACCACCTGGATCATATCTGAAGACTGATCTGTATGTGGGTTATTTGTTCGCCAATTCTGAAACTCTTGTGTAATAGCTTTGTATCTTTTATATGTCCTGGGACGCAAAGATGCCTTAATTAAAGCATTTGATGTTATCGACAAATGTGGTAAGGTTAACCCCTCACCAGGGCTGCTAGCCACATAGACTGGGTTAGGGACATTAGTAACTCCTTCGGCCCTTGAAAGCATTCTGCAGTGAAACCCAGGGGAACCTTGGGGCCCACTATCATCTTTTGTAGGACTGGGTACCATATCTTGGAGGGCCATACTGGGTAAACTATGACAAGGTCTGTAACCTGTTCCTCCTGGACCTTTAATAGGACTTTGTGAATTATGGCCGGAGGAGGAAAAGCATAAAGACCCTTTAGTGTCTGCCATTTGAATGAAAAAGCGTCCATCCTCCAAGCGCCTTTTGACCAAATTCTGGATACAAACTTCTGAGTTTGTGTTGACGTTGGAGAGGCAAAGAGGTCTATTTGCCTGGTCCCCAATGTATCCTGAATTTTCTGAAATAAACTGTTGTGAAGTGTCACTATTGCCAACGAGAGTTTGTTTCTTGAAAGGGAGTCTGCTAATTCGTTCTGAACCCCCGGAATGTATTCTGCTGATAGAAACAGATTGTGGCGTAAGGCCCAGTTCCAGAGATGAACTGCTTCCCTGCACAACTGCAGTGAACGTGTGCCGTCCATCCTGTTGATGTAAGACACCGCTGTCTTGTTGTCCATTTGGAAATGAATAGAAGCGGGATAGGGAGGGGAATCTAGAATCTGATGTACCGCTAGGCGAGCTGCCCTGAGCTCTAATATGTTGATGTGATCTAGCTTTCCTTCTGGAGACCATCGCCCTTTTACGGCTTTTGTTCTGGAAAAACCTCCCCAGCCTACTAGAGAAGCATCTGTAGTTATGACTAGTTCTGAGGTCTGCCGTACTATTGGAGAAGGAGTGGGATCTAATATGGTTAGCCACGTTTTTAGGTCGTTCTGGGACTCTAAGGGGCCGATTCACTTAGGGTCGAATTTCGAAGTTAAAAATACTTCGAAATTCGACCCTCGAATTGAAATCCTTCGACTTCGAATATCGAAGTCGAAGGATTTAGCGCACATCCTGCGATCGAACGATCGAAGGATTTTTCGTTCGATCGAACGATTAAATCCTTCGAATCGAACGATTCGAAGGATTTTAATCCAACGATCGAACGAAAATCCTTCGATCAAAAAATCACAGGCAAGCCTATGGGGACCTTCCCCATAGGCTAACATTGACTTCGGTAGCTTTTAGCTGCCGAAGTAGGGGGTCGAAGTTTTTTTTAAAGGGCAAGTACTTCGACTATCGAATGGTCGAATAGTCGAACGATTTTTACTTCGAATCGTTCGATTCGAAGTCGAAGGTCGTAGTCGAAGGTCGAAGTAGCCCATTCGATGGTCGAAGTACCCAAAAAATACTTCGAAATTCGAAGTATTTTTCATTCGAACCCTTCACTCGAGCTGAGTGAATCGGCCCCTAAGTCTAGAGTTAAATATTCTCTCCACTGCTTCCCTTTTTGTAGGTGATAATTTAGTTGAAACTGTAAGTTTCTGCAGTGTAGTGTGGCTTGATGAAAGCCTGGAGAAAGTGCCACTAGTTGGCCTATAAGAGCTGCTAGCTTCCGAAGAGAGAGCTGTCTCACAGCTAGGACCCTCTGAATTAGTTTGGAAACTATCTGAAGTTTCAGTGGCGGAACCGTTAAGGTCAGGTTTGTAGTATTGAGGATGAACTCTAGAAAGGGAATCTGTTGGCAAGGTTCTAAGACTGACTTTGCTGTATTTACTAGAAACCCTAGATTTGAGAAAAGATTGAGAATATCCTCTCTTTCCTGGATTAATATTTCTCTGTCCTGATGAACCACCAGTAAATCGTCGAGGTACACCAGGCAGGAAATTCCTTTTAGGCGTAAATGACCTACTACTGCCTTCATCATTCTGGAGAAGGTGTAGGGAGCATTTGAAAGGCCAAACACCATGACATTCCACTGGAATAAATCTGTTCCCCATTGAAACCGAAGAAGCCTTCGATGTGGGAGGTAAATTGGTACAGAATGAAAGGCATCTTTTAAATCTATTTTTATGGCCCATTGGCCAGCACATAAAATGGTGGGTAGGTCTTTTAAACCCTCCATTCTGAAACGCTTTGGTTTTATGAAGGTATTCAACTTTTTTACGTTCAGAACTGGACGTAATGAACCATCTTGCTTTCTGACCGGGAAAAGAGGGCTTACCCAGCCTCTCTTTGTTGGGTCTACTGGGGAAATCTTTCCTGCATGAAGGGCTGTCAGCAAGATCTCGTTTAATGACTCTGGACAAGGGGTGTGTGAAATGCTGAATTGAAAAGGAAACTTTTTTAACGGGAGGGCTAAGCCTCTCCTGACAATCCGCAATACCCAAAGGTCTGATGTAATCTCTGACCATTGTGTTATTCTGCCCAGAACAGAATGATGTAAACCTACCTGGTTTCTTCTTGGAGAAATTTCCCTTGGAGGGAAAGTGGAACCTGTTCTTAAAGGTCGACTGATGTGAGCCCTGTCCAGACCGGGACGACTCCTGGGCTCTGGAAAACCGTCCCTCCTTACGAAAGGGTTTAGCGGAAAATCTCTTAGTAGGTTTAATGTCCGCAAAGGACTTCTTGGCCTTATAACGGGATTTAACCTCTTGAATGAAATCCGGGCCAAAGAGGTGAGGAGTAGAAGTATTGGGACACTCTGAAGACTTTGGAGCCAGATCAGCCAACCCTGCTGACTTAAGGAGGCGTGCCCTCCTGATGTTAGTAACATGGTTAAAGGTCTGCCCAATAATTAAGGATGCCCTGGATATTGCCTGAAGCATAGCAATCCTAGAGGCCAGGAGTGTGGTTCTAGGAAGGTGTTCGGTGTCCGGACCTTCCTGTTCTGCCTTTACTAGCATCAGGGCTAGTGGACCAATTGCATCAGCGATCTTAAACTGTATGTTACGCAAAGATTGATCCATTATGTCAGCCTTAAGTGCCTGGTTACCCAAAATAGAGATCAATGCAGGGTCTAACTCTGGTGCCACAAGCTGTGACATATCAGGTATACCAACATGTGATCGGAGTATAAGCTCATCCTCCCTGACTAAAGGTGTTCTAAAACCTAAGTGCAGGAAATTGTACACTTCAGTGTCTTTATCAATGCACCAACGTTTAGCTGTGAGCTTAGCTGGAGGTTGTCTGCCCTGCAAATTAACTCTCGTCATTTGCAAATGACTACACTCTCCTTTGTCTCCAGAGGTATATGAAAGGTTAACTTCCTCAGACTCCCAGTCAACTAGCTGAGACGTGGGAAACAAAGTTTCGTCATCTGACATATTAAGGCCTGCGGATACTGAACTCCCAGCAGGTGAGCAGGTGCAGCTAGAGCTACCCAAACGGGCCCCTTTGGCTGAAGAGCTGCCCTGTGTAAGTCTCTTATTCTTGCCTCCAAACGGAGCAGAGACATGTTTGTGTGTTTTTTTTAGGCTGCTCCTAGATGGAACAGACCGAATCTCAGGAGACAGCACAATGGAGTCTGTAGCAGATATAGAAACTGCGTCCTCCATCTTGTGCTGAGGTAAAAAATCTAACATCCAGTTCAGATTCCCCGCCTACCAGCCTTCTGTGACCTAATTATGGTCACAGGAGGCATCCACCAATGAGGAGGCAGCATCATCGTGCTCCCTCCCATACCAGGAAGTAGAAGGCGGGAGTTCCTGAACTGGATGCTGTGGGTAAGTTAAACTTTCCCAGCACTTCTCCGGGAGGCTGCCACCATCTCCCACTAGCTGTTGGTGAGGAACAAATCCTGATCTGTGTTGAAATAACAAAGATTTCATGGTTTGCAGCCAATAATCCAAAAAGGCTATTGTGATACCATAATCTATAATTAATATAGATATTGGTATATATAGTATATGTGAGTGTATAGAGGAGTTAGTGTGAGCATATGTATGTATGTGTGCTGGGTTTCTCTAGGAGGGGTTGAACTTGATGGACCTTTTTCAACCCAAATTAAC
Source organism: Xenopus petersii (assembly GCA_038501925.1). Lineage (NCBI taxonomy): Eukaryota > Metazoa > Chordata > Amphibia > Anura > Pipidae > Xenopus > Xenopus petersii. The sequence continues at coordinate 90,549,044 of CM076673.1, read as the reverse complement.
TATGTATGTAACTATGTAAATGTTAGAATTACAGGGGTTGTGAAATTACAGTTGTGTAGAGAACAGTTCAAAACTAATACTGCTATTGGTCCTCATTTTTTTTCAAATGTTTGCTGAGGAGCATGGTTGGTATTGAAATGTTGTTAAACTGATAACCCTATTTAATTGGTGGCTAGGTGTTAATTTCCACAGCAGCCTGGAAGAAATGTTGAAATCCAAATGGAAAATGAAGTTTGGTCACTGTGATCAGTGATCCTGACATCAAGACAGTATTTTAATTTTTTAGGCTGTAAAGAACCAAAACAGGAAGACTAATGACTGAAATAAATAATGAAGACAAAATGGTGAGTTGCTTAGAATATGCCTATTTTAGTAGAAGTTAAGTTTAAGGTGAATTTTCCCTTTAAAGTGTTCTGTGAAAAGTATTCAGCTATGAGCTGCAGTTCTTACAGTCAGTTTGTTGCTGACTGAAGTTTTTAGAACTGGGTACATCATTTCTTTTGATTGATATTAATAATAATGTACTGTACACAGGAAATGAAGAGAACACATTTCTATTATTGGCACTACTAAAGATATCCAAGTTCTGCATTTGCATTTCTTTTCAACAAGCTTTGTCTCGTGTGCATGAGATAAAGGTTATAAAGTGTATATGTTCCATTAATGATCTCCTCCTCTCATTCAGTAAACCTATTGATCTCCTTTAAAGTCCTTTTTGGCCAGACCATTTTTAAAATCTTTGACTGTAGCTTTTTTGTGGTGATATTTATGCCTGTCAGCTAAATTGCAAATAAAACCCATACATTTCCTGCAAATTCAAATGAAGCAAAATATTTAACTTCTTCATTAACAAAGTTACATTGCCCTTTGATTTAAAACCTGTCACTGTCTTCTCCTTTTCATTTGCTTGGCAGAAGCCAGTTCCTGCTGCACTCTGGAACCTTACATTAGTGATGAGTGAATTGGTGATGTTTCGCTTCACGGATACATTTGCAAAACTGCAAAAAAATTCTCAAAACCACAAAAAGTTTGCGGAACACTTTTTTTGACAAGAAGCAGGGTTTTCTTGATGCAAATCTTTTTTCATGATTTTTTTGATGCGTGAAACTAAAGGGATGGCATATTTTTGCCGCATTTTAGTGAAAGTTTATCGAAGCATGGAAATTCGCCTCGACACGAATCATGGCTACATTTTTCACTCATTGCTACTTTTCATTTTCAAGGGGCAGTCAGTTCAGCTTTACAAAATCTACTGTTTTCAAACTGTGTACCAAAAGTAATCATTTTTTTCAGTTGCTTTATTGTAGTTTGTGTTCTATGTGTAGGTGGTTGGAAAATCATATATAGGTGGTGGAAAAATCATATATACATCTTTTCTTCTTTTGTCATTAAGAGAAAATTATTACTTAGGGGTCCGTTTACTAAAGTGCAGTAAATCTGACTTTAAGTTTCCGCATGTTATTGCTGAGAATATTTTTACGCCAGAATATTCGCAGCGACTAAGTTTACTAAACAGCGATGCGCTCAGAAGTCATTGCGATCACTTGCGGTAACTACGTTAATGAACCAGCTTACGTTAGTGGTAATTTTAGCGAGTTGCGAATTTTCTGGCGAAAAATTAAGTTTTTGCAAATATTTATGCTATAAAATAGTCTTGTTTTATGGCGGTTATTATGGCAATTTTTACTGTGACATTTATGGCATCTTCAAAACTTATAAACTTTATTGACTGATGATTATACCATCCAACAACATTACCAGAGTAACCCCAATCAAACATGTATGCATCATATTATAAACCCTTCTGCCGATAATATCATATGAACAAGAAATCATACCAGTCAATCTCTTTGCTTCATAGAAATGCACAGTTTAATGTAGCCAATCACAATGAAACCAAAAAAGTGTAGAAGCTGTGAGAATCCTTGGACTGTGATGCCTGCTGCCAATAATACGCCTCTGAGCTGAAACTGCTGCTGTTGCAACAGATAGAAGCAGGAGCCAAAACATCCTGTCAGCAATAGCTACAGATCTCTCTCTCCTGTCAGCAAAGAATGATGGGTAAAAAAACAGTATTATGGGATGTTTCCTGCCCCTTGAGAATTTTCTGGCAAAAAAAATACTTTTACGCCACTACATAGGTAGTAAACTGGCGATAACATATTTGGCGAAAATTCTGTCTATATATTGTGCAAAATATTTTTAACGCACTTTAGTAAACGGACCCCTCTGTTACTGTTTCCCACTTAGAGTTAAACTAGTGTGCCAGGGTTGGGGTTTAGATGGTTGCCATGAAGTGGGGAGAGTGGGGGAAGGGAGAGTTAATAAGGTTGGAAGGGTGGCATGAGTGGCAGAATATAAATGTGAGAAAAAGAGTCGATCAACTGAGAGAGACCAAATTAAATTGTTAGCAAGATGAATTTAGAGGTAACTGAAGAAGCAGGGTTGTCAATGGGAATGTTGAAGTCACCTAAAATGAGAGCAGGTGTGTCTCTGGAGAGAAAAAATGGAAGCCAAGCAGCAAAGTGATCTAAGAAAATAGAGTAGGGACCAGTAGGAAGATACAGTATATGACTGCGATATGCAGAGAGATTGGAGAAAACAAGTGAAGGAAAGAGAAGTTGGTTTGGTTAGAGTGTGAAACTTACATTTAGCATTTGGGGGAGAGAAGATATTCAACCCCACTGCCTTAAACATCTTCCATTCTAGGGGTATGAGTAAATGAGAAGGCTCCATAGGAGAAGGTAGCGAGTGAAGCAGTTTCGGTAGGAGAGACCCATGTTTCAGTAATAGCCAGAAGGTTAAAGGGGTGGTTCACCTCTAAGGTAACGTTTACTATGTTATAGAATGGCCCATTCTAAGCAGCTTTTCAATTGGGTTTCATTATTTATTTTTTATAGTTTCAAAGTTATTTGCCTTTTTCTTCTGACTCTTTGTAACTTTCAAATGGGCATCACTGACCCCTTCTAAAAGCAAATGCTCTGTAAGGCTATACATTAATTGTTATTGCTACTTTTTTACTACTAATCTTTCTATTATGGCCTCTTCTATACATATTTCAGTCTCTTATTCAAATGAGTGCATGGTTGCTAGGGTAATTGGGACCCTAGCTACCAGATTGCTTAAAATGCAAATTGAAGAGCTGCTGAATAAAAAGCCAAATAACTCAAAAACCTTAAATAATAAAAAATTAAAACCAATTGCAAATTGTCTCAAAAGGTGAACTACCCCTTTAAGTGATTTACATAAAAAGAGGTTATGAACTGTGGGAGTTTATTGCAAACTGAATCAGCCATCACACCTGGAAGTGCATTCCACAACCTCACTGTCCTGACTGTGAAGAACCACCTACATTGCTTCAAATGAAAGTTCTTTTCTTCTAGTCTAAAGGGGTGGCCTCTGGTACGGTGATCCACTTTATGGGTAAAAAGGTCTCCTGCTATTTGTCTATAATGTCCTCTAATGTACTTGTAAAGTGTAATCATGTCCCCTCGCAATTGCCTTTTTTTCCAGAGAAAACAACCTCAACCTTGACAGTCTACCCTCATAATTGAAGTCTTCCATCCCTCTAACCAATTTAGTTGCACGTCTCTGCACTCTCTCCAACGTATTTATATCCCTCTTAAGGACTAGAGTCCAAAACTGCACTGCATACTCCAGATGAGGCCTTGCCAGGGACCTATAAAGAGGCATAATTATGTTTTCATCTCTTGAGTTAATGCCCTTTTTTGTGCAAGACAGAACTTTATTTGCTTTAGTAGCCACAGAATGACACTGCCCAGAATTATACAACTTGTTATCTATAAAAAAAACACTAGATCCTTCTCATTTAAGTAAACTCCCAACACACTGCCATTTAGTGTATAACTTGCATTTATATTATTTTTGCCAAAGTGCATAACCTTGCATTTATCAACAACAAGTACCATCTGCAAAAATAGAAACAGTACTTTCAATGCCCACCTCCAGGTCATTAATAAACAAGTTGAAAAGCAAGGGACCTAGTACAGAGCCCTGCTGTACTCCACTAACAACACTGGTCCAATTAAAAAATGTTCCATTTACCACCACTCTTTGTAGTCTATCTTTTAGCCAGTTCTCTATCCAGGTACAAAAACTATGGGGTAAATTTATCAAAGAGTGAAGTTCCGCCACTAGAGGGAAATTCCGCAGCTCTCAATTCATTTTTATGGGATTTTGAAAGGCGTATTTATCAATGGGTAAAAGTGAAAGTTCACCCTTTGATAAATACGCCTATAAAAATCCCATAGAAATGAATGGAGAGTAGCGGAATTTCAATCTAGTGGCGGAACTTCACTATTAACTTCACTCTTTGATAAATATACCCCTATGTTCCAGGCCAACATTCCTTAATTTAACCAGTAACTTCGGTGCGGCACTGTATCAAATGCTTTAGCAAAGTCTAAGTAAATCACATCCACTGTCATCCCAGAATCGAGGTCCCTGCTCACCTTCTCATACAATGAAATTAAGTTAGTCTGGCAAGATCTATTACGCATAAAACCATGCTGCGCTTTTATTTATTTTTTTTTCATCAACCAGCTGACCCCCTTCTGCTACTAAAGGTCCCACCCTTCCTGCTTCATTTTTTTACTATTAACGTATTTAAAAAAATTATTTTGGATTTGTTTTACTGCTTGCTGCAATATCCTTTTCCATATCAATTTTAGCTTGCCATATAGCTTCTTTGCATGATTTATTGGCCTCCTTTTACCTTATAAATGATTCGACTGTCCTAGCTAACTTGAAAGCAGGGCCGGTCTTACCAACTGCGGGGCCCAATTGGAATTATTTTGGCGGGGCCGCCTAGACAGAGTTTTGTTGTCTGGCAAAGGGTTCCAGTGTGGGTGGCAAATAGTCACTGCCTTTCCCTCTATCCCATAAGTGCTGCCAGTTGGGGACTGTGTTCCTTCTAATTTGTTTTAGGTTATGTGCACAAAAAAATATTTTCTGCATCTTTTAGCGATCACTGTACAGATGTGTGTGCAGAACCATGGATTATAAAAAAATTACTCATTTTTATTTTTATGGAGTTCAAATAAAAAACACACAGCACAGATATTGATTTTCACTGTATATGTAACCAGTTTTATGGGATCTCTCTGTACAGACTATGAGCAAACTTAGGGGCTGTTCCTGCTGAATTGTGCTTAGTACAGGGGAATACCTATGCTGCCATAGTTGTATGGTATCTCTGTGTAAAGACTATGAGCAAACTTAGGGGCTGTTCCTGCTGAATTGCTTAGTACAGGGGAATAACTATGCTGCCATAGTTTACTCTTGCCTGACGCAGCCAAGTCTGGAGACAGGAAGATCACATTCACAGGTAGCAGGGGGCTTCACACAGCATGTGAAGTAACCAGAACTGAGCCAGCTGTACGGAAAGCATTTTAGGACATCTGTACAGCTGATCTGTCAAGTGCGCAAGTGATCATTGGTGGGGACGAGGAAGTAAAAGCATTTTCTAGTTCCTCTTGCCTAGTTGCCATGGTGCGGAACTGCGGGGCCCCCACAGGCGCGGGGCCCAATTGGGCCCAATTGGTCCAATTGGCCTAAGACCGGCACTGCTTGAAAGCCTTAAAAGCACGTTTTTTCTTACCCAACTCAACACCAACGCTTCTATTGAACCAAAAAGGTTTTGCTTTACAACGACGTTCTTTCCTTACAAGGGGAATATACTGACGTATATTTATCAAGCATCATTTTAAAGACTTCCCATTTTTGTTCTGTGTTTAAAACTGTGAAAAGCATTTCCCACTTAATATGTTGCAGAGATGCCCTTATCCTGTCAAAGTTTGCACGTCTGAAATTTATGTTTTAGTTACTCCCTTATAGAATTGCTTCTGCAACAGAATCTCAAAGGAGACCATGTTATGATCACTGTTCCCTAAATGTTCACCCACACAAATGCTAGAGATGAGTTCAGTATTATTAGTTATTACAAGGTCCAATGGCTTTCTGTGAATTTGGTTTGTTCAAAGTTTTAAGAGATTGAAGAAGACATTGATAATCACCTGTGTGTGGGAATAGCTGAGGGTAGGAACCAGGGTTTGAGGAGATGCACGCCTGGATTTACATACCGGGCGCCCCTAGGCCCACTGCCATTCCTCACCCCTGTCCCCTCACCTTCATTTGGGCACATGCACAAATGTCATCATCAGGTCGGAAGCACTTGGGATTGGCGCATGGGAAATCTAAAAAGCTGTTGTATCTCATGATCAGCTCCGGAGCTTCTGAACCACTGTGGGTATGGTTGGGCTTCATGCTGCCCCTAAAATCCTGCCACCCTAGGCCCGGGCCTTCCACAAATCCGGCCTGGGGAGATGTCCCCAGCTGCATACATAAACTACTTTTGTTAATGGTTCTAAAACAGGTACTTGAGAATGGATCATAGTATAACATTATCTATAACAATGCAGTAGCCCTATTACCATATACCAGTGTTTTTGTTTTTTTAATTTTTCAGGCTAATTATCTTTTAAAGGGGTAGTTCATAACTTTTAGTATGATGTAGAGTCTGATATTCTTGGTTTTAATTTTTTATTATTTAAGGTTTTTGAGTTATTTGGCCCTTTATTCGCCAGCTCTTCAATTTGCATTTTAAGCAATCTGGTAGCTAGGATCCAAATTACCCTAGCAACCATGCATTGATTTAAACAAGAGACTGGAATATGAATAGGAGAAGCCTGAATAGAAAGATGACTAGTAAAAAGTAACAATAACAGTATATTTATAACCTTACAGAGCATTTGTTTTTTAGAAGGGGTCAGAGACGCCCATTTGAAAGCTGCAAAGAGTCAGAAGAAAAAGGCAAATAATTACAAAACTATTAAAAATAAATAATGAAAACCAATTGAAAGGTTGTTTAGAATTGGCCATTCTATAACATGTTAAAAGTTATCTACAAGATGAACCACCCCTTTAAAGGAATACTGTCATCGGAAATTTTTTTTTTTCAAAATGAATCGGTTAATAGTGCTGCTCCAGCAGAATTCTGCACTAAAATCCATTTCTCAAAAGAGCAAACAGATTTTTTTATATTAAATTTTGAAATCTGACATGGGGCTAGACATATTGTCAATTTCCCAGCTGCCCCAAGTCATGTGACTTGTGCTCTGATAAACTTCAATCACTCTTTACTGCTGTACTGCAAGTTGGAGTGATATCACCCCCTCCCTTTCCCCCCCAACAGCCAAACAAAAGAACAATGGGAAGGTAACCAGATAACAGCTCCCTAACACAAGATAACAGCTGCCTGGTAGATCTAAGAACAACACTCAATAGTAAAAACCCATGTCTCACTGAGACACATTCAGTTACATTGAGAAGGAAAAACAGCAGCCTGCCAGAAAGCATTTCTCTCCTAAAGTGCAGGCACAAGTCACATGACCAGGGGCAGCTGGGAAATTGACAAAATGTCTAGCCCCATGTCAGATTTCAAAATTGAATATAAAAAAATTTGTTTGCTCTTTTGAGAAATGGATTCCAGTGCAGAATTCTGCTGGAGTAGCACTATTAACTGATGCGTTTTGAAAAAACATGTTTTCCGATGACAAGATCCCTTTAAGATCCATCTTTTAGCCAGGGTACTGCAAAGCACATAACAAGATTACAAACATATGTAAACAGCAATTTAACTTTCATTCAGTCACAGTTCTCTGAATATCAACTAATGAGTGTTCACTCACAATACCACTCTAATTGACCTTCCTGCTTAGTTTCCAAGAGTATCTAAGAGCATATGACCCAAATATCTCTTACACAGCCAAAGTGATAATAGTTATTTAGTCAGCACTCACTACTTTTTTTCTTTTATATAATGCGGTACATGTGTCCAGCAGTCCACTTCCCAACAGACTTTCCAGAAATCCAATATGACAAAGCAGCATGCAATAGTTGAAAGATTTAAAAAGCCTTTATTGAAGACAAGGCTTCATGATCTGTTACAAATATACAATGGTTCAGGCTTATCTCCAGCCCTTTGTGAAGGGCCCTGATAGGGATAAGCCTGAAACGTTGTATATTTGTAACAGATCATGAAGCCATGTCTTCAATTAAGGCTTTTTAAATCTTTCAGCTATTGCATGGTGCTTTGTAATATTGAATTTCTGGACAGCCAAAGTGATTCTATATTGTGTTGAAAAATACACTGCATAGTGGGTATAAAACAAAGATATTTGCATGGAAATGGTAATTTGGCTGGAAAGATCCCTGGAAAGACATGTTCAGGAAGTTCCTTGTGGATCTGTGAAAGCTGCTATTTATAGTAAATTCATAAATGTGTATGAATTCTGTGTTTTTTTTGTATCTTAAAGAAGAATTAGGTTTTGGTTTTACGAGGAAGATGACAAAAGAAATAAGATCACTACAAAAATAATGTCCTATTATTTCTGCTTATTTTCTTTGGTTCTTTACGTTATTTGCTCATACTGACTGTTCTGAAGAGCATGTATTGATTTTACAAACTCCTTACAACGTAATGCACTGTATCATAATTTAATATTTTACCCCCAAGATATTGTAGACAAGCGAATGCAAACAACAATAGCTGCAGGTCTGATATACTGTACTTATATTTGAACATCTGCATTAATGTAAGACCTGTTGTCTGGGAGTTAAATACTCAGTGCGGTTCAGTTTCTGCAACATCAGTTTTCTTGCGTAGAGGAGCACTGAACTAGACACATCCTGTATTTCCATATAGTACCATACACATAGACAAATACAAGAGGTCCTCTGCACTCAACCTATTATCAATATATTTAAGACATTGAGACATTTTGTGCATACAGCTACTAAAAATGTCTTACCCTTTAAACAAAACAGGGATTGTTTGTCCATATATTGCAATTTATTTAAGCTGGCCAACTATTTCAAAGTCATCCCATATCTGGCCAGTGTTACACTGAAATTGCATCTGATTCATTAAGAATTCTGTTGCTTCATTATACATTTTACAAAGGGACTACGTTTTACCTGCAACTTACTTGCTGCTTTCAAAGTAAAACTCCCAAACTTGGCTGCCTTTTTATTAGTCACCAGTGGGATCACCTAATTATAGCTGGGTAGGTAAGGCATTTTTGTAGCTGTATACACAAAATGTAATTATTAATCTCCTAGTCTCTTTCCTCTACATACTTTATTCTTCCATTGTAAAGCCTTTTTGTTCCCCATAAAGAAAAAGGAAAAGACCATGACATAGGCCACATGGTTAGAAGCAAGAGAGCTCACTGACACCTGGGACCACCAGGAGTTTTCCTGGTATACTGGTGGGCCAGTCCAAAACTGAACAGTGCTGTTGCATGTCTCAAAGGCATTTATACAGCCCACCATAGATTCCATAGTTTTTTTTTTGTTGCATGATAAATATGATTGATATGATATTGAATGTTTGGCCAGTGGATCTGTATCATATGTCAACACTGCTAGCACCTTGGCAATCCCTCTTATTTATCTTGAGTGAAATAGTAATTTCTCAGCATGCAAACAGTACTATGCCAAAATAAATCACCTACACTGAGAATGGACCCATATCAACCTTTGATAGTTCAACCTTTTTTTTTTTTTTTTTTTATTAACTACCTATCTGCCAGTTGATCCAGAGGAAGGCAAAAACCCCATCTGAAGACTCTCCAATTTGCCTTAGAGGGGGAAAAATTCCTTCCTGACTCCAAAATGGCAATCGGACTAGTCCCTGGATCAACTTGGACTATGAGCTATCTCCCATAACCCTGTATTCCCTTACTTGCTAAAAAGCCATCCAACCCCTTCTTAAAGTTATCTAATGTATCAGCCTGTACAACTGATTCAGGGAGAGAATTCCACATCTTCACAGCTCTCACTGTAAAAAACCCCATCCGAATATTTAGGCGGAACCTCTTTTCTTCTAATCGGAATGGGTGACCTCGTGTCAGCTGGAAAGACCTACTGGTAAATAAAGCATTAGAGAGATTATTATATGATCCCCTTATATATTTATACATAGTCATCATATCACCCCTTAAGCGCCTCTTCTCCAGCGTGAACATCTCCAATTTGGCCAGTCTTTCCTCATAGCTAAGATTTTCAATACCTTTTACCAGCTTAGTTGCCCTTCTCTGTACCCTCTCTAATACAATAATGTCCTGTTTGAGTGATGGAGACCAAAACTGTACGGCATATTCTAGATGGGGCCTTACAAGTGCTCTATACAGTGGAAGAATGACCCCCTCTTCCCTTGACTCTATGCCCCTTTTAATACAGCTCAAGACCTTATTTGCCCTTGATGCTGCTGACTGGCATTGCTTGCTACAGACAAGTTTATCATCTACAAGGACTCCAAGGTCCTTTTCCATAATGGATTTGCCTAGTATAAAAGAACAACTGTTGTTTCTGTATAAACCACTCAGCACCTGCTAAATGCTGAAAGACATGGTTAAGCACAATGTGGCCATCACATATCCATATAGTTGAGCCCAAAGTATCAGAGCTGGACAGATGGCAATGTGAAATGTGAAACATTTTTTATTTCAGTACATAAGGGTCCTATTTACTAACATTCGAATTTCTATTCTTTGCTTTTTTATTTCTTTAAAACCATTTATTTCTTTAAAAACCCATATTGAGAAATGGGCTTCCATGTCTCATCTAAATGTACATTAGCTCTTTGTTACATGACAAATAATCAGTGACACTGTATATTATTCCCAATGTGTTTGATCTGTCAGGGTGACTAGTATTTATTCAGACTGTTATCATAGGAAGGTTTCATGAAACGGTTAAAAAATACAGCTTCTGCTGTTCTGCTGTGAGATGTTATGAGTCATCCAGTTGCCATAGAAACAATGACACATGGAAAAGGCAGAAAGTCTGTTTGCACCTACATTACATGTGCCTCCAAAGCTTTATTATGAAGTGAATGCTTTATATCTAGTATGTGCAAAGAAAGCACGACAGCTTAGCACCTGCAATATTGCTCTGTCACATGCTCTCTCAATCCAAATTGCTATTGATCTTGTTCCTTGTAGAAGCAATTACATGATTAAGTGAACCTGTAAATAAAGCTATTGCAGCGTGAAGCTTGTATTCACTTGTTATTCATTCATAATAAACCAATTCAGCTTTATCCCTGTTTACTAGTGGCTGATGCCTCTTAAACACAGCTGTTATGTCTAAAAAGAAAAACTTTTTTTTTGTTTTACAAAATACAGACCCACAAACACATTATTGTTTACATTATTATTATTAATAATAATAATAATAATAATAATAATAATAATAATAATAATGTATTGTAAATAATAATGTCATATAATATAAATTATATTAACTTTGGATAAGTAGCATGTGACAATTTAAAAGAGAATTAAAGTACAATTACTAGGGGGCACCAGTTTGTTACACAATCGCAGTGATTATAATGGCTTGGAAAAATGAGACCACAGGCTGGCACTTCTCTTTGCATGGGGGATCCAGAGGTAGATTTAGCACTGAGCAAAACCTTTTCTTTCCTCCCCAGCTTCCCACCACATCAAATTCTGGAACCGGAGGGGGGGGGATTTTGTGGGGGCCATGGCAAAAGTATCTGGACGCTTGCCTGTTCAAAACCTTATTCCCAAACTAAGGTTATCTATATGAATATGCTTCTTTTCGGCCACAAGAGCATTATTGAGTCTGGGCACTGATATTGGAGATTGGGCCTGGCTTTCAGATGTATTAAGAGGTGTCATATAATTAATTAATATACAGTTTCAATAAATATTGATAAAACATGTCAACCTGTAGATATTTTGGGGAAAATAATTTGCTCAGTAATATTTAATTATGCCACTGGACATATTTCAGTTCATAATATAGGAAATCTCAGCAAACCCATACTATACCAACCTCACTTTGCTTATAGGATTATGATGATCCCACCAATCCCCCCCAGTATATATGCTGGTTCAAAGTCTCAGAGTTATGGTGATATGACTCCTGTTTTTATCTTTGTTAAATGTGGTAAGGAACACATTCATCATGAAAATAAAATTTTGCACAATTTTAACTCATCTTAATAAAGAGCTCCATTGTAACAAGACTAAATAAAGAAAATATTCTTGAACTGTAGCGGCAAAAAACAAAGACCACACATTTATGCAATAAGAACATGAGAGTAAGATAATTACTGGGCCAAAACCAAATGAACATTGACATACGTTAATGGGAATAGATTAAGCCTAAATTAGGGAAACCAGGAAAGAGTACAGAGTACAGCTGCTCTTGTCTAACGAGCAATGATTCCCAGTTATCAGTAATACTTCTACTAGCACCTGTGCTAACATCTGTTGGCTGCACAAGTTTAAATGTGTCCAGTTCTAGGAATTATCTAGAAAAGCATTCATACATAGTTGTGAGTGTGTTTGTGTGGGTGTATATATGTGACAGAGCATCTAGTTATAGTTGTACTTTATGGTGTCACATAGGCTAGAACTAGTAAACAGATCACCACCTTTATTATTTTCAGGGCACCTTCATGTGAATTGTTTATTTTTTTTATTAGGAACAAAAAGAATATTGTGGCATGTAAAAAAAGTTGTAAGCAGAATAAACATTGATATAATTAATAGAAAGAAAATTCACATGTTGCAAACTTCAACAAAAAAAATATAATCTTAAATTCAAGTAAAGGGGATTTTATGTTACAAAATAAACCAATATAAATGTATAATTATTGCATAATTGCAATTGCAAAGTGCTTTCTGTTAACAATTTTTATAACATGATACACTTACAATATTCACAGAGTAATAGGAAAATCTGAGAACAATCAACTAGTGGGGGGTGAAGAGTGATGTGCATGTGGTGATGAGTGTGATTTGTCTTTATGGACAGGTGCAATGTACTGTATGTATGTACGTTTTATGTGTTTAAATATGCTATATGCTGTGTGTTTTACAATACTTGCAAAGTTGGTAAGTTAACTGTAATTTGGTAAAGAAGACAAAAAAAATACTACTGTAGTAAAGAGAGAGTCTAGGGCATAAAAGGGGCGGGGTCATTTTTCTGAGCAGGTGCAGATAGATAGAGGTCTCCTCAAGTACAGGCACTAGGTGCTTTAGCCAGATAGGGTTGCAAGAACCCCAACGAGGAGTAAGTTGCTTAGGAGCAGTGGCTTTGCCACAGTTAGGGCAAAAGTGGGAGAATAGGACATTGTGGACACCAAGAGCCAGGAGGAGGAAATTTCCTACCGGGACAGGTCAGAAGGGCACTAACGTGGTGTTAGACTGGCTGATGGAGGGACCTGGCACATTGAAAAGTCCTGTTGGGTTGAGTGAAGGGGCAAAGAGTGTATGTGGACCGCATGACCAGCAAGTGGTGCATCAGACCTGGAAGGGTTCAGAAGTCCAAATTATCATTGGGGAGTACTTGGTTCATCTGACAACCAGTAAGAAATGGAATGAAGACAAAAGTTGTGTGACGTTAAAAAGGGATAATAAGTATGTAGAAATTGTTCAAATAAAAGTTTTGTGGTTCTGCAATTCCTTGTGTGTATTGTGCCTTGAAGAAATGGGGAAAGGCCTTACATGAGGAGCTGGCAATCCAGGATTTGTTATTACAAAAGCAACCCAGACATAAAGGTTTTTTAGTTGGAGTCAAAGAGGTAACATACAGTAGGTGAAAGTGTGTATGCTGCACTATTATTAATGACACATTATTGAGTTTACCAGTATCACTAATAACAACAGAACAAAGTTCTTCATTTTATGAACAATATCCTGCTATTCTCATGCAAGCTTTTAAGAGCTGCTATTTTGAAATCTGGGTAATAATTGAAGAGTTTAGATGTGATTTCATGCTTATCAAAGCAGACAAGCACAAACTATGAAATCACCCCAGTGAGGCAGAAGCAAACAGTGACTTCCATGCATTTGCAATCATTATTGATGTATAAAAAAAAGAATGATTTGTAAGTATAAGGGTAGGACTCCACGAGCGATTTTGACGATTTTGGCGCAAGCAACAAAAATAAGGCAAGAAATAGAATTGTCACATGGTGTCGCAGCATTGATCCGACGCAATCCGACTGTTGGATGCAGATGCTGCGTGCTGCGACAAAAATCGCTCGTGGAGTACTACCCTAAGTTAGACAACTCAAAAAAGAAAACAATAATGCATTGGGTTAAAGGCCAGAAATATTTAACAAGGGCTTTAATTACATTTTTAGTGATAAAATGTTGCATGAGAAAGCTGATGAGCTTTATTGTGTAGATGCAACAGAATTGTTTAGAAAGCAATGCTTGCACTGTCTAGTGTATTGCCCTTGTAGCACAATCAGGGCCGCCATAAGAAATCACAGGGCCCCATACGACAAAATTTCCTGGGCCCCCTGGGCTGCGCCCACCACAAGCCCCACCTACAGGTCTGCCCCCCCACCCCACAGTAAGAAAAAAAAAACATTGGTGGCTAGGGTTCCCACATGTTAATAATAAATAAAAATTATTGGTGGTCAGGGCTCCCCATTAAATAAATGGGCCAGGGTCAGGGCCCCCCCATTGTGGCCCCACATGGAAAGAAAATTGGTGGCCAGGCCCCCCCCCATTATAAGAAAATTGCTGGCCAGGGTCTCCTTTAAATGTCCATGTAAAAAAACCCAGAAGTTTGCCATGTTGCACTTGTGTAGTGTGGCCCACCTGCTGTAAGTGAGCAGCGATAGCATTTTCTTCCCTTATAGGTCACAAATCCCGGTAAAGCTGCATGGTGATTGGATGAGCTGGAGGGGAAGTTCAAACCTCAGCTACCCAATCCCTGATCAGCTCAACCAGGACTTAACCTCTGTGACCAATAAGGGGAAGTAATGGACAGAAGATACCTCCCCCTGTGCTCACGCCCCCTGCCTTCCCAAGTCAGCAGCTCTCGGGGGCTCCTACAACTATCCCCCCTGTCCCCCCTGATGGTGGCCCTGAGCACAATTAAGCTGCACCTGAGTATTCTATAAAGTAATACAAACAGAACTGACTGTGTGGCTGGCACTTTGTCAACCCAAAGTGATGACAAATGGTAATCTAGATTTAAGAGGCTGGTTCTGCAAAAAATACAAGTTTAAACTAACCTATAGATGCATTTATGTGGTATGCACAGATTTCTTTGTTTAAGTGTTTGCACAAGTTTATTTATAGAGTACCAGTGTGCTAAGTACTTTACAGTGCACCTGAATCTTTTATTTACTCATTAAGCTCAGACCATTACTTTATCGACTAACTTCATATATTCAGACATAATATCAAAGGCTACTGTGAGACTAAGCTCTATAGTTAGTATAGATATGGGTATATAGAATTTAATTAAAAGTAGGGAGGTGTGTGTGTATGGATGCTGGGTTTTCATTTGGAGGGGTTGAACTTGATGGACTTTGTCTTTTTTCAACCCAATTTAACTATGTAACTATGTAACACAAGATAACAGCTGCCTGGTAGATCTAAGAACAACATTCAATAGTAAAAAACCCATGTCTCACTGAGACACATTCAATTACATTGAGAAGCAGCCTGCCAGAAAGCATTTCTCTCCTAAAGTGCAGGCACAAGTCACATGATTGGGGGCAGCTTTGAAATTGACAAAATGTCAGATTTCAAAATTGAATATAAAAAAAATCTGTTTGCTCTTTTGAGAAATGGATTTTAGTGCAGAATCCTGCTGGAGTAGCACTATTAACTGATGCGTTTTGAAAAAAACATGTTTTACGATGACAGGATCCCTTTAATGTAACCCTGTGGGCCCTGTATAGCTCTAATACAGAAATGTATTAGAGCTATGACCTATGGAGTGGCACACAAAGTCATGAAAGAGTAACCTAAAGGCAAATCCAGCTTTGCCTGTAATGGCACTGACAACTTTTGGTATTGGAGGGCTTCAGTGTAGCTATAGCAGTGCTTTTCAGTGTAAATTTCATGATAAACTTTTTGGTCATATATTCATATTCCTTGGCATGGAGCCTGTCAGAAAATAAGTATATATGTATAACTTAACTACAGTACTACTAAGATACACTGTGCTATACAATTTTACAGTTTCGAATAATACACACAGGGAGGGTAAGCACTGCAATAATTGTGTATAAATATACAGACATTAAGGGGGTTATTTATTAAAGTCTGAAGCCAAAAAACTTGATTAATTCGAGTTTTTGTAATTATAGAATCCAAATTTTATTTTTATTAGGGTTTATTTTAGAGTGGAAAAAAACCCCTACATTTTTCAAGATTTATTATAACCTGAGGATGGAAAAAGTCAGAATCTGAAAATACTCCATCTCAGACCTGCCAAGGTTGTATATAGGTCAATGGGAGAGGTCCCTATCCTATTTGGAAGGTTCTGTGGTCTGCGCTGGCATTAGCTTTAAAATCGGACTATTTCTGACTTTTCGGGCAAAAAACACGATTAATTCGAGTTTTTGTAATTATAGAATCCAAATTTTATTTTTATTAGGGTTTATTTTAGAGTGGAAAAAAAACCCTACATTTTTCAAGATTTATTATAACCTGAGGATGGAAAAAGTCAGAATCTGAAAATACTCCATCTCAGACCTGCCAAGGTTGTATATAGGTCAATGGGAGAGGTCCCTATCCTATTTGGAAGGTTCTGTGGTCTGTGCTGGCATTAGCTTGAAAATCGGACTATTTCTGACTTTTCGGGCAAAAATACGAAAAATTCCGGGGCTTTCAGGAAAAAGCCCGAAAAAATTGAGCAATGTCGGAAAAAAAATCATATGATCCAGAATTTTGCTTGATTTTTTTGTGTTTGTTCCCAATATGATTATATTGTGCTTTTTAAATAATAAATAAGCTCCAATTGTGAATTCTAGTTTGGTCAGACTTTTTTTTTATTTAAATAAATACATTTGGATTTTTATAAATGAGGCCCTTAGTGCCATGTTGTAAGAGTCACTGTAGGAAGGAGGTCCCTGCCATTTTTGTGGTCCTCACAAAAAAAAAAAAAAACAAGCAATTCAGTCAAATATTCACTGCGCTTATCCCTTGGCTGCTGCCCCAGTTCTCACTAAAGAAGCATCTCTCGGGCCACTGCGTCATATTTAGAAATGAAGGATGCAATATTTGAGCTGCTGGCCTGAAAAGCTACGAAACTGTCTGTTTCATTTCCAAGTGACTCTTTCAGTACGGAAAATAATTGGCAAGTTATTCATAGCATGCAGCAGATTGTAAGCATAGCATGCAGCAGATTGTAAGCATAGGACCAACTTATTTTTTGTTGTTTTCAGCTACAGTTTTTGACTGTCGTGTGCAGGGCCGCCATCAGGGGGGGACAGGGGGGACTGTTGTCCCGGGCCCGGATGTTTTGGGGACTTAAGGGGGGCCCGGCCGTGCTGCACTTACTTGCACAGCCGGTTCCCTGCATCTGAGCTCCGATGACGACTTCTTGTGTTCTGATTCGCCAGTGAAATGTAAGTCCCGGTAAAGCCACATGCTGATTGGTTGGGAGAAGTTTGAACCTCCCCTCTACTTTATCCAATCACCATGCGCCTTTACCGGGACTTACATTTCACTGGCGAATCACAGCACAAGCAACAGAAGATACCGGCATCTGAACTCCCTGGCTAAGGTACGTGCAGTTTTTTTTTCTTTTAACTTGTGGGAGCCCTGGCCAATTGTTTTTTTAAATGTGTGGGGGCCCTTTGCTATTTTTTTTTAAGATGTGTGGGGCCCTGGCTAATAGTTTTTTTTAAAAAAAATGTGTGGGGGCCCTGGCTAATTGTTTTTAAATGTGTGGGGGCCCTTTGCTATTTTTTTTTAAGATGTGTGGGGCCCTGGCTAATAGTTTTTTTTAAAAAAAAATGTGTGGGGGCCCTGGCTAATTGTTTTTAAATGTGTGGGGGCCCTTTGCTATTTTTTTTTTTTTTTTTTTAAGATGCGTGGGGGCCCTGGCTAATAGTTTTTTTTAAAAAAATGTGTGGGGGCCCTGGCTAATTGTTTTTATTTTTTAAAGATGCGTGGGGGCCCTGGCTAATTGTTTTTTATTTTTTAAAGATGCGTGGGGCCCCTGGCTAATTGTTTTTTTTTTTTTATGTGTGGGGCCCTGGCCACCAAGGTTTTTTTTCTTTAACCACCACCTGACCACAAAAACTTGTAGGAGGGGTCTGGGCACCAAAGTTATTTTTTTAACTTGTAGGGGGGCACTTCATGTTTTAATGCCTGTGTCTTGTGTGGCCGTCATACTGAGGGAGGGGTGGCGAGGGGGGGCCCCCAGAAAATGTTGTTGTGCGGGGCCCCGTGATTTCTGATGGCAGCCCTGGTCGTGTGGGGGGGTATTTTTCCTCATGTTTCGATTTGAAACAGACTGCCAGTAGATTACCCATGTTATGAGTGTTTATTTGATTATGCAATAACTAAATCTAAAGGAAGTATTTCCAAAGATTCTTTTAGGCTGGTTTGGTCTCCTTATTTTGAAATCTGTAACTCCAATACTGGCGATCAAATAATGCGCTTTCTTCAATAGTTAGATGACCTAGCTGACACTCCAGATGATAAATGGGCTTTTTCTTTTTTTATTACTTGTGCATCTACTGGCTTAGTTAATTTTTAGTTCGTTTTTTGTTATTTTTCATGAATGATATAGTTTTGATACTATCATGCCATTGTCTCCTTTGCAACATATTTTCTTCTTCTGCATAACATTTGTTGTCATTTTGTTTTCATTTGTTTAATATGAAAATCAAATAAAATATTTTAAACAGTATTTGATTATGCATCTATGATATTAGATGACCACTAGACATTATTAGGTTTATTTGGTTTTCCATCTGTGCTTCTCTTGCTTCTGCTTTCCTTTTCCCTTTTGCTTTATCTCATTCCCTTGTTGCTGGCTATAGCTACCATGTGTCAACTAAAGTAGCAAATGGAGCAAAAAGACATTCAGAAAAGGTATCGTAACTAGTATAATTAATTTGCACACATTCCATGTGCCATCTCTGTTTTTTTTTTTTTTTTAATATTGTTTTTATTAAAGATTTCTATAAGCATGTCATACATCAATGGACCAGAAAAGTCCCAGTATCAGTCAACATAGTGAAGAAAGTATGCATGCCATATAAGATAAGATACAGTTATAAAAGAAGAAAATAAACAGAAACATAAAACAAGGCTAGCATAACATTATATTTCTACGGTTTTGTATTACATATATATCAATATTCCGAGATTGGACATCGATACCCAGATCTAAAGAGACAGGTTAGGTCTATTTACCTCAAGTAAGACGACAGAAGCCTATTAGTACGGTGAGTCCTGGGGGGTGAACTTGTGGATGGTCTGGTTCCTTGAAGTGAGTTTTGGATGTAGTCATTTGTTTCTTGAAGCAAAGAATTACCTTTCAAGATTTCCATGTCATACCATGTAGTATTTATGAAGGTGTGAGTGGTTAAAAATCGAAGTGGCAAGGGAAGACTATTGATGTATGTGATCCAAGTGGAAAAGAATTTTTCCGCTTGCATATCTTTTCTCGTCGAGGCTTCTAGCCAGTCCATATGAAAGATATGGTGCAACTTCTGTTTCATAAGTGTGGTTGATGGGATTTCCGTAGACAGCCACTGGTGTAGGATTGTTTTCCGAGACGCTGCTGCCAACCGAGCTGCCAAATGTTTCTCCCCTTTATTTAAGGTCGGGTATTGCTGAGTGATGCTAAATAAGGCCCATTCTATTGTTGGTTGGATTGGTTTATTTGTCATTTGCATCCAATAGGAGATTACCTCCAGCCAAAAAGTTTGTATTTGAGGGCATGACCAGAGCATGTGGAGAAGACCCGCCTTAAGGGCAGTGCATCGAGTGCATTTATCTGAGGGAAGAGTTCCAATCTTATATCGTTTTTCAGGAGTGAGGTATGAGGTATGGAGAATTTGTAGTGTCATTTCCTGGTATCTACTGGACGATAAAATCTGAGTGGTGCGTGTATATGCTTTTAAAATTTCTAGGAGAGGTATTTGAGGTGTAATAGTTGTCCATTTAAATAAGTTCGATTCTTCGGAGTCTAGGTTTATGTTTGTTCGTATCATATGATATATGTGCGCAGTAGACCGTACTTGTCTTTCCAAAGGTCATCAATCGGGTTATTAACAGTCGTGTGTTTTATGTTATGGACTGTGGTTCTTGCAAAGTGGAGCAGTTGCATGCTGAGGAAAACGTGTGAATGTGTGAATGGGAATTTCTGCTTTAATTCCTGTAAAGATAGCAGGTCATGAGTTTGGTTGAGAAGGTTTCGTATTGTGTCTAGTCCAGCGTCCCGCCAATTATGTAGAATCGGGTTTGACAGTCCTATGGGAAAGTTTACATTTCCCAGCCATGTTAGATATGGAGAGTGATGTGGAGATAAGCGGTGTCGTAGTCTTAGCATTTGCCAAGTTTTGTGGGTGTCCGAAAATAGTGGGTTATCTTTCAACGATTGAGGAAGCGCTGAAAGTGGGGAGTGGAGGAAATAATTTAAAGTAAGGCCTGCCAAGGGAGATTGGTCTAAGTCCGTGTCAGCAAACCAGTTCCTGTTTGTTAGCCAGTCACCTGCGTACCTAAGTAGTGCTGCTTCATTATATTCCTTAATATTTGTCAGGTTAACTCCCCCTAAGGACTTAGGTTGTTGCAATTTGTAAGTACTGAGTCGGGGGCGTTTCTTCTGCCAAATAAAAGTACGGAATATATGGTTTATACGTTTAAGGTCAGTTGGTTTGATACGATATGGCAACATTTGTATTGGATATATTAGTTTTGGGAAAAGGATCATTTTGATAAAGTGGATTCTGCCCAAAAAAGTTAAATTGAGATGTCGCCATTGTTGTGTGTCTTGTTGAATTTTGTCAATAGCCGATCTAATGTTCAAAGTGTAAATGTCTCTATGATGCTTTGGTAATTTTATACCTAAGTATGTTATATGGCGCTGAGCTTTTTTAAAAGGAAAGTCAGAAGACCAATTGTGAGGCAAGGTATCATGAAGGTGAAGTGCCTCGGATTTTCCTGCATTAATTTGAAAGCCAGCTATTCGTCCAAACCTATTTATGATCGATAAAACGGTCGGGATTTCTGTTTGAGGGTTCTGTATAAAGAGCAATATGTCATCAGCAAAAGCTGTGACTTTCAATCGTGTTTGGGTAATCGGGATACCAGAAATATTGGGATTCCTCAAGAAATGTCGAAGTAGGGGGTCTATGGCTAAGTTAAATAATAGTGGCGAGAGCGGACAGCCTTGTCTCGTCCCTCTGCCAATTAGAAATCTTTCTGAGTTGTGGCTGTTCACTGTGACAAATGTGCTGGGAGCAGAATACAAAGTTTTGAAAAGATTAAACATTTGGATACCAATATGTTGAAACTTTAATAGTCTTCTGATATGTGTATGTGAAATCCTATCAAAGGCTTTATCTGCATCCAAATTTAACAATATTCCTTGTTTCCTTTTCTCTAGATTGCAATGGTATATCGCTGTCAGTATCTTGCGGATAGCCTGTACCGATTGCCTATGTTTAAGGAAGCCTACTTGGTGTTCGGTAAGTATTTTGGGTAGAATTAGCTGTAATCTATCTGCCATTATCTTGGTCAGGATTTTAATATCTTGATTAAGTAGCGATATTGGCCGATACGAAGTACAATCAGTTGGGTCTCTGCCTTCTTTCGGGATCAATATTATTCTGGCAACATTGGCCTCGTGCCACAGGGGCGAGCCTTGTAGGACTCTATTATAAAGATTGGTTAGGATGGGGGAGAGTTCAGGTATCAATAGCTTATAGTACTCTGCTGAGAGACCATCCGGTCCCGGCGTTTTGTTGTTCTTCAAACGTTTAATTGTGCTCGAGATTTCTTTTTCCGTAATAGGGGCATCAAGAATTTCTCTATCTGGGACTGACAGTTTTTGAAGCCCAGCTTCCTGTAAGAATTTGAGACCGTCTACTGGATCATCTGCCGGGGCACTATATAATTTTTGGAAGTGGTTCGATAAAATATTTTTGATTTGTTCAGGATCTTTAGTCCATCCCTCTGGGGTCCGTAACTTTTGTATGTAAGGGTTGGTAACTTTCTTTGCAGCTAGCCTAGCTAGCAGTTTTCCCGATCTATTCCCCCATCTATAAAACTTATTTGCTGTGTAATTTAATGAGTTGCATGCCTTATCAGTCAATAAAGTATCTAAAAGTTGTTTTGTCTCAGTATATTTTGTTTTGTCTTCCTCCGTATTGGTCAGTTTGAAAGCTGTGTGATGTTTCGTCAATTCGGTCTGTAGTAGCGTGTATTTCTGTAAGAAAATTTTCTTTTTTTTAATTAAATAAGATATAATATGTCCTCTCAGGACAGGTTTAGAAGCAGCCCATAATAAATGGGGGTCTTCCCAGTGCTCAATATTGTCATCGACATAATTAGCCCAGTTTGATTTTAAAAAAGTGGAGAAATCTGCATTAGCGGTTAAGTAAGCAGGGAATCTCCAGTTAGACGAGCGAGATTGGGGTTTAAGTAGTTCCAATTGTGTGGTGATAATAGCATGATCAGAGAGATCTATAGGGTGGATTTGAGCTGTAGCTAGGCTTGGGAGCAGTGTCTGCGAAATAAATATGTAGTCTATTCTTGAGTGGGTCCCATGGACACCTGAATAGAAGGTGTAATCCTTGGTAGTGGGGTAGAGAAATCTGTAGGTATCTTGTAGACGTAGTAAATCGCAAAGTGAGTGTAGAGGTTTTGCTCTAGAGTGTGAATGTGAGGTGGGTTTACCTGACTTATCCATATAGCTGTTCCAGACCGCGTTGGCATCTCCACCAAATATTAAATTTGTCGCCCCCCAGGAGTCGAGCCGTTGTAAAACATCTGTAAAAAAACATTTATTATCAGTATTTGGAGCATATATGTTCACAACAGTATACGTTACAGCTTGGATTTCTATATCAGCTATAAGGTAACGCCCTCTTTTATCCTGAAATGTTCTGGTAATTGTGCGTTGTATTGATTTGTTGATCAATATAGCAACACCTCTCGCTTTGGATTTATAAGAGGCAGTTAAAACTGTTTGTATCCAGTTAGCCTTAAGAGTTTGGGTATCTGAGGATTTCCAATGGGTTTCCTGCAATAATATGATATGGGCGTTTTCCCTATGCAAACGATCAACTACCTTCCTCCTTTTTATTGGGGTATTTAGCCCACCCACATTCCAAGAGAGTATTTTGAGACGTGTCAGTAAAGTATCCGGTTGTTGTGAGGCTATGTTAGGGTCTGCCATTCGGATTTAACCTATACCCTCTCTAATCCAGGATATCCAATTCCGGCAGTCAGTTCTGGGGTTAAGATTGTCCCAGCGAGCAATCTTTATCCCTAGGTTGTCTAACCTGTCAGAGGTGCTGTCTTGGGTAAATGTAATTCGTGTAACCAATCTCGGAACACTAGTAACAGATGCTAGCAAAAACTGTACTATATACAAAAAGGTAAACATAGTGTATAATAACATGAAATATCATTCCCTCTACCCATTATATTACTATCATGCAATATTAACCAGCATATGGTAAGAAAGAAGGCAGTGAAAGAAATAAGACTAAATAACTCTTGCATCCAGTAGTCATCAAACAGTAGAAGATGTCCCACTCCCATATGAGGTATGTGACCCCAATCATCCCCAGCAGCGGATCAGAGGCAAGTGGAAAGTTCAGGTGACGGGGTCCCTTGAACCAGTAGCAGATTGTTGGTCTTGGTAGTAGGACATGGCCGCTTTAGGATCTTCAAAAAACACAAATTTGCCATTGTCTTTGTCCATGATCTTTAGTTTAGCTGGGAACAATAGGGCAAATTTATATCCAGAGGAGAAAAGTGACTTACAGATGGGCCCAAATTCTTTGCGTTTCGCTGCAACTGAAGCGGAAAAGTCTTGGAATATCAGAAGTTGTTGACCCTCATAGGAGATGTTCCTTATCTTCCTGTAAGCCGTGAGGATATTCATTTTGTCAACGTAGTTAAGGATATAAATATGACCTGCTGAGGTCGTTTGGCATCTTTTGTAGGCGGGGGTCCGATACGGTGGAATCGTTCGATTTGATATGGTAGTGTAGAGGTATCCATCTTTAACAGATCTGGTAGAACGGTTGTCAACAGCGAATCCAGGTCTGCCCCCTTAATCGATTCTGGAACACCAACCAATCTCAAGTTGTTCCGCCTGCTCCTATTTTCTAAGTCATCAACTTTTTCCGCTAGTATCGTGATTTCATGTTGTTGTGTCTCAATGGTTGCTTGCGTTTTATCCATTGCATCCTCCATGTCCGAAATTCGTTGTTCTGCTTCCGACATCCTTTGGGATTGAGTCGTGAGTTGTTGCAAGATCTCTGTGACAGACTCCTTTATCCCGGCCAATTTTTGGTCAAGTAACGGCCCAAGGGCCTGGAGCAGTTCTTGCGTTTGAGTTTGAGACGCTGAGGGGGAACGTGGGGGTTCCAGGTCAGAACTATGTGTAGGAGAGCCTTGTTGCTTCTTCAAGTCTTTGGTTCTGGTTTTAACTGCTCGTTGCGGCATTGTAGAGTTTTGTCCTAGGAATCTATCCATAGTAGTATGTAAGATTTGTAGTGGGCGATGGGGAGTCGCGGTCTCACGTTGCAATTTATGATGGACTTTCACTTGAGTTCTGGTTGAAAATGTGATATGTAGCGTTTCCAGCTGGTCTTTTTAGTGACTTTGGGTACGAGGGATGGTGTGAAAGAGATTTCACATAGTGAAGAAAAAAAAAAAAAAAAGGACTCAGTCCAAGAAAAGGATTTTAGTTATGCATCTCCATTGATTCCAAAGAGGAGTGGAGAGAGTAGAGTAGCAAACCACAACTACTCTAGCAGGAGTGTGTAACAGGTAAATCCGTGATAAGTAGGTTGCGGTAATTTTTCGATGGCCTTAAATTGTTGTAGCCTCCTGGTGGATTGCGGAGCATGCAGGACCTATTTGTGGAATAGGTAGGAAATGTAGCAAGATATGTAGTTTCTAAGATGTGGCCTGCTGGGGAGCGGTGTTTTTACCCCGTTGGTTTACGTTCACAAAATAAAATAAGTCCGTTATTAGTATTGGGGGACCTCTAAGCCTGAGGTGGAGTAAGGCGTGTGAGTTGGAATGAGGCCTTATGTCCAAGACCTGTACCATCTCTGTTTTAATATTATTTCCCTGTATACTCTTGGCTATTCCCAAAAGCATTGGCATCACTCAAAATGGGGGCATTAACATTATTATGAAGCAAATACTATAGGTATAAATCAATGGAGAGAAGAAAGAACATGAAAGATTGTAAATCCGTCACATAAAAATACAAGGCTAACTTAAAAGCATGGAATATGGATGGGAAACAAAGACAGGATGACAGGTGATTGTGAAACAGAAATCAAGGATAAACTGGATAGAAGCACATAAGTAATATAGGCTGGTTTTTTTTTCTTACCTTTTAATAAGTGTTCAGTTTTTCATATACATGGGACCTAGAAAAAGGAAATATTTTTTTAACATTTGGATTATTTGATTATAATGGAGTCTATGGGAGACAGACTTTCCATAATTCAGAGCTTTCTGAAAAATGGGTTTTGGGATAACGGATCCCATACTTCTACCTGTACTAGTACTATGTAACTTTTGAACAGGGAGTTTTTCCCATATCACAATGCTTCACATGATCACTTTTTTTGCAGGATTTATCAAGGGCAGAAATTCTATTGTAACAAATAAATCTCAAGGACCCAACTTTAACTTGGCAGCAAACTGCACAGCAGCCCCCGATGCTGCTCCCCTCCTGCTCTGCGATTTCAGATTTTAGTGTCAGAGTGGGTTCAGGGGGGGTCAGAGCCGAATTTCCATGTTAAGAAATGGAAATTCAGCTCTTAAAGTTACCAGAGGCGGCTTTTTGCCACCCCTGGTAAGTGGCTGCTCCATACTGCCTGAGTCAAGGTCCTCACCTTGCCTCATGGCAGGAGCGACCCTGGTGCTCAGTAAGCATCAATAACTTAAATTCAGAAATTTAACTTGCAGACCTTTTTTATTTGTAACCAATATCTGCAGTTATTTCTCTTTTCAAAGGATGACAAAAATATACTGTTTTGTTAGGGGCAGATTTATTAAGGGTCGAACTGAAAAAAATTTTATGGTCAAAACTCTCGTTTGAATTGTGAATTATCCAAACTTAATTTGTCAACATTTTTTTTGTTGCAAATGTGTATTTTTTGTATGCACATCTGTGTTTTGACAAGCAACATTATTTTTCCGTTGCACAATGCAATTTGTTGAAACTAAATTAAGAGTCTATGGGTGTTTTGTTTGTGTCACCTTTTTTCAGCTTTGGGGCTACCAATAAAACATTTTCCCTTCCTTTCAAGCCTTGTTAGAGGACTCCTATCTTTTCAAAAAAAAAAGTGCTCATATTTTGCCAGTTTCTTAAAAACATCTGTGTTTTTTTACATTAGCTCTGGTCGACTGGTAATAGTATCTACTACTACTCAGTCTATATTGCTTTTTAACCAAAAATGCAGAAAAATATAAAAGGCTGCTGGAGGAGGAGGAGGGGTTGCCCTCAAATTTAGGACAAGGTCCTTGAAATCTTGGAGCTCCCTCAAGATTTGATGCAGTAGGTTGTCCTCCATCTGTGTTGCTGCATTTGCTATCAGTGGCAGCTGGGGAGCCTCTTCGGGAGAATGAGGCGGAGGTGCTGGAGAACCTGCAGGTTCTGCTACCTCTTCTTCTGCTGCCTCTTCCTCTGCCCCTTCTGCTGCACCATATGCAGCCAGATCATCCTGGATCCATTCAGCTGCCAATGAAAGAATTTTAGTTTCAGTAATGCAGCACTTGCATTTGTACAGTACAAATTATACAGGATGAGGTATGTCATGTAACTACAGGAAAACCAACATCTCATGGCAGGTATGGGGCAGGCAACACCATTCAGATGGTTGATCTAGTTGATCAACGTGACGTTCCCCCGGCAGCTCGCACACCTGATTATGCCCATCTCCTAGCACAGCAGCCTCCTATAGCACCGCCCTCTACTCGAAGAGCCGCTCCTTAGCTACCCATGATTGACTGCCTAGCAGCTACGACCATGAGGGTGACTACGTCTGTCATCACTCAGTCCCGCCGTCAGCCGCACGTCAGGGAAGGGAAGATCGTTTCGCTTGTGCGATTGCGCTGTGTTTTGGCTTGTACCCCTGCAGGGCGAATAATAACAGCAAGCCCCATCATGTTGCTGTGCAGTGTCAATACAGCTGCAAGGAACAACTTTATACTGTGCAATGAGGGAGCTGCCTTATTAAAAAGGGAATGACAGGCAACAAAAGTGTATCTACTAAGGAAAGTATAAGCCAATGATTTTCTGCTGGATTCATTGCAGTCATCTCCTGGAAAGCCTACACCGTGCCCTCACCTCCCTCCCTTTCCTCTACTGCATGGATGTAAGTTATTCACCTACTGTATTCTCCCTTGCTGTGAACTGCTGGAGCAGCCATCCTCACCCTATGGCCTATATGTACTACAACTCCCAGCATTCCCCGGGAACCCTTTCAGGCGAGATCTATAGTTTACCAACTGCACGAGAGTTTAAAAATGTATGATCCATACGCCAAACTGTGTAATCTGTCTGTGCCACTGCTTTGGTCTCAGTCTTTTGGGCTCTGTGTAGAATAAAGTGCATGGAATTGCTATTTAAATATATATGGAGAGGACTGCTTGTTTTTCCATATGTAGCATGGGAGGAAAATTACCAGTAGCTGCTGCATTTCTCACCCTAGGCTTATACTCGAGTCAATACGTTTTCCCAGTTTTTGTAGGTAAAATTAGGTACCTCAGCATATACTCGGGTCGGCTTATACTCGAGTATATACGGTACCTTCTACTTCTGCCCTTAGCTGAATAACTAGATCTGGGTGCTGCCTTTTTACGTCACTCCAGATCCACTGTAAAACACTCAGCCTCAAACAAGTTGAAACGCCTCCTCGGCCTGTGCCACAGCCTGTCCATAATATTTCACTGCAGGGACTGTATCCCAGAGGTTCCAGGGGGGATGTTATCATACCCCTGCCAGTGCAGTTATCTAATGAAGAAGCCAAGCTGCTCCTCAGTCAGCATTCCAGGACCTGCCATCGTGTTGCTGGGCAATGGGTATTTATACTGGTGACGCCTAATTTTGACATGTGTATGACGAGCGTGTCACGTGAGTTTGACACACGAGTGCTGGGTTTGATGCGTGGGCACCTAAATTGATAAATTTGCTATTGAATTGAGTAGCACTCAAATCCATTATACTTTTTTTTTTGTTTTGTTGCAAACCTTCAATAGAAGAATAACACAACACTAGCATTAGTTAAAGACTTTGAAGAGATTATTATTTGTATGATGATGAGGCAGCAGGACTTTTGGCAGAACTAGTTTCAAAGACCGTATTTATGTACTTGCAGAAATCTCACTTCTTGGCAGCACTTAGCTGGACTTTGGGAAAAAGTGTGACTACATTTGCCAACCATGCTGCAGTAGTAGAAGCTACATTATCTTTAGCCTTGATAAGCCCCAACCTGAAAATTATTTGCCAACAATGCGACAGTATTAGAAATAACAGACCCCAACCAGATGAAATTTGCCAACTATGTGGCAGTATTAGAAGTAAAATTATTAGAAGCCTTGGTAGGCCTCAACCAGAAGAAATTTGCCAACTATGTGGCAGTATTAGAAGTAAAATTATTAGGAGCCTTGATAGACCCTACCCAGAAGAAATTTGCCACCTATCTGGCAGTATTAGAAGCAACATTATTATTAGCCTTGACAGGACTCAACTAGAAGAAATTTGCAATTAAGCGGCAGTATTGGAATTTCTTCTGGTTGAGGCCTACCTCGTCTAATTCTAATAATTTTCCTTCTAATACTCCCACATACTTGGCAAATTTCTTCTGGCTGGGGTCTGTCAAATAATAATCCAAATTATTAGGAGCCTTGACAGACCCCAGCCAGAAGAAATTTGCCAAGTATGTGGGATTATTAGAAGGAAAGTTATTAGAATTAGACCAGAAGACATTTGCCAACTATGCATCAGTATTGGAAGCAACATTATTAGAAGCCTTGGTAGGCCTCAACCAGAAGAAATTTGCCAACCATGTGGCTGTATTAGAGACAGCATTATTAGAATTAGAATAGGTAGGCCTCAACTAGAAGAAATTTGACAAGTATGCGGCAGTAGTAGCAACAGCAGCAGTATTAGAAGCAACATTATTAGAAGCCTTGACAGACTCCACACCAGAAGAATTTGGAAACTATGCGGCAGTAGTAGCAACAGCAGCACCAGTACTAGAAGCAACATTATCAGTAGACTTGATAGGCCTTAACCAGAAGAAACTTGCCAACCATGTGGCAGTATTAGAAGCAATATTATTAGAAGCCTTGACAGACTCCACACCAGAAGAATTTTGCCTTTTTGCCAACTACGCTGCAGTATTAGTAGCAACATTATTATTAGCCTTGATAGGCCCCCACCAGAAAAACATTTGCTGACAATGCAACAGTATTATGAGTAACAGCAGTAGGAGCCTTGATAGGCCCCCAGCAGAAAAATGTTTGCCAACAATGCAGCAATATGAGTAAGAGCAGTAGGAGCCTTGATAGGCTCCCACCAGAAAAACAATGCAGCAGTATAATGAGTAACAGCAGTAGGAACCTTGATAGGCCCCCCAGAAAAACATTTGCCGACAATGCAGCAGTAGTAGTAGCGGTAGCAGCAGCAGAGATATCGGTCAGATGGAGAAAAGCAAAACTATTGAGGAGGGATCTATGAGAGGAGAGTATAGGCAGCAATGGAAAGAGGAGGGGAGGAGGCTAGTCTCTGATGTCTGCAATGGGCACTTGGATATCCCTGCTTATCCATACCGCATTAATTTTTTATAAATGTCAGAATATCCATGCTGCCAGTGGATAACTGTGTTTGCTTCTCAGTGGCCACCCCACCTACGGCAATAAAGACATGCTCTGACAGGACATTGGCAGGGGCGCAATCCAGCACCTCCAGAGCGTACTATGCCATTCATGAGGGTGACCCATTGGGTGGTATAAGACATGTTCCTTCACCTACACATGCCTGCTGGCACACTGGTAATGACTGGTCCTCTGTCTGGCACGTGAAAAATGCCCACACTGCTGAAGTGTGAGTCACCGCCTTGCCTACTGTGGAGGGCTGGAGATGGTCCACACCCATACGCCCAGAGGCTCTGGACCCAGGTACAGTGCTGCCCTGTTGCCTGTCCCCCCTAGCAGTGGTTGGTGGGGTTTTCTGCCTCTGTGGGGCCAGCTCTTTATCATCATCAACAACAACACACAGCCCCCCCGAACTGCTGCTGTTATCCTCCTGAGCCAGCCCCCAGGGTATGTCCCTGTCATCCTCAAAGTCCTCCCCCAGACCATATAATCATATGTGGCATCCACACCCACATCTAGCAGACTGCTGCCCTGCCATTAGGGGACCCTGCCAAATATCCCCTACTGATGTGGTGGCTTGTGCCACACCTTCTTCCTCTTCTCATCAGACAGGAATATACCCCCCCATACCTATCTGCTCATCAAAAAGATCCTTGGTGTCTGGGCCCAAGTCCACCTCAGGATCAACCAATAAGGGGGATAGGGTGTCCCTCAGACTCAGACTGGGCATGGCACATGGGCTGGGCTGTTGTGGGGTAGCATGCCCATGGCCAGCACCACAGCCTCTTAGTCTCCCACCCCTCCCTATCCCACCCTTCCTCCCACCTCCACCCAGACCTCCCAACCCTCCTCCGTCTCCCACAGTCCATCATACTGGCTGCACCTAGCACCTACACTAAAAAAAAAAAAAATAAGGGGGGTTTTGGATATTTGGGGGAAGGAAAGGAGAAAAAATAAAACAGTAAACTAAAACCCCTCATCAGAAGTGTGCACCCACAAGGGATACACACCAACAGACAGACAAAGAAACGTAGCCATACAAGGGCTATTGGGTCTCAGAGGTGAGCAGGCAAGCGGAACAGGGAAAACAGTAAACTGAAATCCACAACTTCCACTGTCTCAGACAGCTAGCTCCACAAACTCCTATTAGCTAAATAACACAGATCCTAATCTGTCCACTACCAAAAATTAGTAATGGCCACCTCTGCACATCCTTATACAGACAGTGGGAGGTCTCTTATCTAAATGGCTCCTGTGGAAGGAAAGGGGGACGCAAAAATGATGTTCTTGTTTGTCACGCATCCTTTTTTTTCAAAAAAAATTAAGTGGTTTTGTGAATAATGTCTCCCGCGGTGAAACTCAAAAATTTTCAGCAAATTTTAATATGGCAAATTTTTCCCATCCCTAGTTACTAGCCTTCCTGACATTCGAGTATTTTTCGGAGAAAAACTTGAATCAAGTTTAGACAAATTCAATTTCGAGTCAGTAAAATTTGTGCGTGTTTTAGATATTCGATTTTTTATCAAATAACCTCCAATTAATTTCAAGTATATTCGAATTTATTAAAAAATGTGCCTCATAATAAACATACTGTCATTTCATATGTTTCTGTGTTTAAACAGAATGTTGGCATGTACTGTATGAGTTATAGTTATTTTACTAATTTCAGTACAAAAATAAGTATGTCATCTTTTATCAGTGCAGATACAAAGCAGTTACTCAGCCTCCGACCTTCACTACCTTTCTCTTTCAGTCATGTGCCAAGGTCCACCTAATTGTGCTTAACTGCCAGCAGCCAGAACTTTAGGGTTAAGACTTATTTCAGCACTTAAGGATACAGTTTGTCAGTGGTAGTACATGAGTACATGGAGCTTCACTGCTTTTTTTAAAACACTGGTTACAAAAATGATAGTAAAGCAGCTCCTTATACCCATGTCCACATCTTTGTGGAGCTTGAATGTATGCCAGATATGGGTTTTTCTCATCGATATTAATAAAATGAACATAAAGTAGCTAAAATGGTCAGAAAAAATCCTTTCCTTTCCAATTACTCCATTTTTATCTTAGGAAATATAGAACAGAATACTGGATATTTTGCAAGATGGGCATTTGGTTATGTTTTTCTCTTACTAATGCATTTCAAGGTCAGTTTTAATCCTAAAGGCACTGTTTTTTCTTCATAAAGCCGCAATAATGGAATTGATCCTGTCCCCTGGCACTTAATGACTTCCTGAATGAGCACCAATAAGCTAGATTGTCCACTACACAACAGTAGAATTAATTTCCTTGAAGAAGCATATTCACTCAGGAGGAAAAAATGTGTAGATGGAACATGGTAAAACAGACTCAGTTCCATACAAAAGGCCTATGCCCAATAGCATATGCTTTTCGGTAATTCTGTTTAAAATACAGTAAATTCCTTCAGTAATACTTTATTTTTAAAATGTTTTTTGTCTGCATTTCTTATTGTGACCCTATTTTCCCTGAGCTATTCATTTGTTCTGTTTGCTTTCTTTTATAATTCATGCTACTGTAAAAGTGAGCATTTTAATTCAGTTAACAGAACTTACTGTATATGCTGTTCATTTACAGGAGAACAATACCACTTTCTGTACTGATTTGCATATACATCTCCTATATTAAATAATTAAGCATGCAACATAATAAAGATTAGTTGAAACCCTCTAACACTTCCTTGATTATACTGCAGAAATTGCAGATATTTCAGCTTAGGGAGGTTAAGATGAGTTCATGTATTAAAGTGTAGTGTAGTGTACAATGTTTGAATAATATAATAAGATAAGTAAACAAGTTTACTGTTTACTATGGCATGGTATTCAAATTGATTACTTTTCAGATGCAGTGCTTTGCTTTTCCTGAAACAAGGCACAGTTATGAGACCTGTTATCCAGAATGCTCGGGACCTAAGGTTTTCCGGATAATGAATGTTTCTGTGATTTGGATCTTCATACCTTATGCCTTCTAGAAAATAATTTAAACATTAAAGGGGAACTACTGCGAAAATGAAAATGTAATATAAGCTTTGTCATACTGAAATAAGAAACTTTCTAAATACAATTCATTTTATATTTGACATAATTTCTGAATTAATCAAGTGTATCTTCACTATTATTCTCAGCATCTATTTCTTTTCATTCTGTCTTCATGCAGCAGTTGGGTGTCAGATATTGATTGATATTCATTGATAAGATATATTGGATCTAACTGTCAATGAATATCGGACACCCAACTTCTGCATGAAGAGAGAATGAAGAGAAACAGGTGCTGAGAGAGGGATACTGAAGATAAACTTGATTATTTCAGAAATGAAGCAGAATATTTAATTGATTGTAATTAGAAAGTGTCTTATTTCAGTATGATGAAGATAATATTACATTTTCATTTTCGCGATAGTCGCCGTTTAAATAAACTCAATAGGCTGGTTTTGCCTCCATCAAGGATTAATTATAACTTAGACAAATACAAGAGTCCTATGCACTCAACCCATTATCAATATATTAAGGACATTGAAACATTTCCCCCCATATGTAATATAAGGCACTAAGTTTGCCCAAGAGCAGTAACCCATAGCAACCAATAAGATGCTTGCATTTAAACAGGTGACTACTGCCCCTGGGCAAACTTAGTGCCTTATATTACATAACCCCATTTGTGCCTAAAGCTACTAAAGTGCCTTACCGTTTAAACAAAACTGGAATTGTTTGTCCATATATTGCAATATATTTAAGCTGGCCAACTACGTCAAAGTCATCCCATATCTGGCCAGTCCTACACTCAACTTGCATCTGATTCATTAAAAATTTTATTGCTTCATGATAAATTTTATAAAGGGACTACGTTTTACCTGCAACTTACTTGCTGCTTTCAAAGTAAAACTCCCAAACTTGGTTGCCCTTATATCAGCCACCAGTGGGACCACCTGACTTTAGCTGGAAAGGGTGAGAGCTACAACATGGATCTGGCATGAAGCAATAGAATTCTTA
This sequence comes from Xenopus petersii, assembly GCA_038501925.1. Taxonomy (NCBI): domain Eukaryota; kingdom Metazoa; phylum Chordata; class Amphibia; order Anura; family Pipidae; genus Xenopus; species Xenopus petersii. Next base: position 90,515,128 of record CM076673.1, on the reverse strand, counting down.
ATGAATCATAGCAAGTTGAGTGTAGGAACTGGCCACACCAGGGATGTCTTTGACATAGTTGGCAGGCTTAAATATATTGCAATATATGGTGCAAGCATGCGCTTGCAACATCGACCCAGATATAGACCCATCAAGCAGATTTCGGTGGCGAAACACATGAATAGGCATTTTGATTTTTCCAAAATCAACTCCATGTGCCTGTACCCAAGTGGACGCAGCAGCTCTGCAAGCCAAGAATCAGCCTGTGTGGTCACAGCATTAAGCTTTGAAAGATTGGTATTGCAAACAAGTTACTCCATATTGGTATGTAAAGGGTTTATTTTATATAGACTCTTTCATAGTCAACAGAAACACATCCTCATTGGCATCAAATAAAGGTTTTTCATTATGTAAGCTACAAATTCAACATTAAATAAATAGGGGTTGTTCACCTTTGAGTTCATTTTTACTATGACGTAGAGAGTGATCTTCTGAGACAATTTGCAATAGGTTTTCATTTTGTAATATTTGTGGTTTTTGAGTTATTTAGCGTTTCTCTCCAGTTTGCAATTTCAGCAGTCTGGTTGCTAAGGTCCATATCACCCTAGACTGGGATATCAATAGAAAAGGACCTGGATAGAAAGATGAGTAATAAGAAGTAGCAGTAACAATACATGGGTAGCCTTACAGAGCATTTATTTTTTTAGATGGGGTCAGTGATCCCCATATGAAATTTGAAAAGAATCAGAAGAAGAATGCGCATAATTTAAAAACTATAACAAATAAATAATGACAATCAACTGAGAAAAGTTGCTTAGAATTGGCCATTCTATAACATACTAAAAGTTAACTTAAAGGTGAACCACCCCTTTAAGGGTATTCATTAACAACTGGGATCACTAACTGAAGCACAATTTCATTTTAGGAATGTGTTGCTTGCCACATTTGTTTAAGGGGGGCTCACGTCTAGGGCATTAGAGGATCTCTTTTGTCTTTATATTGCGTCCTTGGACATTTTTACTAATAAGTGGCCACTTCAAGCATTTGCACCAATAGCTGTTATAAAGACATATATATGACCTCTATGTACCCGCCCTAAATATGACCTATATGTACCCACCCTATTCAAATAATAAAGTCGGCTATGAAATGCTCGGGCTGACTAATTAATCTTCACCAGTGTTTGGCTACAGAGATAAAACTTTGCATTTTAGTGAATTAGCGTAGAGGTAAATTTATGCCTGGCGAAGTGATGAGAAGTGTGGCAAAGCCTTCGCTGGCGAAAATTCACCCATTAGTGAATTTGTCCCATGATCTTTAAGTCACAGACCACAAAGGGTAAGTATGATCTTTGCACCACAATAACTTTTAAACTACCCATCTCCCAGAAATAAAAGCCTTTTCAGTTGGCAAAGAGCCTTACAGCCTCTGCTTCATGCAACAGGAGAAACATCCCCTTTTAGCACTTGATCTACAAGCATAAGAATGAATTATTGCTATGTTTTTAAACAAGCTTTTAGTCTTTTACAACCATTTACAGAATGAACTTAATGTTTTTTTATTTTATGTGTCAAAGTATGGTTTTGTTTATATTTTTAAAGGAGAAATGAATAAAAGAAAACATATGCTGTAAAATTCAGATATGAACACGAGATACCAGAGGGATACATTGTCTAATGCAGGCCAGAAAGATCAATGGAGCCATTGTGTCAGCAGATTTTTAGTCATCCTTCTGGAGAAAGAAAAAAACATTAGAGAGGTAAAGTGAATATAATAAGACTGGGTATAAATAATCAGTTTTTTCTTCTTCTTGATAGCGTGTACCATGGATTGCTAATGAATAAAGTATCTTTCCCCCTTGCAATTAGAGTGTATAATGTGATTTAGGCAAGTGTTTTTTTTTTCCAAATCAAATTCAGCAGTGCCATTAGAATAAAAACAAGATGATGGCCAGCCACATACATCCAGGGGATTAAAAAAAAAAAATTGTTGCATGTCAAAATTATTCAGACACTCATTGACTTTAATGCATTTGGACAAAATAGTTGCGTGTAGAAAAATTGTCGCACGCCCATTGATTTCAATGCGTTTCACTAATTTTAGTTTGCAAATGTTTCGCACATAACTAGTAGTTACCCTGGTGCCCAATAAAGTAGATATTAAGATTTAGTACATAAAGCATATTAAAGGACAAATATGAGATAAATGAAAAAAGCCTAATATTTTTAAGCAAGTATGAATAATATATGGTGTTGATTTCACATTGTGCTAAAAAAATTATATTATCTTTAAAAATAGCCTCTTTATTGGAGCTCCCTATAGATGCTCACTGGTCCCTGTCCGTGTTTCAAATGAGAGGTGGGCGTGTCCTAACGTCCCCTGCCAGAAGCACAGTAGGAGGGGGATAGCCAATCACCACCCTTCAGTCACACAAGCAAATACAAGCTTCAGTTTCCTAACAGGTCATCATAGCTGCTGATTGGCTCCTATCCTATGGTGCAGTGTTTTGAGTGCCGCCCGCTCCCCTGCACAGCCAGACTATTCAGGGAGCAGGAAGGGGAAGAGAAGGGAGGCTTTTTGCAGAAATATTCATTAAATCAGCCTGATTGGTGATAGGTGATTTTTTTCTCTTTATTTGAAGTTTTGCCTAAGTAGCCAATAAATAATATACCACAAAAAATGTCTCACAGTCAGTGGTGTAACTCAGTGAGGGTGGGCACAGGGAACAAGGAGGCCCAGACTGTGGGGGCTGTTTCCTATAAACAGTAGTTCTGAGAAATGTTTCCTTCCCAGACGTTCTATTACCTACTGTGGTGCGAGGGGCCATCAGAAGACTATTTTTCAGAGAGGGGCACATGGTTCTTATTCCACTGCACTAGATAAATTGAGAAGTACGTGTAGGAAAATCAGTTTTGTTGTTCTGAGTTGAACTCATAAAGCATTTTCTAGTAAAACTTTCTAGTGCTTTTCTTCCCCAGGACAGAAGCATAAAAGACTGTTTACTTTTTTATGCTTTTCATTATTTTAACTATATTCATTTAATCAAGTACCCTTAATACATTTGATATATCTACTATATTTAGGAAACACATGCATTGACTTAAGCACAATGATTTGAAGTCCAATGTATCATTAGCCACTTCTAGAGTTGCCACTTAATTCAGACCTTTACTGGCTGATGACATTAGGGGTAAGGGGCAGAGTAGTGACACTGCAGGTTTGGGGCTGGACAGAGACAGTTCAAATTCTGAGAGGATGGGTTTGGGGGTATAAAGGGGAAAGGAAACAAGGGCCATTTCGAAGGTGGGAATTGGGCCAAATAAGCCTGTAAATTTTTAATACTGGCCCAGCCTTGACTAGTATTTTACCAGCTAACCCTAGCCACTTCTAATTGTTTTACAGTTTTTTCTCATTCTCATAACACGATATCTAATAAAGTTTTCCCTGTTCATACAGGCCTCTTTCTGTACATACATATATTTCTACTTTTACATGCCTGTTTTCACACTAATGGGACACCAGAGTAATATATTTACGACTATACAGTATGTACTACTATGTAACTAATCCACTTACATCAAAGCTTAAAAACCTATGGACTCATGATACACTGCAGGAAAAATGTTATATGTACCTGTATATATATATATATATCTATATATATATATATATATCTATATATATATATATATATATATATATATATATATACCTCCTGACATTCCCCAAATTTCTCTGTAACAATCGTATGGAATGCTAGCAAGTATACCAGCACAATTTCTCTTTCTCTTGATAAAACAAGAAAGCCATGTCACAAGCACCTAAACCCATGTGAGCTTTGAAATAATGGAACCCACAATAACTATCTTTTCTTGGAGTTTTATAATCTCTGGTTCCCTATCTGAGGTTAGAAATGTCTTCCCCAACCACACCAATTCACTCCAGAAAGGCAGACTCCCTATTCATTTGTGAAAATACAGTGATAAATTCATACCCACATCTGTCTCAAGGGTTCACCTTTGTTTTCTACAATGGGTTCTCCTGCTCCATACAAATAGCTGTGCCCCTTTGCAACTCCCTAAAACTCAAACTTTATCTGTAACTTAATCAGAATTGGTGCCAGGGGTTACTTAACAAACAGTAACAAATTAATGCATGAATACATTAGTCAAATACAATGCCACAGTAGAATTGTTCAACATCAGAGTGGCGCAGAACTTTGACATTTTTTGAGCTTTTGACCTGTGCATGTGGAAAAGTACACACCACCCATAAGGGAAGACGGGAATGTGGTGCTCCTGCAGAAGTAAACCAAGCTGGAGTCATTTTCAGCAAACAGGACCATCCTGGGTCTTAGGTAAGAGATTATATCACTGGGGGATGCCTAGTAAATTGACACACTGTGACTCCAGTGTTTATGCCTTTCCTTCTCATTTAAACCTAATTTAATTCTTTCCTACAGACTAGTTTTAAATGGTACAGGAAATTGGTATTGGCATGTTCAAAAGATTGTAAGGCTCATGTTCTTTTCCAAAACAACAGTCTGCTATTTAATGAAAGCATGCTTGCATGGGCTTTTCTGGACTTCAGCTGACTTCATAGTGCTTAATATAGCACAAAATAATTACACATTCATTGTAAATTACTAGAACAGAATACAAAATTTACTGATTAAAGGAAAATTCTAATTAAAAGCGAGGAAAGGTATGTTTATAAGTAGATTAGGTAAGAAAAAAATGTTAATGCTCTAAGAAGATTGTTTTTGCATCCTGTAGACAACCTTAACCAAGAAGTGAGCGGTGACTATGTGACTGGCAACTTTTTTTAATATTTAAATCTGCAGATATTTTGAAATATGTAAACACACTATCCTTCTCCAAAAGGAAAAAAATACTGCATTTGCATTTTTGTTTGCTCATGCTTTCCTTATTTATCAGAATATAGAGTAAATCATTTGGTTTGATGGATAGGGGATCACATATCAAGTACTTTATTATCCATTCCCCATAATTCCTTATTTAAACAAACTGTTCTGTAATTTTATGACAGTAGCTGGTAATTAATGGTAATAGCAAACTAGTTGGTTAATTTTTTATGTATTAAAATTCATAGTAGTAATCTTTAAGATTTGGTACTTCACATTAAAGAATGAACCCTTATGCAGAACACCACAGACCCAAAGAATTCCAGATAATATGTCCCATACCTGTATGCGATGCATACTTGAGTGGAAGCCCTACCATAGATATCAGCTGTGTACTACATAAAGTTCCTGTTAAAACTGTTACAGATGTTTACATTTAATTTTGTGGTGTGTGTTGTTTTTGGTCTATCCTTATTGCTGAGGCTCACCCTGTTCTTCCTTGATAAAGAATAGCCATGGGGTACTTGTGGTTAATAGATGTGTCTGATACAAGCAATTTCAGTCAGCAGCTGCAAGGTTCAGCCAAAGATTAGCACTCATTTACTGATCACCAGGGTGCAAATATTAGAGTGGTAATGGGTGCAAGAGCGCAACTCTTAATGTTCATCTAACAAGCACCTGTACCCCAAGTAAAGATGTGGTCTGATCCTTACTACTTACAAAGAACAGAGTGTAACATCAGAAGGCCCAGATGAGTTCTGTTCTCACCACCTACCATAGGGCAAGTGGTAAGGACAGCGTCCCATTGTAAATTCTGCCACATCTCCTGCATCTGAATACCACGCAATTTGGAGGACAGGTAGAGGGCGAGAGGGGAGATGAACACCTTCCAGTCCTGCACCAATACAGCACAACGTAACACAGTCGGCATGGTATTTGTGGGGGAAGCCAACTGCAGCCTTTATTTTTTGTACTTTGCATACAGTGTTCAGCTTTGCAAATTATTTATACTGTCTTGTACCCAGGGCCGGAACTAGGGGTAGGCAGAAGAGGCATCTATTTCTAAAATTGTCTTCTGCCTACCCCTAGTCCGTGTTCGCACCCCTCAGTCTTACTCCCCTTCCTTCCCTCTCTGTCACCTACCCCTCCCTCCTGTCACTCTCCCCTCTGTCGTTCTCCCATCCCTCCTGTCACTCTCCTGTCAGTCTTAAGGTGTGGTGATCCAAATTACAGAAATATCCCTTATCCCTATACCATTGTTGTGTAAGTACTATCCTTAGTGGGTGAGCTTAGTGGGGTCCTCAACCTTTTTACCTGTGAGCCACATTCAAATGTAAAAAGAGTTGGGGAACAACACAAACATGAAAAAGTCCCATGGGATGCCAAATAGGGGCTTTGATTGGCTGTTTGGTAGCCCCTATGTGGACTGGCAGCCTACAGGAGCTCTACTTGGCACTATACTTGGTTTTTATTAAATTAAAACTTGCTTTCAAGCTTGGGATACAAAAATAAGCACCTGCTTTGAGGACCCTGAGAGCAACATCCAAGGGGTTGGAGAGCAACGTGTTGCTCACAAGCTACTGGTTGGGGATCACTGCCTAGGCTTTGGTTTGCCCACAAGGTGGCAGCATGTAAAAGTATAAAGGGGTTTAGCCCTATGTGCTAAAGGTCTTTCTTGGGACCTCACCTTTCTGTGAGGTGTTACAGGCCTGGTCTGCAGTTTAGTCAAAGTTAGAAAGAGTTATATAGGAATAGTAAGTTTTTGTCATAGTTGCTCTAGGAGCAAGAGAAAGGCTCAGGGAAGACAGTGAGCAGCTTCTGCTCCAATAGTGGAGTTAGGACACTGTGGTCATTCCACCACTAGTGCAAAGACTTTATTGGGTGAGTTGAGGACCAGTGAGGGTGCCAAGATACAAGACCCCAGGCTGAGTATCCCTGCACACAAATCTCAACATCATCGGAGGATTTGCCCCAGGAGTGTGGAAACCTATTTGTGCTATTTCACTTCTGAAAGGGGATTCTGCTTGACATCAAAGTGCCTGTAACCTACTTCATTGCAACTGTTCACTGTAAATAAACTAGTTATTTTGCTGCAGGAATTATCTCTGTGACTGGATCCTTTGCTGCATAGAACTACATCAGGTACAAGGAGTTGCACAGGTACATTGTGGATCATTGGCACAGTACAAGCATCAGTAGTCGTAGTCACGCATTGCAATACACACAGTGAAAGTGCACTCAAGGGTGTGCTATATAATATTACTATAAACATACTGACATTTACACAATCAGTTTTTTTAATTACACCAATCTTTATGACTTTTCATTCATGGGAGATCACAAAAAAAGTAAGTGTAACTTACAGTAAGACTTTTTAGCAAGCTAGCACAGACGTAATTGCTGCCACTTATGAAAATCAAGACCCCATCTTTCAGTGAGGGTAAAATTACAGCTTTCAGAGTAGGAGACCATATGGTTAACAAGTCTCAGCACAGAACGCAGGTCATGCCAAAATAGTTTGAATGCAGGTTGGACCCTTCAAGATTTCAGCCAGAAGGTCTGCCATGAGAAATAATGCAACAAACAGATATTTTCAATACCCAACACTTTACTTGTACTTTCCAATACATGTTTTACAGACTGCTCTTCTCAGTTCTTATACAATATATATACTTATCATACAATAAGATTTTTCTCACCTTTCTCTGACGATAACATTTAACGCCACAGGTTTTGTGCTTTTTTGTTTGTTCATCATCACAGCACATGGATGTGTCCTTTATGGAAGCAGGCTGGTTGATGAGTGGTGTCTGAGTCACAGTCATTTGAACAACAGATGACGGCCTTCCAATTCATTTATTGAGGACAGCAATTGATGTAGGTTTGGAACAGAAGGCATTTCTTCATTGTATCATAAAAGAAGCAGTGGATTTTTTTGATTGACTTGGAAAGGTTTAAATGACTGTCAAGGTAATTGAAAAATAAAAGTATTTGAACCTAGCAGTTATCCCATAAAATAAAACAACTTGGTTGTTGGAACTGATTGTTAAAAAGAAATATAAGCTATATAAACTTAAGCTAAGAAGATCCCAAACCCTTTAATAATTCATGTTTGCTTGTTCACAATTCCACAATCCTCAGGATAAACAGCTGTATGTTGTGTGATTTGGCTACTTGCATGGAAAGACAGACTTCATCCATTTGCTGATTTGGTTGATGGAATATAAAAAACAGTGGCCCGCAAATGGATACATGCTACAAAAATGGGTGTCATTGTGCCTTTATACTTAATAGCTGATTTTATATTAATATTCTACATGCATTTTAAGCAAGTCTTCACTATGTAGCAGGGAAAGCAATTCCCTTCCTGAGTCAACATTCTATTATCTATGCAGCTTATATCATCCCCAGTTTAGCCAGCCCTACCATAATACTACATAGCACCCACTTTATTGTTATAGAGAAAATGGAAATCATTCATACAATAAGAATTGCTTTTTTTAAAAAAGGAGTCTGTGGAAAATGGCATTCCTGTATTTCAAACAATTTCAGATACAGGTATAAGATACATTATCCACCTACTATCCAGAAATCTCCCAATTATGGGAAGGCCTTCTCCGATAGATTCAATTTTAAGAAAATAATTCACATTTTTGAAAATGGTTACCTTTTCCTCTATAATAAAACAGTATTGTGTACTTGATTCCAACTAAGATATGATCAATCCTTATCCAAAGTAAATTAATCCTCTTTGGTTTATTTATTGTTTACATATTTTTTTAGTAGATAAATGAAAATTATAGAAAGGCCCCTCATCTGGAAAACCTCAGGTCTCAAGCATTTTGGATGATAGGTCCCAAATCTGTAATAAATATGATACCTGTATATCTCTCCATTTTTCCATATTAACAATTTCCAACCAATCCAGCCTAAATCAGGTGGCAATATACCACCAATCAAAATGGGGCATAACTGTTTGCTTTCGAATCAGAGCTACATACTGAGGATCAATTGCAAATTCATAAACAGTTATGTCCCATATGGGCCCCCCTTAAAGTCACTGACTAACTCAGACTTGGAGAGCTGAAAATCAGCTGGGTTCTGTTCTGTTATGTTATACATCCTTTCTCTCCAGCCTTTATAGATTCCATTATTGGAATAGCAGAGTAAATCAGTACTCCCGATTACCTGTTTTTAATAGTATCTCTCAGTTGCTGTTGAGGTCTGACTTGGGTCAGCAATAGTAAAATTAAACAAAGTAATTTTTCCAAAGGGAAATTTAAGATAGTTTTTGTGGGGTGCTTTTCTTTTCCCCTTTGGAAAAATTACTTTGTTTAGATTCCATTATTGGCTAACTAACTATTAGAAACATTTTTTAATTTGCACAGCCTATCTATTTAACCAGTTTTTATTGTTACATTGAACTGTTCATTAATATAATGGGCTGAAAGTACAGGTGCTTATTCACCAGTTACCCTTAATGCAAATTTTAAAAGAGACCAAAATTATCAAAACTCACTGCCAACACGCAGAGCAATCCTTAATGGTACAGCTATGTACCCACCAAATACCATATTTTTTCTTTTTTTGATATGCTTCTTCTTACTTAACACAGATTTTGTTTGGCAATAATGTTATCTACAGTATTTTCTATAGACTTTTCTGTCTTTCTTAATTTGAAATGGCATGTGATAACTTATTTTCCCAGAAATCTCAAAAGACCGTTAAATATTAAAAAAGCTATACATAGGCCAATGCCAGTTTATAGCACAGCTCAGAAAAGAATGTTTAATTTTCCTTGCCCACACATATTCAGATATAGCAAAATGATGGCAAGATCCACAAAGGTATAAATGAGTTCATAGTGTAAAATAAACATGCATTTGGATTAATGATTCACTGCAAACAATAAAGCACTGAGCATGTAATTTTATTGTATGGAAAACATTAAATATATACTGTAGAAGCAACGCCAAATCCATGACTGACAGGCATTTAGTGTTCCTTTAAAATCAGGTCAATACCACTGATTGTATTGACAAAAAAAGCTTGTTCTCATATTATGAACAGCAGAATAATAAACTCTGATAGCAAGCCAAGAAATGTTTGGTACAATCTGATTGTTGCTACTAATAGAGCATTCATGTCTAAGGCAATAGAAATCCCAATAAGGAAAAATATCAGAGACGATGTAAAACTGCATTTATTGCACAACCTCAAGAAAAGGAAACAACATAAAATATCTAAAATGTAAGCATTAAATATAAGAAAAATGCTATACCAAATGTAGTCTGTAGTGTAGAACTGGGGTTTTTGGTTTTCAAAAAACAAATTACATATACACTATAAGACAGAGGTAATTATATAGCACTCATCATATTTTAAACAATCAAAAGGAATAAACAACAAAAACAGAACAACAATCCAAGATAAAATCTATAATGTAGTCAACTGGAACAAAATGTTCAAAAAGCATTGCTTATTTGTTTATATTCATGCATAAGGCTGTTGTTGACATTTACAGCAATCGGGCCCATTTTACGTTATGTTTAGGTAGAAAGATCTTGGGAAGCCCTTGCTGCTCTGACTTTCTTCCTCCCCTACACCGCTAGTACACTAGAATGGGGGCTGTGAATTCCATTGTAAATGCACATGTGCCAACTTCAGCAAAGGCACAATGTCATAATTGTAACACCGATTTTGGCTGTATAGCACACAAATAAAGAGGTCCAGGCTAAGGTATGAGCATGGGTTACAACCTACACTACAGGGCAGGGCCTTCCCTAAGTGGAAGCTCTCCCTTTAAGAGGTAGTAGAACCACCCAACACAGACATGTTAAGTGCTATTAAAAGATAGATTGATTGGATGTCAGGAGGTTCTTTGATGGTAAAACAGATGGAACAGGTTTATTATGCCAGAGGCAAATGACATCAGGTTTACTCACAAGTATTTGTAGGATACAGCAGATGGAACCACAGTGGAGAGAGTGGCAAACACAGTCAGATCAGAGAGTAACTCCTAAAGGTATCAGCAGACAGGTGTACATCGATTCCCATTTAACCGACATTGCCAATGAGGGGATCAGGATCAATCAGGTAGGGTACAGGCAGTCCTTTGCTAACCTAGATGCCTATCAACTATGTTCCCTGCTCTAAAGGCAAACAGGCCTTGTGGGCCTGATTTTTTTAACCCCTGGGGTGTATTATAACAGGAGAAAGCCAACACTTAGTGATCCTCAATCATAGGACCCTGCACCCCCAAATTCTCTAAGTGTTAATTATTTTACAATCTTAAGGTCTTCTTCCACCTAAGGCCCTTACTGAGGTCTCCTGCTTCAGGCTTTCCAGTAGCATCCACCCCTCCCCTTGAGTAGAGTCCAAAGAGACAGAGCACACATTGACTCCCATTTTTTAAGACTAGGGTCATCTGATATACCCGGCTAATTACCAGGACAGGGAAATGTGGCATTTCAAGTACACAAAGGCCCAAACAGTGCCAACCAGCTAAATAAATAGTGACTATCATATCATACAGCAGCCTCTCTGCCATTTGCCAAAACTGGATTGCCAGTCCAGGCCTGCCAATTACAGCACTACAAGAGAACCTCTAATCTTGAAGGGGAAACAGCTTCCCCTCTCAACTGTGAGCAGGCCCAGCCCTTGTCTGGTTAACAACTATGGGTTTACTTAAAGGGGACCGTCACCCAAAAAAATTATTCAAAATCCTATTTTATCACATTATTAAACTTTAATTACACTATATAAATTATTTGAATCTTGTTTCCATCAGTCTCGGAATTCATAATTATAGCAATCAGGCAGGAGCCATTTTGTGGACACTGTTATTAAAGGAACAGTAACATCAAAAAATGAAAGTGTTTTAAAGTAATAAAAATATAATGCAGTGTTGCCCTGCACTGGTAAAACTGTTGTGTTTGCTTCAGAAACACTACTATTGTTTATATAATTAAGCTGCTGTGTAGCCATGGGGGCAGCCATTCAAAGTAGAAACGGCTCAAGTTACACAGCAGATAGCAGATAAGCTCTTGAGAAGAGAATGGTGTTATCCATTATCCACTATTTAACATGTGCCATACAGTCTTTTTTCAATTTCCGCCATTGCTACACAGCAGCTTGTTTATATGAACTATAGTAGTGATTCTGAAGCAAACACATCAGTTTTACCAGTGCAATACAACAGAACATGATATTTTCATTACTTTAAAACAGTTTAATTTTTTGGTGTTACTGTTCCTTTAAAGCACGCCTTGCATCATCTCAGAATCTTGTTTGTGCACCAGAATGGGGAACCAATGTCCATCCCCATGCTCTGGCTAAACAATTAAATGGTGAAGAGAGCAGTGACATCTAGGAAGTGCTGAATGGAAAGTGAAAGTAATTGTCTGCCTGCCTCTATGCCTAAGGCATAGAGGAGGGGCAGATAATATTTGATTGACAGCTGAGATTTTTAAATGCGCTTACAACAGCTATTCGTGCTTTGATAAAAAAGAAATTGGGTTTCATGTTTAATTTCAAAAGGACGTGTCTGGATAACAGGTGCACTTTAAAGTAAAGGTGGGAAAAACTGTTACCTTCTTACACATAACTGTTTAAAGGAAAATATTACCCCCAAAATTAAAACTTACTAAACTGAAATTTAGATATCCGTATTTATTTCTCTTTTACATCTTTTACCTTTAGTGCCCATTGTATAATACTGTATTTATGATATTGTTTGCCTCAGCGATCACCTGATCAGAAAAAATGCAGCTCTAACTGTAACTGGAAGAAGTGTGGAAGCAAAAGACAGAACTTTGTCCATTAATTGACTTAACAAGTATGTGTGTCCTTGGTTTGTTTTTGTGTACCATGAATCATAGGATCCCAGGGGACTGCCCTTAGTTCTTAAAATGGCAATTTTCTAATTAGGATTACCAAATGACACATATTTCTAAAAATGTATATATGTATATTATGAAAATGGTTTATTTACATGAAGCAGGGTTTTACATATGAGTTGTTTTATGAAATATATTTTTATAGAGACCTTCATTGTTCAGGGGTATAGTTTTCCTTTAATGTAGAATAAATGCCTTAAAAATAGTATGCCTTCTGTTCTGTTATTTGTATGGGAGCACCGAATCCACAGTTTGTATTGGTATTTGGCCAAATTTTAATCTCAAAGTCATGTAAGTTTAAACTGCTGGACAATAAAAAGCAACAATTTTATATATTGTTTTCTCTTTCTTCCTTCTCTCTCATATTTGAATTTGAAAAACAGGGTTTGGATTGATAAAGAATGGCAAGTAAAAAAATTAATTACAGTTTAGTGTGTGCATCTCTGCATCAATATATTGGGAAGCTGCAGGAGCCTCCTCCTTAATCGAGTACAGGAGCAATAAAGAATAATTGTTCAAAACATGCCAAATTGGGAGACAGCGTGTGGCACACAGACACACTGATACAATATGATGTCATGAAGCAGAACAAATGCTTGTAGCTCTAATCTGCTCTCTTTCTGTGCAGGGTTGGTTTTAATACTCGGTGCTTTATGTAGATTGTTGCACTAGGTTACACTAATTCAATTTTGATCTGTTTTCATTCATTTTGTCAATGCAAAAAATGTATTTTTAGTTACAACCTGTTATTCCATAACAACAGTTTGTCTTCATCCCAGAGTAGCGCGAAAAAACGATATAATCCTTTTTTTTGTTTGCATGGATAAATGCATTCTTGTTAGAGGTGGCAATTCTTCTCTGTCAGAAACGTTTATGCTTGTAATTTTCAGTACCTCAGTAAAATAGAGCAGTGTTCTCACAAGACTAATTTCAAGAACAGTGTATGTCTGAAAGAGTAGGGGTTTCTATTTTACTGCACTCTAGCATAAATATGCAGAGGAGAGGAAAATATACAAAAGCTGCATACAAAATCATATTACTTTGCAATAACAGGCTGTTGCTACTGAATTGACAGGACATTTTCTAAAAAAATAAATATATAAAATAACAACATGGATAATCGTGTGGTAACTATTTTTTCTCTCATCTTATACATCAAAAATAATAATAAAAAAAGACAGCTGCAGTAAAGATGTACTGTTACTATGAGCTATCAGCACAAAAGATCAAGTTAAAGAAAAAATTTATTATTTGCCTTCTTCTTTTACCTCTTTCCAATTTTCAAATGGAGTTCACTGATCCTGGCAGCCAACTTACTATTGCTGTGTGAGACTAAAAGTTTATGTTCACTTTCACTTTTTATTACTTTCTTTCTATTCAGACCCTCTCCTATTCATATCCCAGTCTCATTCAACTTAATGCCAGGTTGCTAGGGTAATTTGGACTTTAGCAAACAGATAGCTACTGATATACCACACTGAAGAGCTAATGCATTAAAAAACTAAATAATTCAAAAACCTCAAAAATAACCAAATGAACACCAATTGCAAATTATCTCAGAACATTACTCTCTACATCATACTAAAAGTTTGTTTATAGGTGAGCAACCCCTTTACGGCTTAGGGAGCGGTTGCCTGCAGGTTACTTGAAATTCTTGAAGTCCAAGTTCCTTCTCATATTCAGCATCCTTCTCATGCAATACTTATAAGTAATTTTCAGAAATCTTCTTAAAAGCACTTTATTTATCATAACTTTGCAGTTTGATAATCTGGAGTAAACAGACATATTTACCTATTGTGGATTTGAGAGAATGCATGCTTTCTAAAAACATGGCTTTCCGGGGAGAACTTAATTTCTGTGGCTTTAGCCTACATCAATTGTAGTAAATGTGTTAATTTTCCAGTAACTGAAATGACAGAAATGATAGATCATATTCACTTTTCATTTTGGGGTCCTTACATGCCACATTGTAAACCTATTTACATTGTGCATCACACTGTTCAGTAGACCCCTGGCATTCATATTGCTGGTGTTTTATGTTGGTACTTAATGACCTGTGGGAGATAGAAAACTGAAAATTGCAGGTAATTTTTCCAAGAACTTGAGTGAGTTATCAGTATCCCAGTGGGTAGTACAGAGTAGAAAGACATAGTTCATTATTTGGGTTAGTTAGAAGGTATTTCTATATATAAAAAAAAAAAAGTATGGTTTCCTTTTTTAATCCTAGCGTTAGTGGAATTTTCTGGCCTTGAAATGTAAAGTATGCAGATTTCTGGAGCATTAGAAATTTCGTAGTGTATTGCTGGGAGTTTTTGAGTCATAGAAGTCAAACATTTCCATATAACTATACATATGTGGCATTGGCTTGTTTGGGAGAGATACCCTTTGTTGTGCAATACTTGCAAAGCAAACAGATACTTGAATAGAGAAGGCTGGAGTACTTGTTTTAAACCATAGTTGCAGCTTGAATAGTTAAATAGTGACACCTAGTGGTACAAAGCAGAAAAATACCTAATGCTAATTAAGCTGATCGTTGTACGAACAGACGCAGAGTTAGTTACTCTTGAATAATCCATCCATATTGGGCAGTATATACTGGTCTGGTGCATCTCAGGGCCAGAACTAGGGGTAGGCAGATTAAGCGCCTGCCTAGGGCGCAATCATAAGGGTTTACGTTTTTTTTCTTTATAAAAGCTGGTTTTGTTGGAAACAGTGACACCATGGGGACTTAACAAAGAATGTAATGTGAAATCAGCCATAGACTGAAATATGAGTATTAGACCGTAGTTACAATTTTTATCAACTCTATATATACACCTTGAAATAAGGGTTGTTGCACAATAAGAATTGCAACACCTAGTAAATAACCCTGTAAATACGCTAGTACTACTAATAATTAATTAAAAGAAATAATAGCATTAGCATTATATTTAAACAACATGTTGGGCTAGGACAACAAATACCAGGGATAATACCGCACACCGATTAATATAAATATATAAAGGATAACTTAAGAGTACAAATAAAAAATATAATAATAATAATAATAATAATAATAAAATATGACTATATATATAACATTAACGGTAGGCGCTTTTAATATACATCTGATCAGTCGATTTTTAATATATTTGAACTGAACATTAAGACAATTGATGAATTGTTTTTACCAGTTTGTGTATATGGATTTATTCATAATAGTGTGTAAATTTTTTATATATACAAAAAAGAACTAGGTTCTAAAGAATTAATAGACTGACCGGCTGATATGTTTAGGTATTTGATTGAATATATTTGATAACATAGTTTTATAAAGGTGTTCTTAAGGAAACTGTATCTTAGGTATCGTATTTAAATAATCACAGTGGTAATAATATCATTATAGATATTTATTAACTCACATATGTTTTGAAAATACGGTAAGATGTTTTTCTATTGGATTGAAATTTTGTATCAATTATTTTCTATGAATATTGGGCATCATAATGTTCAGTAGACCCCTGTCGTTCATATTTGGGATGTTCTCTCTTGGTACCTAATACTATATGAGAGACAAGATACTAAAAAGTGGAAGATTTGAGGCAATTTTCCACTATTTCATCAAAACTGACAATTTTGGGAAACTATTGTGACTCAGTAGTTTAGTACAGATACCAGGAGCTTGTATTACAGCAGCCAGAGCGTCAGCTGTGAACATTTATGCACTATTGTTATTTGGGTGCCTCTGTACGCCACATAGTTTGGTAAACCTAGGCAAATTGGGCATCAAAATGTTCCGTGGACCCCTGGCATTCATATTTAGTATGTTCTCTCTTTGTTCCTAATGATATGTGAGAGATAAGATACTAGAAAGTGGAAGAATTGAACGATTTTCCGCTATTTCATCAAAACTGACAATTTTGGGAAAATATTGTGAAAATATTGGAGTAGAAAGACGTGGTTACCCACGTTGGATTTGTCTGAATGCGTACTTTCCAAAAATATATGTAGGGATGTAGCGAACGTCGGAAAAAAAGTTCGCGAACATATTCGCGAACTTGCGTCAAAAATGCGAACGGTTCGCGAACGTCGCGAACCCCATAGACTTCAATGGGAAGGCGAATTTTAAAAGCTAAAAAAGACATTTCTGGCCAGAAAAATGATTTTAAAGTTGTCTAAAGGGTGCAACGACCTGGACAGTGGCATGCCAGAGGGGGATAAAGGGCAAAAATGTATCTGAAAAATACATTGTTGACACAGCGCTGCGTTTTGTGCTGTAAAGGGCAGAAATCACACTACATTTCTAAACTTGTGTAATAAAATGCTTTAAAACGTCTACATGCCAATCAAGTCGTGTAAAGGTTACAGCCTGTTCACACGCAAAGACGAAACGCGGCGCTTACTGCAACGCAAAAGAACGCAAAGAGCTTTAATGAATGATACCGTCAAGTGAGCAAATAATAGTTGTTAATTACTAGTTGAGCTTGTCACCTCCAGGATGTTCGTCCTGTTGGTGGCAATATTTCTGTAGTGGTGTGTTTAGCAGTCACCGTGCTTGTGCACACGTGCACGGTCAGGCAGAGGTAATTCAATGTACAGTGAAGCGAACCAAAAAACACTGATTCTGCAGTGTGGGCCCAGTTTTGGTGTACTTTATTGATCACCTGCGGTGACCATAAAAGATGCGATTTTGCCACTGTTGCAGAACCCTGAAAAATTAGGCATGTGTACTTTCCTGAAAAATTATGTTTTTTTTGTCGCAGTCACTGAAGCACAGAGGCCAGAAACAATATGCCATATAAATGCTGAAAATATTCATTTTTTTTTTGTCGCAGCCACTGCAGCACAGAGGCCAGAAAAAATATGCCATATAAATGCTAACAATATAAATTTTTTTTGTCGCAGCCACTGAAGCACAGAGGCCAGAAAAAATATGCCATATAAATGCAAACAATATAAATTTTTTTTGTCGCAGCCACTGAAGCACAGAGGCCAGAAAAAATATGCCATATAAATGCAAACAATATAAATTTTTTTTGTCGCAGCCACTGAAGCACAGAGGCCAGAAAAAATATGCCATATAAATGCTGAAAATATTAATTTTTTTTGTCGCAGCCACTGCAGCACAGAGGCCAGAAAAAATATGCCATATAAATGCTAACAATATTCCTTTTTTCTATCGCAGCCACTGAAGCACAGAGGCCAGAAACAATATGCCATATAAATGCTGAAAATATTCATTTTTTTTTGTCGCAGCCACTGCAGCACAGAGGCCAGAAACAATATGCCATATAAATGCTGAAAATATTCATTTTTTTTTTGTCACAGCCACTGAAGCACAGAGGCCAGAAAAAATATGCCATATAAATGCTGAAAATATTCCTTTTTTTGTCACAGCCACTGAAGCACAGAGGCCAGAAACAATATGCCATATAAATGCTGAAAATATTCCTTTTTTTTGTCACAGCCACTGAAGCACAGAGGCCAGAAAAAATATGCCATATAAATGCTGAAAAATTTCATTTTTTTTGTCACAGCCACTGAAGCTCAGAGGCCAGAAAAAATATGCCATATAAATGCTGAAAAAAATTTTTTTTTTTTTGTCACAGCCACTGAAGCACAGAGGCCAGAAACAATATGCCATATAAATGCTGAAAATATTCATTTTTTTTGTCACAGCCACTGAAGCACAGAGGCCAGAAAAAATATGCCATATAAATGCTGAAAAAATTTTTTTTTTTTTGTCACAGCCACTGAAGCACAGAGGCCAGAAACAATATGCCATATAAATGCTGAAAATATTCATTTTTTTTTGTCACAGCCACTGAAGCACAGAGGCCAGAAAAACTCAGGATTTACTTGGATTCAAATTAAACCAGTAGGGTTTGCACCCTAGTTTATAACGGTGGTGGAGGGAGGAGGACGCTAAAGGACAGCTGTGTGTGGAGTCTTGAGGCGTGCAGAGAAGGACAGCTGCATGGGGAGTCAGAATCAGAAACTCAGAACAAGTCTTCCGGCGTGCAGTAACCCTCCGAGATCCACCCCTCATTCATTTTAATAAAGGTCAGGTAATCCACACTTTTGTGACCTAGGCGAGTTCTCTTCTCAGTTACAATCCCTCCTGCTGCACTGAAGGTCCTTTCTGAGAGGACACTTGAGGCGGGGCAAGACAAGAGGTTCATGGCAAATTGTGACAGCTCTGGCCACAGATCAAGCCTGCGCACCCAGTAGTCCAGGGGTTCATCGCTCCTAAGAGTGTCGATATCTGCAGTTAATCCCAGGTAGTCCGCTACCTGCCGGTCGAGGCGTTCTTTGAGGGTGGATCCAGAAGGGTTCTGGCGCTGCCTTGGACTGAAAAACATTTGCATGTCTGACGTTACAGAGTGGCCAAAGTGCTTTGTCCTTGCAGGTGCGCTCGTGGCAGGATTACTGGCACCTCTGCCCCTGGAATGTTGATGAGTTCCTGAAGTGACATCACCCTTAAAAGCATTGTACAACATGTTTTGCAGGCTGGTTTGTAAATGCAGCATCCTTTCGGACTTGTGGTACGTTGGTAACATTTCTGCCACTTTATGCTTTACGCGGCCGCTAGACTCATTCATCTAGCTCGCCGCTCAACATCAGCTGCTCCCATATGCATGTCCCTTCACTGGCTCCCAATCTCATCTAGAATCAAATTCAAATTACTTACACTCACATTCAAGGCCCTTAATAAAGAAACCCCTCCCTATATTTCATCTCTAATCTCCAAATACACTCCTTCACGAAACCTACGCTCTGCTTCTGATCTTCGCCTCACTTCTCCTCTGGTGACTTCTGCCCATTCTCGTCTACAAGACTTCTCTCGGGCTTCTGCTTTTCTCTGGAACTCTCTGCCACAAGCTGTCAGACTTTCCCCTTCCTTCCAAACTTTCAAGCGCTCCTTAAAGACCCATCTGTTTAAAGAGGCCTATTCGATGTACCTTAATTAATCATTGCTGTATCAAAAATGACAAATTGTTTATACAATCCTAATGTCTCAATTGTACCCTAGCCTTTTAGTTTGTAAACCCTATTGTACTCTGTAATCCTTGTCTGCTATCCACCATTTATTCCCTGTTTGCTATAACTGCAGTAAAGCACTGCGTATCTTGACAGCGCTATATAAATAAATGATGATGATGATGATGATGCTTGTACCGAGGGTCTAGTAGCGTTGCCACCCAGTACAGGTCCTTCTCCTTAAGCCTCTTGATACGGGGGTCCTTCAACAGGCATGACAGCATGAAAGACCCCATTCTCACAAGGTTGGATGCAGAGCTATCCATCTCCACTTCCTCGTTATCAAGGACTGCATCATCCACGGTCTCCTCCCCCCAGCCACGTACAAGACCAGGGGTCCCCAAAAGGTCACCACTAGCCCCCTGGGAAGCCTGCTCCTGTTGGTCCTCCTCCTCCACAAAGCCACCTTCCTCCTCTGACTCCACTTCTGACACCTGTCCCTGCGTTGCAGCAGGTGCCTGGGTTCGTTCTGGTGATTCCGACCAGAAATCGTGCGCTTCCTGCTCCTCGTCACGCTGGTCTACAGCCTCATCTGTCACTCGTCGCACGGCACGCTCCAGGAAGAAAGCAAAGGGTATTAGGTCGCTGATGGTGCCTTCGGTGCGACTGACCATATTTGTAACCTCTTCAAAAGGGCGCATGAGCCTGCAGGCATCGCGCATAAGCACCCAGTAACGGGGTAAAAAAATCCCCAGCTCTGCAGATCCAGTCCTACCACCCAGTTCAAACAGGTATTCGTTGACGGCTCTTTGTTGTTGCAGCAGACGTTCCAACATGAGGAGCGTTGAATTCCACCGAGTCTGGCTGTCGCAAATCAAACGCCTGACTGGCATTTTGTACCGCTGCTGAATGTCAGCAAGGCGTGCCATGGCTGTGTAGGACCGTCTGAAATGGGCCGTCACCTTCCTGGACTGCCTGAGAACGTCCTGGAATCCTGGGTACTTCGAGACAAAACGTTGGACTATTAAATTCAGAACATGTGCCATGCAGGGCACATGTGTTAAATTGCCCAGTCTCAGTGCTGCCAACAGATTGCTTCCATTGTCACACACCACTTTTCCGATCTTCAGTTGGTGTGAGGTCAGCCACCGATCGGCCTGTGACTGCAGAGATGACAGGAGTACAGATCCGGTATGGTTTCTGCTTTCCAGGCACGTCATCCCCAAGACAGCATGACAACGGCGTACCTGGTACGTCGAATAACCTAGGGGGAGCTGGGGGTGCACAGGTGTGGAGGAGGAGGACCCAGCAGCAGAGGACGAAGAAGAGGAAGAAGACGAAGTAGAGAGCGAAGGAGGAGTAGAGGTGGTGGCAGAACCGCGTGCAATCCGTGGCGGTGACACCAACTCCACTGTTGTTGTTGAGCCACACATTCCCTGCTTCCCAGCCATTACCAAGTTCACCCAGTGGGCAGTGTAGGTGACATACCTGCCCTGACCATGCTTGGAGGACCATTCGTCAGTAGTCATATGGACCTTTGGCCCAACACTAAGTGACAGAGATGCGGTGACTTGGCTCTGCACATGGTGGTACAGGTGTGGTATTCCCTTTTTTGAAAAAAAATTGCGGCTGGGTACCTTCCACTGCGGTGTCCCAATTGCTACAAATTTGCGGAAGGCCTCAGAGTCCACCAGCTGGTATGGTAAAAGCTGGCGGGCTAAGAGTGCGGACAAGCCAGCTGTCAGACGCCGGGCAAGGGGGTGACTCGCAGACATTGGCTTCTTACGCTCAAACATGGCCCTCACAGAAACTTGGCTGGGGGCAGATGACTGGGAATGGGAACTGGTGGTCAAGGTGGAAGGCGGAGTGGAGGGTGGTTCAGACGGGTCAAGGACAGCAGAGGTAGAGCAGTAAGATGCTGGACCAGAAGGAGGGTGGCTTTTAGGCTTTTAGTTTGCCTGTTGCCTTTGAGGTGTTGCTCCCAAAGTGCTTTGTGCTTGCCGTGCATGTGCCTTCGCATAGAAGTTGTACCTATGTGGCTGTTGGGCTTCCCAAGACTCAGTTTCTGACTGCACTCATTGCAAATTACAACGCTTTTGTCAGAGGCACACACATTAAAAAAATCCCACACTGCTGACCTTTTTGAAGCTGGCAATCTGGCGGTAACAGTAGAAGTTGGCGGCGTTGGCGGCAATGGCGGGTGCGTTGGCCGGCTGACCACAGGTGCCGATACATGTTGTTGCCCTACTGTTCCCTGCGAGCTGTCCTCCCTGCTTCTTCTAAGTCTTATTCTCCTCCTGCCTCTCTGACTCTCCGTCTCTCCATCTGAACTATCCTCCTCTTGCTCTCTTCTACTGGGCACCCACAAAACATCAATCTCCTCATCCTCATTCTCCTCAGATGCATCAATTTCTTCTGACAGCTCACAGAAGGAAGCAGCAGCGGGGACCTCCTCATCACTCATTATGTCCATCTCTGTTGTGTTCTCTGCCAGAATTAAATCTGGTGTAACGTCCTCATCTCCTTCATCTTCTTCTGCCAATAATGGTTGCGCATCACTCAGTTCAAGAAACTCATGTGAAAATAACTCCTCTGACTCCAGTGAAGAAGGGGCGCCGGTGGTGGAGGAAGTGTTACGTGGGGTGCCCATAGCAGTGGAGGATGAGGATGTTGTGGTAAAGTTAGAAACGGTAGAGGATGGGGTGTGCTGTGTAAGCCAGTCAACTACCTCTTCAGCATTTTGGGAGTTCAGGGTCATTGCCTTTTTAAAACTGGGCAATTTCCTAGGGCCACAGGATAGCATAGCAGCACGGCCCCTAGTGCCTCTGCGTGGCGGCCTGCCTTTGCCTGGCATTATTTTTAAAACAACAACAACAACTCAGGTGGTGTTTCTGGAGACGGTATTATTATTGATATTTAGACAGAATGTGAACAAGCTCACACAGCTATATGGCAGTTGTTTGAAAATGAAGAACACACTGGGCAAACAATGCCTACAAGGTCAACGTATACACTACTACAGCAGTGGATACGGAATATATTATTGCTGCCTGAAAAACGTCACTCGGGTGGTGTTTCTAGAGACAGTATTATTATTGATATTTAGACAGAATGTGAACAAGCTCACACAGCTAGATGGGAGTTGTTTGAAAATGAAGAACACACTGGGCAAATAATGCCTACAAGGTTAACGTATACACTACTACAGCAGTGGATACGGAATATATTATTGCTGCCTGAAAAACGTCACTCGGGTGGTGTTTCTAGAGACGGTATTATTATTGATATTTAGACAGAATATGAACAAGCTCACACAGCTAGATGGGAGTTGTTTGAAAATGAAGAACACACTGGGCAAACAAGGCCTACAAGGTCAACGTATACACTACTACAGCAGTGGATACGGAATATATTATTGCTGCTTGAAAAACGTCACTCGGGTGGTGTTTCTGGAGACGGTATTATTATTGATATTTAGACAGAATGTGAACAAGCTCACACAGCAAGATGGGAGTTGTTTGAAAATGAAGAACACACTGGGCAAATAATGCCTACAAGGTTAACGTATACACTACTACAGCAGTGGATACGGAATATATTATTGCTGCCTGAAAAACGTCACTCGGGTGGTGTTTCTAGAGACAGTATTATTATTGATATTTAGACAGAATGTGAACAAGCTCACACAGCTAGATGGGAGTTGTTTGAAAATGAAGAACACACTGGGCAAATAATGCCTACAAGGTTAACGTATACACTACTACAGCAGTGGATACGGAATATATTATTGCTGCCTGAAAAACGTCACTCGGGTGGTGTTTCTAGAGACGGTATTATTATTGATATTTAGACAGAATGTGAACAAGCTCACACAGCTAGATGGTTGTTGTTTGAAGAACACACTGGGCAAATAATGCCTGCAAGTGCACTACTATTGGTGCACTACTATGAAGAACAGCAACAGCACTGTACACGTTAAAGAACAGTAAGATAAGTAAAAGAAAAAAAAATATATGTATATTAAAAAAAAAAAAAAATTCTCGGGTTGCTGCTGCTGAACTACTAGGAGCAGCACAGCAGCACACCAGTCCCACTCCCCAACACAGCTAGACTAATAGCACTGGGCTGTTATAGTAGCAAAGTAAAACAACAAAAAAGAAAATAAAAGCAGTCCTTACAAGGACTATTGGGTTATTACAGCAGTCAGCAGATGAGATCAGAAGAGATCAGTGCCCACAGCAGGCAGCTACATACAGAGCACTGCAGTAGAAGGTAGATTACTAGCCAGCAAAGCTACCTAACCTAAAATGTCCCTCAAATCCCTGCAGACTTCTGTCCCTCCAATACAGAGCAGTATCAAGTAGATTACTAGCCAGCAAACTTACTATCAACTGTCCCTCAAAGAAATCAGTGAAATCAGTAACAGCTCTCTCCCTACACTAGCTCTTGCAAGCACACACAGGCAGAATGAAAAAACGCTGCAGGGCTTCAGTTTATATATGGAAGGGGAGTGGTCCAGGGGGTGTGGGGGTGGTCCAGGAGGGAGAGCTTCCTGATTGGCTGCCATGTATCTGCTGGTCTGGGGTGAGAGGTCAAAAAAAAGCGCCAGGTAAGGCGAACCCAAAATGGCGAACGTCGCGCGACGTTCGCGAACATTCGGCGAGCGCGAACAGTCGATGTTCGCGCGAACAAGTTCGCCGGCGAACAGTCCGCGACATCCCTAAATATATGGTTTTCGGGGTCAACATTTTTTTGTGTTTTTACCCTGCAAAAACTTTAGTAAATGTGTTGCTTTTTTCAACTGACCTCCAGGACAATTTGTATGTGGTAATTTCATTTTGGGGTCTCTAAACTTATCCACATTTGGCATCAAACAGTTTGGAGAACCCCTGGAAATCATATTTATGGTGCTTTTTTTGTATGTAATGATACATGGACGATACAATGCTGGAAAGTTGAAGCTTTAAGGAAATCTTCAGGTATTTCACCAAAACCGCCAATTTTTTGAAAGCCTTGCTACTCAGTAGTTTGGCGCTGAAAGGCATTGGTACCCAGTTTAGATTCAGTAGAATGTGTACTTTCCAAAAATATATGGTTTTGGGGGTAAACATATTTCTGTGTTTTTACTGCACAAAAAATGCAATATGCTGATTTGTCATTAGCTGAAGTGGCCCACAGGACTATTTGTGTGCGCTAACTTCATTTTGGGGTCTCAAAATGCCAGTTACGTTAGTGAACCTATACACAATGCACATCAAACTTTTTGAAGAACCCTTGGCAATCATATTTAGTGTGGTTTTTCTTGGTACGTAAAGATACATGGGTGATATGATGCTGCAAAGTTGAAGCTTTGAGGCAATTTTCAGGTATTTCACCAAAACCGCCAAATATGGGAAAACCTTGCGATTACGTAGATTTTTTATTTTTTTGTTTAAATGCATATAATGAAAAATAGGAATCTTTTAAATTTTTCAAATTTTTTTGTAGAGGTGGAAATACATGAAAACTCAGGCAGATTTAGAAAGCTTGGGTCCTTCCAATAAAAACAATGTGTTCCTAGGTAAACTGAAGGTTTCTCCTCAGAAAATGAGGCAAAATTCGGATTTGCGCATACACGGAATACAGAGAGCAATGTCCACATGCGCAGCACAGAATCCGTGGCTTCAGGAGACATTGTGTGCATGCATGTGACGTCACTTCCACCAAATTAACTCTGACCAGGGCTTGTTAAAAATCAGTTTACTCACAGTTATGGTGCCAACTATTCTTAAGTAATAGATACTTGTTTTCTTCAAGGCAAAACACTGCTGTGCTTTCAAATCTCACTAATTAAATCCTAGTCAGACCTGAACACAGCCCATTTTGCTACAAATTTTCCAGCAACCAATAACATCTCCCCTTTTCAAAATATACAGAGAGACAAGCTTCATTGTGGGCTTCACCTGAGATGTTGAGGTGTTACTAAACTGAAGCTAAAATACCCCAAAATGCTGATACCTATGAAAATATTAATTACAGTTAAGTCAGTATCTCTAGCAGATGTAATAAAAATCTTTGTGCTATACACATTTTATTTTTTAAAAAAAACTAGGAGCAGAAATAAACAAAATCTTACCTCTTTTGGCAGTTAATTGATATATATTTTAACTTCAAGTGAGAAAATCTATTATACAGTGTATAGCTTGTTCCAATATTACTGAATATGCTGTGGGTTATGGGAAGGAAGACAATAATTCTTATTTTTGGAAATTTGGAGTAAGGAAGATAATTCTTGTTTTTAGATTTTTTTTGGGAAGAAGGTAAATAAATCTTGTTTTGGGGGATTTTTTTTGGGATCAGAGCCAAGACTTATCCTTGAGGTTGTGTTTATGGGATAGCCATTTTCATATTTTAAAAATAGGAATAAAAAGTCACCACACAAACAGAGAACACAAGATGCTAAATTCTGGTAACAGTGTTACTTTAATACAACAACAATACAACAATTTACAACAAAACATTTCAGAAAAAAATTCCAAACAACACAATTTGCTATGCTACATTAACCTGAGATTGATTTTTTATTCTCTCGTAGAAATGGTACAAAAATATGAAAATAAGTTAGCTCTGCTTATTAAAAAGAAATACTGCAGAAATAGTAAAACTTTCAAAAAGCTTAATTATAAACCACAACACAAACAATACTTATAAAAACGTGGTGTTGTTGCAGCAATAGTAAAAAAGTTGAAATACAATACAAAGATGCACAGACAATACTTATTAAGTCCTGGGAAACAAGACATCAGTGTATGTTAATACGGAACCAATTTCACAGGCAGCGCTGTAATGTGGAAACCCAATGGTAAAACTGTAGACAGGATAAATATGGTTCAATCTAGAAGCACATGCAAATGAGCCTTTAAGAGGCATTCTTCATAGCCATTACTAGATCACTGCAACCCGAGATGAACACTTTTACAGACATTGCCTCTACCAAGGCAAGAATTATAGCAGTTTTCAGCCATTTTTATGAACACGGAAAACAGTTTGCACTCAAAATAAAAAATGCTTTCCCTGGTTGTGGAATAACTGTGTCATGCAATAACATATTATCAGTACAGAATACCTTTAGTGTTGAGGCTGTTGTTCAACTAAACTCCCTTAATGATAATAAGCCAGAGAGCTGAAATTAAACAATAGCTTGGGTACGAAAGCCTATTCCATTTGTGCTCTGAAGATGCATCCATCCATGATTTTCTTTATATTTTGGGTGCATTTTTTTTTCAGAGAGAACTCATTATTCAGTACAGGAACCTTAACATTGCCTTAAATCAATGTGATATTGTGTGCATTTTATCTTTTGGTTTACAATATTGTCTATTCCTGTGGAAGTTATGGACATGGAGAATATTTTATGAGCACTTCTTTTTCTTTACATTTCAGGCTTGTGAAATTACAGCCCCTCAAAAAGAATGATATTTTGCTTCCACCATCCTGTTATTGAACTGAGAAGTAGTGATGTGCACCCACCTGCTCCTAAACTGCATCTGACCCAAACCCTACTGGCACTTCTATTTATAGATCCCAACCAGCATGATGTCATGAAAGGTTTTGGGCCAAGGCGGGTAAGCATCTCTATATAGCAGCTGTCGGAAGCACAAGCCGCACAGTAAGGTCGTGGGGAGAGCAGAAAGAAGAGGTCAACCCGCACCTGCCTGCGGACCACAAACAGTGTGCAGAAGTCGAGCCAAACCTGCGGGTATCGGGTCAACCCGCACATCACTACTAAGGGGCCCTTTGGACACTGCTTCCTTTAAAGTAAGCAAATTAGTAGTTAAAGATTTCAAAACAAAACAAAACTGGCATCCTGGTCTGCAGAAGGGTTTTTTTTTCTTTACTTTAAAATGAGTGACAGATGCAGGCAAAGTGACTATATTTGCTTTTGACAAACTGTGGTTAGTATTTTACAGATGAACTATTGTATTTAATATATTGACACACATTCTACCCAGTGTCATACAACAACCACCACCTAGTGCTAACCAGTGATCCACTAAACGCTATCGTAGGATGTCCTACTAGGATGTCCACTGGGAAGGGCTATCATTAAATCAATGGAAAGCTATTGACCTCTTCCCTTAGAGCCATAAACTGAAATAATAGGATAGTTAGACATCACACAACACAAAGGCTGTCTAGGACAGAAGATGATATCTCTTTGACAGCACTGAAGAGGACATTCTTTTTATGGGGGTCTACACCAAACCAATGCCTTAACTTAACACAGATAAATGGAGGCACTGACCCTGCACATGTACCACAATCTCATTTACAGCTAGTTTTAAGAAAACACTGCAATTCAATAGTTTTTTTATACAAGCACTTGGGAACAGATGAATGGCTTATTTTGTGCATTGAACATTCTTTCTCTGTCACAAAGATATATATGTTTCAAGTGGCAGACACCACTTTGGTTACTTCTACAAAGCAAAAAAAAAATCTATAAAAGCTTACTAAAGTGATGTTGCAGAAATGGAAAGATCCTCTCCTCTCCTGAGGGAAACCATCCACAAGTGTATATAAAGACAAATATGCAAGCCCTCATACTTTATAAACATAAATTTGATTAAACAAGAAATAGTACAAAGAGTACCCAAAGCAAAGTTAATAATTTTTAAAAGGTAAAAATGCAATGTGCATTTCTAGTTCCATTTTGAATAAAGTTGGTAATACTAGAAAATGTACTGAGCAAAATTGGGCTATTTTATTAATCAGCTTTGAGTAGTAGGACATGTGTTCAAAGTGATGTCTTCCTCGTGTAGAATGATCACTATGGCTGTTGAGTGTTAAGTGGGGTAAAAAAATAATCAAAGTTCAACAGCTGCTAATAGTGTCTATTAGATGGAAAATGTGCTACCTAAGGCAGATTGCCAGCCATTTAAACATTTGCTTTGGTCTATTGCTATCAACTGTATTTCCAATAGCCTAAATAAATGAAAAAATATAAAAATAAAAACTGCACATACAGAATTTTCTGGAAGTGTATCTTTGCTTCTCCTAACTGAAAAAAAAACATTAGTGAAGCCATGTTAATTTTTATCTATACTGCTGCCGCTACCACGTTAACACATTTGCACACAATCTCAAAACTACTGGGCAGAATAAGCTATGTCTAACTTTATCAACAGTACACATTACACAGGTTGTTTCACCATTCACTATATTAAGTGCAATCTTGTTATGTTAGTAATCACAAGGAAGAATGCTCCATTGAATTGTACTTTTCCGGTGATGGCAATATCATCCAGATGAAGGACAGGAAATCTTACTACCAGGAACCTGAAAAGACGTAGAAAAACAAAAAGTCTCAGTTTTGTACTGAAGGTGGAGACTACAGCAATATTACAACAACAACTAGTAGATACATATTTCACAAATTATTTGCAAAATGATCATTTGAAGCAACATAAAAACATCTGACAACTAGAAGCTATGGTATATTCCTCTATTGCAAAATGATCATTTGCTGTTTGTCCTTAGTAAATTAACAGCAAACACAGGCCATTCATGAAATCTTGACAATGACACCCTATTCACAGAATTGCTAAAGCATCTGTATATGGAGGACTCCTGTATAGATTTGGACAATATTCCAAGAATTTGTCTTATTAAAAAGTCTTTATCAAGCAGTTCATTGGCTCAGACCATGGCTGCCATATTTCAGACGTATTATGTTTTATACCTTGCTGAAGAGCCCAATTTAAAGGGTCAAGTTGCTTGCAGTCAATGTGGTAAATACAGTGGTCCAAGTATTCTACTTTGACCAAAATATCACCACTTCAGCAAATAAACAGGGAAGTAAGAGATAAATCATGTACAGGACTGGTGTTGCTCCATCTTCTTTCTGTTGTATGCTGTCAATGTCATCAAAAAATATTGGAGACCTCACTTCCATTGGGACAACGCAATGGAATGCTCAGTTCCACATCTCTTACTTGATATTACCCATTCCCACACTCTGGGGCAGATTTATTAAGGTTTGATTGGTAAATTCAAATTTTCCATTTTCTTTTTTGAGTCAAAACTCACAAATACGAATTTAAAAGCACCAATTCGAATGTAAATTTGAATGTGAGATTTATCACACCTTGACAATGGAAACAGTTCTAATTCAAATATTCTCCACCCAAAACCTGTGTTCATTCAAGTCAATGGCAGCGGCCCGTTGAACCATTTGAATATGTTAATTGTCTTCCTGACATTCAAGTTTATTTTGGACGAAAACACCAGTCAAAACTGATTCAAATTCAATTTGAATTTTTACTTGTGAGTGAATTCAAATTTATTAAAAAACAATTCACAAAACTTCAAAATTCAACTTTTTAATAATCTCACCTCTGAGTTTTTTGGGCAAGGTCGTCCCTAACTATTGTATTGGTTGCTTTTGTATGTTTTATTTATACTTCCAGTTATTGTGCAATCAGAAGACACTCAGAATATGTTGACATTTTAATAATACATGTTAATACTACTACCACTACTACTAATAATAATAATAATAGTAATAGGGCAGTTAGCTAATGATTGCAAGTAAAACAGGACAGGAATTAGAAGTATAGTATGTGCCTGAAAGTCCCATAGGTGAATCAAGGGACTGATTTGATCAGTGAAGAAAAGTTAGCCCATCCTTTTTTATTGTTCTGCCATCATCTGTTAAAGTAGAGGAGTATATTAATCCACATCAAGGGAAAACAATATTAGTTTAGTTTTTGAGAGTTCTAATTTTGTTGGCGATGGGTACTTCAGGAGTAAATCTAAGAATGAGGCACAAGAATGAAGCCAATGTTAGGTAAATTAGGGAAACCCCTTGGTATAAAAAGTGTTTCAAATGCACACTTTCAGGAAATTAATGTTTCACTACTTCTTTCACACAGTGTGTTTACCAAAACCATTTTTTTAATATATAATAAAAGCAATATCCTAACTTGCAGAGACTGTTTTATAATGTATAGTAAAATCAATTTCCTAATTTTCTTTGTAATCCTTTATATTTGCATATGAAATTGCAGACAGCATGAAGTTAATACACCAACACCTGGAACAGGTCACTCTGTGTGTGATTTAGCAATGAGCAAAATTATTCGCCAGGTTTCAATGCAAAAATTTTTTTTAGGTGATGCGAAACGGGTCGGATTCAACCATCAGTAATGTTCATCATCCAGAAGTTAAACAAAAATATAGGTACCACTCTTAACTTCTAGCATTAGTGTGTGATAAGGTTGTTAAAATAACCAACTTCTGGAGTTAACAGAGCATATGTATAGTCAATAGTGGTGACATCACAGTGCATGTCTCCTCATAGATGTCAGTTCTTGAAATAAGGGAGGCCACTAAGAGCTTATGAAGGGACACAAAATATAAATTTTGACATTTGCCAGTACGTTTCTTATGTACTTTTAAAAGTGCATATTGAACTTAAACTATGCAGAGTTACAAAATTTGTTTGCTTTACAAGACAATTTAATGTATTTAATGAATTAATCTAAAACTTACCCAGTGACCATGTTCCTGTTGGTGTAACATCATAAGAATACCTAGCCTGCCCAGAAGCTTGGTGTGATGCAGGGTGTGGAGCAGAGTAACTGTAATTCATAGCAGCTTTAAGTGCATCTGTTGTCTGGTACCTCTGAGGCTGAACCTGGCTATTAAAGTTTGGGTATGGCTGGTTCCCAGTATAAGGATATTGTATTGTGAATGAGGATGTCCCACTACATGGCATGGACTGCTGTGTATTGTAAGGCATTGCTTGGTAAGGATGGGTTACTACACTTGTGTTACTGCTATTTAGATACCAGTAATGTAAATAATATTGCCAAGGGTAGAGGCAGCTGGATGGCTGGGAATATGTGTCAGTCATCTGACTCTGAGAATGGCTGTTTGAATCACTACAACTGGAAAGGCCATTTTGTTGTAACAACGGTTCATTCTTCTTGTCTTTTGCTTCAATAATGGAAGTTGCAGTTTCATTTGTTTGTTCCTTCAATGTGCATTTGTCAGCAAAGTGTACATTATAGCTCTTCTTTTGTTTATCTGAAAAATACAGCTTTTTAAGAATAGATTTCTGTTCAGCTTGACCTCGAGGCATTTGAGATACTACATCTATGTTTTTTTTAATTCGATCAGAGAGATGATGGTATCCTGATGCAACATTTATATTTTTATCTGGTGCCTGAAGTTGACCATTTGCGTGGAGAGTGACTTGTGAATCATTTAGTAATTCCTTTACTGAACCATCAGTGGAACATTTTATTTTAGCTTCTCTGTCATTTGCATGATCTAGCACTTTTGCTTTGACTGGAGATAATACATCATTTCTATGAAATATGTGTTCAATAGCAGATGAAGATTGATCTTTTTTTTCTACAGCTGTAATGCCCTTTGGAGTCTTTTCAGAGTTTTTGCATTGTTTATCCGCTGCGTTACTGTAATCTTTGTTTTCCATCCTAGAAATAGAAAAAAAATACAAACTATAATATCAGCACACATCACCATTGAAAAGCAGCAATATTTGCTGCATTATGACTGATTTGGTGAAGGCAAAATATTACAATACGTTATTACCTACTATAAAGGATAATTACTAAAACCTCCTACTAATAAAGTTAAAAATTACATGAAAGATGTGTGACATAGCCTTCTTGCCCTGCACTTTCATAAGGTCATAGAACTCCCCCAATAGCGCCTAATATCCTTTATAAACAGTAAATGATTTTTTAGAAAAAGGATTAAAACAAAAAAGTATGCTTGTCAAGATACCTTAAAGGAGAAGGAAAGGCTAAAACTAAGTAAGCTTTATCAGAAAGGTATAAATACAAATATAAATACACCAGTAAACCCTCAAAGTAATGCTTTGTCCTCTGTCAAAAGAAACATCACATTTCTTTCCTTCTGTTGTGTACACATGGGCTTCTGTATCAGATGTCCTTCTTTCAGCTTAAACCTCCAGGGCTTGGCATGAGCATACTCAGTTTGCTGCTCTCCCCCCCCCATTCTCCCCTCCCTGATGTAGTCTGAGCCTAGTGATGTCACACCAAGCTAATATGGCAGCTGCTATCCTAAACAAGCAGAGAGAAAGTTTCTAGAGCTGTTTATTTAGGTATGGTAAAGCATTCTGTAGAATAAATATAGTGTTATAGCTTGCACTATTGTGGCTAATCTATTGGCAATAAACTGCCTCAATAGGATTCCTTCTTCTTTATAGAATCATCTATGTGCTTTTCCTTAATTTACTTGAAATTATTCCAGCACTGCTGCTCTAATATCACCAGTTCATATTGTGAAAACAGAATAATATAGATACCTTGAGTTGCTTTTCTGTTTGCTTATTTCTAGCTCTTCTTTGGAATCACGTGGAGGGGGATTCATCACCTATAAAAGAAAAAAATATTCAATTCAATTTTAGTGAAAATTAAAATAAATCTCTAAAAATCAAGGCTGCTACAGCACACGACACTGCTACAGAGAAAGAGAGAGACTGACAGCAAAATAGCATATTAGAAGTCACTGTTGAGTTCATGGCCATACTTAAACAGGTCATGGAACTCCAAGGTGACTTCTAAAATCCTCACTTATTTTAGCGAATCATAAAATGATAAAAGTGTTAAGCATTAATTATAATTGATCACTAAGCATCTAACTTGGGGGTGCCAAGTTAGATGCATCTAACTTGGGGGTGCCAAGTTAGATGCATCTAACTTGGGGGTGCCAAGTTAGACCACATGTTTTTACCTGAAACCCCGGCCTGGTGCTCCTCCTCAGAAGAAAACTGCACCAGCCCAGGATTCTTCCAGCAAACATCAGGGAGCAATCGTCTTCTGGCTTCTTCTCGCGACTGCACATGTGCGGTAGAATGAAAATCTGAACTTTAATAAAAAAGCCGGTTATTTCGTTGTTCTGCGCATCCGTCTGCCCCAGTAAATTTGAAGATAGAAGCAGCCCGAAGACGATCGATCCATGGT
Organism: Xenopus petersii; assembly: GCA_038501925.1. Lineage (NCBI taxonomy): Eukaryota > Metazoa > Chordata > Amphibia > Anura > Pipidae > Xenopus > Xenopus petersii. The sequence continues at coordinate 90,481,430 of CM076673.1, read as the reverse complement.
GCTCGCTGGAAAAATCCTGGGCCTGAAGCACCGGTCAGGGGTTCAAGGTAAGTACATGCCCAAGTTAGAAGACCTTTCCTTCTCCTTTAATAATAATAAAGTACTAAAAACTCCATAAATATTCTGTAAATTATGTCTTTATAGTGCTTATTATATTATAGTAGATAAAATCTCTGTCACATGACTTACTGAAACTTGTGTATTAAAATAAAAAATGTACCCCCTGTTGTGAATATGTATTTACCTGGAATGACCTTCTACTTTTGGGTAAGTTATTGTTACAGGGCTCCATGCCATTTTGAGGAAAATTACTTGAACTGTGTCTAACCACAGGCAAAAAAGCAAGTCCATATCTGAGAACAAGATCAAACAAGTGCAAGGGCTGAAACAGTGGAACAGCACAGTGCATCATGGAGGGAATAATTTTAGAGACTCCTATGTGCATGTTAAAATGAGAAAGATTTTACTATGGGGCGAAGTGGCCGTCATTAGCGAAAACTCCCCAGAAATCCCATCGGCAGGGACATCGTCAGGGACAGATGTAGACGACAATTCACTAGCGAAAGAGACCATTGCTAGCACAGTTTTGCGCCCTATCACCAGGCAAATTTTCACTCAGGCGAACAATCATACCCCTTTTGCCAGAGTTTCCTTCGCCACCTTATACCAAGCGAACTGATAAGATGAAGCTTCATCCCCTCAATCTTATGTCAGTATGGCGGAAAGTCATAAAAGTTGTAAAAAATGCTGTCCTTTTTTTAAGCCAAATTACCTTCAAAAGTTCTAACTATAAAAGATTTTAGTGTTAAAAAATTTTTCCAAGAATTTGAGGGGCATGCCACAATTGTTTTAGGGTGGGCTTAGCCCTTATTCTAGGTGAAATACACACAGGGGTGCTGTGTGAGCCCCAGATTGCCTGAAATACGTAGACCAAGAATCAGCCCCTATGCTGGCATTAGCATCCTGTGCGGCCTTCACCAGGAACAACTGTGTCGCCTGGGTGCAGGCACACATGGCAGATTTTAGCGCAAGATCTCGTGTTTCTTTGCCAAAATCAGCCACGCATGCCTGGCACAGGCCAGACACCATTGTCCCAGGTGCAGGCAGTGCTGGTGTAGAGGTTGATTCTTGGCATGCGTATTTCAGTAGGTTGATTTTGAGTCCTCTATGGCATTAGCCTATGAAATTTTAAACAAATGCTTTGCTCTTGGCAACCTCTCCCCCATAAAAAAAACTAATGGTGGGGGAGGATATGGCTTGTCACTGAGACCAACACCCTCAACCTTCCAGCCTTTCAAAACATAACTGGAGGTTAGTTAGGACCACCATATGGGGTTTGCATTAACATGGTATGGTGTCTAGCCAATCTTATGATCATAATTTTGTACCTAAAAACCCATTTTTGAAAATATATACACTTGCACAGATATTAAACATGAATTAAACAGGGAATCAGGAAATAGATCCCTGTTCTTTTATATACCTCTACTAGGGGGTTTGGTATATATACAGTTTATTCAAAGGGCTTCCTTATAAGTCATAATAATTTGTATTGCTCTTTAATCTATGAGTATTTTTTGTTTTGCTTCTAGCAGAACACTTGAATATACCATGTTGAGATCCCCACTAGAAAAAACATGTTGCCTTTTCAGTAAAATTAAATCATAATTCACCTTTCGCTTTTTGGGGCTTATGGAATGTGTCTGTTCATCCTGATTCAATGGTGGCCTTTTCTTTGTGTTCAGCATCCCGTAACCTTGATCATCTTTACCTCGTAGCTGATCTTGTTTCCTTTTGTTTTCCGTTATCTGGCAAATGCATACATCAAATGCTGAAGTGTCTGATCTAGAAGTGGCTTGTTTCATGAACTCAATTGTTTTCATGATTTTCATTGTTTGGGCAATTTTTCCCAAATCTTTCTTTGGACAAGACATTAACAGGCCAAGCAGATCAGAAAACTGGTTGTAGTTATAATCAAGATCCGCCAAAGTACTTCCGTAGTTTAGAGAGGCAATATGCGGAGAGAAGTGAACATAGGAATGCATGGCAAACCTGGATTTTGAAACAAATGTTTTGAGTTCTGAGAGCTCTGAAAGTTCCCGTGTCATTATCTGAAGGGCATAGGTATAATTGACAGAATCTGAATAATCGCTTATTGCTTCTAGCTCTGTCTTGATTTCATATATATTAGTATTTATAATTTGTAAGACATCAGAATTCAAATTCCCTTTAAGATACAATCCAATTCTGTTTTGAAACTGAAGTAATTCAGGAAAGAGAGATTTGTCAAACCACAGCAACCCCCTGAATCTCTTGTTGTTCTTTCTGGAAGCCTTTACACACTTTAGGAAATGTAAAGTTTCATAAACCATAAGGATATCAATGTAGCTTTCTATTGCCTCTGGCTTCAGAAGAATTGTGGTCTGATTAGGTTTTTTAGCTGCATCCAAAACATTATATTCTGTGATTATGACTTTATCTGCATCACATTCTTGCATTATCTGAAAATATTTTTTTAGAGCTTCTAAGTGCTTTTTACAGCCAGCGATCATTTGATTCATTGTTGCAGAGTCTGCACACTGTGCTTGGTCTATGATTTTTCCAACATAATATTCATCTTCCTGACTGTTAAACTCTGGATTGATGTTTGACTGGTTGTGTTTTTGCTGTGGGCAAATAACTGTGGTTTCTTCAAGACATGTACCATAGACTTCATATAATTTTAATAAGGCAGAATGGTTCAGTTTGTGTATAGACTCTGATACTAGTGAGGGAATTTTTTTCTGTTTAATATATCTTGCTTTTTCCTTCACAATGGTGCATTTGGCTGCATCAAACAATAAATGTTCAATTCCGAAAAGGGACAGTTCAGTGTTCAAAGACTCAGAGGTCTGAATATAATCAATCTTTGCACAGATTAATTCTAAAAGGCACAGTGCATGCTCCTGTTTTCCAGCATCACACTTTGGAAGATTATAATAGGCCTTAATAATCTCTAAAGTTCTTGTCTGCAACATTTTTAAGTCCTCAAATGTGTCCCCAATATGAACTCCACAAGATAATGGGACTGAGAGACAAAAATCCAAATGATCAGCTGAGTTCTTTAAAACAGCTTCACATTCCTCAGCTTCTCTTCGGTATTTAAGGAAGACATAATATGATCTGTGCTTTTCATGAATTTTCTCAAAAACATCACAAAGTTGAGTGTAATGGTTTTGAAGTGTAACAAGAGCACTACTTTTTAGCTTTTGTTGAAATCCAACATAAATATTGGACTGCTGTTGATATCCCCTGTCTCCATCAAGTAACTCAAGGTAGAGAGAGCTGTCATAATACAGAAGACTTCTGAATGTGGGCTCACCTTTTAGATTGTATAGTCGATTTTCTATAAATTGTTTGGTTTCCATGACCATTTGCAATTCAATAAATGACTCTATAGCCTGTGGTTTTAAGACATGCTTAAAGTCTGCTTTGAGTTTGCTTTCAACCAAAAAATTGCGGTCAAACATGACTTCTTTGACTGTGCAAAGCTGCTTCTCTTCAAAAGCTTTTATAAATCTGGGAAGCTGTTTCTCGCAAATTAATTTATATTCCTGCAATACATTTACACAATATGTTTCATCTGCCTTTTTTAAAATTGAACATAAGTCTAATGAAACAGTTGAACACTTGTTCAGGGACCTGGTTTTCTGTTGTGTAAAACCTTTCATTTTGCCTTCTACATCTGTCTCACTCTGGCTATTATTTACCCCCATGTGACTTTTGAAGTCTTGTTCTTGTTTGGCAGTGTCATCTGTTTTTTGCATGACCTGCATGTTATTTGACGTAGAAGAGGAAATGTGTAGATCAACATAACAGTCCTGCTGTTCATCACATACATTTATACTGACATTTTCAAGGGGTGGTTGTATACAATTTATCAAAGGTGCAGCATTTCCTTTACATTTGCTTTCAAAGCTATCCACCAAAAGTTTGTTCTCAGTAGTCTCAAGTGATGAAAGAATGTCATCATTATGAACTTTATGTTGTACTACTTGATTCCCACAAGCAGTAGTGAGGTTACCATGCAGCTTACTATGGTTCTCTACTGTTATTTGTAAATCAGGGTAGATTATCTTTTCACGCTCACATTTTTGGAGCTCACATTTTTGGAGGGGTGATTTGTTAGACTGTGGCACTAGCACCTCTCCTACTACTGTCGTGGAACTGCCCAAACCAAACATACTATTCCAATCTATGCGGTTTGCCAAGTGGCTACAATCAATATCATCAAGCAACACGTTTAAGGATATGTTTAAATCAACTGGCATTTGGGCTTTTGGGTCATTTAGATTATCAAAAGATGGAATTTCAATCTCACCGCCTACCTCCATATCTTCAAAAAATAAATCCTCATTCCCTATTTCTGTTTCATAACTCTGCAAACACAAATGTGTCCCGAAAATGCTATTTTCCATAGGTATGCCAACATTACCAGCATCAAACAAAGAAACCTCATCAGTTACGCAATTCTGATTTACAATTGCCTCAGGTAAAAGTATATAAGAAATTTGATGCTCAAAGGCTAGTTCTTTAAAATGCAAGGAGGAAATATTTTCTACACAATAATCTGTTGTTTCACTTTGTGTACAAGTTTTTGCTGTAAACATATTTTTACATCTTTCTTTAAGGGAATTCATTTTCACAATAACAGGTTCTTGAGAGCAAACAGTTTCATTCTGAAATTCCATGTTTGCAAAATGATCATTTTGGAAATCACCCATCTCAGAGTTATCATTAGAAGTGACATATGGTATCTGTGATATTTTTTTCTCTGGAGTAATCATTGTTTTACTGCACTGATGTTCCTGTTTGTCAGTTAGATTTTCTTTTAACCATTGTTGTTGTCCTTCTGCATTTGCAAATAGCTTTTCTGAGGTCTCATTTTTAGCTGTTTTCTTTTGTACTTTCACAAGTGATGAGTGTTCTTTCCTTTTATCTGTACCTTTTCCAAATCGTCTTTTGGTGCCAACATCCATCTTATTAACTGGTAAGGTGGCATTTTTCTGTAAAGAAGCTTTTCTTGAATTCTCAGAGCTTTTTTGACCATGAACCTTACTACCTTTGATTTTGTGATTGCTCTGTGATGTTTTAAAAACATTCTTTACCGTCTGTGCCATGTTTTCAGCTTTTACTCTGTGATTTGATTTTGTTGAAATAGCTGGTAATACCTTTTCTTCAAAATTTGTACTACACTTTGAAACTTCAACAATCGTTTTACTATTGATTGATTTCTCTTTATTATCATTAGAAATTGCTGTCTTTTTCTGCATTTTATTTTTATGGCTTATTTCAAAAGAGTTACATCCACTAGATTGCACCACTCCTGCAAATTTCTTTTTTTCTTTAGAAATGTAAGCTTCCTTTGTCAATTCCGATTTTGTTGACCCAATACTGAAACTTCTTTCTTTTTTGTGTTTCTTTAAAATGTGATCGCTTTTTTTAACAGCTTTTCCACAGACTGTGTTAGTGACAGATAAAGTGTTAGATGCATGAAAAAAATCTTGTGTAGCAGAGGAATGTTCTTTTTCAGAGAGTGTACTTCGATTTTGCTCCTTTCCCTTTTCCTCAACTATCGCTTTCTCAGGTAGATTTTGAGAATAACATACTGTTTCATCTTGTTTCATCACCATATTATTGTCATTTTCACATTCATTCAACAATGAATGTTTATTTACTTCAGACTTTATTATTAAACTGTCATAAAGTCGAGCTTCTTCAAAACTCAAGAAAAATGACTTTTTTAATTTTTCCTCACATTTCTGAGAATTCCACTGATCATATAATTTCTGATCACAAGGTTTTAATTCCTGTTCCTCTCTTCTTATTCTGGGATCTTTTATGGATTTAGATGTAATCACCATGCTTGAAGAAATCAGCCCATCCATGTCATGATCTGTTCTTTTTCCAGGTTTCTCCTTTTGATCAAACTGGTGAAGCAACTGATAAGGCAAATGCATAGTGGGGTCCACAGCTTGCTTACCAAAGGAAGAAGTCCCTAGAAGATTTTCCATCATAAGATTTATGGCAGTACAAGAAAGGAGGAACTCATTTTGCTGTGCATTGTGACATAATAGAGGTGACTTTGGCGCTACTGTGCGAACATTTTCAAAAACAATCTTTGCATCCTTGCCTTTACCAATTCGTTTTGCTACTGTGCAGTTCATTAAGTTAGCACTGCCTAAAAAACAAAACATAGAAGCCTTTAAAAAAAAAAAACACTTCTACAATGCACGGTTTATTACATGAATTTGTGGCACTTGTAACAGCACTAAAGGTGGCATAGCACACATTAAAATTGCAATTGTGGTGTGCTGCATCTGCTTCTTTCTATTAAAGGTATGGGACCTATTATCCGGAAAACTCTTAATTTCGGAAAGGCTGTTTCCCATAGATTCCATTTTATACAAATAATCCAAATTTTAAAAAACGATTTACTTTTTCACCGTATTCTGAATAGCAGGTGCCCTACCTGTATTACAATGGAGTAACGTGGTCTTTTGTGTGGGAGTTACATAAATTATAAGGGAAAGCATCAGGACTGCTCCTCAAGTCTTTATTACATTTCTACACTTTACTGGAAGCAACATGGGCTATGCAATATGCATAAAATGGCATAAAACGTTCACAATAATGCCAACATTTCAGAATAATTTTCAGTGACACAGCTACATTGTCAGAGAAAGTTTGTTTTAAAAGTATGTAGTATAACGTTGATCTCTAACTGCTACTAATTATAGCTCTAAGCATTATTCAGCAGCATGGCAGATGGATATTGTAGTACATTACAGATGCCTAATTTATGATTTTTATTTAATCTCATAATTATTAATTTTAGTATTCCATCACCAAGATAGATTATTAGTACTGCCATATGCATACTAGAAGAAATACAAATCCAAAATGTAAGCATGATTCAGACCAATGCTATAAGTAAGCTAATTTGACTATCTACTGTTTCAAACTCCCTCACACACTAGATAAAGTAAAAGAGATCAGTAGATCTGTTATTACTATCCTAATACAAATGTAATTATTGCCACACTTTAGTTTTGACAGCTGATAAGATTCTGGGTGTAAAACCAGCAGAAATTTTGCCTGAAATAATGACAAAGCAGATTTACCGGATCTATCTATCTGTAACTATCTATAAACTGCTCATGACACTTCAGAATACATTCTGGTTATAGAAAAGTACAAAGAAGAGACAAAGTGGAAATATGCTTCAAATATGGTTATGTCGGCATACACTCAGTTTGGAGGAACTTCAAACTAACTTGTGAAGCCCCTTGTTGCACTGAGTTTTTATTGTCTGTTAAAAATGCAGATCCAAAGATTTCTCTTACTTTACTGCAAAGCAAAAACCATTAAACCACCTTAAAGACTTTCTATATACATTATTCTTGAAATCATATTAAAGGTGATCTTACCAGAGGTAACCAGCTTTGGTTTATGTTTTACCGTTGGCAGTATTGGCCCTATTTCTGTCTTCTGTTCAATAAATGTGACAGACACTGAAGCATATGGAAGGCAATGTCTTGGATTGTCAGCAGGCTTGAAATTTTGGTCGTACTCATACAAATACACCTGACACAGCAAAACATATATGGTTATATTAAGTTGGTTCTGTTGTAATCCAGAGATTTCAGCATGCATTTTTTAAAAAAAAACTGTTCTGAGTTCTGAGCAGCAAAAGCCAACCAGAGGTATCCCTCTTAAGACAAAAAAATAAAAGATTTTATGTGTAATAATTTACACACAAACTCAGTTAACAAGCCTACAGAGGAAGCTAATTCATGACAACTTCTACCAAACATGGCAGGTAAACTACCAGGCATGCTATGGAACAAAATGACAAAACTAACAGTTGTATAGACAGAAAAATCTGTTGAACCAATACCTGAGATTAAATCACCAGTGATCAGCAGAGAACTCTCATTATAATGAAATGGAACTGTGCTGTGCAACAATAGAGGATAGCAACTATTGAGGTGACTCATGATGTATAGGAGGCACAATGGGGCCTTGACTAATAAGCTGTTTCATTATATGCTTATGAAAATGTCTTAGTCTCAAAATGTTTGAACCCCCACACATAAAAATAACATTATTTTTATGCTGTTGTTTCCCCCACAAATACTGACTTGTTTGGGCCACAGGTAGCATAACTGCAAATATACTTTAACAGGAGATAGCAACCAATAATTTGTTTTTTCTCACAAGGTTAACGTGAGCAAAACATCTGGAATGCTGCTGCTGCTGTTAAAGGTTTGTAAATGATTTTTTTTGGGCTATACAATGTATTTGTGATATGAAAGTGATACTGACACTTAAAGGGCACCTGTTGGCTAAATATATTATCCCCAACCAAAGGTGCAGGCTAATAGAGCCCACACTCCGGTTGGGGGTAAGTTTATTCTTTTTTAAATTGTCCCCGCCAGCGCTAGGACACATGCACCAGGAGGGAGCTCATGGTGCTGGCAGCCATGTCGTATACAAATAGTCAGCCAGCACTCACCACTTAGATTCTTAAATGTAGCGACCAGGTGCACGTCAAATGGTGTCCACTTCCACCAGCTTCAATATCCCAAAATCACAGTAGACAGCACCAGCCTTGAAGATTGTTTAAAAAAGCCTTTATTGTTACTTCATGGCTTTATCATCTGAACAATTGCAACAACGTTTCAAGCCGCATGGCCCTTTATCAAGTTGCAACCATTTCAGTCAGAGCGCATGAGCATAACGTGCTTCTGACGTCACGCTCATGCGCAATATGAGCAAGTTGAGGCACTCGCTCATTATGCGCTTGCGTGTGCCCCAACATGGCTGCTCGAACAGGGAGCTCCCTCCCGGTGTGGGTGGCCTAGTGCTAGCAGGGGGGCATTTAACAAAACTACTGTTACCCCCAATGGAGTGCAGGCTATATTATATTGCATCTTTGGTTGGAGATAATATATTTAGCCAACAGGTGCCCTTTAAAAATACTTATCTACATTAAAAGTTACCTATAAGTCATGTTGACCATAAGAGTGAGTTTCTAATACTGACTACTGCTATACAAATAAAGCAGCCCCATCATAAAGAAATACTGGGGGCTTAGATAGGTAGTGTACACATATTTTTATGGCAAAATAATAAATAGCATGCAAAGACAATGTTATGCTAGACGTAAAAAAGGTTTTATTTCTAGTGTCAGTATCTCTATAAAGCTACACAGATGAGTGCTTACATAGACTATTAACATGCATTTATATTCCACAAACAGGATGCATATTGTTTATATGGGGTCAGGTGCCAAATTGGAGCCCTATTTTGGAGGTGGAGTCTGGGTGCATGGTAAGTGCAGTAAAATATTGATCATAGTGAACCTGGACAAATTCTCTAATGTTGAAGTGTGTTTGCAACAGTTGCTTTAGCCTCCCAACATTTTGTAAATAGAAAGAGGAACAAAAAGATTTGCTGCACAGACTGCAGTGAAAATTCTTTGACCAGGCCCATTTTTAGTCACACCCCTAATTACCATGGCCATTTTACAAAATTTGGTAGGTTATGAAAGATTGAACACAATTCTGTTGTTTTTAAGTACAAGTATTACAGTTTTGCTACTGAAGGTGAATTGCTCTTTAAGCTGTGAGTTCTCCCAAGAGACCTGCTTATCTTGTTACTTATGTTACAAAAGTATTTAAGTATCTATTCTGGCTCTTAGTCAAAAGCCAATTAAGTTAGTTCCTGCTCACCCCCTCATAAAAGGCAATTAAATTAACCTAGAGTGATCGGTTATGCATACAACCATGCTGACTCAAACTCTTAGTATTGTGACTTACAATTAAGTCAAGTATCTTATCCTTTAATACCCCTTCAAATAGCTTTCTTACTACTGATGTCAAACTAACAGGCCTATAGTTTTGAGGCTGAGAACGGGATCTCTTTTTGAATAGCGGCACCATTTGTGTAGACTGATGAAAAGTAACATCATACGCCCTTTAAAACATTTATAACAATTGGAGTTCAATTTCGATTGGTCGAATTTTGAATTTATGGGAGTTTTAAAAAAAACTCACATGAATTCGCAATTCGACCCTTGATAAATGTGCCTCTAAGGGTCCCACCCCATCCTGCTAAATTTTTTTTTACTATTTACATATTTAAAAAACATTTTAGATTAATTTTAATCCTTGCTGAAATACGTCTCAATTTTAGCCTGTCTGGTCGGTTTTTTGCATGATTTTATGGCCTCCCTGTACAGTACCTGAGAAATGTACCCGGCTAACTTGAAAGACTTAAAAGGACGTCTTTTCTTACCAACAGCAACACTTCAGTCAAACCACAAAGGTTTTGCTTTACAACGACGTTGCTTGCTTACAAGGGAATATATTTTAAAGACATCCCACTTTTCTTCTGATTAACCCTGCTAACAAGCTTTCCCAGTTTATATGTGGCAGAGATGCCCTTATACTGTCAAAGTTTGCATGCCAACATTTAGGGGCACATTTAGCTCGAGTGAAGGATCAGAATAAAAAATACTTCGAATTTTGAAGTATTTTTTTGGCTACTTGGACCATCAAATTGGCTACTTCGACCTGCGAATCAAACGATTCGAACTAAAAATCGTTTGACTATTCGACCATTCAATAGTCAAAGTACTGTCTCTAAAAAAAACTTCGACCACCTAAAACCCACCGAGCATCAATGTTAGCCTTTGGGGAAGGTCCCCATAGGCTTTCTAGCCAATTTGGGATAGAAGGAAAATCGTTCGATCGATGGATTAAAATTGATCGCAGGAAATACTCCTTTGAATACTTCGATATTCAAAGGATTTTACTTCGACGGTCGAATATCAAGGGTTAATTTACCCTCGATATTCGACCCATAGTAAATGTGCCCCTTAGTGTTATAGTTCCTGCCTTATAGAGTTGTTTCTGCAACATAATCTCAAAGGAGATCATGTTATAATTACTATTCTCTAAATGCTCACCACGCAAATGCTAGAGATGAGTTCTGTATTAATAGTTATTACCAGGTCCAAAAGAGACTTAATCCTAGTAGGTTTATGAACGAGCTGAAATAAAAAGTTGTCATTTAGCATATTTACAACCCCCACTAGCTTTTTCTGAGTTGGCAACCCCATTACTACCCCACTGCTATTTGTAACAGTAGCATACAAATACATGTGTGAATACATGTAAAATACATACTAATGAATTTGCTGTTTGCTTTTCAAAGGAATCAGTCCAAGATGGAGACTTTTTTGACATATGGCTATCATAGTTAGGTGCTGGATCCAATGGAGCTTTCTTAGAATTCAAAACTGGCTGTACTTTCTTAATTCTGCCAAAGAGTGCCTAATAGGGATAAAACAATAACATGGATGTCTTGAAAAATGGTGCTAGGAGTGAGTATTCTCAATTCAGTTTGCAATGTCTTTATACAATGTATGCATTCCATTTTACATTGCATACATCTGCATCATTAAAATATAAAAGAAGTTAAAATGTAACACAATATGCTATCTCATTAAAAATACACGTATATATACACATATAAGATACACTTATTAAATAGAGTATATGCAGCTACATTTTACTCTTCATCTCCATCATACAACTATAGTCTTAAACCAAGTGTTCAACTCTGAACTGTATAAACATCTGCAGTCACCTTACTGAAAAAGTGCCTTATAATAGGAAAGCAATAGATAAATGCCAACGTATCCAGCTAATATTCTATTTATTTTATCCAATACTGATGCCCCTGCATTGTAAATGGCATTTGAACACTTCAAAAATTCAATATTTTAATCTTGGTGAAGTGTTGGGGTCTAATACAGGGGTCCCAACCTTTTTTTACCTGTGAGTCACACTCAAATGTAAAAAGAGTTGGGGAGCAACACAAGCATGAGTCATAGCAAACCATCAAGAAGAAAATAAAAGTTTGCTATGAAACTGATGCTACAGGGATTATTCATTCTGATGCTAATTGAGCTGATTTTGGGGCTGACTTAATGAAAATCTGAAGTATTTTAGAATGGGTCATTCTATAGCATATAAAAAGTTAACTCAAAGGAGAACTAAAGCTTAACAAAGAAGCAGGGTAGAAGGGAATAGTGATATATATAGTGATATACAATATATAGCATAGTCCCAAAATAATTAGGAACTAGCATGAGCATCTGTAGAGGAACAAAATGTTGTAGGGTATAAAACTCCAGAGCTTAATGTGCAATATTTCGACCCTGCTACTTTGTTAAGCTTTAGTTCTCCTTTGAGTTAACTTTTAGTACTTCATAGAATGGCCTATTGTAATATACTTTTAAAATGGTATTCAGTTTTTATAGTTGTTTAATCATTTGCCCTTTTCTTCTGACTCTTTCCACATCACAGGAAACCAAGAAAATAGTACTGCATGAACTATGGCCTAACTGAAAGCCACAACGAATAATATTTCTGGAGTATTTATTTAAACTTTAAAGCAAAAAGGAATGCAGTTATCTTATAAAACTATTTTAATTATTATTTTCTTCATATTGAGAGGTAATCCACGCAAGAGGTTTAGGAATACGTACCTTAAAAACTACAATGGTATTTGATTTACTAGTCTTCATCTTTGTATAATGCAGTGCAACATCAATGTGCCTGAAGACGTATACTCCTAGTTGAGGATTCCCTAAAATTGTGATGGTTGAACTTTTAACACTTAGGCCATGCTGGCATATGTCAGCAACTGCAGTCTTAGGTACCACTAGAAAGCAGAACTGTTCTTTGAAATCTTTTTTTCCGAGTTCTCGCATCTCAGACCTAAACAACAATAAAACAAACACCCATTTGTTTTCTATATACACATATATATCTAACAACACTGACACCGGTCAAGAAATGTAGGCCTTGCAAGAATTGACCCAATCAACGATATGCAAAGTGACTTCTCACAGAATGCCATTTGCTAGTAGCCAAGTTTCGGATAGGGCAGCTACAAATACTTTCAAACAAAGCAGATATTGCATGCAAATAGGTGGTTCTATATTTATATACTGATCTTATACAGATGTCTTCCCTTTCCTTTAAGAATATAGTTTGTCAAGAAAGAACAAACAAACAAATGCCTAACATTACCATGCACAAAGCCAAATGTCAGTTAAAAAAATACAAACATCTCTTGCAATAGGACTTTGGAGCAGTGGAATGTTCAATGTACTGATTTGTACTTCTCCATATTGCATTTGAAAGGAAGAGTCTTAGATTGAAGGATGCTAAGAGAACATTACCTGCTTGCAGGTTATTTGGGCTGTATCTTCTTTTGCAGAACATACTGTTCAAAGCTGATCTCACAAAAACCAAGGTAGCACAGAATCCAGGACTCACTTAAAAAATTCCTATCACGATGAATTGCCCATATTCTTAGAATTCAACCAAATAGATCCAAATCAAGTACCAATAAAATGTTTCCTTTTAAAGAGATGCCCAGTAAATGGTAAATGCTGACTGGTTGCTATAGGTGAATGGAGCTGTAGCAAACTTTGCACCTTTTATTATATAACCCCTTTAATACAAAGCAATATTAAAGCACTGTACTAAAAATGATTAACAGATGAAGCTTTAAGTTTGATTTGGATTTATTTTGTTATTTAAACAAATGTCTAGTGAAAACTTACTCAGCTGAATCAAATGTGATAATGGTGTAGGTGTATCCATACTATAATTAGTAAAGTAGTAAAGAATTCTCAAAGATTGACTCTAGTGTATACATGCTGTGTGATAAGGAACATATATTATAAGTTACACTGGGGCAGGGGCTAATATGAATTATGAAAAATATACATAAACATCCCAGTGCTGTAAAATAGATAACAAAACATGGAGTCATGACAAAAAAAAATGTAATTCATCACACTGATAAATATTATTTGTCAAATGCTAGAATAAGGCCATAAATGGGACAGCACAAGCAACTTTGAGTATGTGTTCAATAGTTACAGTATGTTACAATTGTATACTTACACAATACTATTTTTTAAACATAAAATAGTATTACAAGCCCCACCTTTAATTGGCTCCTGGACATACAAAACCCTATTTACAGATTACAGTTACCTTTTTTCAATAAAATGATTTTCCAAATTGTAATTACAAATTAGTTTTGGATCTTCCAACTTCCATGAAGACTTTAAATCATAGCATATGTCTAGTCTTGCTTCATTCAGAATATTAAGAACATCATTATATTCCCTCTTATTGGTCATGTCACGTGCAAGATACCCTATAGATACAAACAGAAAAATGTAATAAAACTAAATGAATATATATAAATATATTATCATGCGTCACACCTATAATCTTGATAATACCAACAATTAGCCATGGAATGTTAATTTATTATATAATTATCAACGAAAGATATTTACGATGCAAATGTATATAGTGTTCTAAATATAATATCTACAATACAGACATCGAAAATAAGACACGGATGGTCATTAGCATTGCATCTTGTCCCCAAGCTCCAATAGTGCTTGGGCAAATTTGCTTAAATCATTCTGTGATCAAAGGGCTAAAACTACTAGCTCTAAGGGTGAGTGACATAACCCATAACAGTAGGTGAAATCTGTGATCATACCTGCACATCACTCTTAAAGTAAAACTATACCTCCAAAATGAACACTTAAGCAACAGATAGTTCATATCATATTAAGTGGCATATTAAAGAATCTTACCAAACTGGAATATATATTTAAGTAAATATTGCCCTTTTACATCTCTTGCCTTGAGCCACCATTTCGTGATGGTCTGTGTGCTGTCTCAGAGGTCACCTGACCAGAAATACTTCAACTCTAACTGTAACAGGAAGAAGTGTGGAAGCAAAAGAAACAACTCTGTCTGTTAATTGGCTCATGTGACCTAACATGTATGGTTTGTTGGTATGTTTGTGAGTACAGTGAATCCTACGATCCCAGGGGGCGGCCCTTATTTTTTAAAATGGCAATTTTCTATTTATGATTACCCAATGGCACATACTACTAGAAAAGTATATTATTATGAAAATGGTTTGTTTACATGAAGCAGTATTTTACATATGAGCTGTTTTATGCAATATCTTTTTATAGAGACCTACATTGTTTGGGGGGTACAGTTTTCCTTTAACAATCATATTCAAGTACAAGAATAAGTTACAAAGGCACAGCTGAAGCTTTTGAACGGAATTGTTCAGTATAAAAATAAAAACTTGGTAAATAGGCTGTGCAAAATAAGATTTTTTTTTCAATACAGTTAGTTAGCCAAAAATGTAATGTATAAATGCTGGAGTGACTGGATATCAAACATAGATATATTAGATAAATAAATATCTAACAAGGCTTTTGAATCCGAGCTGCATGCTAAGGATCATGCTATCTGAAAATAAATTATATCTGATGATATATCTGATATCTCATGCATTAGGATTATTAAGCCTAAAATTCCAATCCAAGAAATGTTATTTCTAATGAAACTTAAACATAGTTTAATTTTTTTATGCTTTAAATGGCAAAGGTTTAATACCAACCTTTCTCAGCAGCTGTTTTAATTTTAGGAATGATATAGTTCTTCAGGGACTTCATGCTGTCTTCCATTTTCTCTCTTCTAAAATATAACACAAGTATTAGGCTTACAACTAGCAAAACACAAAGGGCATTTTGCATAGCAAATACAGAATTTAGAGTGAAAAGTACCCCCCTAATTTTGACATCTTAAGAAAACAATTAGCCTTTATATTTTTAGTTGCCTGGTAGAGATTTCAGGAATGTTTTCTTACTGATCTGTATATTAAAATGATAGTTAACTAAATGATGATGAAATGAAATGCATTTTATCTATTGTCCACAAGATGGCCCAATGTGAAAAGACCTAGAAACATTCACTGTGACTACTTGTATCTGCTGGTCTATGCTCTATTGCTATTATAATGGCAAAAGGGGAAATTAAAGGGGACCTATCACCCTAAGAAATAATTCCAAATTATTTTCTATCATGTTGGTTGAACAAAATAAAGTTTACTCACACTTTATTTATTCTTAAAGTAAATCTGGTTTCCTTCAGTCTTGGAATTCACAATCATAGTAAGCAGGCAGGTGCTATTTTGTGACAAGGCAATTTTGTTTATCCCCCAAAATCTTGTGTATGTGCAAGAATTGGGGACCTAATGCCCATACATGGTACCCTACACAATTATAGCGTATGATGAGGGAGGGTGAATGTAAGGAGTGCAGTGACATCTTGGAAGTACTAAATGGAAAGTGAAAGGAAGTGACTGCCCGCCTCTAGAGGAGGGGCAGGCAATATATGATTGACAGTTCAAACTTTTAAATGAGTATATAAAATGTATGGGTGTTTTGAAAAAAGTGGGTTTCATGTTTAATTTGCAAAAGACTTTCATTATCCATCTTTTTATGTGTGGGTGACAGGTCCACTTTAAGGTAAGTTTACTGCTGTAAAGTGAAAGCTTCTACTTTAGGTTTTTACAGTTTAACTGGCAAATACATTTCAACACACAAAAGAAAGGGCTGTGTTAAACCATAACAAATTGTTTGCATACTTATGACTTAACTGCTAAAGCATTCTTGCAAGTTCATAAATGGCATTCAAAAGCATAAGAGTTACAATCTGATGCACTATAAGTCATTATGTGCAATGCATTCACTATTAGCACCATCTACATCTAACTGTGCAACAATTGCAGAAATTCACGTATTCTACTCTTGTGTCTAAAGCTCTTGGCTAAGCAAGTACCAGTCCTATGCCTTGCTCATAACTGTGTGAAACAATACCCACCCTAGAAGAATAGCTACAATTCTCTGCTTGATTCAGGATTTAAAGTCATTTGACCATTTCTCTCCCATTCATCAGCAATTTCCTGACAATCAGTTCATAATGATTGATATACAGTTCATGGTGACTGCTTTATAGAAATTGTACAGTATAAAAATAAAAAATGGGTAAATAGGCTGTGCAAAATAAAAAACATTTCTAATATAGTTAGTTAGCCAAAAATGTAATGTATAAAGGCTGGAGTGACTGGATGTCTAACATAATAGCCAGAAAACGGCTTCCTGCTTTGCAGCTCTCTTGGCTTCCACTGATTGGTTACCAGGCAGTAACCAATCAGTGACTTGAGGGGGGGGCACATGGGCCATAATTGTTTGCTTCTCAATCTGAGCTGAATGCTAAGGATCAATTGCAATCTCACTGAACAGTTATGTCACATGTGGCCCCCCTTATAGTCGCTGACTAACTCAGAGTTAGAGAGCAAAAAAGCAGGAAGTTGTGTTCTGTTCTGTTAGATATTTGGCCACTCCAGCCTTTATACATTACATTTTTGGCTAACTAGCTATATTAGAAATGTTTTTCATTTTGCACAACCTATCTATTTACCCAATTTTTATTTTTACACTAAACTGTGTTAAGTCATCCACATGTATTAGACTGCTTTAGGGTCCTTAAACACATCAAGTTGTATTCCACCTGCATTTGTCACTTGTATGTACCTGAATGAGACCAGTCGGATATGGAACAATGGTCTGCATTTATCCTATGCTCCCATGCAGTGGAACATGGTAAAAATCCACCACAGGAGAACGTAAGGTAAGACTCCTGTGTTTAACGGTCCTAAAGCATATCATGTCATATTAGTGCTCGGTGCAGCTAAACAGCAGCACTTAGCAATGCCAGCTGTTAACTGCTGATGCAAATCACATGTGGGAGATTAATGATTTTGGACAATTATTTTCTGTGCTGAAATGATCTTTTCAAGCCAGAAAATAATTTTTTAAATATTGAAGGCTATGTTTTAACACATTAAAGGGGAGGTTCATCTTTTGGACAATAGTGCTAATTTAACAGCCCATGCCACAACAAACATTTTTGTAATTTATCTTTATTACTTATGTTTCTTTTCAGAGAGAAGCTGTGAATCAGAGCTGCAAAAACCCTCTCAGCTCTCTCTCTCTGTTGTGGGATCGACAACACACTCTGTGTAAAGCTGGCCATAGACGCAAAGATCCGATCGTACGAATCAACGTACGATCGGACTTTCCCATCTCCCGACCCTCCACTAACCATTCAGATCAAAGTCTTTACCATTCCGATCAAATAGAACAGATCAGCCAATGTTCTGCCCCTGACAGCAATCGTACGATACTTATGTCTGACAACACTAGTGACAGTCTCCCTCTGAAAATTGTACGATCGGCAATACACGCAGAGATATTATCGGCAGGCGACAGAAATTTTCTAACCTGTCCGATCGACCAAACGACCGATCTCCGCCGGACGAAAAATGTCGGGACTCTCCACACACGTTCCGAAAATCGGACGAATCCTCGATTCGTACGATCAGATCTTTGCGTCTATGGCCAGCTTAAGAGATGCAGGCTGGTGAATAAGCAAGTTCAGGACTTAATCTGCATTGTGCATACCTTCTCTCTCCTGCTTCATTTGCATATCTTTGCTCCGACTGGCTGAATCTTGACAGTCAATGGAATCGAAGATATGCAAATGAAGCAGGAGAGAGAAGGTGTACAGTGCAGATTCAGTCCTGAACTTCCTTATTCCCCAGCCTGCATCTCTTAAAGTGGCCATAGACGCACCGATAATATTGTTCAAAGCTAATTTTTGGTATGTCTATGGTGGGAGACTAGAGGACCTATATTGGCAGAAGACTTGGATATCAGTTAGCTTGTCGTTCGGGCTAGCCTGAAAATTTTGATCAGGCACCTTTGAAGGAATCCGAACATCGACCATTGTTAGTGCTGAATTGTCAGTTACTGGTAGAATTCTATTGTTTCTATCTGTATATCTGACGATTCAGCTCTACATGTGTGTGTTGAAACTAACGACCCTTCTTGGAAAGATCTTTTCCAGGAAATTGTAATTGTAACATCTATGGCCACCTTTACACAGTGTGTCGCCAATCCAGGACAGTGAGCTGAGAGAGCTTTTGCAGTGCTGATCCACAGCTTATATGGTATGCATCTCTGAAAAGAAACATTTCAAGTAATAAAGATAAATTACAAAAAAGTTTTTTAAGACATGGGCTGTTAAATTAGCTCTACTGTCCAAAATATGAACCTCCCATTTAACCTAAAATGGCTTACCTAAGGGGAAAATGATGATCACACTAATAATATACCAAATGGTGACTAAGGCATACAGTACATACAGGGGGTTATTTTTCAAAGTCTGTTTTTCTCTGGCTGGACTTTTAAAGAAGAAAAACACAAATTTTTCATAGAAAAAATGTGGTTTATTAAACCTGATGGTGTTAAAAGTCAGAATAAAAAAAGTACTCCAACTCAGGCCTGCCAAGTTCATGTAGAAGTCAATGGCAGATGTCCCATTTAATATATGATCTGCACTGGGTTTCATTCAATAATCTGAAGAATTTGTGGTATCCAGGCATCAAATCTGAAAAAGTTGCAGGTTTTGGGCATCAAATATGAAAAAGTCACAGTTTTCAGCGAAATTTTTTTAAAAATGTGTCATTTTTTTTCACTATTTTATTGTTTTTTTTGTGGGGGAAAGTCAGTGTGGATTTGGTTGGAGTAGTTTTCCAAAAATACTGAGAACTTTTATATTGGAAATGCTTGACACCCTACTGTACAGCCTGTCTGAGAAACTTAAGGAGCGCTATAAGCCTAACACTAATAAGCCATCAACACAGGTCCCTAGTTGTTTGCAAATTCTGCATACTACAGTTTTTTTTACAAGTTCTGCATACTGTGTAGCATCAAGTGAATTGATGAAAATATAATGCATCACATAAAGATATTCATAATAAAGTATACCAATAAAAATGATAACAAAAAATTGTAATGACTCTGACAGATGAAGATATTTAGGAGTAACTGAATATATATCTTTCATTTGATTTTTCCAGTGAGGGAACTGTATATACTTACACTATCTGGTCCACTCAATGAAGAGTCAATAAAGCTAAAAAATACAAATAGAATTACAGTTTAAATCCTATTGTATTTACTGTAGTGCACCATGTAGACAGAAAAATTTGCATTCATCTTAGAATTTCATATTCACTTTATAGTTATTGGGCTGTTAACAGATCATTACTAGTGATGTGAAGGTTAGGAAAAACCCAAACCACACTGACCCTGACCCAGAAAAACCTTAACCTGTAAAATTTTGCCATAAGCCAGGCTTATCCCGTACGCTACTTCTCTGCGAGCCTCTAGTACCAAATCAGGGAGTCTTTGATAGCAGAGGAGTGTACTAATGCAGTCTAACCCACACCCAACCAGCAATGGTTGGCCAAATTTCAATCCAAACCCACCCAACTGACAGTAAACCAGTCCCAACATGTTTCAGGTCAACCTGCACATCACTAATTGTTATCCCTATTATATCAGCACCTCCCTAAAGGTGGTATGTTAACAAGGAATACTGAAAGCAAAAACCATATTTCTAAATGACGCAGCAGTGTCAATCCCATGGGTCCAGATATTCTGTGGATGGCTAGCTAGTGATAGTAACTGTGCTACATGTGCATGCACACATATAGCTCTGAACTCAGTTAAAAATGATATATTATATATATATACATATCGTCTCGTCTTTGCGGCGACCAATCTCCCCGAACGACTTCCCTCACTCTTGCGCTGGCTAGAATGAAAAATCTACGCAAAGACGAGGCGATTAGTCGGCAGGCGACTAAATCTCCCCAAAACGCTCAGAGTGACCTTACCCAAAGTCTGCTAAAAATCACTTAACCATTACAATTCCAGGTAAAGTTGTTGTACCGTGTTAGCCAGTCACATGGCAAAAAGAAAATAACAAAAATTGGTATAAAGGTGATAACTTTATTGGTTAACTAAGATTATCATAGCAAGATTTCAGAACATTTTAGTTCATTTTTCAAGCTGAATATAATGAAGCTGTGGTGTTCTCTGATATGTTCTCTAATATATAAATATATATATATATACAGTATATATATATATATATATATATACTGTATATATATACACACACACACAACATTCAGCTCATAGATCAAATGACCAACAAAAAGGATTGTCCATCTCTGTGTGTGGTGTTAACAGAGTCATATACAAGGGGACATGTATGGGGCAACCAGATAAGGCACAAGATAATGTGGATCAAAGTGGCTGAATATCATTAGGGCTAAATTAATGGAGTGTGAAATAAAAGGAATTCCATATGAACAGTTAGTGTTCCAACACATGGTTTTGTTGCTTGCTTGATGTAGGCAGTTCTTAATCCACATAATTAGCCATAAATCCAAAATCCAGGTTCAGTCCCTTCTCCAGAGAGTTTAAAGTTTTAATTAATTTGTATTCCCATACTTTACTTTTGTTTTCTATTTCCCTTATGAACCAAGATTCTGTGACAGCTGTTGAAATGGTTTTGTACTGGAGTGTCCAGTTTTTTATTGGTTATGGTGATAATAAAACAGTCCCAAATATGAAATACTTAATTCTTACTGGAAACAAAACCAACCTATTTGGGTTTATTTAATTTTTACATGATTTTCTAGTAGACTTAAGGTATTAAGATCCAAATTACAGAAAGTTATTTATCGGAAAGCCCTTGTATTTCTCTTTCTCAGGATACAAGTTCTGCATACTATGTAGCATCAAGTGAATTGATGAAAATATAATGCATAACACAAAGATATTCATAATAAAGTATACCAATAAAAACTATAAAAGAAAATTGTAATGAGTCTGACAGATGAAGATATTTAGGAGTAACTGAATATATATCTTTCAGTTTATTTTTCCCGTGAGGGAACTGTATATACTTACAATATCTGGTCCACTCAATGAAGAGTCAATAAAGCTAAAAAATACAAACAGAATTACAGTTTAAATCCTATTGTATTTACTGTAGTGCACCAGTGCAAATTGTCTTCTGTTTCCCTTATGAACCAAGATTCTGTGACAGCTGTTGAAATGGTTTTGTACTGGAGTGTCCAGTTTTTTATTGGTTATGGTGATAATAAAACAGTCCCAAATATGACATACTTAATCCTTACTGGAAACAAAACCAACCTATTTGGATTTATTTAAATTTTTACATGATTTTCTAGTAGACTTAAGGTATTAGGATCCAAATTACAGAAAGTTATTTCTCTTTCTCAGACTTTGACCAGTCTCTCCTATATACAGTCCTCCTGTTTGGCGTCTGATGTGTTGTATTAAGTATACCACATTAGAAGAACAGTTGTACTGTCTCTGGATGCTGTATTCATCGAATGAGTCTGGAATCTGTACTCTGTCTGGATGACCTATTTTCTTAAAGGGAAATTTTAAAACAGAAAACAAGAGGAGAAGGTACTGAACTGGCCTTGGATTTATGGCTAATTATGTGGATTAGGAACGGCCTGCACCAAATCAGAAACACAAACATGTGTTGGGACACTAGACTAACTGCTCATATGGAATTCCTTTTATTTCACACTCCATTAATTCTGCCCTAACTGGTATTCAACCACTTTGATCCACATTATATTGTACCTTATCTGGTTGTACTTTGTATATGAAACCTCACACAGAGATGGACATTCCTTTTTTGTTGGTCATTTGATCTATGAGCTGAATGTTGTGTATATAAATATATATAAATACGTATATATAGAGAGAGAACGAGAGAGAGAGAGAGAGAGAGAGAGAGAACATCACAGCTTCATTATATTCAGCTTTTATAGGGAACTAAAATGTTCTGAAAGCTTGCTTTGATTACATACTAATTAGCCAAAAAAGGTTTCACCTATATACCATGTGTTATTTTTTAAACATTAAATAAACCCAAAAGGATGGTTTTGCCTCCAATAGACTCATGCAAATATAAAACATGTGCTGCTTTATCATTGCAGAGAAAAGGGAAATCATTAGAAAATTGCAATAATTTTCTGGATAAATGGTTTCAAGCATCCCAGACCTTTATAATCACTGCCAGTGAAGTAGAACCAATAAACAATTAGGGGCAGATTCACTAAGGGTCGAATTTCAAAGTTAAAAATACTTCGAAATTCGACCCTCGAATTGAAATCCTTCGACTTCGAATATCGAAGTCGAAGGATTTAGCGCTAAACATTCCATCGAACGATCGAAGGATTTTTCGTTCGATCGAACGATTAAATCCTTCGAATCGAACGATTCGAAGGATTTTAATCAAACGATCGAAGGAAAATCCTTCGATCAAAAAAAGCTGAGCAAGCCTATGGGGACCTTCCCCATAGGCTAACATTGACTTCGGTAGGTTTTATCTGCCGAAGTAGGGGGTCGAAGTTTTTTTTAAAGGGTAAGTACTTCGATTATCGAATGGTCGAATAGTCGAACGATTTTTACTTCGAATCGTTCGATTTCGTTCGACTTCGATCGAATTTAACCAATTCGATGGTCGAAGTACCCAAAAAAAACTTCGAAATTCGAAGTTTTTTTTATTCTAACCCTTCACCCGAATTTAGTGAATCGCCCCCTTAATGTAGTATATATTATAATTATTGTATGTTTATATTAGTATATAAATATCCACTACACTGGATGTTTGAGGGGGTACATGCCATTTAACCTACACATTTCCCACCATACTACATGTTTGATTAGAGTACTAAACACTATTTAGCCTGTCCATATTAATAAGACAAACCCTGGTATGTACCTGGTATGACCCTCACATGCACATTTTAGGGAATGGGGTGGTTATGTCTAATTTATTTCTCATTATAGAATGGTCATATTAGTTTCGATTTGTGGATCTTCTGAAAATTTACTAGGGCCTCTATTTGATTTCCTTTACCTCAAATGACAATGTAAACAGTATATAACCTAATCTAGATAATTATCTGTGGACAGATGTCACAGGTTCCAACTGATTTAGTGCATGACATAGCTTTATTTTTCATATTGAATTCAAATGCATTCTGTTGGTTTCCACTCATAATCTCAATAAAGGAAATACTAAAAGGTAACAGCACATCAAACTTATAACTGTCACATTAACTTTCAAAAAAAACCTGGACCTTAAAAACCCATTTTCAAGACTTATGTGCTCACAACTTTGAGACAATAGTTATGGGGAGGGGGGCTAGTTTCAGGATGAATACACATAAAGCAAGGTGATAAAAATGACCTTTCCCCCTGTAATAATAAAATAGTACCTTGTGCTCGAGCCAAACTAAGACACAATTAATTCTTACTGGATGAAAAACAATCCTTTTAAGTTTAGTTAACATTTAAATTATTTTTAGTAGACTAAAAGAAGGAGAACTAAACCCTTGACCTCTTCCACCCCTCCATTGCTCACATCACTGCCCTCACTCCAAGC
This sequence comes from Xenopus petersii, assembly GCA_038501925.1. Lineage (NCBI taxonomy): Eukaryota > Metazoa > Chordata > Amphibia > Anura > Pipidae > Xenopus > Xenopus petersii. The sequence goes on along the minus strand of CM076673.1, from coordinate 90,457,059 downwards.
TCCCTACCCGCAGTATTTATTGTTTTTAGATGTCTCCATTCTGCTGACATGCTATAAAATTAGTTGTGCAGCGGAGTTCAAAGGAGCCATCTTCTGTCTGTATTCTCATCCCCTTCTTACAGTTGCCAAAATGGTTCTTGCGGGAGCATGTGCAGTAGAAGCTGATTCAGGACATAGATTTAACTTTGTATGCCCCTCCAAGATCTGGGTGCTCTACAGAAGAAGATCAAAAGACAGACAGAAGATGGTGCCTTTGAACTCTGCTGTGCAAGAAGGGAGATATCTAAAAGATTAAATAAAGCCACTTGGAGAGGGAGCATATAAGGGGCGTGACTAAACATTTTGGTACTTGAAGTTATGGAGAGGCCCCATGCAAAACTTGTACAGAGTCCCAAGATTTCTGATGGCACCACTGAAAGATCCTGTTCAGAGCTGTCTGTGTCACAAAAAAAGCTGGATATGAGAAATATCATTTAGCTCACCTGGGAATTTTTATGCTAAAAGCACCTGTACTGAAGGTTTCAGACATTTTGCATTCATAACGAAAAGCATGGGATATACCTTAATGTGCCATTGCAGCGAAAATGGTAGGATGCATAGACCAGCGTTATCCAGGTGCAGATAATGCTCCAGTTCTAACATCCTAGATAAGAAGATGGTATTAAAGTAGAAAAATTAAATAAAATTACAAAAGGTACACCAATATAGCACAAATAAATATCTATACACAGAGGTATAGCCGAGTAACACTCTAGTCCAGGGCTGTCCAACTGGCGGCCCGCGACCCCCCCTTTTATGGCCCTCCACATCAAAGTCTGCCTGCTGTGTCTGTTTACCATATGTAAATTTTAAAAGGTATCACTAGAGAGGTTAACTGGCCCCTGCATTGTTTAAACCTCAAATTCACACTGTAATCCCCCCTACATTTTTCACACCTGTGATCCCCCTGTATTGTTCACACTTATGACACCTCTATTGTTCACACCCCTAAAGCCCTGTACTGTTCACACCTCAAACCCAGACTGAAACTGCCCACATTGTTCACCTGTTCACCAGTGGCGGAACTACCGGGGGTGAAGAAGGTGCAATTGCACCAGGGTCCCTGCACCCCCGGTGGGGCCCGCAACCCAGGAGAGGAGTACCGGGTACCGACGGCTACTCCGTGTACCAGCAAAAAAATACCTGTCCCTGCAGGCATCTCCTCCCCCACTATCTGCTGGCTTCAGGGTCTGCCTCAGAGCCCCCCCTCAATACGCCGGGGGATGCTGCCTCACTAGCTCCCGTCCGGTAACAGAAACAATACCCATGTATGCAAGCATGCGTTTGCGCATGCGCGTTATCAGGTGTACACTCGCGCATGCGCTTTAGCTTTTTTGCCGCAGAGTGCGGATCTGGGCCTACAGGGCCCACTGGAGCCGGCCCAGGCCAGTCTGACCCTGGCTGATATATGGACCCGGTATATATAAATATAGTGGCAGAGTGGGGGGGTTTTAAGAGAGTGGAGGGGTTTGAGAGAGTGGGGGGTGGTGTTTTTGAGAGAGTGGTGTTTTTTTTGAGGGAGTGGGGGGGTTTGAGAGAGTGGGGTTTTTTGAGATAGTGGGTTTTTTTTTTTGAGAGAGTGGGGGGGTTTGAGAGAGTGGGTTTTTTTGAGAGAGTGGGGGTTTTAGAGAGTGGAGGGGTTTGAGAGAGTGGGGGAAGTTGAGAGAGTGGGGGGGTTGAGAGAGTGGGGGGTTTGAGAGAGTGTGGGGGTTGAGAGAGTGGGGGGTTTGAGAGAGTGGGGGGGTTTTGAGAGAGTGGGAGGGGGTTTTGAGAGAGTGGGGGGTTCTGAGAAAGTGGCTTTTTTTTGAGAGAGTGGGGGGGTTTGAGAGAGTGGGTTTTTTTCTGAGAGTGGGGTTTTTTTTGAGAGAGTGGGGGATTTGAGAGAGTGGAGGGTTTTGAGAGAGTGGGGGTTTTAGAGAGTGGAGGGGTTTGAGAGAGTGGGGGGTTTGAGAGAGTGGGGGGGTTGAGAGAGTGGGGGGGTTTGAGAGAGTGGGGGAGGAGTTTTGAGGGAGTGTGGGGGGTTGAGAGAGTGTGGGGGTTGAGAGAGAGTGTGCAGGGGGGTTCAGAGAGTATACAGGCAGGATAAATTACTGCCAAATGCATCAGGGGAAAAGGGCACTTGTATTAGTTCAAATTGTCCAGGACTCTAACAGGTAGGATGAATGGATGGCAGACAGTGGTGCTGTTGCTGCAGGTTCCTCCTCTCCACCCACCCCCAAGACTAACAGTGAAGAAAGAAAGAAGGCAGGCTGGTAAGTATACAAATCACATTTATTACACTGCATTGTGGTTTTATCCCTTTCCTTGCTTTCAATAGCAAACATTTCATTTCTGACCTGCTATTATAAAATTTGGTATTTGTACATGGAATTGACAGTGTGCCACCTTAAATGTGATTTCTGGGGTTATTTATTCATGGAATTGCCAATGTATCATCCTACTATGAGTTCTGGGGGTATTAAAAATGAAATTGTTACTATGTTCATCCTACTTTTAGTTCTGTGCTATTATACATGGAACTGCAACTGTGTTTATTCTGCTTAATGTTTTAATAATTAAATTGCATCAGTGTCTTTTATATCAGAATGATGAGATTTGTGCTTTAGGTACAGCTAAAAGAAATGTTTAGCTGTCTATATATTTAATATTTCTACCATAGTGGGCATGGTCTAAATTCAGCAGGAACAGCCCCTAAGTTTTCTCATAGTCTGTACAGAGAGATCCCATAAAACTATTGCAGCATAGGTATTCCCCTGTACTAAGCACAATGGTCACAGAACCCCTCAGTGACTTCTAATATCCTTATCATTTACAGTAGGGAGTACATTATCCCTTATAATACATGAGTTATACTCAGAGTTCCCTGTATAACTCAGCCTGCAGCCTTGTGTCTTTATATGGTCACAGAACAACCCCTCAGTGACTTATTATATCCTTATAATTTACAGAAGGGTGTACATTATCCTGTATATCATTATAATACAGCGAAAGCTCAATTTTAGGTGTCCATTTTACGTGTAACCTTTACATTTACTGTTGTTGCTACTTTATAATGACTCATTTATGTATTCATGCCTCTTTTTTCATATTTCAGTGTCTTATTCAAATCAGGGCATGGTTGCAAGGGGAATTTGGACCCTAGCAACCAGACTGCTGAAATTACAAACCGGAGAGCTACTGAATAAAAAGCTAAATAACCACAAATAAAATAAAATGAAAAACAATTGCAAATAGTCTCAGAATATCACTCTCTGCCTCATACTAAAAGTTAACTCCTAGGTGAACAATCCCTTTAGGGGGGGCCCAGTTGTAAATTTCTGTACCAGGGCCCTTGGGGGTCTAGTTACGCCACTGCTGTTCACACCTTATTCAAAAAGCTAATGAGGCACCAGCACTGTGTTACTGTATGTAGTACATATTAGACTGGTCCTGATTCCTGCTTTGTTCTGCCTTCCCTATGCTCCCTGTGTGTGTCATACTTTGGTATTTGTTCTGGGGGTTTGTTTTGAAAATTTAAAATTATTGTTAGTGGCCCCTAAGGTGTTTAATCATATGCTGGGCTTTGTATAATCATCATACAAAGGGGAGGAGGGGGCGTATGGATTTGTGGGTATGTCTTAATATGTCTTAACTTTTTTCACATATGAGTGACATCCTTGCCAGGGCAAGCACAAGGTAGTTTGGCACCCTAGGCAAGAGCTTCAATCAGTGCCCCCCTGTCCTGCATTACCATGTCCCTCCTTACCATGATGGTTTTTAAATAAAGAGAGCAAGAAAGTGTACAACATTTTTTAATTTATATTACTGCTCCCAGCAAGCCCAGCAGCCATCCATAATACAACCCGCCTGTACCTGTACCAGCAAGCTCAGCAGCCAATTATCATACAGCCCTCCTGCAGCCATCATATTGCCCCCAATCTTTACCTGTGTCAGCAGCCAAAAATAAATCTGATCGCATCATATTGCCCCCAAGTATTTATGTACCTGTGCCAGCGCCCAGCCCAGCAGCAACAGCAAATATTTTTGACAAAGAGAGTTCGGGGGCGGGAGGATGTGGATTAGAGTGCGCTGGGCACTGAAGATTTATTTTGCAGGGGGGCAAGGCGCACTCTAGATAAGCCACTGACTTAAGCATTAACATAGACATGTTCTTCTGTATGCCTTCTGTATGACAGCATAAATACCAGGCAGAGGTATTGTACCTGTTATCCAGAATGCTCGGGACCTGGGTCTTCCCAGATAATGGATCTTTCCGTAATTGGGATCTTCATATCTTAAGTCTATTAGAAGATCATGTGAACATTAAATAAACCCAATAGGCTGGATTAATTATATCTTAGTTTCGATCAAGTACAAGGTACTGTTTATTATTACAGGGAAAAAGGTAAAAACATTGGAATTTTGGATTATTTGGATAAAATGGAGTCTATGGGACATGGCCTTTCCGTAATTCGGAGCTTTCCAGATAACAGGATTCCTGATAATGGATCCAGTGGCGGGCCAAGCCTGCCGGGCCCCCTAGGCAACCCGGCTGGTTATTTCTCCCCCTTGTCAAGCACATGCAATTATTATTGTACAGTGATTCCATAACAACAGTGCATGCAGTGTCATTTTTGGACATGCTGTACATTGTTACAGACTATATCAATCCGTACTACAGATGTGATTATTATGTTATCTATATGGTATTGCAATTCAGATTTTCAGTTCTCAGACGACGAGGAAAAATTTTTGTTGTTTATTGTATGTATTTTATTATTTATATAGTGTCACTGTATGCATCACTGTACAGTAGAATAAATGAATAGAACAAACAGTAATAAATACAAAGTACAGTTGCCATTAAGATGAAGAGCTAAGTTTTAAGGAAATAGAGGACGGAGAGACCCCTGCCCTGAAGAGCTTACAATCTAAGTGACTGTGCTTCTTTAAACTTAAATACCAATGTCTCAGTGCAATCTGGAATTACTTGTGTGTAGTATGCTCATGCCTGTATTACAAAATCATACCATGGAACAAAATGTAGCTATGCCTATAGAAGGCCAATTAGGATAATGATAATAACGGACAAATCAATCTATCAGTGCAGAAGCAGATCAGAAATCAGAATCCAGCTTGGAAGAAGAAATGATTTATACTATGGTTTTTTTTCCCCCAGTACTGCATTCAGATACGACTAACCCACGACTCCACTACGACTGCAACTCTCAATAATTCAGCCTCAGTGGGAGATGAGATTTCTGGGTAAGACTGGGCATAACCGAGTTAAATTTTGTAGCATTACGGAATAAAAACCTTAAAGTTTGTTCTAAACCGAATCACGCAGCTGTTCTGCCCAATGGAAATAGGAGACTGCGCCAAAACAAACATGATACTCCGAATTACTAAAACATAAAACAACTTTTCACTCACCTTCCCTGTTCACAGAATAAGCACTACTTGCTCAGTCACAAGCCTGGCAGGGGACTCACAGCAGGAGCAATCGCATCAACGGGACTCACGAATGGAATCCTCCTACTAGGAGGAGCTTGGCAGTATCACGATGCCTACGGCTGTGGCCACGCCCCTAATAGAACGGGCGCTCCTGCCTTAAATTTTTGTGCTTGAGAAGCATTCGCTCGCACAGGGACAGGGAGTGATACAATGGACGCTGTATATTGTGGGCTTGGGGTGGCATATAGGCAACATACCAATAACATTCAGCTGTATCGATATTCGTCCCGTTGTCCCAGATTGTTCCATTTTGCCTGTCTACTCTTTGGTTTTTCCTTGGCACTGGCAGCCCTCTGCATGTTGGGAACAAAAATTCAAATTTCTGTAACCCTTGGCCATGGAACGCTTTATTTTTTTTACAGAGGTTTAAACCAGATTAAAGATTATAATTTATATTTGTATGCAGGGCTGATCCTATCAAATGTGGGGCCCAATTGGGACCATGTTGGCGGGGCCCCTAGACAAAGGGCATACAGGCACAAAATAGAAAGGAAAGGGGCAGACAAGGTAAGAGTGAGAGGGATGAAATAGGGGCATATAATAGGGGCACACAGGGTAAGAGAGAGAGGGAGGAAATAGGAGAGTGGACTGGGCCAATTAGTTTGGGGCAGGCTGGCCGATTCAGCTTTGGAGCAGGCTTGGTTGGATTGGGGGCAGGCAGGGCCTATCAAGGTTGGAGGAAAGCTGGGCCTATTAGAGTTGGGGGCAGGCTAGACCTATGGAGTTGGGGGATAGGCTGGCTTATCAGAGTTGAGGGTGGGCTGGACTCTCAAAGTTGGGGGCAGGCCAGGCAGCATCATGTGCTGAGGGAAATATTATCTGTGGTGCGGGCCCCCAGAGGTGCGGGGCCCAATTGGCCTAAGGCCGGCCCTGTTTGTATGTATTCATTTTACTGATGCCTCTGTACTTAATAGAATGCTTATTACCCATTCTTGCATTGATCTTACTGGCTTGTCAAGGGTTAATAGAGTGTGTTTTTCCTTTCCCGATCTCTACCTTTTATGTCCCTGTCCCCTTCCCTTGTATCACCGCATAGGGTTGTCACCTGTCAGGTTTTCATCCAGACAGCCAGGACTGTATTTATAAATAGCCCCCCCCAGGGCCTGTGCCCAGGGTGGTACAGTTTTGGGGGTGGCCCTCGAGTGTGCCTATTTTTTTTTAAAACCCTCCACCATGGATTTCCATAGGAAATCTGGTGACAGAGCTGAGGGGTAGGGAATCCGAGGAACACGTGACGTCACGCGCACGATGTAATGATGTCACCTGCTGAACGAGTCTCGTGACACCAGCGCATACAGCGCGTGATGTCACGTGCACGATGTGATGATGTCACCTGCTGAACGTGTCTCGTGACACCAGCGCATACGGCGCGTGACGGCGTACACAACGTAGGGGCGACATCGAACCTAAATACAGCCCTACAGACAGCTCGGTTTTTTGAAGGGCTGCCTGGGTCAAAACTGCCTGCCCGGTTTTGCTAATTTGGAAAATCATGTCGCGCCTATGACTGACCGATCACCAGTTCATAGCCCAGCCCCTGACATCACTACCCCCCCGCAGCATCAACCCTGCCCCCATTGCGCCACAGCCCCTCCCCATCCAGATTTAACTGGCCCAAAAGGTGGCAACCCTAGCCCCACCCCCTTTGACATCATCAGCCCCTTGTGATGCCATTTGTGCGAAAGGTGGCATCCCTATGCGTAAAATTAAATTTGCAAAAAAAATGGTTTAAAAAGCTGTTTCAATTATATGGCGAATTTGTAGGGTGTGTTTTATTTTATGCCATGTGAACATCAGATTTAATGCTGTTATTTTATTTATTTGTAAGTTCCGGCGGAAGTTGCTCAAAGAAAAAATGTTTTTTTACACAGACATATTTAGCAATGTGTGGCGAATAATTCCGACTTGTTTTTACACCACATAATGATAAATCTGACCTATGTGTGCATTTTTTGGCTGTTGTACCCTGCACAAGGATCAGAGGGCCCTAATGCAAGAGCTTACAATTGAAATGGTCGAGGTTTTAAAATAATAATCTCTTTTGACCTCTTCATCTTATGTACAGTACAGTTTTTTACAGTACTGCTGAATATGTTCATGTTAACTATAATAAGGTCTGTAGCGAAGGAACATTTGCAGCCTACACATCACTATCTCCCAACCCTGTGGACACCATTGTAGAGGTTAACTGTGGATGGCTTTTCACAGGAAAGTTTATACAGGAAACTGTATGCAGGTATTGGATCTGCTATCCAGAATTCTTGGGATCTGGGATTTCCGGATAACAAATATTTCCATATTTTGGATCACAGTACCTTGTCTGCAACAAATCATTTAAACATTAAATAAACACATTATAAATGTTGCCACCAATATGAATTCATGCAGCTAAGTTACCCTCAAGTAAAAGGTACTACTGTATTATTTTAGACAAAAAGTAAAACCTTTTTTTAAAAATTAGAATTACTTAAATCCACTCTGTGGGAGATAGCCTTCCTATAATTTGGAGCTTTCTGTAGATATATACATAAAGAAAAAGCCAGCACTCACATTTAGAAGATATATAAATCAGCCTGGATGTAGTCCTAAGTAATTATGTAGTGAAGGATAAACGTACCATACTCACAGGACTTAAAAGAAGTGAAGATTAATCAAGATGTGGAACTGACAATTGATTTATAATCTCAATAAGGATCCCACATTGTCATTCAAAAAACAGACAAGGATATTGCTGTCATCAGGGATTTTGTGGTGATGGTGAACGGTCCAGACCACCAACAGAATTCTTACTATCATTTGTAAGACATTGTGTAACACTTAACTATTTTAAATTTGATTAATATTACATTATCTACAGATCAGTTGGACTAGTATGTGGTCTAAATGGCCCCATCTTTATGTCATATGATGAGCAGACATACATATTAGGTATCTTTAAACTGTTCCACTTTATTGGTACATATTAGGTACCTTTAAACTGTTCCACTTTATTGACAATCTATTATTGCTATGGGCTGGTTAGTTGGAATAATTCTGGTCAATATTTCTGGAACTAAACAATCTCCCTACCACAATGCGCTTTACAACCCATATTGACGATCTGACAATCTCCTTTTTTATTATTAACGGTATCCAATTTGATACCTTTCGTGTCTACATCTAGAAATGGTACTGATCAAAATAACCTTTTACATCATAGTTTGTGCCATACACCTTATCTATTGCAAAGTATTCCATAGTCATGGTTATTGCAGGTAACGTTTTGTACCGTGTTAGCCAGTAAATTTTTTTCCAGGGCAACCCTTTTAAACTAAAAAATAACAAAGTGTTATAAAGGTGATACCTTATTTGCTAATCATAACAAGCTTTCAGGACATTTTAATTCCCTTTTCAAGCTGATTACAATGAAGCTGTGGTGTTCTCTGAATATAAATTAGGGCTGAATTAAAGGGGTGGTTCACCTTTAAGATAACTTTTAGGATGTTATAGCATGGCCAATTCTAAACAATTTTTTTACTTGGTCTTTATTATTTATTTCTTACAGTAGTTCAATTATTTGCCTTTGTCTTCTGACTCCTTCCAGCTTTTAAATGGGGGGTCACTGACACCATCTAAAAAACAAATGCTCTGTAAGGCTACAAATCTATTGTTATTGCTACTTTTTATTATTCATCTTTATATTCAGGTCATCTTATATTTATATTCCAGTCTCTTATTCAAATCAATGCATGGTCGATAGGGTAATTTGGACCCTAGCAACTATATTGCAAAAATTGCAAACAGAGTGCTGCTGAATAAAAAGCTAAATAACACAAATACCACAACTAATAAAAAAATTAAAAATAATTGCAAATTGTCTCAGAATATCACTCTCTACATCATTATAAAAGTTAACTCAAATGTGAACAACCCCTTTAATAGAGTGTGGAATAAAAGGAATTAGTCATAAATCCAAGACCCAGGTGTAGTACCTTTTCCAGAGAATTGAACGTTTCCATTAATTTGTACTGCCACACTTTTTTTTCATTACTTTTTTTAAAATTGCCCTTAAGAACCATAATTCTTAAATCCTTTATGGAGTGATGAGGGCCACTGAAATGATTTCCTATTGGTGTGTCCACTTTTTATTGGTTACAATAACAAATAAAATAACAAATACAAAAAGTATTGTAGAAGTTATACATATATTGGCTTGCAATAAAAGTACATTGAAAGCTTTTGGAGCACCAAGGCCCCTTCCTCGGGCAATATACAAATGATAGCTGGAAAGGAATAGCAAATATACCGTTAGATTGGTGAGAGGTATTCATGGGCAATAAATGAGGAAGTTACAGATAGATAGAGATCAATTGTACAGATAAAATTAATTAGGGTGGGTTGTAAATAGTCCAGGTGTCTGGATTCAATCAGGTCACATAGTGTGACATGAAACCTGACCCTAAATTAAGGCCCTGTCTTAATGTGTTACATAACTCCATACATTTGAAATCATAGATCTTCCTTTACAGATCAGTTTTAAAGTTCCCTTTTAGAATAAAGACCTTCATGTCTTGAAGACTGTGATTTTGATTGCAGAAGTGTTGCCCCACTGGTGTGTCACATGATTTGGTGTTGATCCTATGTCTTTAATGGTTAATCCATGTACGTCATTTATGTCCTGTTTTGCCAATGTATATGCCTCCTGTAGAGCACCTTGTACATATAATCATGTATACCCATTAGAAGTGTCAGGCTGGCAAGGTGTGCCTTATCACAACCTTGGTTTCCCAAAAGTTAATTCTGATAAGGAGGGGATAGACTAAGTAGTATATGCTGAGGCAAATTCAGATGCTGTTGGGCCATTTAAAATTTGCCACTAGAGTTAACCTTATTTGTAGGATTTTATGCTGCAGTCTCTCATTAGTGACTAAAGGTATGTCAGCTCCTCACCATTCTATTTGTCAAAGGACAGCCGTTTGGACTGGCAACAATTCCTGGTGCAATGGCTGAACTTGCTGGCAGGAAAGAATTTCTCTAATGTAGATCTGAACCTGGTCTCTGATGCATTGGGTAGAGACCTGCAGTGGGTAGCAGGTACAAAGTTTCCAGTTCACCAGCCAGGCAGGCAGTCCACAGGTACCTGTTGGGTATCCATTCAGCTGTGGGTCTATCCCTCCCTCCCACCCTCGCTGATTTAGCTATTTTTTTCCTTTACTTGCTTGATGTGCCTCCAGAGTGACCAAAGTGATGGTGAGTAAACCCTTGTGACTGTGAGTGCAGGTCAGGTCAGCGGGTCTGGCAAACCAGACCGTGCAGGACTTTAACTTTGGATAGTGTTGGAATAGGATCATTTTTATACACATTGGTGCACTGAAAAGTGGCTACAGGAATGGTCTGAATCAGATTTGATAGTTAAAGGGGAATTATCACGAAATTAAAAATCATCAAAATGAATCATTACATCAAGTTATTCAATTCTCTAAATATAGTATTATAGTTTACAAGATTTTCAGCTATTATACTGGTCCTTACAACAGCTACTGCTATCCTATCTGGCCTCTGGCAGGTTCTGCGTCGGAATCAAATACATTTGATTGACAGGTCTGCCTTCACGCTTATTGGTTATTACTGCTGTCATTCAGTCAGCAAGTTTCCAATCCTTCGCCACCAGAAAGGCAATGTGCAGGCTTCCTTCTCGTTTCCCTGAGACACAAACTCGTGCTTGGTATCTTCAATCTCCCCTCCAGAAAGGCATGTGGAAAGTTACTTCAAAGGTTAAACTGAATCTCTGCTCTTTCCTTATCAACTCCTGCCCCCCAAGCACATCAGCATGGTAAAGTCAGGGGTCAAGATACTGAGATATGCTTTTCTATGGGGAGAGGGAGGGGGGGTGAGAGCAGTTATGTCTGCATTGGTCAGGGACAGAAAACAGAGCTTCTGCAGTTACTTCACTAAGATGCTGCTGGCTTTTCTTTTGGCCTCTGGGGTGGGGGCAAGGAAGGAAAGAGCAGGAGATTTCTCTCTCTGTGTGTATGTGCTGACATGATCAATTCACTCTTTAAAGCCACTGAGCTACCAGTCTGTAAAGAGGAGTTAGATGAAGGAAACTACATATAGTGTGTTACTAATGATAACTGTGGACAACTAAAATATATAAACTCTATAATACTATTATTATTTAAGCATACGTGTGTATAAAAAGCTATTTATTGTTATAGTTGTATCCTAGTTTAAACAACACAGTGCAAGCACTTCTACAACAGACAGTGTTCACTGCCAGGGCCGCTCCTGCCATGAGGCAAGGTGAGAACCTTGCTTCAGGTGGCAGCGAGCGGCCAGTTACAAGGGGCGGCAAAAAGCCACATCTTGTACCTTTAAGAGCCAAAATTTCCGGATTTTAAACTCGGCTCTGCTAGTGTAAAGAGCGCAATTGCGCTCAATGCACTAGCGATGCTGCCCCCTTTTGACCCGCTCCGACACTGATTCTTAAGCACGGAGCAGGAGAGGAAGGCCGGCATCTGGGCTGCTGCCTCGGGGTCGGCGCTGTTCACAGCACTAAGTGATAATATAATATGAATGAATACATTCAGTTGTAGAAGCACTTGGATCTTTATGTTTAAATGAGCATACATCTATAACTCAGCACCAAAAATAGCTTTTTGTGATTTTATCAAGTATGATTTAATAATAATAGAGTATATAATATTTTTTTCTATAAAGTATACACACTGCATTATATAGTGTTTTTTCCCCTTATTATACACACTGCATTATATTGTGTTTTTTTCCCCCTATCTCCTTGCTCATATAAAAATTTTTCACATTAATCTTGTTGAAGTCAGTGGTGTAACTACAGCTAACCAGGCCCCCCCTGCAAAAAAAATCTTCAGGGGCCTCTCATCCCCTCCAGCCCCCATTGGAAAGCATCGGCTCCACCACCGCTGCTCGATTACTTGCGTCAGTCAGCTATCTTGGTGGCGGCAAACAGTGTGCAGGGGGATTTCACTTCAGTAGTCCCTGAGGTCCAGGGATGCATAGGCAGCAGCAAACGTACTTGTGTACTGCTGCCTGTAGTTCCTGTGGTCTCTACCACTGCCTTCTCCAGATATTGGGCTATATTTATCAAAGAGTGAAGTTAATAGTGAAGTTCCGCCACTAGAGTGAAATTCCGCCACTCTCCATTCATTTCTATGGGATTTTTATAGGCGTATTTATCAAAGGGTGAACTTTCACTTTCACCCATTGATAAATACACCTTTCAAAATCCCATAGAAATGAATTGAGAGCTGCGTACTTTCACTCTAGTGGCGGAACTTCACTCTGATAAATTTACCCCATTGAGTGCTGATGGCACCTTACTCCTGCTGCTTCAGCCCTCCTGTCTTGTTTTACAAGTAACTGATGCATACACACTCACAAACACACACATTCTTAACACTAAAAACTCATACTGAAAACATTTTTTTCTGCGTTCCCCCGCACATTTTTAATGCGTTCCACTACAGATGAGCGGACGACAAAACGCAATTAAGTGCAGAGAAAAATGCTTGTCGGTATGAGCCCAAACTAATGATGGGTGAATCTGACATGTTTTGTTTGACCAAAAATTTGCTGTAATGCATTGGTCAATGGGCAACAATTTTTTTTTGACGCGTCACAAATTTTTTAACCTATTGGAGTCTATGGGCATAATTTTTCGCAGCGAAACTTGCCAAAAAATTAGAAAAAAATAGTTTTTTGTGTGCTACACTTTCATCTGGCTACCTCTGCACACCACACACTTTGGTAAATCTATGCATATTGGGCATTCATAATTATGATGTGGGGAATATGTTGGGGTAACAAGCAAGCTTTGAGACAATTTCCAGAAATTAGCATAGCTTTGCAGTTTGGTGCTTTGCCATACAAAGACATCTATATCCATTTTGGATTAGGCATAATGTGTACTTTCTAAAAGTAGTAGAAATATATGACATGAACTATGTATTTATAATGTACATTCTGTGGTCTCTACATTGCAGATACAGGTGATACTGTACACATTGGGCATCAAACTGTTCATAAGACCCCTGGCATTCATTTTTAGGATGGTTTATGGTGGTACATAATGTTTGTGGAAGATATGATGTTGTAAATTGCAAGCATTGCACGGTTCATATGGTTTTATGGAGCTTTTACCATAATGCAGGTAATACACAATATTGACTACATGTGAACATACCTAGTGGCACACTGGTATTCAGTAGAACCCTGACACTTATATTTAGGCTGTTTTATCTTGGTTCCTAATGACATCTGGGAGATAAGATGTTAGAAAGTGCAAGCTCTGAGGCAATTTTCAGATCAAAACCACTAATTTTAGGAAGGCTTTGCAAATTGGTAATTTGAGTTAAAAAGACATGGTTGCGCATTTTGGTTTCATCTGAATGCCCACTTTCCATAAATATATGGTTTTCTTGGATTCCCCTGTGGTGAAACACATGAAAATTGTAAATAGCCTTAGTTTGAATGAGGTTCCAGTGCTTACAGCTGTCGGCAGGATGTTTTGAATTCAGCATAGGGAGGGTGGGACATTGCTTGTGTTTTTGTGACATCACAGCAAGGTGTAGCCACTCCCATTCAGCAAGTACTTGATCCTAAAAAAATTTAATAGTGTTTCTTTAATTTAAAAAGTAAGCATTTTTGTTAAACAAATGTACTTGAGAATATTATTATTTTTACCATATCTGTCCATTTATACTTATTATACTTATTTTACTTATTATATATGAAGCCCGATATTAATGGTCCTTAGAGAGCTCATTCTCATCTGCAAATGCCTCAGCATATGTTGTAGAGCAGTACTGTCCAACTTCTGTGGTACCAAGGGTGTGAATTTTGCTGGCCTGCTACGTAGAGGGACAATAATGGAAGCTAATGCAGGGTTTACAGATGTAAATAATACAGGTGTGCACATTGGATTACAGGTGTGAACAATGCAGTGCTTTTATGGTCTGAATCTGAGCAGCGAACAATGCAGGGACCTGTTACTCTCAGTACCTTAATGTCAGATACTTTAGGCTTAGACAAAGACAAGCAGTAACAGCAGCCAGACTTTAATGGAGGGCCACAGAAGAGGGGTGGGGGCAGCCAGTGGACCTGGCAGTTGGACAGCACTGTTGTAGAGAAAAGTATGGTCCTCGGGTGGAAAATCACAAAGCTAACTTTCTCTCATTTGCAGTTCAACAAATTTCAAAGTCTGGCACCTTATACAAAGAGAGCCAGATGGTACCTGCCCACCAGTGGGACATCATTTCAGGGACTTAGAAAACTAGAATCTTCAGGTGCAACAGTTGAGAGAAAGCTTGAATGCTCTGTCTTTCCTTTTCTGACTATATGGAGACGTCACAGAGCAGTTGACAATTAAAAAGATGTTCAAGGGATGGAAGCCTAAAATACAAAGGGAGGATACTAAAATACCAGTGTTGTTTGCTTTACACCGACAAATTATTAAAATTACACTAGTTGCGAGCAGTAACACAAGTTGCCTTGTTCCTGTTTTTCAATGGGGCTTTCCATTTAAGTGAGATAGTTTCCCTAGCTACTTCAATGCCTGGTGGTGTTGCCATGAAGAACTTTCTGTTAACACTGCAGTTAATTTTAGTAAAGTTGTAATTTTTCAATACAGATCATACTATTAAAGGTAAACTGATATCTCTGACAGCCATTTCCAATAGTCCTACTTTATAGCTTTTTATGCTTATAAGAATATGGTTCCTTCCTATCCCATTATCAGTTTCAAGCTGTTTTCCGTGCCCTTTGGCCTGTTTGTCCAGCTTGTCTTGCCCCTAGATGCCTATGGCACACATTCTTTCAGAATTAAAGCAGCAACTAGCAAATAGATTGGGCTTTCATTTGATGAACAATGAGATATGTTAAAGAGATATGGACACCAGAAATTAAAGTCTTTTTTACATCTATCATTATATTGCATTTGAAAGCAACTTATAACTTTGCCATAAAGTATTTGCACAATGCTTTTACATTACCTGTCTGATGCCCCATGTTCCTATATGAAGGGGCTGCCATATTTGTGCAGCAGGAGTCCTTTAGCATTAGAAACTATAACTGACAGGCTGAGATGGGACAGTCAGGTTGGTAAAACAGTCAGGTTTAGGAACTTCAACTAACAATTACATTCAAAACAAACCTCTCAATAAAAATTGATCAACATGACATATAGGTAACTTTTAATGTACATTCATATTTTAAAAATTAGTTTTAAGTGTCAGTATCACTTTAAATGCATTGGCAGATAAAATCAGCACAATTAAATCCTATGTTCTCCCCCACTTAATGTAATAATGCTTTCTTCACATTTTCCATCAGTCCCTCCAGTCACGGCACAGATATGGTCACTCCTTCCTTTTCTGGGCAGTGAAGAGAACTGCGATACCCCCCATGGAAAGCAATTAGGAACACCCCCAGAAGTAATAAATATACACCGGAGGGATATCCATGACATAAATTGGTCCCAGGTGCTTTCTGAGGTGTGCAGCTGCATGGGGGTGGGGCCCAAGAACCTTCTAATTCACACAGAGGTGGGGGGGATGAACAGACAAAGAAATTATATTTGATATGCAACATTAAGCAAAATATTGCCAAGTGACGTGTTTAATGGTTTTATCAGAGATGGTCAGAGATGATAACCTGTAAGGTGTGGAGGGGGGGGGGGGCGTAAATTTGAATGCATTAGAGAGATTCAGGAGAAAGCTTAATGTGTCTGTTTCAACATTTATGCACCACATTGGGGGTATTGCTAAAAGACATAAGGAGCTGGAAGCAGACACTTCTGTAATTTTATGTAAAGATTGAGTGTATCTTAATCCCATAGTCATATTGAATATTGGGCTAGAGGGGAAGAATGGGCTAGACCAGGCTCTGGCAGTGCTGGGGCATTAATCCAGCTAGGTCACTTCCTGGATTTCCAATAGAGGGTTTTATGTTTATAGAAGATGATTGTGGGGGTTCATCTATTAGGACAGCTTCCCCTGCAAAGTTTTAGACCCCCAATAACAGTATGGGAGCTGTTATCCGGAAACCCATTTTCCAGAAAGCTCTGAATTACAGAAAGGCCCAACAGACTCCATTTTATCCAAATACTCCACATTTTTTAAAATGATTTCCTTTTTCTGTGTAAAAATAAAACAGTACATTGTTTTTGATTCAAACAAAGATATACTTAATCCTTATTGGAGGCAAAACAGTCCTATTCGATTTATTTAATGTTTACATGATTTTCTAGTAGTCATAAGGTATGAAGATCTGAATTATGGAATTATTTGGAAAACCCCATTCTGGGCAATGGGTACTATACTTGTACTTAGATTTATGCTACCCATATATACTTAGGTAACCTCTCCAGAACAGCAAGGTCTAGGTGTATAATAAAGCATTCTACAGCTTATCTCATGTACTAGGAAAATGGTATGCTGAGTAGGACAAGAGGGCTGGGCAAATTAAAAAACGGCTCATTTATCAACACTGGGCAAATTTGCACCTGGGCAGCAACCTATAGCATCCAATCAGTAATTAACTTTAATCAGCCGGCTGCAGGTTTAACAGTGCAAGCAATTATCCAATTGGTTGCCATATGTTACTGCCAGGTGCAAATTTGCCCAGTGTTTATAAATTTAATGAATTAATAATAAGAGCAAGAACAGGGAGTTCAACCTCACACCCAAAAGCGTACACAAAAAGAGACATGCATAACATCTGTAACTGGAGAATATAGGTAGGTTCTGCTAGGTGGCACCTTTAAGAGCTGTAACAGGTGCTTACCATGGTGCAACAGTTGTTCAGAACTTCTGTGTGCTTTCCTGTTTTCTTTCTATAGTACCCAACATATACCATAGCACAGTAATTGTTGTGAGGGCAGGTAACCAGTTGATTTCCTTATTCTCTTTTCATAATCCAGCCTGAAAGATTTTAGTTGATTGATCCGCAGAGTGCTAGCATGGCTGGCTGTAGCTTGGTAAGTGACTTCTGTAGGTATTTCGTTGCCTAAGGGACATTAATGTACATGTAGAGTGAAGACTCTAGTGGAATGATTGCAAAAGGCACAACATATTTCAACCCCATATTAAGAGGTTAGTAGTGCAGAACAATGAACAATAGATACATGGATAGACAAACACTTTCTGTGGGGAACAAACTGTCATAAGCACCGATGCTCTAAGTACATAAGTGTTCTGGTGGTAATTGCTCCATCTCTTACGGTACTTTTTTCCAACATTCCACCAATAACTGCTGATTGGACTCAATCAGGTGTTTGCACAGTGATGTTATAGATCTGGACACTCATTGTGCCATCGGGATCAGATAGAGAATTTTGCTCCTTCAAGTATCCTTTTAAAACAGCAAGCCAATAGAGGGCATCTTCAACCAAAAATATTTTTTTAATAAATAAATTACATTCTAAGAAACTTTATATATATACTATATACATAACATAAATAACAAGTTTTTTGTAAATGTAATAACTACTGAAAACAGTAGAGGTCCTTTACAAAACACCTGTGCAAGATCTCTAAGGGGTTCTTATCAACCAATCACTTGCACCCAAGTGTGATGCTGGATCACAAATCCAGCATTCTGTTCAAAAAGCAGCATCAGGAGGTGTATCCCACTATTGCTTTAAAGCCTGTCTTAGAGTAGGCGGTAAGGTCTGGGCCCTGATGTGGGTTGCACCTACTATGTGCTTCTCCATGTCCGCATCTCTTGAATTGAGCTCTGCCTAAAGAAGGCAGTGCTTGATTCAAGGAATAGTACACAGGACTACAGATATTTGCACAATGCCTCATGCCCATGTCAAAACGTATTTATCTATGTAACATTTGCAAGCTTGGTGCATGTTTCTATCACATTTATACTGAGACCACTCCCAAAGGTCCCATATTAAAACAATATTTGGTTTTCTCTGCTTTCTTTAAATATTTTACCTCTTCCAACATAAATAAAATCCCATATACAAAATTAATAATGAATTCATTAAACAAAATTACCTCGATTAAATAAAACTCAGACACTTATGACACACAGAAGCAAATTTATTTCTAAGACAGAACAAATATAGTGGCAAACACCAATATGCAAGTTTACTCAATAACCAGAGACTTTGTTTCAAATAGATACAAAATATACTGACTGTTTTAATATTATTTTGTGTTTGCTTTTATTGAAATTATTTTACAGCAGCTCATGTCTTGTGTTTGTTGATATTTGCACAGCAAGTTTCTATTTCCGGTTGAATCCATCAGGCCAAGAAAGCAAAGGAAAGGAGTTACCTAAAGCTTGACTCAATCCAGATGGAATGAACAAGCCTTCTTTGTAATGAGGAAAATTGCACTGAAACAACTGAATGCTATTTTACACCAGTCAGCACCAGCTTGTAACCTCTATCTGCAGGGCTGCTCACATACCAATATGAGAACTCAAAAATATGTAAGCTGCAGCTATAATTGTAAAAAATATGATGTAACAGCACACTGTTGTTAAGGCTGGCCAATAAATATCAAATCAATGAAACTGTATATATTTGCCTTGTCATGGGCACATCACAGAAACTCAACCTTGTGTTTGCAGCAGTATTTATTCCAAATGAATGAATTAATTAATTCAGAGTCACACAACAGTCAGGTTTCATATTGAAAAACTAGGATCTGGGCAAACTATAATAAGACTAAAATGTCCCCTTTTTTTCTGAGAATGTTGGGAGATATGAACACAACTGCATTCTTTGAAATAATTAGCTACCTTCACCCCTAATATATTTCCTTATGTCAATTTTAAAATGCAGGGAATATCAGACCTTTCTCTGAATACTAAAGCAAGAAGTGCAGGAAACACTATGGGGGAAATGTAATAACATTTCTGAAGAGAACAAATTTGCGAATAAAAATTCCCATAGTGCAATGTAATATTCTTCATTAGACTTTTATTTCATTGTGAATCTTAATTGCGCATTGCAAACCATTAACACCTGCTTGAAGGTGGTGTAATTTTTTAAAACAAACATAATAACCTATAACTACAAAATTTGCAATCAATATCATTTTAGTTCGCAAAGATGAAATTGTTCACTTTGATAACATTTATTCGCATTGCAAATTATTTTAGCCACCAATATTATATTAACCATTATGACGTTTAAGCGTTTCTCTTTACTGAACTACTGCACTCAATACTCTACATACTGTGACACAGTGTCTGGGAAAGCACTAGAGGGAAGGTACCTTACAGGATGTTTTGTTCTATGAGACACAGCAAATGGGAAGAAAAAACTTTTTTTGCAGGAAGCAAGACCTGTGTGGTCAGTCTGCCAGGGAACCAGGCTGCTCTGGTTAATGGACAAAAACTGTGAGCTGCTGTTACTTTTATGATGTACTGATACCATTTACTTCTCTCTTGAATACCTCTGTCGTGAATAAAACAGACAGAGTTTCATTTAAAGTTACCCTGGATGTCACTGTCTTTTACTTTAAGAAGTTGTTGCCTAAGCTATCATTCAAGTGCATTACCATAATACATACATTATAATATTTACATTAATGTAAATGTCTTCCTTTATTCAATCACATTATTCAGCTGTAGCCTTGAATACAGTTTGTACAATAGAGGCTAAGTAGATTATTATGAGTGTGCAGCAATGTATAATGAGAATCATCCTCTCAGCCGTGTTCACAATCCATTTATTTCCCATAAACATACACTAATGTAAGTCATTCCCAATAGCTAAATTGTAAAATGTTAGTGCATAGTATTAATACAACTATTTCTCTAACAAAATATGGATGCTTCCTGTCTATGCCCTGCAGTTTGTGCCCTTCATAGGCCTTTGCACTAATAAACCACTCTAGCAAGTAAATCATGAGGTATGTTGACAGGATAAAAAATAAAAGCCCTAAGATTATGTAGGCACAGTATAGTTTCAGGTGCTATTTTCCTCAGCAATTCTTGTGCGAACGTGACCAACTGTTTTCTAAAGGGCCTGTGTGGCAAATATAGTTCCATGCAAACTGCATTCCAAAAGCACCATGCAATAAAGTAACAATAACATAATATTTTTACAGACTGTCACTGTACTAAGCTGGTCAGCCCATATGTTAGTCCATATCCATTTAGTTCTGTACAGGTTAATATGAAGCATAGAAGAAGATTCATGGCCATATCAGGATTACGGAGTGAAGTAATAACCCCTTCAATACTGAAGAAGGGACTAAACAGAATTGTCTTGTTAATTCCTTGGCTAGAACAGACAGGTTTGTGGTTTCTGAGAGTGAAGTATGATTTGTGTAGGAGCTGCTTTATCAAGAAAAAGGGAATCAGAAGACACAAACAAAAGGTCACATATAAAATCTCACTTAGATTGTCAATGAGTCTGAAAGGAAATTCAAGTTTATCAAAAAATTGTTCTTATGCTGTTACAGACAGACAATGCTGCAATATAGGACATTTTTTTTCTTCAAGCTTTGCTTAGCATGAATGCCGTTAGCAACCACAAAAGCACCATAAGAAGAAATAGCACCACAGGAAAATTGTAATTGTTGTGGAAGCTAACTGGCAATCTGCATAGAAAAACTTGAAAAATTAGTGATGGTACACATTTAGGTCCAATACAAGGCAATTTAAAGATATCTGAATACAGTACAATACATTTAATATAGCACATTTAAAGTACAGTACAATGGGAATACCACCATGCGCCCCACTGACACTGGAGTATCATTAAATCAAAAGTGAACCACTGTCTGTTGAATGCAGTTGGACAGCAGATTAGTCTACTTTTTAATTATAGACGAGCATTCTCCTTTCACAATGGTTGCTTTGCTTTCAATGAATTGCCCTGTGGCAGCTATAAAATGCACACAATTATACACATGATAAAGGATGGAAGTGCTGGGGAAATCTGACCTACAAATCTCAAACAGACAGAGCATTTGCAGCTGCACTCTGCAACCACTCTTGAGCGGACACCACAATGACTTTATTGCAATGTGTTGCAGCAGCATGTTTTAGCAGAGATTCCAATAGTCAAGCCATAATTTATTTCATTTTTAATTAGATATAGAAGGTAATTTTGCTACAACTATTTTGTAGGATAACAGCTTTTTATAAAAGAGAAAAGGGGACATTTTCTATTACAGTATTTCAAGCAAGCATAACTCCGCCAAGCCACCAAACTACAATCACCCCATTGATGCCTGTACACTTAATTCTACTTGCAGTGCACATATATACACATACATATGTCTATAACAGCATGGATAAAGCTCTGGAGACCGAATTCAAGCTTTTGACTACTTAAAAAAAATCTCATAGCATTTGGGCAGAATCTTTATATCTTTATGAGTTATGATAATATAGGGAGTTTATTCATACTCAGATTTATCATTTATCTCTGTGAATAGTAACATTCTATTTTATTTTAGCTCATCAGAAAAATAAACTGTAAAAAGTATTTAAATACTGTACAGTGTTTTCCATATACATTTCCAGTAAAATCTGAAAGTAAAGCCTTTAAGTATTTCAGACGTTAAGGTTTCAGTACTAAATCAGTCCCATTATCAAGCATATTCCTAATGGGGCAGATTCTTTATAAAGTGTGGTCTTACCTGATCAAGAGACAGTTAGTTAAAAAGACTTAATTTGTTTAGCCAAAAAGCATATGCATTTAAGTACACTTCTTCCTGCTTCTATACATGGCTAACATGGTACAACATTTCATCTGAGATAGGTCTAAATATTTTCAAGCTAGAATGAGACTGCTACATCAGAATAAGGAGCATATGTGCAACAAAGAGCTGAATATGTTATAAAACACAATAAGCCACAGCACTCACAGAAAATCTATTTGCCCTATGGAACTCTCCCATTTGCTATGTCAGCTATCACTTTTATTAAATACACAAACTAATCAAAAGAACACCAGCAGGATATTGGGACTTTCTGAAATGTAGCTAACATTGGTATCCACAGCCAAGCAATATGTCCAGTATTAAAACAATCTTTCCAAGGTAACAACATGAAAGACAAAGATGCAACACATCAATTATACAGTACTGCACTTTCTTTAACACAATATTCAAATAAGACATCTTTTTTGTTTCTTCATCAAAATACAAGCAGGGAAATAGATTTAGTTTTAGTATAACAGCACCACTGGGGAGAATATATCTATCTTTACCAATATTTATATTACTAAGCAAACTAAGCAAACTTGAAATCTGCACCAGACTAGACATACATGTTAGCACCAAAACATTTACTACCATATACTGCAAGTACAGCAGCACAATGCTATTAAAACATAAAATATGTTTTCATGCTTGAATGGAAACAGATGGGGTTCAACCAGGGCATTCATTACAGGGACATAGTGGGCAGTGAATAAATATATTATCAAAATTTTTAAAAAGAATCCATATTTTAAAAATAAAGTACTAAAAGAACAAAATGGAATGAATGACTGTAGCCTAAAATTATTTGAAAGAAAGTAGATGTTGTTTACTAGAGCACAATTCAAGCTGATTAAAACAAGGCCACATTTTGCTGGGAAAGTCTTCATGCCAACGTTATTCTGTACCACTGAAGCTTATCATATATACCTAACCATGATGGATGAAGTTACGTATCTTACGTTTTCTGACCCATTGGCATCATATACGGGACAAAAATAAAAACTATGGGGTCAATCCCACAACCGCCAAGGAATTTTATCTCTGGGAAACCAGAATAGTTATCACCATGTATGTTAGTTCATACTAATTAAACTGCATTGCAGCCCTTTTTTTGGGATGATGCAGAAAGCCTTATCTGTTGTATGTCCAGCAGAAGATTCATTTCTACTGTGCTTCTCAATGCAATAGTTTACTGTACATCATGCATACTAAACTTCTCTACACTTAACAACTGATATTAGACGTTGGTTGCTAAAATAGTATATTAACCATGATAAAAATTAAATCATAATTTAATCCTAGTGTATTCTTTGGTGAGCCTCTTAACTGGTAGTAATTACATAAAATATATCAGCAACACATATATCCACACATATATAAAACTGGATATTGGTTATTTCTAAAACTTATATATTTTATCTGACACATTAAAGAATGATGATTTTTTTTTTAAAAAAACATTTTGTCTAGAGGTTAGTTTGTCTTGCAGAGCTACAGCTGTTATATACAGAATTCTCAAGCCGCAGTCACATAAGATGATTGGCCTTTTACCAAGGGGTGGACAGAAACCATAATATTTGAATCACTGAACTGAATCATTCTTAAAACATTTGGCTGCATATGGCAAACATACAGACAGTGGTAAAATTTACCATAGTGTGCAGTGAATCAACAAAAAAGAAGATGAAACATACTGAGGGCATCTTTAGAGACACAGATCTTCATTGTTAAAGGACTGTGATCTTACAGAACTTAAAGGTGAATCACCCCTATAATGACAGGGGTCCCCAAGCATTTCTACTTGTGAGCCACATTCAAATGTAAAACGAGTTGGGGAACAACAAAAACAGAATTGGGCAGTGAATTGCTGTAAGTAGGTCCTATGTGCACTGACTGCCTACAGGAGGCTCTGTTTAGCAGTACACATGTTTTTTTATACAACTAAAACTTGACTTCAAGCCATGAATTCAGAAATAAGAGCCTGCTTTGAGGCCACTGGAAGCAACATCCAAGGGATCAGAGACCAACATGTTGCTCACAAGCCACTGGTTGGGGATCAGTGATATACAACATTTCTGCCTCACTTGCTTAGTTACTTTTTAGTTACGGTTCCTTTAACAATAAGAGCTAAAGGAATCTATTAACCCACCTACAAGTTTTGGAGCATGGGAGGATACCGGAGTACCTGGAGGAAATCCATGCAGGCAGGGGCAAAATATACAATATTTTTGGCAAATAGTTATTAGGTTAGAAACTGACTCAGGATCCCAGTACTACCAAATAAAAAGTTAAAGGGAAATTGTCACTATTATTAAAAAAATCATTACATTTTTTGGATGCTTAGTAAATCTGTGTCTCAGCAAAATTCTGCCTCTGGTAAATGTTTCCAAGTTTCCATTTCTTATAACATAGTAGGTGGCTCTATTATTCAAAATTTTTCCTGAAATGGAAAAGTATTGCACAGATGGACAAATACCTTTTATGAATAGAGAAAAACAGGCCACTGATTTAATAAATGTAGTCTTGCACTATGGAAATTATAGAATGAACATCGTAATACAGGTTTGTGATGGAAAATATGCTCAAATCCAAGAATAAAGAAAGAAAGCAACTATTACATAACTGAACAAACTAAGTCGTTTCCAACGTTACTGATTCAGCCAGCATTTAGAATCCCTGTAATTGACCTACTTTTGTCTGATCTTTCACTTAGCAGTCACTTTACAAAGAAAATAAAGTCAAGGTTAAGTAAGAATGCAAATGAATTTTGAAGGTTTACATTTACCAAAACACAATATTAGTACCTGAATTTTGAAGCAGATCTATGGTACATGCTGGCAGGCCTGGACTGGCAATCTGTGGGTTCTGGCAAATGCCAGAGGGGCTGCTATAAGGTGCCATAGAAAGTCAGTATTTAGTGGCCTGGTGGGGGCTGTTTGGGCCTCTGTGTGGGCTGATTGGGCCTCTGTGTACCTGAAATGCCAGGGCCTATTTTAATTCTCAGTCTGGACCTGCATGCTGGTATAGTCTTACAAGGAGGAATTTATTTCATTAGAACAGAAATCAACAGAAATTGAGAACTTGTTTTCAAAGCAGCTGTTAAAGTGTTAAAGTAGTGGTAAATAACAACTATAAAAGAAAAGCAACCAAAACAATCTCTTAATTTCAGAAGTGATCACAGCTACAAAATGCCCAAAAAATACCCTGCCACAGACAATACTGAGAATTGCCTCTGCTAAAATACACATGGAGGCTTATTTATTGAAGGTCGAATTTTAGTGGTGTTTAGAGGTTTTTGAAACCACGAATAAACTCACATTCTCTAAAACCACAATTGCCATTGAATTTATTTAAAGATCCGATTATAAAAAGTGTGAACAAAAAAAAAAGCTGAACAATGCAGTAAAAAATACAAATACCTCAAACAACTCTAAAAAAGTTTTCAGACAATTCCTAACGAAAAAAAATCCGCAAAACTCAAAAAAGTCTGATTTAATTTAAAGCAGTCCAATAAGATCTACACAGCTCCCATTGACTTCTATAACACTGCAACAACTTTTCTGTTGTGCTTTTTTCACTCAATAAATTTAGAGTTTTAAAAGATTTTAGAAACATAGTAAAACACAGATTCGTGGGGAAAAACCACAATTCAATTGTTAGTAAATGGGCCCCATAGTGTCCTAGCAAAGCCAATTATCACTATTATCTATTTTGTAGCCATGACAAGTAGCTGCTACTAGTAGCTCTGTGTGCTTATCACTCTAAAGCAGCAAGCAACATAAGATAGGGGGATTGCAATTACTTGTTATATACTGTATGTGTTTCCAGGAATACTGTCAGCATGACTATTGCCCCTAGAGATCATAATCACCAACGGTAACAACTTTGCCATATGGTAATAACACTATATCACTTGTGGAGTTTTGTTCTTTACAGCAGAACAATGTATAATGCAGCCAGAGATGGCATTTGAGCGTGGCTCATTTTTACTACTTAACAAACCTAATAATGGCTACCTATAAATATGTGCGTGTCTCTGTGTCTGTGTGTGTGTGTGTATATATATATATATATATATATATATATATATATATATATATATATATATATATATATATATATATATAATTCCATTTTCTACTTCCTTTGCAAAACCTTCCTACACAACTATGCTCTTATCAAATATGTAGTTCACTTTGAATAAGAAATAGTATGGGAAATATAGTAATAGGTACAACGTGTTCTCCATATTTAGTAACCAACCAACAGCTGGCATTTATAGGTCTGTTTCAGGATAATGACAGCAGATTAGTTGCTATGGGTTACTACACCTGGGTTAAACTGTGCCTCCATTTCTAATACAGGTATGGGATCTATAATCCGAAACACGTTATCCAGAAAGTTCCAAATTACAGAAAGGTCATCTTCCATAGACTCCATTTTATCCAAAAAATCAAAATTACCTTTTTATCTGTAATAATAAAACAGTAGCTTGTACTTTATCCAAACTAAGCTATAATTAATCCTTATTGGAAGCAAAACCAGCATATTTGGTTTATTTAGGCCGGGGCACATTTACTAAGCTCGATTGAAGGATTCGAATGAAAAAAAGTTTGAATTTTTTTTTTTGGTTACTTCGACCATAGAATAGGCTACTACGACCTTCGACTATTCGATCGAAGTACTGTCTCTTTAAAAAATACTTTGACTACATACTTCGCCAGTTTAAACCTACCGAGGTTCAATGTTAGCCTATGGGGACCTTCCCCATTTTTTATGATTGAATAAAAATCCTTTGATCGATCGATCGAAGTATTTGTGCTAAAATCATTCGAATTCGATACTCAAATTCGAAGGATTTTACTTCGAGGGTCGAATTTGAGGGTTTATTGACCCTCGAAATTCGACCCTTGATAAATCTGCCCCCTAATGTTAACATGATTTTCTAGGCACGGGCATCCATATTATGGAAAGATCCATTATATGGAAAACCCAAGGTCCTGAGCATTCTGGTTAATAAGTTCCATACCTGTACTCTCCAAATAACCAATAGGCATATGTAGTAAGATGTGCCTAATCAAATAATCAAATTTGGATTATTTGATTATAATCGAGCTTATGGGAGACAGCCTTTCTGTAATTCAGAGCTTTCTGGATAATGGATTTCCAGATAACATATCCCATACCTGTATATCTCAATTTGTGTTAAAGAGTGAACATGTGAAACTGTGTGTTATGAATGGCTACACTATTGTGCCAAGTCCTTGAAACGCCTTACTGTTAAATGTACTCTGATGGGCAGGTGTCCTGTTTTTCAAGTATCTAATAAACTGCACCAATTCAGAGGTCATCTATCCTGTTATGCAGCCCATTATTTTAAAACTACTGTGACTCTGAAAATGATGCCTGTTCTACTTAAATATCCTTTCCATTACGATTCTATTTTTTCCCTGTGTTATAAACATATTACCTGTATACAAATCCTTTCTTTAGAGAAAACACATTGATGGAGCAATATAATGCAGTTCACTGTACTAAGCTATTATTCCATCCTTTAGGAATTAAAATGAGGCAAGTATATTATTTTCATTACTTTTTATATATCTTTGACATAATCTGTGGTTTATATTTTATCACAACAAAATTTTGTTA
The DNA here is from genome assembly GCA_038501925.1 of Xenopus petersii. Taxonomy (NCBI): domain Eukaryota; kingdom Metazoa; phylum Chordata; class Amphibia; order Anura; family Pipidae; genus Xenopus; species Xenopus petersii. The sequence continues at coordinate 90,429,178 of CM076673.1, read as the reverse complement.
ATTTTGGGACAAAATGTAGCTAACAACTTAAAGGAGAAGAAAAGTGTTTTTATACTTGGGGGTGCCAAACGTTAGGCACCACGGAGATATTCTCTTCCAGCTTCTTTTTTCAGTATGCAGCTGTGTAGTAGAGAGAAAAGCTAAGCTTTACCGAAAAAGCCAGCTATTTTGTTCTACTGTGTCTGTCCCGGGAAATTTGAAAAGAGAAGTGAAGAAAATGATCGCTCCGTGGTGCTCACTGGCAGAACCCCAGTTTTCTGCTGATACGAGCACGGCCCTGGGTGTCAGGTAAGTAAATACAATCACTTGGGTGCACCCCAGAGTATAAATGACTTGCCTTCTCCTTTAAATTATTTAATAATAGATACTAATAATTGATAGTTAGTACAAGGCTTTACTGTTATTAATTATCATAACCACAAACGTAAAAAAAACACCCTACCAATCCTTAGTTGTTAGGGTGCCATTATATTATAATAAGTATTATTAGTAGTATTAGATATAAGTATAAGTTGTATAGTGTAGTAGTAAAAGTTATATTAATAATATTAGTATTAGCCTGTTGCTTAATGAGACGCTCACCTTTAACTATTTCAGTGTGTCATGGATGGACCTGCAATAAGCAAATTTTCATTTGGCCTGTATATTTTATTACAAACTTCAGAGACAGCTGCTATATTCCCTCTTTGTCTCTTCATGATGCACATATATTAATGGTCACTTCCCATCTCAGGAATTTTATAGAACAAACATATATCACGATAAAAAGCCTTTATTCCAAACACATGGCTTAGACCTTGGACATCAGCAGTTCATTTTTTATTTATTATTTTTTTAAGTATTAGACTTCTAAAATACTATGTGGCTGTTTGGGGTCACTGACTATGGAAAACCCCCAAAGAACTTGTGTACCTTGTTCCTGCTAAAGCTCTTTCAACTTCTGCATCTTTGTAAGTTAGAGGATAGATTGGGAGCATGATAAGGGAAGCTTATGTGCCTATCCATACAAGCCCCACATATACCGCTGCCAATGAGTTAACTTTTTGTATGTTTTGAATTGCCTTATTCCACATGCACCGCTGCCAACGGGTTAACTTTTAGCATGTTTTAATTTGTCCTGTTTCCTCTTGAAATAGTTTTTGATTTATCTGTCAAACTGGTGTGCCTCTTTCCAGGTTTAATGTCGGGGTCAATCTAAAAAGCTATTCCCTGTAAGGTTGCAATTTTGTTATTGTATATACTTTTTATTTCTAAAATGTATCTTTCAGGTCAGACCTCTTCTATTTATTTTACAATATTTCATTCTAAGCAGTAGTAAATTGTACCCTAGAAAACAGATAGCTGTGGAAATTCCAAATAAACATACATTGCAAATAGCTATAATTAGCTATATCATATGAAAAGTTAAAGGGGATGTAAAGGCAAAAATAAAATCCCATTTTTATTTTCTTTAGTGAAAATAAGCAACTTTTTTATGGTTACAATATTCAGGTATTACAAAGATTTGACCAAAAATCTGGCAGATTAGAAGAGCAGTATTAACCCAATATATCATTATATCATAGACTGTACTTAGACTACCTTTCCTTATCCTTTAATGTATGTCTTAGAAATACATTTCGTTTTATTATTTAATTAATATATATATATAATTTAATTTTTTACAGTACTTGCTTTACATTCTTTAATTCTTTTTCATTTTTAAGTTTTACCCTTTAACATTTTAACTATGTAGTACAAAACTCTTTAGTAGTAGGCAGACTACAGCAACAAGAAACCAGCCCTAACTAACTAAATCATAATGTTGTTTGCTCAGTGCAGACAACAATAAAGTAACATTCTTTTGAATGTTTCATAATATATATCAGGAACATCATCTTTAGCCACTGTCTTAGTAGAGGCTTCTATCATACACAGACAAACATAAAATAGGTAGTGTATAGGCTAGGCGGCTAGCCAATTAAAGCAAGCCATCAAGTACAATAGATATTTCTTTAATACCTACTGTAACTCTTTTCATTTTTGCAACAGTGTATACATTTCTTTAAAGGGGTTGTTCATCTTTCAAACACGTTTTTTTCAGTTAAGTTGTTTTCAGATGAATCACCATAAACAAAGACTTTTCTGAATGGCCTTATTTAGTTCTTTAATTAAAAAAAAGTATGACCAAACTAGAATCCACGATTGGACCTTATTTTAAAAAGCCTGATTTAATCGGATCGTTTTTTTTCTGAATCGCTCGATTTTTTCAGGCTTTCTACCGAAAAGCACAAGTTTTTTGGATTTTAGCCTGAAATGTCCAAACTAGTTGTATTTTCGGGATAATTCCAGCGCAAATCACAGAAACGTCCAAATAGGATAGGGGCCTCTTCCATTTGTCTTATATAGAACCTTGGTAGGTCTGAGATGCCAGATTTTTGGATTCTGACTTTTTTCATTCTCGGGGTATAATAAATCTCGAAAAAGTCAAGTTGTTAGCATTCGGACTTTAATAAATAACCCCCTTATTCTTCCTGTCTCTAGTGTTTGAGTCTGGCAGCAGCTCAGAAATCCAGGAGCAATCTGAGCTGATACAATTTGCTGCATTTAGTTGATACAATTAGTTGATACATTTCTCAGCAGTATCTGTGGAATATTAACAACTATTGTATCAATCATAACCGCTGCCTTTAATTCTGCTTAGCAGGGACAAAGATAACAAATGTATCAATTTAGACCAGTTAAAGAGTCAGCAAACCGCCCTCCCCCTTCCCAGAGCTGCTTTAGGGCAGAGACACACTGCTATTACAGGAGATCTTCTTCGGGTGATTAATCTCCCTGAACTGCCATCACTGGCAGGATGGCACTCGAAGCGCTTTGGCTTTCCAAAGTTGCCCGACGTTTCCTTGTGAGGCAACTTCAGGTGACTTCGGAAAAAGTTTTACACTGTTGTGTTTGAATGACTACATAGGGCTGCTTCCAAGGAACACCAGTCGTATACAGCAGGAAATGACTAACATTCTAGGGGGCACTATTCTGGCCATTCTTTTCTCCTCAATCCACAACATGCTTTGCACAACATGCTACCCCCTGTACAGCTGTAAATCTACTAGATAAATCCCATGACCATAAAGGTACCCAAGGAATATAGTATCCAGAAGGCTAACTATGCAGGCTTATTCTTACAGTATCCATGAAACACAGCAATTTTCTACCCTTGAATTCGACCCTCGAAGTAAAATCCTTAGAATTCGAATATCGAATTCGAAGGATGTTAGCGCAAAAGGTTCGATCGAACGATCAAATAAAAATTGTTCGATCGAACAATAAAATCCTTCGAATCGAACGATTTTTATTCGATAAAAAGTTTTTTTTTTAAAGAGATAGTACTTTGCTTATCGAATGGTCGAATAGTCAAACGATTTTTACTTCGAACCGTTCGAATCATTCAATTTGATCGAATTTGACCAAATCGATGGTCGAAGTACCCAAAAAATATTTCGAAATTCTAATATTTTTGCATTCAAACTATTCACTCAAGCTTAGTAAATCTGCCCCTTGGTGTCACAAGGCATGATATGAAAAACAACATACATATTTTAGACTGGATAACCATACTACAGAAGTCCATAATTTCTTTAGTTGTCTACTAGAATTTAAAAGACATTGTATAAGGCTAAACTTAAATTGAAAGATTGGGTAGCGGAATGGATTTTTATTGCGGTCCTTCTTTGATGGTCAGGTGTATTGTACGCTTTCGCACATCTCTTGGCAAACCCCAAGACTAGAATAATCAACCTTTGGTACTTCAGTTTGCTGTAAATAACGACACCCAGCATCCTCAAAGTAAAAACCGACTCTGTAGAAACCCGTGGAAAGGTTTTGTCAATCTGTAATGTAAAGATTGCAGTAAATTCTAGTCTCTCAAGCCCTCCAGCATGCTGAATATGTCTGGAGTAAACAAAGATAATCCACAGCTCTTCTTCACTTCTAATTCTGCTCAAATAAGTGTACACTATCTCTCTGTCTGACAATAGGCTAATTGGTTGAATAGCTTGAAGGATTGTCCAAATGTATTTACTGATCTGCCAGCATGAATATCTGTACATCCAGAAAACATGTTGTAACTAAAGTAAGTTTTAAAAACAATGTACTAAACCATGCAACACACCATCCAGGAATGTACGTTATGCCCTATGGAAAGCTATTTTATTCACACAATTAACAAGGCTTCACAAACCACCATAAATGCAACTGGAACACTTAGCACTAAACAACTCTAGCTGTCTTGAAATTGACCCAGGTTTTTGTTTGGAGCATGTTTAAAACCTATTCTATGCCTAACACATATAAAATGTTATAGCATAAGCAGCATTGTAACTACAGTTCCACTAATCTAGGTAAATGTTGCTATATATTTCTTAGTCATATAGACTGCATTGAAAGAATAGGGTTTACTACTTTAGCATAAGGTGTAAACCACAAATAGAGTTATAATGCAGATTCTATTATCACCATCACCCTACACTAGGGTAAATTGTATCAGTAGCATTTTAACCCGCCTGTATGTCTTTGGAGTGTGGGAGACCAGAATACTCAGTGGACTCCAATTTAGTGCAGAAGCAATGCTAACTTCTCAGTCATAATAAGCATTAGATTTCAGGGTAAAATGACTTAATAATTCTATTTACAAATAATAAAAAAAAAATTAATTTTAAATGTCATCAAGAAAATGGAATGCATTTCTTCAAACAGAGCATGTGTAAATGCTTGCATTATGAATGTGATAAAAGATATGTTTAAACTTCTGAAATGCTACAGAAGACTTTGTGGCTATAAAAAAATCGTATTAAGTTTTATGATGCAGAGAACAGAGAAACCCAGAACTCTGGATCCCTGCTGTCCTAAAGTGATTGTGTGCTTAGTTCAATAAGTCTTTTGGTAGGATGATTATGTTGACAGGTAAACACTTTCATATACTCACAAAATGTCTCAGAATTAACATGGTATTGAAAATGTTTCACTGATGCTATTGTGACAGTAAATATGTTATAGTCTTCTGGGGTACACACCATAAAAATATTTTTTGATCAGACAAAAAATATGTAATCCCAGTGGACACATATCCATGCCCTGCTTTATTCTGGTGGTGATTAAGACTGTAAATGCCTATGTTTGTTACTGGCCTTTAGCCAACTAATAGAGATAAATGTTTACCATTCATTTAATTTTGTCCATAAAGCATACTGAGTTAGTTGTGTTGTTTTTAAAATGTAATATTAATATATAATAACAGAATGGCCATTCTTAAAGTACCAGCAACACCAAAAATTTAGGTTTTATTGCAGCTAGTTTACTATTGGTTTTGATGCGTCTAACGTCTAGCCATATATTACTTGTTGTCTAAACAAAGCCCCATCCAGTCTATTGCATTCAACAAGCTTTAAAAAAACATATTTCTGAATGTCCAAAAACCCAAACAGGTACTGAATACAATGTATACAGTGGTATACAAATATCATGCTTTCTAGAAATGTCATGCTTTTCAAACTGCACACTAGGGTAGATTCAAAATATTTTTCATTTAATTAATTAAAACAAACACATTTTTTGAAGTGAGACTATTTCTCTAATTTTTCAACTGCCCCCTTTTTTTCTTAAGTATTTTGTATGCAAATGTGGTTTTACACTTCTTATTAAAACATTTTCCAGCTTTCCCTCAGTGTTTTTCACCTATTTTTATCCTATAATTAAAATTACAGCAAGCCTGCCAGAATTCTATCACAATAATAATCTGGAAAGTCCCCAAATTAATTTTTTATGCTGGGTTAAAATTCTGATCATAGCTGCTTATGTAAAACTTTCAATGGGTGCAAAAATATTTTCTTGCATGATTTTGTACAAGAGAAAATTGAAACCCATGATAGTTAAAAATCAGAAAACTAGTTTTTCCCTGACAAAGCAGAAAAAAGTAGTTTTTTCATGGATTGTAGTAAACCTGTCCCAACTGAAAATGCTTTAAAGTAATTTCAAATGCTGGAATTAGTGGTCCTTTAATAATTCCAGCTATTGGTAACAGATTGTCCTTATTGATAATGTATAACATAAATGATAGTCACAGTTACATTCATACACCAAATACACTGTGTAATTCCCCCCATTACTACAGGCACTGAGATTAGCAGCAAATGCATTAAGTGATACAAACTATGTACCCCACTTATTAACTGCCCTAAAATAACTTTCTGGGTATTGCTTACATGCATAATTCTGATATACTTATATATATATTTCTTTTTTTTCATTTAACTAATCAAATTAACACTAATGGCATATATATATATATATATATATATATATATATATATATATATATATATATATATATATATACAGTTTTTAACAAAATAAAACTTTTCAGTGGTTCTTCACCAATTCAGCAACCATTGTGCAAAAATACAAGGGCAGATTTAATATGATTTTGCTGTCCACAAACACTAATAAGACCCCTCTCTCATTATTATTGTGGATCCAATATCTGTACCCATCCGCTCTTTTTGCTATGGGATGCTGCACCACACTGCTATTAAATAATATCTAAACAACTGACATTTTTTAACCATAACCATACACAAATAGATATACTGACAGTTTAAACAAATTGTCAGCTTAGAACAGAACTACGTGTTGGTGCACCAATATTTAAGGGGCAGATTTATCTAAGTGTGAATTTAGAACTCCCCACAATAAAACTCACTCACTTTCCATTCATTCCTATGGGATTTTTAAAAGCATATTTATCAAATGATAAATATAATTCTAAAAATCCCATAGGATTGAATAGAACATGAATGCGTTTTTCTGTGGTGAGCATTTGATAAATCTAACTCCTTATAGAACAGTTGTGAAAAAGGAGAACATTTTTGTTTATATATAATTTGTCTTACCTTATTTTACCTCTGCAATATTAAGAAATCTGAAGGCAACACTGGGTTTTTTTTTAAAAGGTAAAGGCTCTTTTTTTCTCCCATTTTTCCCAACTGTGCATCTATAATCATATATTTAAATAGCTTATTTCATAAGGAGATGTATATATATTCCTTGGCTATAACCATTGTAAACAGCTGAGCACTAAAATATCCACTGTCCAGCTTCCTATACTGTTACGCTGACAGTTTGATATAGTATCCAGCAGCTACTTAAACTTGTATATTTCATCTTTTTAAAAATGTAAATGCATTTCCTATACATTCACAGTATTAAATGCCCAGTATATAATAAGCTTGGCAAAGCTTTTCTCTTCAAACCAAATACATACAGCAAAAGTCATTGAATATATAATTCTTTCTGTACGTGTAGAATATATCTATACAGGTAGAAATATAGATATAAAGGAATTAGATTTGATTAGTGCAATTCAAGCCTTACCTAAGGTATTTAAGTGTTGACATTTTTGTGCTGATCAAAAACATACTTCTATAGTCTTAAATTCTATTGAAGTAGCTCTAAGGAGGCTGGTATACTCACATGTGTTTTTTGTTGTAGTTTACACATACCAGACTCTTGAATGACGCGTAGCTAAAAATAACAAAAAATTAACAAAAAAATGGAAAATCCTTTTGAAAGCCTACAGAATTTGTCTCCAAATAAAAGAAATGTAAAATGTTCCACACAGTAATTTTACAAATATTTTATTCAGGACATTCTTGCTCTTCACTGCTGTCCACACGTGCATCCATCCTCTTTTCTTTATGGCTGTTGTAAATTTTCCTCATCTCTTCTTCGTACTTTACAAAATTATCCCCAAATCTAGTCCACACTTTATAAGGGACAGTAATTGTGTTGCGATAAGGGGGCCTAACTTCACTTACTCTCAAGAAAATGCCATATCTGTTGGAGCCCACATCAAAGTAAAACCTCTTGTTGTCTACCCTGAAAGAAGTTCCTTCTGGAAGCTCAGGAGGTTCTTCACTCCCACCTCTTCTTTCCTCTATGTCTCCTTCTCCATAGTCTTCGATAAGCTGGACCAAAGCATCTCTAAATTCAATCATCCCTTGTGCTGGCAAAACTATAGTTTGCTCCTGACCTAAGCTCTGACCAAAATAACCAATCATTCCAGGACCTCTTGTCATTGTTTGCCTAATACGTAAAAACCGACCTCGCTGGTTCTCTTTAAGATCAAGGTAATATTTTCTGTTGTCCCTTTCAATATATTCAGTTTTTAGAACACTGTGTGTCATAGGTTCTTCTGATCCTACAGATCCAGAAGGGGAAGATGTGCGTGGCCTCCTTCTAGGTTCATGTTCTTTCTCACTTCCATGTTCACTCCTCTGTGCATGACTGCTACGCAGTCCCAGGTGAGCATAGTGCTCTATAAAGTCACCTAAACAGTCCTTCAATTCAGCAGCTACAGACAAAGACAAAGTCAGCTTGCTTTTCCGAATATTATCTTGCCTTCCTCTGCCAATCCATACTTCTGCTATCTTTAAGAAACGTCCTCTTGCACTCTGCTTAACATCCAGGTAAAACCTTTTCTTCTGAATATCTACTCTTTTAGATGCAAGCTCTTGTATCTCTAAATTCTGTGATGAAGGGTAGCTGTACTGCTGTGGGTAAATATTACGGCTCACACCGGCACCTTCCCGCTGTCCTCTTCCTCTTTCCATAGTAATAGGTTCTGTAAGAGCCAGCTATAAAAGAAATTAAAACAGAAATAGATTTTAAAAAAAAGTTTTGTGGAATAATCTATACATACAAATGCATTATTGTATATTAGTAATTATTAAAAGCCCCAACATGTTATCTAGTACTTCAAAATAGGAAAAGTCTAAAAAGAAATGAGACACAAGGTGTATGCTATACACAGATAAATAAAACAGGCCCTGACTGACAATGTCAAACTTATTCCAAATACCATAAGGTTGATCTCCCTTCTAGCCTATACATATATATGGGACCCATAGGGTTAATATGTCCCTATGGCTTTAATTCTCTACCCTTTCTCCCTAGTTACTGGGCAAAAGCCCATGTATCTAGTTTACCATTTGCAAAAGTTATTGACCAGGCGGCGCTGTGACCACACCCTGTAAAACTTTGGTATAGTGAGAGAGAAGGGGTGGATCTTCCTCTTTGGCTTATGGTTGCTGACCCAGCTGCATGTTTCCAGGGAGCCTGGGTACACCATGGCCCAGTAAAGCCACATGCCCTAGAGGGACCAGTATCTCTAGAGAGATAAGTGATATGGCTAGTGAGTTGCAGGAATATATTTGTTATAGACTCTCTAGGAGAGTAAGACAGTGAGGGAAGATATAAAGAGCAGCTTTGTGCTCCATCTAGGAGGTGTAACAGTGAGTAGCTTCCCAGGCTGTAAGATTTGCCTACAGTGAAGGGACAACGTGGATAGGGTGTTAGGCTTTAGGTTCTCCTCCCTGATCACTCCACTGGTGGGATCCAGACCATGTGTGAGGTATTTATGCCTGGAGGTATGCTGTACTGCCTTGACTACATCCTCAGGAAATGCATTCACCTCTGAAACTCTGTGTGAGCGGGGTGTGCCTATATATTCTGCAAATGCCTCTGTACTGATGTAAGTACTCTGTGGATCATTTGTCTCTGGCAAATAAAAGTTTGTTCTATTTGATTGCAAGAACCTCCTGGCGTCCATTCTTTTCCTGTTTTATTTGCACAGTAGCATGTAGGAGTTGTAGTTATACTACACCACACCTTTATTCTCCATTTAGCGAAGGCGCTAGCCTGAAGTGTTAGAGTCATGTGTAACCAATGCTGTAGTTCACTAGCTGGTGATCAACCCCCTTGGCCTGTAAAGCCCAAAATAGTGTTACATATATATAAAATAGTGTTCAAAACAGGCCTTCATTTACACAGAATTGGGGAGATAATTAGGTTATTGGGCTGATCTGCTGGGGGAAACAGTTTAGAGCAGGGATCCCCAACATTTTTTACCGTGAGCCACATTCAAATATGAAAAAAAGTTGGAGAGCAACACAAGTATGCTAAAAGTTCCTTGGGGTGCAAGTTATGGGCTGTGATTGACTATTGGAAGATCGTTTGCCGACTGGCAGCCTGCAGGAGGCTCTACACCTTTTTTATGCAATTAAAACTTGCCTCCATGCCTGGAATTCAAAAATAAGAACCTGTTTGAGACCACAGAAAGCAACATCTAAGAGGTTGGTGAGCAACGTGTTGCTCTTGAGTCACTGGTTGGGAATTGTTGGTTTGAAGGATCATTCCAAAGATTGAGGACAGGGTCGGACTGGCCTCCCGGGGCACCAGGTAAAGGCCCCCGTAGGCCTTTACCCCCGTAGCCCCCCATAGGCCCTCGCAAGTGTGGCAGTGAGCAAGCCCACTGCCGCTCGCATTGCTTTTTAGTGCAGGAAGGTTAATATGTCCCTATGGCTTTAATTCTCTACCCTTTCTCCCTAGTTACTGGGCAAAAGCCCATGTATCTAGTTTACCATTTGCAAAAGTTATTGACCAGGCGGCGCTGTGACCACACCCTGTAAAACTTTGGTATAGTGAGAGAGAAGGGGTGGATCTTCCTCTTTGGCTTATGGTTGCTGACCCAGCTGCATGTTTCCAGGGAGCCTGGGTACACCATGGCCCAGTAAAGCCACATGCCCTAGAGGGACCAGTATCTCTAGAGAGATAAGTGATATGGCTAGTGAGTTGCAGGAATATATTTGTTATAGACTCTCTAGGAGAGTAAGACAGTGAGGGAAGATATAAAGAGCAGCTTTGTGCTCCATCTAGGAGGTGTAACAGTGAGTAGCTTCCCAGGCTGTAAGATTTGCCTACAGTGAAGGGACAACGTGGATAGGGTGTTAGGCTTTAGGTTCTCCTCCCTGATCACTCCACTGGTGGGATCCAGACCATGTGTGAGGCATTTATGCCTGGAGGTATGCTGTACTGCCTTGACTACATCCTCAGGAAATGCATCTGCATTCACCTCTGAAACTCTGTGTGAGCGGGGTGTGCCTATATATTCTGCAAATGCCTCTGTACTGATGTAAGTACTCTGTGGATCATTTGTCTCTGGCAAATAAAAGTTTGTTCTATTTGATTTCAAGAACCTCCTGGCGTCCATTCTTTTCCTGTTTTATTTGCACAGTAGCATGTAGGAGTTGTAGTTATACTACACCACACCTTTATTCTCCATTTAGCGAAGGCGCTAGCCTGAAGTGTTAGAGTCATGTGTAACCAATGCTGTAGTTCACTAGCTGGTGATCAACCCCCTTGGCCTGTAAAGCCCAAAATAGTGTTACATATATATAAAATAGTGTTCAAAACAGGCCTTCATTTACACAGAATTGGGGAGATAATTAGGTTATTGGGCTGATCTGCTGGGGGAAACAGTTTAGAGCAGGGATCCCCAACATTTTTTACCGTGAGCCACATTCAAATATGAAAAAAAGTTGGAGAGCAACACAAGTATGCTAAAAGTTCCTTGGGGTGCAAGTTATGGGCTGTGATTGACTATTGGAAGATCGTCTGGCAGCCTGCAGGAGGCTCTACACCTTTTTTATGCAATTAAAACTTGCCTCCATGCCTGGAATTCAAAAATAAGAACCTGTTTGAGACCACAGAAAGCAACATCTAAGAGGTTGGTGAGCAACGTGTTGCTCTTGAGTCACTGGTTGGGAATTGTTGGTTTGAAGGATCATTCCAAAGATTGAGGACAGGGTCGGACTGGCCTCCCGGGGCACCAGGTAAAGGCCCCCGTAGGCCTTTACCCCCGTAGCCCCCCGTAGGCCCTCGCAAGTGTGGCAGTGAGCAAGCCCACTGCCGCTCGCATTGCTTTTTAGTGCAGGAAGCTTAGTGCAAGGGCAGCAAACTAGTGCAGAGCATCAGCCAGCAGGTTCATGTCGGTATGGCTAGCCTGTACTTAAGTTACTAGAGTGGTGCTGGTGCGGACATGAAATACATAACCCTCCTTTCTTTTACATGATGTCTGGTCTGTCTGTGTGTGGTGTGTCTGCACATAACCCCAACTCCAGTGCACATTCGTGGCGGTGCGGGCGTGGGGCTTTCTGTAAAGCAGACTGCAAGCTGCTGCTGAAAAAATTACTATGGGCCAGGAAGAGAGCTTAGAGTTGGCAGGCAGGCAGGCCAGGCACAATCCATCCCCTGGTAGCAAACAAAAAAAATCGACTTGAACTCTCCAGACGTTTGTGAGTCCACTGCATTAGGTACTGTTGAAACTGACTGAATCTGTTGTTTTAAAAACATTGATGGAAATTAACCTGGACAATTTATTCATTGATAAAGAGAAGTTTAATTAGCTAATTTAATATTGTTGCTGCCATTTAAGTTTTTTTTTTTTTTTAAATTAAAATCTTAATTTGATATTTATTTGTGGGTGCTGCTTTGGACCGAGGAGGCATGCGGACACCTGAGATCAGGATTCCTGGTGGACCCCAGGCATCCTAGTTCGACACTGATTGAGGAGAAGTGGTGGCAGCATAGTTACATCAGCAGTGACTTTAGTCTTGCACGTGGGAATGCCTGCTTATTGTACTTAATTGCATACATTAACCTGAAAAAATCAATCCAAATAGTGACATTGCTATATGGAGGTAAAATATTGTTGTTCTAATTTACCCATGTCTCAGTGCAGCTAAGCAGTTATGGCTTGTGACTGACACGCAAAATGTAGGATATTGCAGTAAAACCCCAGTTGGATTGAAAGATTAGCGATGACCAGCTAATCCACTTGAAAGATCCCCAATAAAAAACAATGTTTCCTTATTTTCAAAGGATGCCTAGAATTCTTCCATTTGCCAGTTTTCTGGGGTAACAATAGCACTTCTCCTCCTTGCTGTATATCTATGGCTCCTCTCATTTTCCAGCAGGTTTCCTCAAGAACCAACACTAATAAGATGTCTCCCTGTAGAAAATATCTATGAAGCATTCTCTCAACGAAACACAGCTAATAAGCTATCTTTATATAAATGTTTCAGGCATACAATGATGGCAGACAAAAGCATTCGTTACTAAATAAATATTTTAAAAAATCGTTGAGTATAAGCAATGTTATACTGGCACATCAGTTTCTTGACATGCTAAAACACGGCCGCCTGCTGTAGCACTGCATTCAAGCTCCCTACAATCTGCAGCATTTTCCAGCCTGCTTTATCTCACCTCATCTGACCCTGCATTTACTTACTTCCCTGAAATAATTCCCCTTTCTCTCCTACCTCAATCTTATCTTCTTTTCTAGTGTCCGCATTCTGGATATTACATGGAATTTTATGGGTTTTTTTATTGGAAAAAATGGTGCAAAGATGGGATGGGGGTGGCAGAATATATCAGAGACAGAGGGAAAACATCTCACTTTGTAAATTAATCTATGTTAGTCTGTATATATGGGGGATGGGCTGTTTTGCTGATGTGCCGTTAAAATATGTATTTTTACATGCAAGGGAAGCTAGTAGTAACAGCTAGGTACAGTATAAATACATTTTTATCAAAATGAACAAAAGGTGGAGAAGCAATAAGAATAAATAATGGCATAAAGCTGATTAGTATATAGGTTGCTAGAAGTCACATCTTGTTTTTGCAATAATACAATGAAAAAATTAATTATGTGCATAAGCATGTATAAACAGTATTTACTTTTAAATGTATATGAATAAAGATTTCCTTCTTCTTGTAGGATGTTTGATCATATAATTGGTTATGTCTCTATTACTCTGGTTGCACCTGACTTTACAAATCCAATATCCATGAAAAAAACAACATTTGTACATTTGTCTGCTGACAAACAGGGCCCCCTGGGCCACATAGAATGGGGAAACAGTATTTTTTTAAATAGCACCCCTGGTCTACCTCTGATCCCATATAGCAAAGTACTTCAGCACACACATAACTGCCTTTATTTTGAATTTGTCAAAATCATAGCAATGTTTTGGGCTACATCTGATCCCCCTGGTTATGCCCAAACACTCTCATGATTTACCAGCACAAGACCCATTCGCTGGCGCTTTTCTTTAGCTAACAGTACCAGATTTGTTCAGGTCCCCTTCTGCCAGGATTCTACCTGATTGTGGCCCTACTGACAAAGACATGGAAACTTATAGACAACATGCACAAAAATGCTGTAAATGTGTAAATTTTACACCAGACGACATGATGATGTATGGCTTTCAACAGGTTAAATATGAGTTGCAGAATAAGGGGTATTTTTTGCATGGTTCTTTGACAGGAGAAGTGGGCTACCAGTGCCATGCAGAAACACAACTTCATGTGGAAGTTGTGTTTCTGCATGGCACATGTTTTCCAGCAATTCTTTGCACAGCTCATCCTCACCATCCTATAAAACAGGCCAAAGGACAATAGGACTGAATAAATCACACCTTTGTGTTGCAATGGGTATTTTACAACTTTAGCACACAGTGGGTAAGCTAACTAGGAAGTTTGAGCTTTAAGCTTTGAGAATTATGGTATGGGAAACCATAGGATACTGGTATTGTGGTGTGTGCTCAGGGTCGGACTGGGGGGGCCAGGGCCCACCGGGACTGGTGTCCAGGGCCCCTCTCTGGCCCCCACTACCTACTTGATTGTCGAATCGCCGCTCGGCGCCCAGGCGGCGCATCGCGCATGCGCAAACGGAACCGGCGCTCGACGCGCATGCGCAAGCGCAAATGGCGCTCGACGCGCATGCGCAATCGGCGCTGCGATGCGCCGAAATTTGTTTGGGAGAGGGGGACTGGCCCGGGCCAGTCCGACACTGTGTGTGCTAGGATACTGGTATTGAAGAATATGCACCCACAATGCAAGGTCTGATTACCTTTTTATAAATAAGCTCCATGTTGTAAGCACATCAGTGCATGCACATTTAGGGGCACATTTACTTAGCTCGAGTGAAGGATTCGAAGTAAAGAAAACTTCGAATTTCGAAGTTTTTTATTGGGTACTTCGACCATCGAATAGGCTACTTCGACCTTCGATTACGACTGAGACTTTAATTCGAATGATTCCAACTAAAAATTGTTTGACTATTCGACGATTCCATAGTCGAAGTACTGTCTCTTTAAAAAAAACTTTGACTACCTACTTCGACTCTTTAAACCTACCGAGCATCAATGTTAGCCTATGGGGACCTTGCCCATAAGCTTTCTATACTTGATCGAAGGAAAATCCTTAGATCGATGGATTAAAATCGATTCAAAGGATTTAATCGTTCAAAGTATTTGCGGTAAATCCTTTGACTTCGAAGTCGAAGAATTTTACTTTGATGGTCGATTATCACGGGTTAATTAACCCTCGATATTTGACCCTTAGTAAATGTGCCCCTGAATCTAGGTAAACATGGCACAACAGCACACACTGTAGAACATCCATTCTTGTAAAGAAAATGATGCTCTACCATATCCCACACACACACACACAATGCAGTGTTTTACCCTCCAGAATGTTAGCGTCATTACAGTTTGCATGCCAATGTGTGCTCTGCCACCATTTCACGCAGTGCACCAAAATGCATATATTGTGTCAAGTCAAACACAAGTTGCAGCTAACATTGGTATTACTTTTTTATTTGCCACAAGTCATCTACTTTCTAGTGGAACCCTGGAACTGCTGCCACCTTCAGGATGGCAGTAATTCCAGCCATCACTTGCACAATATTTACTATGCTGGGAAGTGCATTGGCTGAATATGTTTTGGCTGAATAACACTTAGAACATGTATTTACTTTCAGGGAACAACAATAAATATGGTTGCAGGTGCATGGCACAAAACAAAATGCAGCAGCAAAGCACCACAAGGTACCAAATTCGGGTCGAAAATGTAATGCACAACATAAGTTGCCTATAAAGCACAGCGCAAGTCATGCATCTTTGGTAACAAATTACTAGATATGGTCTTCAGGTGTTGAACTGCAGTTATAACTTGCATGATCAGATGGCCAGTGCTAGAACTGCAAAGCACTATTCATGTTCAGAGGTTACATATCTGACAAGTATAGGGGAAGTCCATTAGCATTCAACTTGCATGGGACAGCAGCTGCTGGGAAACAAATGGTTGTGACAGCTAAGAGATACATTTTCAACAATGTCAACAGAGTTAGAATCCTATTGCATACAGGTATTGCAGGGGCTATGAGGTGAGGTTATTGGGAAAGTAGGAATTATCAAGAGGATGGAAATGGAAAACATGTGGTTTACCAGGCGTATAAATTCAGAGGATTTAACAGGATGCTCACCTTGGAATTGGGACAGGTCTTGAGACTCCCAGCGTGTCAAGATGATTTCAAAATGTTCTCAAGCCGTGTCAACTCTACAGCTGAGTGCTGAAAAGATGTTTGATTGGCTCAGGAAGGAAAGATGAGTGGAGGCCATTGCCAGAGCCTACTGCTGTTGCAGGCAGGAAAAGGAAGAAGTAGAGGTGAACGAAGCCTGCGTATCCAAAGAGGAGGGGGATGCTGAAGATGCACAGGAACCTGTCAGGGCCAATCCTTTGAAGAGGAAGAAGAAGGCATTTGCCCCTAAAGTGTCTACATCCGGATCAGCACATATAAGTAGGAGGAGGGTGAACCAGAAAGTGGCTGTACTTGGCTGGGGACGCATACCAGCACTAAAAGCACATCAGTCTGGCCCTCCCTTTCCCCCTTGCACATCTGAAATGCCAATGGGTATGGGAAGCTTTAGCAGAGCATCGGTTCCCATATCAAGCCAATCCTGACAAAATCAGCTGCTACAGCAGACACTGTCACAACAGCTCCTCCTCCTCACACAGGATCGGAAGCCGAGACCAGCTGACAGTCTCATAGCTGCAGCACCCCCCCCCCCCCTCCTCTCTCTCTCTGTCTTCCCAGATCAGCAGATTCAGGCAAGTGGACATCACAACTACACAACAGTCCTATACACAGGCCAACCAGCAGGGGCCACAAGGTGATTCATGCATCTTTTCATGAGCTTGGTAAGACTGACGGTTAATTGCCTGTTTACAAGAATTAATTGCTGCTAAATTATCGAACACTCCTGGTACATCAACAATAAAACTTTAGAGGTGCCTTTACCAGTGATGTCAATTCTCCATTAGGTCTCCATTTACAGTGGGTAAATACATTTACTATTAATGTTACCACTATCTAATATATGTATTAAAAAAGACAAAAAGATGCGATAGTGAAAAAGTTTTACTTAGGGTGTTCTCAAAGGCCGAATTTAAGAGCAATGTGAATTTTTTTCTCCCATTGGAGAAATGGGGCATCATTTTCACAGCGAAACTTGGGAAAAATTTGGCTCATCACTACTATTAACATCTTCACATAGTTCAAGGGACCTCTGTCTTCGACTTCTTCATGAAGGTTTTAGGATGAAGGGTCTGACTGTAATAAATCTCACATTCGAATTCAAGTTTCAATTCAAGCTGGGGAATTTATAACTCAAAATTTTACCAAAAATCCCAACTCAAAAATTCAAAATCGAACCTTAGCAAATCTTCCCCCTGGTGTAGATACTGTATGTATCTGATACCTTGTCAAGCTGGCTGCAGGCCTTTTGTATTTCTGCAAATATATTCCTGAAGAACCACTTGATCTTTTCAAGCATATAGGTATTGTTCCAGAGGCTTAAAACAGTTATGGAGGGGAAGCTTAGTTTATTAAAGAACATAAATTTAGGCAGAAAATTATAGTTAACTGCTTAACTTGGGTTTTTAACTGCTTAAATTGGGTTTTTAAGAGACATGAATCTGTCTATGGGGTTGCTAATTCCCAGACCATTTTATACTTGTTCTACAACTTTACCCCTAGGGCTCCTCCCCCAAGAAATGCAACCATTCATCTAAATATATGCCAGCAGCCAAAAAGCCAATTAAGATGAGTTTTTCAGAAGGGTTCATCATTTCTAAGGAGGAATTAAGGGATTTCCATCTAGTTTTTGACAATTCCAGATCAATCATTTTATGCTAACCCCCAAATTGTCACAGATTAGGTTTAAAAATTAAATTCTATAGCCACATCAAATAAATATAATGAATTTCTTAAAGAAGGGTTAACAATAGCCACAACACAAATGATGCTGTTTCTTGGAAGTGAAATAGCCACCTTAGAAATAGTATTTAGATTATCCCAGCACAAATTAATTAAACTGGGGTAGTTCATATAAAATGTTGACATTAATATAATTGTATTCCCAAACAGGACACCTAGCTTTTGCCACACTAATAATTCACATAAAGTGG
The DNA here is from genome assembly GCA_038501925.1 of Xenopus petersii. Lineage (NCBI taxonomy): Eukaryota > Metazoa > Chordata > Amphibia > Anura > Pipidae > Xenopus > Xenopus petersii. Next base: position 90,410,992 of record CM076673.1, on the reverse strand, counting down.
ATTGCTCTTACAGTCGGAATAACTAAATCCTATTGGCAGATCAGGCTAATGGCAGATGCGAAGGGAAACTTTCAAATGAGAGATGCATTCTTTACCAAATTTAGTGGGAAGTCATTTTGTTTAAAGTGAAATTATCATGTGTTGAAAAAAAAGAAATTACATTTATAGGCCTTGACTTTCAATACTAACACAACACAGCCATTCTAGCAGTTTTTAAAAAGATGGTCTTACGTCAGGTCAGTCATGGCAGATGTTATTTTATCTTAAGCAACATTTCAGAATGTCTCTTCTTCTAAGGACACATAATCCAAGATTGAAGACTCAACATCAAAATATTGTTTGAACAGAAGATTGCACTTGGTAGCTATCTCATTTGAGGGAAGACAAATTTTGCCCCATCTCCTAACTCATTTTACGGCTGAACATTCATCTAACTCAATATGTACAGATCACAAAGAGACAGAGAAGAAACATAAACAAGTGCTTAGAGGGAATTATATAGTAACCACAAGATCTTCTACCCACCCTCACCCATATGACACCCTTGCGGTGTATATCAAGTCATTCACTTAAGGAGAATCGTGGTAGGGGTGAGCATAGCAGGCGAGTTATGGCAGATTAAAAAATTTAAGTAAGTCAGTTTAAGGTCCAGAAATTTCAAGTATAACATAAAGAGTTAGACAGCGTTGGAGCACAGTTGGATTGGAAACTCCCAGCAGACATCTCATCCAGACATCACTGCTCATCTTTACTTTTGTAAACAAGATAAGCCTGGTTATACCATTAAACTATGTTTAAATTGACTTCTTTTTCTCTCTCTTTTCTATTCTTCTCCATATATCTGCACTCCAACATCCATTAAATTATTCTGAAATTCTTATATTTTCACTGTTCCCATTACCCTCTCTCAATCTAAGCTCACTGTCTTGCATTGGTAAATCGACTAACCCTTATGAATCAAACAATGCAATGCAAGTTTCAAGTCTAGGTCATGCCTTGTGTCACTTTCCATATTGCTACTACTTGCAGCTGGGTACATCTGCCCAAACCCTGGTCTGACTCTCTCATAGTTCCTACCCTCAGTTATTCTCACACACAGACGCTTGTCTATGAGGAAGCGGATAAAAATAATATAGTGTAGTATGTTCAACTAATTATAACACCACAAAGTGTAAGTGATTATGAAGGTTACACTTTTACCATTTATCAAAGTCCATTATTTTCTGAAAACTACTTTGACCAAATCCGCATGGGTTTTTTCCCATTATTCATCAATACATCAATGCAACCTCAGCAGTTCCGAGATGCCGGATTTTCGGATATTGACTTTTTCCATCCTCGTGGTATAATAAATCCCGAAAAGTTTCATGTGATGTGCATCACCCTTCCCAGGAGCAAACAATTGAATACATTATCTATCTCACCACTTAATATCAGCTGCTCCCCTATACATATCCTTTTACTGGCTCCCACTCTTCTCTAGAATCAAATTCATATTACTGACATATTCAAGACCCATAACAATGAAGCCCCTACCTATATTTCAGCTCAGATCTCAAAATACACTACTTCACACAACCTTCGCTCAGCTTCTGACCTTCACCTCTCTTCTCATCTCATCACTTCAGCCTATTTCTGTCTACAAGACTTCTCTCTGGCTTCTTTTCTCTAGAACTCTCTGCCTCAAATGGTCAAAAATGGGCAAAATGGCCATCTCAGGTCATTTTGCCTGGTCATATGCTTTCAAAAAGAGCCAGCACTTCAGGATGGAACTGCTTTCAGGCAGGCTATTGGTTCTCTATTCAATGTAACTGAAGGTGTTGCAGTGTGATGTGGATTTTTACTATTGAATGCTGTTCTTATATCTACCAGGGAGCTGATGGGCTGCTGGGGGGGGGGGGGGGAGGGAGGGTGTGATATCACTCCAACTTGCAGTGCAGCAGTAAAGAGTGACTGAAGTTTATTACAGCACACGGCACCTGGGAAACTCACAATATGTCTAGCCTCATGTCAGATTTGAAAATTAAATATTAAAAAAATGTTGCTCTTGAAAAACGTATTTCAGTGCAGAAGTCTGCTGGAGCAGCACTATTAATTGATAAAAAACATTTTCCCATGACAGTATACCTTTAATCTTTTTATGTTCCATTATTGTTAAGCTTCCTATTACTTTATATATTTTATTTTTGGTAAAATTTTCAATTGAGCAATAAACTATAGTTAACAATCATGACTTGGATTTTTTCATCTAGCTGCAGGTAGAACAATGAAAACAAACATGTGACTGTTTGCTATGGGTTACTGTCCAGGTGCAAATTGGCAAAGTTTATAAATGAGTTCCACTGAATTGTATTACAATTTTCTAATTATAGGGGTATTTCCTCTTTTATGTAAGTTTTCAAAATGATTTCATTTTCTCTTTAATAATTAAATAGTTCAAGTAGTTTGCACTTGATAACTAATTTGCATGAATTCATATTAGCAGCAAAACAATCCTATGTTTATTTAATGCTTAAAGGTTTTTTTTTGTAAAACAGACTCAAAGGAACAGGATCAACCAGCAGACCTCGTGCTTCAGAAACATAGTTTATATAAACAAGTTGCTGTGTAGTCATGGGGGCAGTCATTCAAGCATATACGATACACAATAGATAGGTATAGAACAGGTACGTTTTGAAGAATCCCATTGTATACTACACAGTTATTCAAGCATAAGATACACAGTAGATGGTAAGGAACAGGTACATTTTGAAGAATCCCATAGAATACTACAGAGCTAATCTTTCCTTTTCCTTTCACATGGCAATGGGCAACAATGGGTTAATCCCTCCTGCCATGCAAATGGGACAGGAAATACCAAATAAATTCCTGACTTCCTCCCCCGGCCGCCATCTTTTTTTCTCCTGTCGCTCCCCCCAGACTTGCCAGAGAAAGTACCTCTCCTTTCCTGAGGTCCCAGGCCGAGGTTCCCAAACCCTCTTGTGTGCCCAGGGAAGTCCAAAGGTGGACTAAGGCCAAATGGTGGCGTTTGAAGCTGTCAGCCGCAATGCTGGTGATCCAGCGCATGCGCAATAAGACGTCAGTGTTTCCTCCGGTTCCAAGATGGCGCGGGCGTATCTGCGTATGCGCGAACTTACGTGAACCCGGAAGTGGCACGGAAAGTTGAAAAAAACAGCGCAAAAAGGAACCGACAGCCATTTAAACTCCAACTTTGTGGCGGTTTGTATACCCTATGCTGCCTGGTGTTGGTAAAGCTATTGTAAGCTGCTTGTGCCATTTGTGCTTTCAGAAGGGTGCTGTGTAAGTAAACAAATGGTTACCTTCTGAACTAAACAGTTTGTGAGCCTGTATGATACTAATATGCCATAAACATTTTTTATTCCTTAGGCTGGCATAGCAGGCGAAAAACCTGCCTTCATCATGAGCTCCAGACACTCGCATTCAGGCTCAAGGGGGTAAGTTTTGAGAGGTCATGGGATGAAAAAACAGCAAGGATAAAAGGAAGATACTAATGCTTCTATTTTTATTTTAGGAGTTCTCCTTCTGGACAAAGGAGAAAGACAAGGAGACAGAGTGCATCTTGTCCAGAATCAACTATGCCTGATAAAAGGCTATGTGAAAAATGCTTTTCAGAAGCTTCAGGGATAGCACCAACAAAATTCACTAAATTCATGTCATGGATGAAGAACACTTTCAACTAATCTATGGCCAATATGGTATCCTAAGTAACAGATAACGTTAGGAGAAACTTGGATGGAGGCAGTGGCCTAGGGCAATCAGTCCATAACCCAGTTGAACAAAGAGAGATACCGGGTCTGGACACCCCTAATAGAATCAATATACCTGAAACTGAATCTGAAGGCGAAATCTCAGAATCAGAAACAGAATCAGAGAGAGAGGATGACTCAGAATTCAATACAGACATGATAGAGTCTCTAGACAAAGCAGTTAGGAAAACTTTAGATCTGGAAGACAAGGTTCAAAACACGCAGCAATCACTAGGGTATAAGATGTTTAAAAGAGTATTTAAGAAAAACCACCTATTTCCAATTCACGAAGCCATCCAATCCACAATTGTAGGGGAATGGGTATTCCCAGACAAGAAGCAGATATTTTCAAGAAGATTCAATTTTTTTTCCCTTTTGCTGCAGAAGAAACCAAATCATGGGACACCCCTCCAAAAGTGGACGCAGCAATCACTAGGGTGGCCAGACGTACCACCTTACCGGTAAATGAAGGCCTCTCCTTGAAAGATACTATGGAAAGGAGACAGGATGAAGCTCTTAAAAGAGCGTACATGACGGGGGGCGCTTTATGTAAAGCATCCATTGCTACAACCTCTGTTATGAGAGCCAATAAGATCTGGATACAAGAACTGGAGTCTGCAATCAGATCAGGAACGGAAAGAGAAAAACGATTGGAAATGCTACAAGATATCAAGATGGCAAATGAATATGCATTGGAGGCTTCAATGGATTCCATAAAACTGGCTGGGAAATCCATCCATCAGTAGTAACTAGAAGAAGTTTATGGCTCAGACACTGGAATGCGGATTCGCAATCCAAGCACAATTTATGCTCACTCCCATTCAAGGGAAATCATTTATTCAGCCCAGAACTGGACCAGATAATATCTAAAGCTTCAGCAGGGAAATCATCTTTTTTGCCCCAGGAACGCAGAGACAGAAGATTTCAAAATAGAAATCCAAGGAACTCCCTTAAAGAGGCAAAACAATATAAACCGGGAAAACCGTTCTCCAGGCAATGGAGGCCTAAGAATCAATTTTTTCCCTCCAAAAGAAGCGATCAAAAAGCACCCTGGAATAACGCAGATAAAAAGGCATGAAGGTGTTGGAGCCCCATCACTGGTTGGAGGAAGATTAAAAGATTACACAGAGGTGTGGGCTCGAGAAATTTCGGATCAATGGGTCCTGAATACCATTACAACAGGATACAAATTAGAGCTAACACAAAATCCCCCCAGAAAGTTCGTATCCTAGGACAAAATGAGACCTACAAGAGACAGGAAAAAATTGATTCATATCATGAGTCATAAAGGAATTGGAAAGAAACAAAGTGATTATCCCAGTACCAAATAAATCAAAGGTTCCTAGGAACCTACTCACACCTATTTTTGAGACACAAGCCAAACGGAGAGTTCAGAGTAATTTTGAATCTGAAAAGTATAAACGAAAAATTGGCGGTTCCTCCTTTCAGGATGGAAACAATAAGTTCTATTTCTCAGATGTTGTCACAAGGGGATTGGCTAGCAAAATTGGATATCAAAGACGCCTACTTACACATTCCAGTAAAAAACAGTCACAGAAAATATCTCCGGTTCAAAATCCTAAATCGGCATTACCAATATCGAGCACTCCCATTCGGATTAGCCACAGCACCGAGAATCTTCACAGAAATGATGGCACCCATAGTGTGCCAGGATTTCCATCAAAAGAAAACCTAACAGAGCATCTTACAATAACTATAGCATATCTCCAGAAGCTAGGATGGCTTATAAACTACAACAAAAGTATCATATCACCAACACAAAGACTAGAATCTCGGAGTCCTTATAGACACTCTAAAATTCAAACAATATCTCCCAGACAGAAGAATCAGAGACATTCAGGAAACAGTAAAACAGGTATTATCAAAACCTACTCACTCGGCAATAACTTGCCAGCAAGCTTTAGGAAAATTAATATCCACCACAACCTGCGTGAAGTGGGCAATGTCACACGTAAGGATCTTGCAGATGGACTTCTTACAGAAGTGGGACAAAGACTACAAAATTCCACTGCAACCAATCAGGTTACACCCAATGACGAGAGAATCTTTGAAATGGTGGAAGAGGAGGAACAACCTGCTTCAGCCTGTATGTTTACACCAAGTAGATTGGTTAATCATGACAACGGGAGCAAGTGGGGCTGGGGAGCCCATGCCCAAAACTTAAAAACACAGGGATTATGGTCACAGGAAGAGAGGAAAAAATCCTCCAATTGGAAAGAATTGAAGGCTATATTCCTGGGGCTGCTAGCATTCAGTCACCTGGTCAAAGGGAAGTCAGTGCTAGTGAGATCAGACAACATAACGGCAGTGACATACGTCAACAAACAAGGTGGAACAAAATCAACTTGACCATAATTATGTTTGCATGGGTGGAGAAAAACCTGATGAACTTAACAGTGGAATACATTCCGGGCATAATAAAAACATTGGCAGACAAATTGAGCAGGTCCAAACCGCAGAATGGGGAATGGGAACTGCATCAGCAGGTTTTCCAACAAATACTCCGGAAATGGGGTCCATTCTCCATAGAACTAATGGCAACGCGTCTCAATGCGAAAATACCGACATATGCGTCTTGGACACAGGAGACAGAATCCAAGGTGGTGAATACCTTCTCGATTTCATGGAAAATCCCCAGACCAAATGTGTTTCCTCCAATCAGTCTGATCCCAAGAACTCTGAAAAAGATCAGGGAGTACAAAGCGGAGGTAGTCTTGGTAGCCCCTTGGTGGCCACGAAGGCCATGGTTTACGCAAATACAACTCATGGCCATAGATCACCCATTCAGACTACCACAGAGGTTAGATCTATTAATACAAGGAGAAATCATCCATCCGCAACCAGCCAAATGGGCTCTGATGGCCTGGCTTTTGAGAGGATAAACCTGGCAGCATCGGGTCTCTCAGCAGCCTCCATATAACATATAACAATTGGCGTGAAATTAATGGAATTCATTTCCGAGAAATTTCAGAAATTCAGATTATAGAATTCCTGCAAAAGGGCATGGACTTGAAGTTAAGTGCTTCAAAGCTTAAAGGACATATTACTGCAATATCACATTTTACTCAGATATCCTGGGCAAACAAACCTCTGATCAAAAGATTTTTTCTGGGACTTAAAATTTTTTTTCCTTTATCCAGACCACAAGTCCCTCCTTGGGACCTAAGTCTAGTCTTAGAAGCTCTAACAAGAGAACCGTTCGAACCTATAGCCGAAATTCCAATTAAAATGTTAAACCTAAAAATGTGTTTTCTGCTCGCAATCACATCGGCAAGAAGAGTAGGAGAACTGCATGCGTTATCTGTTAGCCCCGGGAAAATTTCTTTTTTGCAGGACAAAGTAGTCTTGAGAACAGCGGATAGGTTTATCTCAAAAGTAGTGTCAGATTTCCATATGACACAGGAAATAACGTTACCTTCTTTTTTTCCCAATCCGGAAAACAGTGAAGAAGAAAAGTGGCACACACTGGACGTAGTCAGATGTATCTTAACTTACCTGGACAGAGTGAGCAGCTTTAGGAAAACAGACTCCCTCTTGGTTATACCTGAAGGAAAAAAACGGGGCGAGCATCCGGCAAAATCCACTATTGCGGTATGGATAAAAGAATGCATCAGATCAGCATATTCTGTCAATTCCAGCACAGTACCCGCTAACATTAAGGCACACTGAACGAGAGGAATCGCAGCATCCTGGGCTTTTCAAGCCAGAACCTCATCTGAAGACATCTGCAAAGCTGCAGTATGGTCTTCGTTTCACACTTTCCTGAAACATTACAATTTTGATGTTTTTATGAACAAATCTACGGCTTTTGGAACGGCCGTTTTGAAATCTGTTATGGGTCAAAAATAAAAGAAATACCCTCCCTAGCATTAAGTAGTTGCTTTTGTACATCCCATTGTTGCCCACTGCCATATGAAAGGAACAGGAACAGCGAAAATCATATCATACTTACCGAGATTTTCCTTTCCTGGACTGGAACATGGCAGTGGGCATGGCTTCCCACCCTCGATAGGGGAGACTCCAAGAGAAACAAGATGGCAGCCGGGGGAGGAAGTCAGGAATTTATTTTGTATTTCCTGACCCATTTGCATGGCAGGAGGGATTAACCCATTGTTGCCCACTGCTATGTTCCAGTCCAGGAAAGGAGAATCTTGGTAAGCATGATATGATTTTCGCTTATCTGCTGTGTAGCCTGTGCTCTTTTTTCAGCTTTGAATGGCTGCCTCATGGCTACAAAGTAGCTTGTTGAAACTATAGTAGTGATTCTAAAGCAAACACCCCAGTTGCACCAGTGCAGGGCAGCAAGCCATTATATTTTCACTACTGAAAGGTTCAGTGTAAAAATAAAAATTGGGTACAAAGAAAGTCTATAACAAATAAAATTTCTAATATAGTTAGTTCATCCAGTAACTCCAACTTTTATACATTCAATTTTTGCCTTACAAATTATATTTAAATATTTTTTATTTTGCACAGTCTATCTATTTACCCAGTTTTTATTTTTACAATGAACAATTCCTTTCATGCATATTAATTTTTTGGTGTTACTGTGCCTTTAATGTATGGTAATCCAGAGTCCAGAAAGAAGCCCTTTCTGTAAGATCCAAGCTTACAAGAATTCCTGTTATACCAGCAGCACAATCCCAGCTTTTTTTCTAGCCAATGCACCATTCAGATTTGGCTTCTATAGTTTTTATCTGCTGTGCAGTATACTCAAAAACAGGCCATTACAGAAAAATGATTGTTGCTTTCCAAGGTTTGCAAAACAGGTCTGGTGGGTGGTAAGAATACAGAAGTTGGTAGTATTATCTAAAACTGCATTGCACTCAGGGCCCCAAGGAGAGGATGTTAGATTAGTAAAGAGAATAAATTAATGTTTTACTCGGGTCCTTACCAGGTATACAGTGGCAGCAGTTAAGGGTATAAGGTGCAAATGAAACACATGGAAAGATGGAAATTTATGGGAGAAATTTACAAAAGTGCTAATAATAAAAATGGAGATAGATTTGTTGGATTTCCCACCATATTCACAAACCACAAATGTGCAAATTTGTCTTTTAAACAGTTTCCACATTTTGCAATTCGTACAACATTTTTACTAAACATGTCAGTCTGTTATCAGATGGCTGTCAGCTGTACCTGTGCCTGGTACTAATAATCCTTACTTTCAGAGAAGATTTTGAATGGCCAGTATAGCAGAACACATGCTTTATTACCTAAAATTTTAGTTGAATTCTCATTTCTCAATTGATGAATGCAGCCATTACATGTTGCTTTGTGTTAAAGGGGAATTAAAACCTCGTGGCAAACTTTCATTGCACAAATCCTTCATCCTACCTCCCCAACTACATCAGTAACACTTGCACCAACATAACTGGGGCCCATGACGCATCCAGAACTGCAGAATTATACCCCCATCTTTGGCCATGTAACTTCCTTTTCCATCATGGATCTTTCAACTATGTGCAAACATTTGCCAGGGAGCTTTACTTTTACTTATAAACAGGAAAAAACCCTTTCCAGCACCAATCTTCACCAATTCTCTTTTGAGGCATCGGAATGTTCTGCAGCAGAACTGACAGTGAACCTGCGGACTTTGAACCAGAGTAAACAATTAAACGTTGTCTTTCTCCTTAAAGATTTAATTATCTCCAAGTTGTGATAAGTGTGACCCTCTGATTCCACTGTAGAAAAAAAAGAGCCTAAAAAAATGAATTTTACTGTTTGTACGTATATTTCACGGATTATACTATCTGAAATTAGATTATAATTTGTTACTAAATTGTAAAAACTACTGCCTCTAGTCTTCACTTAAAGCACAGGACCAGAGCTCATAATAACTAGCAGTCTGTTTATGGATTAACAGTGGACGACAGCTGATGTGCTTTAACTCACTCAGTAAAAAAGTACTGGTCTTCACCAACATCCTTTTGGGGTCCTGGAACTTTCTGGTGTGGAATATGCACACTTGAGATTTAGGACTGACGTAAATAAAGAGTAAACTATTACTTCTGGTCAAGTTTACCTATTGTCTTCTCCTAAACTAGCCATTGGTTTTAGTTATGAAAAATCTGCCCCTTGTTAAACTCTTTATTTTTTGTCAAATTGGTAGAAGAGGCTCTCATAGTGACAAGTAGAGACCTTTTTTTAACACAAGTAGAAACTGTGTGCAGCAATTATATATACATGCCTTCCTATAGGTGAAAGGACTCCAGCAGCAATTACAAGCACCCCCACTATGAATTCCAGCCAGCACTTTCCACAGCAGACGTATAGCGTTACGTCACACAAACGTCTCGCAACACAAAACTTCTGACGTATGGATTAACTCAGGTAGGACCACTGCGGGACTTTGGAACAGCGATTCGTGGCTGCTGGGAATGTTAAAAAACTTGGACTGCCCCGGGACAAGCGGGATTGTTGTGAGGTAAGTGCTTTCACTGCCTGGAGGCACAAGGTTGCTTGGTTACATGTCTCTCAGAGTGATTGGTTACTTTAGTGTTGTTGCCCTGAAGTGCTGCTTTAATGTACTGTCAGCACATGTTAGGTTACTGTCAAATGTCTTTCATCTCTACTTAGTTGCTTCTCTAACCCTACCTCAGGGGGCTGGATTGTCATTATACTTAACCTTAGAGTTTGGTTCATGTTCTTGGGCTTGGCTCAAGGTACCGGGCTGTTACCATTGCATTGTCTAAAAGCAGTGCCTTGTTTTGTTGCTGTTTTGTTGTACTAGGCCTGCTTCAAGGTGCTGGGATTCTGCTTTCTGTAGAGACACTTAGTTGCAGCCCACAAGCTGGCCTTTCCTTACTTCAGGTGCTGGAATATCATTCCACCCCTATTATGTGGCAATTGATCTGTTCTACTAATCAAAAATGTTGATTAAGACTTATAATGCCATTCCACTTGATTATGAGAAAAATAGGCACACATAGAAAACAGAAAGTAATTGGGAAAAGTCTTTATTTTTGGTGAGCTATCTGAAACCAACTGAAATGAAAAAGTGTTGGAAGGGGAACAACCCCTTAATTTTTTTTTCTATTAACTTGCATCTCATTTCAACTACATCAGTTGGTGGATGAAAATGTTTGTCTAATAAATTTAATTCTAAGTAACTTTACAATTTATATTCATTATAATTTTTCAACGGAATTAACATTTATTTGTAACCCAAACCTTTCTGTCTTCTGGTTTTTTCTTTTTAGGGCTGAAACACATGGTGCCCCTTCTTCAGATCCAATGCGATGAGAGGAAGCGGATGTGACGAGATGGATTCGCTGAATATAATGTAAGTAATTGGAATGTCGGACTTACAACCTGTGTGCATCTGACACAACACAGCTGTTGGGTGAAGACGCAATGTGCGGCATTCGCATCTGACAGTCGTATCATGTTGGATGCACGCAGCTTGTGCATTTTTTTCAGGGGCGTAACTACCAGGGGTGCAGGGAGTTTAATCACACCAGGCCCGCACCACCTTGAGGCCCTCCGGACGCTAGCGTCGATGCAAAGGCACACAGAAAAAGAAAGGAAGCCCCCCTATGAGATATATTGGATCAAACTGTCAATTAATATTTGACAGCCAACTGCTGCATGAAGAGAGAATGAAGAGAAACAGATGCTGAGAGAGGAATAGTAAATATAAACTTGATTAGAAACTATGCAGAATTTTTCATTGATTGTATTTTAAAAAAAAGTCTTATTTCAGTATGATGAAGCTTAAATTAAATTATTATTTTTGCAATAGTTCCCTTTAACCCCTGGTTCTTACTTTTGAAACAGTTTTTGCAAAAGTCTTTGTTCCCCAGCAAAGATAGGTCTGTTAAACAACTGCCTTGTCTAACAAGTTTCAACAGTCTGAGCCATCAGGGCAGAGAATAGAAAGGGACAGACAAACACTGCTTTCAATAGCAATACATATTCAGATATGGAACCTGTTATCCAGAATGCTTGGGACATGAGCTTTTCCAGGTATTGGATCTTTCCATAATTTGGATCTTTATACCTTAACTCTACTAGAAAACCATGTAAACATTAAATAAACCCAATAAGCTGGTTTTCACTCTAATATGGATTAATTATATCTTAGTTTGGATCAAGTACAGGGTACTGTTTTATTACTATAGTGAAAAAGAAAATCATTTTTAATGTTTTGGATTATTTTATTATAATGGTGCCTATGGGAGACAGCCTTTCTGTAATTTGGAGCTTTTGGATAACGGGTTTCCGGATAATGGATCCCATACCTGTACAAACAGCTTAAAAACCATAGAAAATCTGCAATTAATGTAAATTGCAATGTAGTTAAGAATTGTTTTCTTTTATTACACAAAATTTTTTTTTTAAGTTGGTGTTCCCTTTCATTTTTAATTCCCTATAAATCTGTGGTCCTTCAAATATTTAGCTTTTTGTTCAGGAGCTCTCCATTCTTGAATTTCAGTGACTGCTTGTAAGGGTGCAAATTTACTCTGGCAATAAGATGTGAGAGATGGCCTGAATAAAAAGCTAAATACAGTAGTAAAAAGTATCAACAATTAAAGTGTAGCCTCCTAGATCTGTAGTTTTTTTGGCTTGATTGTTGCTGATTTGAAAGCTGTAGAGTCTGAAAAAAAACAGTAGTTTTTTGGCTGCCAAGGTCGGTGATTTGAAGGCTGTAAAGTCTGAAGAAAAAGGCAAATCATCCAAAAACTATTACAAATAAAAACAATCAACTGAAAAACAGCAGTCAGTTGTGAGGTGTTTTTTTTAATTGGAACTGTGGCAGTCCTGACATTGCATAGGCTGCAATTCTATAACAAGCGTATGTGAAAATAATGGTAATCACCAAATGCAACATTGGGGCAAGGGTGACAGAATAGAATTAGAAGTCTAATTGTGTAAGGTGTAACCCATTCTTCAAGGGCTTGAAGAAGCTGCTAGAAGACGAGTCTGTTAGAAAAGTTGGTGTTGGAATTAAAGGAGACAGTGGAAGTTAATGAGTGACTATGAGCTGAAACTTAAAGGCTTTATTCAACTTTCTGAAAAGTATGTGCTTGTTAAAAACATTTGAAGTAAAAAAGTTAATTTAATTCCACTGCTATTATTTCTTTGTACCACAATTGGCTATGGTTCTCTCTTCTTGTCTTTAAAGATGTGCCATTTAGTAACAACGCACCTCCATTTTAGAATAATGTTGTTTTGAGCTATTGTAAACTATTAAATATTTTCTCACTGTATATGTAAACTGATTATTTTAGCTTGCTATAGTAGTACTGGTTTTATGGGATTAGTTTTTTAACAAACTTCATAAATGTTTATTAGTTAAATAAAAAGCTGGAATACTGGATAGGATGAGAAATGAATAAGTGACTGAGCTAAAAAGTAAATATATTATTGAACTATTGTGCTTGTTAATAAAATAATAAATAAAATAGTTTATAATTTTTGAACTTAACAAAGTGACACAGTGTTGAATGTGTTAAATTGTAAAAATATGTTTGGTTTCCTTAAAGGACATGTAAACCCCCTACACAAAAATGTAATCAGTGAACAGCCTCTTTGAACTATTTAGATAACTGCCATTCTGGTTGTTAAAAGGTTAACAATAAGGCTGCAGCATCCCCTTAATCACTTAGAAATCCTTCTCCTCCTATAACCCCCTTCAGGAATTTGCTTTGGCTGTTGACTTATGGGCATGCTCAGTTCTTCTTAGATCAGATTACTAAACACACTCTCCAGCCTAACAGCCAAAGATGGGATAGCATTGCTGGTTCCAATGGAAACGTTGCTTTAGCTATCTGCTCCCATTTTTTCTCCTAACCACCTCTCCTGAGCTCAGCTTAAAGGGTTGTTCACCTTCAAACTAACTTTTAGTGTGATATAGATGGTAATATTCTGAGACAATCTTAATTTTTTATTATTTTTGGTTTTTGAGTTATTTAGCTTTTTATTCAGCAGCTCTCCAGATTGCTATTTCTCTTGTCTGGTTGCTAGGTTCCAAATTACCATTTGAATAAAATAATGGAATATGAATAGTAGCTGACCTGAAAAGAAATGTTAGGCACCCACATGATTGTATTAACTTACCTGAAACCCTGGGCCGGTGCTCCTATAAGCAGAAAACTGCTCCGGCCCGGGGTTATACCAGTGAGCACCACGGAGTGATCCTCTTTCGGCTTCTGCTTTCTTCAAATTTCCCAGGGCAAAAACATGAGCAGTTGAACGAAATAGCTACGTAGCTGCATTTCCCTTTAATTATTCCTTTATTAAGGGTAGAACATATGGTACTAGATCGCCAGTGATATAAATCAAATGAGTGGCCCTACGGAAATCCAGATAATCAGGGCTTTGATACGATGTTATGCAACAAATTATGGTCAAAACGAATATACACTGTGGCTATAAGCTTCAGTTAAATAGCTTTACAGAGCTTTAAAGATCAATTTGATAAGTTTTGGCCATGCGATTATCTTTAAGTACATGGTTACAAGGTAATTCAGCCGGTTAGAGAAACAGGGGGCAGTATGTAATATCCATTAGGTCCATAAATATTTGGACAGAAACAACTTTTTTTCTAATTTTGGTTCTGTACGTTACCACAATGAATTTTAAATCAACCAACTCAGATGCAGTTGAACTGCACTGCAGACTTTCAGCTTTAATTCAGTGGGTTGAACAAAAAGATTGCATAAAAATGTGAGGAATTAAAGCCTTTTTTTAACACAATCACTTCATTTCAGGGGCTCAAAAGTAATTGGACAATTGACTCAAAGGCTATTTCATGGGCAGGTGTGGGCAATTCCTTTGTTATGTCATTATCAATTAAGCAGATAAAAGACCTGGAGTTGATTTGAGGGGGGTGCTTGTATTTTGATGTCAACAGACAACATGCGGTCAAAGGAGCTCTCCATGCAGGTCAAACAAACCGTCCTTAAAGGAGAATTCAACCCATAACATAAAAAACCCCCTCCTTCCTTCCCTCCAGCCTAGCTGCCCCCCCCGGGCAAATGCCCCTAACTTTTTACTTACCCCTCGGTGCAGATTCTGTCCTTGGGAGTTCATGGCAGACATCTTCTTTTCTCCATTAAGGTTTCGGAGCATTAAACCTACAACTACAGGTTCAGGGCGACACAACCAGGCCACTCGCCTAGTTTGGTGAGTGCAGTTTTTCCTAGACCTTTATGCATTGATAAAGTGTGTGCGAGCCCAGAAGCGTGGGACCTGGGGTATGTACACCCAGGTCATCGAGAAAATAGGGTGAACATGCTGTCCTCTTTAAGTAACAGGTTAGATTAGGTTAGCTATGCATCTCCCTCTTTTCAATGAGTAATTTAAATATATATGTGTTATTAGAGGGAAAATCAATAAGCTCTTACCTAAAAAAGGTGAATTTTACCTTAATTTTAAGAATTTTCCAACATCTGATAATGCTAATAAGTTTAAAAGGGTTATGGAGACATTTAAGAAATGGAGAGATTTGCAAGACCAATTTTATACCTCTTTTTCAAATGCTAGGTTTCATACTCTTAGGGGCAGATTTACTGTCACCGTTGGCATCCTAATTCTAGAACCGACGCCAAGCACCCTGGTCTCGGCTCGTGCTTCTGCCTGTAGCAGCCACCTTTGGCTTCGGGAGGAGCCCTCAGTTACTCAGATGCCGCCAGGTCTGAAAACAAGAGGTGCAAGGTGAGGGGTTCTAGACAAGCAGAATCATTTAAGCAGAATCAGAGTCGGAAATCAGGCAAGGGGTCAGGATACAGAAGTCAGGATCATCAAATAGCCAGGCAGGGGTCAATACAGGAATCAGAATAGCAGGTTAGCACAAAGCTCAGAAAGCACCAGGAAGAAACTCTTATGAAGAAGGTCACGCCACTGCTGCCTCTGCTCCCTCCACCACTGAAGTGCTTCTCACTACCCTGTTGCAGCGCTTGGAGAGTCAGGAGCAAAGACAAAAACACCGGATGCAAGGCTTCCGTGACCTGTCAAGTAGATTGGATGCTACTGAACAGATGCTAGTGGGTCCTTCCGCAATGTTAGGTAAATTTCATGAGCCCAAAATCTCTTTCCCTGACAAATTCAGTGGGGATAGGACCAAATGTTATGTTTTTCAGGAGGCATGTAAATTATACCTAAGTTTTTTCCCTCACTCCTTTGCTACCGGAGAGGATAACGTGAGATTTTAATGACCCTATTACAGGGCGACCATCAAATACGGGAGCTAAGGTTATCCCCCTCTGACCCTGCCCACTTTTCCCTTGAATCTTTCTTTAACTGTATGGCAATGCTTTACAATAACCCGGATCGTGCTTCTTCAGCCGATACCGCGATTCGTAAACTACGCCAGGGAAAAAGGGTCCTAGAAGAGTACTGCCGGTGGTCAGTGGAGAGCGGTTGGAACGACATGGCTTTCAGCTACCTTGGATGATCTAATGACTTCAGCCATGCAAGTTGAAGACAAAGGGAGAGAAGGGTGGAAAAGGGTACTTTTCCCCCTATTGAGTATACTAGTGTTAAGCCTTCTAACTCCTCAGTGCCTCTGCCTCAGGAGGAACCCATGCGATTGGCTACTATTCATTTATCTCCTGAAGAACAGGCCCGCATGCGGTCTCAGGGTCTGTGTATTTATTGTAAGGATATGGGTCATTTTCTTAACCAGTGTCCTCAGAGGCCGGGAAGCTTCAAAAACCTAAATGGAGGAAGGGAGCTCCATAAAGGCCGAGAAGTTTCCTCTCCCCAAATTTCCTCTAGGATCATGGTACCTGTTATTTTAACCTGGCCTACGGGTTCTGTTAAGGTTTCTGCTTTGGTGGATTCTGGGGCGGCGGGGAATATTTTAAATGCTGCCTTCGCAGTAAGGTATAATATTCCTCTAACACCCCTTGTTCCTCCTATAAGGATTCTAGCCATTGATAAAAGCCCCTTGAAGTCTGGTTTAGTAACCAAAAAATCTGTGGCATTGACCATGTGCATTAATAACTTGCATTCTGAGGAGTTATCCTTTCATGTTATTCAAGCAAATTTTCGAAGTACAAAAAGTTCGATTTCAAAGTAATTTTTTGGATACTTCGACCAACGAATAGGATACTACAACTTCGAATATACTTCTTTAAAAAAATGTTGACTTCAATACTTCGCCAAATTAAAGTCTTGGAATAATCTAATAAAAATCCTTAGATCATACGCTAAAATCGTTTGAATCGTTCGATTCGAACGATTTTTATTCGATCATAGGATTGCCAAATTCTGTGAAAAAACTTTGAATTCGATATTCGAATTCAAAGTTTTTCAACTTTGAAATTCGACCCTTGATAAATCTGCCCCTTAGTAATAAGTTTAACAGGTTTTTAGATAATTTGGGTAAAAATTGGAAAAACTCTTTTCACACTTATTTGATTAAAGATAGTAGGAATAGAATTGTTAACTCACCTAGAGATATCTCAAATGTTTTTAGTGTTTTTTCAAAATATTTATTCTTGTACTTTATATGATGAAGATAAAAGCGTATTCTTTTGGCTAAAATTAGTTTGCCTCAAACTTCACTTGAAAAATTGGAAATCCTGAATTCCCCTAATACTATTATTAAGAGGTGATAGAGGCTATTAAAAGGCTAAAAAAGTTTAAAGCTAGTGGTGCAGATGGCCTTCCTGCTTCTTTTTATAAGTCTTATTCTCTTAGAATATCTCCTTTCCTAACCATTAATGAGATTTATTTGCAGGGCAAAACTTTAGAGTCTAGCTTAGCTTCGAACATTAAACTTATTCCCAAGGAAGGGAGAGATCCCTTATTGACAGCCCAATTTCTCAAATTAACCAAGACTTTAAAATTTTTACTAAGATTCTTGCTGGCAGATTGGCTAATATCCTACCAGACATCATTTCTCCTTTTCAGAATGGGTTTATTAGGAAGAGGTCGGGTATTAAAAATATTAGGGCAATCTTAAATGCCATTTATTTTTCTAAGAAATATAAACTTCCATGTTCGCTAATCAGTTTAGATGCTGAGAAAGCATTGATAATGTTAATTGGTACTATCATTTCGACTGTTGTAATTCCTTTGGAACCTTCCTGTGGATATTAAGAAAAATATTCTTTTGCGAGATACTTTTGCAACTTGGAAGCAGATTCATAAGTTGCATGGTAGCAATTACCAAAATCTCACTTTTTGTCTCCTTTTGATTTAGGTTTATTCACTAAAGCAGAGAGTAAATCTTTGAATCCATATTGGAGGAAAAAAGGTATTTTCCACTTCAGACACTTAGTTGATAATGTCTCTGGCTCGACCTATTTTGTGGGAAGATTTAAAACTCAAGTTTGATCTCAATTAATGTGATAGGCTGGCTGGTTCATTAGAATTTTTTATGTGGTATAGACCTCCTCTTTGATAGAAAGATTATTGCTGTTGACCAACTCCCTCTTTGTAATGGGATTCTGAAAATTATAGAGGAACCTGCTTTTAATAGAAATCTTATACAGTCTGACTTTTGTCTCAGGTCTTATCCTGATAATTTACACCCTTTACTTAGCATTGCAAAAAAATGGTCATCCTTATTGAAAGTTAATATTACTCCAAACCAATTATTATCTTCAATTAGAAACTTTAATAAACACATAAAATGTGAGGGATGGAGGGTCCAACATTTTAGATTCATTTACTTTAGTTATAGAATATTTTATTTGAAGAACTCCGTATTATAATTCCTTATTGTCCTAAATGTAAGTCAAATAATGCTTCTTTATTTCATTATATGTGGGAATGCCCTTTCATTTCAGAGTTATGGAGTAAAATTGGTAAGTTTTTTAAATGATAAATTGGACATTGATCTTAAAGGGATACTGTCATGGTAAAAAAACATTTTTTCAAAATGAATCAGTTAATAGTGCTGATCCAGCAGAATTCTGCACTGAAATCCATTTCTCAAAAGAGCAAACAAATTTTTTTATATTCAAGTTTAAATTCTGACATGGGGCTAGACATATTGTCAATTTCCCAGCTGCCCCAAGTCATGTGATGGATCACAAAGGGGTCAAAGGGAGTCCACAGAGCAGTAAGTTACAGCAGTCTACAGGCAAACAGAGTTGGACAATAACTAGTTCAGTTTTGTCTATGTTGAATACATGATAAAAACAGAAATAGCTGTTAGTGACACATGCCGAGGGCATGTCTGGAGAAGAGAGGTTGATTTTAGTATTATCTGTATATATAAATGATACTGAACGCCAATGAGTTGATTAGCTGTCCAAGACCAGTGGTATAAATTGAAAATAGGAGGGGTTCCAAGCAGTGGCGTAACTAGACTCCTAAGGGCCCTGGTACGTAAATTTACAACTGGGCCCCCCTACGCAACAACGATCCCCCCAACTAAGATATAATTAATCCTTATTGGAAGCAAAACCAGCCTATTGGATTTATTTAATGTTTATGTGATTTTCTAGTAGACTTAAGGTATGAAGATCCAAATTATTGAAAGATCCATTATCTAGAAAACCCCAGGTCCTGAGCATTCTGGATAACAGGTCCCATACCTGTACTCAAAGGATATAAGCACAGGAGTCTGAAATATATTTTTTACTGTGTTAATGACAAGGGTTAATCAGTGCAGCATTAAAGGGGTGGTTTACCTTTACATTAACTTAAATATATGGTGCACAGAGGGAAAAACTTTGCAATTGGTATTTTATTTTTTTTATTTGCGGTTTGCTTTATTTAGCTTTTTATTCAGCAGCTCTCCAGTTTGCAATTTCAGCAGTCTGGTTGCTAGTGACCAAATTACCATAGCAACTATGAATTGATTTGAATGAAATATTGGAACATGAATTGCGGAGATCCTGAATAAAAACAAAAAGTACCAATAACAATAAATGTATAGCCTTACAAGTCATTGTTGTTTAGATGGGGTCAGTGATCCCCATTTGAAAGCTGGAAAGACTCAGAAGGAGAGAAATAAATACATTTGAAATAAATACATTTTAAAAGAAAAAAATGAAGACCAATTGAAAAGTTGGTTAGAATTTACCATTCTACAACATACAATATAGAATTTACCATTCAACGAATAATATATTAGTGTAAACCTGTTACACTATGGGGGGAATGTGCAAGGCCTCTCTGGCAGTTACATGACATACACAGCCTAGAGCAAAAGGTGAATTGGTGCATGACTTTAGGCTCTTCTGTTGCTCTGTGCCTAAACCCCCCCCCCCCCCGCTCTCCCCAATGCAGCCTGGACATAGGATGTTTAAAAGCTCTGGGATCAGAGCCAGACCAGAGCTGCAGAGAGGGGTAGGACAGGGCCTCCCAAAACCAGGATTAAAATTGGTCATCACCGGTGACATCATGCGCAGCCAGAAGAGGATGCAGTGGAGAACCCACCCAGCGATCTGGACACATCTTTCTGTTGGGTTGCAGGCCCCATTGGGGCCCTGTTATCAGTGTTACAAAGATACTGATCAGAACCATCTGCCTAATACACATCCCAATAAAACTTTTCCTGGTGACAGTATGGCAGCTCAGATCCACACAGACAGTTTAAAAGCTCTGGGATCAGAGCCAGACCAGAGCTGCAGAGAGGGGTAGGACAGGGCCTCCCAAAACCAGGATTAAAATTGGTCATCACCGGTGACATCATGCGCAGCCAGAAGAGGATGCAGTGGAGAACCCACCCAGCGATCTGGACACATCTTTCTGTTGGGTTGCAGGCCCCATTGGGGCCCTGTTATCAGTGTTACAAAGATACTGATCAGAACCATCTGCCTAATACACATCCCAATAAAACTTTTCCTGGTGACAGTATGGCAGCTCAGATCCACACAGACACACCCCCAAACACATTAGGAACGAAGCCAGGGGTTGAAATATTTGGGAAAGTAGAGACACAGTACAGTATATAATGTTGACATTTTGGGGGAGGTCGCTCTGATCCAGTTACACAACACCCGGGTGGAGATGGAGACTGACACTTACTGGCAGTCGCAGGAGCTTGGAAGCGCGTCGGCTGTGACGTCACATGCAGAGCGCCGGCGGTGACGTCACATGCAGCGCGCCGTGGAAATTGCGATGGCGCTCTCCTCGGATTTAATTTGAATCTGGCTCTCTGCTACTCTTGGACCTTGGTTGCGAGTGGCGGCGGGCCCTGGCGCCGTTGCACCCTTTGCACCCCGGTAGTTCCGCCACTGGTTCCAAGAATTGAGCCTTGAGGTACCCCATCCTGAAGAGGGAATGTTGATGAGGTGAAGACTGAGAAGCACTGAAGGATTGATTTGAAGAATCTGTACAGGTGACATCATGCGCAGCCAGAAGAGGATGCAGTGGAGAACCCACCCAGCGATCTGGACACATCTTTCTGTTGGGTTTTAAAAAATTTATTGGGGTAAACCTACTGTTCCAGGATTTTTTGGCATATTTTGCTGTAGTCCTTTGAAAATGCTGTAATTTACTGTGGGGAGTTTATGATCTATAGACATTATAGATCTCCATAAAACTAGACATACTGTATCTGGTATTGACATGTTTGAGAGACATGAGGCTTTCCAAATTAGTAGAATTTTTGCTCATATAATAAAATATTTTTCTGGTATAAATCATTTTCATAAAAAATTATTTTCTAATTTGTTTGGTTTTTACAACTCTTAACTCTTGCTCCAAAAGTGAAAATACACAACGGCCAGATTTAGAAAGCTCAGGTTTTCCTAAAAAAACAATGCATAGCTTTCTAGGTAAACTAAAAATCCTCCCCAGGTAATAGGGATGTAGCGAACGTCGGAAAAAAAGTTCGCGAACATATTCGCGAACTTGCGCAAAAATGCGAGCGGTTCGCGAACGGTTCGCGAACCCCATAGACTTCAATGGGAAGGCGAACTTTAACATCTAAAAAAGACATTTCTGGCCAGAAAAATGATTTTAAAGTTGTTTAAAGGGTGCAACGACCTGGACAGTGGCATGCCAGAGGGGGATCAAGGGCAAAAATGTATCTGAAAAATCTGCCTGTGTGTGCTTGGAAGAGATAGTGTAGGGGGAGAGCTGTTAGTGATTTCAGGGACAGATGATAGTAAGTTTGCTGGCTAGTAATCTGCTTGATACTGCTCTGTATTGGAGGGACAGAAGTCTGCAGGGATTTGAGGGACATTTTAGCTTAGGTAGCTTTGCTGGCTAGTAATCTACTGTTCTCTTTAAACAACTGCCATACGTTGACCTTGTAGGCATTGTTTGCCCAGTTTTTTTGGACGCAGCCACTGAAGCACAGTTGCCAGAAAAAATATGCCATATAAATGCTGAAAATAGTCATTTTTCGCCATACGTTGACCTTGTAGACATTGCTTGCCCAGTTTTTTTTGGACGCAGCCACTGAAGCACAGTTGCCAGAAAAAATATGCCATATAAATGCTGAAAATAGTAATTTTTCGCCATACGTTGACCTTGTAGACATTGTTTGCCCAGTTTTTTTGGACGCAGCCACTGAAGCACAGTTGCCAGAAAAAATATGCCATATAAATGCTGAAAATAGTCATTTTTTGCCATATGTTGACCTTGTAGGCATTGTTTGCCCAGTTTTTTTGGTCGCAGCCACTGAAGCACAGTTGCCAGAAAAAATATGCCATATAAATGCTGAAAATAGTCATTTTTTGCCATATACGTTGAGTCAACGTATGGCAAAAAATGACTATTTTCAGCATTTATATGGCATATTTTTTCTGGCCTCTGTGCTTCAGTGGCTGCGGCCAAAAAAACTGGGCAAACAATGCCTACAAGGTCAACGACGTTGACCTTGTAGGCATTGTTTGCCCAGTTTTTTTGGCCGCAGCCACTGAAGCACAGAGGCCAGAAAAAATATGCCATATAAATGCTGAAAATATAAATTTTTTTGGTCGCAGCCACTGAAGCACAGTTGCCAGAAAAATTATGCCATATAAATGCTGAAAATATAAATTTTTTTGGTTGCAGCCACTGAAGCACAGAGGCCAGAAAAATTATGCCATATAAATGCAGAAAATATGCATTTTTTTGGTCGCAGCCACTGAAGCACAGTTGACAGAAAAATTATGCCATATAAATGCTGAAAATATAAATTTTTTTGGTTGCAGCCACTGAAGCACAGAGGCCAGAAAAATTATGCCATATAAATGCAGAAAATATGCATTTTTTTGGTCGCAGCCACTGAAGCACAGTTGACAGAAAAATTATGCCATATAAATGCTGAAAATATAAATTTTTTTGGTTGCAGCCACTGAAGCACAGAGGCCAGAAAAATTATGCCATATAAATGCAGAAAATATGCATTTTTTTGGTCGCAGCCACTGAAGCACAGCTGACAGAAAAATTATGCCATATAAATGCAGAAAATATAAATTTTTTTGGTTGCAGCCACTGAAGCACAGAGGCCAGAAAAATTATGCCATATAAATGCAGAAAATATGCATTTTTTTGGACGCAGCCACTGAAGCACAGTTGCCAGAAAAAATATGCCATATAAATGCTGAAAATAGTCATTTTTCGCCATACGTTGACCTTGTAGACATTGTTTGCCCAGTTTTTTTGGTTGCAGCCACTGAAGCACAGAGGCCAGAAAAAATTAAACCAGTAGGGTTTGCACCCTAGTTTGTAACGGTGGCGGAGGGAGGAGGACGCTAAAGGACAGCTGTGTGTGGAGTCATGAGGCTTGAAGAGTAGGACAGCTGCATAGAAGTCAGAACAAGTCTTCCGGCGTGCAGTAACCCTCCGAGATCCACCCCTCATTCATTTTAATAAAGGTCAGGTAATCGACACTTTTGTGACCTAGGCGAGTTCTCTTCTCAGTTACAATCCCTCCTGCTGCACTGAAGGTCCTTTCTGAGAGCACACTTGAGGCTGGGCAAGACAAGAGGTTCATGGCAAATTGTGACAGCTCTGGCCACAGATCAAGCCTGCGCACCCAGTAGTCCAGGGGTTCATCGCTCCTCAGAGTGTCGATATCTGCAGTTAATGCCAGGTAGTCCGCTACCTGCCGGTCGAGGCGTTCTTTGAGGGTGGATCCAGAAGGGTTGTGGCGCTGCCTTGGACAGAAAAACATTTGCATGTCTGACGTTACAGACCGGCCAAAGGGCTTTGTCCTTGCAGGTGTGCTCGTGGCAGGATTACTGGCACCTCTGCCCCTGGAATGTTGATGAGTTCCTGAAGTGACATCACCCTTAAAAGCATTGTACAACATGTTTTGCAGGCTGGTTTGTAAATGCCGCATCTTTTCGGACTTGTGGTATGTTGGTAACATTTCTGACACTTTATGCTTGTACCGAGGGTCTAGTAGCGTTGCGACCCAGTACAGGTCCTTCTCCTTAAGCCTCTTGATACGGGGGTCCTTCAACAGGCATGACAGCATGAAAGACCCCATTCTCACAAGGTTGGATGCAGAGCTATCCATCTCCGCTTCCTCATTATCAAGGACTGCATCATCCACGGTCTCCTCCCCCCAGCCACGTACAAGACCAGGGGTCCCCAAAAGGTCACCACTAGCCCCCTGGGAAGCCTGCTCCTGTTGGTCCTCCTCCTCCTCCTCCACAAAGCCACCTTCCTCCTCTGACTCCACTTCTGGCACCTCTCCCTGCGTTGCAGCAGGTGCCTGGGTTCGTTCTGGTGATTCCGACCATAAATCGTGCGCTTCCAGCTCCTCGTCACGCTGGTCTACAGCCTCATCTGTCACTCGTCGCACGGCACGCTCCAGGAAGAAAGCGAAGGGTATTAGGTCGCTGATGGTGCCTTCGGTGCGACTGACCATATTTGTCACCTCTTCAAAAGGTCGCATGAGCCTGCAGGCATCGCGCATAAGCACCCAGTAACGGGGGAAAAAAATCCCCAGCTCTGCAGATCCAGTCCTACCACCCAGTTCAAAAAGGTACTCGTTGACGGCCCTTTGTTGTTGCAGCAGACGTTCCAACATAAGGAGCGTTGAATTCCAGCGAGTCTGGCTGTCAGAAATCAAACGCCTGACTGGCATGTTGTAGCGCTGCTGAATGTCAGCAAGGCGTGCCATGGCTGTGTAGGAACGTCTGAAATGGGCCGACACCTTTCTGGACTGGGTGAGAACGTCCTGGAATCCTGGGTACTTGGAGACAAAACGTTGGACTATTAAATTTAACACATGTGCCATGCAGGGCACATGTGTTAAATTTCCCAGTCTCAACGCTGCCAACAGATTGCTTCCATTGTCACACACCACTTTTCCGATCTGCAGTTGGTGTGGGGTCAGCCACCGATCGGCCTGTGACTGCAGAGATGACAGGAGTACAGATCCGGTATGGTTTTTGCTTTCCAGGCACGTCATCCCCAAGACAGCGTGACAACGGCGTACCTGGCACGTCGAATAGCCTAGGGGGAGCTGGGGGTGCACAGGTGTGGAGGAGGAGAAGGAGGACCCAGCAGCAGAGTAAGAAGAAGAAGAGGAAGAAGACGAGGTAGAGAGCGATGGAGGAGTAGAGGGGGTGGCAGAACCGCGTGCAATCCGTGGCGGTGACACCAACTCCACTGTTGTTGTTGTTGTTGAGCTACCCATTCCCTGCTTCCCATTCCCAGCCATTACCAAGTTCACCCAGTGGGCAGTGTAGGTGACATACCTGCCCTGACCATGCTTGGAGGACCATGCGTCAGTAGTCATATGGACCTTTGGCCCAACACTAAGTGACAGAGATGCGGTAACTTGGCTCTGCACATGTTGGTACAGGTGTGGTATTCCCTTTTTAGAAAAAAAATTGCGGCTGGGTACCTTCCACTGCGGTGTCCCAATTGCTACAAATTTGCGGAAGGCCTCAGAGTCCACCAGCTGGTATGGTAAAAGCTGGCGGGCTAAGAGTGCAGACAAGCCAGCTGTCAGACGCCGGGCAAGGGGGTGACAGTCAGACATTGGCTTCTTACGCTCAAACATGGCCTTCACAGAAACTTGGCTGGTGGCAGATGACTGGGAATGGGAACAGGTGGTCAAGGTGGAAGGCGGAGTGGAGGGTGGTTCAGATGGGTCAAGGAGAGCAGAGGTAGAGCAGTAAGATGCTGGACCAGAAGGAGTGTGGCTTTTAGTTTGCCTGTTGCCTTTGAGGTGTTGCTCCCAAAGTGCTTTGTGCTTGCCGCTCATGTGCCTTCGCATAGAAGTTGTACCTATGTGGCTGTTGGGCTTACCAAGGCTCAGTTTCTGACTGCACTCATTGCAAATTACAATGCTTTTGTCAGAGGCACACACATTAAAAAAATCCCACACTGCTGACTTTTTGGAAGTCTGCGATCTGGCGGTAACAGTAGAAGTTGGCGGCATTGGCGGCAATGGCGGGTGCGTTGGCCGGCTGAACACAGGTGCCGATACATGTTGTTGCCCTACTGATCCCTGCGGGCTGTCCTCCCTGCTTCTTCTAAGTCTTATTCTCCTACTGCCTCTCTGACTCTCCGTCTCTCCATCTGAACTACCCTCCTCTTGCTCTCTTCTACTAGGCACCCACAAAACATCAATCTCCTCATCATCATTCTCCTCAGATGCATCAATTTCTTCTGACACATCACAGAAGGAAGCAGCAGCGGGGACCTCCTCCTCATCACTCATCATTATGTCCATCTCTGTCGTGTTCTCTGCCAGAATTAAATCTGGTGTAACGTCCTCATCTCCTTCATCTTCTTCTGCCAATAATGGTTGCGCATTACTCAGTTCAAGAAACTCATGGGAAAATAACTCCTCTGACTCCAGTGAAGAAGGGGCACCGGTGGTGGAGGAAGTGTTACGTGGGGTGGCCATAGCAGTGGAGGATGAGGAGGATGTTGTGGTAAAGTTAGAAACGGTAGAGGATGGGGTGTGCTGTGTAAGCCAGTCAACTACCTCTTCAGCATTTTGGGAGTTCAGGGTCATTGGCTTTTTAAAACTGGGCAATTTGCTAGGGCCACAGGATTGCATAGCAGCACGGCCCCTAGCACGGCCTCTGCGTGGCGGCCTGCCTTTGCCTGGCATTATTTTTAAAAAAACAACAACAACAAAAACTCAGTTGGTTTTTCTGGAAACGATAATACACACAGCTAGATGGCAGTTTGAAGAAAACAGTGTGCAAATAATGCCTACAAGGTCAACGTATACACAGCGGTGGATACGGATTACGTAAAATATAAGAATGCTGCTTGAAAAAAAGTAACTCAAGTGGTTTTTCTAGAGACGATAATATTATCAATATTTAGACAAAATGTGAACAAGCTCACACAGCTAGATGGCGGTTTGAAGAAAACACTGTGCAAATAATGCCTACAAGGTCAACATATACACAGCGGTGGATACGGATTACGTAAAATATAAGAATGCTGCTTGAAAAAAAGTAACTCAAGTGGTTTTTCTAGAGACGATAATATTATCAATATTTAGACAAAATGTGAACAAGCTCACACAGCTAGATGGCGGTTTGAAGAAAACACTGTGCAAATAATGCCCACAAGATCAACGTATACACTACTACAGCGGTGGATACGGATTACGTAAAATATATTATGGCTGCTTGAAAAAAGTCACTCCGGTGTTTTTTCTGGAGACGGTAATATTATGGATATTTAGACAGAATGTGAACAAGGTCACACAGCTAGATGGCAGTTGGTTGAATAACACACTGGGCAAAAAATGCCTACAGGGCAAATAATGCCTAAAAGGTCAACTTATACACTACTACAGCGATGGATACGGATTACGTAAAATATATTATGGCTGCTTGAAAAAAGTCACTCCGGTGTTTTTTCTGGAGACGGTAATATTATGGATATTTAGACAGAATGTGAACAAGGTCACACAGCTAGATGGCAGTTGGTTGAATAACACACTGGGCAAAAAATACCTACAGGGCAAATAATGCCTAAAAGGTCAACTTATACACTACTACAGCGATGGATACGGATTACGTAAAATTTATTATGGCTGCTTGAAAAAAGTCACTCCGGTGTTTTTTCTGGAGACGGTAATATTATGGATATTTAGACAGAATGTGAACAAGGTCACACAGCTAGATGGCAGTTGGTTGAATAACACACTGGGCAAAAAATGCCTACAGGGCAAATAATGCCTAAAAGGTCAACTTATACACTACTACAGTGGTAGTAAAATAAAAAAAAGTAAAATAAAAAAAAAATGAATATTAAAAAAAAAAATTACAGTTGGTGCTGCTGAACTACTAGGAGCAGCAGATTAGAACACCAGTCCCACTCCCCAACACTGCTAGACTAATAGCACTGGGCTCTTATAGTAGTAGTAGTAGTAGTAGTAGTAGTAAAACAACAAAAAAATAAATAAAAGCAGTCCTTACAAGGACTACTGTTATTGCAGCAGTCAGCAGATGAGATCAGAAGCAGGACAGCTGCCCACTGCAGCTACATACAGAGCACTGCAGTAGAAGGTAGATTACTAGCCAGCAAAGCTACCTAAGCTTAAATGTCCCTCAAACCCCTGCAGACTTCTGTCCCTCCAATAACAGAGCAGTATCAAAACGATTACTAGCCAGCAAACTTTCAACTGTCCCTGAAATCACTAACAGGCAGCAGCTCTCTCCCTACACTATCTCTTCAGCACACACAGGCAGAGTGAAAAAACGCTGCAGGGCTTCGGTTTTTATAGGGAAGGGGAGTGGTCCAGGGGAGAGCTTCCTGATTGGCTGCCATGTACCTGCTGGTCTGGGGTGAGAGGGCAAAAAAAAGCGCCAACAATGGCGAACCCAAAATGGCGAACGTCGCGCGACGTTCGCGAACTTCCGGCGAGCGCGAACACCCGATGTTCGCGCGAACAAGTTCACCGGCGAACAGTTCGCGCCATCTCTACCAGGTAATGCCCCTAAAGCGAGAGAGCACAAACTGTTCAAAATAGAGTATGGCTGTGCAAATAAAAAGGGTATACTTAAAGGGTTACGATTTAGATTAGTGCTACAGATCTTCTGAGTATGCAAATATGATGTTAATTATTGGATGAAAACTTCATTCTTAGATAGCAAAGTAGGTTGAGAGAGAACTGTGGCATCTAGTGCAATATCACAGCTTGAAAAGTTTAACTATTGTACTTAAAGGGGATGTAAAGGCAAAAAAATAAAATCCCATTTTTACTATCTTTAATAAAAAATGAAACCTATCTCCAATATACTTTAATTAAAAATATCTACCGTCTTAATAAGAAACCAGACTGTATGCAGTGAAATTCTCCCTTAATTTACTGCCGCTGATGATACTTCAGACAGTTACTAACTGCTCTGCAGGGAAATGATCATACTTCCAAACAACATGGGGGAGACAATGTCCATCAAGTTCAACCCCTCCAAATGAAAACCCAGCATCCATGCACACACCTCTCCCTACTATCAGATAAATTATATATGCCCATATCTATACTAACTGTGATCCTCTTTATGGGTAAAAAGGTCCCCTGCTATTTGTCTTTAATTTCCTCTAATGTACTTGTAAAGTGTGATCATGTCCCCTCACAAGCACCTTTTTTCCAGAGAAAACAACCCCAACCATTACAGTCTACCCTCATAATTAAAGTCTTCCATCCCTCTAACCAGTTTAGATGCACATCTCTGCACTCTCTCCAGCTCATTTATATCCCTCTTAAGGACGTGAGTCCAAAACTGCACTGCATACTCCAGATGAGGCCTTACCAGGGACCTATAAAATCTCTACCCAGAGGTATTCCACTCCCTCACCAGTGCCAGCAATGGTTATTTCTTAATTCTTTAATTCAGGCTTTACATACAAATATACTCCTCCACCCTTTTTAATCTAAAAAGGGTGTAACCATTTAAATTCACAGTCCAGTCACATGTTTCATCCCACCAGGTCTCAGTGATACCAATTATATCATAATTTTTAGAGCATGCAATTAATACTAGGTTTCCCATTTTACTTGACAAACAATGTGCATTTGCCAGCATACAGCGGAGGTTACTACTTTACTTTTGAAATTACTTAGTGGAGAATTATATGTTAAGTTAGTATTATTCTGTTTTCCTTGTAACAGAGGGACTTCCTTAGCTGGTAAACTTTGTGCCCCCCTCACTCCATCGCCCATTACTCCTCCCACTGCCCCGTTTACCCTAGCTTCCCCATAATTCTTTATCTCACCCACCCACCCTACTTCCCAGAACTCGAACAGCTTTGTTTGTTTCCCTGTAGAGCAGCCAGCGACTGTGTAGAGAATCATATCTGCAGCAGTCAGAGCAAGTAAATGAAGGGGAAATTGCAATGCATACAGTCAGGTTTCTTATAAGATCCCACAATGTGGGATGGCCCAGAGTCCTGAAGGGCCCCTACTGCTGCCGGTATCCGAGGGGACCTTTTCCTCCTGCCGCCATTGCCGCCAGCCCACCACCGCTGGTCCCCTGCTGCTGCTGCCACTTCTGGGTTACGCTGTGCCTGCGGCTGTTTTTATTATTTCTGTGTTTAATCTGCATTATGTTAAATGGATACTGTCATGGGAAAACATGTTTTTTTTCAAAATGCATCAGTTAATAGCGCTGCTCCGTCAGAATTCTGAACTGAAATCCATTTTTCAAAAGAGCAAACAGATGTTTTTATATTCAATTTTGAAATCTGACATGGGGCTAGACATATTGTCCATTTCCCAGCTGTCCACAGTCATGTGACTTGAACTCTGATTAACTTCAGTCATTCTTTACTGCTGTACTGCAGGTTGGAGTGATATCACCCCCTCCCTTTCCCCCACAGCAGCCTAACAACAGAACAATGGGAAGGTAACCAGATAGCTGCTCCCTAACACAAATTAAAATCTGCCTGATAGATCTAGGAACAATACTCAATAGTAAAAGCCAAGTCCCACTGAGACTGATTCAGTTACATTAAGTAAGAGAAATAACAGCCTGCCAGAAAGTAGTTCCATCCTAAAGTGCAGACACAAGTCACATGACTAGGGGCAGCTGGAAAACTCACAATATGTCTAGCCCCATGTCAGATTTCAAAATTTAATATAAAAAATCTGTTTGCTCTTTTAAAAAATGGATTTCAGTTCAGAATTCTAATGGAGCAGCACTATTAACTGATGCATTTTGAAAAAAAACATGTTGTCCCATGACAGTATCCCTTTGACATAATGCAGATTAAACACAGACATAATAAAAACAGCGTTTACCAGATGTGAGCTTGTAATTCAAGTTCCACCTCTGCCTAATGTACCTAATGTACAGATTTTTTAATTGAAGTATATTGGGGATAGGTTTCTTTTTCAGTGAGTAAAGTAAAAATGTTTTTTTATTTTTGCCTTTACATCCTCTTTAATGTTTTCAACTCCAGTTGCAGGGACAAAGATTTAAACAGATAAACTGAGATTCTATTGGAGGATTGTTTTAAGCTGCAGCCACTGGTTCTGGAGAGTTGGAGAAAGTTTGTATTAAACAATACAAAAACTATAGAATTCACATTAGATCACATGACAACAGAGGGCCCAGTGCAGTCTGCATATTCTGATTATAATTCAGTCCTGCTTCTATGGCAGATATTATTTGTGCCATTTTGAATTTTTTTAATTCATGATGATCCCCAAGCAGCAGCCAAGACCACACTGAGCATGTGCATAGTCTTGGTCTTGCAAAATTGTTTCAAAGGTTACAAGTTGGTGACCCCTGTGGCCAACTCTGAAAGCAAAAATCATTTGATTAATTAGGCTTCTGGTGCAGTAAGTTCATGTTTATGTTTAGTATACAAAATACAGCATTTCTAGTATTATTCTATTTTAGACTTTAATTTCCCTTTAACATTACCTGTTATTAACTGCTTTCTACAGTCTTTAGAATATTTGGACAACAGCACAGAAGAATCAATTGGAACATGTGTTCATCAGACAGGCTTAATCCCTGCTACAAGTATAGATACTGCTGCAGATGAAGAAGAGGATAAAGGAATAAAGGAAGAAGATGATGATGACTGGGGTATACATTTTTCCTACTGAGCAAGAACTTGATTTTTTGCAGATTTAGTAGCCCTACAGATTATGTTTTATATTTATCTATTTAATTTCTATTTCATATATCTATTTACCTTTTTCTTTGATTTCGATATAACTACCTTACTTGTTTTCTTTTGTGTTATAAAATTATACATTATCCCCTCACTGCCTTTGTACCTAACTAAGGCTGCTACTCTTTCTGTGCTCTTCTATGCCTTTTTTCTATTTTATTTTCCTAAGAGTTGTTTGCAGAGAGCTGATCTGAACTGCATGTGCAGCTTCTCTTGAGGACAGACACACCAATTTTTGTGTGAGCAGTAACTTGGTTGCTTTATAGAACTCAGCATAAACACTTACAGCATAACATGTCTGTAACGAACTTTTCATAGAGCGCATACACAGGAAGAGGAAGAAGAAAATCACACAGGGTTACAGTTTCTCAAAATTATCCTTGAGTAATGGTTTGGTTAATGCATCTGCCACCATAGTCTCTGTTGCAATCTCTGTACTGCAATTCAATGATGCCCATTTCCTCAAAAGGTGATATTTCACAAATCCTTAATTTCAAAGTTTGCCTTTAGTTACATAGTTACATAGTTACATAGTTAAATTGGGTTGAAAAAAGACAAAGTCCATCAAGTTCAACCCCTCCAAATGAAAACCCAGCATCCATACATACACCCCTCTCTACTTTTAACTAAATTCTATATACCCATACTAACTATAGAGCTTAGTATCACAATAGCCTTTGATATTATGTCTGTCCAAAAAATCATCCAAGCCATTCTTAAAGGCATTAACTGAATCAGCCAGCAGTGCATTCCACAACCTCACTGTCCTGACTGTGAAGAACCCCCTACGTTGCTTCAAATGAAAGTTCTTTTCTTCTAGTCTAAAGGGGTGGCCTCTGGTACGGTGATCCACTTTATGGGTAAAAAGGTCCCCTGCCATTTGTCTATAATGTCCTCTAATGTACTTGTAAAGTGTAATCATGTCCCCTCGCAAGCGCCTTTTTTCCAGAGAAAACAACCCCAACCTTGACAGTCTACCCTCATAATTTAAGTCTTCCGTCCCTCTAACCAATTTAGTTGCACGTCTCTGCACTCTCTCCGGCTCATTTATATCCCTCTTAAGGACTGGAGTCCAAAACTGCACTGCATACTCCAGATGAGGCCTTACCAGGGACCTATAAAGAGGCATAATTATGTTTTCATCCCTTGAGTTAATGCCCTTTTTTATGCAAGACAGAACTTTATTTGCTTTAGTAGCCACAGAATGACACTGCCCAGAATTAGACAACGTGTTATCTACAAAGACCGCTAGATCCTTCTCATTTAAGGAAACTCCCAACACACTGCCATTTAGTGTATAACTTGCATTTATATTATTTTTGCCAAAGTGCATAACCTTGCATTTATCAACATTGAACCTCATTTTCCAGTTTTCTGCCCAGTTTTCCAGTTTAGACAAATCACTCTGCAAAGTGGCAGCAGCCTGCATGGAACCTATAGTTCTGCACAATTTAGTATCATCTGCAAAAATAGAAACAGTACTTTCAATGCCCACCTCCAGGTCATTAATAAACAAGTTGAAAAGCAAGGGACCTAGTACAGAGCCCTGCGGTACTCCACTAACAACACTGGTCCAATTAGAAAATGTTCCATTTACCACCACTCTTTGTAGTCTATCTTTTAGCCAGTTCTCTATCCAGGTACAAATACTATGTTCCAGGCCAACATTCCTTAATTTAACCAGTAACCTTTTGTGTGGCACTGTATCAAATGCTTTAGCAAAATCTAAGTAAATCACATCCACTGCCATCTTTGAACAATATTATCACTGTCCCCTTCTTGCTCATAACAGACTAGCACATCATCCACATAGATCAATACATAGATATCCATCTGTTGGTTTCTTTCTTACTGTAAAGACATGGATCTGCCTTGCTTCTGGAAAATCCTCCATGTAAAACAACTTGATTTATTTTCTCATTCCAGGCTCTGGCAGCTTGTTTAATTCCATATAGGCCCTTCTGAAGCTTGCATACCAAATCTATGGTTTCTGGATTCACAAAACCAGGTGGTTGTTCCATGTATAGGTCTTCATTAATTCCACCATAAAGAAATGCAGTTTTCACATGTAGTTGTCTTACTTGCATACCTTTGCTGGTTCTCACAGTTGTATGTTTTACTACTGGAGCAAAAGTTTTATCATAGTCCTGACCAAATTTTTATGAGTACCCTTTGGCGACTAATCTAGCCTTGTAACGCTCAACTTATCCATTTGCATTGTATTTCGCTTTAAATATCCACTTACAACCTATTGCTTTGCGACCATGAAGTAACTGAGTCAAAGTCCATGTTTCATTTTTGTTCAGGGAATCAATTTCACAAGTATGTTATGTTTTTGTCCAGTGCTTGTCACACAGTTCACATAGCCTTGACCAATTCATTTCACAGTGATGCTGACCCCATTTGCAAGGAACACTTTATTATTGTATCACAGTCTATTTGATCAAAGAAATGCTTATCACTGTCATGTGACTCGTTGCTCAATATACCAGTTTGATGAGCAGCTATCTTGAGTAAGCTTGAAACATCCACTCCACTGTGTATCTATATACTATACTGTATATACTATACTATATTTTTTTCCAGAGATTCTCAGGATCAGATACCAGTGGTGCTGTGATCTGGGCCCATAACCTGTTATCAGAGAGCTGATCTGAACTGCATGTGCAGCTTCTCTGTAAGTGAGGACAGACACCAACTTGCCTTTGACAAAGCCTTCACAGGCGCAGAGCTATCACAAACTTTTTCCTGCTTCTGGAGGCAGCCGGGGAGGCGGGCAAATTAACAAGATGGGAGATGTGATGATTTGATTCTGGTTGGAAGCAAGTAGAAAGCATCAATTTGGAGGATGCAAACGTAATAATCACCGGTTACATTTATACACAAGCTGTCTGTGATTGCCTTAGAACTAGTATTAGGGATTAGGCCACAATTCACTTAAGTGCCTCTGAGAGGACAAAGTGGTAGCAACACAATTCCTTGGCATATTGGTCAGATCCCTTGACTTGTTGTTAATGGTGGTGTGATGATAAATTTACAGGTATTGGCTCCAACGTTTATTAATCAAGCCAAGATTACATTTCTTCCATCACATCCGTATATACCAAAACCAGATCAATAGATCATTCATTTTAATTGTTTTTAACCCATGAACTAGGTGCTCTATTTTTTTATTTGATAAATTAAATGTTATGTTTTAATCGCTCTATTGCACATGACTGCTACTGAACATGAGTTTTTTTAAGGAACTATTTAGATGAATTATACAAGGCACTTTATTCACTTTAAGCACTTTATATTTAACTAACCAATGAAATTACAAGCATTGATTAATATATCAATGAGGCACACACATGATGAATTCAAATGTATTAATTGTAACTTATACACATTGAATTTTTTGATGATCACTAATTAATTTCTGTATATACCAACACATATCCAACTTTCTCTAATTACATTTTTATCACGGTTTATGGATGGTGTGATGCACTATAACTCTACTGATAGCTCTCTTTCTGGATACATTTAATAATGGAGTTGTGTGCACATCCATTACCAGTTGATACTTTTTTCATAATTTGGCAGTGATGGTTTGCTAGGAGGTGCGGATAAACAGCTATTGATAGATAGGGTTAATAAAGAGATTCTCACTGGTTTACAGTGAAGGGCTCATCTGCAAATTCTTTCTTTGTTTCGGGATAATTTACAAATGTATTAAGAAACATATAATACACAAAAGCCATGAATATCTTGTAAATTATATCCTTATAAATGGTGACTAGCGATGTCATCAGTTATAAACAGTGAGTAGTGATGTAAGTTTTGTCACTTTTGACTACTAAAACTTGTGTATTATAATAAATAAGTAAGAAGAAGTAACCTCGGAGTTCCATGACCTGTAAAAAAGCAAATCATCCTTCGTCCTTGTGCTTTGATGTGGTCATGGAACTTTTCTGTGACTTGTAATACCTTATATTTTATAATAGGGAGTAATTTATTGACTATATATACACATATATTTTGATGAGAGAGAAAGAGAAAGAAGAGACAACCCTGTTGTCATGGCTACAGATGAATACTTATGACTTTATCTTTTTTTATTCATTCATTCATGGACAGTTATTCAACCTTTTATCTTTGATTTGTGTGCTATTCATGAAGAACAGAGCGTATATTTGATACCCAGCCCATTTTAAATTATGCCAATTAGGGTACTTTGTTTCTTTCTTATGCATTATAGCTTATTCCCAAACTCTTAAGCTAATACCAGACCAAGCTTATACACAGGCGAAGAAACAAGCCCTCTGCTCATATTTGCTCTTTTCTGTGTCTGAACCCAAAGCCACAATGTCAGGCTGGATGCAAACACATGGAGTGAGCTTTGAAATCAGCTCAGTGTGTCTGCCCCTGGGCCTGTGCTTATATTTAGGCTAAGAAACAGCCTGGCGTGGCATTAGCCTTACCTACTCAATCTCCATTACAGACAAATCTTATTCCTATCTTATTTCATTCTACATTATAGTTGGCTTAATCAGAAAAATATTTTGTTTTTTAGACTATGGGAAAAGTTTGTGTTACCTGTTTGTACCAGTTTATACATATGGCATGGGAATTGTGATATCTCCACTTATTTCACTCATGGAGGACCAGGTGTTACAGCTTGAGTATTTAATATATTCAATTTGCATACACAATACATTTTTCCCTTTGATATTCTGTGCATACCATGAGATAAACACAATTTAACTGGAGAATAATTAAACCGAAGGACAAACTCCTCTCTCTTTTCATATAATTGCTCAGTGTGTGCGCCATACTTTGCTTGTCCTATGCTCAGTGTGTATGCCATACTCTGCTTGCCCTATGCTCCCTGTTTGCGCCATACTCTGCTTGCCCTATGCTCCCTGTGTGAGCCATACTCTGCCTTCCTAATGCTCTCTATGTGTGCCATACTCTGCCTGTCCTATGCTCAGTGTGTGTGCCATACTCTGCTTGCCCTATGCTCCCTGTTTGCGCCATACTCTGCTTGCCCTATGCTCCCTGTGTGTGCCATACTCTGCTTGCCCTATCAGTGTCGTAACTAGATGTTGCTGGGCCCCACAGCAAATTAATTTTAGGGCCCCCAACATATCCAGTGTTTGTCCTGTTTTACCAATATATGTTCAAATTGCTCATCAATGAGAGCCTCATGGGCCCCCTGTACCTCCTGGGCCCCCCTGCAGCCGCAGGGTCTGCTTCCTCTGTAGTTACGCCCATGTGCCCTATGCTCCCTGTGTGTGCCATACTCTGCCTGCCCTACTCTGTACCCTTTGGGATGTGAGCCTGTAGTGTTTGTTCTAGGGGTTTGCTAGCATTTGGAAATTATTGTAAGAGACCCCCTAAAATGTTTAATCTTATGCTGAGGGGGGTGCTTTCTTATTCACAGGGGAGGAGGCGGCATATGGATTTAAGGGTATGTTTATGGTATATTTAAGGCTATGACTTACATTTTACACATATGAGTGATATACCTGCAGTGAGCACCAACCATTTGTTTTTTGGTGTTACTACCATTAAATTGAACATAGTCTTAAAAGTTCTTGTGATAGCATGGGTGTGGTTTAAATGGTGTGTTTTAAAAATGAGAGTGACCAACACTAGTTCTATTATCAGCCCTCCACCATTTTGTTCCTCCACATCACAGAAGTTGGGCTGCACTGCACTAAACAATTGGCTGTGTACAGTGAACTTGCCTAAATGCAGTAAAATTATTGTATCCCATGCAATGGGAATACTTTGACAAAACTGCCTTTATTTGAGTAACTATTCAGTAGGGATGGCGCGAACTGTTCGCCGGCGAACTTGTTCGCGCGAACATCGGGTGTTCGCGCTCGCCGGAAGTTCGCGAACGTCGCGCGACGTTCGCCATTTTGGGTTCGCCATTGTTGGCGCTTTTTTTTGCCCTCTCACCCCAGACCAGCAGGTACATGGCAGCCAATCAGGAAGCTCTCCCCTGGACCACTCCCCTTCCCTATAAAAACCGAAGCCCTGCAGCGTTTTTTCACTCTGCCTGTGTGTGCTGAAGAGATAGTGTAGGGAGAGAGCTGCTGCCTGTTAGTGATTTCAGGGACAGTTGAAAGTTTGCTGGCTAGTAATCGTTTTGATACTGCTCTGTTATTGGAGGGACAGAAGTCTGCAGGGGTTTGAGGGACATTTAAGCTTAGGTAGCTTTGCTGGCTAGTAATCTACCTTCTACTGCAGTGCTCTGTATGTAGCTGCAGTGGGCAGCTGTCCTGCTTCTGATCTCATCTGCTGACTGCTGCAATAACAGTAGTCCTTGTAAGGACTGCTTTTATTTATTTTTTTGTTGTTTTACTACTACTACTACTACTACTACTACTACTACTATAAGAGCCCAGTGCTATTAGTCTAGCAGTGTTGGGGAGTGGGACTGGTGTGCTAATCTGCTGCTCCTAGTAGTTCAGCAGCACCAACTTTAATTTTTTTTTTTTTTAATATTCATTTTTTTTTTATTTTACTTTTTTTTATTTTACTACCGCTGTAGTAGTGTATAAGTTGACCTTTTAGGCATTATTTGCCCTGTAGGCATTTTTTGCCCAGTGTGTTATTCAACCAACTGCCATCTAGCTGTGTGACCTTGTTCACATTCTGTCTAAATATCCATAATATTACCGTCTCCAGAAAAAACACCGGAGTGACTTTTTTCAAGCAGCCATAACATATTTTACGTAATCCGTATCCATCGCTGTAGTAGTGTATAAGTTGACCTTTTAGGCATTATTTGCCCTGTAGGCATTTTTTGCCCAGTGTGTTATTCAACCAACTGCCATCTAGCTGTGTGACCTTGTTCACATTCTGTCTAAATATCCATAATATTACCGTCTCCAGAAAAAACACCGGAGTGACTTTTTTCAAGCAGCCATAACATATTTTACGTAATCCGTATCCATCGCTGTAGTAGTGTATAAGTTGACCTTTTAGGCATTATTTGCCCTGTAGGCATTTTTTGCCCAGTGTGTTATTCAACCAACTGCCATCTAGCTGTGTGACCTTGTTCACATTCTGTCTAAATATCCATAATATTACCGTCTCCAGAAAAAACACCGGAGTGACTTTTTTCAAGCAGCCATAACATATTTTACTTAATCCGTATCCATCGCTGTAGTAGTGTATAAGTTGACCTTTTAGGCATTATTTGCCCTGTAGGCATTTTTTGCCCAGTGTGTTATTCAACCAACTGCCATCTAGCTGTGTGACCTTGTTCACATTCTGTCTAAATATCCATAATATTACCGTCTCCAGAAAAAACACCGGAGTGACTTTTTTCAAGCAGCCATAATAAATTTTACGAGATCCGTATCCACCGCTGTAGTAGTGTATACGTTGATCTTGTGGGCAGTATTTGCACAGTGTTTTCTTCAAACCGCCATCTAGCTGTGTGAGCTTGTTCACATTTTGTCTAAATATTGATAATATTATCGTCTCTAGAAAAACCACTTGAGTTACTTTTTTTCAAGCAGCATTCATATATTTTACGTAATCCGTATCCACCGCTGTGTATACGTTGACCTTGTAGGCATTATTTGCACAGTGTTTTCTTCAAACCGCCATCTAGCTGTGTGAGCTTGTTCACATTTTGTCTAAATATTGATAATATTATCGTCTCTAGAAAAACCACTTGAGTTACTTTTTTTCAAGCAGCATTCATATATTTTACGTAATCCGTATCCACCGCTGTGTATACGTTGACCTTGTAGGCATTATTTGCACAGTGTTTTCTTCAAACCGCCATCTAGCTGTGTGAGCTTGTTCACATTTTGTCTAAATATTGATAATATTATCGTCTCTAGAAAAACCACTTGAGTTACTTTTTTTCAAGCAGCATTCATATATTTTACGTAATCCGTATCCACCGCTGTGTATACGTTGACCTTGTAGGCATTATTTGCACACTGTTTTCTTCAAACCGCCATCTAGCTGTGTGAGCTTGTTCACATTTTGTCTAAATATTGATAATATTATCGTCTCTAGAAAAACCACTTGAGTTACTTTTTTTCAAGCAGCATTCATATATTTTACGTAATCCGTATCCACCGCTGTGTATACGTTGACCTTGTAGGCATTATTTGCACACTGTTTTCTTCAAACTGCCATCTAGCTGTGTGTATTATCGTTTCCAGAAAAACCAACTGAGTTTTTGTTGTTGTTGTTTTTTTAAAAATAATGCCAGGCAAAGGCAGGCCGCCACGCAGAGGCCGTGCTAGGGGCCGTGCTGCTATGCAATCCTGTGGCCCTAGCAAATTGCCCAGTTTTAAAAAGCCAATGACCCTGAACTCCCAAAATGCTGAAGAGGTAGTTGACTGGCTTACACAGCACACCCCATCCTCTACCGTTTCTAACTTTACCACAACATCCTCCTCATCCTCCACTGCTATGGCCACCCCACGTAACACTTCCTCCACCACCGGTGCCCCTTCTTCACTGGAGTCAGAGGAGTTATTTTCCCATGAGTTTCTTGAACTGAGTAATGCGCAACCATTATTGCCAGAAGAAGATGAAGGAGATGAGGACGTTACACCAGATTTAATTCTGGCAGAGAACACGACAGAGATGGACATAATGATGAGTGATGAGGAGGAGGTCCCCGCTGCTGCTTCCTTCTGTGATGTGTCAGAAGAAATTGATGCATCTGAGGAGAATGATGATGAGGAGATTGATGTTTTGTGGGTGCCCAGTAGAAGAGAGCAAGAGGAGGATAGTTCAGATGGAGAGACGGAGAGTCAGAGAGGCAGTAGGAGAATAAGACTTAGAAGAAGCAGGGAGGACAGCCCGCAGGGATCAGTAGGGCAACAACATGTATCGGCACCTGTGTTCAGCCGGCCAACGCACCCGCCATTGCCGCCAATGCCGCCAACTTCTACTGTTACCGCCAGATCGCAGACTTCCAAAAAGTCAGCAGTGTGGGATTTTTTTAATGTGTGTGCCTCTGACAAAAGCATTGTAATTTGCAATGAGTGCAGTCAGAAACTGAGCCTTGGTAAGCCCAACAGCCACATAGGTACAACTTCTATGCGAAGGCACATGAGCGGCAAGCACAAAGCACTTTGGGAGCAACACCTCAAAGGCAACAGGCAAACTAAAAGCCACACTCCTTCTGGTCCAGCATCTTACTGCTCTACCTCTGCTCTCCTTGACCCGTCTGAACCACCCTCCACTCCGCCTTCCACCTTGACCACCTGTTCCCATTCCCAGTCATCTGCCACCAGCCAAGTTTCTGTGAAGGCCATGTTTGAGCGTAAGAAGCCAATGTCTGACTGTCACCCCCTTGCCCGGCGTCTGACAGCTGGCTTGTCTGCACTCTTAGCCCGCCAGCTTTTACCATACCAGCTGGTGGACTCTGAGGCCTTCCGCAAATTTGTAGCAATTGGGACACCGCAGTGGAAGGTACCCAGCCGCAATTTTTTTTCTAAAAAGGGAATACCACACCTGTACCAACATGTGCAGAGCCAAGTTACCGCATCTCTGTCACTTAGTGTTGGGCCAAAGGTCCATATGACTACTGACGCATGGTCCTCCAAGCATGGTCAGGGCAGGTATGTCACCTACACTGCCCACTGGGTGAACTTGGTAATGGCTGGGAAGCAGGGAATGGGTAGCTCAACAACAACAACAGTGGAGTTGGTGTCACCGCCACGGATTGCACGCGGTTCTGCCACCACCTCTACTCCTCCATCGCTCTCTACCTCGTCTTCTTCCTCTTCTTCTTCTTACTCTGCTGCTGGGTCCTCCTTCTCCTCCTCCACACCTGTGCACCCCCAGCTCCCCCTAGGCTATTCGACGTGCCAGGTACGCCGTTGTCACGCTGTCTTGGGGATGACGTGCCTGGAAAGCAAAAACCATACCGGATCTGTACTCCTGTCATCTCTGCAGTCACAGGCCGATCGGTGGCTGACCCCACACCAACTGCAGATCGGAAAAGTGGTGTGTGACAATGGAAGCAATCTGTTGGCAGCGTTGAGACTGGGCAATTTAACACATGTGCCCTGCATGGCACATGTGTTAAATTTAATAGTCCAACGTTTTGTCTCCAA
This sequence comes from Xenopus petersii, assembly GCA_038501925.1. NCBI lineage: Eukaryota > Metazoa > Chordata > Amphibia > Anura > Pipidae > Xenopus > Xenopus petersii. The sequence continues at coordinate 90,369,150 of CM076673.1, read as the reverse complement.
GTACCCAGGATTCCAGGAAGTTCTCACCCAGTCCAGAAAGGTGTCGGCCCATTTCAGACGTTCCTACACAGCCATGGCACGCCTTGCTGACATTCAGCAGCGCTACAACATGCCAGTCAGGCGTTTGATTTCTGACAGCCAGACTCGCTGGAATTCAACGCTCCTTATGTTGGAACGTCTGCTGCAACAACAAAGGGCCGTCAACGAGTACCTTTTTGAACTGGGTGGTAGGACTGGATCTGCAGAGCTGGGGATTTTTTCCCCCCGTTACTGGGTGCTTATGCGCGATGCCTGCAGGCTCATGCGACCTTTTGAAGAGGTGACAAATATGGTCAGTCGCACCGAAGGCACCATCAGCGACCTAATACCCTTCGCTTTCTTCCTGGAGCGTGCCGTGCGACGAGTGACAGATGAGGCTGTAGACCAGCGTGACGAGGAGCTGGAAGCGCACGATTTATGGTCGGAATCACCAGAACGAACCCAGGCACCTGCTGCAACGCAGGGAGAGGTGCCAGAAGTGGAGTCAGAGGAGGAAGGTGGCTTTGTGGAGGAGGAGGAGGAGGACCAACAGGAGCAGGCTTCCCAGGGGGCTAGTGGTGACCTTTTGGGGACCCCTGGTCTTGTACGTGGCTGGGGGGAGGAGACCGTGGATGATGCAGTCCTTGATAATGAGGAAGCGGAGATGGATAGCTCTGCATCCAACCTTGTGAGAATGGGGTCTTTCATGCTGTCATGCCTGTTGAAGGACCCCCGTATCAAGAGGCTTAAGGAGAAGGACCTGTACTGGGTCGCAACGCTACTAGACCCTCGGTACAAGCATAAAGTGTCAGAAATGTTACCAACATACCACAAGTCCGAAAAGATGCGGCATTTACAAACCAGCCTGCAAAACATGTTGTACAATGCTTTTAAGGGTGATGTCACTTCAGGAACTCATCAACATTCCAGGGGCAGAGGTGCCAGTAATCCTGCCACGAGCACACCTGCAAGGACAAAGCCCTTTGGCCGGTCTGTAACGTCAGACATGCAAATGTTTTTCTGTCCAAGGCAGCGCCACAACCCTTCTGGATCCACCCTCAAAGAACGCCTCGACCGGCAGGTAGCGGACTACCTGGCATTAACTGCAGATATCGACACTCTGAGGAGCGATGAACCCCTGGACTACTGGGTGCGCAGGCTTGATCTGTGGCCAGAGCTGTCACAATTTGCCATGAACCTCTTGTCTTGCCCAGCCTCAAGTGTGCTCTCAGAAAGGACCTTCAGTGCAGCAGGAGGGATTGTAACTGAGAAGAGAACTCGCCTAGGTCACAAAAGTGTCGATTACCTGACCTTTATTAAAATGAATGAGGGGTGGATCTCGGAGGGTTACTGCACGCCGGAAGACTTGTTCTGACTTCTATGCAGCTGTCCTTCTCTTCAAGCCTCATGACTCCACACACAGCTGTCCTTTAGCGTCCTCCTCCCTCCGCCACTGTTACAAACTAGGGTGCAAACCCTACTGGTTTAATTTTTTCTGGCCTCTGTGCTTCAGTGGCTGCAACCAAAAAAACTGGGCAAACAATGTCTACAAGGTCAACGTATGGCGAAAAATGACTATTTTCAGCATTTATATGGCATATTTTTTCTGGCAACTGTGCTTCAGTGGCTGCGTCCAAAAAAATGCATATTTTCTGCATTTATATGGCATAATTTTTCTGGCCTCTGTGCTTCAGTGGCTGCAACCAAAAAAATGCATATTTTCTGCATTTATATGGCATAATTTTTCTGGCCTCTGTGCTTCAGTGGCTGCAACCAAAAAAATTTATATTTTCAGCATTTATATGGCATAATTTTTCTGTCAACTGTGCTTCAGTGGCTGCGACCAAAAAAATGCATATTTTCTGCATTTATATGGCATAATTTTTCTGGCCTCTGTGCTTCAGTGGCTGCAACCAAAAAAATTTATATTTTCAGCATTTATATGGCATAATTTTTCTGTCAACTGTGCTTCAGTGGCTGCGACCAAAAAAATGCATATTTTCTGCATTTATATGGCATAATTTTTCTGGCCTCTGTGCTTCAGTGGCTGCAACCAAAAAAATTTATATTTTCAGCATTTATATGGCATAATTTTTCTGGCAACTGTGCTTCAGTGGCTGCGACCAAAAAAATGACTATTTTCAGCATTTATATGGCATATTTTTTCTGGCCTCTGTGCTTCAGTGGCTGCGGCCAAAAAAACTGGGCAAACAATGCCTACAAGGTCAACGACGTTGACCTTGTAGGCATTGTTTGCCCAGTTTTTTTGGCCGCAGCCACTGAAGCACAGAGGCCAGAAAAAATATGCCATATAAATGTTGAAAATAGTCATTTTTTGCCATACGTTGACTCAACGTATATGGCAAAAAATGACTATTTTCAGCATTTATATGGCATATTTTTTCTGGCAACTGTGCTTCAGTGGCTGCGACCAAAAAAACTGGGCAAACAATGCCTACAAGGTCAACGTATGGCAAAAAATGACTATTTTCAGCATTTATATGGCATATTTTTTCTGGCAACTGTGCTTCAGTGGCTGCGTCCAAAAAAACTGGGCAAACAATGTCTACAAGGTCAACGTATGGCGAAAAATTACTATTTTCAGCATTTATATGGCATATTTTTTCTGGCAACTGTGCTTCAGTGGCTGCGTCCAAAAAAACTGGGCAAACAATGTCTACAAGGTCAACGTATGGCGAAAAATTACTATTTTCAGCATTTATATGGCATATTTTTTCTGGCAACTGTGCTTCAGTGGCTGCGTCCAAAAAAACTGGGCAAACAATGCCTACAAGGTCAACGTATGGCAGTTGTTTAAAGAGAACAGTAGATTACTAGCCAGCAAAGCTACCTAAGCTAAAATGTCCCTCAAATCCCTGCAGACTTCTGTCCCTCCAATACAGAGCAGTATCAAGCAGATTACTAGCCAGCAAACTTACTATCATCTGTCCCTGAAATCACTAACAGCTCTCCCCCTACACTATCTCTTCCAAGCACACACAGGCAGATTTTTCAGATACATTTTTGCCCTTGATCCCCCTCTGACATGCCACTGTCCAGGTCGTTGCACCCTTTAAACAACTTTAAAATCATTTTTCTGGCCAGAAATGTCTTTTTTAGATGTTAAAGTTCGCCTTCCCATTGAAGTCTATGGGGTTCGCGAACCGTTCGCGAACCGCTCGCATTTTTGCGCAAGTTCGCGAATATGTTCGCGAACTGTTTTTTCCGACGTTCGCTACATCCCTACTATTCAGCTGCACTAGTGCAGCTACTGCTGAATACATAGAGAACTGATCGTGTATTAGTCTGCAGAGAGAGGTACAATTTATATCTTTATTTTTGCCATTCCTAGCTGTTTTTCTACAAATATATTTTTGGTACTTTAGCAGTAACTAAACTTCTTGGCGATGGAAAAGCTAGAAAGTACCTTTGTTAAATAGAAAACTGGATATAGTATAGTACAATATGGGAGGAAAGTGTGGTGTTATTAATAGTAATAACTGTAATAAGGACCGGCACATCTTTGTACCTAAAATGGCTATTCATAAATCTGTATAATCATATATTTTTCTTAGTTTTTGCAATAAAGGATCTATTGTTTTTGGCCTTAAGGGGGTGTCTCACATTTCAACATTTCTGTTGGTTTTTGTTGTCTTTCCGAAGCAGCTTGGGAAGGGGGTGTCTCAGACTGAACTGTTTTAACTTTATACATTTAGTTGCTACCCTTCTTATTTTTGGCCTTGCCAAGCTGAATCCCTTAGTTTCATTATAGGCAGCTGTTTGAAACAATACTTGCTAATATTCCACAGATGTTGCTGAGCAATGTATCATCTAATGTAGCAATTTGTTACTGTTCAGAATCTGCACCTGGATTACTGAGCTGCCAGTCTGAAACACCAGAGACAGGAACATTAAAGTTTGGGAAAAAAAAGTAAAAGATGGAAAACAATTGAAAAACATCCTTATTATTGTGAACAATCTGAAAAAAATCAACCAAAAAAATGGTATGAAAGTGTTTTGTGTTTGAAAGGTGAACAACTCCTTTAAATACTTTTCCCAACTGATCAAATTGACCAGATTGTGTATTGAAATTAGGGATGCACCGAATCCACTTTTTTGGATTCGGCCGAACCCCCGAATCCTTTGCAAAAGATTCGGCCGAATACCGAACCGAATCCGAACCCTAATTTGCATATGCAAATTAGGGATGGGAAGGGGAAAACATTTTTTACTTCCTTGTTTTGTGACAAAAAGTCACGTGATTTCCCTCCCCGCCCCTAATTTACATATGCAAATTAGGATTCGGATTCGGTTCGGCCGGGCAGAAGGATTCGGCCGAATCCGAATCCTGCTGAAAAAGGCCGAATCCTGGCCGAATCCCGAACCGAATCCTGGATTCGGTGCATCCCTAATTGAAATGCCTTTTTTTACCATCAGGTGAAATGGGCAAACCTGCCTGTGTATATCCTGCAGATGAGATTCCATGTTGATAAATGTCAGTGCCATTTAAAACTATGCAGACTACTTAAGGTGAATCTTTGATGAAGAAGGTTCTAGGTGTATTTATTGATAAGCTTGCTTCTAAGAGGTAATGTGATTCTCCATTCCCCTTTATCATTTTGCATAAACCCCATCTAGACTATGCAGTACAATTTGGGTTTTCAGTATGCAAAAAATTAATTATACACACAGAACAAACAGAGACGACTAAGGGATGAATACGTTACTAAGGCTTTTGGATGATCTCCACTATCAGCTGGCATTATCTATATTGTAAAGGAACTTGAGGGGGATATATACACAGAAGGGGACCATACAATAAGAGCTCTGTTGCTTTTTTTTTTTGAACGGGATTCGGCCTTTTTCAGCAGGATTCGGATTCGGCCGAATCCTTCCTCCCGGCGAACCGAATCCGAATACTAATTTGCATATGCAAATTAGGGGTGAGGAGGGAAATCTCGTGACTTTTTGTCAGAAAACAAGGAAGTAAAAAATGTTTTCCCCTTCCCACCTCTAATTTGCATATGCAAATTAGGGTTTGGTTCGGTATTCGGCCGAATCTTTAGCAAAGGATTCGGGGGTTTGGCCGAATCCAAAATAGTGGATTCAGTGCATCCCTAGTTGCTTTATGCACCAGTACATATTTCCATAGGACACAAGGGCAGCCCTTGAGTTAGAAGACTGGGTGCTTCATTGTAAAGCATGGAAAATGTATTCTTCAGTGAAAAATAATTGTAATTCTCTTCCTGAAGCACATTCCACTAACAAACATTTTGCTTAATACTACAAGACTAAACCTTGATCCAAAAATTAAATTTATGATAAATTCTTGTTTGCTTTGCCCCATAAACTCTTTGGAGTATGAATTAACAATTTTCCCTGCTAAATGTTGCAAATGGCAGTGGCATTAACATGTAGCTTATAGCCTATGGGTTTGCAATACACGTTGTCTTATGCTCCTGTATTAGAACAAATATACATTAAGGGGCAGATTTATCAAGGGTCAAATTGAAAAATCTAATTTTTAAATTCGAATTTCGAGTTAATTTTAGTGTACTTCAACTAGGGAATAGTCCAAATTTGCTTAAAAATTGAATTTTGAATTTGAATATTTATCATGTACTGTAATTAGACTTAGAATAGTCTGTCAAAATTTTTTTTAGGAGGCACAGTCCTTCGAGAAGTGTAAGGGGGGCCCCATATCCATAAACCTGTGGAAGAAGCCCAAGGTGTGGCTCATTACTAGTGCAGACTCTGCGAACTGGAGGTGATCTGGCGGCGATACTCATGGACATCTGGTCTGTATAAACTTTATTTTGCATGCATCATGCTGCACTAACACTGAGAGCAATAGTGGCAAAGTAACCATATTACGGAGAGGGTGGGTGGCATTGACCTCCCATACTACTGCGATGATCGCTGCAATATTATATGGGACTGACCACGCTGCCCATGCAGATTCAATCTGACCAGTTCCCAGCAGCCACATATCAACGCTTATAGTATAGGTATAAGCGTCAAACACAACATTGTAAAGCCGAATACCAGCACCACTGGGATGCATAGGGACGGCAAGTAGCCTTACACGCTTACTAACTATTGCTTTACTAACTTTGAGGAATATTCTGAAAACCTACCCGATAACTTGGGCTTGTGATTATGTTGTTGATTACTAACATTGGACACACTGGATCCACACAGGCTCATTGATCCTCGCCATGAACATTGAAATGTGCACATAAGGATTATAAACATCATATCACATTTTGCTCACTGAGCTTACATGATAACATGCTCAGCACACTCATATATACTATTTGACTTTTTATTACATTTTTTTTTCCAACAACTAAGTGGCAAGGTTTAATATCTTTGGGTGTACTGCTTGTTTTTAACAAGGTTTTAATTTATATCATTATGGCATGGTTGGGAATAAATATTGCCTTTTTAACATTGTAGTTGGCATTGTTTGTTACAAATTGACCAGGAGGAGTTGTTTTGGGGGTTAAGCCCCAGTTCCGGCATAGTTACTATTTACATATTTGATTGAGGACACCCCAATCCCTCTAAACTCTTGGCTATTTCCACTAATTACCTCACTCTGCTTATTCTTAGATATGTCTTGAATTTTTAAATTTGACTTAGACTATTCGCCATCTAAAACCTGCCAAATTGCTGTTTTAGCCAATGGGGGACATCCTAGAACTCTGGAGTCTTTTGGTGGACTTTGGTGAACTTCAAAAAATCGCGTTTAGGAGCCGAAATGTTGAATAAATCACAAGACCTATGAGTGCAGACTTTTCTTTGTATATATATATATATATATATATATATATATATATATATAGTTATGTATCCAGCAATGCACCTACGCCAGTATTATTTGACTTTTCTTAAAACCTCTACTAAAGAAACCTTCACTTTACTACCATGTTAGATTACATAATTCTAATTTTGTTAAATTTATGCTACAATTTTAAATGTTCAGGTATCACTTTAATTGCTATTGATGAAGCACATTGCATTTTAGAAGTGCCTACAGACGTTTGGGTTAACTGAAGAGAATGCTACCCACAGTAAGCATTGATTTGCCCTGATTACATATTTACAAGAATATACGTTTATTTAAATCCAGTTGTGTCACTATTGCAATCCATTCTGTGTTTATTTACGTGCCTATTGTGGCCTTGACAGCAACAGCAAATCCCTCAATTCGTGAATACATTACAAAATCTCTCAATCTCTATAATCCTCAAATCACATGCACTAGTTTTGACTGTCCAAACCTCTACTAAGATGTTGCAAGAAAACCCACAAATATTTCTATTTACCTACAACAATTTATTGTTAAAAAACAAGGGTGAGACCACAGAAAGAAACATACATATCAAACAAAATGAATTGTTGGTTCTCCAGTGCCCAGGCATATGGAGGTTGTGATTTCTAAATGAATAAAGTACAGTATGTGGTTCATTAGAAATAATCTTCTAGCCCTCTGGCAGCCACAAGCAGGGACTGTACAGGTATTGGATTTGTTATCCAGAAAGCTCTGAATTAAAGGAGACGGAAAGCTCCAAGACTGTTTATTGCCAACAATAGTGCCAGCTAGAACTCTATATTTATTCTGCAGAATGCTTTACGATAGCTGAGTAAACAGCTCTACTTTCTCTGTTTGTTTAGGATAGAAGCTGCTATAAAAGCTTGGTGTGACATCACTTCCTGCCTGAGTCTCTCCCTGCTCACTCATACAGTAGCTCTGGGCTCAGATTACAGCAGGGATGGGAGGAGGAGATGAACAAACTGAGCATGCTCAAGCCCTGCCCTGGAGGTTTATGCTGAAAACAGGAAGTCTGATACAGAAGCCCATGTGTACACAATAAAAGGGAAGAAATGCGGTGTTTCTTTTGACAGAGGACTCAGAGTAGCATTACTTTGAGGGTTTACTGGTGTATTAATATAGACCTTTCTGATAAAGCTTACTTAGTTTTAGCCTTTCCTTCTCCTTTAAACAAAGGCCATCTCCCTAAGACTTGTTTTTAATCAAATAATTCAGATTTTCTAAAATGATTTACCTTTTTCTTTGAAAAAATAAAACAGTATGCTAAAATTAATAATTTTTGTATGCTAAACAATCCACTTGGATTTAATTAATATTTCATTTTTTTTAGTAGACTTAAGGTATGGAGGTCCAAATTACAGACCCTTAGTTGGAAAATCCCAGGTCTCGAGCATTCTGGATAACAAATCCCATACCTGTATTGCCGTTTCTATGTCTCTTTGTTTGTGATAAATTTATAGATTTGAATGCTGGTTCATATATTCCAATTTGGCAATAATATTGGGTGGACAAGATATAGAATAATTATGGCTTTACAGAACAGATAAAATTAGGTAGGCTCCAAGCATAATTGGACTTCTGGGCACTACACACAAGATTTTATTATTTAGGTTGTATGCATAAGTAATAATGAGCCACACCAGCATAAAATTTTGAGGCATGGGCCAACAAATTTTGCAAATTAAAGAAAGCTAAATTATAGAACAAATAAATAATTACTGTATTGAAAAGTTGCATTTACTCAAAGTATATTGATTAGACTACCTCTAACTTTTCTAAAGAGCTTACAATCTAAAAAAAAGGAGTTGAATCCTTTATTTGCTCGAGTGGCTTCCTTTAGAGACGGTCACATTTCACACTGTAATCGAAAAAACACAGGTGTCACAGGTGGGTAAAGCTGTTGAGTCCAAACAAAAAGTTAATGCTGATAATTTCTCTGAGGACCCTCCCTAGGTAGCAGATCATTTTACCCAACATGTCATTAGGAATAAATTGAGTCTGTGCTCTGTCTGCAGTTCATAGTATGGTAATTGGCCTAATTTGTCTGCCTTACTTCACTGCTGAGATTATTGCTTGCGTTATTTATGGTAATGATTAAATGAGCATGTTAGATTAAAGTGCATTTTATTGTTTTATACCTATTTAGCTTTACACAAATCTATATATTTTAGATACCTGCATGAAGTTTCTTGCCGCTTGACATGTCAAACAGTTTTTTTCCCTTTTATCCCATTGTTATAATTGCATTATGGCTACACGGATGTATGTTCCCTGGTGAGCTATTTGTTAGGATGCTGCCACTTGACCATTTAATGAGTTTAACAGAGAGACAAAGGAAATAATAGTACAGGTCTGAAATTAAAAATTACATTTAATTTCTGTTTTTGCCTGTTGACGTTTATAAATACGTGAAATGGAGATGGGAAAACAGCAATTGGAAGTAAAACATTTCAGTTGAAACATACATTTTACAATTACGATAAAATTGAAAAAAGAGCAAAGTAATTTTCATATTATTATGAATAAGGCCCTCGGTGTGTTGCTAGCATTAGGAATCAGTCAATTTAGAGTTCTGATATGTTGGCAAGTCCAGTTATCCAAAAATGTAATCCATAAAGGCTGGAGTGAACGATGTCTAACTTAATAGCCAGAACTCAACTTCCTTCTTTGCATCTCTCTAACTCTTGGTTAGTCAGCAGCTTGAAGGGGGGACATCTGGGACATAACTTTTCAATAAATTTGCTTTTGATTCTTAAATGCAGGTCAGATTCAGGAGTGAACTAACTGAATATTTATGTCTCATATGTTCCCCATCAAGTCAATGATTTTTTCACTGACTGGTATCGCGTTGGAGAACTGCAAAGGAGGAAGCTGGGTTCTGGCTGTTATGTTAGTCACCCATTTACTCCAGTCTTTATAGATTACAGTTTGGCTAACTAACTATAATAGAAACATTTTTTTATTTTCGTAGCCCAGCTATTTGTCCAGTTTTATGTTTACACTGAATGGTGCCTTTAAAGGAGAACTAAAGCCTGAAAAGTAATTTTACTAGAAATGCTATATTTTAAATAATCAGCAATGCTAGCCCAGACACTCAGAAATCCAATAATTACAATGCCTTCTAGATATTACTGGGCCCCACAGCAAATTAATTTTAGGGACCCCAACATATTCAGAGGTAGTCCTTTTTTACCAATACATGTTGAAATTGCTAATTAATTAGGGCCTCGTGGGGCCCCTGTACCTCCTGGACCCCCCTGCAACCACAGGATCTGCTTCCTCTGTAGTTATGCCCCTGGGAGAACCCCAGTCTTCTGATTTTGTTAGTCCATCTTATGAGGGTCTATAACTGAGTATGCTTAATATATATAAGCGTAACAAATGTATTATGATCCGTAAGTAAGACTATATGATTACATTAAATGACAATACAAATGCTGTTACTGTAGTGTATTTTATAGCAAACAGCTGGTGATCTTACCACTTACAAAACCATTGGCATATTTTAGTGTTAACCAGAAGCTTTCAACAATTCAGGTACATAATCTATTATCCAGAAACCCATTTAACAAGCTATTCCTAATTTTTTACGACTATGCTATTCAACGTATTTTGTAAAGTTTGGGAATACCTTACCTGGATAACTGTCAGAAAGCTCAAAAATACAGGAAGCCCATCTCCCAGAGTCCATTTTAAGCAAATAATCCTATTTTTGTATATTATATTCTTTTTTTCTTCTGCAATATTATTACAGTAGCTTCCACTTGATTCTGACTAAGTTGCATGAACCCATACTGGTGGCAAACAACCTTTTTGGTTTTATTTAACAAGAGGTTATAGCTGTGAGAAATGGTGCTTCACAAGACCCCTTTTACAGAAAAATCCATTCAAAGATTGCGGGAAACTGGAGTACCCAGACGACACCCACACATATACTAGGAGAACATAAACTCCTTGCAGATAATGCCCAAGTAATTACATTTCAGGGCCCTCAGTGCTGCAGGGCAGCAGTGCTAAACACTTCAGGTACAGTGATCTGGCACAACATCTGCTGTGTTTGATAAATAATTGCATTTTAAGAATAGCCACAACACTCCACGGAAACTGCCCTGACTCGACTAACTAATGACCTTCTAACCGCTAAAGCCAACAATCATTTCTCACTAGTAATACTGCTTGATCTCTCAGCCGCATTTGACACTGTAGATCACCCTCTCCTCCTCCAGTCCCTCCAGTCACTTGGCCTTCGTGACACATGCATAGGCATGTGTCACGAAGGCCCTATGCATAGGCATACAGTCTAAAGGGAAATGTGGTACTGTATGTGGTGTTGCGTTTGGTAGTTAAGCAGAGTGAGGATAGGCTTCTCGAAAGAAGTGCGTTTTCAGAGATTTTTTGAAAGCAGAAAGGTTGGGAGAAAGTCGGACAGACCGTGGGAGAGCGTTCCAGAGGAGGGGTGCAGCCCTTGCAAAGTCTTGAATGCGAGCATGTGAGGAGGTAATGAGAGAAGAGTTGAGTAGCAGGTCAGTAGAGGAGCGTGGTAAGCGAGTGGGTGAGTATATAGAGATGAGTTCAGAGATGTAGGGTGGAGCAGAGCTGTGAAGTGCTTTGAAAGTCAGTGTCATAAATTTGAATTTGATTCTGAAAGGTAACGGAAGCCAGTGCAGGGATTGACAGAATGGCGAGGCAGAGGAGGAGCGGTTGCTGAGGTGTATGAGCCTCGCAGCAGTGTTCATTATGGACTGGAGAGGTGACAGTCTCTGGAGGGGGAGGCCAATTAAAAGAGAGTTACCGTAGTCTAGACGCGATGTGATGAGAGAGTGAATAAGAATTTTGGCAGCGTCTTGGGTGATAAATGATCGTATTTTGGATATGTTCCTTAGGTGGAAGTGACATGATTTAATAAGTGACTGGATATGAGGAGTGAATGACAGGGCAGAATCTAGGATAACCCCAAGGCACCGGGCCTGGGGAGAGGGGGTGATAGTGGAATTGTTAACTATGATGGATACTTTGGGGATCCTACTGGTGTTAGTTGGAGGAAAGAGAACCATTTCAGTTTTAGAGAGGTTTAATTTAAGGTAGCGTTGCGACATCCAGGTAGAGATAGCGGACAGGCAGGAGGAGACGCGAGTTAGGAGTTCTGGGTTGAGATCAGGAGATGAGAGATAGATCTGAGTATCGTCAGCATAGAGGTGGTAGTGGAAACCATACAAATTTATTAATTTGCCAAGGGAGGAAGTGTAGAAGGAGAATAGTAATGGTCCCAGGACAGAGCCTTGAGGAACTCCAACAGAAAGAGGTAGGGGATAAGATGATACTCCATTGTAGGAGACACTGAAGGAACGATTGGTGATGTAAGAAGAGAACCAGGACAGGGCTGTGTCACGAAGGCCAAGTGACTGGAGGGACTGGAGGAGGAGAGGGTGATCTACAGTGTCAAATGCGGCTGAGAGATCAAGCAGTATTAGTAGTGAGAAATGATTGTTGGCTTTAGCGGTTAGAAGGTCATTAGTTAGTCGAGTCAGGGCAGTTTCCGTGGAGTGTTGTGGCTTAAAACCAGATTGTAGGGGGTCCAGCAGGTTATTGTCAGAGAGGAATGAGGTAAGTCGGTTGTAGACTAGGCGCTCAAGTAGTTTAGAGATGGAAGTTAGCAGAGAGATAGGTCGGAGGTTGTCAAGATTGGAGGGATCAAGAGAGGGTTTTTTCAGAATGGGGGTGACAAGAGCATGTTTTAGTTGAGAAGGAAACAGTCCAGTTGAGAGCGAAAGATTAAATAGGTGAGTTAAAGGAAAACTATACCCCCAAAATGAATACTTAAGCAACAGATAGTTTATATCAAATTGAATGACATATTAAAGAATCTTACCAAACTGGAATATATATTTACATAAATATTTCCCTTTTACATCTCTTGCCTTGAACCACCATTTCGTGACTCTATCTGTGCTGCCTGAGAGATCACCTGACCAGAAATACTACAACACTAACTGTAACAGGAAGAAGTGTGGAAGCAAAAGGCAGAACTCTGTCTGTTAATTGGCTCATGTGACCTAACATGTGGTTTGTATGTGTGCACAGTGAATCTTACGATCTCAGGGGGCGGCCCTTATTTTTTAAAATGGCAATTTTCTATTTATGATTACCCAATGGCACATACTACTAAAAAGTATATTATTATGATAATGGTTCATTTACATGAAACAGGGTTTTACACATGAGCTGTTTTACTCAGTATCTTTTAATACAGACCTACATTGTTTGGGGGGTATAGTTTTCCTTTAAGGCTTTGATTAGACAAGGATTGGTATTGCAGAGAAGTTTTGAGGGAATTGGATCAAGTGGGCAGGTTAGGTAAGGGGAGAAGAGGCCAGAAGCTTTGAGACTTCCTCATCAGTGACAGGAGTGAAGGAGCACAGGAGAGACTGGGGAGTGTGGAGGGAGGGTGGTGGAAGTCTAGGGGGGTTGAGTAGTGTAATGTCCCTTCTGATAGTGTCAATTTTGTTTTTGAAGTGCTCAGCAATATCTTGAGCAGAGACAGATGTGCATGGAGGGGGTGGAGAAGGGGAAAGGAGAGTGTTAAAGGTGGAGAAAAGTTGTGCTGGTTTTTTAGAAAGGGAGTTAATGAGTGAAGTAAAGTATGTTTGTTTGGCTTGGAAGAGGCTGGTGTTAAAGGAGCGCAGGGCAGATTTGTAGCTCCAAAAGTCTGATTCTGAACGGGATTTGCGCCAGCGACGCTCGAGTGCACGTGAGTGTCTTTGGAGCGCTTTTGTATGAGCAGTATGCCAAGGTTGAAGTGGTTTGGGTCTAGAACGTTTAGTTTTTATAGGAGCAAGCTCATTTAGGGCAGTGGTGAGAGTACTATAGTAGACAGAGGTAGCCACATTAGGACATGAGATGGCTGAGATATTAGAGTGAAGAGAGTCAAAGGAAGAAGAGAGATGTGACACGTCTACAGCTTGCAAGTCACGGTAAGTACGTGTTTGGGGAATAGCAGGGGGTGAGGAGGGAGTTAGTAAGAGTTGAAATGTGAGCATATTGTGATCAGAGAGGGGAAATGGGGAGTTAGTAAAATTGGAGGTTGAACAGAGTCTGGTAAATATGAGATCCAGAGCATTACCATTGGAGTGAGAGGGGGAGTCTGAGCACAAAGATAAGCCTAGGGAGGAGGTTAGTGAAAGAAGTTTAGAGACAGAAGAGTTGTTAATGTTGTTAACAGGTATATTAAAGTCACCTAATATGATGGATGGGATGATAGATGAAAGAAAGTAAGGAAGTCAAGCAGCAAAGTTGTCCAGAAATTGTGCAGTTGGTCCTGGTGGTCGATATATGACAGCAATGCAGAGTGAAACAGGAGAAAAGAGCCTAATGCAGTGAGCTTCAAATGAGGAGAATGATAAAGAGGGAACAGGTGGAAGAAATTTAAAAGTACAGCGGGGAGAGAGAAGCAAACCCACCCCACCTCCAGGTCTGTTACCAGGTCTGGGAGTATGAGTAAGGTGTAGGCCCCCATAGGACAGGGCAGCAGGTGAGGCAGTGTCAGTAGGAGAAAGCCAGGTTTCAGTAAGCGCAAGTAGGTTAAAGGAATTTGCAATGAAATGGTCGTGTATAGCGGTGAGTTTGTTGCAGACAGATCTGGCATTCCAGAGAGCACATGAAAGATTGACTGGGTTTTTGGGTATAGGAGTAAGTGTTCTGTACTGTTTGAATTTGCTCCGGAGAGAAGGAGCTCTTGGCCGTGATATAACTGGGATGGGGTAAGGGCCAGGGTTTGGGGAAATGTCCCCAGCTGCCAGCAATAGAAAGGAAAGATAGACTAAGTGAGAGTGGGATTTATAAGTCCTTGGTTTGTATGAAAAGGAGGAGTTTTGTGGAATAGCTAAACAGAGTACTTTATAAACTTCATGTGTGGAGAGGGAAGGAGAGGAGAGTAGAGAGGCTGAGATTTGTATAGAACTGGGATTTGATATTCTAGGGGGAGACTAATCAAAATGTTTTTGAATGTTTCACTCAGCTGTCTCCACTGTAGCAAAGACATTGGTACACTCATGAATTCCCTGTGGATGTGCCAGAGCACCAGCAATGTGTCTACTTAACATGGGTTTAAAACCTTGTTCCCAACACTGCATGTCTCACTGGTCACAAAAGCCCCATTCCAGGCCAGGTGTCTTATCACCTTAAACTGGAAAAAACAACTTCACCCACGCCTCCACAAAGTGGTACCAGGCTGGTACCTGGTTACAGTGATTAGTAACACAGAGAAGTTGGGCCTTATCAGAAGAGGTTAACTGCATAAAAAGTACGGAAGCTGGCAGAAATGTGTAAATTCCCCACTGACAGACATTTCACGAAGAGGATACTGTTGAACCCCCTTGTCTCAACTCCTCTATATATGTTTTTGTAACCTAAGAGATACTCCTGTTCTGTTGTCATAATGATCTCTAATTGATCAAATTGTTTATTATTATGTACCACAACATTGTAAACATTGTGTAATGTGTATTTATTTGTTGCTCACCTATGAAATCTGTCTTGAGCATCAAAAGAAAAAAAAAGAAATGCAGCTACATATAATGCCATATTAATAATCATTTGTTCACCTTCCAGTGTGTTGTGGCCACTGTTGCATTTGGAATGGGTATCAACAAGCCATAGTATCCACTATGGTGCTCCCTTACATGACCTATAGGTAACTTTTAATGTTCATTCATATTTTAAAAAGTTGTTTTTTAGTGTTAATATCACTTTAAGAGGCAAGAGAGACAGTGGGAGGGAGGTCCCTTGCCCATAGAGCTTACAGTGGGTGGTTAACATACAGGCTCAAATTGGAGGGGAAAAAAGTACATAATGTAAAGGTGTTGTCCAATAGGTGCCAGAACTAGACTAATGCTCAAGAAGGTATTATTTTAGTTTCTTCTTGAAGAGATTGAGAGAGCCCTCCTTATGGATGAATTCAGGGATGGAATTCCAGAAATGACCAGGAATGTACAGTGAGACAAGTGAAGAAATGTAGTGAGGAGCAGAAGTGTGTAGGGCTTTGAATATTAGCAGAAAGATTTTTTATGCTATCCTTTGCTGAACAGGTAGCCATGGCAAGTATTTTAGTTGGGATGGAACAGGTACCCTCTTAGGAGAGAGCAGGATGATCTTGCTAGATTGGAGGGGAGAGAGGTGGGTCAGGACCGTTCAGGCAGACTGGTTAGTAGGAGATTGCAGTAATCTAAACAGGATAGGAAAAAACAAAAATGTGATTGCCTGCCATAGATCACTGCACTAGGCAAAATTATCCCTTTTTATATATGAGCCCCAGTGAGTGGATTAATCATTTACTTATTATGGATGTGAGATATGTCATTCATTCAGTAAAGTTGAGGAATGTAAGGCATTAGTGAATGCTACAATATTTCTGGGCAAGTATGGTCCTCTTTTGTATATTGTTTTCTACTTTTATAAGATTTTTGCTTTGTACTATTAAATCCTTTAAATGTATTATATATTCTGAACTTCTTTGGTTGAATTACACCACAGTATTGGGCATATTGCATTGTTTAAATAAAAAAGACAAGGAAATAAAGTGTTTATGAATGACTTTCTTATGGCTTAGTGTCAGGTATTGCTGGGATGCGAGCCAGGGACCTTTGGGTTTCTGGCTCTATGCCGTAACCATTTGGCCAGGTGAGCAGCCTGAAGGGTTGCTAACTATGTTACCTGGCCTCTGCAGCCCCAGCCCAGCTGCTGCCTGATTAGTTGTAATAAGCCAATCAGGGCTGACTCTGCCCTATTTAAGGTCAGCCCTCCAAACACACCTTGTCAGAGCATTGTTTCCCAAACTAGCAGTGTGGCATTGTCCCTAGCGAAGGGTTTCAGTTCTAGCCTTCTTTTCTTTCCTTTCCTTGTCTTGTCTGAACTCTTCCCTGTCTTGTCCTGCCTGGCTCTGAACCTTGTATTGTCTTGTTCTGCTTTACCTTCTATTTCTAGTTCTGCTCTGGTCCATCTTTAAACCTTGATCTCTCCTTGCTTTAACCCTGTCTTGACTTTGCCCTGCCCAGCTTTCATCTTGCTCTGTTCCTCACTCCAAACCTGATTTTGCCTTAACTTTATTCTGCCTTGACCTTGACCTGACCCCTGCCTTGCTTGTTCCTGATTTCTGCTTCCTGTGCCACCTTGTACCTTGCCCTGACTTCACCTTGTACTGACCTTGCCTCGCCTGTTCCTGATTCTTGCTTCCTGACTCTGCCTTGTACCCCTCTCTCGCTATCCTGCTCTCTAGTCCTCTCTTGCTATCCTGCTCTCCAGTCTCCTTCTGATCTATTCTCCCTCTGCACTCTATCCCCAGTTTGATCCTGTTCTGCTATGCACCTGATCCAGACTGACTCTTCGCCCTCATCAACCTGTTCCTGCCTTCCCGTTAAGTGTTCCCTAGGCACATACAGCTCCTGCCTCAAGGACTCACCCTTTCCCTTTCAGTCTCCACAGCGCCCCCTACCTAATCCTTGACACTTAGGTTCCCTTAACGTTGGCAGAATGTTAGAGTTACTAACACCAGAGTGTTTTTTACATCTATCATAACATTGTCTTTGCATGCTCTTTATAACTTTGCTTTTACATTACCTATCTGATTCACCCTGCCGTATCTGACAGGTTAAGATGGGACAAAATAGTAAGGTTTAGGAACTTCAAGTATGAATTACTTATAAGAACAGACCTATCAGATAAAAATGATCAGCATGATTTATAAGTAACCTTCAATGTACAATAATATTTGAAATAGTATTTTTTTTGGTGTTAGTATTCCTTAAAGAAGTTATGTTACAAATACAGATCAGTACTAATCAATGTTCATTGTGTTACACTGAGGGGCACATTTACCTAGGGTCGAATATCAAGGGTTAATTAACCCTCGATATTCGACCGTCGAAGTAAAATCCTTCGACTTTGAAAGTCGAAGGATTTACCGCATTTCCTACGATCGAATGATCAAAGGAATAATCGTTTGATCGAACAATTAAATCCTTTGAATCAAGGGATTTTAATCCATCGATCTAAGAATATTCCTTTGATCAGGAAATTGTTAGGAAGCCTATGGGGGCCTTCCCCATAGGCTAACATTGGCCTCGGTAAGTTTTAGATTCAAAAAAGATTGATAGAGTTTTTTATAGCATCCAAGAGAAAACACAATTTTATTAATTTGTCACTTAAGTTTCTGTGTCCAGTTAAATGGTGACATTTAGTAGTGTAGTGTAGAAAAGAGACTTTGTAGAACATTGACTGATGTCTACTTTGCTGTAGATTGACATCAAACATGTGACCCAGACAAGGCAACTCCCCTGTTTCACTGGTATTTGCACAATTTTGACCCCCTTCCCCCAGTATCTGGTCACCTTAAGTAGTTCCCGAGATTTTCCAGCAAAGTTCAACACACGCATGCATGGTAAGCATTTAGTGGCATCAGCAAGTGGTTAGGGGCTTCAGAAGAGTGTGTTCATACGCAGTGACATCTCTTCTGGCCAAATGTATTTTGTTTCAGGATTCAGTGAAAAAAAAATATATTTTTCTTACAGTGATCCAATGTATGTATAAAATTATTACTATAAGCATGTTCAATTTTTAACCAGATTTACTGTGCCTATGCTTTTTATCTTACATTATGTATTTTATATATATCTGTATATACATTTTGGATAGATTATTTATGTTTTCCTGTTTAGGAAGAGGTAATGACAGGTCCCTAGGAAGCAGAGACGTTAAAAGTTTTTTTGGGAGTACCAGGGTTACAGACTATACGGTCATTCTATAACTTAAACTGCATAAGAGACACAGGTGCTCATTTATCAACACTGGGCAAATTTGCCCATGGGCAGTAACCCATGACAATCAAATTGCTGCATTCATTCTACTTGCAGCTGGCCTTAAAAAGCTAATCACTTATTGGTTGCTATAGGCAACTGCCCATGGGCAGATTTGATATATGAGCCCCTGTAGGGTTCATTTACTTGTGCAAGGCAAACTGCAATTTCAAAATGCGGGAGCAAACTGCCACATTCTTTGCACTTTTGCATCCTGATCACACTTAGCATCTTTGTTGTTGCACTTCTCCAATGAATGCAATGCTGCTTAGATTTGCATTATTATGAAAAGTGGGCTAGAGGTTGCACACAAATGTCATTAATATGTATACGTAAGGGGGTACCTGCTTGACTTAAGGTGTAGAAGAACCATGACAACACTGTGCTCAGCACCTTGCTCTAGGTTTTTGCACCCATTCATGCTCTTACACTTGCATCTGGGGCATTAATAAAGAAACGTTTTATTTTGTGTGGTGATATAAGTAAAAAATTTCCATAATTGTATTGTCCTTTAACAAATTCATTTCTTTAAATATTTCGTACTGTAGATATCTATTATCATACTCCCCCTGCCTTTTATAAATCAGTAATTTAATCCACCTGTTACTTTTCTACTTTAGTGCCATCACTTCAATAACTAGATTTCAGACAGTCCTGAAACAGACCACATGAGAGGATTGGGTTTCAATTATTACCTGAAAAACGAGTCAGTCTTGTACTTGAACAAGCCCTCCAGGGGAACTTTCAAATTAGGAAGTAGCTCTTGATGAAATTTTATACCTTCTTTGCTGTGGCAAAAAATAAACTCGGCAGTATTGGAACTGCCTTGAAAATAGCAAAATACTGCCTAATGCATTTTATTTTTCGACTTGTTTGGGTATTGATTTTAAAGGGGTGCAAATTGTATCCCCCCCTCCCACAATTAAATAATTAACTCTACCATGTTCATTTATATCTAAACATTAGGCAATTGTATTGTGTCTGTATGGCTTTCTTAATTATTTTTATTTATTTATATTATTTCCTCTGTAATAATAAGATAGCATGTACTTGATTGGTTAATAAACAGCATTACCCTATTTTGATGGTAAAATTTAATTATTCCTCAATCTTTAGGGTAGAAACTGGTTAGTAAAGGCCAATAACCAGCAGATACTAAGCCTCCTCCTGCCATCAAATGATGAATTATGTCTTCAAAGTACAACAGTATCAACTACCATTTTTTTCTATAAACTATTTTTAAGCTATTTATTATGAGAAATCAAAATATAATGTAAGTAAAATAAAATATAATTAAAATAAAATAGAAAGCAAATATAAATTGAATACAATTTGTACTGACAGAAAATGGCATATCTGGAAGCTGAAAAAGTGTCCCAAGCTGCAGGTGTTTCGAATAGCAGGTATGTTTTCATATTTTTGAACAGGTTAAAACTATTTATAAAGCTCTATAGCTACTGTATCGATGTATCAAGAAAGAATTTTCCTCAAAAACCTTTTAGTACAGCAACAGGACTTTATTGTACATGTGCATAGATATGTTGTTCAAAAACTGATATTTTAGGATCATAGCATGCGATTGCATTGTCTCTGAGCTTCGGTCACCAGTATATATAACCCCTCTCTCAGAAACATCCATGCAGTGCATCACGTAGCTGTACAAGTGATTTCAGACTCAGCACTTAAAGATAGACAAATTTTTTGCACATTTTACGAATTACAGTAAAACCAAAATTTTACATCCCCTAATTTAGTTTTCATGCATTTTACACTTTTATGTGGTTCCACCAATTTATTATGTATTTCATTGGGTGCTTTTCTCTGATTTGCCCCTAAAATGTTGTTCTTTTGTTCCCAAAATGTCTACTTGTACTTATAATACTAACCAGATGCAAATTTTGCTATGGATTGGTCTGTAAATAGTTGATTCCAATTAGTCTGATCCTCATACAGCCATGAACAAATCACATATTGCTTTAGGTTGTGAAAGTGGCATGTGTCTTGCACACACCCCCTCATAGTGTAACATTAATGATTATATTTATATTTAATTGCTTTTAACACATTTCCCTAACTTTACATTTTCCTAGGCTTTACACTATTTTTACACCGAGGGGTAAGTATGGAGTATGGGGCATCTCCCCAGGGGATAGTTTGCCTGGGGGGAGGGGGGCTACCTGGTGTGGGGGGTAGGGTTTTTCCCCACAGGTTGATTTCTCCTTTAAAGGCAAACTAAAGCTTAACTAAAGAAGTATGCTAGAACTATTGCACATTATGTTTGTGGACTCTGTATTAGATAAAGGGAATCCCAGCCCTTTAGCAGGGAAGATATGTCCCTCCAAAAATGCCCCAGTAGCTGTGCAGATTCACTGCACATGCTCTGTGCTACTGTCAGTTACTGAGCTTAGGGACCAGCACACAATTTACCATATATACAGAATAGAAATGTCACAATGTAAGACTGATTAGTAATTAAAACAGATAATTAATACATGGTAGCACAGAAACCAGCACAATTAGCATCAGAATAATTAATCAGTCTTGTGACAACCCTTAAACTTTGCTTCTCAACAGCTGCTCGGAGCCCACTGAGCATGTGAGTGTGGCAGACACTTTCCAAGATGGTGACCCCTGTGACAAATTTGAAGTCCTGGATCATTGCTGCTGTTGAGATGCTGAAAGTTTAGACTGGTGCAATAATTTCAGTATACAAATTATGGCATTGTTAGTCATATTCATTTTGAGGGTTTAGTTATCCTTTAATCATACAGTTGCCAAGTTCCTGATGTACTAATGTAACTAATTGTTTTCTGTGAGAGCTGGAGGGCCACCTAGTTGGGCATCATGAGGTGGCGCTCTAGCTTTTATTAAATCACAATTTGCTCAAAAGCTTGAAGGGAGTTGTTGCTGGCATGAATTTAGCAGTGTGTTAAGGTCAACAACATTGAATGGATTAAATACTAATAGAAGAGATTGTAACACTGAAGAAAATGAGAAGCATAAATAAGCAGCAATGTATAAAACATGGAAGAGAGGGCACTCTATGTGAATATGTGAGGAAGGGGTTACAGGGGACAAGCTGGTATAAAATTATGTAATGATTCATTTTTAACAAGGGTAAGTTTGATGTTAATTTGTTTCATCTTTATTTATCTTACAACAGACAAGTAGGGATGTAGCGAACGTCGGAAAAAAAGTTCGCGAACATATTCGCGAACTTGCGCAAAAATGCGAGCGGTTCGCGAACGGTTCGCGAACCCCATAGACTTCAATGGGAAGGCGAACTTTAACATCTAAAAAAGACATTTCTGGCCAGAAAAATGATTTTAAAGTTGTTTAAAGGGTGCAACGACCTGGACAGTGGCATGCCAGAGGGGGATCAAGGGCAAAAATGTATCTGAAAAATCTGCCTGTGTGTGCTTGGAAGAGATAGTGTAGGGGGAGAGCTGTTAGTGATTTCAGGGACAGATGATAGTAAGTTTGCTGGCTAGTAATCTGCTTGATACTGCTCTGTATTGGAACAAAAAAATAAATAAAAGCAGTCCTTACAAGGACTACTGTTATTGCAGCAGTCAGCAGATGAGATCAGAAGCAGGACAGCTGCCCACTGCAGCTACATACAGAGCACTGCAGTAGAAGGTAGATTACTAGCCAGCAAAGCTACCTAAGCTTAAATGTCCCTCAAACCCCTGCAGACTTCTGTCCCTCCAATAACAGAGCAGTATCAAAACGATTACTAGCCAGCAAACTTTCAACTGTCCCTGAAATCACTAACAGGCAGCAGCTCTCTCCCTACACTATCTCTTCAGCACACACAGGCAGAGTGAAAAAAACGCTGCAGGGCTTCGGTTTTTATAGGGAAGGGGAGTGGTCCAGGGGAGAGCTTCTTGATTGGCTGCCATGTACCTGCTGGTCTGGGGTGAGAGGGCAAAAAAAAGCGCCAACAATGGCGAACCCAAAATGGCGAACGTCGCGCGACGTTCGCGAACTTCCGGCGAGCGCGAACACCCGATGTTCGCGCGAACAAGTTCGCCGGCGAACAGTTCGCGCCATCTCTACAGACAAGTCTATATGGCAGATTGGTAGTAGCTAGACAGAAGATAGCTACCAATAAAGTATTAGTAGACATGGCAAAATTATGGTACTGTTGATTTTTCTTTTTACAGTCCCTTTAAAATGTTATTTTCTATTGTCACAAAAAAACTTTTCATATATTGTATGAAGGTTTTTTTAATTGCAAGTGTTTTTATGGGTTTAGGTTTGCATTATTTTATAACATATTACAAATGTACAGCATGCTTTTTTTAAGAAAGCTGTGCTAAAAGGCAGTTCTGAATGATTGCGGATACTACAAGGCAGAATATGGAATCCGTTATCTTATGCATTTACTGTAGGTGCATCAAAGCTGCATATGAAAATGTGTTAAAGGGGTAGTTCACATCTATGTTAACTTTTAGAGGGTTATTTATCTAGGTCCGAAATTATCTCAATATTGGCTGCTACAAACTCCGATCTAAGCCGCTTGGGTTTTCAACACTTATTACATTTTACCAAAAATTTGCTTTGAGGTAAATACTCATTTTCAAGACTTCGGGGTTTGGGATGAGACCCAGTGCAAATCAAATAAAATCATTGGGACTTCTCCCATTGACTTATATGCAGACAGGTCTGAGATGCCGGGATTTCAGATTTGGAGTTTTCCAGCCTCGGGGTTTAATAAATTCTGAAAAATTTGTGAATTTTTAAAAGCCCGATTTTATATTAAAAAAAATTATTTTTGCATTCGGGGCTTAGTAAATAACCCCCTTAGTATGCTATAGAAAGTCCAATTCTAAGCAACTTTTCAATTGTTTTTCGTTTTTATATTATTTACTTTTCTCTTCTGACTCTTTTCAGCTTTTTTTGCAGCCAATAAAAACTATTCATCTGTGATGCTACGATTTTGTTATTGTTACTTTCTATTCCATACTTCTACTTGGGCCTCTCCTATTCATATTTTAATCTCTCATTTAATCTACTGACTGATTGCTTGGATAATTTAGTACCTAGCAACAGGGCCGCCATCAGGGGGTCACAGGGGGCACAGAATAAGTCCCGGTAAATCTGCATTGGGATTGGATCCCCTTGTCCAATCCCTGTTCAGCTTTACCAGGACTTATTTTTAAAGGACCACGAGGGTACAGGAAATCTTAATTGGGAAAAGCTTCCGTGCACAGAGCTGCAGTGTCCTACTGGCAGCACGCTGAGCTGAAATCAAGTAAGTGAGCATGGTCGGGCCCCCCCTTACACACACTGCCCTGGCAAGTATTTTTTTTTTCAAAATTTGAGGATATCTAGCCAAATTTTTTATTTTTACTTGCAGGAGGGCCCCTGATCACAAATGGCTATTTATAAGCTGGGGGGGCAGGTCATTAATTTTTTTTTACTTGTAAGGGGGGCCCTGTCACCAATTTTTTTAAAAAAAAAATATTTATGGGGGGCCCTGGCACCAATGTTTTTTTTAACTTATAAGGGGGGCCTGACAATCAATAGCTTTTTATAACTGGTGTGTGTGGGGTTACCTTTTTTAGCACTGATGTCTATGTGGTCTTTTAACTGTAGTGTGGAGTGGGCGGGATCTGGGGTGGGGCTTGGTGGACGGGGCCCACGGGGCCCTGAAAATTTTGTTGTACAGGGCACCGTGATTTCTCATGGTGGCCTGCCTAGCAATCAGATAGCGGCTGAACTTTCAAACTGGAAAGCTGCTAAACAAAAAGCTTAATTATTGTAAAATAATACAAAATGAAGACCACTTGGAAATTGTCTCAGAATAGCACTCTCTGTATCATACTAAAAGTTAATCTAAAGGTGAATAACACCTTTAAAAATAAAAAAGCCTTAGAGTATGAGTGCTAACTGGTATTTATGTGCATTACAATGGGAGTTATAAGGCTTGCTGTAAAAGGGAAAACCTTAAAGGGGATGTAAAGGCAAAAAAATAAAATCCAATTTTTACTTTCTTTAATGAAAAAGAAATCTCCAATATACTTCAATTAAAAAATGTGTACCGTTTTTATAATAAACCCGATTGTATGCAATGAAATTCCCACTTTGTTTTACTTTGCAGCTCTGACTGCTGTGGATAGGACTCTTCAGACAGTCCCTAACTACTCTGCAGGGAAACAATTATACTTTCAAAAGGCATTGGGGAGGGACTTCCCAGAACTTGAGCAGGTTTGTCTGTTTCCCTGTAGAGCAGCCGGCGACCGTGTAGAGATTTGTACCCGTAGACCCAGTACAGTCTGCATATTCTGTCTTGAGTCTTGCTCTATCAGTTTCTACGGTAGAAATTATTTGACTTGTGCTATTTTGATAATTTATAACGATCCCTAAGCTTAACCACACTGAGCATGTGCATGGTCTTGCAAAGATGTTTAACATAGTTACAAGATGATGACCCCCTGTGGCCAACTTTGAAAGCATAAATCATTTGTTTTATTAGGCATGTTTATGTTTAGTATACAAAATACAGAATTTCTAGCATTATTCTAATTTAGATTTTAGTTCCCCTTTAAAGGGGGACTCCTGTAAAAATGTGATACGTGCTTCATCATGCTTACATAAAAAAATTATTTTTGAAATAATCAAGTTACTATTCACTATGGCTCTTACAGCAGGCTTTATACATTGTCTAGGAAAAGGGTGCATACACCAGTGATGCATTTGACCTAACTGTCAAAGACATATTGCAGCATATGCATATGCATAATGAGCATATGATCGAGGACGTGTTTACTGACCCTACATCTAAGCATGTGCATAATGAGCAAGGTGACGTGCCCCAACATGGTTGCCTGCAGCAGGAACACCACTCAGTATGGACAACATCAGGTAATTGTAAGTTTGTTTGTTTGTATGTCCTATTACCCTTGTGCTTCTGTGGATTTCCTCAGGGTACTCTTGTTTCTACTCTCCAAAAACATACAGGTAAGTTAATGAGTTCCTTATAAAATTGACTATAGTTTCTAGTGTGTGTCTATATATGGGATCTAAGATTGTAGGCACCTCTAACAAACTAAACAATAACTTTGGGGTTTAGGAAAGGACTTACTGTGAACATGCACCATGGTGTCAGACTTTGGCCATTAATATACACACATCAACTTATTGCCATATACTTCCACGGAACTGGATAGTACTTGGTAGTAACTTCACATTTTTTTTACATGTAACACAAATGATGCATCTCATAAAACGGAGCACAAGGGCGCTTTGCCAATGAGACGACTTGAGAATCTAGCTTCAGGCTGCAGCACCCACTAGGTGCCAGGGGTGACAAAAATGCCACTCTTGGTACTTTAAGAGCCGAATTTCCGGTTTTCAAACTGGAAATTCGGCTCTTCAAACGCAGAGAGCAGAATTATACTCTCTGCGCTAGCATCCTGGCCCTCTCTGCCGCCCTCGTGGACCCCCTGAACCCCCTCCGACGCAAAAAGGTGAGCACACGGGGGAGGGGGGGCGGTAGCAACTGCAAGCTGCCTCAGGCGTGGAGGGGCCAGGATCGCCCCTGATGGAGCATATAGGCTTTATTTATGCTTCCATAGGGTTAATAAACAAGACAATAAACTGATGATTTCAGAAGCCACAATTGTTCACTTTACTTTAATAACTACTTCAGTGATGATTTTATTTTGGACTATAAAGGCGAACCACAATCGATAACATGAAGTAACTAGATGGAGTGTCAGAAGTCAAGTCAGCAATGCTTGCCCCCCACCCCGGTGGAAGTTGTCAAAGAGTTCTGCATTGATAATAGTTTGAAGGTGAGGCCATTTATAGATTTTCCAGCAATTTGTGCAGTGAATATACTATCATAGCAGTGCACATCCACAAATATCTTTTTCTATATTTTGCTTCAACATCCCAAAATGTGAAATTATCAAAATGCCACAAAAAGTTTTGTAGGACTCCAGTAAACCTTTTTTCTGTAAATATATTATTATCTTTTATCTCTGTTGGTGGGATATGATGCATGTTATTCACAAAATGATCATCAGGATTTCTTCAAAATGGTCCCTTGTTTTTCTTATGATGCATTCAGATTTTCTTACTTATGTTTATAATCTGGCCATCTGTGTTGACCACAAGATTAAATTGCCTTTAGGGCAGTTATATTCCCTGGTGTACCTAGCTTTACCAGTACTAAATAGGAAGTCAGAATCACAGCGTATGTCCTATTCATTGTTTCAGGAACAGAATATGTCTTTGGTGGGTACACAGACCCTAGTTTACATAGTAACATAGAAAGTTAGGTTAAAAAAAAACACACGTCCATCAAGTTCAACCTTTTAACTCTATATACAACCTGCCTTACTGCTAGTTGCCTCAGAGGGGGGAAAAAATTCTTTCCTGACTCCAAGATGCCAATCGGACTAGTCCCTGGATCAACTTGTACCATAAGTTATCTTCCATAACCCTTCCAGCCCCTAGTTTCTGTGTTTTTCATCATAATGATCTTGAAGATAATGCTATGGGTTTACACGGCTATGTTAATTTTGCAAAACCCATTAATTATTTATGGCATGCTTTGGCTTCAAAATGAATACATTTATGCTTTATTTAAGTTGTCTATGTTCAGCACCAAGTTATTTTTTGGACATAAATGTATTGATATTTGCATAGACCATCATTATTCTGTGTAACCACTGATTAACACTTGCACAGATTATGCTAATTTGCATCAATCCACCGAAAAAGGCTGATAGCCTTTACTTCTATGGCCCCTTAGGACTTACTAAAGGGGAAAAAAATTACCAGGTGCAAAATTTTTAAGGAATTTATGATTTGTTTTTGGGTTTGTGCTAAACATTTTGTAATCATAATGTATTTTTGTAATGTATGAATTTTGCTGGCGCTATATAAATAAATAATGATTTACTGAAATGGTGTAATGTTACAAAATTAAACAACAAAAACTGACACAATGAATATAGGTTAAGATTCTGTTTCTAGAACAGAGAATTAGGCTCCTTTAAAGGACATGTCAACCCAAAAACTTATGTTTTGCCTAATAAAAGAATACACAATTATAAGCAACTTTCCAATTTGAATTTATTAAAAATTGTTAGTGTTTTAAATATTTACAAAAGTATTTGTAAATGTAATTGTTATTGAAAGCAGCATTTGCTTACCCCGGTTGTTACTTTTAAACAATGTCGCAAAAGCAGGCAGGAAGACAAGTCTGTTAATCTGTTGGTTTATGTTACACTAGGTTTATGTTTCAAAACCCAGAGCCACCAGGGCAAAGAAAGGGATTGTATGAATGAATGTATATTGCAAAGTTGCTTAGAATTATGTTTTCTTTTATTAGACAAAAAATGGGAATTGTGGACCCTACAGACTGAGAAACATAGGAATCCTTAAAATAGTCCAGCATCTTGTTCATGGCCCCATTTATTTAAATTCACCCGGATATCTAAAAGTACAGATTTACTTAACATTCTATCCTTTTTAAGTGTATATCTCTTTAATATACACATATGGGCACTATAATGATTTTTTTTAAATGTTGTTTTTGTCTGTGAGACATCTCATGGTAATTATATGAATGTAGTCTATTCATTTTGTGCATATACCTGGAAAATTGATGCAGACTACCTTGGAGAGGTTTAAATAAGGAGTAATGTGATATACTATCGGGGAGCCTAAACCGTTATTCACATAGGCCTCTAGGGATACAAAAGTCTGTCTGCAATAATGATGTTTTAAAGTGATTAGATAGGCAATGCTTATGTGTCATTTTATTTTACAATACAGGCTAACACAAATATTGTGTTTAAAATTGCAGTTTCAGATGTGTAAATCAAGTGTTTTATAAATATTGACCAATGCACTTGGTACACTGAGATGAATTACACTGTCTTTCAGGGATTTAAATAGTATAACTTAAAACTACCTAGTTCACAATGCAGTCCTAAAATTAGAAAACTGTAATATCATCTGACATATAGCATTACAGATAAGTGGTGTATTTATTCTCAAAATAATTACTAAGTATGACACAAAAGGGAACTGGAGAAAGGAAAGTGCCAAACTAAGAAAGTATAAACAAATCTCTTTGTATACATGAGGAAATCCATTCAACCAAGAATAACATATGCTACCCTGCTCTCAGGCAGCCACACCTAAAGGACAGCCCAGGTCAATCAGGTCAATGTTATCAGTCAGGCAAGAAAGTTAAATCAAAGTAGTTTGCTCTGTAGATTAAATCCCATGTTCCAGGAATCCCATTGTTGATCCAGCTGGGTCTCTTTGGGAACTCTGGCTATCCCCTTCACCAGTCTGTCCAGTAGTTTACATCTCTTTAATAATGTATATTTTGCTTTAGTTTCAAAGATTGTTGTGTAGTTTTACGTTTTTTTATGTTCATGTGGGTTCACTGTGAAATATCCTAAATATTTTGAATTTGGCTTTTTGCCACCCCTGGTAACTTAAGGGCTGCTGCCACCTGAGGTATGTTTCTCGATTTGCCTCATGGCAGCAATTCCCCTGTCCATGCAGGATGGCTGTCTATGAAGCTTTTGAGGTTCCTCCAAGTGGTTTCATTATAAAATAAAGATAAAATACAGTAAATACAGATCCTAAACTTTATTTTCATTAATTTACGTTTATAGATTTTGAAGCAATCAGCATGATTGATCGGTGTTAAGCTCCCATCTAGGGTTTCCACCTGGCTGGTATTTCACTGGCCCAGATGGTAAACTAGCAGCTGTAGATAATGGCGGGTAATTTTTGTGATATCCTGTTTTTCTGCCTCAATTCCTGCTCAATCTTGTGGTCTCCATCCTGATCCTCAGAATCTGCCCCTTTACAACAATGCAAGGAAACATTTTTATGTATTGCAGGGAAAGTTGGACTTACCTTGCAAGACATAAAACTCAGCCTTACTAACACGGTGCCATGCTTTCAAGCTAAGAACAGTTCATTTTGTGCTAGTGTTAAGCAAAGACTTCACAGATTTGTTTTATACTCTTATATCTGTTATCCGGGTCTTAAATCAGATGATCATTTGTAAATTCCTATCTTGAAGGCAATTTTTAAGCATAGAGAAACAGGTTTACTATAAACAGAGATTACTGGCTTTTTCAACAACCACATGAACTTTTTTTGCTTTTTTTCATGCCTGTGTGGTTCCCAGGACTATGACAATTGAGTGTAACTCAAGTTAAAAAAGTCTGGGACCCCTCTATGTAAAGCCAATTATTTAGTGCTCAGAATGTATGTAGGGGCCCCTATGGGTTAATCTGCCCTGCAGCTTTAAGGCCCCCACCTTTTCTTAGAGTGATCTGCCAGGAGAGAATGACACTCCCCTGCTACACTGCTATATAGTGTGTGTAGGGAGTGGCCACTTCCTCTTTGGCCTGTGGATGGTGATCCAGCTGGGTGTGCTCAGGGGAGCCTGGGTACAGCTAGGCCCAGAAAGGCCCATGTGCTTTGGAAGAAGAAGTCGGGGACCAGGAAACCCCATGAATGAGGAATAGTTACACTAGGGCAGACTTGTCATAGTCTCTCTAGGAGAGAAAGGCAGAGAGGTGAGAGAGAAAGAGCAGCTGAAGCTCCAACAAGGATTTGCAGAAAGGGAGTAGCTTCCCAGAGGCTGTGTGTTGCCTCCAGTCAGGGACCTCAGTGAAGAGGGACTGTAGGGTAGAAGCTGCTTTCCTGACAACTTCCAGGAGGGAATGTGTGTGAATTCTGCAAATGCCTAATGGAGATCTTTCCTCTGTGAGAAATGCCTAATGCCTGCAGCTCTGTGTGAGAAATGTGCTATTGCCTCAGCTCCTGCATGAGTACTAAACCTGTGGTCACTTGCCTTGTGCATAGTTAAATAAACCGTTTCTGTTTTACTGCAAGAACCTCCTGGCGCTCATCTTTTGTTGTATACACAGTAACCTGGGGGATGTAGTTGCACTACACCATAGAGGGAACACTTCCACATGGTGAAGGCCCTGACCCTGTTGTGTAAGTCGCAGTGTAACCCATGCTTCTACTGCTAGCTGGACAGTTTAACTATTTGTGTGCTATGCAGCCCAAATAGGTGTTACATGTATTTTTAAGAAATGACCTTTGTTTCTAAAGAAAACACAGCAAAAACAGGTATATGGATTGCTTTCTAGCACCCTCTAGTGTGCAAGAAATGGTTTACAGCTTATATATATGATTCTTCAAAGTTTTTATTACAGAGGCAATTTAAATCCATTTAACCGCTATTTTGAGAACTTTGACTTGGACATGTGGTGGGGATTATTTATTAGGCAAATATTTACATAGGCAGTAACCCATAGCAACCAGTCAGCCATTATCTGCTTCTTCAGTCAGCTTCAGGTAAAACAATAAAAGCAAACATTTTATGTGCTAGACCTGTAACGCTTTCTTGGCCTATTCTGCCAATTAGGAGTTAAAGGTGACCAGCTAGGTAGTGAGCATGGGTTACATTGCGAATACTCACCCAGGGCAGAGCCTTCGCCAAATGGAAGCTTCCCCTTTAAACTGTAGTTGAACTACAACTCACAGGCATATAAGTGCAAAATAGAATAATGGATGCCAGGAGGTTCTTTAAAAAGGTAAACAGGAGCACAGATTTATTATGCCAGAGGCAAATGACCACAGGTTTACTTACAAATATTCTGAGGACACAGCAGGTGGAATCACTTTGGACAGTACAAGGTTCACAGTCAAACAGATGCGACTCCCAAAGGATATTGCAGATAGGTGTACATCAATTCCCAGTTCAACAGTGAGGGGATCGGGATCTATCAGGTAGGGTACAGGTAGTCCTTTGCTCACCTAGATGCCTATCAACTGAGTTCCATGCTCTAAAGGCAAACAGGCCTTGTGGGAAGCTACTTCCTCCTACAATCCTCGTTGGAGCGACAACTGCTCTTTCTGCTACACCTCTCTGTCTTTCTCTCCTAGAGAGACTATAACAAGATCTTACTATCTTAGCTGGTCCTCGTTCACGGGGTTTACCTGGTCCCTGACTTAGCTCCAAAGGTGTCAGGTCCCTTTGGGGTAAAGGCTTACTGGGGCCTATGGTGATCCCAGGCTCAATGGAGATTCACCCAGCAGCAGCACCAGGAGCCAAAGAGGAAGAGGACACACCCTGCACAACACTATATAGCAGTGTGGCAGGGAAGTGTCATTACACTCTTTGTCCAATAGGTGTGGGTGTTACACTTTACCAGTTACAAGGGCTTGGCCCAATAACAAGGGAAAAGAGAACTACATACAAAAGGTAGGGGATTAACTCTATAGGAATAGGACATCCTATAGGTCCCTACAGACCTTTCAAGTTTTAAAGCTATTCGTGAATCAGTTCTTGCTTACATTGACAGCTACCTCAGCTACAAAATAGTGATTTCTCTACGTGAGAAGGAGGGGAGCAGTGGGGCCCAAGGACAACCTGCCTTCCCAACACAGAAAACACTAAGGGCTAGTCCACACGAGGAGATTCGGGGAGATTTTGTCGCCTGGTGATTAATTGC
This sequence comes from Xenopus petersii, assembly GCA_038501925.1. Lineage (NCBI taxonomy): Eukaryota > Metazoa > Chordata > Amphibia > Anura > Pipidae > Xenopus > Xenopus petersii. The sequence continues at coordinate 90,336,928 of CM076673.1, read as the reverse complement.
CACGTCTTTTGCAGAGGCAGTTCGGGGAGATAGTCCTGCAAAAGACGTGGCGATTAGTCGCCAGGCGACAAAATCTTCCCAACTCTCCTCGTGTGGCCTTTCCCTAATAAAGACAGAAGAGCAGCCCAAAAATATTTCAGTTGAGAATACCAGGCACAAAGTAATGGGTAATTCATTGTGGATAGAAAAAAGGTTAGTAGGTCTTAGTACATTTCTCTCTTGAAGCAAAATCTTTAGCTTGTGAATGAAGAGTTGTTTAGTTATTGCTGAAGTTTTGCTTTTTTTGCATTTGGTTGTTCTCAAAGCACAACCATGTTATTAGTCATTTTTATTATACCAATGGCGTTAATCATGCACTAAGTCATTAATTCACCTGTGCAAGTAGCCCATCCCAGTTACCAAGTACGTAATAATCTGCAGTTTTCAGACTACAACTCAGAATCCATATAAATGAAAAATGCATATTCTTTTCCAGGCACCATTATATTGAGATCTATTCTAATTATTAAATCAGCTTTTGTATGCTTTATTCAAAAGATTCTGTAGAGTCATTGGGACAGTTCACCTTTAAGTTAACTGCAAATATTTTATAAAAATTGATTGGCAAATTTTATATTTGTCTTCATTTTTTATAGCTCTTAAATTATTATCAGTATTGTTATAGCTCAAAATTATTATTATTAACTTCTTATTCTTAAGCTGGCCATAGACGCAAAGATACAATCATCAAATCCTCGAACAATCGGACTTCCCCATCTCCTGACCTGCCACTAACCATTCAGATCAAATAAAGTAGTAAAAGAACAGATCAGCCGATGTTCTGCCCCTGACAGCAATCATACAAAAGTTATGTCCAACAAAGCTGGTGACAGTCTCCCACTGAAAATCGTCCAATCGGCAATACAGAGAAATTATCAGCAGCCGACAGAAATCTTTTAACCTGGCCGATCAACCAAATTCATCTGGCATTTCCAGCAATTCTCATCTGTTTTGGTTATTAGTAGTTCACTTCTAGGCTAAAGATTCTTAAGATATTCTTCTAGTAGTCCAGTTAGGAACTATCCTGTATCGCCTTATCCCAAGTATAAATGTTTTTTTTCCATCAGCCCACAAAGCCTGCAACTGCAGAACTATCTGCTACAAAAGCAAAACTGCTGACCCCATATGTTGGTATCATGGAAATTATTCTCAAAATCAGAAGTACAAAGCTTCTGCATCATACCTTTTTTTGTAAAAAGCAATTTTAGGGTTGACCGTTTAAATAGAACATCAAATATTAAAACATATCACAAAGAGACAGAATAGAATGTTCATCTTCTTAAAGAGCCAAGCCAACATGTCACAAAATTGTGCCTGTGACTAGGCAATTATGCAGTGCTTTTCAGTTCATCTTTTTTGGAAAGGTATTTGTTATTGCCCATCACCAGCAGGCTAAGGAAGTATTCAAATGTATACATGACTGCTTGTTCACTGGGTTACCATTGCCTTGCTGCAAGTGTAATAAATATATCAGTTAATGCTTCTGTGAGCCAATCCACATTAGGTATACCTGGGAAAGGTAATATAGTGGCATGACTAAAAACTCTGCAATTAATTCACTGGGAGTGCCTATAATATTGATGCCTCACTAAATTCAGTTTTCTTTGTCTTTTCAGTCTTTCATTGGCTTTTTTTATAGCCAAATTATCTTACATGTGTTGCACTTGCATCAGTCTCTGGTGAGGTCAAGTAGTGGGCTTATATTATCTCATATTATGAGAAATTTACTACCACATCCAGATGAAGTCTTGTAAATGAGTTCTTTCCATAAAGATAAAGAACATCCACTTATTGACTTCCATCTGTTCAGTAAATGGTAGATCTGGTAGCATGAAGGGCATCATTCCAGCATACTTCAATGAAAAGGCATTGTAAATTCCTGGTATACACAGATAAGAATTGTAGATATTAGGGCAGTCTATTTTTCCATTGTAAATTAGGGCAACACCAAAACAAGTTCAGTTCTGTTCACTTATCCACTAAAGACATGCCCAGGTACCCGAAAAAAGTCTCCGGTTGATACTCCTTACTAAATATGGACAGAAGATGCATAAAAGATTAAATATATCTGCTTTCCATTCAGTTTTCACAGATTAATCCAAATCACCTTGACATCATGTTTAAACTATGGTTTTATGTATGATACAAAACAGAGAGATCATGCTAAGTATACAGTTGTATGTATAGCTTGCTAGTTGTCCCTTACTCTGAGAGCTTTTTGGAGAGACGCGACCACATTATTCAGAGTTAGTTTAACAAACTACAGATTATCAGGGTTAGTTCAGACAATGTAAATTATCAGACATACCAAAGAAGACTATCCTTAGCCACTATTCTGCACTCCAGGGTCATAGTATAGAATTTGGACATATTCCAGGCCTAGCATCAGCATATTCCTCTTGTACCAATTACAACTGGTGGGTTATTAGCCAGCAGTGTTTAAAAGTATGTCAGCTGTATGTAATGAGGATTTTTTATTTAAACAGGATAGAATAAAGTTCTTATCTTTTTATCAGCATGGATGGCCACTGCAAGAGTATTAGTTCAGACAAAAGTGATAACAGGCACCCTTGACTATTACATCTGTACAGGTTACACTGTTACAGTATATATACCAACCATTTACCATTAATACTCGCTCTAGAGTTAAAATAGAAGGTTTGTTCCCAGTTCTAAAACTTCTACCCAAATCCAAATTGTATCAGTATCCTGAGTTGATATTACCATTCAACTGTACTGAAGGTCTTGTTAGTGTCATAGAGGCCAGCTATTTGTACCAAACTATAATAGCAATGCCTAAAAGTAAGAATAGCTGTCAAATGTTGATACTCCTCAGTAGGGATGTAGCGAACTGTTCGCCGGCGAACTAGTTCGCGCGAACTTTGACTGTTCGCGTCCGCCGCAAGTTCGCGAACGTCGCGCGACGTTCGCCAATAGGCGTTCACGTCAAAATCGTTCGACCATTCGACCATTCGATCGCTAAAATCGAACGATTTTCGTTCGAATCGAACGATCGAAGCCATTGGATTGAATGAAATCATTCGATCCAATGGCTTCGATCGTTCGATTCGAACGGAAATCGTTCGATCGAACGATTAAAATCCTTCGATCGTTCGAATCGAACGATTTTCGGATGTTCGAAGTTCGCGAACTGTTCGCATTTTTTGCCGGTGTTCGCGAACGGCGTTCGCGAACACATTGTCGGCGGTTCGCTACATCCCTACTCCTCAGATACAGGAAGTCTGCACATAAGCCATCATCCAAAGTATACCTTGTAGAGCTACAGTACTATGTTGGCACTTAAAAAGCCTTTTTTGCAAAAAGAGCTCTGACCCCCAAACATTTTCAATGTTTAGAGCACCTTGAGCCTTTCTTCAACCTATGTAAGTGGATATGACAAACCATTTGCAATGTTTAGACTACCACAAGCCTTTCCTCAATCTCCTTATAAAATTTATCAAGGGCCCAGTGTGGTCCTTTCGTCCATTAAATTAAAACCGTTGCAACCAGTATTTCCTGTTACCCACGTTTTGTATAAATCTACTGTTCTGTATACCTCTTCATAAAGATATTTACGAAGGATAGGGCCACATAGGGCCCCACTGCCGTGTCTCTAACAGCAGATATACTGAAACAAATAATTATTTAAATGGACCATCTGAAGACATTAGAGACTAAACTTTTCTTAGACCCTCACTTTTCACTCAATACATCATATATATAAAACAAATGAACCATACACTTAATTTTATGCTACAGAGCGAGAGGACTGTACTTTGAAGTACAGCACATCCCATCAAGGCAGCCTTCGTACTCCCAAAAATTAATATAAAGTACTTGTAATATTTTCAACTATGTCTTAAAATATAGACGAGGGGAGTACAAAATATATGACAATATATATTGAAAATTCATTTTCTGCTTAATACAGTCATAAGAAAAAGTATGGGAACCCCTCTTAATTCTTTGGAGTTTTGTTTATCATTGGCTGAGCTTTCAAAGTAGCAACTTCCTTTTAATATATAACATGCCTTATGGAAACAGCAGTATTTCAGTTTATTGGATTAACAGAAAATATGCAAAATACATCATAACAAAATCAGACAGGCATAAATATGGGCACCCCAACAGAGATATTACATCAATACTTAGTTGAGCCTCCTTTTGCAAATGTAACAGCCCCTAGACACCTCCTAGAGCCTTTGATGAGTGTCTGGTTTCTCGATGGTGGTATTTTTGTCCATTCGTCGATACAAAATCTCTCCAATTCAGTTAAATGTGATGGCTGGCAAGTATGGACAGCCTGCTTAAATCATCCCATAAATTTTTGATGATATTCAAGTCGGGGGACTGTGACGACCATTCCAAAATATTGTACTTCTCCCTCTGCATAAATGCCTTTGTAGATTTCGAGATGTGTTTAGGGTCATTGTCTTGTTGGAATATCCAACCCCTGTGTAACTTCAACTGATGCTTGAACATTATCCTGAAGAATTTGTTGATATTGGGTTGAATTCATCTGAACCTCAACTTTAACAAGGGCCCCAGTCCCTGAACTAGCCACACAGCCCCACAGCATACCAAAATTTGACAGTAGGTAGCAGGTGTTTTTCTTGGAATGTGGTGTTCTTCTTCTGCCATGCAAAGGGCTTTTGTTATGATCAAATAACTAAATTTTTGTCTCATCAGTCCAAAACACTTTGTTCCAAAATGACTGTGGCTTGTCTAAATGAGCTTTTGCATACAATCAGCAACTCTGTTTGTGTGAGTACAGAAAGGGCTTCTTTCTCATCACCCTGCCATACAGATGTTCTTTGTGCCAATTGCACTGAATTTTAGAACGATGTAAAGATACACCATCTGCAGCAAGATGTTCTAAGGTCTTTGGAGGTGATCTTTGGGTTGTCTGTAACCATTCTCACAATTCTCCGATCCTGTATTTTTCTTGGCCTGCCACACCTGGGTTTTTCAGCAACTGTGCTTGTGGCCTTCAATTTCTTGATTACATTCCTTACAGTTGAAACTGACAGTTTAAACCTCTTTTTGTAGCCTTCCCCTAAACCATAAAGTTAACGAGATTAAGACACAACTTGCAGATACAAAGGTATATCTTAAACTGACATCTGATCCACTAAATAAAATTTACGATTCAGAATACTGTGGATAGTGCAGGAGAAGTGGGCCTAGCTGACAAAGCTCTACAACTATTTCTTCAATAAAAACATCCTGTGGCTCACGTTTTTTACACCTACCCAAAATTCACAAAAACTTAAACCATCCACCTGGCCAACCTATAGTGGCCAGTAGTGATTCAGTGTTTGTCCCCTTCTCGATATATTTGGATAAAATCCTACAACCTTTTGTGACACAAACTAAATCCTCTTTAATAGACACCGCTTATTTATTAGATATTCTCAATACATTGAGAATATCAGATGATGCAATTTTAGTGACAATGGATATCGAGAGTCTTTACACTTCAATTATGCATGATGAGGGGTTACATGCTGTTAAATGGGTGCTGGATTTCAGTGATAGTTATTCACAAGAGGCAAAGGAGTTTTTTGTCTCTATACTAAATGAGAGAGAATTATTTCCTGTTCCAAGATAATTTCTTCCAACAGCTACAAGGGATGACAATGGGGAGTAATGTGGCCCCTACATATGCAAATTTGTATATGGATTCCTTTGAGCATATGTATGTGTATACTAATCCGAGTTACATACACCATTGGCAATTTTTACAAAAGATATATTGACGATATCATTATGATATGGACGGGCACAACAGAAAGCCTAATGGCCTTCTGCGGACATCTGAATTCAGCAGTACCCACCATAAAATTCACAATGATACACAATTCTGTAAAAATCAATTTCCTTGATGTGACAATTCAAAAAAATGGCCATCTTAAGACAGATCTATACAAGAAAGAGACTGATTGTAACAGTTTCTTACATTACTCTAGCTTTCATCTGCCCTCATTAAAGAATACCTAAAACGCGATTTATGAGAGTAAAACATTTAACCACAGTTGAACAGAGTGAGACTATCAGAATGGGAGAAATGAAAAATAGATTTTTACAGAGGGGCTACCCAGAGACACTTCTGAACTCCTGTATACAGGATGTGAATGGTATTCCAAAAAATATATTAAGAGAACAGAAAAAGAAAAAAGAAACACAAAGATAAGTAAATACAATGTGGCAAGTAATAACATACTTAAGATAATTACAAAACATTGGCACATTTTGCAGACATGTGCCCCACATAGCCCAGCATTTAAGGAAATCCCCTTAATGGCATATCAACGGGGCAAGAATTTGAGAGACACACTCATAAAAGCTGATGTGGGACCTGTAAGAAAAGGAACACAAATATTTTTGTGAACCCCTAAAATGGGAACATTTCCTTGTCTAAGGTGTGCCAATTGTAACAACATCACAAAAGGATCCACATTCACACATCCACATACGGGAAAGGCCATCAAGGTTAAAAACTTTTACACGTGTGATTCGCCATTAGTGATATATTTAATAAAATGCCCACGTGGATTGGCATATGTGGGAGAGACCACACAAAAAGTCAAGGATCACATTAAACAACACAAATCCAACATTAGATGGCACTATACACATTTGCCTATACCAGCACACTTTGTAGAGGCTAAACATTCAGTGAGTCAACTTAGATACCAAGTAATAGACAGTGTAGGTCCTCTTAGACATGGGGGTGATAGAATATAGCTACTAAAAAAAAAGGAGATGAAATGGATCCTTAAATTAGGTACATTAAGCCCTGGGGGATTGAATAGAGAACACACTCCCAAAACATTTATTTGATATGGTATTTTCTTGTATATTGTGCCTTTGTGTAACAATATGTTTTTAAGAACCTCCATAGGTGATTTTTTTGTTTGGAGATGCTAAAAGTATCAGATCACTTAAATCATGCAAAAATTTACTGACGTAAACTTACTTAGAATGGTCTTCTGACTGCTTTTTCAATTTACTTCAGTTTTCTATTTTGATTTGTTTCTGAGATTTTAGCAGTTTTATACAGTTGAAATGCTAACAACTGGATTCAGCTGAGGAGCTCTTTATGAAGCTCTCTTAGGGGTATATTTATTAGGGGCATTTTTATCAAAGGGTGAAGTTAGAGGTCGCCACAGTCCTCTAGAGTGGAATTCAGCCATTCTCCATTCATTACTATGGTATTTGTAAAAGATTATTTATCAAAGTGTGAAAGTAAAAGTTTACCCTTTGATAAATATGCCTTTAAAAATCCCATAGAAATGAATTGAGAGTGGCGGAATTTCACTGTAGAGGACTGTGGTGATCTCTAACTCTTTGATAAATATACCCCTAAGTGTCAGGGACTCAAACTCCCTATGCACTTTCTATGTGTATGTTGAGACAACTGACTAGTATTAACAGTCGATCTCAGAAACCACTAAAAACAGGAAAAAATTGTAAAATGCAAAAATGCAGAGAAGCACCAATGCTAAGTTTATTTTGGGGTTAGATGCCCTTAAAAACTACCAAGTGAATGGCTAATTACTGTGCAATTTGACCATTTGCATAACATGAAGGGAATATCACTTTTTAGATAACTTTTTTTAGGTTCCAGAATGATTATTTTAAGCATATTTTCATTTGATCTTTTTTTTAAAAAAAATTGTTTTCCTTCCTAGCCTGCAAGAGAAAAAGCTTTCTGATTGTCTTAGGTTACTCCCCTGGCAACCAGAAAGCAGATTACCTTTGCAGGTACAATTATTGTGTTTTTATGTATCTCTCCATTTAAGCTTTTACTCATCATCCTGAAATTTGATTAGAATATTGGCCTCTCCAGATGACAGACCTTGCCGCTATATTGTTCCAGAAAGTTCTTTAGTGCCAGGGCTGTAACTATGGGTAAGGAGAAGAGGTACATGCCTAGTGCAGAATGCTGCCCACTCTCTAGTTAAAGGGCAGTTCCAATTTTTACAGTAACAAGTGGGCATTGATCTGGAATTCTGCTCACACTGCCAACCTCCCACCCCTGGCTGGTCACTGTTGTAGAGGGAGTGTCTGAATGCCAGCTTACATTGGCATGCTTCCCTCTTGGTCTGGCATTGTTTCGAGCCAGGGTTTGCCCCATGATCCATGTGTCTAATATTATGCATTGCATTTTTTGATATTAGGAGTTGACAACAGGAAGAGGAAGCTTGGTATACCTTAGAGAAGGAAAGTCGTTTAGCACTTGGGGGTGCCAAATGTTAGGCACCCCCAAGTGAATGTATTTACTTAACTGAACCCCCTGTGTTAGTGCTCCTTTCAGCAGAAAACTGCACCGGCCCTGGAGTTATTCCAGTGAGCAACACAGAGAGATCCTCTAGCGGCTTATTCTTTCTATGCGCAGTAGAATGAAAAAGCCGACTTTTTAGTTAAAGTTATGCAGCCGTGTGAAAAAAGAAGATGCTGGAAGAGAAGCTCCGTGGTGCTCACTGGAATAACCCCGGGCCAGTGCAGTAGGCTTGATAAAGGGCTGGTATAGCCTGAAAAGTTGCTGTGTTATTTGCACAAATAAAATGTTGAAATCAACAATCGGAGTGCTGCTGCAGCAATTGCTTCCCCTAAACCATGATACTGAAAAATCTTTGTTTTCAGATCTTTCGAGAGTTGCTTTGGGGATCCCATGCTGTCACTCTTCAAAAGAGAGCCAAACAGAAACACAACTTTTCTCATTATTGGACACACCTGTCTTATTGTCTATGAAGTTCAAGGCTTTACTGGCAACACCAAATTGGTTGGATTAGCTCGTTATCAGTATTGAGCAGTTACATACGTTCAAATTAGCAAAATTACAAGGGTACCCAAATTTTTGCACAGCCAGTTATTCACATTTGATTTAATTTCATACAACTGAATACTGTTTCACTATAAATCTTTGTACAGAAAACACCCCAGTACTCAGATGTTTCTGGGAAATTAAAGACGTACCACTATTATCTTTTTTTTTTAAAGTGAAGTAAATGATTATGCAGGCTGAGAGAGGATCCCAACCTTTTTCATATGACTGTTTACAAACATAAACAAAATAGCACTAGAAGTAGCAATTAGTAAGGGGTAGTAATCCATGTTGATATAAAGGCTAATGCACAACTTTTAAAAGTGCATAACGAGGTGCATTGCTGATGCACACATCAATACATTTTGAATGTCACCTCCCATTTGACATAAGATAATTCAGTTGGTCTGCTACAGAAAATGTGCATAGATACTATCTGAACTTTCAGGAAAGCAGCGGGGCTTCAAGTCCCAGAATCCATCATGTCACAAAACAATGAGGAGAGCGGTTGATCACTTTGTGAACTTATCTAACTAAGCTAAACTAAAAGTCGGGTTACATCTTCCCTTTATTGTATTTTGTTTCATGCAAATATGCTTTTTTTGTGTACAGAGTTATATAATGTTTATGCTATAACAACAATTGATTGAATGTTCACTGTTTTCTTTAGATTCTTTTGAAGAACCAACACATTTTTGTAAAATGTATATGTATATACCTGTATGTATATATTTTTGTAATTAAATTATTGCAACAATTGTATGCTGTCACTTATTGCATTAAACCTGCCTAAGTGTAGTTTAGAAAAAGATTCCTGCTTATAGTAGTACACCACTAATCATAATTAAAGGTTACCCTAGAAAGCCCTGGAAATGTTTTAGAATAGAAAACCAACAGAAGACCCAACAGTCATGACATGCATGCTGCTGATTCTGTGTAACTGAATCATTAATTGAGGCTTGTTCCAAATAATAGCAGTGTGGACTTCAATTAGTGAGGTCATTCATTTGGTGAAAAAGCAAGTGTCAATTAACCTTATTTAAGGAAGGAAGGAAGCAAATGTTGTGCATATGGTGCATGTGGTTATAGTGCATTTCTGAGTGAAATGGGTCATTCCAGACATTGTTCAGAAGAACTTTGAATTAAAAGTTGATTGGAGAGGGGAAAACATATATAGAAGTGCAGAAAAGCATAGGCTGCTCAGCTAAAATTATGCTTTAAAGGGGAACTAAAGTCTAAAATAGAATATTAGAATTGATGTATTTTGTATACTAAACATAAACATGAACTTACTGCACCAGAAGCCTAATTAAACAAATTATTTAGGCTTTCAAATTTGGCCACAGGGGGTCACCACCTTGTAACTTTGTTAAAGTGGAACTATCGTGAAAAAAAAATGTAATAGAAGCTTCCTCATAATGAAGTATCTTCCCTTTATTGTATTTTGTTTCATGCAAATATGCTATTTTTTGTGTACAGAGTTATATAATGTTTATACCATAACAACAATTGATTGAATGTTCACTGTTTTCTTTCGATTTTTCTGGAAAAACTGGAAATGTTTTAGAATAGAAAACCAACAGAAGACCCAACAGTCATGACATGCATGCTGCTGATTCTGTGTAACTGAATCATTAATTGAGGCTTGTGGTTATAGTGCATTTCTGAGTGAAATGGGTCATTCCAGACATTGTTCAGAAGATCAGTATAAACATTAGTATAAACATTATATAAAATAGCATTAGCATATTTGCATGAAACAAAATACAATAAAGGGAAGATGCACCATTTCACTCAGAAATGCACTATAACCACATGCACCACATGCACAACATTTGCTTCCTTCCTTCCTTAAAAAAGGTAATTGACACTTGTTTTTTCACCAAATGAATGACCTCACTAATTGAAGTCCACACTGCTATTATTTGGAACAAGCCTCAATTAATGATTCAGTTAAACAAAAATGCTGTTTCTGAGGCAAAACCGAGAAACGCAGAAGAATTGTGGAATGTAACAGGTGCCAGAAGTTGGTCGACTCCATGAAACATCGATGTGCAGCAGTTTTCAGAAACCGTGATTATGCTAAATATTATTTCAGTGATTCAAAGGAAAGCAACATCTTGAAACATTTGTCAGTTTATACAGTGAATGTTTGTTAAGAAAAATGCTAATTTTTGGAACAGCCAATTTCCTTTTCTTTACTTTCTGTAAAGGAATAACACAAATTTGATAATTTTTTTCTGCATGTTTTGATTAAGAATAGAATTTGCAGTGTTTCCAGTGTGTGTATGGAAATAGAAGCTATCATAAGATTTTGAGCTGCATTCACTGCTATTATACTGAACACAACTGTATAATGGCGAATTTGGGAGATGGCTTTTCTGTATAACAGGTTTCTGGATAACTGATCCCATACCTGTTTTACATAATTAGTAGTAAACAACTACTTTAAAATGTCTAAATAAGGGAAATTAAAAGTCTGTAATGTATAAAAGTTTGGACATCCTTTCACATGTCCAGTGATAAACAGTTTTGCATTCTTAAATCTAATTACCTCTTTGTCAAGGGCCTATCGGCTTCTAGCGGAGAAGTCCGGACCAAGGAGGAAGCTTCAGGACAAAGTTCAAGTTTGCGGTAACGAACGGGATTAAGAATAAACGTAGTCGGGATACAGGCAATAGTTCAACAGGCTGGCAGCAAAGAATCAAAGTCCAGAGTTCAGGCAAAGAGAATCAGGATACAGGAGAATTCAGGAACACCCAGGAATGCAGACAAACATATCCTATAATCAGCATTGAACCTGTGAAGTCATCATACTGGAGTCAAGGCGCTGGCATCGTCCCATGTGGGTCATGGGCGCTGCCATCTTGGATGCGACGCCACCAGAGACGGGATCGTCATTGGGCGCTCCTGACACTTTTCAGGACATAATAGAGAATAGGAGTCCTCTGTTAACAATTGCTAAGCTTAAAATCTTTGATACCCCAAACTTTGGACTGTCACTCAACAACCATGGGCTCCACTAAGCAACAAAAGTTAGTGAAACGCTTCCAGCTTGCAATTTCCACAGTCTGAAATGTCATCAAGAAACTGTAATTAAGGGGAACTTTGGAAGACAACATTAACTTTCAGCACTAATTGGACAGAAAGGCAAAGGAAAACCTAAGGGTAAAACTCCACAAGTGCTTTTTATCAGAATTTGTGTGCCAAATTTTATATGATCCTCCATGCAACACCACGCAATATTATGCAACAGAATGAGATTTTGTAGGATTTTGTAGGATCCCCCTAGGCTAGAATGTAAAGTCAAATGGAGTCTTCTCTTCATGCGTTTACTTCAGACAGTCAATATATTTCAATGAGAAAAAAAAGTCTTTCTGACACCATCCATTACATGTAATTTATTAGTCCCATTATATTTTGACCCATGCAACACCATCTCACTTGTCAGATGAGTTTTGTCGATCCGACAACATCCAACAAAAGTGCTTGTGGAGTTTGGTCATTATATGACCTGCAGTAAGGTTTGGCAGACACAGGGGTTGTGTTGCACTAACATGGTCTGCATGGTCATCAGGAGAAATGTTATAGACTGATAAAGCCAATATGTAACTTTATGGCCACAACCACGAAAGATTTGGAGTAAAAAACCTTGCCAACTGTTAAAAATGGGGGAGGGTCCATTATGCTTTGGGTTTGTGTGAGAGCCAGTGGCACATTTTACATGTAGATGGAAGAATGGGTTCTGCTAAAAATGATCAAATTCTGGATGCAAATGTGACTCAGTCAGTCATAAAGCTGAAGCTGAAAAGGAAACGGCTACCACAACAAGACAATGGTCCTAAACATATGTCAAATGCCACCACGAGCTAATTGTAGAAAGTAAGCTGGTTGGTCTTAAAGGTATACCCCCAAAATGAATACTTCAGCAACAAATAGTTTATATCAAATGAAATGGCATATTAAAGAATCTTACCAGACTGGTGTGTGTGTGTGTGTGTGTGTATATATATATATATATATATATATATATATATATTATATATATATACAGTATATATATATATATATATATATATATATGTGTATATATATATGTATATATATGTGTATATATATATATATATATATATGTGTGTATATATATATATATATATATATATATATATATATATATATATATATATATTAAAAGTAAATATTTCCATTTTACATCTCTTGCCTTGAGCCACCATTTCGTGATGGTCTCTGTACTGGCTTGGAGATCACCTGACCAGAGATAATGCAAATCTAACTGTAACAGGAAGAAGTGTGGAAGCAACAGACTGAACTCTGTCTGTTAATTGGCTCATGTGACCTAGCATGTATGGTTTGTTTGTGTGCACAGTAAATGTTAGGATCCCAGCGGACACCCATTATTTTTTAAAATGGCAATTTTCTATTTCTGATTACCCAATGGCACATACTACTAAAAAAGTATATTATTATGAAAATGGTTTATTTATATGAAGTAGGATTTTACATATGAGCTGTTTTATGCAATATATTTTTATAGAGACCTACATTGTTTCGGGGGATATAGCTTTCCTTTAAACATGAATTACGGCCTAAGAAGATGTCAGAATTAGAAGTGTTCTGCCAGGAATAGTGGGCAAATATCACTAAAACAAGAATGAACTCTTAGCTGGATACAAAATATGGGATTTGTGCTAAAAGGGTGTTACAGACTTACTAGGCTGTTCCAACCTTTGAACTTGTCATAATTACTATTTCCTGCAAGGATGGGCCAAGTCATTAGTGCAATAAATATGGCTTGTGTTGTACTTTCTGCTTATTGTTTTAATCATAAAAAATGATTTTGCAGTATGCAACCTCCTTCCTTTTTTTTATTTGTTGTAATTCGTAGCAAAGCAATTCCATTTCTCTTTCAGGCAACGTTTTCAGTCTCGGATTCCTCTCAGTCCTATTTTTGTTGTAGATGCCAGTCAGCCTACATTATTTGCCTCATGGTAGTAGAAAGCTAGTGAGAAAAACTGCTGCCATAAATGATTTACGTTTGCAGCCACAAATTTGCTCACTCCATAAATATTGTTGTTAGATTGACACCAGTGTAACATGTCAGGCAACAATTTCACATTCTTTCGATTACGAATGTTGCTATCCCTTCAGACTTCAAACATATTCACTATACAACATTCATGTCTTCACATCTTGTTACTGTGTCTACTTTATTTTCAGTGCATTATTTTACCAGGTTGATTTTTATTATTAAAAATAAGTACGTATTAAGAGTACATCTAAAACTATAATACATTTATTTCACTTGTCAACAAAATAGATGGAAGTCCTCAGTAACCTTAGCAACAGGATTACTTGCAATGCACTATACATAGTAACAGAGAAAATGAACACAAAAAATTGCTCCGTTCTGTTCACCTATCCAATTCTGGGGTACCTATGTGATTTTAAAAGTTAAGACAGCATCAGTTAATAATTTTTTTTAATTAACCCTTTAAGCGCCAGCAGAATTTGACATTTCGGTTACACAAAATGCCAGATGTTTTTGAAACATTTTGTGTTCTCTCACTTTAGGGGCATTTTCTGAGGGGAAACCTTTAGTTTCTCCTTCTTTGGGAGAACCCAAGCTTTCTAAATCTGCTTGAGTTTTCATGTATTTCCACCTCTGCAAAAAGATTTATAGCGCTAAATACTAAAAAAAATGAAAAATTGCTATTTTTCACAATATATGAATTTATACCAACATTTTTATTCATTTTACACGTGAAAATCCAACTGATTTAAAAAGCCTCATATCTCTTGAATGTACCAATACCAGAAATGTATAGTTTTAGGGAGATTAAGGATTTATTTACAGCAAAAAACTCCCTGCAGTAAATTACCGAATTTTGAAAGCACAAAGGCAGAAAACGGCATACTTTAGATGTCCATGTACAATAAATCCTGAAACAGTACGTTTACACCAGAAAACCATATATTTCTGAAAAGTACTCCTAACTAACATATTGACTGCATTTTTTGTGGGGTAAAAATACAGAAATATATGTTTTCCCCCAAAACCATATAATTTTACATTCTACCGAATCTAAAATGGGTACCCATGCCTTTCTGCTCCAAACTACAGACTTTCCCAAAATTGGCGGTTTTGTTAAAATATCTGAAAATTGCCTCAAAGCTACAACTTTCCAGCATTGTATTGCCCATGTATCATTACCAGCATAAAGCATCCTAAATATGAATGCATGGGGTCTATTGAACAGTTTGAAAAGATTTACCAAACTAGGTGGCATACAAGGACCTCTAAATGAAAATAGCACATATGAATTTTCTCTGACTGCTACAATACAAGCACCCGGTATGTGTATTATGCACCATAAAACCCCCTAACAGTATGGAGACCCCAGAAAGGCATATATTTTCCGTAAGTACACAGTCTGACGAATCTAAAATGGGTAAATACGTATTTCTACTGCAAACTACCAAACTGCAAAACTATGCTAAATATAACACTTTTTATGAAATTTCACAAAGCTTGCATTTTACCCCATTATATACCCAACATTTTGTAACGTACCAGCAAAATGCATCCTAAATATGAATTCCAGGGGTCTACTAAACAGCTTGATGCCCAATATGCATGGATTTACCAAACTATGTGCCACACAGAGACCCCCAAATGGATATATAGCAAAATTTCCATGGCCGAATTGAAGTAACATAAAACAGAGCGAAAAGGTATAAAATCACTAAAATCTAACAAAACCACAAAAATCAATGCTTTCATCAATGCTTGTCAAAATCAATAGCATGGCCAAATAGTTTTTTTACGAACTGAAATAAGAGAACAACACCTACGCAAAGCTAAAAATGTAAAACTGGCTAAACATGCAATAAAATGGCTAAAAATGCATCAAAATCACAGAATTTGCAAGTGCAAGTGCACAGCGTGATAAGCAAATACACAATTCGCAATGGCAATTAAACATTTTTTTTTATCAGGCAAAACAACTCATGATGTAGTAAGAAAAATAAAAAAAGCTATAAAATTGTGTAAATGTGTATATGTGTGTGTGTGTACACTAGGCAAATTGTGTGTTGCATACCTGTGTGTGTGTGATCAAGTATGTGAGTGTTGTAAATGTGTGAAACCCCTTTGATCCCCCAAAAATGTATATGAGTGTGTGTAAGTGTAAATGTAAGTGTGTAAAATGTGTGTACTTGTGTATTTGTATGTGTGTGTGTTACACTAACCTGGGGAAGCCTGGCTGCAGTCCATGGAAGAAGCAGGGAGGTCCGACGATTAGGAGGGAATCCACGTGAAGGGTCTGGTGAGTATGGAGTCTGGGGGGGGGTCCCGGAAGAAGAATCAGCAGCAGGCACATGTTCCACGTGCTCCTGCTGCTGCCTATGGGGCCCCTGGGTGATCGCACCCAAGGGCCCGCTCATTTCCCCCTCCTGCTAGTTGCCTAGGAGCAGGGGAATTAGCAGGAAGTGAAGGTGCGGCTTTACTAGTCAGCTCTTTCGCTTCCCCGGGCTGAAATGCTGCGGAATGTAGTAGAATTGATGTTCTGTGGCATTTCAAGTTACATTGCCACAGAACGCAGATTCTACATTCTGTGGCATTTAAAAGGTTAAATACCTGCCTCATGTAAATAAACCATTTTCATAATAATATACATTTTAGTTGTGCAATTGGGTAATCCTAAATAGGACCTAAGGGCCTCCTCCTGGAACTATACCATGCACGTTGCACACAAACAAAATATACCTGTTAGATCACATGAGCCAATTAACGGACAAGGTTATGTCATTTGTTTTCACGCTTCTTCGTGTTACAATTAGAGCTGCATAATATTTAGTCAGGTGATATCTGAGGAAGAGCAGAGAACATCATACTTAAATAGTTATATATTCACTTTGCTGCTCCCCTTCTAATTGCAGGTAAAGTATGCTGTACCGTGTTAGTCAGTAAAAATGTTACAGGGCAACCCTTTTGAAATAAAAAAAAATAACAAAAGTGGTATAAAGGTGATACCTTTATTGGCTAACTAATATAATCATAGCAAGCTTTCAGAACATTTTAGTTCCTTCTTTTCTTTTTTCATTTTTCAAGCAGTAATCTGCTTGAAAAAGGAACTAAAATGTTCTGAAAGCTTGCTATGATTATCTTAGCTAGCTAATAAAGGTATCACCTTTATACCACTTTTGTTATTTTTTTATTTCAAAAGGGTTACCCTGCTCCCCTTCCAAACACTTTTCAAATGTTTCAGATTGTTCACTATAAACAAAGACTTTTGTTTCATTGTTTTCCATCTTTTATTCTCTACCGTTTTCCCATGATCTTAATAATCATGTCCCTAGTGTTTCAATCTGGGAGCTCAGTGATCCAGGGGCAGATTCTGAACAATTTGCCACATTTAGTTGATACATTTCTTAGCAGTATCTGTGGAATATTAGCAACTATAGTATCAAATCTAACAGCTGTCTTTAATGAAACTCAGGGATTCTGCTCAGTTTAAGAGTTGGCATCCCCTCTCCCAGAGCTGCTTTAGAAGTTCAAAAATGAAACTTTACACTTCAATATTAGAAAACCAGTTACAAATAGAAAGTAGGAAGTAATTGGAAAAAGACTTTATTTCTGGTGAATTACCTGAAACCAACTGAAAAAATGTTAGTATGAATGGCTAGTTCTGAACAACTTTTCAAGTGGTCTTTGATGTTTATTTTGAATAGTTTTTTTTAATGATTTGCCTTCTTCTTCTGGCTCTTTCCAGCTTTCAGATGGGGGTCACTGACCGCAACTAAAAAACAAATACTCTGTAAGGCTACAAATTTATTGTTATTGCTACTTTATTTTACCTGTCTTCCTTCTCAAGGCCTTTTCTATTTAAATCAATGCATGGTTAGGGTAATTTGGAACCCAGCAAATTTCTGAAAATGCAAATTGTTAAATAACTCTAAAACTACAAATAATCAAAAAATGTAAAGATTATTGCAAAGTGTCTCAGAATACCACACTCTACATTTAGGGGAATATTTATCAAGGGTCGAATTTCAAATTTTAAAAACTTTGAAATTCGAATTCAAAAAGACCAACCAAAATTAAGTAGAAGTTTTTTTTGGTCAAATAGGTCCGTTTTAGATCGCATAGGTCCATATTCGGCTGAGTTCGAATAGTATGAATCGAAGTAATAGCGCATTCTAAACAAAGTTTTTTTGAAAGTCCACCAGTTGACTCCAAATAGGTTATAGGAGGTCCCCCCATAGGCTAAAACAGCAATTCGGCAAGTTTTAGATGGCGAATGGTCGCAGTCAAATTTTTAAATAGAGAGTACATGATAAACTTCGATATTCGAATTTTCTAATTTTTTTCAAATTGAAATCGAATTTGGACTATTCCCTAGTCAAAGTACAAAAAATAGCTCAAAATTCTAATCTTTTGCAATCGAAAATTCACCTCGACCTTTGATAAATCTGCCCCTTAATAAAGGTCTCTCAGACCTAAATAGCTGATTCATAAATGAAAAAAATCAGTGCAAAATATAACATTATTACATTATATAATATGTATGTTATATAACAGCATTCATGATTAATTGTGGTTGAGTGGTTCATGATTAATGATCCATACTAGACAGTCTTCTTTTACATCACACATATACATGTGCTAACTTTCTATCCAGCTGCCAACTTTCCTTACTGAGGCTTGTATCGATCCTTCATAGTAGCAGCCTAGCTGAATATTCAGACTCATACAATACTACTGCTACTATGAAGGGCTGATTTATTACACTTATAACATTTGTGTGATTTGTCTCATGCATAAGAAATTCTGTGTAATGTTTATCACATTTTTTTTGTAGTGTTGCATAAAGCTCCCCTAGACATGAAACTGCACATGTAAAAGTAGTAACAGTAAGATTTCTTTTCAAACAAACTTCAAAGTCTAGGGATCTAGCGAATCCAGGATTTGGGCCAGTATTCAGACCGAATCCAAGTGCTTGGCTGAACCAAATCCGAATCCATATAATTGTGTGACTTTTTTGTCACACAAAGCAAAGTGTGCAGTTCTCTTTAACCCTTCCTAGCCATGCAAATTAGGGTTTGGATTTGGCACAATATTCGACCAAATCTTTTACATAGGATTTGGTGTTCGGTTGAATCCTAAAACAGTGGATTTGTATTACACCAGCAAGCTGCAAGAATATTTGTTAAACATCTGACAACCTTGATCTGTGGGAAAAACCAGATTTTTTTTTCCTTTTTGCCAAGATTGACAATTCTGCTGCTGTCATCTGATGCAGCAGACCTGATGCCACCCACCCCTACCTGTTTACCCCTTGTGCTCAAATCAGTTCAACAGCAACTCATTGCTTATGCAAAAAGTGCAATCAAATGGCACATCATAGAAAAATTGTCAACCCACCAGAGGTTCTGCCTAATAAGAGCCTGGAAATAATATTAATAGCAAGAAAATGCTCCTGATGGGCGGTATGCCACCTGCACATTGGCTTGCCACTTTTCTGTAAAGATAATACCAGCCTTCGTATATATTTTTGAATTTTTACCCCTTTTAAGAATATTTGCATCAAGCATAATTTTTGACCACCAGAAAAACCAGGCAGGCAGTTTTGAGCCAGACGACCCTTCAAAATACCCAGTGGCAACCTTAACCCCATACCTCTCATTACATCAATTCTCAGTAGGGTTTCCACCTGGCCGGTACTTTACTGGCATGGCCGTTAAAAATGATGGCAGATCCCAATGTTATTAATAGGGAAAAAAGATAAAAATATAGGAAGATCTGTATTTTTTCCCAGAAAAGGTGGCAACCTTAATTCTCAGTCTGACTAGCAATGTCATAACACTGCCCCTTATGTCACTGCCTGCCCTGTTCACATCATCAATCTGTTCATTGGCAGGTAAGGGGCCAACAAAAGTGTGCCAGTCTTACCCACCCAGTAAGGAGCTCCTGGTGCAGGCATAACAAACCAGTGTGCCAGCTTCTTCAATATGGGCATGTCATAGATAGGTTTAGGTAAAATGTCCCCCAATCCTACTTCTACGGTTGACACTTTTTCTGGAAAAAAATACTGGCCTTCCTAAATATTTATCTTTTTTCCTATTAAACTCATTGGGATCAACCATCATTTTTACCTGCCAGGTTGGCAAAATACCCGCCAGGTGGCAACCCTACCTACATCACACTTCCGGGTATAATGAGCAAGTGAATGCATGCGCATATACCCCAACTAGGGTTGCCACCTGGCTGGTATTTTTTACCAGCCTGGTCAGTAAAAATGATGGTTGATCCCAATGTTATTAATAGGGAAAAAAGGATACATATAGGAAGGCCGGTATTTTTTTCCAGAAAAGGTGGCAACCCTAGCCCCAATGCGACTGCCTGCGCCATGAGCTCACCTTCATTGCAGGGGGTATAGAATTTTCCCTTTAAGCTCTCTAAGTGCCTAAAATTATCAAAGGCAGGTATTGCAAAAATTTTTTAGAAAGCTTGATATTTCTATAGTGACATCCCTATTCCATACCTCCCAACTATCCCTTTTTTGGAGGGACAGTCCCTCTTTTGACAGCTGAACCTGCAGTCCCTCATTTGTACTGGAAATGGAAAGTCCCTATTTTCTCTGCACTGAACAGCCAGAAAAAGAAACAAAGTTTCTCACTTAAGAAGAGAGTACAGAACAGGTAACAGGTGTAAATAAGATACTTTGTAACAATTTTGAGACACAAAAAACTGTTTAGATAAGGAGAAATATTTTCAAACTTTCATAACCTGCCAAATTTTGTAAAATGAACATGGTAATTAGGGGGTGTGGCCACAGAAAGGGGCGTGGTCCAAAATTTGCTGTTCCACGTGCGAAACAAATTTTTGTCCTTCTTTTACTTCCAAAATGTTGGGAGGTATGCTATTCAATGAACAATATATTGGTGGCATACGTATGTGTCAAGTTCAATACACATGTACATCAACTACTTTAAGGTTTTACAGCAACGAGGTGCCAAATGTCATTTTAATAGAAACAATTTGCTTTCACTTTCCCTATACTTTTCTACACCTATGACTGCATACAAACAAACATTTCAAATAAAGATCATTGAAAAAAAAAAACAGATCTCTCCAGGTAGGGGCTTTCTCGAGCATGCGTGTTGTGCTCCACCTATCGATGCGTCATTGCGTATCTCCGTGCACACTTCCTGTAGCTTACGGGCGCGACCACGCACTGTCGCTGTGCAGGTTTTTGCCTTGAGTTGCGAACGTCCTGTTCAGTCACCCATTCGTTGTCTCTGTGCGTTTTATTGGCTCCACCCCTTCTAGGCGCGCTCCCGAAAGTACGGGGGTGAAATTAAATGAGGAGGAGGAAAGGTACAACGATATAGTCGCGTTCCAGCCTCCTCCTTTGACAGGCAACACCTTAACATACGCCTTATTAATACCTGAATTTTGGAGTCCGCTCAGCTCCGGCCTCGGCTTCGCACGAAGTTAGTGGGCGAGAGGCGTAGGCCGTGCCAGTGAATGTGTGACAGGAGCGGGGGCAGAGAGGAGGGGGAACAAACTGATCGGCACAGTGCGGAATTGTTTGTGTTTGTAGTGTGTGTTGCCGTGGGATAGTGTGGTTGTAGGGAAGGTTCTGGTATGGAGGACAAGACGTTTACTAAAGAGCTGGACCAGTGGATCGAGCAGCTGAATGACTGCAAGCAACTCAACGAGAGCCAAGTGCGCACCCTGTGCGAGAAGGTGAGACCGGCCCCACGTAGCAACGTCTGTAAACACTCCACATACACGCACATAGGTGTATAGCGCTCACAGCATCGTAGCGTAACAGGCATGATGTCATGAAGGGAACACTTCTGTATACAAACGCTTAAAAAGACATTTGCTTATGTAGCAAATCTAGTTTATGTCCGTACAGGCACGTCCCACACATAAATAATACATCCATACACCCATCAGGGTATTTACTGTGAAAATTGTATTTTGTTCCTTTTTGATTGGCAACTGTTGGCCCCACTTTCTGACACCCACTGGGCTTTCTCATGTATGTTTGTGCATATCAGGCCTGTAGAATGTATAGTTCCAAAGTATATGGAATATCTGGTCTGTTTCATAGTGATTATTTGATGTGAGAGAATGTAATTTGTATTTTCTTCAAAATAACTTTCCAGAATCGTGTATTGTAGCTAAATACTATTCATGCTGACATTTTAATGTTTGATCAGTGATTTTCTGTTACTATTTATACCTACCAGTGATCTGGTTCACATTTCTCTTAAATTCTCTACAGATTTTTTTTGATAGTTGTAAAACCTACTGAGCAAGTAACAACATAGCACTACTGTCTTTCGACATAAGCTATTTGTTCTAAGACCGAATACAATCATTTATACATAAAATAGTGATGTAATAACTGGCACAAAGTTAGCTACAGCATCTCTTTTTTTCAACTAATCAACTGTGTGCTATCAAACAGCAGATAAGTATATACTAACGGATGATGGTTGCTGAGGGTTACCAAAACTGGAGCACACTTTTCACCTGCTATTGCTACTTTTGCTACCCATACAAGGATTTCCTTGTTCATATGGGGGAAAGCACAGCAGTTCATGATCCCTGCAGCTAAATGCCTTTTAAAGGTACAAATATAAAATATTTTTGATGAGTGCCTTCCTTAAATCATTTTCGTTTTTTGTAATCTAGCCTGTGGTCAGTAAACACATGGCATAAAGCAAAAATAGTACTTTTATGACTGCATCAAAGATTCTACTGTGAGATGGAACTTTAAAGGACTAAGACCCCTCACTCTGCAGAAACCTTATACTCTACCCTGAAATTAATCTGAAATCTGTGTACATAACCTGTAAATGCATTAGAGCTTTAACTCTGAAAGGATGTAATTATTGAAAACAAATAAGGATAAGTTCCCTTCCATACTTACAAGTGGACCTGCCTTAAGGCCAGTGGCACACTGCTGGATGGCAGTAGAAAACAGCAGCTACAAAATGTCCCTGTCCATTCGTCACCTAATACTATTGAATAGGAACTGACTTGGGGTTGTATTTATTATCCTATGTAAAAAAAAAACTGCTGGATAATACACATTGCCACACTTTGTTGTGTAAAAAACAGTGTGACTTCCGTCTGAAGCAATGTAAAAGAACTGCATTAGATCTGGCGTTTACATGGTGTACATGGTGCAACACACAGTTGCCATTTATTTTTTACACCTTTTTTTCGGTGAATTTTGTTTTACACCAAACAAATATGCCCCTATGAGTGATGACAGGTGGACTTCCGTGCAAAGCATTTGCCTGATTCTATAGCTTTTGATTTATTGTACTTTTTCCCCCCCAGCCTTCAACTAAAAATATTGTTTGATTGTTAGCATTGCTGGCCCTGGCAACCATTGAACTGGTCAACTCTAAGGCCAAAAATTTGACTGTTCTTTTTTTTGCATATCTTTATCTATTCAGACACTTCATCTTCAATTTGACTTCCTCTATGCTGTCTAGTTGCTAGGCTAATTAAATCTTGCCATCCACATATCAACTGAAATTCTGAGCTTCAGAAAAAACTCTGGTTAAAAATTAAGTCTCATTATTGTAATACAATGCTACCATTTACACCACATTTGAAGTAAATTTCAAGGTGATCTACTCCTTTAACTTGGGTTCCCAAATGGTGCTATTGAACAGCATCACTCAACATAGGCATGTGGATAAGGTATAGTTACAATAACCTGAGTTGTATCTTAAAATTTATTTTGCCAGTTCTCCCTTGGTTCAGCTGCTTTTCTCTTCCTGGTGCTCACAATTCTGGGTTTCCATCATATACTGGGTCAAATTATATATAAGCTAGTTATGGAAAGAGTGGATCATTTTAGTTAGTTTGGGTATAGTTGGCATGGGTTATGCATGTGTGCACTGAATTTGGAAACTCATGAAAATTTTGGAGATATAATTCATACATTTTATTTTTAAAGGGGAAGTATACCCCCTTATTAACATAAGTTCAATGAATAGGACTTGTTTTTTAAACATTTTGTCTAAAAATCTAGGTGTAGTGTCATTTTTAAGAAAAACAGGAAATTTAAAGCTGCTCCATATTTGGTACTTGAAAGGTTATGCAATAGAACAATAGTAAGGACTGATAATCAAATATCTACCTCATAAGGACATTAAGAAGAAGCATCGGTTTCCTCATTTAGCTCAAGAAATAATTAAAAGCATAGTTTTTTTTTTGCATTTATAGTAGGAATATCATATGTATTTTCAGCACAATATTTTGAGAATGAACTATTTTACTCCTCTTTAAAAAGTTGAAAACATTTAAGAAGTAAAGCCTAAACAAAACAAATTAGCTATAAATACTATATTTAACTTAATGGACTTACAGTAGCAGCCCTACGATATCCATACTTTCAAAGTAGTCCACAGCAGCTCCCAATTTCAGATCATTATGCCACACCTTTTGCAAGACTGTCTCAGCGTAGGCTCATTTTTCCTCTGAACTGCTGCTGAGAAAGTAAGCTTTGGGTCATTAAAAATGATTGAACATTAGCGATTATTATTTACAGTGGAATCTCAGTTTTACCTTCCCTGATTTTACGTTTTCCCTCATTTTACAAATTTTTTTGTGGCCGACAACATATGCATAAATAAATAATTTTCCCTGATTTTACATTTTCTAGGGTTTTACATCATCTTTGAGTTCCCTGAAAAATGCAAAAATGGTGTTCTGCAGTATATTTGATGCAGAATGCACTGATTTTTGTGCTATCATGTAATAGCTTAGGTAACTGACAGCAGTATAGAACATGTGCTCTGAGTCAGCAGAAAAGAACCCAGAGAGCAGCTGGGGTTATCTTTGGAAGTACTGCTTAATGACTGTGTTGGTGTCTATACAAATTCTTTATTGAGCTGAAGTTCTCCTTTTCCTACATGTATCACTTTAAGACATTTACTTTTAGTGTTCCAGCAAGACCGCAAATGCCCTTGGAACTTCCTCACAGTTGTGTTAAACATTGGTCTTGGATTGTTACTAGAATTGTAGTTCCTCTTTTCTTCCCTTGGTTTCTCAGTCTGCTATATTGAATCCCATAATGCTTTTATTTGCTTTTGTTGAAATTTGCTCCCTGTTTGCATGTATGTGTGCTCTTGGATTGTTTATGTGCCCAGTGGATCGTACAATTTTTTTTCAAGGGTAGTTCACCTTTAAGTTAACTTAGTATTTTATAGAAGTCCTATCCTTAACAACTTTTCAACTGGTCATCATTTTTTATTTTGTTTAGATTATTATTCACATTTCTCTCTTGACTCTTTCCAATTTTCAAACAACAGTCGCTGACTCCAGCAACTAAAATGATTGCCCTTTGCAGTTATTGTTGCTGTTACTTTTTATGATTTAGCTTTGTGTTCAAACATTAAATGAACACAATCCCCATTATTTAATGTTTAAATGGTTGGAAATCTGCCCTAGCCCAACAATAACCAACCCCCCCTTTTTTTTTACATGTGGCAGTTCTAACATGTGATGGAGCAGGTACGATTGGGTGCTTCATCTCCCTCTGGAGAGTATATTACCCATGGCAAGGCAATGCCCCATCAGTCAGTATACTAACAATATAGTGATCCAAATTGAGCAAAACCCTTCTCTGCAAACCCCCAGCTCTCAAGCATATCTGATATTGTGCCTAATTACTCTCATATTTTATCATGATTATGCCAGTATGCCACATGCTAAGTGTTTTACATACAGTAATTGCCATTCATGCAGATTCAAAGGTATTTTCAGGGCTTTTTGTCACCCTGAGATTTCCCATGGTCGACAATACACCCTGTCCTGCAAAAACTTTAGCAGTGAAGATCAGTGCCTCCTGAGATGAGCCCACTAGCTTCTCCCATTTCCGTTTTTTTGCAGAGTCTATTGGTCGCTGTCAGTTAAAGGAGAAACAAACCCTTAATAAAAAAAACCCCTACCCTACATAGACCCCCCCCCCAGCCTAGCTGCTACCCTGGGCAAATGCCCCATAGTCTTTACTTACACCTCCGTGCAGATTCTGTCCAGCGGAGTTCACAGCAGCCATCTTCTTCTCTTCAATAATCGTCGGAATGAGACTGGCGAATCGGCTCATGCGCAGTTGGAGAATTTCTCTGTTTTGCAAAACTGTGTATGTGCTGAAATTCACTAGAATTGGCGAAGTGCCGGTCTCATTCCAAAGATTACCGAAGAGGCTGGAGATGGTGCCCGTGAACTCCGCTGGACAGAAACTGCACAGAGGGCTACGTAAAGATTTAGGGGCATTTGCCCAGGGGGCAGCTAGGCTGGGGGGGAGGAGGGGGGTCTATGTAGGGTAGGGGGGTAGGGTTTTTTTTTTATTAAGGGTTTGTTTCTCCTTTAAGCATAGTATACAGAGATGTCAACGAAACCCATGGCATAAGGGAGATAATGATTTAGTCCTGGATTTTATTAACAAACTAAAGAAGTATACTAGAAATGTTGTGCATTATGTTTTGGGCTTCTGTAGCAGCCCAATGCAACCACAATCCTTTAGCAGTAATGATCTCTGTCTCCAAAGATACTCCAGTAGCTCCCCATCTTTTTTTCTGCTGATTCACTCCACATGTTGTGTGCTGCTGTCACTTACTGAGCTTAGGGACCCACTCACAATATACAGTATATACAAAATATATGTCACACTATATGGCTGATTAGTAATTAATACAGATAATTACTACGTGTCAGCTCAGAAACCATTGCAGCTAGCATCAGAATCATCCCTGTAGCATCAGTATATATTACAGACCAAATGTGTATTTCCTTTTTGAACTTCAGTTTCAGTTAAAATCTGAAAATCTTTAAAAATCAGTTTTGCCTGTTACACTGCTGTTTTGAAGGCCATAGAAAAAATGATGAATAGTCACAGTCCAAGCAGCACATTTATTAATGCAGCTTTCTACACAGCAATGGGCTGAGTAAAAAGTGCTGAGTTCTAAATCTAAAGTGGTCAGAAGTCAAGATTTGCGTAAACAAAGTCACATGGATCAAGGAAACTTGCATAGAAACAGTGTAATAATGATGCATTTGTTATACAAGTACAGTCATGCCAGTTTCCACCTCAGTTTATGTTTTTTTTTGTCACTATAGGCTTTAAGGGCCTTCGACAAGTCTGGCAAACATTCTTGTGTTCGTTCCAGTGTAAGGCTTACAGGCCTTTATAAATAGCTTACCAAGAGCTTTAGCATATGGACACCCTAGAGGAGGCTTAAAGGAAACCTAAACCCCCCTTCAGTCCCCACAGGCCCCCCTCCACTAGCACCGTCCTGCAGCAGATTATGTGTCCCCTCTAGGGATACTGATCCTCCCCTGCAGAAGAGGGCAGCGGAGCACAGGGCTGCCATGTTCGCCAGCCTCGACTTGTGCCATATATGGGCATGTCGGCGCTCACTTAACGAAGAAGCCAAGGCTGCGAACATTTCACCCCTGTGCTCAGCTGTGCTCTTCTGCAGGTGCGGGTT
This sequence comes from Xenopus petersii, assembly GCA_038501925.1. Lineage (NCBI taxonomy): Eukaryota > Metazoa > Chordata > Amphibia > Anura > Pipidae > Xenopus > Xenopus petersii. The sequence goes on along the minus strand of CM076673.1, from coordinate 90,309,510 downwards.
TCCTAGAGGGGACACATAATATGCTGTAGTATTTTGCTGGGGGCCAGTGGGGAATTTTGGCTAAAAGAGGTTTAGTTCTCCTTTGAGCTGGCCATAGACACAAAGATTTGATCGTATGAATCTTCGTTTTAGACTATGTGTGCAGTGTCACAACATTTTTTTGTGCCATGGCGACCGGTTGTTTAATCGATCTGACAAGTTATGAGATTTCTGTCGGCTAACGATAATTTCTCTGCATGTATTGCTTATATGACGATATCAGTGGGAAACTGTCACCAGCTTTTGGTTGACATAACGTTCAAACGATACCTAATTTATAGCACTTAAGCATTTTAATCATAATTATTTGTATTAACACAATCGATTGAAATACCATTAATTGTATGTTGGTGCTAAATTGATTGAGAACTAAGCATATGTTTATAATAGCACTAAGCACTTATATAATTAGATCTCAATTAATTTTAGTAAGGTAGTTTGGGGTTTTACTACTTTCTCTTGTTTTTAGCATCCCTATTCTGGTTTATATACCTCTACACAGCCTGAAATTGGGTAATACAAGTGAGTGAACATTAATTACAAGTGAACTATATTTTTGTTTGTGTTCATACGATTGCTGTCAGGGGCAGAACATCATCTCATTTGTTATTTTACTACTTTGATCTGAATGGTTAGTGGCAGATCGGTAGATTGCACTGTTCGTCCCATTTTGAAGGTATACCTGCATGTCTATGACCAGCTTTATCATCATTTGAAGTGTCACAGTCTTTTAAAGGAGAACTAAACCCTAAAACTGAATGTGGCTGAAAATGCCATCTTTTATATACTGAATTTATTGCACCAGCCTACATTTTCAGCTTCTCAATAGCAGCAATAATCCAGGACTTCAAACTTGTCATAGAGGGTCACCATCTTGGAAAGTGTCTGCACACTCACATGCTCAGTGGGGCTCTGAGCAGCTGTTGAGAAGATAAACTTAGGGGTTGTCGTAAATTATCAAGCAGAAATTGTGGTTAATCTGTAATATAAGATGATGCTACAGGGCTGATTGTTAAATTCTGATGCTAATTGCAGTAGTTTCTGTGCCGCCACATAGTAATTATCTGTATTAATTACTAGTCAGCCTTATACTGTCATATTTATTATTTTTTATTTATATGTGTACTGTATATTTTCAGTCGGCCCCTAAGCTCAGTAACTGACATCAGCACAGAGCATGAGCAGTAAATAAGCAGGAAAAAAATGAGGCATCTTTGGAGGCACAGATCTTCCCTGCTAAAGGGCAGTGGTAGCCTTTGGCTGGTACAGAAGCCCAAAACTTTCCAATAAACAATTATTAACTGAAAATGCAAGTTGCAACTGATAACCATTTATTATCCCTTTTTACTCTCTGGTTCTGACTAATAAAATAATGTAGCAGTCAGCTTTCCTCCCAGTTGGTTGATCATCTGCCAAAATAGTTTTTGAATCAAGATCTCCTTTTATTTCTCTACTGTTCTTTAAATGTCATGGAAATGCATACAACAAAATTAAGTAAACATGTGATATTCATGATCTGGCCCTTTGAGCTTTAATTTTCAAAAACTCTCAATTTTCTCTCTTGGAAGTTGCTGGCTAAAGGGCCTATGTTGTAAAATGATTTTTGATAGAAAATACAATCACAATTATAATCACAGCAGGTCTTACAAGGTTACAAATAGATTTTGCACATAGATTCTGGATGTTTGAAAAATATTTTGCCAATAGACTGCCATCCCCTGGAACTCCAGCTATACTGACTTCTAATCACACCTATCATTGGAAAACTTGTTAAACTACAACTCGCAGTATTTCTGCATTGTGGGCACTGATAGGTGCTAATGCCTGGTCTAAACATTTATTGCTATGGCTATAAAAGTATTTGCCTTGGGTAAAATATATACATTCAAAACTTCTAGAAACCTTGCAATACAATACTCTCTTCATTGTCCAGTGTTAACAGAATGCCTCCCTGCATTCATTGTGAACACAGCATTTAAGTGAGTATACTGTTGAATTGAAAACAAGCTGTAAAAAAGACTTACTGTTATTTATAATTTTAAATGTTCAATTTTTTAACAAAATATAGTTTACATGCCTGTGTACATCAAAACTATTTTTATATTTAGGTGATTGAACTCCATAGCAACCCTGACATCCCTGAAGCTTCCAAATCTCTTGCCTGTCTGTACTGTACTAACATCATTTGCATGTGTTGCTAATGTTCTGTTATGTTCCAAACCAGTACTCTGCAATTAACACAGGGTCTGTGAGGCAGCGTTTAGGCTTAGGTATCAAATGTCAATTTTTTATTCTAGTAACTCCTGTATTATGTATGCAACCAGTATCCTGCAATCTAGAACAGGGGTCCTCAAACTTTTAAAATAGGGGGCTCTCAGTCGCTCAGACTGTTGGGAGGGCCATACTATCATTTAAAAGAAGAAAAAAAAAACATTAACAAATTTCCATGCACCCTGCATACGGTATATCTTATTTGTAGTGCAAAAAAGTATGAAAGAAAAATACAATATTTAAAGTGAAGAAAAATTTTAACCAACCATTTCAATGGGAAGTGTGGGCCTGCTTTTGGCTGATGAGAGTCAATATCCAGTTCCAACTCTGCTCCTAATTCGGTGTCCGGCTAATCCAGGAAACACAACGTGGCCGGGCCCCCTTAACATATAGAAGCCATAGATGGCGGCCCTGCGCTCATAACTACGTATCTGTCCATCCCTGAGAGCAGGGATTTGGTTGACTGGTCCCCTGTAACCCTATTTAAGACAGCGACATGTGCGGAGGGTGCGTGCTAAACTGCCACCCGCAGATTCTCTCTTCCTCGGCCCCAGCTGACGCTAATGATGCTGGACGTGGCCGCCGCGGGCCGGGTAGATAACATTGGAGGATCATATCCGACCCCCGGGTTGTAGTTTGAGGACACCTGATTTAGAATTTAGGAATTGAACCAGTATGTCACTATCTTGACAGTTCTAAGGAGTCTAATTCTAAATTCTTTATCCTAAAGGGGACATTTATTTAAATTAACTGCGAACTGAACTGTAAATCAAACAATAAATAACTTTGCAGTTGGCCTAAAACTTTGTATCTCTTCTAATGGAAGCTTAAAGAATGAGGAAACCTGACATCCCTGGCAGTGCCTTATGTTATACTCCCCCACAGTAAATTAATTTTCTACAAATGTAATTATTTTTTGTTAAACATAGATGTGTGCAGCAGTGTAAAATACAAAGAAAAATTCATTTAAAAAATGTAATCTAATATGCAGACTTAAGTCTAAAGAGTTCTTTGGTTTCTTTGTGTATTTGCAGTGTTGTTATTACACATGTTTATGTAATGTACTTGTCTACAGGATGCATTATTAATAATAAATGCATTTAAATTGGTTTATGGGCAGGGTTACTGAAAATATATACATGAATGGTGGTTGGCTCATCATAAATATTTTCCAGACATGAAATACATATGTTAATATACATACCTTCATTGTAGGTGTAATTAGTAGAGATGATGATGCATGTTGCAGGCTACATTAGCAGGTATTGCAAGTGGCTTAATCATGCATACATCATGTGTTTTTCTGAAGTGACTGGTATTAAGAATGAGGTAGTAACTTTAGAAATATATTTTAAAGCATGTGGAAAAGTTGCCTTTTAATACTTACATTGGGTTTAAAGTGGCATTATACTCCCTTCTTAACATTAGTTTAATAAATAAGATAAATAAGAGTTAAAACACATCTATGTTTTTGTTTGGTTTGATATGGAGTTCCAGTACACAGGTAGGTAATTCAATGCACAGTAGAATTCTACTTGTTGTACACTCAACTACCTAGCAAGGACTAAACATAGTTTCCCTAATTTAAAGGAGAATTCAGCCTGTGGGAAAAAACCCTGTGGCCCCCCCCCCCCGGGGAAATGCCCCATACTTTATACTTCCCCCTCGGCGCAAATTCTTCCAGTGGAGTTGCATGCATCCATCTTCCGGCTCCTCAGTAAGCTGACTGGAAGCATGCGTAGTTGGAGCAGTTTTCCAGTTAGCGACAACTGTGCATGTGCGGTATTACATGGAAATTGACGATCTTCCAGTCAGCTTACCGAGGAGCCGGAAGATGGATGCGTGCAACTCTGTTGGAAGAATCTGCGCCGAGGGGTAAGTATAAAGTATGGGGCATTTCCCTGGGGGGGGGGGCAGTTAGCCTGGAGGGTGTGTGGTATGGGGTTTTAACACAAGTTGAATTCTCCCACAGGTTGAATTCTCCTTTAACTTAAGAAATATCACAAACATTTGAGATGTGATGGTTAGCGGCACAGCCATGATGCAGCAAAGCACTTTTTACCACCATGCTTTACAGCTGGTATAATATTTTTTTTGTTAATTCTGTTTTTGGTTTTAACCAAATGTCTTCTGGTACTGTGGCCAAAAAACTAATTTATGGAGCCTCTCTGTAACAATAGACTCATGCACATAAATGGGACTTGAAAGTATGGAGTTCTCAGAAACTTCTTTCAGCATCTTTTTCCATGCTAAACTGGCCTGGGACATTTGGCTTTTGTTCAAAATATCCACTTGTAGATGATCTTCCGCACAGTGGACTGATGGATGTCCAATTGTTGTCTAGATTTATAGATATTGATTTCTTTCAATCTAGGAATGGTTATACCCCATACTTCAACAACAAACGGCAAACTAAATGTCTGAGGTATAAATAAATATAATGTGTGGAGGCATTTTTAGACTTGGGTCAGGCCTGGAACTATGCATTTGAGATCTGGGGAACAAAAAAAAAAGTCCACTTAAGTTTTAGTATTACTAAATTGTGATGACTTCGCTTTTTTTCAGGCTAAAGAAATCCTTACTAAAGAGTCAAATGTGCAGGATGTCCGCTGCCCTGTCACAGTTTGTGGAGATGTCCACGGCCAATTTCATGATCTTATGGAACTCTTCAGAATTGGAGGAAAATCTCCAGACACCAACTATCTCTTTATGGGAGACTATGTGGATAGAGGATATTACTCTGTTGAAACAGTGACACTTCTTGTTGCTCTAAAGGTAAAAAAAAATCCTTAGGGTCCAGTTTACCTTAAATCCTAACAATTTAGCAAGAACATTTTGGAGATATTTCTGGAGATGTTGCCCATAGCAACCAATCAGATCTTTGCTTTTGTTTTCTAACATGGCTGTGGCTGTTTAAATCTAATTGCTGATTGGTTGCCATGGGCAATATCTCCAGAAATCTCTCCATATATTTATCTCCAATGTTAGTAAACATGCCCCTATGAACCAAAATGTTTTCATTCGTGTTTTCATTTCAGCCTGACTTTTTATGAATTATGATTTTTCTATGAGTTATGATTGTGTTAAACTGTGATGGTGATAAAAAAAGTTGTCACTGTAAAATTACATTGTTGCAATTCTTTTCAGGAGTAAGAGATTGAGGGTATCAAGCTTTTTTTTTTTTTAAATCGGCTTCTTAGAGTTTCTATACTGTGTATCTGAGGATCTGAATGAGAAAATGATTTCCAGTAAGGATGCACCAAATCCAGGATTCGGTTTGGGATTCGGCCTTTTTCAGCAGGATTCGGCCGAATCCTTCTGCCCAGCTGAACCGAATCCTAAATTTGAATCCTAATTTGCATATGCAAATTAGGGTCGGGGAGGGAAATTGCGTGAGTTTTTGTCACAAAACAAGGATTTACATATGCAAATTAGTATTCGGTTTTGTATTCGGCCGAATCTTTCAAGAAGGATTCGGGGGTTCGGCTGAATCCAAAAAAGTGGATTTGGTGCATCCCTGATTTCCAGCAATTAACTTGTTGCAGTAAAATTATACCGTTATAAGTAAAAAAGGCATCTGAGCAGTCCAGTGGTTTTACTGCATCCTTTATTTTTGTGACTACAGGTGCGATATCCAGAACGTATCACGATATTAAGGGGAAATCACGAGAGTCGACAAATCACACAAGTCTATGGTTTTTATGATGAGTGCCTACGAAAGTATGGAAATGCAAATGTGTGGAAGTATTTCACAGATCTATTTGACTACCTACCACTAACTGCTTTAGTAGATGGCCAGGTAACTTTTTATTTTTGTGAACACATTTTTCATGTGGTCTTAGAAAACGGTTTGCGTGAAAGCGTATATTGCTGTAATATATTGAAACATTTAAGTGTGGGTTGATTTTTGTATTCACTATAATTCTATTTAAATACATGATAAAAAAAATAATTGACCACTAGGAGTATCTTTATTGCAGATTACATTTATGGGAACCCATATTATGGCAAAAAAAAAAAAATAGTCTGACAAGAAAGGGAACTGAAATGCAGAACTATGTGTAAAATCCCCTTTTAGTTCTAAACAAGCAATATGCTTGATTGAATGTAATATGTCCAATGCTTTAAAATTCCACACTTCAGTCCCAATAGAACGGGTTTATGTAGTGTTTGTGGGCATTGCTGGACCAGTCTTTCACCAAGGTCTAAGAAAGCTACCCACCTGATCCGTAACTGTAATTTTTGGGACTGGCATTTGCTAATTTATTAAACATTATGGGTAGTTTACTTTGGAATACTTGTTTTCAACTATTTAATTAAAAGCATTTGTTCATTAATAAACATACTTCCAGTACCCAATCCTGTTCTGTACCTAAACACTGACACTTTGCTTTCTCAAATATGCCTGCTCAAATTTGGCTATACAGATATGATTCCAATAGAATTTCTGACTTATACATGACTGTGGATGTTTATTAGTGTGAATAGTTTTTCACAATTCAAATGATTTGTATTTTGCTTTTGTATAATAGATTTTCTGTCTTCACGGGGGTTTGTCACCATCCATAGATACGCTTGATCACATTCGCGCCTTGGATCGCTTACAGGAAGTTCCTCATGAGGTATAAGCATTTTGTGATTTGTTAACTGTTATATTATTTATTTATTTCTTTGTAGGCTGATGTCTAAAACATTCTTATTAGATGGCATCCTATTCCCTGTGCATTTTGTGATTTACCTGCCCCCTCCAGTCCAACTTGAAAAGTGCTAAATGTGACAACACAGACACTCTAAAAAAGCCCATGTGAACAAACCTCTATACATTTTCCATGAGAATGAGCCACTTCATAACAAGTACCAACGTTTTAAATTCACTTGCTTTACTGAGCATCTGAAGCAGGTACTATATTTCGACTGAATCTGAAAGTATGGATTCTAAATTGTCTGTAGCTTTTATACTAGTGATGTAGGCTGTAGACAGGCTGAAGCTTAAATTATTTAAAGGAGAAGGAAAGGCTGGAGACACTTGGGGGTGCCAAACGTTAGGCACCCCCAAGTGATTGTAGCGACTTGCCAAAAACCCAGGGCCGGTGCTCCTATCAGGAGAAATCTGCACCGGCCCTGGGTTATAGGAGCGAGCACCACGGAGATATCTACTTCCGTCTTCGCGCAGCTGCGCATTTCCCCGGACTGAAGCATGCGCATTTGAACGAAAAAGCCGACTTTAAAGTTAAAGTTCAGCTTTTAGTTCTAATGCGCATGTGCAGCTGCGCGAAGACGGAAGTAGATCTCTCCGTGGTGCTCGCTCCTATAACCCAGGGCCGGTGCAGATTTCTCCTGATAGGAGCACCGGCCCTGGGTTTTTGGTAAGTCGCTACAATCACTTGGGGGTGCCTAACGTTTGGCACCCCCAAGTGTCTCCAGCCTTTCCTTCTCCTTTAAACCGATTAATAAAAAATGAGGTACTTATTTGGTATTGTATATTTTAGCTGATTTTAATTTGGTGACGGATGAAAGTTATACAGCTCTAATTTACTAGCCAAGCAGTATTGGAGGGAGATTTCCAGCAAGTTATTGAAATATTTATTTTTTCTAGGGACCGATGTGTGATTTGTTATGGTCAGATCCAGACGACCGTGGTGGTTGGGGTATTTCTCCACGAGGTGCTGGCTACACGTTTGGACAAGACATTTCTGAAACTTTTAACCATGCTAATGGACTTACATTGGTGTCTCGTGCTCACCAGCTTGTAATGGAGGTATGTTGTCAAGCAAAAGTAATATTGTTTGTTTAGCATCTTTTATTTTTTGGCATTTTGGTTCATATGAGTGGTGTACCTTCTGATAATATACCACTTTTCTTTCAGTACCATTTAAAAATGTTTTAAAGTAGACAAGTACAAAAACACACCAAAACCAGTTTTCTAGTTACCGAGAGATGTGCAAGTAGATTTTCAGATGCACTGAAGACAGTGGAGATTTGAAAAAGCTGTTTCTGCCTGTCCTCTATTCTGACTGAATGGTCATTACATGTCAGTCATCAGGCAGGGTTCCAAGTTGTGGTTTCCCTTTCTGTGTATGTGATTACTTTTTTTGATGACTTAGAAGTTAACTGCTCAAATTACTTTTTTTGATGACTTAGAAGTTAACTTTGAAACAACAAACAGGTTTGGGTTGACAGCATGTGGGCTCTTTGTGTTAGATTTGGTCTGATTGCTTATTTATGTTCTGGAATAGCAGATGTATAACCAGGCAGTTATTATAGCAGTGTGTTTGGACAAGAACACCATGTTATGACTACGAAGTGTGTGATCTCTCTCTGAAAGGTAACCCACAATGTGTGTTCACTGCTCAGAGTAAGCGGATAGCTGAAAACTGTGTAAATGCACAGATTTTAACTTGCATTTCTTTTTAGTCATAGTGCTTATAATTGATTTCCTGATATCTTGGATGATGCTTCTGGTCGATGAAAACGGTGTCAATCCATGGTATTTCTGTAGGAACATCACAGAGCGATAATCTTATGTTTCTTAAATCTTCAGTGGCCCGGCTTGTGGGAGTGCAGTAGAGTGAAAAATGTCTTTATTGCTCAGAGTTCAGCTTTTCACTCTACTGGTCATGCACCAATACCATGGAGATAGTGTGCTGCTCCTATAGAAGTGGCCCAGGCCAGTGTAGTTTTCAGCAAACAGGGGCCTCTGCCCAGGTAACAGCTAAGTGATCTCTTGGGGGGTGTTGTTTTATGTACCTTCACATACGCAGATTTCGAGGTAAAGACATGAATGAAGTACCAGGCAGAAGAATTCATATTTAAAATTATATTTTCTCTTTATTTACATAGGGTTACAACTGGTGCCATGACAGAAATGTGGTTACAATTTTCAGTGCTCCGAATTATTGTTATCGTTGTGGAAACCAGGCAGCTATTATGGAACTGGATGACACCCTAAAATACTCCTTGTAAGTATTTAAATATTCTTGAACATCTAGAAGTGTATAACAATATGGAATGAGTAGTGAAACACAGGTTTTGTGTGCATCAAAAGGGTAAAGTCTTTGACCCTTTGCAGGAGAACAACTAGTCATTACATAGCAGTGCACAAATTGTTTGCAGCAGATAAAACCATTTGTCTCAAAACAAAAAACTTATTTGTTAGAATTATTAATCAACCACTAAAGTTTGCATGTGAGTGTCATAGACACTCTCCAAGATGGTGATCCCATGCGACAAGTTTGAAGTCCTGGATAATTGCTGTATTGAGAAGCTGAAACTTTTTATTTGTAACCATTCATTTTTAGGGTTTAGTTCTTTAATTATAAACCTCAAGCTTTACATTCTAAGAGGAAAATTAAAACTTAATTTTAGATCAAGCACAATTGTAGCCCTGTTACTTCCAAGTGGACTGAGAATAGCAGCTAAAGTCATCAAACATTATCTGCCATACTGATTTTGCAAAGAATAGTTGTACCATCCCAAAAGCACAGCATCACTGTAACGTTGAAGTAATAACTCCCAAATTTTCCTATTCTGTTTTTGACAGAAGTTGGTTTCATATGGCAGAGAATGGTTGACCCTGCTAAACCACCATAACTGCCAACTTCATTAATTTACAGCTACTGATCCTGTTGTTCTGTGAATTTGCAGCCAAAATATGTAAAATATAAATATAAAATAATATAAATATGTAAGTACTAAATGGAGTCATACAACAGATTCGGGTGGCTAAAACTTCACTTTTGTAACACTTCTGTACTTCTGTAAGCAGTTGGACAGCAGCTCTATGGCAGGGTATATTCACCACAAAGTGTATTCAGGGCTTCAGTTGCTTCGAACATCTAAGAACCAAATAGCTGGTGATAAATATAAATGTGTTTGCATTTGTGTTGAGGATGAGCTAGTAAACAGACTGCAGTAAACACAAGGATGTGATTTTTTTTTTCCTAGAACCTGCTAGTGCCACTCAAGTAATGCTTCAGTGTTATAGCGATCCTCTTGTGTTAAATGTCATACTCTGCAATACCTGCTGTCCTAGACACTTTTATGAACAGATATGGCTTTTTGTAAACACTAGGATGTGGCATTTTCTTTCAGTATCCCTTCAAAAGTACAAAATTATTGGTAGATTTGAGCATCTGCATTGCTTGTCTGAACTGCTATTTTGTTTCTTTGCAGCCTTCAGTTTGACCCTGCTCCTCGCCGTGGAGAGCCGCATGTTACCCGACGCACTCCTGACTATTTCCTATAAAGCAATCTTTACACAATGCCTTCATCTGTGCAATTATACTCTACATTCAAGAACACAAGTGTGTATGTATATCAGAATAAACACACATTAATTTAAGAATTGGAAACTGGTTTATTTTATCTTTTCCTACCCTTTCCCAAAATGCATACCCAGTTTTAACCATAGAAACCGGCAAAGAAACCATCATGGACCAAAATGTGCCATACTGTTTTTAAAACATTTAGCACAGTTCCGAGGTTCTGAGCAACATAAACACACAGCCAGCCCATTAGTCAGTTTGCTTGCTGTAATTGTAAGTCATATTTCCGTCTGGACTGTTCAAGCGGTAAAGGGTAACTTAAAAGGCCTTTATTTCTATTTGCACCTACTTTGTAAAAATTTTAGTTGTAGTGTTCAGCTGGCATGACCAAACCCATTTGGAGTTATTTTTAAGAAAATGCACAAGCTTACCATTCACTGTATTTTTTTTTCTTCAATAAATAAACTGGAGACATCTGACCTTGCTAAGTGTATGCCATAACATTAATGTACTTTTTCTGTATATTTGTCAAGAAAGTGCTTGCAGCTCCTTTGGTGTATTTGAACAAATAAACTTTAAAATGTAGACCTACAGTTTGTGTAACATTTTGTTATGCATTCAGAAATATCTTAAACTGTTTTCACCAATTTTAATAAAGCAATATTACTGGAAAATATACTTGGCAATACTTAATGTTGTATAATAAAGTTACACTCACAAATATTTAAGCATATGTAGTTGGTAGTGAAATTGGACTGGAAACAGTTCCTGATAATTTAATAGTTCATATTTTTTATATTAATGAGGCACAGGTATCTTTCAGCTACTGCAGCAGTTGGAGATACTGGGCAGGAGCATTGCAGGTTAACCTTATCTATATCCCAGTATATGTAAATATATTTTGTCTAGGTATAGCTGTATACGTGGTCTTAGGTTTAAAAAGTGGGAACTTCTAATGCTACATAAAACACATGGGCATAGTGCTCTTCTCTGAGAATGTTATTAAGGTGATATCATAGAAGTCTACCAGGAATCTTTACATTTCATTTGTTATCCAATTTTAAATAATGTGAATTTGTTCCAGCTGGCATAGAATTTATACATTTGTAAAGTACCACAGTTTTTCTTGCTGTGCATAGTGGTATAGGTATGATACAGCCTAGTAAGGCACTTTTCTGGGAAGTTATGTTCCAGCCATGGATATGCCTTAAATTATAAGTCATCCATACCATACTAAAACTAACATTATTGGAATTTAGTATATGTTTGGTATAACTTTCCTTGCTTAATAAATCATACTCTGTTCACCTCTGACAGTGCTTTATTGAAAAGTTTTAAGGCAATTACATATTCTGTCATATTGTGTAAACTCAACGTTCAATACTGGTACTTGAAAGTTACTATTTCTGCATAATTAAGACTTAAAACCTGATGCTTTTCACACTTCATATATTTACATAATGCAAACCCCAATAAACAAATTAATCAAAAACATTATACTTGTTTGTTTATAATCTACAGTTCCATATTTGTGTGCCAATGTATGTGAACCACTAGGATTTTCAATTCATTTGAAGGGAAAATTAAAGCTGGTTGTTTTGATCAATTTGTGTGATAATCAGGTCTCCATGTGGAGGTTTTGCCTTATTTGAAGAACAGAAACAGGTTAACAGGTCTTAACTATCCAAGTCTTAACCTTCCATGTCTGGTCTTAAAGGAGAAATTACCCACACAGCTAAAAGTCCCCTCTGGGAATACTGACCCACAAATGCAGAACAGCAGAGCACAGGGGTGCCGTGTTCACCAGCCTTGGCTTCTTCTTTAAGTGATCACCGACATGTCCATATATGGCACATGCACAGTTGGAGCCCCAGTAAATTACCGAAAGGAAAGAAGGAGGATCCGGAAGATGAACATGGCGCCTCTGTGCTCAACTGTTTTGCATGTGCGGGTCAGTATTCCTAGAGGGGACATATATTCTGATGTACTGTGCAGGTGGAGGAGGGCCAGTGGGGACTTTTGGCTGTGCAGGGGGGGGTTGTTTATAAAAGTGTGTCATGGCTCAACAAAGGAGATTTCTGAGGACATCTGGAAACCAGTTATTTATGGACAACAGGCTGGAGAAGATTACAGAACTATTTTCAAATTGTTTCCAAGAGTTTGGACATCAACAGTTCGCTCTCAGTTGTAGCATTTTACAAACAGAGGAAATTAAACACTATTGTTACCCTCCCCTGGAGTACTTTGCTACATTTGATATTAATGAACATGAAGCTAATATCGAAGGCCTCTCTTGTAATATTGCTGCCTGTCTGCAGTTTGATAAAGACTAAATGGATAAGTTGTAAACCTACTGGAAGAATGTTCTGTGCTCTTCAATGAAAAGCATTATGTATACAAGCACAAGAACCCAATCCTATCTGTGAAGCATGGTGGAGGCAGTATCATGGCTTGGACAAGCCTTACTGTCTATGTAACAGGATGGCTTGCCATCATTGCTGGAACTAAGAATCCTGAATTTTAAAAGCATATTGTGCAGGAAAGCATCTAATCTGAATTGAAGCTTAAAAGAAAGTGGGTCATATAGCAAGACAATGACTGCAAACACATTGTTCTACCAAAGAATGGTTAAAACAAATGAAATAATATTTAGGAATACCCAAATCAAAGTTCTGACCATAACACTAAACAAATGTGGACAGACCTGAAGATATCTAGTTTTAGATCTGTGTATTATATACATATCTATATATCTTTCAACAAATAAGATAACTGTGGTATGTCTTTAATTTCCCAGGAACATCCCAGGAGTACTGGGGTGTTTTCTGAACAAAGATTTTAAGTGAAGCAGTATTCTGCTGTATGAAATTAAATCAAATGTGAAAAATTGGGTTATGCAAAAATGTGGGTACCCTTGTAATTTTGCTAATTTGAATGCATGTAACAACACCAAATTGGTAGGCAGGTGTGTCCAATCATGAGAGAAGGTACTTAAGGTGGCCAATTGCAAGTTGTGCTTCTGTTTGGCTCTCCTCTGAAGAGAGACAGCATGGGATCCTCAAAGCAAATCTTAAAAGATCTGAAAACAAAGATTGTTAAAGTATCATGGTTTATGCGAAGGCTATAAAAAGCTATCTCAGAGGTTTGAACTGTCAGTCTCAACTGTAAGGAATGCAATCAGGAAATGGAAGGCCACAGGCAGAGTTGCTGTAAAACCCAGGTCTGGCAGGCCAAGAAAAATACATGAGCAGCATATGCGGAGTATTGTGAGAATGGTTACAGACAACCCAAAGATCACCTCCAAAGACCTGCAAGAACATTTTGCTGCAGATGGTGTATCTGTACATCGTTCTCCAATTCAGTGCAATTTGCACAAAGAACGTCTGTATGGCAGGGTGATGAGAAAGAAGCCATTTCTGTACTGACGCGAAAACAGAGTCGCTTTTATGCAAAAGCTCATTTAGACAAGCCACTTTGGAACAGTAATTTTGGAACAAAGGGCTTTGGACTGATGAGACAAAAATTTAGTTATTCAGTGCTTTGCATGGCAGAAGAAGAACACAACATTCCAAGAAAAACACCTGCTATCTACTGTCATGCTGTGGGGCTAGTTCAGGGACTGCGGTCGGATGAATTCAACCCAATATCAACAAATTCTTTAGGATAATGGTCATCAGTCACAAAGTTGAAGTTACGCAGGGGTTGGATATTCCAACAAGACAATGACCCTAAACACACTTTAAAATCTAAAAAAAGGCATTTATGCAGAGGGAGAAGTACAATATTCCGGAATGGCGGTCACAGTCCCCCAACTTGAATATCATGGAAAATCTATGGAATGATTTGAAGCAGACTGTCCATGCCTAAAAGCAAAACCCTAAACAATGCACCAGCTATGGCCTCAGTGCCTACCCAGGTATATACATTCACAATATAAAAGGTAATTTAAACCAAAGTGAACACCTACTACTGGCCTAAAGAGATAATGTGAAACTCAGAGTAATAGACAATGATTGATGTTATTGATTAGAAAGAACCTTATTGTTCATGCTCTAATTCACTGCACTGTCACATGGATAACCATGGCGTATCTGCAGAACCTAGTGAGCTGCTGTGCTCCTGAACCACAACTGTTTCCCGACGATAACAATAATAATATCTGCCAGCTCCTCAAACTATGGCCATATCTAGGTTCCTAACTGATTAAAATTCTTTATAACTAGACCCAAGAATCGCAGCACAGGACTGGCAGAATACAGAGTATTGCTGATCTTAAACATAACCCAGTCATCTAACCATAATTTTAGGTAGTGAATTACCTATGGCAGACCACTGCATTTTAAGCAAGCCTACAGGTCTGAATCTGAAAAGTATATTCCACACATATAGATCCAGTTGACTGGCAGTGCCCATATATATATATATGCCTGGCAGCACTCGCAGGTCTTATTAAGATTATAAGTGAAATTTATTTAGCAAATTGTAGCTCAAAAGTGAGAAAGGCTAGAGTGCTAGCCAAAACGTCAGCTACTATTTGCTAAATAAATTTCACTTATAACCTCAAGACCAGCAAGTGCTCGCCTACTTTCTGGATATCCATGGTTCTCCTTTGCTGATAGCACCCAGGCAGGCACGCACAAAACATAGCTGATTACGAGTTGTACCAGCTCCCTACTGTCTTCTATATATATATTCATTATACATTTTACAAAGGGACTAGGTTTTACCTGCAACTTAGTTGCTGCTTTCAAAGTAAACCCCCATACTTGGCTGCCCTTTTATTAGACACCAGTGGGATCACCTGACTATAGCTGGGAAGGGTGGGAGCTACAACATGGAGCTGGTCACTGCTCCTGTATAACTATAACAAACAAGGGAAAGTTGTGCTCACCACTATTTTTTAAAACCATTAGGCGGGGGTGCAATGAGGGTGTGACCACAAAATACATATAGTCAACTACAATGTATAATGAAGCAATAGAATTCTTAATGAATGAGATAAAATTAAGCATAGGACTGGCCAGATATGGGATGACTTTGACGTAGTTGGCCAGCTTAAATATATTGCAATATATGGACAAACAATCCCTGTGTTGTTTAAAGGGTAAGGCATTTTTTAGTAGCAGTATGCACAAAATGTCGCTGTCTTAAATATATGGATAATGGGTTGAGTGCAGAGGACCTCTTGTAGTTGACTATATGTATTTTGTGGTCACACCCTCTTTGCACCCCCGCCTAATGGTTTTAAAAAATAGTGGTGAGCACAACTTTCCCTTGTTTGTTATAGTTATACAGGAGCAGTGACCAGCTCCATGTTGTAGCTCCCACCCTTCCCAGCTATAGTCAGGTGATCCCACTGGTGTCTAATAAAAGGGCAGCCAAGTATCGGGGTTTACTTTGAAAGCAGCAACTAAGTTGCAGGTAAAACCTAGTCCCTTTGTAAAATGTATAATGAAGCAATAGAATTCTTAATGAATCAGATAAAATTGAGCATAGGACTGGCCAGATATGGGATGACTTTGACATAGTTGGCCAGCTTAAATATATTGCAATATATGGACAAACAATCCCTGTGTTGTTTAAAGGGTAAGGCATTTAGTTGACTATATATATATATATATATATATATATATATATATATATATATATATATATAGTGAACAAACAAGCCGCACTCCAAGGACTTAATTTTTCAAAATGAAGTCCTTGGAGTGTGGCTTGTTTGTTCACTGCATACTAGGGATGCACCGAATCCAGGATTTGGTTCGGGATTCGGCCTTTTTCAGCAGGATTCGGCCGAATCCTTCTGCCGAACTGAATCCTAATTTGCATATGCAAATTAGGGGCGGGGAGGAAAATTGTGTGACTTTTTGTCAGATAACAAGGAAGTTATAATGTTTTCCCCTTCCCACCCCTAATTTGCATATGCAAATTAGGGTTCGGTTCGGTATTCGGCCAAATCTTTCACAAAGGATTCGGGGGTTTGGCCGAATCCAAAAATGTGGATTCGGTGCATCCCTACTGCATACTAATGTGTTGACCAGCGCCCAGGTAGCTGTGGATTGTTAAGAGTGCACCAGATAAGCATATTATATATATATATATATATATATATATATATATATATATATATATATATATATATATATATATATATATATATATAAATCAATGGAGAGCCGGCACTACTCGTGATACATTGTGTTATTTGCCTGGGTGCTATCAGCAAAAAAGCATCATGGATATCCAGGAAAAAGGCGAGCACTCTCAGGTCTTATCAAACTTGTAGAAGTGTTTTATTTAGCAAAAAGTAGCTGACTTTTTAGCTAGCACTCTAGCCTTTCTGAAAGTGAGAAAGGCTAAAGTGCTAGCCGAAACGTCAGCTACTTTTTGCATCCATCCAAATGCTATTCAAGGGGTGTTCACCTTTGAGTTAACTTTTAGTATGATGTAGGGATTAATATTCTGAGACAATTTGCAATTGGTTTTCATTTTTTATTATTTGTGGTTTTTGAGTTATTTTGTTTTATATTCAGCAGCTCTCCAGTTTGCAGTGTCAGCAATCTGGTTGCTAGGGTACAAATTATGCTGAATGAGATCAGAAAATACCTTTTTTGGTTTGGGCTGCTCATCCTTTGGCAAGGGCTTGTTGACTTGTTCAAGTAGTTTCCTTTTCCTTAAAGTCTTTTTATTTGCACTCTCTGTGCAATGGTCTGGATCACTGCAATTGTTCACAGACTCCTCAGCCTCCTGGTTTCAAAAAGAAAATATTAGCTTCTGATTTAATAGCAACAATTGCAGCATAGCATTTGTAGCATTATGAGATAAGGGCTTTGGATTGGCTGTTGTAGACCTTTATGTTATTGAACCACTAACAGGGGTGCACCAGCCATGAGGCATTTCCTTGCAAGTTACCAGGGGAGACAAAAAGCTGCTCCTGGTAACTTTAAGTGCAGAATTTCCAGGTTATTAACCGCAATTGCACTCTCTACACTAGCGGTGCGCCCCCTGACCCACTCCGACGGAAGATGGTAAGAGCAGTGAGCACACAGGACCTGCCTCAACACAGATTAGGGTTCTGAATAAACCCTGACCCTGATATAAGCTTAATATAACTGAAATAAGAAACTTTCTAAATATAATCAAGTAAACATTATGTACTGTTTATAAACCAAGTTACTGTTCACTGTCCCACAGTCAGCAACCTCTTTCTTTTCTGTTTATACAGTAGCTGGAGTCAATTTTTGGTTGAATACATGCCTTGGGGGGTTGCACTCTTTATCTAGAAGATGTATTAGAGCTCACTCTTTCAAAATTCCCAGCTGATGAAAATTCTGTGTTGTTGCAAGCAGAGTGTGTGCCACAGTCAATTATTTGTTAGATTTTGTTTGTACTGTAGCTGGTTATTTGAGTTAGCTCTAAAACTGCTAGGGAAGGGACCCCCCAACCAAAAAGATGTATTAGACCTAACTGTCAATCAAAATTTGACCCAGACCTCTACATGAAGAGAGCACTGAGAGTGAAATACTGAAGAGTATTATTTCATAAACGGTACAGAATTTTAAAATTTAATATACAGTGTATTTAGAAAGAGTCTTATTTCAGTGAAATTAAGCTTCTATAAAACTTTCATTGTTGCAGTAGATCCCCTTTAAATTGATGGGAAATTTATCAGGTAGAAATAGGGTTTATAATCACAAATAAATAATTTACTATGTAGATGTATTTTTTTTAAATTTTAATTTCAAAACTCAAATTCCAACTTGTTTGACATTTTGTACCAGTTTTATATAAAATTATGGTCATATTCTGTATAATGTCAATGTAGTGAGGCATTATATTTCTATAATATATTATATATATGTCTAAATAAAAATGTAGATTCTGTTGACATGGTGATATATATATATAATATATATATATCTATATATATATATATATATATATATATATATATATATATATAGTGTGTGTCCTTTGAAAGAACTTTTATTTTGGATCTGACTTATCCTTTAATAATAACATTTATCAAAGAATTTATACCAGATTTAGGGACAAATGTTGGCCTTTTACTATAACAGCTGCCAAGAGATTTAGGGGCCTATTTATCATGCTGTGTAAAACATTAGGCACAACCATCACTGATGATGTTGTCCATAGCAACTAATCAGATCTTTGCTTTTATTTTGTAACTGTTGAAATCTAATTGCTGATTGGTTTCTATGGGCAGCATCAATGACTCTCTATATTGCCTTATTAGAAGACAAATAGGTTTTAATCAAGGCAAACACCACTTGGTCAAAGATACATTATGACGGATGTAATCATATTGGTTACTAGTTTTGCAAAGAACGGGTGCCATTTATTTCCACAAATGACAGAGAAAATGGACAAATGTTATCCAACAAAATAAATGCTTTCAAAAATTCAGTCAGCTGTGTTATGTTTAGATTCATATAGTACTTTATGATCTGTTTGCTTTAGTGCTGGTGGGCTTTAAATAGATTGTTTATGATTCAGTCTCTTCCTCAGTGGAATTTCCCTATCACATTTACACAACACGCACACACACACACACACTAGGGTCAATTTCAGAAAATAATTAACCCATATGGTCACAACACCTTCATTGTAGTGGTGCATTTAGACTAGCTAGCATCACTTAACCTTTCTTTGTCCTAACAGTTAAAAGCTTTGCAACCAGAATACAGGTATAGGATTTATTATTTAGAATGCTCAGCACCTGTGGTTTGCCAGATAAGGGATCTTTCTGTAATAATTTATCCATACCTTAAGTTTGCTAAAGATAATGTAAATATATGTTAATAGCCTCCTTTACCCTATTGTGAGATTCAATTTCATCAAGGCTTATTCTTGTTGCTCATGTTGCTTTTAATTGAAGCTGCTGAGGGTAACTGAACAAAGTGTGTTTTTATTATGTATTCCAAAGGCACTTAAAGACTAGCATTGTGCAATTAAAAGAAAGATAAGAAACAAATTCATTGATAAGCAGGGATTTCAACATATATCATTATTGCATTAATTTATTATTGTCGGTATATTGCAATGCCATACATTGTAGTGAACAATAAGTGGAAAACAGGCAGATTAAACATAAAAACCCTGTTTGACTAAGTAGACTAGGGCAGCATGGGAAAGAAGGATTTTGACAAAATATATTTGGACCATCTTTAAAGTATTTTTGTAAAATAATGGGTGAACCAGGAAACGTGAGTTCTTTATTAGCTAGGTTACAATTGTAGTAGAAAAAAACATACACAAAAATATAACAGAAAACTATAGCAATGGAAAGCTATTATAATTCTCAGCAAATGTATAATAAATTATAATTGCAAACTTTCTGTAGTTTTAAAGTATTTGTAAATGCAACGGCTATTATACACAGTATCTGTCTGTCCCTTTTTATTGTCTGCCTTGGTGGTGATTTTGACTTTTGAATAAATGATGTAGCGCCAACAGATCAGCTTGTAAGAATTGTAAGTTAGTAGAATATGTTAATAATGCCAACAGGATACAGGTACTCAAATCCCCTAGCCTAGATGAACATTATGAATATTATGAATAAAACACCTGGGTCAAGCTGCAAGGTTGTGAAGAAGGTGGGTTAATCTATAGAATGCAACATTTCAGATAAACAAGTCATATTTGCCTAAAATTTCCAACAGTTCACAATGGTTGGTCACGCCAGAGTTATTTGAATCCATTCTGCAATCAGCAGTTTGAATGTATGTGCGTGTTCTACTGTAGAATCATCTGTAATATTTTTTGCCTTTCATTTACATTTTACTTTAGTGAGGGCATCCACAACATACAATACTGAACTGCCTTCTTCATTTTTTCTTGTGTGTTGAGATGAGGTGACACCTTTTCTAAAGCTGGCGGTCCACAAAAGCAAGACAAAAATATGTATTAAAGAAAGAATAAGAGGAACTTACACCAAGCCTGTAACCTTGAGAGAATGTCCATAGTTATGTTTTACCAACCTTTCTATTTTCTTTCGAAGCTTCAGTTCTTCACGTGACTTTTGAACAATCTCAACATTTAGTGGAAGGAATTTAGTCGATCTAAGAGCGAAAGATAGTGGCAGATTTTAGCGTGCAGCTTTCTGACTCCACCAAGGAGAGTAGATGGGTTTAGCACTCATGCAGTGATCAAGCTAGTGCTGGGGAAAATCATGAAGGTAGGTTGTACTACCCCTTGAAAGGGATCTACGAGTAATATTTGAAAGTGTGAAGGTTTTCCACTGTGTGCTGTGATTGTACTTGAAGAGCTATAGTGACTGACTGCTGTGAGCCATTTCATCTGCCATTGTCCAATAAAGAATATATTTGTTTGAAGCAATTACCCTGGGCTGCTGTTACTTTCAGCCTAATCCACTGGAGGGTAAGGTGTTTAAAGGGGCCACTACACACTGCTGGGAGCCCATAGCCTCAAGGTGCTCGGTATACACTAGCAGCAAGTCAAACTATTTCCACACATATCAGGCCCACCTATGGGTATGTTACATATTCAATATTCACAAATGCCCAAACTCTAGAATGCACCCTCACATTAGATATTCTTTATCACTGTAGTTTTGCTCATATGAGGGTTATTCTCAATCATAGGCAAAGGCTGTCAGTAGTGCTGTCCCAGTAACACTCACCAACCAATCAGCAGCTAGATGGTTGAGGGAAGCAAACATAATAAAACTATAATAATATATAGTATATATAAGTTATTGTTATGGGCTAAGGTGACATTTTTAAATAACCTTGCTATTCACTATGTACCAATTCATCTGTCACTGCTAATGACCAATAGGACTAAAACCCAGAATTATTGAACAACTAACCTGTAGCAGGAGGAAGCAGAATCTAAACAAGAATAGGGTACAAAACCCAAATCCAAACTGTACTAGAGTGCAACGACTTAAGCCATTATTCCAAAAAGCTAAACTTAAATTAAACCAGAGATTTTTCACTCATGAAGATAGAAACTATTGTGAATCTTCTTAACACCTGAGCTAGTGAACACTGTGAAACTATATTCATTTGTGTATTTCCTCCAACCTTTTTATTACTGCACCACATTATGGGCCTTTAACTTAATAAACTTGATAAACATTTACAGAGGTTTATATGCCTAAAACATTTACACAGGTTTATATGCCTGTCATAATAAAACATTTTATGGAGGTTTGACTCAGTGGCTGAAAAAGGTATATCACTAGCCAGTTTTGCTACACAAAATGGAAGCTAAATTCCAGAGGCGGGCCACGCTGTCCAGACGCCCTAGGCAAGCCAGGCAGTAGCTGCGCCTGTGCGAATCTGCACATGCGCAAACCTGCGCTCGCGTGCGCATGTGTGAAATGGAGTTTTCACGCATGCGCAGAATCGAAACAGAAGCGATAACAACCAGACAGTCGGGAACCAGACTTGGGGTAGGCGACAGAGGAGGTACGTGCCTGGCGCCCCCCCAGCTTTGCGCCCTAGGCACGTGCCTACTCTGCCTACCCCTAGTTCCGGCCCTGCTAAATTCTCCAATACAGGCTGCCCAATTAGGCAGTAATAATAGCAAAATTGGCAAGTAAATAAACAAAGCTAAAAGTAAACAAAAAACATATGAGCCATTGCACAAGTCATACTGTAAGTAAATATACAATTCCATGTATCTGTCTACAACTTGTTTACTCAAGTGTTCCTGCTGCTTTGTTGCCTTTTATTTTCTTCTTGTGGCACTAAAAATGTGCAAAGAACAGAATTTTAAAATATGGTTGAAGGGGTAATCATTCCAAATGTAGCATAATGAAGAAAACATGTAATTCCAAGGACTTTTCAATACACATTCCTTAAATAAATGATTTTAGTTATAAGTAAACATAATTGCTATCAAAAGCCATGCCTGTCTCTTACTATTCCCTTAGGTTTGGCCACATAACTCATTCTACTGACACTTTTTATCAGTAGTCATTTGAAAACTGGACATATTATGTCAATTATGTAAATTAAATTCCTTATACATGTCTCCAAATCCAAAGCTATTAGTGTTTTATTGTTAAGGTCACAGACAGGAGATGTATTGACAGCAGTGATCAAAACATCCCAAGTGCCAATACCCTTCACAGTAGTCATTTGAAAACCGGACATCTGCCAGTTATGTAAATTAGATTTCTTATACATTTCTCTGAAAAAAGTTTTTAATGTTTTGATGTTAAGGCCACAGACAGGAGTTTGTTCACTGTTACCATCCGGTGGAATACAACAGCTGGTGTTGACAGTGGTAGTCAAACACCCCAAGTGCCAATCTGTTCTGTATTAATTTCTCAGCATTAATCAACACACAGATATAGGTTATTGTACAATATCTTCATCTCTCGGGGGGGGGGGCTTCCTTTAAAGGAATAGTTCAGTGTAAAAATAAAAACTGGGTAAATAGATAGGCTGTGCAAAATTAAAAATGTTTGTAATATAGTTAGTTAGCCAAAAATGTAATGTATAAAGACTGGAGTGATTTGATATATAACAAGTCAGTCAGAGCACTACTTCCTGCTTTTTAGCTCTCTTGGTTTACACTGACTGGTTACCCTGGCTATCAGACAGTAACCAATCAGAGACTTGAGGGGGGGGCACATGAGTCATATCTGTTGCTTTTGAATCTGAGCTGAATGATGAGGGTCAATTACAAACTCACTGAACAGACCATGTGCCCCCCCTTCAAGTCGCTGACTAACTCAGAGTTATAGAGCTGAAAAGCAGGAAGTTGGATTCTGGCTGTTTTATTAGTCATCTGTTCACTCCAGCCTTTATATATTACATTTTTGGCTAACTAACTATATTAGAAACATTTTTTATTTTGCACAGCCTATCCATTTACCCAGTTTTTATTTTCACACTGAACTATTCCTTTAATGGACTGTTAGGGTATATGTCTACCATAAGTCAATCATTGTCTTATGGTCAAGTCAATCACCCTAAGGTGTTGAGTAACAGCTGTTCACCTGGATTTAAAAATATCCAAGCCACTTATATCCTTAATGGAACTGCAGTTGGCAAATCCATTATGGAAAAGGACCTTGTAGATAAAGGATTTGGAAAGGAGTCCTTGTAGATAATAAACTTGGCTGCAGCAAGCAATGTCAGTCAGCAGCAACAAGGGCAAATACAGTCTTGCTGTATTAAAAGGAGCATAGATTTGTGGGAGTAGGGGGTCATTCTTCCACTGTATAGAGCACTGGTAAGGCCCCAACTAGAATATACTGTACAGTTTTTGTCTCCAGTACTCAAACAGGACATTATTGAATTAGAAAGGGTACAGAGAATGGCACTAAGCTGGAAAAAGTTATGGAAACTCTTAGCTATAAGAAAAGAGGTTGTTCACGCTGGTGAAGAGGCGCTTAAGGGGTGATATGATAACTATGTATAATATATAAGGGGATCATATAATAATCTCTCTAATGCTTTATTTACCAGTAGGTCTTTCTAGCTCATGCAAGGTCACCCATTCCAATTAGAAGAAAGGAGGTTCCACCTAAATATTTGGAAGGGGTTTTTCACAGTGAAAGCTGTGAAGATGTGGAATTCTTTCCCTGAAGCAGTCTTACTGGCTAATACATAAATTAGCTTTAAGAAGGGGTTGGATGGATTTTTAGCAAATAAGGGAATACAGGGTTATGGAGAATAGAACATAGTACAAGTTTATCCAGGGACTAGTCCGATTGCCATCTTGGAGTCAGGAAGGAATTTCTTTTTTTGCCTTCCTCTGGGCCAACTAGCAGCTTGGCAGGCTAAAATAAAGTCAAAAGTTTGAACTTTCTTCAACCTAACTTACTACGTTACTATGCTACTTATCCCTCTATATTAACTCAAAACTCAATTATAATATATAACTTCAAGCTGTTCTGGTATATAAGCCTAACTATTTTATCCTTCTAGTTTGTAAATTAAATACATTTGTAAGTTTTGGGGGGGGGGGGGTGTACTGTTGGTGCCAAAAACAGGAACAAACACAGTATTCTGATTACTGTTTCTGAAATACCAGTTTGCATAAGCCTCACCAGAACAAATGTTCTTTGTACATTAACTGATGAAATTCAAGGAGAAACAAATTAAATTATTATGGTAAGAAAAGCAAGTAAAAAAAGAAATCTTCCAGGCCAAAGCGACAACTTCATTCAAACCTTTAAGAAAATAAACACACAAAAACCAAGTCAGTTGAACTGATGGTTCTCTATAATAAGAATGGGACAGTAAGTAATCACAATAGGTGAGTCAGGCTTTTGGCACAACTACAAAATAAGACTGTTAAATGATGTATTAAGTGAATGAATATTAGGTAATCCATTCTATTGTCTTTGAGAACTTGAAAAAATAAAAATTATATTCCATACAGTATAACGGCACTTAATTTAATTCTGTAACCATTATTATTTGATTCTAACTACCTAATTTATTATAAAACAGGTATAGAATCCCTCATCTGGAAACCGGTTATCCAGAAAACTCTGAATTATGGGAAATTCATCTCCCATAGATATCATTTTAAGCACATCATTCTATTTTTTAAAAAAATGATTTCCTTTTTCTCTGTTCTTTTAAATCTTATGCTCTATGGCAGGGGTCAGCAACCTTTACTATCAAAAGAGCCGCTTTGCCCCCTCTTCCACTAAAGAAAAGGAGCCGCAAAACATAAAACAGCTTATAAACTTTTAAAAGTTGTAACCTTTTTTCAATTTTAACAATTACAACAACAGAATACAGAAGTGCAGTGTGTATGTCTAGGCCTACTTTGAAATAAATTAAACACTAAATAGCCCTAAATGCTAGTGTTCTCATCTGTTTAATGTAAATTCTGTTTCTGAAGTTCAATGCTGATCTTCCCTCTATTGTCTTGAGTTTGTGACCGCGGTAAGGACCATGATGAATCATCTTGCTGCGGCTTGGTCTTGCCTGTCACTCCTGGGACGTCTATACAGCCCTCGCATCTGCTGGCGGCTTCCTGAGTATGTGACTGCGGTAAGCTAACCATTAACTTACCCCAGTCACACAATCAAGAAGCCGCCAGCAGGTGCGGGGGCTGTATAGCCGACCTGATAGACAATGCCACAAGACTGAGCCGCAGCAAGCAGGATGAAGAGCCGCATGAGCCTCAGGTTGCCAACCCCTGCTCTATGGTAACTAATCTGCACACATCCATACTGGTGGCAAAACAATCCTATTTGGTTTATTTAATGTTTTAAAAGTTTTTTTGCAAGACTTAAGTCATGGAGATCCAAATTAAGAAAATATTCCTTATTTGGAAAGCTCAGTCCTGATAATTCTGGATAAAAGAGCCCACCTGTGTTGCAATACAATCCATAAAATACTATGCTATATGAAGATCCTGCAGAACTCCAATTTCATACCTTCCAATGGTTCTGGAGAGATAGCCTCACTTATTTGGAAAGTGAGTAGAGTTTGGACATACTTAGTGAGTGTCCAGGTGTAACTAGAAGTGGCTGGGCAGCATACGGGGATTTTCTAATTTATACCTCATTTGATCTTTAAAATATTGGTAGATGTACAAATGTAATTTATTTGTAAGTCCTTGATCAGGAAAAGTGTGAGGTCCATCTAAATTACTGGGGTCTATTTACACCTCTGTAGGAACCCATAATGTTACATCCCCTACTGGTTTGAGAATTCCCCTACTGTCTCTGTGGTGGAAAATGTTTGTAAAATGTGCCCTATGTTCCTGTGTGGGGTGTTTTTTCTTACTGGTCCAGTGATGTCATGACCAGTTCCTGTCCATGTTTACAGGACATGACTTTTTGACAATGGACTCTACATGTTGAATAGGGTGGATGCTGTTGGAAAGCCTGCAGCATAAGACTAAGAAGTGTACCCTAATGTAACCAAGCACTTAGTGAAGGTCAAGGAACAGGGACCCTTTAAATTAGTGAATTACAGGATAGCACCTGTGATAGTTCTAAGTCTAATTAGGTCTTTCCAACTGACACAAGGTCACCCATTCCGATTAGAAGAAAGGAGGCTCCTGCTTAATATTTGGAAGGGTTTTTTTTTACAGTGACAGTTGTGAAGATGTGAAATTCTCTCCCTGAATCAGTTGTACAGGCTGATACATTAGATTTAAGAAGGGATTGGGTGGCTATTTAGCAAAGGAGGGAATACAAGGGTATAATAGATAGCTCATAGTACAAGTTGATCCAGGGACTGGAGTCAGGAAGGATTTTTTTCCCCCTCTGAGGCTTCAAATGGGTTATTTTTCTTTCCTCTGGACCAGCTATCAGTTAGGCAGGTTATATTTAGACTTAAAATGTTGAATTTGATGGACATGTGTCTTTTTTCAACTGAACTTGCTATGTAAATATGTAACTATGTATATGTAAGCTAGACAGGATAGATAGAAAGAGCTGCACTGACTGTGAAGGGACATAGTATAGTATCTATACCCTTAAGGTTCCACTGAAGTGGATCTTGCCCACATAAAGGTATATCTATAAGGTGATCTATGCAGTCCCACCTCTACAGTGGTATCTGCCTAGGATTGTCACTACAACTTTGTTTACATCCATGAAACCTGGTACTAAGCGATTAAAAGTTCCTGTTTGCAGCATTTTTGGTGTAGTTTAACACACAAACATCTCAAGGGTAGCTGAGAGAGTCATACTGTAACCATGCTCTATTCCTGAGGTAACCAAAAGTAACATTTTGGCCAAGAAATGGTTATACCATTCTATTCTCGTAAGTCCAACACAACTCATACATGTACTCAAAGTGTAAAAGCAAAGCAATGGTATTAGGAAAGTTACTATACTATTGTTATTAATTCTGACTTTTAATGGTATTTTTAGATGAAAAGTTAAAATGCAAGCGAAAAAAGTAGTGAAAATGAGAGTTCACTATAATTTTAAAATCCCATAAAAAGCAACAATCTGGGACACTTCCCTCTTATGGACTGTGACTTGCTCTGGTTCAACCTTTTATTAATATGCTCCTTAATGTGGAACTGCAGTGATTCTATCAGGCATGACAACTTCAAATACAATGCAAATAAATTACTTATTCCCAGACCTACAGTATAATACAAGCAAGAGCTGCACAGCACACAAGCAGGGCCCAGCTCTCTGCCATTGCCATACACTTAATTTCCTGATTGCCTGACAGGAGGCGTGTATGCCTCTGTGATTACATGTGACAGGAGCACAACACTTTCAGTCCTTCTGTGTCATATGAGATGTGCTCATTTAATCCATGTCATTGCAGGGGAATGCTCGACTCACTTGTGTATTGCGAACTGGAAAATTACCGGTTATAAATGACACGTGCATCGTTTTTCAGCAATTTCTCACCACACAGACAAAAAAACACACATACAAAACCAAAAAGACTATAATTGTCTTCTGTACTATTGTTCAGTAAAT
Organism: Xenopus petersii; assembly: GCA_038501925.1. Lineage (NCBI taxonomy): Eukaryota > Metazoa > Chordata > Amphibia > Anura > Pipidae > Xenopus > Xenopus petersii. The sequence continues at coordinate 90,281,514 of CM076673.1, read as the reverse complement.
ATCACAGATTGTTGTTTGACAAATTTATTTTCATTTACCAATACATTTGCACCACCTGGGCAAACAATCAATCATTTTACTGCTTTACCCCCAGTTGGTGTACAAAGCTAATCACTAATCATGGTGCAGTTTTTTTATGCGTGACGCTGCACTATAATTGGTCTTTCATTCATCTAGTCAGTGATCAGTCCTGTAGCATTTTATATTTAGTGATAGGTGAATCTGTCCCGTTCGCTTTGCCAAAAAATTCATTGAACACATTGAAGTCCTTGACAATTTTGACGCGAGCGACAATTTTAATAAGCACGGTTCTTTTGTCCAAATGCTTTAAAGTCAGTGGGCGGCCGAATAATTTCGCCAAATATTTTTTTTTGTGGCAAATTTACCCATATGGATTGTTTTTGGGAGCTTGTGGGCTGGTATTTTTAGCTTTGTTCTTTTATTATACATTAGTTTCTCTTTAATTTTGAACCACCTGCTTTGCAAGAACTGGATAAAACAATTTGAGTTACATCCCCTTTAAAATACAGAACATATTTTCTGTGAATGCAAACTTAAATTAATTCAGCAACTAACCCCATTTAATGTTGAAATGAAGCTTATGAGAGGACAGAAGATATATTATGAGAATCAGTTGCTAGGAAACTGACTATATATGAATCTCTCGGCCTTAAATTTTCAGCTTAAGCAGTCAAATGGGTTAGCTTGTAAGTATTGTCACATAATGGCTTTGGCACAGGAAAACCTTCTGTATGAGCTGAGCAAATATCTCTAATGGTAGGACTGCAGCAAATTCTATTTAAATGCTTGTTTTCAGTCAGGAGGATGGACCTTAATACCTACCTTCACCTCCTGCATAATATATCTATCTATCTATATATATATATATATATATATATATATATATATATATATATATATATATATATATATATATATACACATATACATATATATAGATGTGAACGGAGGATCAGCACTTCATTCCGTAGTGCATAATCTTTTATTTCGTGCAAATATTCATCTTTATCCGACGTTTCGGTCCCACCTGGGGACCTTTTTCAAGGATGGGACCGAAACGTAGGATAAAGATGTATATTTGCACGAAATGTGTGCTGATCCTCCATTCATTTCTATTTCAATACAATTGATCGTGCACCACTGGAACACTTCTGTCAGAGTGCGGGTACTGTGGGACAGTATATAAAAATACAGGTATGAGACCTTTTATCAAGAATGCATGGGACCTGGGGCTTTCCGGATAACGGATCTTTCTGTAATTTGGAACTTCATACCTTAAGTCTACTAGAAATTCATATAAACATTAAATAAACCCAATAGGCTGGTCTTGCTTCCAATGAGGATAATATATCTTAATTGGGAACAAGTACAAGCTACTGTTGTATTATTACAGAGAAATAGGAAATAATTTTTAAAAATGTGAATTATTTGAATAAAATGGAGTTTAAGGGAGATAGGTTTTTCGTAATTCAGAGCTTTCTGGATAACGGGTTTTACAGATACCTGATCCCATACGTGTGTGTGTGTGTTTCTGTGCATAGGAAATGCTGATTTGCTGCCTTACACTCTCTTGATGTGTTTGCATGGACATTGGACAACCAAGGGATTTGCCTGTTAGTACACACAGGGCGGATTTTGGTGCAAACATGCATATTTTGGCATTTCCATGGCCCTATGTGTCATTAGCCTAAGAAGGGGATTTGTCATAGCAATGTTAAAAATACAGTTGTGTTTTTAGTTTTTTTAGCAGCATTTTAATCCTATGAAAAAAACTGGAACAGGTGATTATATGACAATTATATGACAAATATACACATACCACCAAGATCCATCTCAATATCTACCAAAAGTGCCAAGGTATCATGTGCCACATGCTACAGTACTTCCTGGGCTTCTTTGATTCATTAACATATATATTATAAGGCTAATAATAGTGTCAGCTCAAACAGCAAGCAGAGTGGCTTAGGTGCCGAGCCCGTTTATTAAAAAAATATACATTATGAATCATATTTACCAAGCTACTTAAAATAAAGTGGAGTTCTCCAAACATCACCATGGAAAATTGTGTGCATTTACCAAGTGATAAAATAAATATGACACCGGTGTTGTTTTGCAATATTTTCTACTCAATGTTTTTTTCTTTCCCTGAACTTGTTCCATTGACTGTAATGTGGGGTTGACATAAATTGTGGTGCAAATTTCCAGAAAAATGCAAAATACCACAGCTTCATAAATGGCTTCCTGGCTAAAAGGAGACAATCAGTATAAAAATAAAACTTGAGCAAATAGAAAGTAAGTGCAAAATAAAAAATGTTTCTAAAATAGTTAGTTAGCCAAAACATGTAATGTATAAAGGCTGGAGTGACTGGATGTCTAACAGAACAGAACACTACTTGTTGCTTTTCAGCTCTCTAACTCTGAGTTAGTCAGGGACATCAAGGTGGGCCACATGGGTCATAACTGTGAGTTTGCAATTGATCCTCAGCATTCAGCTCAGATTCAAAAGCAAACAGCTATGACTCATATGACCTCCCCTCAAGTCAGTGATTGGTTACCAATGGAAACCAAGAATGCTGCAAAGCAGGAAGTAGTGTTCTGGCTGTTATGTTAGGCATCCAGTCAATCCAGCCTTTATACATTACATTTTTGGCTAACTAACTATATTAGAAATTTACCCAGTTTTTATTGTAATACTCAACAATTCATTCAAGACTTTCTTCTCAGCCCTACTGAGTACAATTTTACCAGCTATTATTGTTTTTATTAACATGTATTTATATAGCTCCAACATATTGTGTAGCACTGTAAAGTAAATCACATGAATTATATACATAGAACATATTGAGTTACATACATCACAATCAATACCGGTACAAAAGGCGAGGAAGACCCTATGCAAAAGAGCATACACTCTAAAGGGAAGGGAGTAATACACAAGGTGTGGGAGTGGGCAAGATTGAATTTAAGTGGGTGAGAAATGTGGTACTGTATGTGGTGTTGCATTTGGTAGTTAAGCAGAGTGAGGGTAGGCTTCTCAAAAGAAGTGCGTTTTAAGAGATTTCTTGAAAGCAGAAAGGTTGGGAGAAAGTCGGACAGACCGTGGGAGAGAGTTCCAGAGGAGGGGTGCAGCCTTTGCAAAGTCTTGAATGCAAGCATGTGAGGAGGTAATGAGAGAAGAGTTGAGTAGCAGGTCAGTAGAGGAGCGTATATAGAGATGAGTTCAGAGATGTAGGGTGGGGCAGAGTTATGAAGTGCCAGGGTCATTAATTTGAATTTGATTCTGAAAGGTAGTGGAAGCCAGTGCAGGGATTGACAGAATGGCGTGGCAGAGGAGGAGCGGTTGCTGAGGTGTATGAGCCTCGCAGCAGTGTGAGCAGCTATGAAGTGGTGTAACATAATGATTATTTCAAATACTTTTTTAACAATGATTAGGAAAGGAGTTGAATACTATATCAGTAATCTGACAAGGAGTTGAAATTGAAGTTCTTTTGGATCTTAAAATCTCTGTAAATGCACCACTATATTTAAGGTCCACAATGTATTGTGTCCCTTTAAGATGCTATGTATAAAACTAATCGCAAAGTCTGTAGTTATAAGTCCAGGTGTAGTGATCGTTAATAATAAACTGATTCTAGGAAATTATTTAATTCTATCTCTGTTATATTTTGAAATGATTTTGTATTCAAACATTTTTATTGGATAAATGCTGTAAGATTTTTTGTTGGATAATAAAAGGGAAATTGCAATCCATTAGGTGTTGGTAAAAACTGATTATTTTCAGTACCCATGATGATACTTTATGGGAGGGTGTGTGGGTATGAAGTTTGTTAGTTTGTCTGTTATATACAGACCTTTGATACAGTACAAAGGTACAAAATACACCAGGCTGAATAAGTTAGATTTTACTTCTCTCTGCATTGAAACATCTGCATTCCAATGTGCGTGTTCTGAAACTATTTTATGATTTTCCCTTTTACCCACGCTCCATAGTGCAGAGAAACAATAATGCAGCAGCAGCTAAAAAAAATAATGTGGCAGGTGGTGAGTGGGACTAGGATAACTGCAGACATAAGAAAATAACTACTCATGATTCATTTCTCTGCAATGTTCAGTTTGGTTATAGAAAAAGTCAAGTTTCACAGAACCTGATCACTGTTAATTTAACAACTGAACGTTCAACATATCTGTACTTAATGCCCCACTGTTATTTACTAATTTAAAATAGTAAATGTAGTGTATATATATATATATATATATATATATATATATATATATATATATATATATATATATACATACATACATATATATAGTAAATGTTGCAGGGGGAAGGGGGGGGGAAGGAAGTATATTCTGAAATATGTGACTGTGTTAAACTCCTGGGTTAATTTTGGCATCTTTTGAAGAGTTGGCATAATGTTTAGCAAACATTTTGTTTGTTTGTCTCCAGTTACACCCCCTAAATAGTATTTTCTCCCTTCACAGGAACCAGACAGTGTACAGTACTGTAAGGGGAAATAGCTTCCATATTACACAATACATTAATGCCTCCTACTGTTATGTCTCTAGATGTGGCTTTGCATGTATCAAAAAGTTGTTCAGATTCTACACAATGATGGGCAATAATACAAACCTCCAGGAAACTGATGTATGTTGATTTCCTTCAAAAACAAATGGGGACCCCTTTTGCATTTTATCTTTCTTTTAAAGTATATATTGTTTGGTACAGCACTCTCTAATACATTAACTAGACTTACTCAACCTCAAATATTAAGGTGGTGCAAGAGATAAAAAGTTTTTGAAACTATAATAAATGTTGAAAAGTATCTCCAAATTTGCACTTGGTATTGAGTCTATAATTAGTCAAATAATACTTTAATTATTCTCACGGTACCTGATTCAAAATTAATACCACATACATCAATACAAATTAATTATCTTTAATTTACACATATGCAAAAAACATATATTAATGAAAAAACATAAATCTTTAACTTTAAAAATTGATCAGTGTTAATAAAGTGCATTAATTCATGTTAGATTAAATTGTTAGGACTGTTAATCAGTATTATTTAGAATTCATAATCAATTCATGTTAGTTTCATAGATTATAAATCAGTGGTTATGAACATATTAATTCCTTGATTAAATTGGTTAGTAAATGTCCCAAAAAACCCCGAAAAAGAGTTCATCAAAATTTCCAAGTGATCTGTTAAAAAGATTTACTAAGGAAGCATTTATATATATTTTTTCCGTTTTTTTTTTCTTTTTTGTTAATGTTTATTGATTTCTTTACCTTGGTACAATTTATCTCTCTTTCTCTCTTTTACTACATTAATCTCCAGATGACTCTCTGTAAACAATTCCATACAAATGTAACTTATGCATCACTGTACTAAAAAAGATTTACTGAGAGAACGTTAAATTGATATAATCCTTGCTTTTGCCACAATGTGGCTTGAATATAACGATTTTATCCCCTTACTGCAAGAAAGTTAAAGAAACAGTCAGCTCGCAACAATGTGTAGCAGTGATTACTGTTGCTGTAAAGGTATCCTATATTGACTTCAGAAGCCCACAGTGGATCTGCCCACTGTTCCCCATAATCGGCGCCTCATAAGAAACCACAGATGCGTACAACCGGCGCTTAAGAGAGACTGCCTGAAGCTGACGCAGACCCCAGTGATTGCCGCTTGGAGGAGCACTGTCGGTGGGCATGCAGACACTTCGCAGGATGGACGGAGAGTGAGATGCGGTGCGTGGTGTTCGCGATTTGAGGTGATCTACAGCAGCATCCACACGGGGCAGCTTGCGGCGCTGACCACTGGGTGTAATTAACTGCAGTACTAAAAATATGGTAACATATACCAGCACCAACCTTTGCGCTAGTTCACTAGAAATAGTCACAAGCGCTGCACCCTTTGATCTACTGTGGGCTTCCGAAGTCAATATAGGATACCTTTACAGCAGGGATCCCCAACCTTTAGAACCCGTGAGCAACATTCAGAAGTAAAAGGAGGTGGGGAGCAACACTAGCATGAAAATAGTTCATAGGGAGCCAAATAAGGACGGTGATTGGCTATTTGGTAGCCCCTATGAGGATTGGCAGCCTATAGGAGACTCTCTTTGGCTGTACAACTGGTTTTTATACAACCCAAACTTGTCTCCAAACCAGGAATTCAAAAAATAATCACCTGCTTTGAGGCCACTGGGAGCAACATCCTAGGGTTGGAGAGCAACATGTTGCTCACGAGCTACTGGTTGGGAATCACTGCTTTACAGCAACAGTAATCACTGCTACACATTGTGGCGAGCTGACTGTTTCTTTAACTTTCTTGCAGTAAGGGGATAACATCTTTACATTCAAGCCACATTGTGGCAAAAGCAAGGATTATATCAATTTAACGTTCTCTCAGTAAATCTTTTTAACAGATCACTTGGAAATTTTGATGAACTCTCATTTACTAACCAATTTAATCAAGGAATTAACATGTTCATAACCACTGATTTATAATCTATGAAACTAACATGAATTGATTATGAATTCTAAATAATACTGATTAACAGTCCTAACAATTTAATCTAACATGAATTAATGCACTTTATTAACACTGATCAATTTTTAAAGTTAAAGATTTATATTTTTTCATTAATATATGTTTTTTGCATATGTGTAAATTAAAGATAATTAATTTGTATTGATGTATGTGGTATTAATTTTGAATCAGGTACCTTGAGAATAATTAAAGTATTATTTGACTAATTATAGACTCAATACCGAGTGCAAATTTGGAGATACTTTTCAACATTTATTATAGCATTTTAGCTATTCTTTTCAACTGTTTTAAATGTCATTGGTATAGTGCACTGTTTAGGCATGTAGAAACAGTAACTAATCAAAAGCAGCTTCAGTATTACATATCACTGGTATAACATTCTGTTTTATTAACTCTGCTTAGCTTTATTGGTATGTTAGGGTTACCAGGGCCAGGCTCACTTTTGTTAGGGGACTACAGATATGCAAGTGTACCTACATTCAAGTATCATGGATCCCAGATTACAGAGATGAATGAATCCCACTTATAAATTAATACTAGAATTATCTTGGGCAACAGATGCTTCTTCAGCCTTCAGCACTGTTAATTTCATGGCTCCCGATATTGAAAACGAAGAGGACACTACAAGAAAGTCATCAGGCTCCTAGCCACCTACAGGAGTGATGCCCGAGTGATGACAAGACAAGCACCTGCTTAACACCTGGGAGCATAAGATGTTGAGGAGGATACATAAGTTCAGGGAGAGTGGCGAATTTGCACCACGATACGTACATGCTCTTGTACGATTCTCCATTATCAAGATCGAAAGGCTCGGCTTGGCCAGCCAATTTGGAATATATGGGAGGAGGAGATAGCGATGAGGAAGGCCCAAGGGACGACCACTCATGTGATGTCCAAGAAAGAGATGGCTGAATGTCATTGTCAATGCCAGATCTGTGTTAGTCCAACAGGACTTAAAATGTTCCAATGTTGTGTTCGTCTGTCCTGGTTCAATGTTCAACATTGCAAGTGACCCCAAAATTAGTTTTACGCAGCAGTAAATGTTGCATACCACATAACATATGACATTTGTATCCCCACTCTGTGCAACCAAAGAACATATTCTTATTTTGCATTCACCTACATGGCACTCTTCATCGTTAAATTTGACACACTCTATGCCCCATGCTGCATATATACATATATAAATGGTGGACTTAAGCATGTGACCAAGTGAGAAAACAAGACTTAGATAAGTGCTGAGGAACCATGGAAGTCAGTGGGTACTGGTATACAGTGAAAAGACATACCTTACCAGGGAAAAGATATATGAATAATTTATTCTAAATATTCATGAATAAGGCTATGGATAAGATAGTAGGTAAGAATATAGAATATTCAAATCATGAGATGTAAATGTTGTAGGTAAAGAAAGTCAGTTTTTGAAATGCAAAATAGCATTGTTAAGTGCTATTGTAAATAAAAAAAAAACAAGGATCAAGAATCTTTAAAGGAAAACTATACCCCCAAACAATGTAGGTCTCTATAAAAAGATATTGCATAAAACAGCTCATATGTAAGGGCCGCCCCCTGGGATCATAGGTTTCACTGTACACACAAACAAACCGAACAAACTATACTTGTTACGTCACATGAGCCAATTAACAGACAGAGTTGTGTCTTTTGCTTCCACACTTCTTCCTGTTACAGTAAGGGCTCTTACTCACGAGCGTTTTTACCTGCGCTCCCCTGCGTTCCGTTTTTCGGCGTTCAGCCGCAGGGGAGCGCAGGAATAGACGCATTTCATTTTTTCAAATGGGGCTGTACTCACACAGGCGCATGTAGGCGCCGAACGCAGGAAAAATGCAGCATGTTGAGTCTCAACCTGCGTTCAGCGCCTACATGCGCCTGTGTGAGTACAGCCCCATTTGAAAAAATGAAATGCGTCTATTCCTGCGCTCCCCTGCGGCTGAACGCCGAAAAACAGAACGCAGGGGAGTGCAGGTAAAAACGCTCGTGAGTAAGAGGCCTTAGAGTTGAAGTATTTCTGGTCAGGTGATCTGAGGCAGCACAGAGACCATCACGAAATGGTGGCTCAAGGCAAGAGATGTAAAAGGGCAATATTTACTTAAATACAGTATATATTCCAGTTTGGTAAGAGATTCTTTAATATGCCACTTAATATGATATGAACTATCTGTTGCTTAAGTGTTCATTTTGGGGGTATAGTTTTCCTTTAAAATGTATCCTTTATAATACATACAATAGTAAGTAAAGAATGCATTATTCATATACATAGGATTAACCAATATAGTCAAAAGATGTAAATAAAAATAGGATGGAAAGCATAACATTTCAGTGCTCAGTTAGTGGAAACAGTCATCATGAATTAGGAAAACTGTAGAGTGCAGACATTTAGCACATTAGCTATTGTATCATAACTCAACAGGCCTGCAGTAAAGCTGGATGGCATAAGTGTCAAAAGATTAATAGAACATCGTACATTAAAGCAATATTTTGGGCAGTACTGTAAGTAATGATTTCATTTATTGGTTGCTTCTTTTACGGGAACATGCACATAGAATTTACCCCAATCATTTACCCCAATTCATAATACAGGTATAGGATCCCTTATCCGGAAACCCGATATCCAGAAAGCTCCAAATTACGGAATGGCTGTCTCCCATAGACTCCATTTTATCCAAATAATCCAAATTTTTAAAAATGATTTCCTTTTTCTCTGTAATAATAAAACAGTACCTTGTTCTTGATCCCAACTAAGAAATAATGAATCCTTATTGGAAGCAAAACCAACCTATTGAATTTATTTAATGTTTAAATTAATTTCTAGTAGACATAAGAAATGAAGACCCAAATTACGGAAAGATCCGTTATCCGGAAAACCCCACGTCCCGAGCATTCTGGATAAGAGGTCCCATACCTGTACCTTGTCTTAAATATTGTAAAATTTTAAAAATGTTTTAATATTTCTACTACACGAATATTTCACAAATTGGTGGATCTTAAGCGAATTCTTCATGGACACTGAAAAACGTTTGTGTTATGCATATTAATTGATTTAATTGATTTAAATGGTTTGAATTAATACTAATTCTGACTTACCCACAATGCATCACTTTAGGTGAAAGGTCACAAAATGCTTAAATACCCACACCTTGTATGTTCCTGCACACTTGATAAAGGGCCTAGCCCGAAACATGTTGTGTTTTGTTACATTCCCAATAAAAGATTTTGCAGTCAAGAATACTGCTGTGGATTTGTCCTGCACTTGAATTTCTACTGATTGACTCTATTGGGGCATCAACACAGGATACCCCGCAGGATAACCAATCAAGCAAACAAACGGTGAGCTGCAGTCCATCTTTATATACAATAGCCCATACCTGTAATACATAACTGTCATAAAACAAAATAATATATCAGTACACAATTATTCTGTTATTAGTGTTTAAATATGAATTCTTGTTACAAATCTGTATATATTTAGAGGAGAGAGCAATATGTTAAAATATCCAAGCCACTTATACACTTAATGGCACTGCACTAGGCAAATCCATACTTCCCAACTGTCCTGTTTTTAGAGGGACAGTCCCTCTTTTGACAGCTCCACATGCAGTCCCTCATTTGTACTGGAAAGTCCTGTTTTTCTCTGCACTGAACAGTCAGAAAAAGAAACAAACTTAATTGGCTTTTGGCAGAGAGCCCAGAACAGCCACAACAGAAGATTAGATACATTTGTAACAATTCAAATGTATCTAGATAAGCAATCTAGATAGGCAAATAAGTAATTGTAACAATATAAGGTAACAGGTCCCTTGGGAAAAGTTAGACTCACAGCTTAAAGCGCAATTAACCTTCATTAGCAAACCTGTAATAACTGGAAACCCCCCCCCCCCAGAAATATGTTCAAACTTTTATAACCTGCGAAATTTTGTAAAATGAACATGGTAATTAGGGGGTGTGATACAGAAATGGGCGTGGTCAAAAATTCTGACATGCTACGCGCAGCAAATTTTATGTCCATCTTTTTATTTCCAAAATGTTGGCAGGTATGCAAATCCATAATGGAAAAGTTCCTTGAAGCAAGCAATGCCAGTCAGCAGCATCAAGGGCAAATATGGTCTTTTACTGTATTAAAAGGGGCATCAATTCGCGGGAGGAGGGGGTTATTTATACACTGTACAGAGCTCTGGTTTTTTTTCTACCGTCTGAGAATTTTTTCACGAAACCTCTGCAAAATGAGTCACTTCATTTCTCTCTAACACTTACTTTCCGCCAAAACCTTGGCGGAATTATTTATTTCTAATATTTTCAAGTTACATGGTTTCCCTGTTAATATTGTTTCAGATAGAGGGTACAATTTGTCTCTCAATTCTGGAGAGCATTCTGCTCCTTAGTGGGAATCCATTTATCCTTCTCTACTGCTTATCACCCTCAGACCAATGGTCAAACAGAAATGGTAAATCATTCACTTGAACAATTTTTACGATGCTATGTCTCTGATAATCAATCCTCTTGGTCTGAACTGTTACCCTGGGCACACTGCCATTGGTCACTTTGCTAAGATTTGGTCTGGGGTGCATAACTCTCTTTCCGCTGCTACAGCTGTTCAGAAGAGGGCGGCTGATTACCAGGTTGGAGATTCCATCTGGTTGTCTACTAAGAACATTAAGCTGAAGGTCCCTTATCTTAAGTTGGGGCCTAAATTCATTGGTCCATATCCTATTGTTGAGATTATTAACCCCTTGTCTGTTCACCTCAAACTGCCTTATAACTTAAAGATTTCTAACACTTTTCATGTTTCCCCCCCTTAAGCCTGCTTCACATGTTCGCCAGTCTTTTGTTCCTCCTCCAGTATTGATTGAGGGTCATCCGAAGTTTGAAGTCCAGGAGCTCCTTGATTCTGGTCGGGTACGGGGTAATCTCCAGTATCTGGTGAAATGGAAGGGCTACGGTTCCTGTTGGGGACATTAGTGCTGATCACCTCAGGAGGCGATTCCATTCCAGGTTTCCTGTGAAGCCTGGGGGTCCAGTGCCCCCCCCCTGGAGAGAGGGGTAATGTCAGGAACTCTTACCCTGGTGGTCTAGTGGTGCGGCAGGGACGCCCGCCGCGGCGCTCCTCTTGCCGGCTTCCTCCTTAGTGCATGCGCCGCACGCATTCTCGTATGACGTCAGCGCGCAATGGCGCCAAATTCAAATATGTTTAAAGGGGCTTTGGCTACTATGTGGTTGCCCATGATAGGTTTGTTCCTGGTGCCTTGTACCTTGCTGTTAAGCTTATAGTCTGTCTTGATTCCTGTGTTTGACCCTGCCTGGCTATTTTGACTACTCTGATCTCTGAAACCTGACCCTTGCCTGAAACCGACCTTGATTCTGCTTAACCCTCCTGATTGATCACCCGGTTTGACCCTTTGCTTGCCTGACTACTCTTGCTTTCTGCCTGCCTCGAAACCGGCCTGTCTGACCACGAATTTGCCTACTCCAGTCTGTACCGTGACCTTTGGCCTTTAAGACTTATACAGTCGTGCCCCATTGCTGGCCAGAACTCCTGCCCTGTACCTCTCGTTTAAGTCCAGGTGTCATCTGAGTAAGCTGAGGGCTCCTCCCGAAGCCAAAGGCGGTCACACTACTGGTGAAGCACGAGCCGAGACCAGGGTGCTTGGCATTTGTTCTGGTATTGGGTGCCGACCGTTACAAGAAGTCGGAATTCCGTAAATGTTTAAGGTGATTGCCACTCTAAGATCTACACGTGTTAAAAGGATGAAGTTAAAAAAGAAAAATCTTAATTTAAGACAATATGCCCATTAGGCTATGGAGATACCGTCTTCAAAAATATTTTTCCGCCTAATCTACCAAATATGAAGTTGTTTCTCTGTTTTTCTTACGTCTAATTTTTCGATTTGGAAATCTTTGCCATACTTTGTGCAACTACGCCAGACGTTATTTATTGATGTCTATGCATATTATTCAAAATGCTAAACTTTGTCTTGGCAACTGAACGTTGGTGCACTATTGCCAGCAAAAATTTGTCAGTGCTAAAAAGTTTCTTAGCGAATTTTCTCTAGTGTTACTTTCTTCCTAGTGAAACTATACTTACATACTTACACTAACGTCAGTTAAAATATGGTGGCAACATAAATGTCATATGTATGTATTTATCAGTGATGATGGTAAAATTTCTGCAAGTGGACACTTATTATTAAAAATACCCAAGGAAGTAAAATAAAGACAAGAGCTCCTCTATTGTCCTAGACATGAGTCTACCCTAAAACAAATGAGGCATGAGCTTCAAATGGTTAAAAAGTGTAAATAACATATATACAACTTGTATAGTTTTTGTCTTTTTTATGACTTTTTTTGGAGTGGCACAGACATAACAACGTGGAGGACATAGTTTCATCTAATCAATTCACCAGCCAGAACCTGACGTAAAAGACTTTGGTGAATAGTGTAACAAATAGAATATTTTGTACTTTGCCTGGCGAAAAACAGCCAAAGTACTCTAGAGCTGAGGTTTTTTCTAGCGAATTGTCTTACTCGCTTTTTATTAAAAATAGGCAATGTTGTTGAAAAATATCATTTTAGTGAATTTTCGCCAAATTCACTCTTTATTAAATGTGCCCCAAGGTGTAGTTAATGAAAGTTTTCTAGTTGTTCTGAACAGTACTTTGACTTGGTCATGCTTTGGAGTCATTTATAAGCATAACAATTAGCTATCTCATCAAACTAAAGCTTCTTGCTGAAGTCATTATGCTGATAACTATTCTGAAAGTACCTTATATACAGTACACTGGACATACTTAGTCACAGGAGCCACTAAAGGTACTCATAACTAGTGATGGCATGGATTTGTGGCGAATTTCCACAATTTGCCACCGCAAACGTTTTCGTGAAACTGCGGCGAAAATTCACAGTGGTACAAATTCTCTGCGACAAAAAAAAAAATGTTGCACATCAGAATTGTTGCGCGTCAAAATTATTCGGACGCCTATTGACTTTAATTTGTTTCGTGAATTTTTCATCACAGATTAGCCCATCACTACTCATAACACTTGCTTTACTAAGCCTTCATAGGAATTGAAAAACATTGCTGTTTTGTGAAATATAAGACCCAGTGGGTCTTTATGGAATGTGGACTTAAAACCTTCTTTTCTGGAATGGGGAACAGAAATTAAAGGGATACTGATACAATTTAAAAAAAATTATCTGTAATCTGTATGGCATCGCAGAAACCAACTTCCAGGGATTGACACTTTTTTTCGAAAAAGAAAAACTGAGTAGATTAAAAAAAATGTGATCTTTCAGGACTACTTAGGCCCCTACTTCAGGCATGGTATATATAATGAGGCTCGGATTCCTTGCTTTACAGACTAAAGATCTTCTGGCAAATTAGTTTAGACACATGCAAAGGAATGCTTAATTTATGTCTGTTCTGCAAATAATTTTTATCTTATAATGCAAAAATAGGGAACACAGGCATTAATTATTTATATATGTATATATATATATATATATATATATATATATATAATATATATATGTGTATGGCTTAGAATTTGGGCAGTATTTTTCAGTGTATTCCAAGTATATTCCAAGTGCCTGGCCAAACCAAATCCAAATCCTTACAATAATGTAACTTTTTGACACTTCTTTGCCCTCATTTGCATATGATTCATCAGTACCTTTGTTTATCTTTATCATATTAGCTATCTATCTGCCTGTCTGTCTACCTGTCTTCTTGGCTTTCTTTTTATCAATTATCTACCATTCCTTGATTTTGCCATACCAATCTGTTGCTAGCTTGTTTTCAATTATTTCTTCATTCTATAAGATTTATGATGTATTGTGTTTCTGGTGTGACTTGTATCAAAAAAATTGTTGATAATGGCACCTAGAAACAGTCAAACCAGCAGAAATAAACAGTATTCATGGAAAGCTAAATCGATCTTAAATATTCTGGTGAAAGAAATTGGCTAAAGTTTTACAGGTTAATGCGTTGTCCTTTGTTAGATCCTTTGATTTATTTTTGTCTGGTAAATATCCCCCCCAGCCTTTTTTTCCTTATACTTTATTTATGTAATATAATATTATATAATATTTATGTATGTTCATGGCACTCTGTATTATTTAAAAATGCCTAGGTGACAAAATAAATTTGTGTCCACTAGATGGCAATGGCGCACAAGTAACAATATAATATATTTTGTTTCTGAAGTGGAGGTCAAAAAATCACTTTCAGAATGAGATGTATAAAACTATCACATTTTTGCTGTACATCAGTGTTGTTACATATAAAGTGCCAATTGACAGATCAATGCCCTAAAAGCACAGATGAGCAAGCTGACTCCTGAGTGACTGATTATGTGAGCTGTTCCAAAAGCAAAGGAGCTCCTGCTAGTCTCTTCCTACTGGAGCACAGATTACTGACGGTTGAGGACTGAGGGATTTCATATTATGGGCATTATAATTTTGGATGCTGCTTCCCATATGTAAATATGTTTTAGCTTCAGGTGAAATGAAAACACAGGCAAGTGTAAGCATCTTATAGAAGTCAACCTTCTTGCTCTAAAACTCAAACATTATACGGAAAACTAATCAGAATCAGTAAAACTAAATACTAAAATACTAAATACCTTTATATTTTAAAACACAAAACTAGTGCATGCCAGTGTTTACATTCCATAGATGAGTCTTTTATTATTGATGCAAATGCAGCTCTGATTATGTTCTGATCTTCAGTTCCTTTTTCCCAAGGCCCGAGCCTTCCTCTTCTCTCTCTTTTCTTCCTCCCTCAGCCAGATCTCCCTAGCTTTTACCTTCTGGCAGAACAAACCTATTGCCTGTTGCTTCCACTATTTTTTTGGGGGTGTTTTTCTTTTTAATGGAGGCCTTCTTTCCCACCATTCTCCACACCTCCTCTCTCCTAGGCTGACTGGCCCTCTGCTCACCCTTCTCTTTGGTTAACTTCCGCTGCCTTACCCACCACCTTACAGCATGGCGCACTGGATTCTGACTATACAAACAATTTCTCTGATCCCACCACTTCAGATGTTGGGGCACCCTCCTTCACAATCTCCATTCCCTGGCCAATTTCCTCCTGTAAATTAGGGCAATCCCTAACAATGTTGTGCCAGGCATCAGGGCAAGAACGGTGGGCATGTCCTAACTTCAGGAACAAATTGCAGCGGATTTCCTGGCATTCTTTACTGGGATGACAAGTTTCACCACAGAGGGCACACTTCACCAATGGGCATTTAGCTTTAAAGTGCCTGTTTGAGTCACACCTGAAACATACCTTGGGTTGGCCGGGATAGAAGCAAATCCCCCTGTCTTTACCAATAAAGAAGGAATTGGGAAGGTATTTGGGAACATGGAAATTCTTGTGCATATGACCTGAACCTTCCACCCTTCTATTCCGGAAACCCTCCTCATCATACAGTGGGGTAAGGAGGACAGGACAGCGCATTGCCTCTTTAGCCAGACCATCACATCTTCCGGGGGCACACACTTTGCCCTATACATGTGCCCACTGTATAGTTTAGGGGCCATATGTTAGGAAATGTAGGGGGGAAGGAGGGTACCCCGCCTACAAATCGATCTTTTTCAGCCTATCACCCTTAAAAAAAGTAAAAGACACCAGCATTTTTTGGGACTTTTCAACTCCATTTTCAACTTTTTTTTTTGAAGCAAGCCCGATCTACTCTGTTGCACTTCGCCTGGTCTGAGCTGGCGAAGGCAAGTCTGGCGCAAGAGGTAACATTCAGTAAAATGCACAAGTTAGTGAATTAGCGTAGTTACGTCCCTTCGCCATATCGCAACTTCGCCTGGCGTAAGGGTGCGAAGTAGCGCTAGAGTAGGTCCACTTCACTAGCCAATTTACACCAGCACCCGTTAGTAAATCGGCGAAGTAACAAAATGACGTCACGCTGGAGAATTTGCGCTAGCATTAGCCGCTTTGCGCTTTAGTGAATTAGCCCCTTGGTCTCAGGCTGGGAGACTGGGATCACGCTAAACCCTTCCCACTCTGGGGTGTCCCTCTTACCCTCTCATCCATCTCAGAGACTTTCTGCCTAAACAGTCTCTTCCCATCCCAAACACCTCTCCTCCCTTGTGCCCCTTCACTTTCACTATTAACAGGAGGGTTCCCTGAACCCTCCGTAACACTGCTTTCACCAGTCATGTTCTCTATTACTGCAGCATCACATACAGGTTTTTTTAGTCAGTGGTACAGCCATGTTAGAACTCCCTTCAGCCTTGCTACACTGCACCCTCGCAACTGACACACTGGCACTGGGCTCACTCACTGCACTAATGCATGCTCACACCAGCCACACTTATAGCATTAGCATTGACACGTGCTGGGCATTGAAACAGTCTCTGGGACCTGGGAATCCGCCCAACATTGCCACCCCCAAGAATCAGTCTCTTTAGAAAAAGAAAAATCTTTAAGAAACCTTTTCAGTTCACTTTCCTCAATTTACTGGAATCTCTTGTGATTATCACAAACCTCTCTTAAGGGCTGTATAACTGCCAGAACCCTGGTAATGTTATTCTCGATGTTCTCCAAGTGAATAGACATGAAAACAATTTTCCTTACAGCTTTAGATCTCTGTCCCTTTAAGAGCACTCAGTCCAGCCACCGTGTTACTAATGCTCCCCTCCATGCCATAGCAGCAGCAGCAGCAGGGTTGGGCTTCTCTCTCAGCGACTCCTCAGCCACCTCCATAGCCACACAGCATGCAGTCTCAACACTCTCCATGGCTGCCTCACAGCCTGGAGCACTTCCTTCCTAGCTCCTAGCATGCCTTGCAGCAGCTTCCTGATTTGCCTCTAAATTATGACACTCAGCAGCAGAACTGCCACTTCCCACAGCAGAACTGCAACTCTCTGCAGCAACTTCAGCTTGGTCAACCAGGGTATTCACTTGCTTGGGAGACTCCATTACAGATGGAACACTGCATGTAGAAGTACCTTCTGCTTCTTTGCTGTCACTCTTAAGGTGGCCATACACGGGCCGATAAAAGCTGCCGACAGACCGTGTCGGCAGCTTATTGGCCCGTGTATGGGGCCCCCCGACGGGCTTCACCGATCGGCCAGATCTCGATCGGATGGGATAGAAAATCCCGTCGGATCGCGGCCGCATCTATTCGTTGATGCGGTCCCGCGATCCGACCGCCCGTTAAGGCCTCGTTAGGATCCGATCGTTGGGCCCTAGGGCCCAAGATCGGATCGGCCCGATATTGCCCACCTCAAGGTGGGCATATCGGAGGGAGATCCGCTCGTTTGGCGACATTGCGAATCTCTCAGTGTATGGCCACCTTTAGCCATGACCAACACCTTCTTATGCACTTGAATGTTTTCAACTGCTGCTGCCAAACTTAGACCCACCCATGTGTTAGGGAGCTGCTGTCTGGTTACCTTCCCATTGTTCTTTTGTTAGGCTGCTGGGGGTGGGGGTGGGAGGGGATGATATCACTCCAACTCGCAGTACAGCAGTAAAGAGTGACTGAAGTTTAGCAGAGCACAAGTCACATGACTGAGGGCAGCTGGGAAACTAGCCCCATGTCAGATCTCAAAATTAAATATAACAAAATCTGTTTGCTGTTTTGAAAAATGGATCTCATTGCAGAATTCTGCTGGAGCAGCACTATTAACTGATGCGTTTTGAAAAAAAACATGTTTTCCCATGACAGTATCCCTTTAAGAAGGGTTAACACATTATTCCATTAGAAGGAATATAAAGTTCTACTACATTAAATTGTTTCTGCTTTGGAGTATGCAGATACTTGGGGGGAAATTCAAGTTATTTAATTTTTTAGTTTGTCTTTGTGGGGCTGGGGTATTTTTATTTTTACATAGAGCCAAATATATATATATTTTATATATGAAAGTATATTCAGATTTTTTAATTTGTGCTAATTTGCCAAGCTGTACTGTACATAGTGTGCGGCTCATGACAAAAAATATTTTGTAGGTTGAAAAGCAGAGCTCAAAGTAAAAGCTTTATTTTTGTCAATAAAATATTTATTCTAGTGAATGAACAGTGGGAAGATAACATCTAGTTAGTGGGAACAGATAACACGGCTTCTGCTAGCATGAAAATACTGCAATTTTATTTATCACTTTCAAGGATCTTTTTCTTAATTATCTTGTAGTATAGCTCAGTTTTTCTGCTGTCCATCAATAATTTCTATGTAAGTGGTTGTGTTTAGGCTCCACAGCTCTTTAAAGGCTTAAAAAACTAGGACATAGCTGAAATCGTGTCTATAACCAAGATTTTCTCGCCCAAACAGTGTCTCTGGGATATTGTTTGTTTATCGTTAAACCATCTGTTATATCTAAAAGTAACAAGGCTTAGAGTGAATGTGTTTTTTCGATTCATATTACATTTTTGTAAACTTCTTTTTTGATAAGGCTAACATGTTAAATATGCTAAAGTCGTAGCAATAATGTTAATATATCAAAAGGGAAGTGTTGTGTGCATAGTTTATTGCTAACAAGTGAGATCATCTTTACACTTTTTCAGAAAATCCTCACAGCTTTGGGGTGTGTGTTAAATATAGTTACAAGCTTACAGTGTTTATTCAGCTGACAATACGATTCTAATATTATAAATGTCAACGTCATCCACCCCTAAAGTCTCTTTCCTGTTGCATGACAGACGTTGCAGAGATCCATTGATGATATAACAAAGAAGAGCATGAAGTAAACGGATGCATTTTGATTGGACTTTGGATTGGATTCAATTGTGTCCCAAAGATATACAGTATTCCCAACAAAAAATCTATGGGTTGTTAATTTTTTTGGCCTTTGATATTGTATGCTGTGCATTATTATGTTGTCATGTCTAGTACTATTTAGTAACACAGTCTAAAGCTGCATACAACCAGTAGTGCATACTGCTGGGTCTGGGTGCATGCAGATCCAGGCACACATGAACCTGAGCTCTCTATGCTGGGTCGGGTTCGGGGGGAACCAGTGACGTCTTTGGATCTGCACACATCTGGGCACATGCACACGCCTTGCTCTCCTAATGTTAAAAGAAAATAGAAATAATAATTGAAAAAAGCTAGATGTGCCCTGATCACTCTGGGCCCCTAGCCTAGGGTAGCATGTGCATTAATCCATCCCTGCATACAACACTATCCCAGGTTGCATTATTCATTAAAAATCAGGACTGCTTATCAGGACAGGTAAAACGTAGACCCTTTGTAAAATATATAATGAAGCAGTAAAATTCTTAATGAATCAGATACAAGTTGAGTGTAGGATAGGCCAGACCAGGGATGATTTTGACATAGTTGGCCTGTTTAAATATTTTTTACATTTTTTTGGTAGCTTAAGGCACAAATAATGTCTTAATGGGTTATGTAATAAACAGCACTAAGTTTGCCATGGGGCAGTAACCCATAACAACCAATCAGCAGGTAGCATTTACTGGTCATCTGTTTAAAATAAAGATCTGGCTGCAATAGATTACTGCTCCTGGGCAAACTTAGTACCATTTATTACATATTAGTGTTAATGTCTTAAATATATCGATAATGGTTTCAATTCAGAGGACCTCTAGTATTTGTTTGTATGAATTTTGTGGTGACAGCCTCATTGCACCCCCAATGGTTTAAAAATTATTGGTGAGCACAACTTTCCCTTGTATGTTACAGGATAAAATGAAACTACGAACATTAAGGGGCAAAAGAATTAGAATTTTCCAATTTTCTTTTCAAAACTCACAAATTTAAATTTAAAACCACCAATTTAAATTTGAGATTTATCACACCTCGACCCTGGACAACTGGAAACAGTTCTACATGAACTCGGCAGGTTTTAGGTGGAGAATAGTTGAATTAGAAGTCAATGGCAGAGGTCCCTTGAACTATAAGAAGATGTTAATACTAGTGATGAGCAAAAGTTTTGCTAAGTTTTGATAAAAAATGACACCGCATAGACTCCAATTCGAGAAAAAAACTGTTGTGCATCAAATAAAATGTCTGGCGTCCAAATAAATTTGACATGCAAAAGTGAAGGTTTTTTCCGGAGAAAAACTCGATTCGAATTCCTTTCGAATTTGATTTGTGTTTTTGGGTCAGGACAATTTGATTGAATTTTAGACATTATTTTATAAAAAAACATACCATTCGAATTATGAATAAAATCTAATTTATTAAAGTTTAAAAAAAATTGCATTACTCTAAAATTCAAACTTTGGTGGGAAAGTAATTGGGAGGTTTGTTAAGTGATCATATTCAAGATTATGTTCTTGTAGTAATAATCAGCATGGCTTTATGAAGGACAGGTCATGCTACACTTTCACATTGTTTGAGTTGATTACAAGACAAAGGGGCACAACAGATCTAAGAATCAGGAAATGTATAAAAGGTAATCACTGTTTAACAGTGGAAAAAACAGTCTATGTGCCCATTCACAGAATTTGCTAAGTTAATTGTCTGGGGTACTGTGTGCCCACAACTTATTCGTTCCATTAGGCTGGATGCCAGCCCTGTTATTTTTTCTAGAAACATCATGTTTGGCCCCATGATATTGCAGAATCTTGAGATCTTTACATGGTTACTTAACTACTTGATGATTTCTATATTTGCATTGAAATGTAGATGTACAGTAATTCATAGACAGCTGCTATCTTTTATTAATGTAACACAAATATAAAGAGCTTCTTAACTTTTAACAGCAACAATAAACATTTGTATTAAATCAATTGCACAAAGATATCCATAACTCCAATGCAACCATAAAAACTGTTAAATATTAAGATAAATTGGTTAATTTGTCATCTGCATGCTTTACACTAGTTATATCACTTTCCAAGTTTCAAATGGACGAGGAATAGAGGAATAAAATGCATGGGTTCAAGGTGTGTATTATTTTGGTGCAAATAAAAGCTTTCTATTAAACAATTAGTTCAATATATGATATGTTGTGTGCTGAAGAGCAGTTCACATGCACAGAAGCTTTTTAGAGGAGATTTACTGTTAACACCCAAAACAATTATGGTGGGATAAGACAGGCTTCACTGGAGAATTTCCCAAATGGCTCCGAATGACTAGTTATGATCTAGAATAACCGTGAATGTACAGCAACATTAATCTGCAATGATATGTAATAAATAGTGGGGCTTACTGCAGATTTGCTGTTATGTGAATAGTAAGCTTAAATAAACTGTGACCATACCATATGACTTAAAAACAAGTGCAGGCTTTTTTTTAAGAAAAAATAATATAGAAAAGTTGTATGCTTATATTTTGGGGCAGATTTATCAAAAATCTAATGATTTTTCACGATTTGATTTTTTTTTTGCACCTAAACTCACATATTCAAATTCTGTTTTTGAAAACTCGAATGTCTGTGAGTTAATCAGAAAAAAAATTTGAATGTAAAAATGTTTTTTAATTGAAAACTCGATCAATTTGAGTTTTCGGGACATAAATTCGATCAATTCAATTCTTTTTGGGACATGAATTGCAAGTTTTTGACAATCAGATTTTACCAGAAACACGCAAACATTCGAAATTCGAGTTTATCAAAGGTATAAAAACCCTCACACAACTCAGAAAATTGATTATTGATAAATATGCCCCTTTGTGTTGATACTTGTGATTTGTTTTCCTTTTACAACTGTTGAATTTTAGTTTGTTCGCCAGTTCAAGTCAAGTGGAGGTGGTGGTGAAGGGATAAAAGAAGAAAGGGACACAGATTAAAAGCTCAGATTTATTGGCATGTTTATTGCCATGTGACTTTCATGTAAAGGTTGGTCTAAATGTCCATTGTAATGGAAGAATATTAAGATCTCACTAGTGTTTTCTTAAATCTTTTGTTTTTCCCCCCTTCCCCCCATTTTATTGGTAGGACAGCTCCACCATTTGTGTAGCTTGTCTGCAATTTCACCACACCCCCTGAGGCATAAGGCCCAGTTATGGTGTTTCAAGGGAGTAACATTACAATTATTAGAGGAAGTTGTTCTGTAGTTGTGGATACGTTTCCAGTATTTGGCATCAATGGATTAAATTAGGCTTGTTTCCTATCGTTTTTGGTTATATTAAGTCAGTATGTAAGTAACTGTTGTAAATATATTCTTTTGCATAGGTTTAACTTTCTTTTGAAATTCGAAGTAGGCAGTGAATTTACTTTAGGGTGAGATTAATGAATGCTCTCTTAGTGGTGTTTGTAGTTCAGCACATCAAAAAAAAATCTGTTTAAAGTCCTAATATAAATCCTTAATAGTAATAGTAATATATTTCTGGCCAGTGCACCATGAAAAAGATGCAGATTGAGACCTGGACTGGAACTGAATAAGACTGGTGATGTAGAAGTATCTGAGCAATGTTCCCTTAGTTCTGTCCTATATACAGGACATTTTTTGATACTCTTTAACATGTACAGGTAAGGGACCTGTTATCAAGAATGCTCGGGACCTGAGTTTTTCTGGATAACAGATCTTTCCGTAATTTGGGTCTTCATGCCTTAAGTCTACTAGAAATTCATTTAAAAATTAAATAAACCCAATAGGCTGGGTTTGCTTCCAATAAGGATTAATTATATCTTAGTTGGGATCAAGTACTGTTTTATTATTACAGAGAAAAAGGAAATCATTTTAAAAAATTTGGATTATTTGGATAAAATGGAGTCTATGGGAGACATTCCTTACTTCGGAGCTTTCTGGATATCGGTTTTCCGAATAAGGGATCCTATACCTGTATTAATAAACTATATATTTTTTTACTACAAACATGAATGATCTTGGGATTGTTTTCATGAATTTTGAGGTTTGAGTTTGGTCACTAGAGGACCCTAGCATGCTGTTTCCTGTCTCCCAGCAACTTTGATATTTAAAAAACTATATACAGGAAACATTGCATTACTGATAGTTGACTTGGTCTGTGTAGTGTAGGGTGTCACACAAGCTTACCTTGTTCTTTAATGTAGTCATTGGGCTTTCCAGCTTTACCCATCTGTTGAAATGTAGTTGAGCATGCCATTTTGTTAATTGAGTGTAAATTGAGGACTTCTTATAGGAAATCATATGTGTGAAGGTCAAGCCTTCATGGTCTAGTGGTTGATGGCATTGTTGTTTATTAATTGTATTTTTTTGTTTCAATACCGCATAATATCAAACATTATATTTTGTATTTTATTCATATTTTTTTGAAGTGGAGGGATAGCCCGAACCTGTAAAGTACTTTGGTAGTAATATAATTATAAGCAAATATAGGAGGGCATTTATGATGCCCCTTAGCAGTAGTGCTAAGGTAATGCAAGACCACTCCCCTTCGTGCCTTTTGCTGCAGGTCTCTGTTGTCTAATATACAATTCAAAGAGCTACTGAATAGTAGATCACATTTTTCCAATGCTACACTCTTTCACAAAAATCTGCTGGACACACAATCAGTGGTAGGCCACTCCACTCACACCAGAATGGTTTTTGCTATTTTTTGAGCTAAACGGTGAAAGGGGAAACTAAAGCTACTCCATGTTTGGTCCTTGCAAGACAGATAATTACCTTACTTAATCTAATTATCTATCTTGCAAGGACCAAACTCGAGTAACTTCACTTTCCCTGCTTGCCCTGTATAGTTCATGTAGTAACCATAGATTTTTCATGATTAAAACTATCGGCAAAACGTATGCTTTTGCATAAGCCCTATTCATTGCAACCATGTTAATAAATGGGGTATACTAATCTCCTGTGGAAGTCTTTTTTATTGTCTTTTTCAACTCTACTAGATATTGATCAGTCTACCTATTGAGCTACATGTGGAACATTAGAAAGCTACACTGGTAGAAAATGATCAAACAAGCCATCAGTCGAAGTGAAATGCTTACCTCTTTCAGCCTGTAGCACTTTGATGACCTCTTTTTTTAATACTCTTGTACCTTTTTGCCACATAAGCTCTTATCCTTACATATGGCTAATGGTATTATTTCATTTAATGTATCTGCTAACATTTTATTACAACATTTTGTATTTTAGAATTCTGATTTTTGTTCATATAGTTATTTTGGCTATAATACTTATTTTGGATATTATACTTATACAGTATTACATTTTGTAAAGGCTAATGCTGGTGGAAATTAAACTCTGCATGAATATACAAAGTAAAAAAAATATATATATTTATATATGATAACATTCTATAAACTAGCAAAACACATAGCTTCAGATATCACATGATGAATCATTTGTTATTTTGCTCATTCTAGTTAGCAGGCAAACATACAACATGTGTTATACAGAATAAACATCCTTTTGTGTGGCCCCTACACATTCGAAGGCAACTGTCTAAACAATGAGCTACAAGAGGTTACAGTTAAGGGAAACTAAAAAGAATGATTGCCATTTTGAACAATAAGTGCATTTTGTTCAAGGTATACTAAGGCTCTGGCAGAAAATGGGTATTTTGTTCTGTAGCTTGATACTGTATTTCACTGTAAATCAATAACCATTTTTTTGTTGTTGTGAATGATCTGCAGATAGCATGAACAATGAGGCATAAAAGACAAATGAGAACCAATTTGAAAAGCAAATTCACTCTAAATCCTACTCTAAAGTGTGAGAGCTTTCAGCTCAATTATATCAGAAGAAATACACACTTTTTCAAAGAAAACCTTTGCATTTTCAAAATACAAATAAACTCAGAAGAAAAAAAACACCCATAATTCTTTAGAATTTTGGGTTACTTTACACAAGTATTGCTGCTTTTGTGTTTTAGTATGCTTTTTATCTTGTTTGCATATTTGTGGTATGGCATTCAAACACTGATCTTTTGTTTTAAAAAAATGTTTATATATATATATATATAAATGTCCAACACGTATAATGCACTATATAAGTATAAGCAGCATATGTGAGAGGGTGTGTTTGCCCAACCAGCAGAGAGTCATTCTACTTCTAAACACACATAAATCTTCTCCTTTTTGGTAAAGTATTTATTGAAAATGCAATAAAAATCATGTAAACAGTTCATGTACATCGAATAGCACACAAATTGAAGCGTCCATTCCCAGCATCATATTTGTACAAAAAGATGGAAGTGAGGTATCAGGTCACCATGGTTATGCGCGTCTTAAAGAATCACGTACACATGGAAGCGGACAAACATACAGGCGTCATAGTAACTATCAAGTCTTTACATAGCAACCAGCGAATTAAATATATATTAAAAGGTGTAAGTTAAACGGTTCAGTGACACGGATAATAAGAGAACATATAAGATATGCGGCTATAATACCTGTGACACGAGTTTTGTTGTTTATATGCTTGTTTGTCAGTGTAGATTAATCTATGTTGGTGAAACCACTCAAAAGGTGAGGGATAGGTTTTCCCAACAAAGATCAATCATCAATACTAAAAACACATCCTTGCCGGTATCTAGGTATTGTATAAATGTGGGACATTCTCCAGAGGATTTTAGATTTAGAGTTATACAGCATATTCAGGTGAAGAAAACTGAAGTTCAGTGGATAGATAAGCTTAGGACGTTATCCCCCAGAGGGTTAAACAGTGATTTTGACTAGCATTTATTTCTGTAAGATGATATATCTATGCACTTGTAGCTTGACTGACATGCACAATTAGTTGTATCTGTACCATTGAACTTACACCTTTTTATATATATTTAATTCACTGGTTTCTATGTAAAGAATTGATAGTTACTATGAAGCCTGTAGGTGTGTCTGCTTCCATGTGTACGTGATTCTTTAAGAAGTGCGTAACCATGGTGACCGGTTACATCACTTCCATCTCTTTGTACAAATATGATCCTGGGAACGGACGCTTGAATTTGTGACATTCTGGAACAGAGACAAGCTTGATAAGGGCACGGGATGTTCTCGAAACTCCGCTACCTTTTTCGACTCTGTACAGATTCAAGGTGAAACAATTGTTTGACACATGTTTCACCTTGAGATAGGTCCCAAAGGGGACCGAAACGTCACGTCGGTTATACATGCAATAACACTTTTTCAACCAGAAAGGCAGAATGTCCTATTAGACAGAGTAGATGTGGAGGATTAATAATGGGGCTGTGTTCACTCTGAGAGGCCAGTGCAGGCGTATCAGTAAGTCATCACCTGTAATAAATGTGTGGGGCTAGTTATGAGTTCTGTCCAGAAAGAAGGAAGTGAAGGAGGAACCTGCAGCTATTGGGAGAACAAAGAAACCAGAAATTGTGAGTTAAAAGTTTATATTTTCCTATTTCCTACTATTATTTTTCTTCTAAATATATCTAATTTTCACTTCATACTGAAGAGTAATTCAGATTTGTATCAGTGGATTCATTTAAAACTAAAGCACAGCTGTATCACCAGTTTCCTTAAGTATACTGCATACAAACAGGGAAAGCTGTGACTAAATTGATTGATTGATCATCTTTATATAAAACAGCCAATTAGGAATTTTAAATTTAAGCAAACGGGAGTCACAAAAGGTACATGCACACGGCTGTCCACAAAATAGACTTAATAATAGGGATACAGATGGGTAGTGTCTTTAGTTGTAAGATATAACTGACAGATAATTGACCCATAAATAGCAGTGCTGTAACATGTTAGAGAAACCAGGCATTTTTATTACCTTGAGCTCCCTGAAAAAAATCATAATTGGATCAATATATCTGGAATTGCCAGAAGTCACTTCAAATTAGATGGCAGTAATTCCATGCACTGCTTTTTGATCCAGCATTTGGCAAAGCCCATAGAGCTCATAACAATGTTACAAATATATTTTAAAACATTAACTTTATTAACTTCCAGAAAAGTTTAATAACAAATTAGCAATTACGCATTACATCTAATAGACTTTAAACTGCTTTGCCACCAACATGAATGTATGTTAGCTTACTTACCCTTAAATAAGGTTCTGTCTTATTATTGCAGAGAAAAACCTTATTGGTCTAAAAATAAGACCAAGATTAACTTTCCAAGATCTCCATAGAAAATGACATTCCTGTATTTTGGAGCTTTCTGGGAAATAGGTTTCCTAATAATAGACCTCAAACCTGTGTTAGCATGTATTAGAGACACAGCATTCATTATGTCATATAGTATATGGTTTCATCCTCTCTGGTTTTTGTAGTTTTCTTAGTCATAAAACCTTTCATCCCTTTACCCTTATTGTTTCACAACTCTAAATGTTCAGTTCATCTGTACTCACAAATTTGCTCTCAAATCTTACTACATGAGTAACCAGTCATATAAATGGAGGCAAATCACCCTGAGTATCACCAGTTTGCCTTTGTGAAATGCATACAATCACGGAAAGCTGTGACTAAATGCACATCTTCATGTAAATATTTACCGTACATTTCAGTTGGAATCCTCTTTTTATAGAACAGCCAATAAGTCTGGATTTTTAAATGAAAGCAAATTGAAGTCCCAAAATAAATGTAGATGCATAAATGTCCACAACAAAGGAATGCAGATGGGTTATGTTCTCCAGCTGTAAGCTATAACTGACACATAGTTGATCCAAACATATTAATACTCTAATAAGTAAGAGCAAACCAGGAATTTTTATAACCTTAAGCTTCTCAAACAAAACTCATGACCAAAATATTCAGAAACCGTTTACTCATAAATTAGATGAGACCAGTTTTCACACTTCTTCAATCACTGTTCTCTGGCCCAAAACTTGAAAAATCCCCACAGTTCATAACAATGCTACAAATAAATACAGAAATGTTTTAGAATAGACACTCTGCCAAGGTTCCAGAAATGTTCAGTAACCAATTTAATCAGTAGGTGCAAATTCATAAACAAAACAAATTCATAAACAGAAAATCAATGGCCACTTAATGGAAAAAAATATCAGCATACGTTTGTTTTATCCAATCTCTCTGCGTGTTGCTGTCATATATTGCCCCCCTGGTTCCTACTCTACTTTCTTGGATCACGTTGCTGCTTGGCTTCCATACTCACCAAAGTAACCAATGATCTTCTACTGGCAAAGTCTAAAGGTCACTATTCCATACTCATCCTTCTAGATCCCTCTGCAGCCTTTGACACAGTTGATCACACACTCCTTCTAGACATTCTACACTCAGCTGGCATTCCTGATACTGCTCTTTCATGGTCTACATCTTATCTGTCTGACTGTTCCTTTAAAGTTGCCTTCTCTAACTGTACTTCTACTATGTTCCCTCTCTCTGTCGGAGTTCCACAAGGCTCTGTTCTAGGCCCTCTGCTGTTCTCGCTCTATACAACTTTGCTAGGAAAACTTAAGTCGTTTGGTTTTCAGTATCACCTTTATGCTGATGACACCCAACTCTACTTGTCTATTCTCGATCTTTCTAATTCTGTCCTTTCCCAAGTTACAGACTGTCTCTCTGCTGTCTCATTCCAAACTTTCAAGCGCTCCTTAAAGACCCACCTGTTTAAAGAAGCTTATTCAATGTACCTTAATTAATCAATCATTGCTGTATCAAAAAACCACAAATTGTTTCTAAAAGCCTAATGTCTCAATTGTACCCTAACCTTTACAGTACTTTGTAAACTCTAATTTGTAGGGCCCTCTAATCCTATTGTACTCTGTAACCCTTGTTTTGTTATCCACCATGTATTCCCTGTTGTTATAATATTTACTAAGGTAAAGCACTGCGTATCTTGTTGATGCTAAATAAATAAATGATGATGACTATACTTTTAGCTTTCCTTCCTATTAATAACATTGGCATCAAGCATCATTTTTACTGGCCAGGGCAGTAGAATACTAGCTAGGTGGAAAACCTAATTGCTATTTCTGGCAAGGCTGGCAAGTAAGTAAAGTGTGTTGCAACTGGTGTCTCTTTATAGGCATCTTAAGGGCTGATCTATTTGTCTGTGGTTGGCCATTTGATCCCACAAGGTTCTGTTAATTTTGCCTACATATAAAAGTCCACATGGGCATTTGATAATATACGCTAAAAGTTACAGGAACAGGTCAGACAACATTTAATATGCAATGGCTTTGGAGTGTGGGTGAGTAAAGCGAATCAGCATTTTTATGTTCACCGCTACACAGTATCGCAGCTTTGTCTGTATAGTTTTTTCCACATACAAAACTGCAACAAACATAACAACACAATGGGCCAGATTTAATTTGATTAGAAAAATGCATCTCCCAATTCAAATTTACTTATAGTCTTCTGTTAGGGTTTCATGAGATAAACTCTGAGAAAAGTTTTATGGAACTGAATCTGACTAACAGTAATATGAAAAAGTTTGGGAACCCCTCTAAGGCTAAGGGCAGATAGGCAGATTCGGGGAGATTTAGTCGCCTGCAGACTGTACAATGAGAAAACGCCAGAGCAATGCATTTGTGGCGCTTCGATTTCGGAAATCGCCAGAAGTTGCCTCACAAGAAAACTTCAGGTGATTTTGGAAATTGAACCTACTGCCAAATTTGGATGAGGTTCAATCATTCTGTGGGGTTGTGTGGCTAGTTCAGGGTCTGGGGCTCTTCTTAAAGTCAAGAGTCGGATGAATTCAACCCAATATCAACAAATTCTTCAGGATAATGTTCAAGCTTCAGTCACAAAGCTGAAGTTACGCAGGGGTTAGATATTCCAACAAGACAATGACTCTAAATACACTTCAAAATCTACAAAGGCATTTATGCAGATGGAGTAGTACAATATTCTGGAAGGGCCGTCACAGTCCCCCCATGATTTGAAGCAGGATGTCCATGCTCGGCAGCCATCAAATTTAACTGAACTGGAGAGATTTTGTATGGACGAATGGACAAAAAATACTGCCATCCAGAATCCAGACACTCATCAAAGGCTATAGGAGACGCCTAGAGGCTGTTACATTTGCAAAAGGAGGCTCAACTAAGTATTGATGTAATATCTCTGGTGGGGTACACAAATGTATGCGCCTGTCCTAAAACCCACTCCCCTAGTCTTGCTATACAATAAGTATAAAATATAAGACAAAAAATAAAATAAAGAATATGTAACAAATTGTGCGTGTGTATTTACAGTACACTATGTACAGCTGTACATTTACTAATGTTGAGTGAGTATAAATGTGTATACATGGTTGCAATGTTACAAGATAAGAGGGGTTAATTACCTTCCCAGAGGGAGTAAATGCAGGAGTGCTAAGGGGTGCAAGGGGATCAGCAAGTGTTCAATGCAAAAAAAACAGTACCCCATAACTTGCACGTGTAAATGGTGCATGTGTTGCCTCTCACTCCCCATCTCTCTTAGATTGAGTGTTGTCTAATGCAGCCAGTGCTAAATGCACAGGATGGGAGCACAGAGTTCACAGTGCAGGAATGCAAAAAAAAAAAAAATCTCTTTAGAGTGAAATGGTTTTAGTGGAGATAAATGGGTGAAATATAATTCATGGCTCTTGGATAGCTGCAAATAAATATTTTGCTTGCAGATGCTGGAAAACAAGCTTTGAATATACATTTTTACTTCATGGTCCTTAGTCGATTACTGTTGCATTTATATATGTAAATTGTATTGTTTTCTGTTTCAGTAATCATTTTAATGCCTCATTAAAGCAGGAGCTCTTTCTTTAATATGCCACTTACATAATATTTACAGAATCAAACTAAGTTACAGATTTTAGGAAGGAGCTAACTAGATAGTGAATTAAATACGGAAAAGTTGCCTGGAATATGCTTCTGCAGCTGTAAAAATAGATAAAGCATCCTGTGTGGACTGCCACAAGTATTCAGGTCATTTCTTACCTCAAAGCTTGCTTTCCTGAGGTGCATTTGCCAACCATGATACAGCACTGCAATAAGTCTGGAATTTTATAACCTCATTATTTGTATTTGGAATTTGATCAAGTATCTGGAATAAAGGCAAACACACTGATGTCAACTTGTCTGCGGTTTCATTATTCTTTCCTAGAACTGTTTTTTTTTTTTTTAATTTAGCCAATTTCCGTCATGTAACATTTTCAATTTAGCTGCATACAGTGCAGTCATTTTTACTTTTTTTGCAAATAGCTCAGTAAATTAAAATGCTATCCCATACATGCTTTAAGCATTTCCTTTACTTTTCAGCAAATGCTCTGTTCAATAAGCAGTTTTCAAAGACGAACCTTCCTTTTCAGTTTTAGAAACCATTGTTTAGAGTTGAGTAATTCATTGGAAATCATTCCTTGTGTAGCACAAATTGAAGGATATCCTGGCAAGATAATCAACATCACCTAAGCTCTTACTGACTTTGAATCCACTCTCCAATATTCAGACAGGGTAATCCCAAAACTGGGGCTTCATGATCATCATCATCCAAATCCTCAGGGAACACTGGAGACCAGCATTATGTAAAGACATTCTTTCCTTAAAATTATGAGATGGGGCTCACTATCCACAGTTCTTAAACATTCAAAAATGTACCTACAGTATCTGTAATTTTAACTAAACCATGTTGTTACCACCCCATCTCTACTAATTCAGCTTCACTTGGACTTCTGCTTTCTTTATAATGGCAATACTCGAATTACAGGTTTTCATTTCATTAACATCTTTCACCTATGATCCTTCCTTAAGGCAATATATTGAGCCTGAAATGTCTCTTTAGAAATATTTCCTACAAAACCAATGTTTCACATTCAAGGTTCTTCTGCTCTATTAAACATGTAATATTTGAAACGGCTATATATTGTTGTCTCTTTTGCTCTGAACACATTTAAAGTCGTTCTACTATTCCTACTCTTAATTTAAAAATCACTGTTAAACCAGAGATGTCAGACGGTAGGGGAGTTTCAGTTAAGAGCAGCCAGAGGGCTGAAAGTTTAAATCCCTGCATTAAATTCTGCTCCCATGCTGCTCACTGTAAAATTCTCTTACCTCAAATGCTGCACCCCAAACATCCTCCTTTTTGGCATTTAAAAGCACATTGTGCATAAATATCCTGACAGTAACATTACCGTTATCTGTATCTTCAGGCATATGCAAAATTTTTAACCTACACAGCCATGCACTGCATTAAATTGACACTTTCTGGACATTACAAATGTTTTACCCTCTTATTTTTTGTAGAGTTCTCACCTGTATTGAATTTCCAGTTCTCAACTGGCAGATATTTTATTACTGTGCCTCTGTCAGTTAGCATCAGATATAAATTAGGGTAACATTCACTCTCTGGCCTCATTTTGCTTCCCTTGAAGCAGAGAACTTAGATGTTGCCTAGAAGAAAATAAAAAGGACAGGCATTTTGCCAAAAGCAAGGACTTATATGTATTTAGGAAATAAACTGGCCAAGGTGATTAAGATCATCATCTGTGGTCCAAGGAGGTATGATGAGTGGAACACAAAAAGAGACCAAAAAAACTGGGAGCAGGAGCAGAGCAAGAAAGTTCAAGCTACACTAACAGAATATCAAATTAGTTTTCTCAGCCAGCAATAAGAAGTTGAAAATAAAGTCAGAAGATTGGAGAAACAAATACCAGTGAGGTAGTGAAGTACAACAAGAAAGCTTCCCCAACACCCATAGTGGATGGGGATGGGCCATGGCTGCTGGGCCTATCCTATGTTTTTTCCTGTATGGGCTAGCCCCATTGGCTGCGTAATTCCAGCTCACTATACTCACTAAATCACTTAGCGGAGGAAGCTTCACTCCCACCCACCTCATACATTAGGATGCAGATTCCAATGTCCCATATGTTTAATACTATGTATTGTTGTCACTTGTTGTTGATATATTTCAGTTTTCCATTGTGTCACAGCTTTAAGGCACTGCCAACTGACATTAATGGATTCAGATTTGGTGGGTTAAGCCATAAGGGGGCAGTGGCCTACAGTTTGTCTTCTTTTGCAGCAGGAGACTCTTGTTTATCTTTGTTCCCACTTCATACCTGCTGACATGTTCAGCAGCTGACACTATGGGGCACATTTACCTAGGGTCGAATATCGAGGGTTAATTAACCCTCGATATTCGACTGTCGAAGTAATATTCGAAGTCGAAGGATTTTGCACTATTCCTACGATTCCGAACGATTCGAAAGATTTTATTCCATCGATCGAAGGATATTCCTTCGATGAGGAAATTGTTAGGAAGCCTATGGGGACCTTCCCCATAGGCTAACATTGGCCTCGGTAGGTTTTAGGTGACGAACTAGGGGGTCGAAGAAATTTCTAAAGAGACAGTACTTCGACTATCGAATGGTCGAATAGTCAAACGATTTTTAGTTCGATTCGAAGTCGAAGGTCATAGTCGAAGGTCAAAGTAGCCCATTCGATGGTCGAAGTAGCCATATTCAACCATTCGAAATTTGAACTATTTTTCCTCTATTCCTTCACTCGAGCTAAGTAAATGGGCCCCCATGTGTAAGGTTGATGGTTATTGTGTTAATAATTAAAGGGGAACTATTGCAAAAATGAAAAAATAATATACGCTTCCTCTTACTGAAGCAAGAAACTTTCTAAACACAATCAATTAAATATTCGGCATTGTTTCGGAAATAATCAAGTTTATCTTGACTATTCCTCTCTTAGCATCTGTTTCTCCTCATTCTGTCTTCATTCAGGAGTTGGGTGCAGGGTCGGGCTGGTCCGGAGGGACACCGGGAAAAAACTGGTGGTCCCCTGCCCACATTGGCCCCCGCCGGCCCAGACTCTGTCCCCGATCAGGCGAAAGTAAAAAAAATCTGTGCGTTTCTGTGCTCTGATTTCGTGCATGCGCACAGAATTTCTCGCATGCGTCTGTGTAAAACTTTGTATTTGTTCTGACATTTCTGCTTTTGGAACTAGAAAGTATTGATGTTGTAATTATGAATGTTGGGCACGAAAATGCGGCCAATGGACCTATAAAAGATGGGGTGAAATGTTTTGGTTGGTATATTTCACATATGCTAGGAAACCGTACCTTTAACAAAAGTCTACCACATACAGTAACTATCCCAAGTTGTGAGGAATACAGTGTTGCCCTGGGTGGCATCTGGGGGCAAATTCACTTAGCGCCGAAGCGCCTAACGCTAGCGTCAATTCGCTAGCGTTGGTCATTTTGGTTACTTCGCAAATTCACTAACGAACGCTGGCGTAAATTGGCTAGTGTTACTTCGCACCCTTACGCCTGGCGAATTTTCGCAACGGACGTAACTATGCAAATTCACTAATGCGCGCATTGTACTTAGCGCTAGCTAGACTACCTTCTCAACCTCAAATCAGGCGAAGTGCAATAGATTAGATAGGGATTGCTTCAAAAAAAGTTCAAATTTTTTCTAAGTCCCAAAAAACGCTGGCGTTTTTTTTATATTATGGGTGATAGGCTGAAAAAGATCGAAAAAATTTTTGAGGCTCCCCTCCTTCCCCCCTACATTTCCTAACTCATGGCAACTTAACTATACAGTGGGCACATGTGTAGGGCAAAAACATTTTTTTATTTGATGTTTTGAAAGTTTCCCAGGCATTTGTAGTGATTGTACGTATTCCTCCATTGAAATTTAAATTTGGCGCCGTATGCAAATTGACCATTGCTAGTGTAACTTCGCTTCGCTTAGCGAATCAACGCTAGCGCAACTTCGCAGCCTTACGCTACCCCTGAGTGCAACTTCGGATTTTAGTGAATTTGCGGAGCGCTGGCGAAACTACGCCTGGTGAAGTACGGCGAAGTTACGCCTGGCGCAACTACGAATCTTGCCCCAATGAAGGAAGGAGCCTATCATCCAACACACATATAAAGGCTAATGTAATTTTTAGAGGCACATTTATCAAGGGTCAAATTTCAAATTCAGTTTTTTAAAGTCCTTTAAATTCAAATGAATTTGATATTTGATAAATGAATTAGATTTATTAATACAATTGAATTGTAAAAACATGGGCAAATTTTACCATCTGAAAACTCAAATCAAATTCGATTAGAATTATAAAAACTTGATTTGAATTTAAAAAACTTGATTCAAGTTTTTTTCTCCATAAAAAAATTTGAATGTCAGGAAGGCTACAAACATCACCAAATTGATCCCTGTACCTTTCCCACTGA
This sequence comes from Xenopus petersii, assembly GCA_038501925.1. NCBI lineage: Eukaryota > Metazoa > Chordata > Amphibia > Anura > Pipidae > Xenopus > Xenopus petersii. The sequence continues at coordinate 90,246,002 of CM076673.1, read as the reverse complement.
CTTATACAGTCATTTGGCAGCTTTTAGGTAGCGAATAGTCAAATTTGAGTTTTTAAAGAGCCAGAGTATGATAGATCTCTAAATTCGAATTTGAATTAAAACTTTGAATCGAGTTTGGATAATTCACAATTCAAATTTGAGAGTTTTGACCAAAAAAAAAGTGAAAATTTAAATTTTCACTTTGACCCTTAATAAATCTGCCCCTTAATGTTTTGTCACCCCTCCATTTATTTATTTTTGTGTTTTAATGCTGAAATATTTATATTGTTCTATGGCCTCTTTACACAAAACATTATTCTGCATTCATAATCAATCAATACAAGTTAAAAAGTGGAAAAGAAAAATGTTGCATGTGAGCAACTGTGATGACCGAGTCTTTGATAATAAAACATGACAATAAGCATTTTATAGTCTGTCCATCAACCAATGATATTAGAAAATGTTTTGCAGTGGTATTCGTTGTCCTTCAGTACCAGAGATGCATGGAACTACTAAAATTCTCATGGGACAGGGCAACCTTTTAGATTAGCAGCAGCAGAATCTTGAAGGCAAAACAGGATGATATGACAATGTAAGGATTCTAGCTAATTGTGCAATATGAACATTGATAGCAGTGTGAAATGCACTGGTTCCATGTACAGTATATATGTGCATACATTCTTTATATATGAGAAAATATTTTACAGACATTATTTACACATTTCATACAATTTGACATACATTAAATCTGATTTACTATTTCAACGTTATCCCAAAAAGAAACAAAGAGGTTACCCCTGCAGCAATTTAGATTGAGATGGCTCAAGATAACACATTTTCCTTCCATAATTTAATATTTACTACACTTAAGTTTTGTATTGTCGGCCATGAATATGTTTTAACTGTGTGGAAAGAGACCTGAGCACAGAAGTGAGCTTGGTTACCTAGGGGCACATTTACTAAGCTCGAGTGAAGGATTCTAAATAAAAAAAAATTGGAATTTTAATTTTTTTTTTCGGTACTTTGATGAATAGGCTACTACGACCTTCGAAAAAAAACTTCGACTACATACTTGGGCAGTTTAAACCTACCGAGGTACAATGTGGACCCTATGGGGACCTTCCCCATCACTTTTCTAAGCTTTTTTTTGATCGAAGAAAAATCCTTCGATCGATCGATAAAAATCCTTCAAATTGTTCGATTCGAAGGATTTTGTTTGATCGAACAATTTTTACTTTGATCATAGCATTTGCGCTAAATCCTTCAAATTCGATATTCGAATTAGAAGGTTTTTACTTTGAGGGTTGATTCGAGGGTTTATTAACTCTCGATATTCGACCCTTAGTAAATGTGCCCCCTAGAGTTCTTTGGTATATTTACTGTATAGCCTTTTCTCAGATAAATGGCAGTTTCTAAATGTAGAATCTGTTTATAAACTGATTTTCCATTGCTCAGAGGTACCATTTGACAGGTATTGACAGCCCCCTGTAGAATTTAGAGAATTCAAGGTCCCACTTAGATTTATTTCCAGGTTTATTTGTCAGGTGAGACTGACAATGTCCATACCCCTAAAACAGAATCCATGGACTTTATTTATTTTCTCCTTGTGTAAGTAGATTGCATTTTAAACAGCTGCTAAAAAATGTAGCTTAGAATGGCATTCAGCATTTTAATACTTGTAGTAGGAAGGCTACAATTTCCTGGTATTGAATATGTCATGCTTATGCTGCACTGGGAAATGTACTGATTAAGTCTGACTTCATTAATCCAAACACATATAACATTTATTTTTCCTTAGAGAATTGTTTTGCCAAGAGGTAAAAAAAATATTTTTTTTGCTTACTTCACAGCTACCCAGGATTAATAAAATGGCATTTCTCACTTGCCAGTGGTTATAGGGCATCTTTCTGAAGCGCTGTATTAAAAATTTAATTCTCTGAAATAAACATCCTATTTACTGGTCATTTGATCCCATAAAAGAGAAGAGACACAGGATATTGTTTAAATAAGATGTAATATCCTGTATACTGCCTTGCAGCATAAGAGGGGAAATAAAATATAAAGCATTTCAGAAGCCATGGAGTATGCTGTTGGTATAAACATATAAATCTTCCCTTGCCATCTGCAAGTATTGGCACAATAGTACATATCAAAAAATTATGTGTACATCTTGTAAGATGCACTGGGAGACTTGTGCACTCCCTTACCTTTCAGTGGGGCATTCCCCCGTTCTCTGTGCATACTCAATGTACACGACACCTCACTACACAGCAGTGTTGGTCATGACGTCAGATGTCCATATCTTTCCTTTTTTTAACACTTTAACATCATGTCCTGATGATGTCTGGTTGATTTTGCTGCCCCTTAGAGTTAAAAAGGCAGATCTTATTTTTGACCAGATTTGCAGGCATGGCATTCTGTTTAGGACAGTGACAGACTATTAAATGTGGCAGAACAGATCCTGCCATGGGTCATGGAAGGGCTACAGGAACTACAAGCTGAAATGGACGCTGTGAGGACTCTACTATTGTCACTATAGCTGTATGTATAGCTGTTAAATATCCTCTAAATTTTTCTATTAAATGCAGGGGGAAATCTAAATAGTAACACCAGAAAATGAACATGCTTTAAAGTAATGAAAATATAATTTACTGTTTCCCTGCATTTGTAAAACGGGTGTGTTTCCTTCAGAAACACTTCTATAGTTTATAGAAACAAGGGGCTGTGTAGCCAGTGAGCAGCCATTCAAGGCTCAGGTTACATAGCAGATAACAAATGCCAGCACCGGACCAAGCCGACCCGATACCCTAGGTGATCTGGCCTGCTACCTCGCTCCCCCACCCACCTGTGACTGTGCGCGCGCCTCCGGCTACAAATCATGTGCTATAGGTGTTTGATGCACCGAGGAGGGAGGGGAGAACGATGGAGGGGAGGGAGGCAGGGGGAAGGGACCAATGGAGGGCAGTGAACACGGACTAGGGGTAGGCAGAAGACAGTTTAACAAGTACCTATCCAGAGTCCCCTCTATCATTGCACCCTAGGCATGTGCCTCTTCTGCCTAACCCTAGTTCCGACCCTAAAGCTGGCCATAGATGCAAAGATCCGATCGTATGAATCATCGTACGATCGAACTTTCCCATCTCCCGACCCATCACTAACCATTCAGATCAAAGTCTTACCAGTCAGATTAGTTAAAGAACAGATCAGCAATGTTCTGCCCCTGACAGCAATCGTACGATATCTATGTCCAACCAAAGCTAGTGACAGTCTCCCACTGAAAATCTTACGATCGGCAATACACGCAGAGATATTATCGGCAGCCGACAGAAATTTTCTAACCTGTCCGATCGACCAAACGACCGATCAACGCCGGACGAAAAATGTCGGGACTCTCCACACACGTTCCGAAAATCGTACGAATCCTCAATTCGTACAATCAGATCTTCGTCTATGGCCAGCTTAACGGATGCATTGTGTAGAATATCATTGTATTCCTTTACAGAGCTTATCTGTTATCTGCTTTCTTCTTTATCAGCCTAAATGGCTGTCTCCATGGCTACACAGCAACCTATTTATATAAACTATAGTAGTCTTTCCAAAGCAAACACACAACTTTTACTAATGCATAACAATGGTACATTGTATTTAAATTACTTTAAAATGCATTTATTTTTTGGTGTTACTGTTCCTTCAAAAAGAGCTGGTGGTCGCTGCAAGAAAAGGAAGAGTAACATAAAAAGGTATCATAAATTAAAATAGTATGTGTGTGGAGCAGCAGGTGGTCCAGCTATGAGCCTTGAATCAAATCAATAGAAAAAGGACATTCTTGCTGTTCTGGACCAGATGCCGTATCCTGCTGAGACCCAGAAATGTCTTTGAATAAAATCTTGTAATTTAATTTACATTGTTAACCTAGAGGAAAAAAGCTTGGAAAGACATTGACAAAGTAATTGCCATATTATATTAGCATCTTTAATAGTTATTCCCAAAGTCTTGCTGACATTTCTGCATTGGATATTACCCTTCATTGGAGCTAATGCTTGGTATGGTGCTGCATTTTATACATTGACTGCAGGGCACAATGGGGTATATTTATCAAAGAGTGAAGTTAATAGTGAATTTCCGCCACTAGAGTGAAATTCCGCCACTCTCCATTCATTTCTATGGGATTTTTATAGGCGTATTTATCAAAGGGTGAACTTTCACTTCACCCATTAATAAATACGCCTTTCAAAATCCCATAGAAATGAATTGTGAGCTGCGGAATTTCACTCTAGTGGCGGAACTTCACTCTTTGATAAATTTACCTGTCTTTGTATATATGGTTACAGCAGTTAGGAGTATTTTATAGTAACCTGATCAGCAATGGCCTGCTCCAGGATGAAATGAGATTGCAATTATTTAAAACTGTTAATAGTTCTGTTCAGGATGCATTTGAACTATATACTTTAACATGGTCATCAGCATTATGTCTAAAAAGTGAGATTAAATATTAATATACAAAAATCGATAAAATCTAGGAAAATGGCAGAGGAATGGTAATAATTATATCAGTATATATTACATACTACTAATACTTTTGTGCATTTAAAGGGGTGGTTCACCTTTACATTAACTTTTAGTATGTTATAGCGTTGCTAATTCCAAGCAACTATTCAATTAGACTTCATTGTTTTTTCTTTTTTATAGTTTTTGAATTATTTGCCTTTTTCTACTGACTCTTTCAGTCTTTCAAATGGGGGTCACAAAGGTTCTGTAAGGCTACACATTTATTATTAATACTACATTTTAATTATTCGTCTCTCTATTCAGGCCTCTCCTAGTCATATTCCGGTCTCTTAGACAAATCAATGCATGGTTGCTAGGGTAATGTGTCCCTAGCACCATATTGTTAAAAACTGCAAACTGGAGAGCTGCTGAATAATAAGCTAAATAACTCAAAAACCATAAATAATAAAAAATCAAAACTAATTGCAAAGTGTACCAGAATATAGCTGATTTGTGACCAGCTGTATTTTAAATCAGTCTAGCTATCCTTTAAGCTAAGGGATATCATCCATTTGATCTAAACACATCTTGGTGACACACAGTAAGTAACCTGTTTTATGATCCTGATAGAGTGCATTTCATCAGCTGACCACAGGATGGAGAGCTATATCAATACGTTTTCTTTGTATGCCACCATACTAAACATACTCTGTTTTGAATTTGATTATGCCACACAGTAAATATTGTGATGTGGAAGAAAATGCTATTTTTATGCAATAGTATTATACATTGGAAGCAGCATTAATGCTTCAAACCTAAGGAAAGGATAAATCGAAACACATAAATGATGTTTGACAGCAGCTTAAAACAGATTTCCTATTGCAGATCCTTTTTTTCTTAATGCTAAATGATTTCTACATTCTCAAGGTAGCTTTATATTTGATTCACTTAAACCATGGTTGCTTGGCAGACAATAAGGCTGTGTAAGAGCAACTAGCATATCATATATAAGGCATTTGTATTTGCTCATTGTATCTTAGTATTGAAACACTATAACTTATTTCGGCCCTCATCAAATTATATACACTTTGATAACATAAAAAGTGTTTGATACCGTACCGCACTGAAGGTTAGTGGCTGAGAAGAGAGAACTGGCTGAAGGATAGATTACAAAGGGTGATGGTAAATGGAGCGTCTTCTAATTACACCATTGTTTTAGTGCACTGGTACAACTGGTGTGTTTGCTTCACAAACTCTACTATAGTGTATGTAAACAAGCTGCTGTGTAGCCATTGGGGCAGCCAAGATGAAAAGGGATAAAAGGTACAGGATACACAACCGATACCAGATAAGTGCTTTAGTATACAACGGGATTCTTCAGAACATATCTGTTATCTGTTGAGTATCCTGTTCTCATATATAGTAGCGTTTCTGAAGCAAACAGACCTATTTTACCAATACAGAGCAACAGTACATAATATTGTAATTCCTTTAAAACACTTGCATTTTTTGGTGTTACTGTTCCTTTAATTGAGAAGGATATGGGAAGTTTTGTGAATAACAAGCTGTGTAACTCTAGGCAGTGTCATTCTGTGGCTACTAAAGCTTAAAAGAATACCATCTTGCATAAAAAGAGCATTCACTCAAGGAATAAAACTATAGTCTGCCTCTCTATATACCCCTGGTAAGGCCTCATCTTGAGTATGCAGTGCAGTTTTGAGCTCCTGTCCTTAAGAAGGATATTAATCAGCTGGGGAGAGTGCAGAGACGTGCAATTAAACTGGAAAAAGGGATGGAGGATTTAAACTATGAGGGTAGACAAGGTTGTGGGTTTTTTTTCCCTGGAGAATGGCCATGATTACTCATTACTCAAGTACATTTCTCACCAAAAAGATCAATGCACGATAGGCCACCCCTTTAGACTTGAGCAACTGATACTTCATTTAAAGCAGTTTAGGTGGTCTATCACAGTGAGGGCTGCAAAGTTGCGGAATGCTCTGCGGGGTGATGTTATGGCAGATACTATTAATATCTTTAAGAGTAGCTTAAATGATTTCTTGTACAGGCATCATATCCAAAGCTATTATGATCTTCAGTTCTACAGCTAGTTAGTATAGCTATTGGTATATACCCTAATTTTACATTCCTGCATTTTAAGTTTTCCAGAAAAAATGTCATTTTGACACAGCCCCTCCCTCCGGAAACTTAAAATTGGGATTCTTCTGTAGTTATATATGTTAGTGTACATCTACTGTATATTTGTATACGTATGTGTATATAAGTGCACTGGGGTTCATGTAGAGGGTTTCCACTAGTGTTTTTTCAACTTAAAGGGATAAAGGGAAAACATGTTTTTTTAAAACACATCAGTTAATAGTGCTGCTCCAGCAGAATTCTGCACTGAAATCCAATTATCAAAAGAGCAAACAGATTTTTTTTATATTGAATTTTGAAATTTGACATGGGGCTAGACATATTGTCAGTTTCCCAGCTGCCCCAGTCATGTAACTATGTTTTAAAGGACAACTAAAGCTTAACTAAAGAAGTAGGGCAGAAATGTTGTATATAATATTCATGCTTCTAATACCAGCCCAAGGCAACCACAGTCCTCCCACAGGTTACAAGATATGTCTTTTCTAGCCATATTCGTTTTTAGGGTTTAGTTCTCCTATAGGCATTGCAGAGTAGGGGCAAATTAATGGACCCAGTGAGGGAACCAACCCCCTTTATTTTTTTGGTGACCGTAAATGAAAACATCCCTTTAAAGTACCAGTAACACCAAAAACTGGAAGTGTTTTAAAGTAATGAAAATATCACGTAGTGTTGCCCTGCACTGGTAAAACTAACCTGTTTGCTTCAGAAACACTACTATAGTTCATATAAACAAGCTGATAAGTAGCAATGGTGGAAATTAAAAGGCTATATGGCACAGGATAAATAATGGATAACAGATAACATTATGTTCTACAGAGCTTATATGCTATTTGCTGAGTAACCTGAACCTTTTCTCCTTTGAATAGCTGCCCCCATGGCTACACAGCACCTTATTTATATAAACATTAGTAGTGTTTCTGTAGCAAACACAGCAGTTTCACTAGTGCAGGGCAACAATGCATTATATTTTTATTACTTTAAAACAATAACATTTTTTGATGTTACTAGTCCTTTAAGATAGGTCAGGGGAAGATTTTGATAAAAGGGCACAAGTTCCCAGATCTAGTCCGCTTGCTGAGGTATTTTGTAAATCAAAATATTTGCTTAAAATAAGCTCCTGGTTTATACTGTATGTCAGTCCAAGAGAATTCTGGACATATTTTCTCTTTAGGTCTGTTGCTGGTAACTGAAAACATGGGCATTTTCTTATCTTAGTATTTAAGAAGCAGCAGGACACTAATGCAGATAATTAATGTATCTAGCATGCAATAAGTCTGGCTAACTGGCTTCACACTGTTCATTAAAAATTAGATACCCTGTCTGGGTCCATAAAATAGCTTACCTGTAAACTGTGCTATCACTGAGGTATATCAGCATAAAAAATCTAGTCAATAAATCTGCAAAATAGCTATAGATAATGGAAAAAAAATCTGGAGAAACAAACTTTTAATGTTTAGCTAACAAACTATTTTATTTTGCTAGGTCCTATAGCTTATTTACTGACTGCAATATGATTGTGTTACTTATTAAGTACAATGAAAAGTGTATGGCTGTTGGATCAAGGACAACAACAACGACCAGATATGGTCCTCGATCCGATGGGTTTTTATAAACCAACCTGATTCACATCTGGCCGACTTTTGGCCAGATATCGATTGGGGAAGCCCATCCGAGGGCCCCATACATTGCCCAATAAAATACTAACTTAATCTGTTGGCAGCTTATTTTGGAATGTTTATGACCACCTTAAGTGAAGGGTTTGGGTTTCTAGAGCAATAGGCTGATTTTTCCTTGCGGTAAAACCAATATAGTCATGACGGATTGCACCTCAATTAAAGGGGGTCCACTGTGCTAGGGGAAAGAATGGGGGAATGTTTAAACTAGGCAATTGTTTACCAGAGAGGTGCCGCTGTAAAAGGAAAAAAAATACTGCTGCAACACCTCTTTGTTGCAAAAAGTGAAAACTTGGATTTATTAGGTCAAACAACCTCTGTCAAATGCAAAACAGGCTAATACTTAAAGTAATTAAATAATGTACATTTCAATAGGAAAAGCAATAACCTATGCTATATGCTAGCAAATGCATGGAGTTTGTGAGGTAAAATATGGGAGCTAGAATTAATTGCATGCTCTAAAAACTATTACCGTATATAATTGGTAACACTAAGAACTGGTGGGATGAAACATTTGACTGGGCTGTGAATTTAAATTGTTACACCCTTTTTATGAGGGACAGAGGGATTAAAAATGGTGGAGAAATGTGTTCATATGCAAAGCCTGAATTAAAGCCATGCACTAAAGAAATAACCATTGATGGCACTGAGCAGGGTGTGGAATCCCTCTGGGTAGAGATTTTGACAGGGCAAAAGGTTACAAAGAAAATGATCATTGGTGTATGCTACAAACCACCTTGTATAAGTGACGAAAATGAAGCTCTGCTAATTTTACAAATTTTACAAAGCGGCTTCAACTAGGTCAAGTTATTATCATGGGTGACTTCAATTATTCAGATATTGACTGGAGTAATGTAATGAAAAAGCTAGCAGGTTTGTAGATAACTTTTTATTTCAGCTCATTCAAGAACCTACTAAGAATGATTCTCTTTTGGACCTGGTAATAACTAAATATTGAACTCATCTCTAGCATTTGTGTTTATGAGCATTTAGGGAATAGGGATCATGACATGGTCTCCTTTGAGATTATGTTGCAGAAACAACTCTATAAGGGAGTAATTAAAACATAAAATTTTAGACATGCAAACTTTGCCAGTATAAGGGCATCTCTGCAACATATTAACTGGGAAAAACTTTTTACAAGGTTAAACACAGAAGATAAATGGTTGTATTTAAAATGCTGCTTAATAAATATACATTTAGTATATTCCCCTTGTAAGCAAGGAACTGTTATTTTTTTATCTGCCTATACAAATGAGGAACCATTTAATGAAGGTTTTCTTCTTAATAGTCCCAGTAATAGTCCTAAACAAAGGTCTGGGACTGGATGGTATTCACCCTAGAATACTAACAGAGTATAGCTCTGTGATTGCCAAACCTTTTTTGGTGGTAAATGGAACATTTTCTAATTGGACCAGTATTGTTAGTGGAGTACCTCAGGGCTCTGTACTAGGTCCCTTGCTTTTCAACTTGTTTATTAATGACCTTGACGTGGACATTGAAAGTACTATTTCTTCAGATTAAACTAAATTGTGCAGAACTATAAGTTTCATGCAGGAAGCTGCCACTTTGCAGAGTGAAGTTGGAAAACTGGGCAGCAAACTGGAAATTAGGTTCAATGCTGATAAATGCAAGGTTATGCACTGCAAAAATAATATACAGTAAATGCAAGTTATACACTAAATGGCAGTGTGTTGGGAGTTTCCTTAACTGAGAAGGATCTAGGGGTTTTTGTAGATAACGAGTTGTTGAATTCTGGGCAGTGTCATTCTGTGGCCACTAAAGCAAATACAGTACTGTCTTACATAAAAAGGGCATAAACTCAAGGGATGAAAACATAATTTTGCCTCTTTATAAGTCTCTGGAAAGGCCTTACCTGGAGTATACAGTGCAGTTTGGGGCTCAGTCCTTAAGAAGGATATATATGAGCTGGAGAGAGTGTAAAGAGGTGCAACTAAACTGTTTATCGGGATCGAAGAATTAAGTTATAAGGGTAGACTTTCAAGGTTAGGGTTGTTTTTTTCTGGAAAAGAGACCTTTGTGAGGGGACATAATTACACTTTACAAGTACATTAGAAGACATTATAGACAAATAGCAGGGGATTTGGTACCCATAAAGAGGATCACTGCACCAGAGGCCACTCCTTCTAGAGGAAAAGAACTTTCATTTGAAGTAACTTAGGTGGTTCTTCACAGTGAGGACAGTGAGGTTGTGAAATGCACTGCCGGATGATGTTGTGATGGCTGATCCTGTTAATGCTTTTAAGAGGGGCTTGGATGATTTACTGGACAAACATAATATCCAAGGCTATTGTGATACTAAAATCTATACTTAGTATAGATATGGGTATATATAGTTTATGTAAGGGTATGGAGGGGTCAGTGTGTGTATGTATGTATGAATGCTGGGGTGCATTTGAAGTGGTTAAAATTGATGGACTTTGGTTTTGGGTTGAAATTGATGGATTTTTTTAACCCAATTTAACTATGTAACTATGTAGCTATGTAACATAAATCTGAATATTGTCCTGACACACCATCCATTTTGGCCATTGGTAGGATGAGCAAAAGAACATAACAGAGACTTTCTCTATATATCCCTGGATCTTTTTGACACCTGTGTAGATTCTTGGGAAAGGACCACATCCGAGGAATGATACGGTTCATTATCAAGGTCAATGGGGCTGAGTCACTAAATAACAATGTACTTACCGTATATACTCGAGTATAAGCCGTCCCGAGTATAAGCCGAGGTACCTAATTTTACCTCCAAAAACTGGGAAAGCTTATTGACTCGAGTATAAGCCGAGGGTGAGAAATGCAGCAGCTTCTGGTAAGTTTCAATCTCGTTTTTGGATGACTATTCTTAGGCGCCGGCTACTATTCTAAGGCGCCGGCGAATATTCTTAGGCGCCGGCTACTATTCTAAGGTGCCGGCTACTATTTTAAGGCGCCGGCGAATATTCTTAGGCGCCGGCTACTATTCTAAAGCGCCGGCGAATATTCTTAGGCGCCGGCGACCGTTTTTGTGCTTGACCCGAGTATAAGCCGAGGTAGAGTTTTTCAGCATATTTTGGGGGCTGAAAAACTCGGCTTATACTCAAGTATATACGGTAATCAGCCAGCATAACAGTGCATACTGTATAGGTAGGGTATAGCAAGTTAGCTTGCAACTGATTGCATTCAGTGTAAGGTGGGAAGCAAGACCGAAGAAGCCATTGCTTCTTGCACAGCACAAAATTGCATTTGCAAGGCGTGTGATGTAGCATTCCACAAACAGGACTTCAGTCCAATAGTTGATGCAGTAAAAAAGTGTTTTATTTACGCATTTTGTACCATGTGGACGCTTAGTGCTGCTCCAGCAGATTTTTGCACAGCAATCCATTTTTAAAAAGAGCAAATAGATTTTTTTTATATTTAATTTTGAAATCTGTCATGAGGCTAGACATGTTGTTAGCTTCTCAGGTACCCTTAGTCGTGTGACTTGTGCTCTGATATTCAGTCACTCTTTAATTCTGCACTGCAAATTGGAGTGATATCAACCGCGTCCCTTTCCCCCCAGAAATAGAACAATGGGAAGGTAACCAGATAACAGCTCTCTGACACGAGATAACAGCTCCTTGGTACATATGATAATAGCACTCAAGAGTCTCACTGCGACTCCTCCAGTTACATTGAGTAGGAGGAAGAATATCTTAACTGAAAGCAGTTCCATTGTGCAGTGCTCACTTAGGGGCAGATTTATCAAGGGTCGAAGTGAATTCGAGGGAATTTTCGAAGTAAAAAAAAGTGAAATTCGAAGTAATTTTTTGAATACTTCGACCATTGAATAGGATAGTACGACTTCGAATTTACTTCAACTTCGATTTGAAGTAAAAATCGTACGACTATTCGACCATTCGATAATTGAAGTACTGTTTCTTTAAAAAACTTCGACTTCAATACTTCGCCAACTTAAACCTGCCGAAGTGCTATGTTAGCCTATGGGGACCTTCCAGAGCAATTTTATAAGTTTTTGGGTTTTGAAGGTAAATAGTACAATCGTTCGAGTATGATCATATGATCGGAATATGATCGTACAATGAATAAAATCCTCCGCCTTCGAATTAGAATGTCGGAGGATTCTATTCGATGGTCGAGTATTTTCTACTTCGAAATTCGACCCTTGATAAATCTGCCCCTTAATCTGAAAGCACAGGCTCAGGCAAAATGACCTCAGGCAAAATGATGGCTGCCTACACACCAATATTACAAGTAAAAAATATATACTGTACTTATTGTTTCAGGAATAACATTTTATATTGTAGAATAAATTATTTGTGTTGTAAACAATGTCATTTAGAAATAAAAACTACTCCATAAAAATGATGACCGCATCCCTTTAAAAAGGAAATCCAGATAATGTCAGTGACAGTTATGCAAATTCTAATTAATATTTTGCTGCATAAGAAGTAAAAATAGTAACACACATATTGCCGATATAGATCTCTGATGTTTATATCTCAGTAAGTTATCAAAGGTCTGAATAAAAAATACACAAAGCTAGATTTTGATGGAACTGTCAATGCATTCAAATGTGATTTTCATTAAACTCATATTTTATTCTGCACTTCCTAGTAATGATGTCTGGGCCAGCCCGATACCCGTGGGCAGGTTGAGCTCTTCCGACTGCTCTCCCCGCCCGCGACCTTTCCAAATGCCGACTTCCGGGTTGAACTTTTATAGACGCGCGTCTGCGTGCCCTGCCCCTTTTGTGACATCATTGGCGGGTCTGCTCAGGTCTATAAAAGGAACCTGGAAGTAGGGCTCGGACGGGTGCGGGTGGAGGACGGACAGGTGGCAGGGGGTGCGGGTCGTAAAAATAAAAGTAACACAGTTCTTCATAATAAAGAAATGTAACCATGCAGGGAGGTACCAGTCTATGAAAAAACACCATATGCAGTTTACATTCATATGTTATGGTGGCTTTGCATAAACTGTAAATCTCGGTTTTTGACAATGTATGCACTTGTATAAAATGAGGTTCTAATAAAACATTGGGCCAGAGAATGTATTGATCAGTCCCCTCTTTTTAAAGCATATTTGGCCATGTCCATTATACATGAGTCATTTTATTTAGCCATTATGTGCTCTTATGGACAGATGTCCATGTTGTTGTAGCACCCCCACACCTGTTCTTCAACAGAGGATCTGAATGTAAGTCAATGCTTTAGTCAGTTTTTTCTATAATAATCATACATTTTCCATGTTTTTTTTTTAAATGTATGCACTTGCAAAAAAATAAATGATTAGGGGCCAGGGATTTGCTTCATCAATACCCTCTTTTTATGTACTGTATATATACTTGGTTGGGTCAGGCACACCTTTTATTATTAGAGTTTTATTTTATTTATTCTTTATTGCTACCACAACCCCTTTGTTTGTTTATCCTATGTGTGCACATTATATATCTGTGTCTAATATCATTTTTATATGTGCTGGGATAACAATTGTTGTGATTGTTGTTGTGTACAGTGTAAAGGGGACAATGAAAGGGATTTCCATCATTACATTAGGTTTTTGGCATTTTTTAAATATTCTAATTTATTGCCAGGGAGTTTCTGTGCAAAAAAACAATTACTGTGAAAAAACGAGAATATAAACATAATATTTTAGAAAATGCTATACCAAAGAGACTCACTAGAGCATGAGACAAAGAATCCAGAGAATAAGACAAGTTGTTTTCCTAGATTCATTCTCCCAGCTAATTATGTATGCAGTAAAGCAGCAGGATAAACACAATATGTGATAATATTCTGCCTAGAAACACTGCGAGACTAAAATCATCTTGCAGAAAACTCCATTTATATATATATATGAATTATTTGTAATGCAGCGCAACGTACGGCAAAATATATAAATAAATTGAAAAGCACTTTTACTAAATAAAGTATTTTTTTTCTTTAAAAACAAATTACTTAGCCTGGAAATAAACATTTTTAAATATCTGTATTGTGCAATTTTATTTTGGTAAAGTATCTGTGTAGGAAAAACACAGTTACAGTGTCAACTCAGCTTGTATTTTGAAAGGTTTCTCCTCTACATACAGACTTTTGCTTTACACCAAGACCTTAAAGGAGAACTACAGCTTAACTAAAGAAATAGGTCAGAAATGTTGTACATTATGTTTTGGCCTTCTGTACCAGCCCAAGGCAACCACTGCCCTTTAGCAGGGGAAATCTGTGCCTCCAAAGATGCCCCAGTAGCTCCCCATCTTCTTTTCGCAAAGAATATAAATGTCACAATATAAGGCTGATTAGTAATTAATACAAATAATTACTACATGGCAGCACAGAAACCACTACAACTAGAATCAGAATTTAATAATCAGCTTTGTAAGATCAGCTTATATCACAGGCCAACCTCATTTTCTGCTTAATAATTTGCAACGACTCCTAGTTTCTCAACAGTTGTTCAGAGCCAACTGAGCATATGAGTGCCACAGACACTTTCAAAGATGGTGACCTGCATGTGACAAGTTTGAAGTCATGTATCATTTTTCATTGCTACTATTGAGAAGCTAAAACTTTAGACTGTTTTAATAAGTCAATTGTTAGGGTTGAATTCTCCTTTAAAGCGTTAAAACCATTTATTACAGTTTCCACTTTGTTGTAATCCTTTAAAGGGGACCCATCACCCAAAATAATTATTCCAAATCCAATTTTATCATGTTAGTCAAGCAAAATGAACTTTACTTACATTGTATAAATTATTTGAATCTTGTTTCCTTCAGTCTGGGAATTCATAATTATAGCAAGCAGGAAGGAGACATTTTGGGGCTGATTCACTAAGGGTCAAATATCGAGGGTTAATTAACCCTCGATATTCGACTGGGAATTGAAATCCTTCGACTTTGAATATCGAAGTCGAAGGATTTAGCGCAGATAGTACGATCGAACGATCAAAGGATTATTCCTTCGATCGAACGATAAAATCATTCGAATCGAACGATTCGAAGGATTTAAATCCAATGATCGAAGGAATATCCTTCGATCAAAAAAAGTTAGGCTTCGGTAGCTTTTAGATGGCGAACTAGGGGGTCGAAGGTTTTTTTTAAAGAGACAGTACTTCGACTATCGAATGGTCGAACGATTTTTACTTCGAATCCTTTGATTCGAAGTTGTAGTCGTAGTCTAAGGTCGTAGTAGCCCATTCGATGGTCGAAGTAGCCCAAAAAAACCTTCGAAATTTGAAGTTTTTTTACTTCGAATCTTTCACTCGAAGTTAGTGAATCGGCCCCCTAGTGTACACTGTTATTAAAGGAAAACTATACCCCCAAAATGAACACTTAAGCAACAGATAGTTCATATCATATTAAGTGGCATATTAAAGAATCTTAACAAACTGGAATATATATTTAAGTAAATATTGCCCTTTTACATCTCTTGCCTTGAGCCACCATTTCGTAATGGTCTGTGTGTTCCCTCAGAGTAGAGATGTAGCGAACTGCCGATTTGGTGTTCGCGAACGCCGTTCGCAAACACCGGCAAAAAATGCGAACGTTCGCGGACAGTTCGCAAACTTCGAACACCCGCTAAAATCGTTCGATTCGAACAATCGAAGGATTTTAATCATTCGATCGAAGGATTTTCATTCTAATCGAACGATCGAAGCCATTCGATCGAATGCTTTTCATTCGATCGAATGCTAAAATCATTCGAATCAAACGATCGAACGTTTTAAGCATTCGAACGAATGAAAAATCATTCCATCGAACATTTTAAAATCGCTCGATCGTTCGATTAGAACGATTTTTAGCGTTCGATTGAATGAAAATTTTTAGCGGTCGAAGGAATTCGAATGGTCGAATGGTCGAACGTTTTTTATTCGAATCGAACGCGAACTCAAAATGCTAACGTTCGCGGACATTCGCCGGACGCGAACGGTCGAAGTTCGCGTGAACTAGTTCGCAGCAGAACAGTTCGCTACATCCCTACCTCAGAGATCACCTGACCAGAAATACTTCAACTCTAACTGTAACAGGAAGAAGTGTGGAAGCAAAAGACACAACTCTGTCTGTTAATAGGCTCATGTGACCTAACATGTATGGTTTGTTGGTATGTCTGTGAGTACAGTGAATCCTAGGATCCCAGGGGGTGGCCCTTATTTTTTAAAATGGCAATTTTCTATTTAGGATTACCCAATGGCACATACTACTAGAAAAGTATATTATTATGAAAATGGTTTATTTACATGAAGCAGGATTTTACATATGAGCTGTTTTATGCAATATCTTTTTATAGAGACCTACATTGTTTGGGGGGTATAGTTTTCCTTTAAGACAAGCCTTGTATCATCTCAGAGTCTTGCTTGTGCACCAGAATGGGGGACCTGATGTCCATCCCCATGCCCTGGCTACACAATTAAACGGTTAAGAGAACTGGGGGAATGTGTGGAGAGCAGTGACATCTAGGAAATGCTGAATGGAAAGTGACAGTAATTGCTCGCCCCCCTCTATGCCTAAGGCATAGAGAAGGAGCAGGCAATATCTGATTGACAGCTGAGATTTTAAATTCACAGCTATGAACACTTTAATAAAAAAAAGAATTTGGATTTCATAATTTGAAAAGGACTTTTATAATACAGCTTTTTATGTCTGGGTGACAGGTCCACTTTAAAAATCATTTGCATTTCACTTAAAATGATTTTCTTCAGATTTTAATAAGTCCCTATTGAATGAACCAAATGTGCATCAGTACATTAATAATCTGTTGTTGAGTGTGTGTCATACAACCTTTTTCAGCTTATACTTATTAGTTTTTAGTATTTAATACTAATACCTGTTTGTATTCACCGAAAACTGCTGGTTGATGGCTACATCAGCTTTTAGAACTGCTTGTGTTATTATAATGGAATAACAAAGCCTGATTATATAGTACAGAAAGATGTACAGAAAGATGTGAGAAGTGGGCAAAATTTTCTAAGACCTTAAAAAGACATGAGCCTGCAAGTGTTTTTTAAACAGGTCATGGAACTACAATGTGACTTTTAACATGTAATTTTATATATAATATATATAGATAGATATATAGATATATATATGTATACTGTATGTGTGTGTGTGTGTGTGTGTATATATATATATATATATATATATATATATATATATATATATATATATATATATATATACAGTATGTGTGTGTGTGTGTGTGCAACCCTCCCCGTCATGCATTCACCCTCTACCTCAGCTGTGTTTCCCTGGCTGCGATTACATTTTGATATGCCACTTAAGAATTTTTTTTGGTAAATTATTTTATGTCAGTTAATATAATTTTACATATACATAAGTTCTTCACTTCAGCCTGAATTTTTAGAAGTAACCTTATTGCCTTATTAAGTGCATAGCTGTATAGTTACAATAAACTTTTAATGTGCTCTAATCTCTGTTTAGTTGTCCTGATTACCCTTATCTGTCCATACATTAATCTTCTAACACTCAGTTTGTCTTCACTTAAAGTGGACCCGTCACCCAGACACAAAAATCTGTATAATAAAAGTCCTTTTCAAATTAAACATGAAACCCAATTTCAATTTTTTATTAAAGCATTCATAACTGTTGTAAACTCATTTAAAAATCTCAGCTGTCAATCAAATATTGTCTGCCCCGCCTCTATGCCTAGGCATAGAGGCGGGGCAGACAATTGCTTTCACTTTCCATTCAGCACTTCCTAGATGTCACTGCTCTCCCCACATTCCCCCGTTCTCTTCACCGTTTAATTGTGTAGCCAGGGCACGGCGATGGACTTCAGGCCCCTATTCTGGTGCACAAACAAGATTCTGAGATGATACAAGGCTTGTCTAAATAACAGTGTCCACAAAATGGCTCCTGCCTGCTTGTTATAATTATGAATTCCCAGACTGAAGGAAACAAGATTCAAATAATTTATATAGTGTAAATAAAGTTCATTTTGCTTGACTAATGTGCTAAAATAGGATTTTGAATAATTTTTTTGGGTGACGGGTCCACTTTAAGGTCAGTTTGCCAGATCATGAAGGCTGATTCAAGTGCACGAATAAATAGTCCTTAGAGAGTTAGTGCAAGATGTAACCCCTGCAGTATTTTATTTTTTCATAAAAATGTATTATAATGCATAAATTGTAATACTGTACTAATAAAGTAATGTTATTTAGAAAATGGCTAAACAAATATTAAAAATAAGTCAATGCAGAGCCAATAGATTTGTGTTAGAAATTAATAATATTTCATTACATTTCATGACATTGGTATAAAAATTAACTGTGGCCATATTTTACTAGAAATATATAAAAGCCAGATGTATACGAGAAACAGTTGAAAAAAACATTACACCAAGGATCAGTGAGTGTTGGCTGATAAGCATTTTGGCAGTAAGTAAAAGCCTAACACATTTATTGTGCGGTTCTATACTGAGTGTAAGCAATGTCTTACTAATGATGGAGGGTATCCTGCAGCACTGTTTAAAAAAAAAAAATGCAACTAATATGGTTCTTATGCTAACAGAAAATATTATATTTGCAAAGAGATGCCTATAAAGTGCAATCAAAGTCATGAGATGCAAAATTACTTTGTCATGATGGTTAATATTTTACACTGTTTAACCTAGGATAAATAAATCCTGATGAAAGGCTGTCACTGAAGCAGCAGACTCTTGCTCGCTTCACTGTGTAACTGAATATTTTCTAGAGGTTTCATCTACTTTAAAGCAGGAAGAAATTAGCCCTTGACCTCATTTTTTTGGAACAGACAGTACAGCTGTGCAGAAAGATGCGGTATCTGCTTCAGATATTACTTGCCCGTATTAGATGATTTCTTCCAACATTTTAGAATGAAAATTAAAGAGTCTGCATTTTTATGATTTATGTCATATTTGTGGGTCAACCAAACAGGAAAATTAATTAGCATACGTGTAAATAAAAGCAGCACAAAAAAAACTGTATCTGAAACTTTCACAGGATAATTGTATAATTATGCAAAAGTGAAAAATAACGACAAAGCTTTATGAGCCTGTGTGCGTTGTGTATCTCAGTTCAACACCATTCTTGCTCCTAGGTAAGTTATGTTCATAAAGGGGAGTACAAAAGCAATTTAATTTTATTATATGCTTCAATTCATTGAACACTATATAAATATGTTCATTTAAAAATACTGTACTTGTTTTCTTAAATAATCCAGTTACTCTTAGGAACACACAAACCAATTGAACTTATACATATATACATATCTTAATTTCTTTTATCCTCTTCTCTCTGTCAAAAAAATACAAGTGCGTGGTAGTTGGAGGCCATTACTGTATATAATAATAATACTAAAAATAGTACTGATTCTGAAAATTATTTTGGATGTTGCACTTACTCAGATTATGAATATTTAGGCAGGCAACCCTAATATTTACAAATATGTTTATAAAGTATATTTATTGAAGTATTGCAAATTTGGTGGTGGGGAGCTGAGGGATCTTTGCCCTGGGCCTACCACTGCTTTAATATGGCCCTGGGTATCATTTGGTACATGCTATGAGAGAATCTAAAACGTTGACACCATGAAATATTCATTAACCTCCCCTTTTGCCTAGGGGAATCTAACAGCAGAAAGCCAGTGAAAAATCCAAATTCATATCACAATAAATGAGACTGCCATCATCATGATTCATCATCATAATGTGGTAGGCCTGTATCGGCAGAGCAGCGACACAATTCTGGTTTAGGTAGAGGGCAGCCAAACACAAATGCATGAGTTTTTGTGGTGTGGGGGGTGAATCAATAGTTTCTTTAACCTTAGCTGCAAACATGCACACCCAATTAACAGAGGTACCATAGAAAAATATTTACTTGTAGTGTTAAATGATTTTTGTGAGCATTAATCCTTAGGAAGGGAAAATATTTTCAGTGGATTAGCAAAACCAGCAAGAATAAATTGTCTTCTTTCCTTTGAAGTAAAAATCAACACAAGCATGATCTCCAGACAAAAGCTTCTCATTATTATACTTAACATATGGTAGCTATTTGAAGTCTCAACTTCTACTCTATGCAGCTATTTGTGCTTACTTAATGAAACCGAACTTGTATCCAGGTGATAATATTCAATTAAAAAGTAAATCCAGCTGTAAAATGCTTATAAAAGTTACTAAACCTTTTCAGCTCTTAGCAGCTTCATACATACAGTACATACTATACATGCTGTATGTAGCCACTCAATGCTGCATACATGCATTACATTTACATATAATTATACCTTTATTTTGCCTGTCAAAAAGGCACAAGGGGCATGGAAGGAGAATTAAACATTATTATCTTATATTTTTCGCTGTGTAGTACATCTCCCTACATGTGACAAGCAATGGTACATTAATATCTACCTTCATAATGTGCTGCATTCTAGGCATTTACAGACACTGTTGTTATGACAAACAACTTAATGGAACAGTAACATCAAAAATTAAATAATTTTAAAGTATTAAAAATATAAAGTGTTGCCCTACACTGGTAAAAGTTCTGTCTTTGCTTCAGGAACACTACTATTGTTTATATAAACAACCAGCCATTCAAAGGAGAAAAGGCCCAGGCTACACAGCAGATAAGCTCTGTAGAACATAGTGGTGTTATCTGTTATCTGTTAACCTGTGCTATAAAGCCTTTTTTAAATTTCCACCATTGCTACACAACACCATGTTTATATGAACTATAGTAGTGTTTTTGAAGCAAACAGAGTTTTACCAGTGCAGGGCAACAGTACATGATATTTTCATTACTTTAAAACACTTTCATAGAAAAGGTTAATGTGTTATCTATGTTTACAAGTTTGCATAAAACAAGAAGACTATTCTTATGACTTTATAACCTACATCTAATCCTTCATCTCTGTATATACTAAACACGATGGAAACTCAGAATGTATAAGCCAGGAATTAACAGCTTTGACTATGCAGAATACATGATCTATTGGTTAATACCTTAAGCCACTGTTAATATATGCATCTGATTTGTATACAGTTTCAAAATGGAAAGACGAATGCAAATATCTAGATATGGAAGAATTGTACCTGATTATTGCTCGAATAAAAATAGTTTTATGAAAAAAAAAACACTTTCATTTTTTGGTGTTGTTCCTTTAAGGGTACAAGGTTGGTAGGTAATGGAGAATGGGGTAACTACAATTAAACTTGACCTACAAGGTCGGACTGGGGCGACGGGACACCGGGAAAAAACCCTGGGGGCCCCTGGCTCTTGTGGGCCCCACCGACCCAGATCCGCACCCTGTGTTTCTTCCATCATGGCAAGAACTTTGTTCATGTGAGTACGTATGCGCACGTGTGGCGCGCGGGGGGGGGTTCTGAGGCAATCGCAACAAAAACTCACCTCGCATGCGCTCAATATGGTGCAACTAGGTCACTTTTTAAAGGATCATCAAACAAAGTGTTTAAAATAATTAAAATAATTAAAATACATTGTATAATGCACTTTTATCATTTACTGTATATAAAGGCTGATGTGTATCCATGAGGGTAGCCTTTCAAGTTGAAATAGGGCTAAATGGCACGTTACATAGCAGATAACAGATAAGCTCTGTAAAATGCAAAGGGTGTTGTTCTTAAACATTAATCTAAACCCAATTTTATTCTGCAGAGTTTATCAGCTATCTGCTTTGTAACCTGTGCCTTTTCTCCTTTTTTTTGAATGGAATGGCAACCCCATGACTACACAGCAGCCTATTTCTATAAACTGTAGTAGTGTTTCTGAAGCCACCAGTTTTACCAGTGCAGTGGAATCCTTCAGCTGGATAGTAAAGAGTAAATAACAGATCTTTCTGATTCAAGGGCAATTAAGTTGTGCATTTTGGTTTATTTCAACCATACTGCTTGACCATACGGGAACTTAAGGCGAGTCTGTGGCCTATTTAGTCAGATAATACTGCAGTCCTTTTGGATAGAGGATTGTATGTCCTAATGGCAAATGTTAATCAATTTTCAAGACATGTGATGGTTTGGAGATCTAACATATTGTATTGTCTTTAATTAAGTCTTTTTAGTAGGCCTATAAGAGTAGAGAGACCCTGTAGCAAACCAGCCCATTTCTATAGCAGTAATTACTGTATCTCTAGTACTGGAAGAAAGCTGAGTATATATAAATTATTCAGACCCATAGGAATCAATAAAGCTAGACAGATAACAAATAAATGCTATAAGTTTGATAAATTAATTGTACATACAGAATATCACATGGGAACGCTGTATATTAAGAATATTTTATAGAGAAGCCAAAATTTTTAATCTAAAAATTGGAAATAATAATTACTTATTCTGCATTTGCCCACCTCCACGATAATCTCCAAATTCAACACCAGTGTCAAATGTTTTATAGCAAGGGCAAAACAGTAAAGTGCAGGTGCATTGCTTTAATGCCCCTATTGATTAAATGATGATAAAGAATGTGTAAACTACTATAAAGATATAATGTATAAAGATGGTTTTGAATTTAGGGGAATGTTTAATGTATTAAACATATGAGCCATTTCTCTACATCACACAATAAGGTATTCACAGCTTCAGTGGAGAAATAATTTGCTCTGGACTAGTTTCTGTAGATTATACTTAATAAGCTTTGTCAGTCTGATGTTTATGTAGCTGGTGTGTTACTTTCCTGACAGGTCTACATTGGTCCCTATTATAGTCCTACAACTATCAAGGGGCCCAAGCAATTGGATCAACCTGATTTGGTCTAGTGGTTCTTACAATATATGAGTGTCATTATATAGTGAATAAAGTACCCCCTCTTGTAAAATATAAGGATATTATAAGTTACCGAGGAGTTTCATGACCATATAAAAACACGAGGCCGAAGGCCGAGTGTTTTTATACAGGTCATGGAACTCAGAGGTAACTTTTAATAACCTCATATTTTACAACTGGGGGTGCTTTATTTATTATAGTACACAAGTTTCAGTGAGTCATGTGACAGAAAGGACATCAGAACTCACCGTTTATAACTGATGACATCAGAACTCGCCATTTATAAGGATATAATTTACAAGATATTCATGGCTTTTCTGTATTATATATAAATAAAATCAATACTTTCTAATCTTCTTTTTGAAAAGGGTTTTAGAATGGGTACCTGTATAGGAGTACGTTCTGCACGTTTGCAGAATAAACACGCAAGGGTATAACCCTGCTGCTACTTGCCTTGTGTGCCAGTGTCTTCTTGGATAGTTTGCTGAGGGGGGTGCCGATCCCTCCAACACCGTGCACCAGGCGCTGAACTACTGAAGGCCAGGGTTGTGCGAGCGGGCTACATCATCTTGCATACCTGTATAGGAGATCAGAACATATACAAACAATACCATATACACTGGAAAAGTATTAAGTAAATGTAACTTACTGATACCTTGCAGTAAAACCTAATTGGACATTGTTTTCTACAGGTAAACAGCCCATTGGGGGGGGGGGAATGAGACCCTAATTCATATAGAGTTTCAATTAACATTGGTTAAATGTAAAACAGTTTTATTTTGCTGTGGGGCCCAGTAATTTCTAGGTATGTCATTGGTGGTGGCCCATGCTAAAAGTATTTTTTTTAACATCAATGGAGTAGAGTTAAGCTGGCCACAAACGCAAAGATCGGATAGTACAAATCATCATACGATCGAACTTTCCCATCTCCCGACATGCCACTAACCATTCCGATCAAATAAAGTACAAACAAACAGATCAGCCGATGTTCTGCCCCTGACAGCAATCGTATGAAAGTTATGTCCGACCAATGCTAGTGATAGCCTCCCTCTGAAAATCGTACGATCGGCAATACATGCAGAGATATTTCCCGCAGCCGACAGAAATCTTTTAACCTGTCCGATCAACCAAATGACCGATCTCCGCCGGATGAAAAATGTCGGGATTCTCCATACATGGTCTGAAAATCGTGTGAAGTCATTGCCTGGGAGTCGAGTAAAATAACAAAATAACTTGAGATAAATAACTGTCCAACAACCATCTAGCTGTGTGAGCTTGTTCACATTCTGTCTAAATATCAATAATAATACCGTCTCTAGAAACACCACCCGAGTGACGTTTTTCAGGCAGCAATAATATATTCCGTATCCACTGCTGTAGTAGTGTATACGTTAACCTTGTAGGCATTGTTTGCCCAGTGTGTTCTTCAAACAACTGCCACCTAGCTGTGTGAGCTTTTTCACATTCTGTCTAAATATCAATAATAATACCGTCTCCAGAAACACCACCTGAGTTGTTAACCTTGTAGGCATTATTTGCCCAGTGTGTTCTTCATTTTCAAACAACTCCCATCTAGCTGTGTGAGCTTGTTCACATTCTGTCTAAATATCAATAATAGTACCGTCTCTAGAAACACCACCCGAGTGACGTTTTTCAGGCAGCAATAATATATTCCGTATCCACTGCTGTAGTAGTGTATACGTTGACCTTGTAGGCCTTGTTTTCCCAGTGTGTTCTTCATTTTCAAACAACTCCCATCTAGCTGTGTGAGCTTGTTCACATTCTGTCTAAATATCAATAATAATACCGTCTCTAGAAACACCACCCGAGTGACGTTTTTCAGGCAGCAATAATATATTCCGTATCCACTGCTGTAGTAGTGTATACGTTAACCTTGTAGGCATTATTTGCCCAGTGTGTTCTTCATTTTCAAACAACTCCCATCTAGCTGTGTGAGCTTGTTCACATTCGGTCTAAATATCAATAATAATACCGTCTCTAGAAACACCACCCGAGTGACGTTTTTCAGGCAGCAATAATATATTCTGTATCCACTGCTGTAGTAGTGTATACGTTTAACCTTGTAGGCATTATTTGCCCAGTGTGTTCTTCATTTTCAAACAACTGCCATCTAGCTGTGTGAGCTTGTTCACATTCTGTCTAAATATCAATAATAATACCGTCTCCAGAAACACCACCCGAGTGACGTTTTTCAAGCAGCAATAATATATTCCGTATCCACTGCTGTAGTAGTGTATACGTTGACCTTGTAGGCCTTCTTTGCCCAGTGTGTTCTTCATTTTCAAACAACTCCCATCTAGCTGTGTGAGCTTGTTCGCATTCTGTCTAAATATCAATAATAATACCGTCTCTAGAAACACCACCCGAGTGACGTTTTTCAGGCAGCAATAATATATTCCGTATCCGCTGCTGTAGTAGTGTATACGTTGACCTTGTAGGCATTGTTTGCCCAGTGTGTTCTTCAAACAACTGCCACCTAGCTGTGTGAGCTTTTTCACATTCTGTCTAAATATCAATAATAATACCGTCTCCAGAAACACCACCTGAGTTGTTGTTGTTTTAAAAATAATGCCAGGCAAAGGCAGGCCGCCACGCAGAGGCACTAGGGGCCGTGCTGCTATGCTATCCTGTGGCCCTAGGAAATTGCCCAGTTTTAAAAAGGCAATGACCCTGAACTCCCAAAATGCTGAAGAGGTAGTTGACTGGCTTACACAGCACACCCCATCCTCTACCGTTTCTAACTTTACCACAACATCCTCATCCTCCACTGCTATGGGCACCCCACGTAACACTTCCTCCACCACCGGCGCCCCTTCTTCACTGGAGTCAGAGGAGTTATTTTCACATGAGTTTCTTGAACTGAGTGATGCGCAACCATTATTGGCAGAAGAAGATGAAGGAGATGAGGACGTTACACCAGATTTAATTCTGGCAGAGAACACAACAGAGATGGACATAATGAGTGATGAGGAGGTCCCCGCTGCTGCTTCCTTCTGTGAGCTGTCAGAAGAAATTGATGCATCTGAGGAGAATGAGAATGAGGAGATTGATGTTTTGTGGGTGCCCAGTAGAAGAGAGCAAGAGGAGGATAGTTCAGATGGAGAGACGGAGAGTCAGAGAGGCAGGAGGAGAATAAGACTTAGAAGAAGCAGGGAGGACAGCTCGCAGGGAACAGTAGGGCAACAACATGTATCGGCACCTGTGGTCAGCCGGCCAACGCACCCGCCATTGCCGCCAACTTCTACTGTTACCGCCAGATTGCCAGCTTCAAAAAGGTCAGCAGTGTGGGATTTTTTTAATGTGTGTGCCTCTGACAAAAGCGTTGTAATTTGCAATGAGTGCAGTCAGAAACTGAGTCTTGGGAAGCCCAACAGCCACATAGGTACAACTTCTATGCGAAGGCACATGAACGGCAAGCACAAAGCACTTTGGGAGCAACACCTCAAAGGCAACAGGCAAACTAAAAGCCACCCTCCTTCTGGTCCAGCATCTTACTGCTCTACCTCTGCTGTCCTTGACCCGTCTGAACCACCCTCCACTCCGCCTTCCACCTTGACCACCAGTTCCCATTCCCAGTCATCTGCCCCCAGCCAAGTTTCTGTGAGGGCCATGTTTGAGCGTAAGAAGCCAATGTCTGCGAGTCACCCCCTTGCCCGGCGTCTGACAGCTGGCTTGTCCGCACTCTTAGCCCGCCAGCTTTTACCATACCAGCTGGTGGACTCTGAGGCCTTCCGCAAATTTGTAGCAATTGGGACACCGCAGTGGAAGGTACCCAGCCGCAATTTTTTTTCAAAAAAGGGAATACCACACCTGTACCACCATGTGCAGAGCCAAGTCACCGCATCTCTGTCACTTAGTGTTGGGCCAAAGGTCCATATGACTACTGACGCATGGTCCTCCAAGCATGGTCAGGGCAGGTATGTCACCTACACTGCCCACTGGGTGAACTTGGTAATGGCTGGGAAGCAGGGAATGTGTGGCTCAACAACAACAGTGGAGTTGGTGTCACCGCCACGGATTGCACGCGGTTCTGCCACCACCTCTACTCCTCCTTCGCTCTCTACCTCGTCTTCTTCCTCTTCTTCGTCCTCTGCTGCTGGGTCCTCCTCCTCCACACCTGTGCACCCCCAGCTCCCCCTAGGCTATTCGACGTGCCAGGTACGCCGTTGTCATGCTGTCTTGGGGATGACGTGCCTGGAAAGCAGAAACCATACCGGATCTGTACTCCTGTCATCTCTGCAGTCACAGGCCGATCGGTGGCTGACCCCACACCAACTGAAGATCGGAAAAGTGGTGTGTGACAACGGAAGCAATCTGTTGGCAGCACTGAGACTGGGCAATTTAACACATGTGCCCTGCATGGCACATGTTCTGAATTTAATAGTCCAACGTTTTGTCTCGAAGTACCCAGGATTCCAGGACGTTCTCAGGCAGTCCAGGAAGGTGTCGGCCCATTTCAGACGGTCCTACACAGCCATGGCACGCCTTGCTGACATTCAGCAGTGGTACAACATGCCAGTCAGGCGTTTGATTTGCGACAGCCAGACTCGGTGGAATTCAACGCTCCTCATGTTGGAACGTCTGCTGCAACAACAAAGAGCCGTCAACGAATACCTGTTTGAACTGGGTGGTAGGACTGGATCTGCAGAGCTGGGGATTTTTTTACCCCGTTACTGGGTGCTTATGCGCGATGCCTGCAGGCTCATGCGCCCTTTTGAAGAGGTTACAAATATGGTCAGTCGCACCGAAGGCACCATCAGCGACCTAATACCCTTTGCTTTCTTCCTGGAGCGTGCCGTGCGACGAGTGACAGATGAGGCTGTAGACCAGCGTGACGAGGAGCAGGAAGCGCACGATTTCTGGTCGGAATCACCAGAACGAACCCAGGCACCTGCTGCAATGCAGGGAGAGGTGTCAGAAGTGGAGTCAGAGGAGGAAGGTGGCTTTGTGGAGGAGGAGGACCAACAGGAGCAGGCTTCCCAGGGGGCTAGTGGTGACCTTTTGGGGACCCCTGGTCTTGTACATGGCTGGGGGGAGGAGACCGTGGATGATGCAGTCCTTGATAACGAGGAAGCGGAGATGGATACCTCTGCATCCAACCTTGTGAGAATGGGGTCTTTCATGCTGTCATGCCTGTTGAAGGACCCCCGTATCAAGAGGCTTAAGGAGAAGGACCTGTACTGGGTGGCAACGCTACTAGACCCTCGGTACAAGCATAAAGTGGCAGAAATGTTACCAACGTACCACAAGTCCGAAAGGATGCTGCATTTACAAACCAGCCTGCAAAACATGTTGTACAATGCTTTTAAGGGTGATGTCACTTCAGGAATTCATCAACATTCCAGGGGCAGAGGTGCCAGTAATCCTGCCACGAGCGCACCTGCAAGGACAAAGCACTTTGGCCACTCTGTAACATCAGACATGCAAATGTTTTTCAGTCCAAGGCAGCGCCAGAACCCTTCTGGATCCACCCTCAAAGAACGCCTCGACCGGCAGGTAGCGGACTACCTGGCTTTAACTGCAGATATCGACACTCTGAGGAGCGATGAACCCCTGGACTACTGGGTGCGCAGGCTTGATCTGTGGCCAGAGCTGTCACAATTTGCCATGAACCTCTTGTCTTGCCCCGCCTCAAGTGTCCTCTCAGAAAGGACCTTCAGTGCAGCAGGAGGGATTGTAACTGAGAAGAGAACTCGCCTAGGTCACAAAAGTGTGGATTACCTGACCTTTATTAAAATGAATGAGGGGTGGATCTCGGAGGGTTACTGCACGCCGGAAGACTTGTTCTGAGTTTCTGATTCTGACTCCCCATGCAGCTGTCCTTCTCTGCACGCCTCATGACTCCACACACAGCTGTCCTTTAGCGTCCTCCTCCCTCCACCACCGTTACAAACTAGGGTGCAAACCCTACTGGTTTAATTTGAATCCAGGTAAATCCTGAGTTTTTCTGGCCTCTGTGCTTCAGTGGCTGTGACAAAAAAAAAATGAATATTTTCAGCATTTATATGGCATATTGTTTCTGGCCTCTGTGCTTCAGTGGCTGTGACAAAAAAAAGGAATATTTTCAGCATTTATATGGCATATTGTTTCTGGCCTCTGTGCTTCAGTGGCTGTGACAAAAAAAAGGAATATTTTCAGCATTTATATGGCATATTGTTTCTGGCCTCTGTGCTTTAGTGGCTGTGACAAAAAAAAGGAATATTTTCAGCATTTATATGGCATATTGTTTCTGGCCTCTGTGCTTCAGTGGCTGTGACAAAAAAAAGGAATATTTTCAGCATTTGTATGGCATATTGTTTCTGGCCTCTGTGCTTCAGTGGCTGTGACAAAAAAAATGAATATTTTCAGCATTTGTATGGCATATTGTTTCTGGCCTCTGTGCTTCAGTGGCTGTGACAAAAAAAATGAATATTTTCAGCATTTATATGGCATATTGTTTCTGGCCTCTGTGCTTCAGTGGCTGCGACAAAAAAAATTTATATTGTTAGCATTTATATGGCATATTTTTTCTGGCCTCTGTGCTGCAGTGGCTGCGACAAAAAAAAAAGAATATTTTCAGCATTTATATGGCATATTTTTTCTGGCCTCTGTGCTTCAGTGGCTGCGACAAAAAAAATTTATATTGTCAGCATTTATATGGCATATTTTTTCTGGCCTCTGTGCTTCAGTGGCAGCGACAAAAAAAATTTATATTGTTAGCATTTATATGGCATATTTTTTCTGGCCTCTGTGCTTCAGTGGCTGCGACAAAAAAAATTTATATCGTTTGCATTTATATGGCATATTTTTTCTGGCCTCTGTGCTTCAGTGGCTGCGACAAAAAAAAATTATATTGTTAGCATTTATATGGCATATTTTTTCTGGCCTCTGTGCTGCAGTGGCTGCGACTAAAAAAATGAATATTCTCAGCATTTATATGGCATATTGTTTCTGGCCTCTGTGCTTCAGTGGCTGCGACAAAAAAAAACATAATTTTTCAGGAAAGTACACATGCCTAATTTTTCAGGGTTCTGCAACAGTGGCAAAATCGCATCTTTTATGGTCACTGCAGGTGATCAATAAAGTAGACCAAAACTGGGCCCACACTGCAGAATCGGTGTTTTTTGGTTCGCTTCACTGTACATTGAATTACCTCTGCCTGACCGTGCACGTGCGCACAAGCACGGTGACTGCTAAACACACCACTACAGAAATATTGCCACTAACAGGACGAACATCCTGGAGGTGACAAGCTCAACTAGTAATTAACAACTATTATTTGCTCACTTGACGGTATCATTCATTAAAGCTCTTTGCGTTCTTTTGCGTTGCAGTAAGCGCCGCATTTCGTCTTTGCGTGTGAACAGGCTGTAAGCTTTACACGACTTGATTGGCATGTAGACGCCGGACGTTTTAAAGCATTTTATTACACAGGTTTAGAAATGTAGTGTGATTTCTGCCCTTTACAGCACAAAACGCAGCGCTGTGTCAACAATGTATTTTTCAGATACATTTTTGCCCTTGATCCCCCTCTGGCATGCCACTGTCCAGGTCGTTGCACCCTTTAAACAACTTTAAAATCATTTTTCTGGCCAGAAATGTCTTTTTTAGCTTTTAAAATTCGCCTTTCCATTGAAGTCTATGGGGTTCGCGACGTTCGTGAACCGTTCGCATTTTTGACGCAAGTTCACGAATATGTTCGCAAACTTTTTTTCCGACGTTCGCTACATCCCTAATGCCAAATGGAATCCAGACCCTTATAGCTTTGGAAATTCCTGATGTGCAGCTGGAAAATGCTGAGATGCATGCAGCAAATTTGTATGTTTCTTTAAAGTTTAGATTCAGTTTGGCCCATGCTTTTAGGTTTGGTTGAAACTTACTAAAAGAAGGCTGTGATTTGACAAAGCAAATTCGGGATTTGGTGCATCTTTCATTTTTATGTGGGACACTTAAAGAGACACAGGGGCAAATTTCATAAGCTCTGAAAATGCGCTAGCGACGCCTTCGCCACACTTTGCAAGGCGAAGTTTCGCAAGGGTGCTGCCAATTCACTAAAATATGAAGTTGTGCTCAGGGAGGCAAAAGGTAGCGAAGTTACGCTAGCGATGCCTAATTAGCATACGGTGCCAAGTTAAAGTACAATCAACGTTTATGTAGCAGCAAATACATTACACTATACAAGCCTGGGAAAGCGCCATTAAATAAAATAGAGTTGTTATTTTGCCCTATACATGTGCCCACTGTATAGTTTAGGTGCCATATGTTAGGAAATGTAGGGGGGGAGGAGGGTACGCCCAAAAAAATTTACGATCTTTTTCAGCCTATCACCCTTAAAAAAGTAAAAGACGCCAACGTTTTTTGGGACTTTTTTTCAACTTTTTTTGAAGCAACTCCTATCTACTTTATTGCACTTTGCCTGGTCTGAGGTGGCAAAGGCAAGTCTGGCGAAGGAGGTAACGTTCAGTAAAATCTGCAAGTTAGTGAATTAGCGTAGTAACGTCCCATTCGCCATAGCACAACTTCATCCGGCATAAGGGTGTGAAGTATCGCTAGAATAGGTCCACTTCACTAGCGAATTTAAGACAGCACCCGTTAGTAAATCGGCGAAGTGGCAAAATGACGTCACACTGGCGAATTTTCACTAGCGTTAGCCACTTTAGTAAATTTGCCCCATAGTCGGATGACAAGATATTTTGTGGATGGCACAAGTGACTCCCAGTTGTGAAAGTAAAAATAAAAATAAAGCAGAGCTATTTACCAGCAGAGACCTGGAAACATTTCAGAAATTAGGAATAATGTTTAATATGTGACTATATTATACATTATGATTATAAGGCATTGTTACGCTTTTATTTTTTGTGGGATGGTCCTGGTTTATAATGGGTAAATACAGAGTCATTTCTTATATTTGAGTTAAATAGATTGTGGCAGGGCCCGATTTCCCTGCTCACCGCCCCACTGGCCACGCGAACATCCCCCTGCCGCAAGCTTGTGCATGCTCCTTAGCAAATGAGAAGTCGGCGTTCACAATGTAGTCTACAATGCAGCGGGGCAGCATGACAACCCTACAATTTTGCTGCTTTTGTGGCCTCTCCACAAATTCGGACCTGATTGTGGGTAAGTCAAAGGTGTATCCAAAATTTTTAAAGGGGTTGTTTATTTTTCAAACACTTTTTTCAGTTCAGTAGTTTTCAGATTGTTCACCAAAAACTTTTTTCATTTGTTTTCTATCTTTTATTTTTTACCGTTTTCCCAAAATTTAAGTTTAAAATTTAATGTTCTTGTTTCCAGTGCCTCAGTCTGGCAGCTCAGTAATCCAGGAACATTCTGAACTGTTACAACTTGCTCCATTTAATTGATACATTTAGTTGATACATTTGTCAGTAGTATCTGTGGAATATTAGCAAATATTGTATCAATTCTAAGGCTGCCTTTAACGAAACTCAAAGATTCTGATGTATCAATTAAATGTATCAATTTAGAACAGTTAAAGGGTCGGCAACTCCCCCCCCCCGAGCTGCCATAGAAGGAAAAAAAGGAAACTACAATTCAATATTAGAAAAACAGTCACAAATAGAAAATAGGGATAGAAAGTCATTGGGAAAAGTCTTTATATCTGAAACCACCTGAATTGAGAAAAGTTTTTGAAGTGAACAACCCCTTTAAATCCTTTATAAGTCTTTAAACCCTAAGTACTGTAAATTGAAAAAGCTCATATACTATTTATGTACAGTATATCCCAACACAGTAACATTTTATGCATTAAGAAAATATATTAGAAAAGGAGTAGAGAATGGGGACCTCAATATACTAATAATAATGTTAAACAGGAATGCACGGGTTATGATCTTCCAGTAGCTGTTGGCAACTAATATACAAGGGCAAAACAATAAAAAAAATTTAGGAACATAAGCTCTTCTGACTCTGAGCTCACAGCAGGGCAATGCAAAGCAAATCAGTTTCATGCTCAGAATGTATGGGAAATCTGAAAGCCTGCTTAATTTGCAAATTTGCAATATTTGTGGATTAAATGAGTCAGCATTAATGAACAATGCTTACCATTATGAGGCACTTTATCTTCCCAAACATCTGCCTACCTCTTATTTTTCCATTCGTATGATGACTGAGAACCAATTCACTGAACATCTGCAAATCTGCTTCTAATCTAAAATTGGAGCCATTCATTTACGTAATGGTATTGAGGAATCTGGAAACGCAAAGATCCATTAATGCTGATTATTGTATTGTTCGGTGCTGTCCATAAAAGCAGAAGTAAATCATTGGCAGCTATTGATGAACTCTCTTTTGCCGTAATAACACAGACATGTAGGCAAAGTAAAAGACAAATGTGTGTCAGCTGTTATGAATATGCAGGGATGTACATACTATTTAGAATTATATGATTACTGGTGTAATATTTACTAATATTACTAACCATAAAGGACCACACAATGAGAACAAATTATTTCCTTACACTGGACTATTATAAAAAAAAAAAAAAGGTAAATACAAACAAAATAAATTAATAAATAAAGTCAAATTCCTTGTAGGTGTAGCCTTGTCCATTTGCCAGTGGAATGTGGCTATGGCAGTCTGTTGTTTAGTCTTAGGGTACAAGTGAACCACATTATATGCTCTAAATTGCCCCTAACCTAAACCATGGACTAGGCAGCCCTACTTAGCAGGGCCTTCCATAGTTTAACTTTTGCCCACCAACCCATTTTACCACATGCCCAGAGAAAATCAACACCAAGATGGAGAATTAAACTCTTTAGAATGATCTGGATGCTAGATTCCTGTGGGTTGCAGGTAGGAATTTCTAATGCGGGTATAGATTTGGATTGCCAGGTTTTCAAGTCAGGTTATGTGTCTTAACTATGAAAATCTATGCTCCTTTAAACATTTTTTAAATTTTTTTTAAGACTTTCATACTATACCACTTTGCCCCTCCCACTTTTAATGATGTCCCGTCTGGTTTGCGGCAAGGGGTGCAGGTTGCAGATAAGGCATTAGAAGTAGAGGAAGAGATACTCTGGAAACCACAAGGTATGCATCTGCTCAGATTTGTCTATTTTCTTATGGGTAGTGATTCTCTACTAGAATAGTTTTTGTTACATATTCTGTTGTTCATTATTGGCACAGATCCTTCTTCATTAATGGCTTACTAATTTCAGTCCTTCTTAAAAGATATTTCTATTGGCAGATATAGTCACTACATTTCACAAGACTCTTCCATGCTTTTACTTATGAAAAATTACCTATGTACAGTAAGTACCGATATTTGATTTACAGTTTATTCCTTTCACAATTATGTATTTCAACATCAGTTCAACAGTAGTGATTGGTTTCATATGCAAATATATGGATTGTGAATTATTTTACACAGAGTAGTCCTTACACTGTGTTTCATCATCACTGCCAGTGAAATGTAAGTCATCAGGTTGTGTCATACTTTATCTAATTAGAAATAATGAACAGGCCACTTTTATCTGTCCTCATGTGTATGCAAGTCTAACATGACTTTTCTAATGACCCTGAAAATGCTCACAGATGCAGCATGGAGAAATGTACGTAGTGGTTGCAGTTCTTTCCCAGAGGATTGCTTTTTTATAGTCTATGTAATGAGGTCTTAAACAACACAATGTTCATGCAGAATGCAATTGCCGGGGGGGGGGTGTCATGTGGAAAACTAGGATACAATGAGGTGAGGAGCAGTTTATTGACAGAATATGAACTAATGCTGTGACTGGTTGTAGGCAAGAGCCAGGGTTTTACATAAGCAGGAAAAGTACATATACGACATACGTTATAGCACTGGGGTGTTAGGTTCTGCAAGGTGTTTGCTAGTGATGTGTGAATCTGCGATTTGCGAGACGCATTGAAGTCAATAGATGTCAAAATAATCCTGACAAGCATCAATTTTGACGTGAGCGACAATTTTTATGTGCAACTATTTGGTCCAAATCCATTACAGTCAACGGGCAGCCCTATAATCTTGGCAAATTTTTTTTTGACGTAGCGGATTTTTTGCCAGCGTCACAGTTTAGCAAATTAATTTGCTTGTGGCAAAATGAACAAATTTGCTGCAAATTCATGTCACTAGTGTTCGCATGTTTTACTGTACCGATAACATACAGGAAGTGAACTGACTCCTGATAAAATTGCCTTGTGTCTGAATGTGATAGGAATCTTACAAAGTAAGCTCCACTAGAGCAAGTACCCCAAGTAAAGTAAAAAGGCTTAGGATGTAGGATTTAAGACATAGGCATAGTAATCAAGTAAAAGATACCGATCACCTTCAGGCCAAGCCGACCGGGCGCCCTAGGCAACCTGGCTGGAAACCTCCCTCCCTCTATGTGCGGGTGCAAATTTGCGCGCATGCACATGCTGCCATCTGGGGGGGGAAGGGGAGCAGTGACACAGGGGATGGGAAGTGGCAGAGGTGAGGGCTGGAGTGGGGAGGGAAAGCAGTCAGCGGCATATTGACATTATTTAGGCCCCAAGGCTACCCCTTTCTCCCGGGCCCACCCACCGCCCGGCCCCTGTCCCCGCCTAAGGGCAGAGCACAGACAGAGTGCAGGGCCTGATTTGTATTTCCGGTGCCCCTAGGCTTTTTTCTGCCCCCCCCCCAAGGGCAATTGCATATTTGCAGACTCGCAAACTTCCCTTGAACCTATCTGCACTGAGGACTGCAGGCTCCCGGTAAGAATCTTTAGGCAATTTTCCATGTGCGCAGTCCTCTGTGCATTTGCAGATGGTGCTCCCTGTTTTACTGTATCTCTGTGCATACTGACAGCATGTACTCCAGTCCTACACACACACATTCATACAAGCCACCTTGCTGGTTAGTACTAGAGACACTGACAGCTGATTGCGCTATGCATATTGACAGATCGCGGGATTGCGCAGCTATGTGCAGACGGTTCGCTGTGTCTATATCACAGAGAAGCTGCAGCAAGCTTAAGACATAACATGCACATTGACAGCTGTCCCTATCAAGAGGGCTGCACATTTTCCCGGATCTGGCTCTCGGCACCTGGATCCAAGAACCCAGTCTGGGCCACACCTGTGCTCGGGGGCGCCATTTGCTGCCGCCGCTCCACCTATTCATCTTCACGCCGCCTGCTGGCGGAGAACCTCTCCTGGTCCCTTAACACCAGCTCTATAGTGAAGAAAGCACAGCAGCGTCTCTACTTTCTGCGAAAGCTGAAAAAAGCCCACCTTCCAGCACTCATTCTCATTATCTTCTACAGAGGGTCTATTGAAAGCATTTTATGCAGCTGCATCATTAATTGGTATGGAAACTGCTCTGCTCTGTATCAGATCGCAAGATCCTGCAGCAGGTGGTGAGGACAGAGGAAAAGATTATTGGTGTCTCACCTTTCTGCCATTGTGGATATTTACCACACCTGCTGTCTCCAGAAGGCTACCAGCATTGTCAGGGATAGCACCCACCCTGCACATGATCTCTTTAACCTCCTGCCATCCTGTAAAAGATACCGCAGTATTCGAGCTCTGACTTCCAGAATGCGAAACAGTCTATTTCGTAAGACATCAGGTATCTCAACTCCCAAGGACTGAACTGAATATATTCATAAGAAACAGAAATGTCCACTTTGCCCAGCATACTTTGCCCAGTGTACTAGAGTTGTTGTATAGCACAACCGGGGTTCTG
The DNA here is from genome assembly GCA_038501925.1 of Xenopus petersii. NCBI lineage: Eukaryota > Metazoa > Chordata > Amphibia > Anura > Pipidae > Xenopus > Xenopus petersii. Next base: position 90,209,286 of record CM076673.1, on the reverse strand, counting down.
GAGGAATGCCACTTAGTGTCTGCTATGTACTGTATTTACTGTATATGGCTGAAATGACAATAAAATCCACAAAAAAAAAAAAACAGCAGAGGGAAGCTACTACAAACTAGGGGTAGGTAGAAAAGGTACCTGCATAGCACCCAAAATGTTGCACCCTAGGCAGGTGCCTCTTCTGCCTACCCCTACTTCCAGCCCTGAGCTACCACTGGCAGTTTATAGAGTAATGGTTAAACTGAATTGGCTTTGCTTTGTTATTACTGTACCTCCTAATAGATATTTGTATAGACACCTACTACCAAAACCTATATTTCTACCTATTAACAAAAAGAGGACTATTTCGCCCATACACATGAGATACAGTGGTGATAACATGCAACAATATTTCCTGACCTAAGGAACAGTTTATTGGATATTTTTATATATCATCTTTTTCTAGTACTGGAAAAAATGACCATATAGCTACAAACAACCACTAGCTCTGTAGAGTAAATATGTGCAAGCTGTCACAAACAGGGTCCTTTTGCTTGATTTCTTTCTGCTTCTTGAATAATCTATCTTCTGTTGCACATAGTCAAGAAATGTTGAAATTCCATCAATAAACAATGATAAAAAATATTAATCTTTCATGTTTACCTGCTTTGTGAATGGTTTCTTCGACAGCAAGCTGCTCCGCTTAATGTTTCCACTGGAATCTGGACCAAGCATAAGAAATCTGTTCTTGTTCTTCTGGGATAGACTCTGTAAATAAAATGCAAAATTAGTTTAAACTAAAGCTATTTATTGTAATGTCACATATTATACTTTTACATAAATAAATGGAATTTCTTCCTTGACATAGTGTTTGTGCGCCCTTTGCTGATTACAATATGCAACCTTTCTCCCTTGATCATGCTTTTTTGGGAATACAGGAGTAGCCCTCAGATTTCAAGTGATCCCTACTGTAAAAAGGAACATAAAGAGGGAAGCCCAATTAAAAATTGGTACTTTCGGTAGTAGACCTAACAGACTAGTAATGAGTTCATCTATCCCCCCAAAAAAAATCGTGAAATGCATTAAAGTCACTGTGTTTTTTTTGTTGTTTTTGCACAGTCAATTATAGCTTTTGTTGCAGTGATTTTATCATGCAAAGTCAATGTGTGAGATAACATAATCTAATATGCTATCGCCCATCACTACAAGAGGCCTTAAGTCCCACCCAGAGCCTGTCCCAGACACTGGACCACCATGAGGTCTGCACCCTGTTGCACTTTCTCGAAAACACTCCGCCTCTGTCCAGACATAGTCACAGAACCCTTGGCACTTACTTTCTCTCTCAAGCTCAGGCACCTTTGGTTATCCATGTCAAGATCTCAGACACTCTCTCTGTCTCAGGCTCCATGAGTCCTGTCAGGCTTGCTCTCACTCAACAGGAACATACAAAACTTTCCAGTCTCACACAGTTGAAACAGCCAGAACTGTATCTCTCTTTCAGATACACAAGAAAGATATGTCTCCTCCAGACATCACAGGAAGAGCCCATAGGCATCGAAGCACATCCCTTTTACATGCAGTAGCAGCCACATAATTACCTGATTGGGAGGGAATATTGACCTTCTCTGTACTTGGCATCCCCCCTTCAGCCCATATTATGCAGCTTAAAGGAGAACTCAACTCACCCAGTAATAATAATACGCACCTCATGGGCAACATCTTCCAGCTCTTTTTTTTTTTTCGGGGTCCTCTTTCTTCCCTTCGGCAATTTCCATCACTTTTGGCGCATGCACAGTTCCTACGAACCAGGAGACTGCACCAACGATGCATGTGCCTATTCGGCGTTCACTTCCCGAAGGATACTGAAGAGCCGGAAGATGCCACCCATGAGCCCCGCTGCACTTACTCTGAACCTATAGGTGAGTAAACAATTAGGGGCACTTTTAGGGGTAATCACCTATGCGGGTGGTAAGCAGGGAGGGGGGATTATGTAGGGTAGTGGGTGGGGGTTTCATTATTGGGTGTTTAGCTCTTCTTTAAATACATACTCTTCTGTATATTTCCATGCCAGACAACACACTGTCACAGTATGTATGTGTATATACTGTATATATTCACACAAATCACTATGGTTTTTTTTACCATGTTTAATTCTCCACAAAATGTGTACATGATGCACCAATATAAATGCAAACGAGTCTCCTTTGGTAAATTGCACCCAAGTTGTAGTACACTGTGTATGCAGTGGGGATAGCATCACTTTCTCTACACATGGGGGCCGATTCACTCAGCTCGAGTGAAGGGTTCGAATGAAAAATACTTCGAATTTCGAAGTATTTTTTGGGTACTTCGACCATCGAATTGGTTAAATTCGATCGAATTCGATCGAAGTCGAACGAAATCGAACGATTCGAAGTAAAAATCGTTCGACTATTCGACCATTCGATAGTCGAAGTACTTGCCCTTTAAAAAAAACTTCGACCCCCTACTTCGGCAGATAAAAGCTACCGAAGTCAATGTTAGCCTATGGGGAAGGTCCCCATAGGCTTGCTAAGCTTTTTTTGATCGAAGGATTTTCCTTCGATCGTTTGATTAAAATCCTTCGAATCGAACGATTCGAAGGATTTAATCGTTCGATCGAACGAAAAATCCTTCGATCGTTCGATCGCAGGATTAGCGCTAAATCCTTCGACTTCGATATTCGAAGTCGAAGGATTTCAATTCGAGGGTCGAATTTCGAAGTATTTTTAACTTCGAAATTCGACCCTTCGTGAATCGGCCCCATGGTGTTAATAACAACACTATTGTTCAATTCATTTGGAGCTAGTACAAGCTGTGTCATACTCAAGAGCAATACAGTGGATACTGACAAACTGCTTCTGTTATGAAACCTACAAGGAGAACCCTGGAAGTTTCTTCCAGGGTTACCTAGAACACAGCCAGAATATTGTCTATTAAAGTTACCATGGAAAGGGTTTAGGGCTTTGGTGCCCTTGATATCAGATTCTCTGGTGGACCCTTGGTTCCAAGTTAGACATTGTGCTAGTTCATCAGACCAGGCTGAATGGGAGCTTTGGCCTCAAGGTGTATGTACATATATGAGAACAATTAACTTTGTTAGTGGCATCAATGCTTGCTGAATTTTGCATTCATTTTAGCACTTTCCACATGCATTGCATTCAGAAATTATCCCTGTCGTAGATCACACTCCTCCTCTCCTGAAACTTTGCAATGAAGCTGCGCAACCTCTCACTACTAGCACTCCACTGCACACTTGCTTTTCATTACCTTTTCTTTGTAAACCCTGTCAGATTTCCAAGTATCCTGGTAGTGGTTCATTATTTAGCACAGTTACAAATCAAAGAGCTATTATATATTAATTAGGCTTGCACACTGCACATAAGAAATCATTCATTGCAGCGGGAAAATGGTATTATTGTTGCACCAGATGTATAAAAACTATTGTTCTATATGTAAATTAATCAATGGCCATAGTTTTCTTGTTTACCGGGACATGAGCAATACATTTTTTTGAAAGAACAAGGAGTTAATTGTATAGGATCAAAGCAGCAAAAAACCTAAAACCTATAATAAATAAAGAGGTTTTTCCTTTATAAAAAAATAACAGTATTTTGCTTTGAATTAAACTTTAAGTATTTTAGCAGCTTGCAGGAAGGAGACTTTCACTAGCAATGCTATGCTGTAATTTATATTCAGATAAATATAGGGAACATAAAATCCCATACATAAATAGACATAATATAATTACACAACCTCTGCTCATCTTTTACATGACTTACTCCATTAGACTTATGTGCTTTCCAAACACAATAGCTAACCACTGAAACATGTGCAACAAGGACATAGCAATAAAAAAAACTACTTCCAAAACTGGAAAGATCATTCATAATTTCTTGGGATAGATTATTTTGGGCCTGATCCATTAACAGCTGTTTCTATTGTTACAACTGAGTTTTTTTGTAGCTGAAATTTAATGACTCCCTGGAGAATGTGCAGATGTAAGATCCAAGAAACTTAACAGACTTTTCCCCTTCAGGAATATATGCAAGTGTGCGGTTATTGAGTGTCCTGGACAATGGCCCAGCAGTTAGAGTGATGTCATACGGAATGTTAATGTTTAAAAAGACTTGAAAAAACTGTCTTTTCAGGTCTTTAAATATTGCTTTAGCATTATATCTGGCTTGTTTGTACATTTTTAAGATTTACAAAATTAATATTTTATTAACTCTGAAAACACTGTGACTTCAGAAATGTCATCTTGATTTAAGTATCAGTAGACCTTGCAAGCGTCATGCATAGATGAGCAACTTTAACATATTAAATAAGGTTGTAAAGGCCACCAAGAAATTCAAACACCAATATTTTAAAGGTTTTTTATTGAATGTTTATTTTGCAATCAACTTGAATATTTCTCCCCAGGTGTAATAGCTGGCCTCAACTTCAAGGTTAAAGTGACAGTTTTCATTGTACCTCGAAATAAAGAGAAACGTTTTTCCGAGCCAGAGCTAAGCAGCTTTTCCTATTGAGAGTCTTGGGCTGTTGACAATTAAACAAAATAGCTAAGGCGTGAAAAGCCAATATTTCTGAATAATGACTTTTGCAAAGCTTTAGTTATTGAAAGAATGATAACAAATTGTATTCTCCAAGTTGCAATAAGATGGCTAATGAAAATCAAGATATGTATTTGTTATTGAAAGTAGTAAAACTAAACCAATAAATGCTTTGTTATTTTTATGGAAACCTAACCTATCTTTATATTTTACAGCCAGCCCTATTGATTGCGTACTGCTCTCATGTCTTCTGGCTTTAATTCATTTCCAGAACTCTGTAAACTTGTCTGTCAGCCCTACAAGGTAAAATAAAACTTACACATGTTTTAGAATTGAGTCTTTATTAAAGAAATCTTTCACCAAACAAAGGAAATAATAAAAAAAACCTTGCTGATACCCATAATCACTTTAATAAAACCTTATCTTGGAGGGTTTTCATATTTTAGAATCCATGGTTTTTCAAGAGGAGTTACTTTTGCTAGTAGAATAAATTAACTTTAGTGCTGTGTTTATGCTAGGCATTATTGTATGGTGCCGTCTCCCTCAGTATCCAGTCGTGTCAGTCTCTGTTCATTTCTCACATGCTACAATTTAGGTATCTAAGACCATAGAGCTCATGTATGTCCTCAAGTGCAGTTGCGGTCCCTTTACCTTCCTGCAGTCAGTTGTGCATAACACCACTTTCATTAAAGGTACTTAACATAATACACTCTTTGCACTTCCATATAGTTGTGCTTGGGGATGCTCAGTCTTTAGGGCTTGTGTACTTCCGGAAGTGCAGTAACAGTCCCTGCACTTTCCCTGAAGTCAGTTGCGTGTAAAATCACCTTCATTAAAGGTACTTGAATCAAAATACGCTACGTGATCTTCTATTTAGCTGCTCTTGGTGCCTTCTGAATTTAGCATTCTTGTCCTATTGATGTAGGAGAACCCTAGAGCTACTGCCACCTTTGGACTGGGCAGAAACTCTGCAGCACCCTGCATCATTCAATTCAACACACATGTCACGATGAATGCCGAAAATGAGGTCTGACAGTCTTTGAAAATGTACCCGATTTGCAATGACATGTATGTGCAGTTGTGTTAATTTTGGTGAATTGGACTTTATTGTGGGAGGTGCATCGCAATGCCTGGATGAGATTAAGCTTCACAAGGGGGTCACTTATCGTGGAATCACTTGTACTTGGTTGTTTTTATACCAGGCACAATCTCTTGTATTACGTGCATTATTGCATTACATTTTGTGTATGGCTCTGCATACCCTTAGGCAGTTATTTACTAATACACATTTTTCTCATTATTTTATTAAAACAACTTTGACCAAATACCCACCCACAATTTTACCTTTTCATATTTTATTCTGGGTTTAGTTGTAACTGTTAAATATTTGTGATTTATACTTTTTTCACAATTTGAAGGCCATGCCACATTTGTGTTAGGGTAGGCTCATTTTTAGGACAATAGAGAATCTCTTTTTTCTTTATTTTGCCTCCTTGGACATTTTTAATAATTAGTGACCACTTCCAGCAATTTCATAAACATCACTAATAAATACATACATATGACCCAAGACCTTTATATAGCTGCCGTATTTAAATTGACATAAGCGTTAGAATGTTAACAAAGTTTCGCTAGGAAGAAAGTAATGCTAGAGCATTACGCCAGCGTTCATTTGTTGATACAAATTATTGCATTTTGATGAATACACTTAGGGGCACATTCACTATGGGGCCGATTCACTTAGGGTCGAATTTCGAAGTTAAAAATACTTCGAAATTCGACCCTCGAATTGAAATCCTTCGACTTCGAATATCGAAGTCGAAGGATTTAGCGCAAATCCTGCGATCGAACGATCGAAGGATTTTTCGTTCGATCGAACGATTAAATCCTTCGAATCGAACGATTCGAAGGATTTTAATCAAACGATCGAAGGAAAATCCTTCGATCAAAAAAAGGTTAGCAAGCCTATGGGGACCTTCCCCATAGGCTAACATTGACTTCGGTAGGTTTTATCTGCCGAAGTAGGGGGTCGAAGTTTTTTTTAAAGGGCAAGTACTTTGACTATCGAATGGTCGAATAGTCGAACGATTTTTACTTCGAATCGTTCGATTTCGTTCGACTTCGAACGAATTTAACCAATTCGATGGTCGAAGTACCCAAAAAATACTTCGAAATTCGAAGTATTTTTCATTCGAACCCTTCACTCGAGCTGAGTGAATCGGCCCCTATGGGTTGAAGTGAATTTGAAGTGAATATTTTTGGGTACTTCGACCATCGAATTGGCCAAATTCGACTTCGACTTCGATTCATAGTGAAAATGCTTTGACTATTCGACCGTTCGATAATCAAAGTACTGTCTCGTTAAAAAACTTTGACTTCGACACTTCACCACCTTAAACCTGACGAATTGCTATGTTAGCCAATGGGGACCTCCTAGAAGCTATAGCCAGTATTTGGCTAATTTTTACAAAGTCCAAGGATTTTTTGTGAAATCGTATGATCATACGATTAAGTCGTTCAAATCAATCGCTTCGAATTACGATCGAAGTACGATCATAGTACGATCGTAGTATGATCTTAAAAATCCTACGAATTCGACTTTGAATGTTGAACTAGCCTTTTTTTGCACTTCGAAATTTGACCCTTGATAAATCTGCCTCTCAGTGGTAGAGAATTACGTCTGATGTAGTTGCGCGAAGTATGAAAGCTTTCCAGAGCAAAAATTGTGACCTAAGTAAATGTGCCCCAAAGTGAGAACCCAGTTTCCCTCCAACTTCCCAGTTGCATGGTAAAAACTTAATTATAGGTAAACGCATGTTCAACTAATTTTGCTGACCAAGACCCTTGATTGTTGAGATATAGAGGCAGATTTATCAAGGGTCGAAGTGAAAATTTGAAGTAAAAAAATTTGAATTTCAAGCTATTTTTGTGTACTTTGATTAGGGAATAGGGAAAAAAATGAAAATTCAAATACCAAAATTTATCATGTATTGTCTCTTTAAAACATAGACTTCGACCATTCACCATCTAAAACCTGACCGAATTGCAGTTTAAGCCTATGGGGGGACCTCCTAGAACTGATATGGAGTCAATTGGTGTACTTTTAAAAATCAGAGTTTTTTTTTGAAATTCGAATTCGATCTTACTTCATTCGAACAATCGAATACAGCCTATTCACCCGCAAAATATAATTTTTTTTAATAAATTTCGGTTGGTCTTTTAGTATTTGAATTTCAAAGTTATGGGCATTCAAAAAAACTCCCATTACTTCGAAATTTGACCCTTGATAAATCTGCTCCATACTGTATATTATTCAGATGGACCAGCATTCCATCCATTGTGAATTATGTCATTTTATTTAACATAAACTTCTGTATCTAATGTTTCGGGCCCACAGTAGGGCCTTTATCAAGGAAGATTTGTCACCCACCTTTAAATTTGCACTATTGCAGATGTCAAATGTCCTCTATATGCTATTCCATCACTAATAAAGTAAATTGCAGTGGTGGTAAACATTTGCAGCACCTCCTTGAAGCAAAGTTTCCTCACTAGGAAACTTTGAGTAACAATAAAAATAAAGTCTTTGGAAGGCGATATAAGGCATAAGACACCATACTGTAGGTGGTTTCTCACTGTAAGGGCAGTGAGGTTGTCAAATGTCCTGACTTATGATGGCAGCTTCTATTAATGCCTTTAAGAGAGACTTTGCTGATATCGTGGGTAAGCATACTATCAAAGGCTGTTGTGTATATATGTGGATTCATTTAGTGGGGTTGAACATGATTGATTTTGGTCTTTTTTCAATTCAGCTTAAAATATGTAACTATGTAACCTGCATATATGTGGGTATGGGGTAAAAACTGGAGTACCCAGAGGAAACCCATGGATACAATTGAAGGTAGAAATGAAAGAAAGTAATGTTTCAGGGTTTGAAAACCTATAAATGTTGTAAATATGAACCTGAAAAGTGTCAATGTCCAATAAAAATGAATGTATTCATTATTAGTTGTATTCAGTATTAGTATGTATGTATGTATGCATGTATGTATGTATGTATGCATGTATGTATGTATGTATGTATGTATATTTTTATTTGTATAGCGCTCCATGAGGGCAAAGCTCTGTACAGCAAAACAATAAATTGGTAGAACCCACATCTACTGCAATAAAGTGCTCAGTGTCAAGAATACAAAAGGATAGAGGACCCTGCCCTGTAAGTCTTATAGTCTAAATGGGAGGGTAACTTTCAGACACAATTCAGAGGGATGTGAAGTGCTGTAGGTTACAGTGGGTGACACTGCCGATTAAGTGCCAGTTTCGAGTTTTTATCCAGGTGCTTCCAAGTATTTTTTGAATTTAGTTTTAGACATTGAAGGAGGTTTCTCTCCGGAGAGATTCAGGAATGGTATTCCAAATATAAGGAGCAACAAGAGGGAGAGGGGAGAGATGGGAGTTAGGGAGGCTAGTTAGTAGCAGGTTATAGTAATCCAGTCGGCTAGGATGAGAGCATGCATGAGCTTCTTGGCCGTAGCACGTGAAAGAAAGGGACGGATTTTGACAGTAGTGTTAATATGATCAGAGAAGGAGAGAGAGGAGTCAAAGATTACCACCAGACAGCGTGCTGAGTTGACAGGGTTAATGAGCATGCCATCAAAAGACAGGACGGATTTTGGGTGAGGCCACAAAGGCCCGGGCCTAGGGTGGCAAAATATTAGGGGTGGCATGCTGCCCAGCCGCTTTCAATGGAACACTGGGGAGCCCAGCTCCCCAGCGCTCTGGTGCAGGTGTGCATGTATGCTCGCTGGGAGGGGGGTATGCGGGTGGGTGCTAGGACCGCATGGCCGGTTCCTAGGGCCACGCAGCCTAAGGGTGCCTGCCCACAAAATCTGGCATTGTCAATAGTAAAGGTCGGAGTAGTCTGGGGGCACTCCTGGGGTCTCCCGGGCACTCAACTGCCTGTGCGGTTGACCCAGACACTTAGGGGTACATTTACTTAGCTGGAGTGAAGGAATAGAATAAAAAATACTTCGAATTTCGAAGTATTTTTTGCCTACTTCGACCATCGAATTGGCTACTTCGACCTTCGACTACGACTTCGAATCGAACGATTCGAACTAAAAATCGTTAGACTATTCGACCATTCGATAGTCGAAGTACTGTCTCTTTAAAAAAAACCCACTGAGCATCAATGTTAGCCTATGGGGAAGGTCCCCATAGGCTTTCTAGCCAATTTCTGGAAAATCGTTCGATCAATGGATTAAAATCCTTCAAATCGAACGATTATTCCGTCGATGGTTCGATCGAACGAATAGCGCTAAATCCATCGATATTCGAAGTCGCAGGATTTAACTTCAATGGTCGAATATCGAGGGTTAATTAACCTTCGCTATTCGACCCTAAGTAAATGTGCCCCTTACTGTCCCTTGTTAGCATAAGAGACATTGGATGTTTGGTTAGAAAGGTAAGAAGAGAGCCAAGATGAAGCCTGGTTATGGATGCCAAGCGAATACAAAATTTGCATAAGGAGAGAGTGGTCAACCGTGTTAAATGCAGATGATAGGTCAAGGAAGATAAGGATAGAGAAGTGTCCTTTGGCTTTGGCAACCTGAAGATCATTTGTAACTCAGCACAAATAGTGTTTACTACCCAAACTGATGGGAATCCAGGGAAACTGGATGGAATTCAATTGGTGCCCCCTGGTTGTCCTTTAGAGCCACAATTTCTCATTTGAAACCTTTTTTTTTACCAAAACACAGTTTCATAATCATATTTTTGTAACTGCATTATTTCTTTAAAGCCATTTAAAACATATCCTACCTGCATTAAGATTGCTGGATGCTTCTAGAAATTTTATTTTGAAAGGACTGCACTGTTTGTACTTCATTTCAATGCAAGCATTTTGCAATTATTGCCAGGGCCGGAACTAGGGGTAGGCAGAGTAAGCACGTGCCTAGGGTGCAAAGCTGAGGGGGCGCCAGGCACGTACCTGCTCTGTCGCCTACCCGTGTCCGGTCCCGTCTCTCCCCGACTGCCGCTGGTCTCTTGCGCATAAATGCACTTCTGCGCATCCGCGCACACATTTCGCACATGCGCGCTGGAGCAAAATTTCGCGCATGTATGTTGCATATATGAAAATGAATTCAGAGTTAGAGAGAAGTCATTCCATTTATTTCAGGGAGCTGGAAGACAAAAGGAATATTCTCTTAATCCTGCACATGGAAGCTGGTGCATCATGTAAAAGTTTGTAAACTATTAAACATATACTGATACTGTAGTAGTAAAAACCAGTACTTCATTATACAGGCAATTTAACATAATACTGTACTAGCAATACTATTCTGGCAATACATAACAAATGACAATAATTTGAATACCTGTATAAAAGAGTGGCTTTTATAAAACAGTACATATATCTTTCTGCATAAAGGATCTGTAATCCGCATTAATTTCTGTGCAACATGTGCACTGATTCTACAGGTGTAACTGGTTGGGGCCTGGGGTTTTCCTGATAAGGGATTTTTTTCCATAATTTGGATCTCCATACCATAAGTCTGCTAAAAATAATTTACACAATATTCGTAATAAGATTGTTTTGCCTCCATTAAGGATTCAGCATATCTTAGTTAGGCTCAAGTACAAGGTTACTTTTTTATTGTTATAAAGAAAAAGGAAATAACATTTTGATTTATTTGATTAAAATGGAGTTTATGGGAGACAGCATTCCCATACTTTGGAGCTTTCTGGATAATGCATCCAATACCTGTATTAGAACTATCCCACGTGATTAGGTAAAGCAGTTTTTTTTAGAATTTTTAGCATTTTTTTAAATTCATCACTGGTATAGCTAAGGGTTTCCGCTTATCTCTATGTAATTAGTTGATTGATATAATACAAATGGGATCCATACCCAGTGTTAGAGCACAGTTCATTACTAATAAATAATTTTATGATAAATATATAAGTATATAATATACAGGCAGATGAGGGCAGTGTGATTCATGTTCATATCCTTTTAATTGGTCCTACTCATCCTAACTCTTCAAATTTCACCTTTGTTTGGGTACAGTTTTCACAACTTTTTTTGCACAAACATACACATGGTAAAATTATATCAACAGCCAACATCACAATCTGCATAACACTTAACTGATATTTTTTATTAAAACATCCCCTGTTGGTTCATTACATCATTATTCAGAAAGCCCTGACGTGATTTGCTATTCTTTTATAGAATAGAATAAAAGTTTAGCTGGGCAAGCAGTTTTATTCTCATTTGGTAGAAAAGCACCCTTCCCTGGATGAGCTTATCACAGCACTTTTTCTTTTTGTGGGAACTCATTGATTTACAGATATTTCATTCTGTTGTATTCCTGCTAATGATTTTGACCATAAAAGCATTTGATAAAGTGTTGATGTTATCCCTTATGTTACTGTAGTTCATTTAGGTACAAGGGACTTTATTTCTCCTTCACAGCTTATTGGTTTAGATATGTCTAATTTAATTTCAATGAAGTGTATCACCAGAAAGCTCAGTGTTTTGTCTATAAAACCTTTAGTTTATGGCTTAGTGGATGTACATTGTATGCAAAATGCAATCGTTCCTTTAGAGCTTTTGTTATAGGATAGTTAACCAGAGAAGTACATTTATCACTTTTTTAATGGTCCCTTGTTACTTGGTAATTAAACATCTGATTAGTCATTCAGCTCTCTAAATATTCAGCTCTCTAAATGATAAATGGCTGTCTGAAAAAACTCCTTTACTAAATATATCTTCATTCACGTTGGCATAATTATTATTATTTTGCCAGACTTTTGGCTTCTGTCAGATAACATAGAGGGTAATCTCTGTAAATGCCAAATCGCCAAATACGCAGTGAAAAGTCTGCTCTACATTATGGTCACAAACACATGCAACATGTTTCCCATTGATTTTTATGTATTTTGCTTACATGGTGGTAGACATTATAATATATGTTAAGATGTTCTAACAGACATTGATGTAATTAGTGTGTGCTGCTGCCCTCCACAAAAAAAATCTTTGGAGGGCCCCCGGCATACAGCAACCCCGTCTGCTCATTCCTTGCCCTCACTCCTCTACCTGCTTGCACCCTCCCTCCCTGCTCGCAGGTAGGAGAGCGGCCGGGAGAAGAAAGTTATTTATAGATATATTTCCACAGCTAAGCTAAAGCATTTCTTTTGAACAAGGGGCATAGTTATTATGTAAAATGAAATTCGCTGAAACTGTAAAATTAGAGCGAGTATATCAAGGTGTGTGTAATTTTACACCATACGAATGCCAGATTTCATGACGTTATTTTACTTTGCTTCAGGTGAAAGTCACTCCATGCAAAAATTTTCGGCAGTTTTTTGTGCCTTTTTTTTTACTGACCAATGCCTAGCGATGCGCGGTATATTATCCCACTGTTTTTGACACAGCGTTATAAATATTCCCTTAAGAGTTGTTAAATTGATGTGGCTTATTTAATTCAAGTTTCTCAAAGTTTATTTTTTTTAAAGTTTGTAGACCCTACAAACTATGAACATTTACAATATCTACATACCTCCTTCATGGTGATTGCTGGCTAGGAGCATATGGAATGGGCCAGAATAGTGTATATTGAGCTCAATACTGCTCATTGATCACCATTTTTAAAACTTCAAAACAGACTTCTTGCTAGGACATTTTGGCACCTTAAGGGTGAATGCGCTACCATGGGCGACAAACTCTTGACGCAAGTAAATCCTATTACTCACAGCTATTTGGCTTAGTTTGTGGCAAATTGCTTCCCTTTGAATTTAAAAACACACAGAGTTTAGGCTTAGGTTTTCTGCACATTTGGGTTAAAAGTTTAGGAAAGGGCAAAGCATAACTAAGATAAGCATTAAAAGCAAGAAGCATCCAATAAGAAAAATTATATATTTTTTTTGTTCCACAAGTAGGAGGCTTAAGGTTTTGCCAAACTTTAGATCCTTTGGTCCCCTGGACATAACAGTCAGCTAGATAGGAAAGCCCTGGAGCTATAAATGCAGGGGCTGCATGACAAGGGTTTCCGAGTGACCAGCAGCAGGATTGCACTAGTTTATGTTTAAGGATTGGCAAAATCACATGTAGCTGTGATTGGGTAAGAAGGAATGAGATAAGGAAGGAGAAAGCCGGGCTGAGAGGGATGTGATGTCAGGGGAAGAAGCAGTTCACTTCCTTATCTCCTGAGCAGGTAGAAACATCTCACCCGCCCTCCCCTCTTTTTGCATATTTTCTGAAATGTCAGGAGTTTCTCTTCTTTATGTTCTCATATCATCTATTAATAAATAAATGTGCATTCTTTCCTGCATGCACTTTTATATTGTGGTATCAGTACTGTTATAAAGTAGTGTGAAGACGTATAAGCATGAAGTCTGCATCATTCATGTTAAATGAATGTGAAATTGTTGATCCAGGGAATGTTTCTGATAGCCATTCGGGTCAGGAAGGATTGTTTTTTCTCTTGAGGAATGATTGCCATTGGCTTCAGGCTGAGATATTTGCCTTCCTTTTGATCAAAGCAGTGGATATATGATAAGTACTTTACGTTTTATTTGTCACAGCAGCGTTAGGACCTTGCCAGAGTACAGCACAGGTAAATGTAGAAAAGGTAGACAAGAGGTCTCTCCTGTGACTGCATGGTGGGTTGATTGATACAAACGCTACTACTGCTTGTGCAAGATGACAGCCTACTTGGATTTTCTATCAGAAACACTGCAGACCCACAGCAGGGCTTCTGAACTTCTCTCATGGAAGGAGATGCAGCTCCATCTCTGTAGATAGAGGCAGCCTAATACTGAGTGGTGGATATAATGACATTATTCTGAAGAATGGCAGAGCATAGTAGCGATCTCTTATAGAATTCTGGCTTTGAATATTGCCTTGTGGTGAGGCTTGGAAGGTCCTATTTATTTGATAAAATGTGAATAAATACTGTGGTCATTTTACACCATTTCTAGCTCCTGGTGTTTTATTAAAGGGCATGTACAGATGGAGCCAGAAAGAATTGTACATCTGGCGCGCTGTAACGGATCAAGATAAATGCGCTAGTCGCGTCACATGCAGGGAAACACGATGCCCCGACGTTCTCCAAAGAGAGGAGCATAAATTAAAATAGGCGCAATTACACAAACGGCCACCAGGTGGCGCCTGATCAGCACTTCATTTACAGTGTACATCTTTAATACACGTCTCCCTCTCAGATCCATTTTTACTTTCTCCCCGATTTTTACTTAATCTCCTGTGTCCATCTCAGACCAATATTATATCTGTCCCATATCTCTATTTTTTTCATCTGCCTCAGGGTATCTTTCACACTACAAACAGAGCTATAGCCATATTGAAGTGAAGTGTGGTTAGGGTGCTGCTTTTGGTAATTTAAAGTCATAGTTTTGAATCCCCCCTCTGCCTAATTTTCACTTTATCTCCTTTGTCCCTCTCTCAGCCAATTTTTATTTTGCGCTCTGTCCCTCTGCCTCCCCAATTTTTGCATTATCCCATGTGTCCGTCTCAGCCCGAACTTACATTTGTTCCCCAGTCTCTCTATTTTCCTCCGTGTATCTTCTGCACTAAAAGCTATAGCCCAATAGTAGTGTAGTGGTTAGAGGATTGGTTTTGATAATGGAAGGTCATAGGTTTGAATCCCCTCTCAACCTGATTTTTACTTTATTCCCTTTAAACCTCTCAGCCCAATTTTTTACTTTATACCCTTTGTCCCTCTGCCTCCCCAATATTTACTTTTTCCCTGTGTCCCTGTCTCAGCTCGATTTTTACTTTATCCCTGTGTCCCTGTGTCAGCTCGATTTTTACTTTATCCCTGTGTCCTTGTCTCAGCCCGATTTTTATTTTAACCCTGTGTCACTGTCTCAGCTCAATTTTTATTTTCCGCTCTTTCCCTCTGCCTCCCCAATTTTAACATTATCCCATGTGTACATCTGTCCCCCGGTCTCTCTACTGTGATCATTTTTCTACGTGTATCTTCTGCCCAGAGAGCTGTAGCTCTATTGTAGAGTAGTGGTTAGGGAATTTGTTTTGATAATGGAAGGTCATAGGTTTGAATCCCCTCTCAACCCGATTTTTACTTTATTCCCTTTGTCCCTCTGCCTCCCCAATATTTACTTTTTCCCTGTGTCCCTGTCTCAGCTCGATTTTTATTTTATCCCTGTGTCCGTCTCAGCTCGATTTTTACTTTATCCCTGTGTCCCTGTGTCAGCCCGATTTTTATTTTAACCCTGTGTCACTGTCTCAGCTCAATTTTTATTTTCCGCTCTTTCCCTCTGCCTCCCCAATTTTAACATTATCCCATGTGTACATCTGTCCCCCGGTCTCTCTACTGTGATCATTTTTCTACGTGTATCTTCTGCCCAGTAACCTGTAGCTCTATTGTAGAGTAGTGGTTAGGGAATTTGTGTTGATAATGGAAGGTTATAGGTTTGAATCCCCTCTCAACCTGATTTTTACTTTATTCCCTTTGTCCCTCTGCCTCCCCAATATTTACTTTTTCCCTGTGTCCCTTTCTCAGCTCGATTTTTATTTTATCCCTGTGTCCCTGTCTCAGCTCGATTTTTACTTTATCCCTGTGTCCCTGTGTCAGCTCGATTTTTACTTTATCCCTGTGTCCTTGTCTCAGCCCGATTTTTATTTTAACCCTGTGTCACTGTCTCAGCTCAATTTTTATTTTCCGCTCTTTCCCTCTGCCTCCCCAATTTTAACATTATCCCATGTGTACATCTGTCCCCCGGTCTCTCTACTGTGATCATTTTTCTACGTGTATCTTCTGCCCAGAGAGCTGTAGCTCTATTGTAGAGTAGTGGTTAGGGAATTTGTTTTGATAATGGAAGGTCATAGGTTTGAATCCCCTCTCAACCCGATTTTTACTTTATTCCCTTTGTCCCTCTGCCTCCCCAATATTTACTTTTTCCCTGTGTCCCTGTCTCAGCTCGATTTTTATTTTATCCCTGTGTCCGTCTCAGCTCGATTTTTACTTTATCCCTGTGTCCCTGTGTCAGCCCGATTTTTATTTTAACCCTGTGTCACTGTCTCAGCTCAATTTTTATTTTCCGCTCTTTCCCTCTGCCTCCCCAATTTTAACATTATCCCATGTGTACATCTGTCCCCCGGTCTCTCTACTGTGATCATTTTTCTACGTGTATCTTCTGCCCAGTAACCTGTAGCTCTATTGTAGAGTAGTGGTTAGGGAATTTGTGTTGATAATGGAAGGTTATATGTTTGAATCCCCTCTCAACCTGATTTTTACTTTATTCCCTTTGTCCCTCTGCCTCCCCAATATTTACTTTTTCCCTGTGTCCCTTTCTCAGCTCGATTTTTATTTTATCCCTGTGTCCCTGTCTCAGCTCGATTTTTACTTTATCCCTGTGTCCCTGTGTCAGCTCGATTTTTACTTTATCCCTGTGTCCTTGTCTCAGCCCGATTTTTATTTTAACCCTGTGTCACTGTCTCAGCTCAATTTTTATTTTCCGCTCTTTCCCTCTGCCTCCCCAATTTTAACATTATCCCATGTGTACATCTGTCCCCCGGTCTCTCTACTGTGATCATTTTTCTACGTGTATCTTCTGCCCAGAGAGCTGTAGCTCTATTGTAGAGTAGTGGTTAGGGAATTTGTTTTGATAATGGAAGGTCATAGGTTTGAATCCCCTCTCAACCCGATTTTTACTTTATTCCCTTTGTCCCTCTGCCTCCCCAATATTTACTTTTTCCCTGTGTCCCTGTCTCAGCTCGATTTTTATTTTATCCCTGTGTCCGTCTCAGCTCGATTTTTATTTTCTGCTCTTTCCCTCTGCCTCCCCAATTTTTACATTATCCCATGTGTACATCTGTCCCCGGTCTCTCTACTGTGATCATTTTTCTACGTGTATCTTCTGCAAAGAAAGCTGTAGCCCTATTGTAGAGTAGTGGTTAGGGAATTGGTTTTGCTAATGGAAGGTCATAGGTTTGAATCCCCTCTCAACCCGATTTTTACTTTATTCCCTTTAAACCTCTCTCAGCCCAATTTTTACTTTATTCCCTTTAAACCTCTCTCAGCCCAATTTTTACTTTATCCCCTTTGTCCCTCTGCCACCCCAATATTTACTTTTTCCTTGTATCTCTCTCTCAACCCGATTTTTTTTCTTTATCCCTGTGTCCCTGTCTCAGCCCGATTTTTATTTTCCGCTCTGTCCCTCTGCCTCACCAATTTTTAATTTATCCCATGTATCCGTCTCAGCCCAAAATTACATCTGTCCCCCGGTCTCTCTACTGTGATCATTTTCCTCTGTGTATCTTCTGCCCAGAAAGCTGTAGCCCTATAGTAGAGTAGTGGTTAGGGATTTGGTTTTGATAATGGAAGGTCATAGGTTTGAATCCCCTTCCAACCTGATTTTTACTTTATTCCCTTTAAACCTCAATCAGCCCAATTTTTACTTTATCCCCTGTGTCCGTCTCAGCCCAAAATTACATTTGTCCCCCGGTCTCTCTATTTTTCCATCTGCCTCCATGTATCTTTCTCACTACACATAAAGCTGTAGCTGTTGCATAGCAGTTAGGCCACGCGGTCCTAGCGCCCACCTCCCCTTCCCAGCGCGCCGGCGTTTTTTCGCCGGCGCAGCTGCTGTAATTGAATGGGGACGCACGCGTCCCCATAGTGCGACTGGGCGGCATGCCGCCCCTATTTTATTGCTGCCCTAGGCCCGGGCCTATGCGGCCTTGCCGCAAATCCGGGCCTGCAGGACAGGACTGCTGCTTACAATGGGGATCAGACAGGATCAGATCAGATAGGCTATAGCAGGCCCGGACTGGCAATCTGTGGGTTCTGGCAAATGCCAGAAGGGCTGCTGTATGGTTCCATAGAAAGTTACCATAGAGTGGGCTGGTTGGGGGCTGTTTGGGCTGGTAGGGGGCTGTTTGGGCCTCTGCGTACTTGGAATGGCAGGGCCTATTTTGACTCCCAGTCCAGGCCTGGGCTATAGCCTATGTTAGCCTATTCATTAACGCGCCCCTGTAATGCCAGCATCTATTGAGTGGATTAACAGTATAACTGTAACATACTATGATCTTTTATGAATAGTGAAACATTGTGCTTTACACATTGCCAGTGTCTATTGAGTGGATAGAGACAAACATTGTGCAGGTCCATGTCTTTCCCCTTCCCCCTCGAGTGTCAGCAGACACTGGCAATGTGTAAGACACAATGGTTTCACAATGGAATAGAACCAAAGCTAATTAGCATTTGAAAATACAAGGATAAGTCGAGCATTCACACATCATTGGCACCACTAAAATGTGCCATAAAGCAGGACAGGACTGCTGCTTACAATGGGGATCAGACAGGATCTGTGCAGCCACTGGGACAGAATGCTCTGTTATACAGATAGCTAGAAACTCAGCTGCCATAAAGCAGGACAGAACTGCTGCTTACAATGGGGATCAGATAGGATCAGATCAGATAGGCTATAGCCTATGTTAGCCTACTCATTAACCCGACCCTGTAATGCCAGCATCTATTGAGTGGATTAACAGTATAACTGTAACATACTATGATCTTTTATGAATAGTGAAACATTGTGCTTTACACATTGCCAGTGTCTATTGAGTGGATAGAGACAAACATTGTGCAGGTCCATGTCTTTCCCCTTCCCCCTCGAGTGTCAGCAGACACTGGCAATGTGTAAGGCACAATGGTTTCACAATGGAATAGAACCAAAGCTAATTAGCATTTGAAAATACAAGGATAAGTCGAGCATTCACACATCATTGGCACCACTAAAATGTGCCATAAAGCAGGACAGGAACTGCTGCTTACAATGGGGATCAGACAGGATCTGTGCAGCCACTGGGACAGAATGCTCTGTTATACAGATAGCTAGAAACTCAGCTGCCATAAAGCAAGCAGGACAGGACTGCTGCTTACATTGGGGATCAGATAGGATCTGTGCAGTCACTGGGACAGAATGCTCTGTTATACAGATAGCTAGAATCTCAGCTGCCATAAAGCAGGGCAGGATTGCTGCTTACAATGGGAATCAGACAGGATCTGTGCAGCCACTGGGACAGAATGCTGTGTTATACAGATAGCTAGAAACTCAGCTGCCATAAAGCAGGGCAGGATTGCTGCTTACAATGGGAATCAGACAGGATCTGTGCAGCCACTGAGACTGAATGCTCTGTTATACAGATAGCTAGAAACTCAGCTGCCATCAGCGCCGGATTTCAATGTGCGGCGCCCCTAGGCCGCGCGGTCCGACCAGGCGGCCACGCGGTCCTAGCGCCCACCTCCCCTTCCCAGCGCGCCGGCGTTTTTTCGCCGGCGCAGCTGCTGTAATTGAATGGGGACGCACGCGTCCCCATAGTGCGGCTGGGCGGCATGCCGCCCCTATTTTATTGCTGCCCTAGGCCCGGGCCTATGCGGCCTTGCCGCAAATCCGGGCCTGCAGGACAGGACTGCTGCTTACAATGGGGATCAGACAGGATCAGATCAGATAGGCTATAGCCTATGTTAGCCTATTCATTAACGCGCCCCTGTAATGCCAGCATCTATTGAGTGGATTAACAGTATAACTGTAACATACTATGATCTTTTATGAATAGTGAAACATTGTGCTTTACACATTGCCAGTGTCTATTGAGTGGATAGAGACAAACATTGTGCAGGTCCATGTCTTTCCCCTTCCCCCTCGAGTGTCAGCAGACACTGGCAATGTGTAAGGCACAATGGTTTAGCTCAGTGCTGTAAATTAAAAAAAAAAAGAGTTTAAACAAAAAATGCACTATCAGGTCTCAAACCTATGATGTTACGTTTGTAAAACTAGATGTTTAACTGCTATGCAACAGCTACATGGAGGCAGATGGGAAACATACTGTAGAGAGACCAGGGGACAGATGTAATATCTAGCTTATTGGGACACATGGGATGAAGTAAATATTGGGGAGGCAGAGGGACAGGGCAGAAAAGTAAAAATCGAGAGAGGGACACAGGGTAATATAAAAATTGGTCTGAGAGAGGAACACAGGGCTAAAGTAAAAATTAGGATAAAAGGGGATTCAAACCTATGACCTTCCATTATCAAAACCAATTCCCTAACCACTACACTACAATAGGACTACAGCTCTGTGTGTATGCTGGAAGATACATGGAGTAATATGAAAAAATAGAGAGACATGGGACAGATGTAATGGGCTGATATAGACACAAGAGATGAAGTAAATATCGGGGAGACAGAGCAGATAATGGACTGAGAGTGACAGAGGGGATAAAGTAAAAATCAGGGAGACAGAGGGTGAAAGTAAAAATAGGTCTGAGAGGGGATTTGAACCTATAACCTTCCATTATCTAATCCATTTCCCTAACCACTATACTACAATAGGGATACAGCTCAGGCTGTAAACTGGAAGATACACGGAGGACGATGAAGAAATAGAAACCAGGTGAGAGATGTAAAATCGGACTGACAGGGACACATGGAATGAAGTAAAAATAGGGGAAACAAAGGGGCAGAGCTAAAGGGCAGATGAAAAAACGAGCTGAGAGATGGACACATGGAATAATGTGAGACACTGGGCAAAGAAAATTCAGGGAGAGGAAGAAAGACATGAAGGTGGCTGAGAGAAAAAGAAAAAAGTCAGTGAGTATGACATATAAATCGTTTCAGTTCTTAGTATAAATTAGAGGGGGAGTAAGTTACATATAATGGGGATTGAACACTAAACTCCTTGGTCCAAAATGAAGCGCTTAATCCGTTAGGCCACCACTTGAAAAGCTTAAACATCGTTTCTACATTGCCTTGTGTTTGGCGGCCTCTAGTGGCAGAAACTGGTAATACATGCCTGTAAATGCACTAAACGCGACTAGGCTTCGTGACACATCGCGCTTGCTGCAGCTTATCTAGCGTTATAGCGCGATAAATGTACAAAACAGAGTGACTCCATCTGTAAAGGCAAAAAAATAAAATCCCATTTTTACTTTCTTTAATGAAAAAGAAACCTATCTCCAATATACTTTAATTAAAAAATGTGTACCGTTTTTATAAGAAACCTGACTGTATGCAGTGAAATTCTCCCTTCATTTACTGCTGTGGATAGGAATTGTTAGATGGTCCCTAACTTCTGAGCAGGGAAACAATCATACTTATGAACAGCAGGGGGAGCCCCGCCTTACATCCCAGCCATGCAGAACTCAAGCAGCTTTGTTTATGACGATCCCTAAGCAGCCCAGACTACACTAAGCATGTGCACAGTCTTAGTCTTGCAAAGATGTTTAACAAAGTTACAAGATGGTGACCCCCTGTAGCCAACTTTGAAAGCATAAATTATTTGTTTGATTAGACTTGTGGTGCAGTAAGTTCATGTTTATATTTAGTATACAAAACACAGCATTTCTAGCCTTATTCTAGACTTTACATGCCTTTTAAGGAATGTAACAATGATGTTCAGTGGGATGGCTGAAAACAAAGGGTCAGTTAGGAGTGCCCTTATCATGGGTCATCCGTTATAGAAAGGAAGCCGTTTCCTTTTCCTGTGTGAAATTATTCTGCTGGCAGTTCAGTGACTGACAAGTAGATAAAAGCGGAAGAGTCCATCTGCTCAGTCTCTTTGGGCTGCATACTTGCTGGAGAAAGTACAGTGGTGCTCCATAGGGCCCGGAACAAAGTAGTTTTTTGCTCTCTTTGTAACACATGTTTGTGCTCCCCTTATGTTATTTGCTAAAAAAGAAAAAATGTTTTTCCTTTCACCAGTGTATTTTTTTACAAGTAGTGATAGAGTTAACTTTCCCTTTAAAACGACTTAAATTCACTTGTGAATGGTAAGATAGGGTTGACTTCCCCTTGAAATCACTCAGAACTACTCATACACCAATAGAAGGTGGGTACTCACAAACGTTTAGATAAGTATATGGCTTGCAACAAAACATCTCTCTCCTGTAGCTTGTCCACTATAGACTCTAGGAACAAAGGTGCTATAGATAGTGTAAAATATTTTTTTTATTTTCTAATAGTTTTAAAATTGCACTCACATAAATAAGGTAAAAAACGTTCATCAGTCAGTCCAGTTCCCAGCCCTCTTCCCTTCTCCGCTGTGTTAGTGTTTCCGTTTCATGCCGGCAAAGTGTCTTACAGCGTGTTTCTCTCTGGGTGCTTCCTGGATGACGTCACTGAGCTCCGCCTGATGCGTTTTGTCACTTAGACTTCATCAAAATTGAAAAACCTTTTTTTGTGATGTTTTTGCGCTTATTTCACCTATTCTAGAACCTTCCTTTGTTCCAGGCCCTATAGAGAACCACTGTACTTTATTTTTAAGCAAATAATGAAAGTGGAGCACAAAAACGTGTTACAAAGAGAGTAAAAAATGACTGCACTATATATATATATATATATATATATATATATATATATATATATATATATATATATATATATATATATATATATAATCATTTTTCTTGCTGTCTTTTCTCGAAGTAAGTGCAAGGGCAGTAGTCACTCTAGGAGTGAAAGACAGGATCAGAAGTTATTTAGTGAGCAGCCAGAGGCTCCAACAAGGAGACTAGAAGAGTTAGTACCCTGCGGGGACAAGGCCCGCATATTAGGGACTTGCGGTTAGGCTCAGGGATAGAGAGATCCTTGGAGCGTAGGATCCATGTGAGATTCACCTTCAGTGGGGATTGTGCACTAAAAGGCAGGCATATGCTACCTCAGGGGTGTTGTGAACACTCATCCTTAAGGTTGTGAGTCTGCACTTGATGAATATTTGTGTGACTATAAACAGCACCCACCTAAGAGAGACTGTGAAGAGATACACATATCTGTTATTTAAATTTACAGTGTTCATTATCAAAAAATAATAAGAAATGGAAGGAGAACTCCAGCAGAATCTCTGCAAAACTTTTCTTCCAGGTTGTGGTTAAACTACATGTTTCGGGTCAATACCCTTTATCAAGTGTTGGTACAGCTGTACAGACCACCAACAACCCTTTACTTTGAAAGTTACAGTGTTCTACAAAAAACATTTCAACCATATGCCTGTGTGTGATTGTGGAGGGGTATTACAGCCCAGTCTGTCCTCACCCTGAGTGGAGGCACGCCATTTTATAGTGTACTTGCTCTTCCCTGTAGCGGAGACACAGGGTAGCGCCACAACAAGGGCAATCAGTGCTAGATTTCTTGCTGTAGCAAAAGAGGGATATATACCTTTGGTCAGCCAGGTTTAGCAAATCTGCAAGTTATGGAGCACTTCTGGATCAACTAGCAGTTCTGCAAGTTATATATAGATTTAAAAGCTTGAACTTGATGAACGTGTTTTTGCAAACTAACTTACTATGTTACCTAGCGCACTTACATCAGGTTAGTTTATCAAATCGTAATTTACTGTCTGGGAATGGATATTTCAAAAGTTTATCAAGGCCATAGTCAAGGCCATGTTCGCAAAGTTCTGCATCCTAAGGGGTTCATAGCCATGCCAGGTTTCAAACGGAGTAGGGAGGAATAGGGAACGAAGAGTGCCTTCCAGGCAGCTCTATCTACCAGGCAGATAACAACTTAAACACACCCTTTTCCCACCCTCTAGCCATGCAAAGCACACCTCCCCTAACCGATTGGTTCTCCTGCTAACACCCGATTGTTCCTTTTAAGAAAATCTCAGATGTTGTATGATTGTTGGGTGATTCACTAAGCAGGGTGAAACCTCTATAAAATATTTTAAAGCAACTTTTCCAGTAATGCCCTATGTCCTAATGTAATAATCACTGCTCCTACTGAACAAACATTTGCACGAACACCCAGGTCCAGTGCAAATAGTATAGAAACACCATACCTAATTAGCTAAAACTGACATAGACCCTAACGTTACTTGCAGACATTAACCAATACAGTATACCTGGCATATCATGTTTGCTGTAAAAAAAAGTAATTCAGACATTACTTCCTATTATTCTTTTACGCCTTAGTATTAAGTCATTGTTAACTGGCACATAACCCTCTTGTGACACACATTTAAACAAAATATCCCTATATTCTTTTTTTAATGACGCAAATAGCCCACATGGTTTGGATTTAAGTTTAACTACCAATGCTATTGATATATGAGCAACTCATTTAGATTTAGATTTTTAATGCAGGGGCAGTTCAGAGGTATATTCTATTAATTCTATTGCTTCTAAACTTGTTTGGTATATATTCCAAAGGACTGTTAACTGTTCAATTAAGTCAAATTTGGGGGGGGGGGGACATTTTCATGATTATAACTGAAGAACAAAATTGATTATAATTACTTGTGCATTAACTGCTTGTAAACCAGTAAACCAGTTTACATATTTCCATTTAAACTAGCTGATTTCTGTAAGGAATGTGGAAAACTTGCTAATAGGGATGTAGCGAACGTCGGAAAAAATGTTCGCGAACATGTTCGCGAACTTGCGTCAAAAATGCGAACGGTTCACGAACGTCGCGAACCCCATAGACTTCAATGGGAAGGCGAATTTTAAAAGCTAGAAAAGACATTTCTGGCCAGAAAAATGATTTTAAAGTTGTTTAAAGGGTGCAACGACCTGGACAGTGGCATGCCAGAGGGGGATCAAGGGCAAAAATGTATCTGAAAAATACATTGTTGACACAGCGCTGCGTTTTGTGCTGAAAAGGGCAGAAATCACACTACATTTCTAAACCTGTGTAATAAACTGCTTTAAAACGTCCGGCGTCTACATGCCAATCAAGTCGTGTAAAGGTTAAAGCCTGTTCACACGCAAAGACAAAACGCGGCGCTTACTGCAACGCAAAAAAACGCAAAGAGCTTTAATGAATGATACCGTCAAGTGAGCAAATAATAGTTTTTAATTACTAGTTGCGCTTGTCACCTCCAGGATGTTCGTCCTGTTGGTGGCAATATTTCTGTAGTGGTGTGTTTAGCAGTCACCGTGCTTGTGCGCACGTGCACGGTCAGGCAGAGGTAATTCAATGTACAGTGAAGTGAACCAAAAAACACTGATTCTGCAGTGTGGACCCAGTTTTGGTCTACTTTATTGATCACCTGCGGTGACCATAAAAGATGCGATTTTGCCACTGTTGCAGAACCCTGAAAAATTAGGCATGTGTACTTTCCTGAAAAATTATGTTTTTTTTTGTCGCAGCCACTGAAGCACAGAGGCCAGAAAAAATATGCCATATAAATGCTGAGAATATTAATTTTTTTTTGTCGCAGCCACTGAAGCACAGAGGCCAGAAAAAATATGCCATATAAATGCTAACAATATAAATTTTTTTTGTCGCAGCCACTGAAGCACAGAGGCCAGAAAAAATATGCCATATAAATGCTAACAATATAAATTTTTTTTGTCGCAGCCACTGAAGCACAGAGGCCAGAAAAAATATGCCATATAAATGCTAAAAATATAAAATTTTTTTGTCGCAGCCACTGAAGCACAGAGGCCAGAAAAAATATGCCATATAAATGCTGAAAATAATAATTTTTTTTGTCGCAGCCACTGAAGCACAGAGGCCAGAAAAAATATGCCATATAAATGCTGAAAATATATATTTTTTTGGTTGCAGCCACTGAAGCACAGAGGCCAGAAAACTCAGGATTTACCTGTCCAAAAAGTTTTGCTTCAAATGAAACCAGTAGGGTTTGCACCCTAGTTTGTAACGGTGGCGGAGGGAGGAGGACGCTAAAGGACAGCTGTGTGTGGAGTCATGCGGCGTGCAGAGAAGGACAGCTGCATGGGGAGTCAGAACAAGTCTTCCGGTGTGCAGTAACCCTCCGAGATCCACGCCTCATTCATTTTAATAAAGGTCAGGTGATCCACACTTTTGTGACCTAGGCGAGTTCTCTTCTCAGTTACAATCCCTCCTGCTGCACTGAAGGTCCTTTCTGAGAGGACACTTGAGGCGGGGCAAGACAAGAGGTTCATGGCAAATTGTGACAGCTCTGGCCACAGATCAAGCCTGCGCACCCAGTAGTCCAGGGGTTCATCGCTCCTCAGAGTGTCGATATCTGCAGTTAATGCCAGGTAGTCCGCTACCTGCCGGTCGAGGCGTTCTCTGAGGGTGGATCCAGAAGGGTTCTGGTGCTGCCTTGGACTGAAAAACATTTGCAAGTCTGACGTTACAGAGTGGCCAAAGTGCTTTGCCCTTGCAGGTGCGCTCGTGGCAGGATTACTGGCACCTCTGCCCCTGGAATGTTGATGAGTTCCTGAAGTGACATCACCCTTAAAAGCATTGTACAACATGTTTTGCAGGCTGGTTTGTAAATGCAGCATCCTTTCGGACTTGTGGTACGTTGGTAACATTTCTGCCACTTTATGCTTGTACCGAGGGTCTAGTAGCGTTGCAACCCAGTACAGGTCCTTCTCCTTAAGCCTCTTGATACGGGGGTCCTTCAGCAGGCATGACAGCATGAAAGACCCCATTCTCACAAGGTTGGATGCAGAGGTATCCATCTCCGCTTCCTCGTTATCACGGACTACATCATCCACGGTCTCCTCCCCCCAGCCACGTACAAGACCAGGGGTCCCCAAAAGGTCACCACAAGCCCCCTGGGAAGCCTGCTCCTGTTGGTCCTCCTCCTCCACAAAGCCACCTTCCTCCTCTGACTCCACTTCTGACACCTCTCCCTGCGTTGCAGCAGGTGCCTGGGCTCGTTCTGGTGATTCCGACCAGAAATCGTGCGCTTCCTGCTCCTCGTCACGCTGGTCTATAGCCTCATCTGTCACTCGTGGCACGGCACACTCCAGAAAGAAAGCAAAGGGTATTAGGTCGCTGATGGTGCCTTCGGTGCGACTGACCATGTTTGTAACCTCTTCAAAAGGGCGCATGAGCCTGCAGGCATCGCGCATAAGCACCCAGTAACGGGGTAAAAAAATTCCCAGCTCTGCAGATCCAGTCCTACCACCCAGTTCAAACAGGTATTCATTGACGGCTCTTTGTTGTTGCAGCAGACGTTCAAACATGAGGAGCGTTGAATTCCAGCGAGTCTGGCTGTCGCAAATTAAACGCCTGACTGGCATGTTGTACCGCTGCTGAATGTCAGCAAGGCGTGCCATGGCTGTGTAGGAACGTCTGAAATGGGCCGACACCTTCCTGGACTGCCTGAGAACGTCCTGGAATCCTGGGTACTTCGAGACAAAACGTTGGACTATTAAATTCAGAACATGTGCCATGCAGGGCACATGTGTTAAATTGCCCAGTCTCAGTGCTGCCAACAGATTGCTTCCGTTGTCACACACCACTTTTCCGATCTTCAGTTGGTGTGGGGTCAGCCACCGATCGGCCTGTGACTGCAGAGATGACAGGAGTACAGATCCGGTATGGTTTCTGCTTTCCAGGCACGTCATCCCCAAGACAGCATGACAACGGCGTACCTGGCATGTCGAATAGCCTAGGGGGAGCTGGGGGTGCACAGGTGTGGAGGAGGAGGACCCAGCAGCAGAGGAGGAGGAAGCAGAGGAAGAAGACGAGGTAGAGAGCGAAGGAGGAGTAGAGGTGGTGGCAGAACCGCGTGCAATCCGTGGCGGTGACACCAACTCCACTGTTGTTGTTGAGCCACGCATTCCCTGCTTCCCAGCCATAACCAAGTTCACCCAGTGGGCAGTGTAGGTGACATACCTGCCCTGACCATGCTTGGAGGACCATGCGTCAGTAGTCATATGGACCTTTGGCCCAACACTAAGTGACAGAGATGTGGTGACTTGGCTCTGCACATGGTGGTACAGGTGTGGTATTCCCTTTTTGGAAAAAAAATTGCGGCTGGGTACCTTCCACTGCGGTGTCCCAATTGCTACACATTTGCGGAAGGCCTCAGAGTCCACCAGCTGGTATGGTAAAAGCTGGCGGGCTAAGAGTGCAGACAAGCCAGCTGTCAGACGCCGGGCAAGGGGGTGACTCGCAGACATTGGCTTCTTACGCTCAAACATGGCCCTCACAGAAACTTGGCTGGGGGCAGATGACTGGAAACTGGTGGTCAAGGTGGAAAAAGCTCACACAGCTAGGTGGCAGTTGTTTGAGGAACACACTGGGCAAACAATGCCTACAAGGTCAACGTATACACTACTACAGCAGTGGATACGGAATATATTATTGCTGCTTGAAAAACGTCACTCGGGTGGTGTTTCTGGAGACGGTATTATTATTGATATTTAGACAGAATGTGAAAAAGCTCACACAGCTAGGTGGCAGTTGTTTGAAGAACACACTGGGCAAACAATGCCTACAAGGTCAACGTATACACTACTACAGCAGTGGATACGGAATATATTATTGCTGCTTGAAAAACGTCACTCAGGTGGTGGTTCTGGAGACGGTATTATTATTGATATTTACACAGAATGTGAAAAAGCTCACACAGCTAGGTGGCAGTTGTTTGAAGAACACACTGGGCAAACAATGCCTACAAGGTCAACGTATACACTACTATAGCAGTGGATACGGAATATATTATTGCTTCTTGAAAAACGTCACTCAGGTGGTGTTTCTGGAGACGGTATTATTATTGGTATTTAGACAGAATGTGAAAAAGCTCACACAGCTAGATGGCAGTTGTTTGAAGAACACACTGGGCAAACAATGCCTACAAGTGCAATACTATTGGTGCACTACTATGAAGAACAGCAAACAGCACTGGACACGTTAAAGAACAGTAAGATAAGTAAAATAAAAAAATATATATATATATTAAAAAAAAAAAAATTACTCTGGTTGGTGCTGAACTACTAGGAGCAGCACACCAGTCCCACTCCCCAACACAGCTAGACTAATAGCACTGGGCTCTTATAGTAGCAAAGTAAAAAAACAAAAAAGAAAATAAAAGCAGTCCTTACAAGGACTATTGGGTTACAGGCAGGCAGCAGTCAGCAGATGAGATCAGAAGCAGTGCCCACAGCAGCTACATACATAGCACTGCAGTAGAAGGTAGATGACTAGTCAGCAAAGCTAACTAACCTAAACTCACTGTCCCTCAAATCCCTGCAGAGTTCTGTCCCTACAATACAGAGCAGTATCAAGTAGATTACTAGCCAGCAAAGTTACTATCAACTGTCCCTCAAATCACTAAACAGCTCTCTCCCTACACTAGCTCTTCCAAGCACACACAGGCAGAATGAAAAAACGCTGCAGGGCTTCAGTTTATATATGGAAGGGGAGTGGTCCAGGGGGTGTGGGGGTGGTCTAGGAGGGAGAGCTTCCTGATTGGCTGCCATGTATCTGCTGGTCTGGAGGAGAAATGGCAAAAAAAAGCGCCAGCTAAGGCGAACCCAAATTGGCGAACGTCTCGCGACGTTCGCGAACATTCGCCGAACGCGAACAGTCGATGTTCGCGCGAACTAGTTCGCGGGCGAACAGTCCGCGACATCCCTACTTGCTAACACATTTCAAAATATTGCACCTGTACATATCAGAAAGAATGCTGACAACTATAAGATATTAATCTAAATATTTATGCTAGAATATATTTGGCAGTTCTTGTGTATATGGAAAGTGTAGTGTATATGGAAAGCCGACAACCAGGCAATAGATAAGCATTTTTAACACAAAATCACAACTTTAGCAATTTACACTATCAAAATGCTTACACCTTTATATCCATACACAATATCACTCATTTGAAAAAAAAAAACAAGCAACAAAAACATTATTTTTTACACTATCCCAGAGTTTTATTATCTATGAGCATATGACTGGTCAGCTCCATGTTGTAGCTCCTATCATTTCCAGCTACAGTCAGGTGATCCCAGTGGTGGACAATCGCATAGCAGAATTCTTAATAAATCTTTGACATAGTTGGCCAGCTTGAATAATTTTGTTTTCACAGCCTCATGACACAGCCTCCCTTAGCAGTGATCGCAAATTTCTTGTCACTGGAGCTAGCAGTGGGCACAGGGGCGATCCTGGCTTGCTGTTGCTGCGCTCACCTTTTTGCACCAGAGGGGGTTGAGGGGAGGTCCACGAAGATGGTGGAGGGGTCCATGGGGCTAATAACATAAATCACAATAAACAAATTTAAGGTATAGCATAGCTAAAAATAAACATATATTTCTTTGAAGAATAATAATCTATTTAGGATTTTGCTTATTAGTAATTGCATTCAACCTTTTCGATAAAATAATGAAAATGAATATCAATGAAGAAACAGCTGTGCATTATGCTTCATTCAGAAAGTCAATGTTGATTTTCCCAACAGCACATGATAAGAGCTTAATTTTGAAGCAATTTGATGCTGGCTTTGAATTTGCATTTTGCTAGGAAAGCAAGTCCATGCTTGTGTATAATCACTTATACTAGGTAAAGAAAAGCTTTATAAAAGCTAAACACTGCACCAATGGACATAAAACAGGAACCTGTGAAACATATATTTTCCTAAATAATTCATCAACATGCAATATTCCTTTGTCAGTTCCCTTCCATTAGACCTACAAGATATTTATGAACATTAAAAAGACATACAACATAAATAGAATGGCCATGGTATATAGAAAGCTTCTGTATTTCCAACTGCACAACAGAAACAAAAAGCAGGTAGTGTACGATACTGGATGGGACACAAAATCAGAAAAGTAAAATGCTTTGGTATGTAAACCATTGACAATAAAGAACGGAGATTACCCAGTGGAGAAATGAGTAGCATTATTAGTGCAAATTCTGCCCAAGGTTTGACCATTATTTTGGGGGTGATATGTGGTGGAAAAAGACAACTCAATCCCCACCAGAGAGCAGAATTTCGAAACAAACTGTACCCCTCTATCGAAAACAATATTGACCGGAAAAGCATGTAACTTAAAAATATTGGAAATGAATAACTCAGCTAAATTTTTGGCAGAAGGGAGGTGTGGGAGGGATATGAAGTGGCTCATTTTGCTGAACCTATCCACTAGTGATGGGCGAATTTATTCGCCAGGTGCGAATTCGCAGCGAATTTGAGCGATTCGCCGCCAGCAAATAAATTCGTGAAACGCAGACGAAAATTCGTGGCAAAAATTTGCCGGTGTCAAAAAAATATTTTCTGAAAAAACGTATGCCGGCGTCAAAAAATGGGCGCGAGCGTAAAAAACGAGCGCCGGCATCAAAAAAAATGGGCGCTGGGGTCTAAAATGAGACGCCGGTGACGTTTCGCAAATTTTTCGCTGTTTCAAGAATTTCGTGCGAAATTCGCAAATTTTTTCGGCGAAACGGCACAAATTCGCCCATCATTACTATCCACCACCACGCAAATCACAGTTTTCCCTTGAGACGGCGGAAGCTCAACAATGAAATCCATCGAAAGATGGGACCAGGGTTTATCAGGAATAGGCAGTGGCCTCAACAAACCTTGTGATAAATTCCTAGAGGATTTAGACCTCTGACAGACAGGGCAAGAATTGACAACATTTTTAACATCTTGCTTAAAGGAAGGCAACCAAACATTGCGAGACAAAAGAGATATTGTTTTGGAGATACCTGAATGTCCTGCCATTTTGGAATTATGGGCTTCACCCAAAACCTGATCCCTGAGATCCTCAGGTACAAATAACCTCCCAGAGGGAGTTTCTACCGGAGCAGAAGCCTGCATTGATAATAATGTGGCAAGGTCTGATCCCAGAGCTGCCACAATTAATTCACTAGGGATGATGGGAATGCACTCACCAGAGTCAGACGAGTTGGATTCAAAACTCAGGAAGAGTGCATCTGCCTTAGTGTTCTTGGAACCTGGCCTGTAAGTAAGGGAAAAGTTAAAGTGTGTAAAAAACAGGGCCCATCTGGCCTGCCTAGGGTTCAACCGTTTGGCAGACAAATTCCTTCTTGAGGAATTCAAAGGCTTGAATAGCCTCAGGGGACCACATGCTAGGATCTGCACCTTTTTTTGTTAAGTCAGTGATTGGGGCTACTATCAGGGAAAAATCCTTTATAAATTGCCGATAGTAGTTGGCAAATCCCAAGAACCTCTGGGTAGCACGTAAAGAAAGAGGCTGAGCCCACTCAATTATGCCCTTAACTTTCCCAGGCTCCATTTCTAGACCTTTGCTGGAGATATTGAACCCCAAACATTGGTAAACCCACTAAAGATATAGTTGCTACCACCGGAGGAATGCAGGACCCCTGACATTTTAAATCCCAACAAAGAACCTCCATTGTTACCCAGTCAATATGTGGGTTGTGTGTTTGCAACTAAGGTTACATAGTTACATAGTTAAATTGGGTTGAAAAAAGACAAAGTCCATCAAGTTCAACCCCTCCAAATGAAAACCCAGCATCCATACACATACCCCTCCCTACTTTTAATTAAATTCTATATACCCATACCTATACTAACTATAGAGCTTAGTATCACAATAGCCTTTGATATTATGTCTGTCCAAAAAATCATCCAAGCCATTCTTAAAGGCATTAACTGAATCAGCCATCATAACATCACCTGCCAGTGCATTCCACAACCTCACTGTCCTGACTGTGAAGAACCCCCTATGTTGCTTCAAATGAAAGTTCTTTTCTTCTAGTCTAAAGAGGCGGTCTCTGGTACGGTGATCGATTTTATGGGTAAAAAGGTCCCCTGCTATTTGTCTATAATGTCCTCTAATGTACTTGTAAAGTGTAATCATGTCCCCTTGCAAGCGCCTTTTTTCCAGAAAAAACAACCCCAACCCACATAATTTAAGTCTTCCATCCCTCTAACCAATTTAGTTGCATGTCTCTGCACTCCAGCTCATTTTTGGCCTGGAGTCCAAAACCGCACTGCATACTCCAGATGAGGCCTTATCAGGGACCTATAAAGAGGCATAATTATGTTTTCATCCCTTGAGTTAATGCCCTTTTTTATGCAAGACAGAACTTTATTTGCTTTAGTAGCCACAGAATGACACTGCCCAGAATTAGACAACGTGTTATCTACAAAGACCCCTAGATCCTTCTCATTTAAGGAAACTCCCAACACACTACCATTTAGTGTATAACTTGCATTTATATTATTTTTGCCAAAGTGCATAACCTTCCATTTATCAACATTGAACCTCATTTTCCAGTTTGCTGCCAAGTTTTCCAATTTAGACAAATCACTCTGCAAAGTGGCAGCATCCTGCATAGAACCTATAGTTCTGCACAATTTAGTATCATCTGCAAAAATAGAAACAGTACTTTCAATGCCCACCTCCAGGTCATTAATAAACAAGTTGAAAAACAAGGGACCTAGTACAGAGCCTTGCGGAACTCCACTAACAACACTGGTCCAATTAGAAAATGTTCCATTTACCACCATTCTTTGTAGTCTATCTTTTAGCCAGTTCTCTATCCAGGTACAAATACTATGTTCCAGGCCAATATTCCTTCATTTAACCAGTAACCTTTTGTGTGGCACTGTATCAAATGCTTTAGCAAAGTCTAAGTAAATAGGGATGTAGCGAACGTCGGAAAAAAAGTTCGCGAACATATTCGCGAACTTGCGCAAAAATGCGAGCGGTTCGCGAACGGTTCGCGAACCCCATAGACTTCAATGGGAAGGCGAACTTTAACATCTAAAAAAGACATTTCTGGCCAGAAAAATGATTTTAAAGTTGTTTAAAGGGTGCAACGACCTGGACAGTGGCATGCCAGAGGGGGATCAAGGGCAAAAATGTATCTGAAAAATCTGCCTGTGTGTGCTTGGAAGAGATAGTGTAGGGGGAGAGCTGTTAGTGATTTCAGGGACAGATGATAGTAAGTTTGCTGGCTAGTAATCTGCTTGATACTGCTCTGTATTGGAGGGACAGAAGTCTGCAGGGATTTGAGGGACATTTTAGCTTAGGTAGCTTTGCTGGCTAGTAATCTACTGTTCTCTTTAAACAACTGCCATACGTTGACCTTGTAGGCATTGTTTGCCCAGTTTTTTTGGACGCAGCCACTGAAGCACAGTTGCCAGAAAAAATATGCCATATAAATGCTGAAAATAGTCATTTTTCGCCATACGTTGACCTTGTAGACATTGTTTGCCCAGTTTTTTTTGGACGCAGCCACTGAAGCACAGTTGCCAGAAAAAATATGCCATATAAATGCTGAAAATAGTCATTTTTCGCCATACGTTGACCTTGTAGACATTGTTTGCCCAGTTTTTTTTGGACGCAGCCACTGAAGCACAGTTGCCAGAAAAAATATGCCATATAAATGCTGAAAATAGTAATTTTTCGCCATACGTTGACCTTGTAGACATTGTTTGCCCAGTTTTTTTGGACGCAGCCACTGAAGCACAGTTGCCAGAAAAAATATGCCATATAAATGCTGAAAATAGTCATTTTTTGCCATATACGTTGAGTCAACGTATGGCAAAAAATGACTATTTTCAGCATTTATGTGGCATATTTTTTCTGGCCTCTGTGCTTCAGTGGCTGCGGCCAAAAAAACTGGGCAAACAATGCCTACAAGGTCAACGTCGTTGACCTTGTAGGCATTGTTTGCCCAGTTTTTTTGGCCGCAGCCACTGAAGCACAGAGGCCAGAAAAAATATGCCATATAAATGCTGAAAATAGTCATTTTTTTGGTCGCAGCCACTGAAGCACAGTTGCCAGAAAAATTATGCCATATAAATGCTGAAAATATAAATTTTTTTGGTTGCAGCCACTGAAGCACAGAGGCCAGAAAAATTATGCCATATAAATGGAGAAAATATGCATTTTTTTGGTTGCAGCCACTGAAGCACAGAGGCTAGAAAAATTATGCCATATAAATGGAGAAAATATGAATTTTTTTGGTTGCAGCCACTGAAGCACAGAGGCTAGAAAAATTATGCCATATAAATGGACAAAATATGCATTTTTTTGGTTGCAGCCACTGAAGCACAGAGGCCAGAACAATTATGCCATATAAATGCAGAAAATATGCATTTTTTTGGTTGCAGCCACTGAAGCACAGAGGCTAGAAAAATTATGCCATATAAATGGACAAAATATGCATTTTTTTGGTTGCAGCCACTGAAGCACAGAGGCCAGAAAAATTATGCCATATAAATGCAGAAAATATGCATTTTTTTGGTTGCAGCCACTGAAGCACAGAGGCCAGAAAAATTATGCCATATAAATGCAGAAAATATGCATTTTTTTGGACGCAGCCACTGAAGCACAGTTGCCAGAAAAAATATGCCATATAAATGCTGAAAATAGTAATTTTTCGCCATACGTTGACCTTGTAGACATTGTTTGCCCCGTTTTTTTGGATGCAGCCACTGAAGCACAGAGGCCAGAAAAAATTAAACCAGTAGGGTTTGCACCCTAGTTTGTAACGGTGGCGGAGGGAGGAGGACGCTAAAGGACAGCTGTGTGTGGAGTCATGAGGCTTGAAGAGAAGGACAGCTGCATAGAAGTCAGAACAAGTCTTCCGGCGTGCAGTAACCCTCCGAGATCCACCCCTCATTCATTTTAATAAAGGTCAGGTAATCGACACTTTTGTGACCTAGGCGAGTTCTCTTCTCAGTTACAATCCCTCCTGCTGCACTGAAGGTCCTTTCTGAGAGCACACTTGAGGCTGGGCAAGACAAGAGGTTCATGGCAAATTGTGACAGCTCTGGCCACAGATCAAGCCTGCGCACCCAGTAGTCCAGGGGTTCATCGCTCCTCAGAGTGTCGATATCTGCAGTTAATGCCAGGTAGTCCGCTACCTGCCGGTCGAGGCGTTCTTTGAGGGTGGATCCAGAAGGGTTGTGGCGCTGCCTTGGACAGAAAAACATTTGCATGTCTGATGTTACAGACCGGCCAAAGGGCTTTGTCCTTGCAGGTGTGCTCGTGGCAGGATTACTGGCACCTCTGCCCCTGGAATGTTGATGAGTTCCTGAAGTGACATCACCCTTAAAAGCATTGTACAACATGTTTTGCAGGCTGGTTTGTAAATGCCGCATCTTTTCGGACTTGTGGTATGTTGGTAACATTTCTGCCACTTTATGCTTGTACCGAGGGTCTAGTAGCGTTGCGACCCAGTACAGGTCCTTCTCCTTAAGCCTCTTGATACGGGGGTCCTTCAACAGGCATGACAGCATGAAAGACCCCATTCTCACAAGGTTGGATGCAGAGCTATCCATCTCCGCTTCCTCATTATCAAGGACTGCATCATCCACGGTCTCCTCCCCCCAGCCACGTACAAGACCAGGGGTCCCCAAAAGGTCACCACTAGCCCCCTGGGAAGCCTGCTCCTGTTGGTCCTCCTCCTCCTCCTCCACAAAGCCACCTTCCTCCTCTGACTCCACTTCTGGCACCTCTCCCTGCGTTGCAGCAGGTGCCTGGGTTCGTTCTGGTGATTCCGACCATAAATCGTGCGCTTCCAGCTCCTCGTCACGCTGGTCTACAGCCTCATCTGTCACTCGTCGCACGGCACGCTCCAGGAAGAAAGCGAAGGGTATTAGGTCGCTGATGGTGCCTTCGGTGCGACTGACCATATTTGTCACCTCTTCAAAAGGTCGCATGAGCCTGCAGGCATCGCGCATAAGCACCCAGTAACGGGGGAAAAAAATCCCCAGCTCTGCAGATCCAGTCCTACCACCCAGTTCAAAAAGGTACTCGTTGACGGCCCTTTGTTGTTGCAGCAGACGTTCCAACATAAGGAGCGTTGAATTCCAGCGAGTCTGGCTGTCAGAAATCAAACGCCTGACTGGCATGTTGTAGCGCTGCTGAATGTCAGCAAGGCGTGCCATGGCTGTGTAGGAACGTCTGAAATGGGCCGACACCTTTCTGGACTGGGTGAGAACGTCCTGGAATCCTGGGTACTTGGAGACAAAACGTTGGACTATTAAATTTAACACATGTGCCATGCAGGGCACATGTGTTAAATTTCCCAGTCTCAACGCTGCCAACAGATTGCTTCCATTGTCACACACCACTTTTCCGATCTGCAGTTGGTGTGGGGTCAGCCACCGATCGGCCTGTGACTGCAGAGATGACAGGAGTACAGATCCGGTATGGTTTTTGCTTTCCAGGCACGTCATCCCCAAGACAGTGTGACAACGGCGTACCTGGCACGTCGAATAGCCTAGGGGGAGCTGGGGGTGCACAGGTGTGGAGGAGGAGAAGGAGGACCCAGCAGCAGAGTAAGAAGAAGAAGAGGAAGAAGACGAGGTAGAGAGCGATGGAGGAGTAGAGGTGGTGGCAGAACCGCGTGCAATCCGTGGCGGTGACACCAACTCCACTGTTGTTGTTGTTGTTGAGCTACCCATTCCCTGCTTCCCATTCCCAGCCATTACCAAGTTCACCCAGTGGGCAGTGTAGGTGACATACCTGCCCTGACCATGCTTGGAGGACCATGCGTCAGTAGTCATATGGACCTTTGGCCCAACACTAAGTGACAGAGATGCGGTAACTTGGCTCTGCACATGTTGGTACAGGTGTGGTATTCCCTTTTTAGAAAAAAAATTGCGGCTGGGTACCTTCCACTGCGGTGTCCCAATTGCTACAAATTTGCGGAAGGCCTCAGAGTCCACCAGCTGGTATGGTAAAAGCTGGCGGGCTAAGAGTGCAGACAAGCCAGCTGTCAGACGCCGGGCAAGGGGGTGACAGTCAGACATTGGCTTCTTACGCTCAAACATGGCCTTCACAGAAACTTGGCTGGTGGCAGATGACTGGGAATGGGAACAGGTGGTCAAGGTGGAAGGCGGAGTGGAGGGTGGTTCAGATGGGTCAAGGAGAGCAGAGGTAGAGCAGTAAGATGCTGGACCAGAAGGAGTGTGGCTTTTAGTTTGCCTGTTGCCTTTGAGGTGTTGCTCCCAAAGTGCTTTGTGCTTGCCGCTCATGTGCCTTCGCATAGAAGTTGTACCTATGTGGCTGTTGGGCTTACCAAGGCTCAGTTTCTGACTGCACTCATTGCAAATTACAATGCTTTTGTCAGAGGCACACACATTAAAAAAATCCCACACTGCTGACTTTTTGGAAGTGTGCGATCTGGCGGTAACAGTAGAAGTTGGCGGCAATGGCGGGTGCGTTGGCCGGCTGAACACAGGTGCCGATACATGTTGTTGCCCTACTGATCCCTGCGGGCTGTCCTCCCTGCTTCTTCTAAGTCTTATTCTCCTACTGCCTCTCTGACTCTCCGTCTCTCCATCTGAACTACCCTCCTCTTGCTCTCTTCTACTAGGCACCCACAAAACATCAATCTCCTCATCATCATTCTCCTCAGATGCATCAATTTCTTCTGACACATCACAGAAGGAAGCAGCAGCGGGGACCTCCTCCTCATCACTCATCATTATGTCCATCTCTGTCGTGTTCTCTGCCAGAATTAAATCTGGTGTAACGTCCTCATCTCCTTCATCTTCTTCTGCCAATAATGGTTGCGCATTACTCAGTTCAAGAAACTCATGGGAAAATAACTCCTCTGACTCCAGTGAAGAAGGGGCACCGGTGGTGGAGGAAGTGTTACGTGGGGTGGCCATAGCAGTGGAGGATGAGGAGGATGTTGTGGTAAAGTTAGAAACGGTAGAGGATGGGGTGTGCTGTGTAAGCCAGTCAACTACCTCTTCAGCATTTTGGGAGTTCAGGGTCATTGGCTTTTTAAAACTGGGCAATTTGCTAGGGCCACAGGATTGCATAGCAGCACGGCCCCTAGCACGGCCTCTGCGTGGCGGCCTGCCTTTGCCTGGCATTATTTTTAAAAAAACAACAACAACAAAAACTCAGTTGGTTTTTCTGGAAACGATAATACACACAGCTAGATGGCGGTTTGAAGAAAACACTGTGCAAATAATGCCTACAAGGTCAACGTATACACAGCGGTGGATACGGATTACGTAAAATATAAGAATGCTGCTTGAAAAAAAGTAACTCAAGTGGTTTTTCTAGAGACGATAATATTATCAATATTTAGACAAAATGTGAACAAGCTCACACAGCTAGATGGCGGTTTGAAGAAAACACTGTGCAAATAATGCCTACAAGGTCAACGTATACACAGCGGTGGATACGGATTACGTAAAATATCAGAATGCTGCTTGAAAAAACAGTAACTCAAGTGGTTTTTCTAGAGACGATAATATTATCAATATTTAGACAAAATGTGAACAAGCTCACACAGCTAGATGGCGGTTTGAAGAAAACACTGTGCAAATAATGCCCACAAGGTCAACGTATACACAGCGGTGGATACGGATTACGTAAAATATCAGAATGCTGCTTGAAAAAACAGTAACTCAAGTGGTTTTTCTAGAGACGATAATATTATCAATATTTAGACAAAATGTGAACAAGCTCACACAGCTAGATGGCGGTTTGAAGAAAACACTGTGCAAATAATGCCCACAAGGTCAACGTATACACAGCGGTGGATACGGATTACGTAAAATATAAGAATGCTGCTTGAAAAAAAGTAACTCAAGTGGTTTTTCTAGAGACGATAATATTATCAATATTTAGACAAAATGTGAACAAGCTCACACAGCTAGATGGCGGTTTGAAGAAAACACTGTGCAAATAATGCCTACAAGGTCAACGTATACACAGCGGTGGATACGGATTACGTAAAATATCAGAATGCTGCTTGAAAAAAAGTAACTCAAGTGGTTTTTCTAGAGACGATAATATTATCAATATTTAGACAAAATGTGAACAAGCTCACACAGCTAGATGGCGGTTTGAAGAAAACACTGTGCAAATAATGCCCACAAGGTCAACGTATACACAGCGGTGGATACGGATTACGTAAAATATCAGAATGCTGCTTGAAAAAAAGTAACTCAAGTGGTTTTTCTAGAGACGATAATATTATCAATATTTAGACAAAATGTGAACAAGCTCACACAGCTAGATGGCGGTTTGAAGAAAACACTGTGCAAATAATGCCCACAAGGTCAACGTATACACAGCGGTGGATACGGATTACGTAAAATATAAGAATGCTGCTTGAAAAAAAGTAACTCAAGTGGTTTTTCTAGAGACGATAATATTATCAATATTTAGACAAAATGTGAACAAGCTCACACAGCTAGATGGCGGTTTGAAGAAAACACTGTGCAAATAATGCCCACAAGATCAACGTATACACTACTACAGCGGTGGATACGGATTACGTAAAATATATTATGGCTGCTTGAAAAAAGTCACTCCGGTGTTTTTTCTGGAGACGGTAATATTATGGATATTTAGACAGAATGTGAACAAGGTCACACAGCTAGATGGCTGTTGGTTGAATAACACACTGGGCAAAAAATGCCTACAGGGCAAATAATGCCTAAAAGGTCAACTTATACACTACTACAGCGATGGATACGGATTACGTAAAATTTATTATGGCTGCTTGAAAAAAGTCACTCCGGTGTTTTTTCTGGAGACGGTAATATTATGGATATTTAGACAGAATGTGAACAAGGTCACACAGCTAGATGGCTGTTGGTTGAATAACACACTGGGCAAAAAATGCCTACAGGGCAAATAATGCCTAAAAGGTCAACTTATACACTACTACAGCGATGGATACGGATTACGTAAAATTTATTATGGCTGCTTGAAAAGTCACTCCGGTGTTTTTTCTGGAGACGGTAATATTATGGATATTTAGACAGAATGTGAACAAGGTCACACAGCTAGATGGCTGTTGGTTGAATAACACACTGGGCAAAAAATGCCTACAGGGCAAATAATGCCTAAAAGGTCAACTTATACACTACTACAGCGATGGATACGGATTACGTAAAATTTATTATGGCTGCTTGAAAAAAGTCACTCCGGTGTTTTTTCTGGAGACGGTAATATTATGGATATTTAGACAGAATGTGAACAAGGTCACACAGCTAGATGGCTGTTGGTTGAATAACACACTGGGCAAAAAATGCCTACAGGGCAAATAATGCCTAAAAGGTCAACTTATACACTACTACAGCGATAGTAAAATAAAAAAAAGTAAAATAAAAAAAAAATGAATATTAAAAAAAAAAAATTACAGTTGGTGCTGCTGAACTACTAGGAGCAGCAGATTAGCACACCAGTCCCACTCCCCAACACTGCTAGACTAATAGCACTGGGCTCTTATAGTAGTAGTAGTAGTAGTAGTAGTAGTAGTAGTAGTAGTAGTAGTAAAACAACAAAAAAATAAATAAAAGCAGTCCTTACAAGGACTACTGTTATTGCAGCAGTCAGCAGATGAGATCAGAAGCAGGACAGCTGCCCACTGCAGCTACATACAGAGCACTGCAGTAGAAGGTAGATTACTAGCCAGCA
Organism: Xenopus petersii; assembly: GCA_038501925.1. Classification (NCBI taxonomy): domain Eukaryota; kingdom Metazoa; phylum Chordata; class Amphibia; order Anura; family Pipidae; genus Xenopus; species Xenopus petersii. The sequence goes on along the minus strand of CM076673.1, from coordinate 90,167,624 downwards.
AAGCTACCTAAGCTTAAATGTCCCTCAAACCCCTGCAGACTTCTGTCCCTCCAATAACAGAGCAGTATCAACACGATTACTAGCCAGCAAACTTTCAACTGTCCCTGAAATCACTAACAGGCAGCAGCTCTCTCCCTACACTATCTCTTCAGCACACACAGGCAGAGTGAAAAAAACGCTGCAGGGCTTCGGTTTTTATAGGGAAGGGGAGTGGTCCAGGGGAGAGCTTCCTGATTGGCTGCCATGTACCTGCTGGTCTGGGGTGAGAGGGCAAAAAAAAGCGCCAACAATGGCGAACCCAAAATGGCGAACGTCGCGCGACGTTTGCGAACTTCCGGCGAGCGCGAACACCCGATGTTCGCGCGAACAAGTTCGCCGGCGAACAGTTCGCGCCATCTCTATAAGTAAATCACATCCACTGCCATCCCAGAATCGAGGTCTCTACTTACCTTCTCATAAAAAGAAATTAAGTTAGTCTGGCAAGATCTATTACGCATAAAACCATGCTGGCACAAACTCATAGTATTATGATTTGCTATGAAGTCCAGTATCTTATCCTTTATTAACCCTTCGAAAAGCTTTCCTAACACTGACGTCAGACTAACTGGCCTATAGTTTTGAGGCTTAGAACGGGATCCTTTTTTGAATAGAGGCACCACATTAGCAATTCGCCAGTCTCTCGGCACTATGCCAGATCTCAATGAATCCTGAAAAATTAAGTAAAGAGGTTTGGCAATCACAGAGCTAAGCTCGCTCATTACCCTGGGATGAATACCATCTGTCCCCAGACCTTTGTTAATCTTAACATGTTCTAGTCTCTTTTGAATTTCATCATGTGTGAACCATGCATCATTAGTTGTATTACTAGAATTGGTACTGTTAAGAAGGAAACCTTCACTTACTGGTTCCTCATTTGTGTAGACAGATGAAAAATATGAGTTCAGAATCTGCGCTTTTATTTTGTTTTCATCAACCAGCTGACCCCCCTCTGATAGTAAGGGTCCCACCCCTTCCTGCTTCATTTTTTTACTATTGACATATTTAAAAAATATTTTTTTTTACTGCTTGCTGCAATATCCTTTTCTATTTCAATTTTAGCTTGCCTTATAGCTTCTTTGCATTATTTATTGGCCTCCTTGTACCTTATAAATGTTTCGGCTTTACCAGCTAACTTGAAAGCCTTAAAAGCACATCTTTTCTTACCCACCTCAACACCAACGCTTCTATTCAACCAAAAAGGTTTTGCTTTGCAACGACGTTCCTTGCTTACAAGTGGAATATACTGACAAGTATATTTATTAAGCAGCATTTTAAAGACTTCCCATTTTTGTTCTGTGTTTAACCCTGTGAAAAGCATTTCCCACCTGATATGTTGCAGAGATGCCCTTATACTGTCAAAGTTTGCACGTCTGAAATTTAGTGTTTTAGTTACTCCCTTATAGAATTGCTTCTGCAACAGAATCTCAAAGGAGACCATGTTATGATCACTATTCCCTAAATGCTCACCCACACAAATGTTAGAGATGAGTTCAGTATTGTTAGTTATTACAAGGTCCAAAAGAGAGTTGGTAACCCCAAGATTAGAGGAGGGGAAGCACCCTCAATAATATAAAAGGTTAGACACTCTCAGTGCAAGTTATTAGCACACAAAGACAAGACCTCAGCCTTTTTAGTCACCAGGCCTGACCCTAAAGGGGATGGTATTCATCCAAGGGTTATAGACCGCTAATTTCCTCATAGGAGGATTTAGAGGGGTTAGGGGAACACAAAATTTTGTCGCAAAGGCAGCATCTAAGAAATTACCCTCCGCCCCTGAATCCACAAAAGCGGACACCTTAACATAACCGGTATCAAAATCCTAGAGGTAGACTCGGGAGAGAAAACTTCTTTACCCAAATGGAGCTCCCCTTCTCCATTTAGGCTTGGAAGTTTCCCGGCCTCTTAGGACATTGATTCAGAAAATGACCCTTCTCCCCACAGTAAATGCATAAACCTTGGGACCGTCTGCGAGCCTTTTCCTCAGGGGTTAGATGGGATATGCCCAATTGCATGGGTTCCTCCTGAGGTAGAGGCACTGAGGGATTAGGGGACATAACATTGGTCACCACATTTGGAAAGTTAGACTTAACACTGGTAAACCCAGAAAAAGAAGAACCCTTCTCACCCCTTCTCTCCCTCTGTCTTCTATCTACCTGGATGGCAAGAGACATGAGATCATGCAGGTTAGAAGATAAAGCATAGTTTACTAGGCTATCCTTAACAGAATCTGAAAGCCCAATACGGAACTGGATGTGAAGAGCCATGTCTTTCCACCCAGTTTCCACTGCCCACCGGCGGAATTCGGTGCAATACACCTCCGCATCCCGTCTCCCCTAGCACAATTTACAAATCGCAGAGTCGGCAGAAGATGCACGATCCGGGTCATCATAAAGTACAACCATGGTTTTAAAGAATGTATCAAGGGAAAAACAGGCAGGATCTGAGAGGGGCAATTTGAGAGCCCAAATTTGGGGATCACCCTGTAATAGGGTCATTACGAACAGTGGCGGAACTACCAGGGGAGCAGGGGGTGCGAGCGGGCCAGGGCCCGCACCCCCTCAGGGCCCCCTGGCATCGCCGCACGCCACTGAAATCAACCCGGCAGCGCGCCATACGGGGGGCGGGGCCTGGCTGTGCATCACGCACCAGGGCCCGCCCCCCTCTAGGAACGCTGCTGATTACGAACCTCACTTTTTATTCGCCAGTAGCGAAAGAGTGGGGGAAAAAGCTGAGGTATAATTTGCATGCTTCTTGAAGCATTTTTTGATCTGTCCCCATTGAATTTGCCGGGGAAGACAATCTTAGGTTCATGGGTTTTGGATACATTACCCAACAAAGCAGGAGAACCAACAGGAATGGCCACAGGAGGGGTGACTGGAGCTGGAGACAGAATAGAAGCATCCAGTCGATGGGTCAAATTATGAAAACCTTGCATCAGGTAATCCTGCCTCTGCTCATGTTCTTCCAGGCGCTGTAACAGTGTGGTGAGTAGCGCTTCAGTGGTGGAAGGGTCAGCGGCAGCAGCGTGACCTTCTTCGTCCATCTTTGACCCGTGATAATGTCACGGTTGGCACCCAACACCAGAACAAATGCCACCCTGGTCTCGGCTCGTGCTTAACCTGTAGTGTGACCGCCTTTGGCCTTGGGAGGAGCCCTCAGCTACTTGGATGCCACCAGGAGTTAAAATAGAGGAGCAAGGCTAGATGTTCTGGATAGGCAGAGGGGCACTACTGTTAGCTAGAGTCTTTGGGCAGAAGGTCGTAGTACAAGATGTTAGGCAATAGAGTAGTCAGATTAGGCCGGGTTGGGGCAGGCAGAGAATAAACATAGTCAGGCAGGCAAGGGGCAAACCAGGAAGTCAATCTGAAGGGTTAAGCAGAAGAGGTAGTCAGTATTCAGGCAGGGTTCAGGATCCAGAAGTCAGAATAGTCAAAAGCCAGGCAGGGGTCACAAAAGGAATCAAAACAGGTTCAAAAACAGAATAGCAAATGCTCAGAAGCACCAGAAAAGAAAATATACTGTACATTTAAATACGTTTCAATTTTCGCGCCGAGGCGCGCTGATGTCATCGAGCCATCGCGCCTTTAAACCCGGAAGAGGTGCACGCGCACGTGCCATAAGAGACCGGCGCATGCGGTGGAACAGTTCTGCGCGACGGGCGTCCCTGCCGTCCCCCCACTAGACCACCAGGGTGAGTGGACACTATTACATAGGCTTTGAATGATTGGTAACACTAGGATATAAAAATGCCGTAAAAAGCATGCAAACATAATGTTTACTTTAAAAAGACTTGCCAGTTTGATTGGCTGGGCTTTTAGGGGCAGGGATAAACATACTGTATAAACTAACCTATCGCTCAGTTGGACACAAATGGTGGGTCTTTGTTTATGCAACATAAATAAAATGGATAAACATAGCAGAGTTAATATCACACATGCTAATATAAATTCTAAGCCATTCACTAAGGAATATGTGTAAACCAAGAGATCAGTTATCTGTAGAGTCAGTGATTGGGTTGTCAGTTGATGCAGCTTCTAAAAATGAGCAGTGACACATGCAGTAGAAACTGTCACCAGAGGAATCTATATTAAAAGAAGCAAATATATGAATAATGCTTATGAATTTTGTCTGATATGTGCAGCCTAATGGACATTTTCTGACTTCCCTGTGATGTGATTTGTTCACCCAGGACACATATATATATATATATATATATACTGTATATGCATTTACATTTCAGCAAGGGTGTAGTTTTGTGGATATCTGTGCAGCTGTACTCAGAAGTTCCTTATTCTTATTTCAGACAAGCTTATGCGTAATAAACAAAAGAATGAATAAGCCTTTTAAACATGATTGTTACAGAACTAAATGACATTCATAATTAGCATAACAGAAAATCGTTTCCTAAAGTGTTTTCTTTGTTATAAAGGTTACTTTAAATTTTTCTGTTGACTGAGACTGTTTTGCTCAAAATACAGGCTAACAGTTGACTCATCCCAAGAGGAGATGCACGGGATTTGAACAACTGGTCAATTCCCTAAAGTTGAAATTAATTAGGTTTAACAGATTCTACAAGCTGTTTCTGTTTAGGATGAAAGTGCACTTTACATTATTTATATATCTCTATATGAAATGTTTTATAATAGAGGAATGTTGCTGTTTGGTGGCAGAAAATAAGTAACACATAAAAAGTGAAATTGGAATTATTGAGAGAAAATGAATGAATGAATAGTTTAGGCTGACTGACTGTGATCCAGTAGTATTACTGTATTGTGAATAGCTACTTCCTCCCCAAAGTAACATATACGGCAAAGCCTTTTCAGCTAGCATGATCAAAATAGCATAAACTGCTTAAAAATGTTGACTTGTATTGTAAGCTCAAGAAGAAAAAAAACACTAATAATATTATTGTTATTAACAAATCATAATATACGGTATAGAAACTATGAGGCCATCAGGGACCAAACAAAAGAGTTTTTAGGGTAAATAGGGAGAAAAGTTTTCTCAGGTCTAGGATCACATTGCAAGTTGCAACCATTCAGGTCTGAGAAATTAAAGAACACATTTTATTGACTGCTATCAGTTAAGAGCTGGGTCATGTTATCACGTGATATAGCCATATGTCGATTTGAGAAAGGAATTTTATTATCTAGACAATTTGTCAAGAACACCTCAGTGATCAGTTTAAATCAGCCACCAGTGCCACTGTGTCACTGGATAAAGTAATAACCAGCAGCACTTCCATCTAGTGGGCCAGTCTGTCAGATTAGTTGTCTTTGGCTATCCACAGATATGGTGTAATTACATAAGCATAAAACTCTGGTCCCAATGATCAGTTTGATTTATACCATAGGAACTTTATCTGTGTAAAAAGAGAACCCCTCTCAGTGCACAGATACAGATACAATGAAAGATAACATTATGCAGGAAGCAAATAGATTTTAAAATGGTGGCAAATTGTATTTCAAATATTCTGAAGGTTATCTGAAAAACTCAACTACTAAAACAAAAACATACTGGGGGTCATTTATCAACACTGGGCAGTAACCCGTGGCAACCAATCAAATTGCTGCATTCATTGTTCTACTTGCAGCTGGCTTTAAAAAGCTAATTACTGATTAGTTGCCATAGGTAATTTTGCCCTGTGTAGAAAATATATTATGACCCATAGGGGCAGATTTATAAAAAATTGAATTTGTGAGTTTTTTTTCTACTTCAAAAACTCGATTGAATACAATCTTAAGAAACTCAAATTTGAGTTTATAGGCTTTAAAAACCCAATTTGATTAATTGAACTAATTTCTGAGTCATAATAGAAGACTCCAGAGCAGTTGTAAACCCAGAACAGATGCCAAGGTTCCGGTCACGGCTCACACTTCTGCCTATAACAGCCATCTTTTTCTTTGGTAGGAGCCACCCGCTACTTGGATGCTATGTGGTCTGAAAGTGAGAGCTAAGGCAAGATTTCTGGGCAGACAAGGGCATTGTAACATGTGACAGTAGGAACAGGGAAAGAGTAGGCATAGTCATGGAACCAGGCTGGGGTCAAAACCAATCCTGAAGAAAAGGTCATACAGTGTGGTCAAGGACAAGCAAGGGTCAAAGAACAGAGAATCAGACTAGAAGCGAAACCCAGGAACTATCAAAAATAGACCTACATTGGGCAGGGAGAATTATGTGCTGTTCCTTTAAATATTTGAATTTCAGAATAGGAGCATGCAGATGTAAAACAAGGAGTTATAAGGATGTGTGTTCTTTGGGTATGACAATTATTATGCCAGATACAGGTATATTAATAATGTGGAGTAGAACCCAATGTTGCGAGAAGTGCAAAAAGATGAAGGTGTATCTGAGATGTAATAACCAGAGGGCAGGAGCAAAATAAGATGTACTGTGTACCAGGGGAGTATATATATATATATATATATATATATATATATATATATATATATATATATATATATATATATATATATAGCCACCTGAAGGCCTGTGCATGTGCCAGATTTAGGGTGCAGCCCTTGGGTGCCTATATGATAAAAAAAAATGTTTTTCTAGAAAACAATTAAAATTTCCCCAGCTGCCACTGGAAGCTTCCTGTCTAAATCTGGTGGCTGATGGGTTGGGGGGGCAGGAGATGGTGGGAACCAGGCCCTGAATTGGCGAAGACCATATCATTTGGTGGTGGATCTGACAATCTGACATCAATGCACATGTATGTGCACATTGCAGCCTGGGGGGTATGCTGAAGTCTGATACCACCCAAGGAAAATAGAGTGTTGCAGTGTACGGTGTTCTACAGAGAAGCAAAGATCATTAGTAACACTGGTAACACAACAATCCATGAATGATAATGTTCTTATTACCATGGGAATGGCTATGGTAAATTATTGGCAAAAGCCTGCAGTTTAGAAAGCATGCATAAAGAGATAGTATGTATCATGTGCATTGTGGATGTATGCTCAGAAAATCTGTATTGGAAGATACAGATGTTTCATCCAGGAATTAAGACGCGTGACTGTCCACAAGAAGACCATACTGCTTTAATGGCAGTGGTACTCCTAAACTATGTATTAAGTTGCTGCACTTTAACAGTGCCCAGCTCCTGAATGCAGTGTTTTAGTGTATCAATGTACATAGTGCTTATTGTCATATTTGTATATTCTTATATTGTTTGTAGGCCTTTTATTTTGCTAAGGTTCAAAACCCTTCATGAAAACCACTCTGCATCACTTAGGTTTACAAGCAATTAAAATCAAGTTTTAAAAGTTGATTTAAATGAGCATACAGTAGGATACAATAAACTTCTTACATACCTGTTCTGTTTGTCTGGGTGATTTGTTGCTGTCCTCAGGAAAAACAATTTCCTGTTTTAGCATTGGACTAAGGATGCTAGTACTTAGTGCTGAAAGGAGTAATGTTTAAACAAATACCAAGCCCCAACAACTTTGTTTACAGAAGGCCAGGCTCATTTAGAAAAACTTTGGATCAAATAACAGGCAATTGATTTGTTTTTCTTAATATGTTGCTGTACACCTTCTTGTAGTACAGAGCAGAGAGGTATACATATATATGGAGTTGTAGGGTTTATAAAACATTAACTGAATATGCAACAGTAATAGCTTGCCGCACATAGAATACTGCTTTCAACAAAGAGGACTGATTATAGACTATGACTGCAATAAAAGTGACATATACAGGATATATACTTTAGATCAAGCATTAGTGTCTATTGTGGATTTTAGGCAGTATATTATAACATTGTAACCAAACAATTACACTACAACTACAAATTTAAAAAATATTTTTTGACATTATATGCTTGGAACAAGACATGTTTACTAACTGTAGAACATATTTATATTGCTAGTAAAATGGACTCATTTCTGAATACAAGTCCAGTGTGTGAAGCACAATTTTATGACATGTTTTTGTACATAACGTTTTCCCCATATTTTCATCATAAATACAGGGTTTTGCACAAATGCAATTTTTACAAATAGGGTACAGGTTAAGATTGGCTTAAAAATTAGAAGTTGGGTTTGCATTATTTCCAGAGCTTGGTGTTAAACTGACATATGGATATGATTCAAGCTGCAAGTCTGTAGCCCCTATTGATGAAACCCGCTGTGGGAACCCTGGAATTACCAACATGTTTAAGGTGAGGGTAGCTCCTAGTCTATGATGGTTAATTGAGCCCTAAGGTGATAATGGCTGGCTAACAAAAATGTAAAGCATACATTCAGATGTTACAGAACAGGAAAACTATATTACAACAGTTAAAGGGCTTGTAACCAACAAAATAAAATGTGACTAACAAAATAAATGTATTTTATTCTAAAAATTTTCCTTGTTTTTAAAGTAATATTAAACATCTTTGCTACTGCATGCAGTATATCTGTTCCTTACTATTCTCTGCACTGCTGGCTATTGAAAAACTATAGCAGAAGGCAGCAGATAAACACACACAGAGAAGGTAATCTGCTGCTTGGGTAACAAGGAGCACAAGGGCCCTGTACAAATGTTACTTTCAATTTTTGTAAAATTCTATACTTATACTTAAAAAAACATTTTGGAATAGTTGTAGTTGTAATAGTATTACTTTTTATTTTGTTAGGCCTGATTTTTTGGGGGTTATATTCCCTTTAAACCTAGGGGTTTATATTCCCTTTAAATCTAGAAATAAACTATTGTTTAAAAATTTGCCCTACATTTAAGTTATTTTTCATTGGTTAGATAATTAAAAAGAACAGTACCTGCAAGTTAGAATTTGTTTTTAATTTTATTTGCATACTGATTTTACTATTAAAAGAGTAGAAGTACGACAATATAGGGCTCACGTACAAACGGTACAAGTGCTAGAACACAAAGTTTTTTTCCCCATTGGGGTACTATGGAGACAGAGAAACGGCCATTCTGCTCCAATTCACAAAAACTGATTTTTAGTGAGAAAGTGCATACTTCCATGTTTCCATGCAAATTTTATTTTTAGTGTATACACTGACAGGATGATGCCTTCAATGGAACAGATCAGCCTAGTGTGCCACTGACCTAAATGCAACAAAATCCTTGATTCCCCTGCCATCATTATTTGGGCTGTCTATGTTTCCCAGAGCTGTCAACTTGATCTCCTTATACTACTTACCTGCCTTTATTTGGGCTACTTGGCAAAATCAAACCAAACAATGGTATTTGGCCATCTTGTAGTTGAATACTGGGTAGGAAGGCTTGTAAATGGACCCTGGGACAGCTACAGTAGGGAAGTTAATTTATACTGTTTGCTATGTCAAAGTCACAATCTTCCCCTCCCTAGCAGGAAGCAAATTTAACTATTTAACTATAGTCTTTCCCTACCACTTTTTCACTAGACAGTGAATTTTACAAAATACAAGTCAGTTGCCCCAATTAACCTTTTGATTGGTAGTGCTATGTACTTGGCTTCCCCACCATCTATCCTCAGTTCAGTGGTGTAAGGGTTTATTAAAGTACACAACAGGAGTCATTAAACAGGAGCAGGGACTTAATATTCATGGGTCCATGGGTTCAGCCAATTCTAGCCCTAGTTATTGTTGAGAACTTGGAAAGGATACATTAACAGCTAGTATAGTGATGTAAAACATGGTTTGGCTGAACATGCAATTAGCATTCTATAAAGCGGGAATATCATGTTTGCCATGAAACATCTGGTGCAGATTATAAATCCTATACAATTCTTAGCCAACCAATACTGGAGCTTGTTGTTTGCAACAGCTGGAGGATCACAAATTAGACATCCGTGCTGTAAAGCATATGGCAACAATAACATTTTCTACATCAGTATACTGGCGCAATAAACACTTTGCTTCAGATATAAGAACTGTTAAAAAGAAACTAATGACACACAAAACAGCTGTAAGCAATATGAAAGCATGTTTCAAATTAAACTTCCCAGCATCACACTCTGAAATCCATAACTTCAAACCACACTCTGAAATCCATAACTTCAAACAACAAATGGGAATACCTAATTAATTATAGGGAGAAAACAGCATTCTCCTATTACTTTTGTTATAAGAATCTTGAAAGAGTGTATAAGTACAACTTCTCATAAGATTCTAAATAATGCAATTCCTGCTTGAAGTTCTGTTCTACCATAAAAAAAAGGAATGAAACAAAAGGCACACTGTTTGCTTTAAATGAAGTTTCAATAGTTAAGCCATATTGATGCAAGCCAACATCATTCTGATAATTAGTTTTAAACATTAGCGGCTTGGCAGGAAGTTGAAAACCTAAACCTAAGAAAAGTTATCCAAACAAATGAATCCAAATAAACCGTGGCCAAGATGATGTGCATAGGCCTGTCAGTTGGAGTCTTTTGGAACACAGATGGAAGTTAAAAAAGAACATAATAAATGTAAAACCTTTGAAAAGAGGGCAAGAGGACAATGGATACCTGTATATTATGTTTTGTTTGCTGCTTTCTGTGGGTAAAGTTGATTAAAATTATTGTAGCAGACATGTATTGGGTGTTTGAGTTCATATCCTTGAACTAGAACAAGGGCGTACAAGCATTTATTGGTGTATGTTTGTTAGTGTAACATTAAGGGGGTTATTTACATATATAAATGTACAAATACAGAGACTCTGGCCAACTAGAAATTGTCATTTGTCTTACATACAGTATTAGTTTTATAGCAGTTATGCTCATTAAATAGATGCTGACACCAAAAATTGTCTTTTTTACATCTATCATAATATTGGCTAATATTGGCTACCAATAATTTTGCCATAAAGGATTTTCCCAATGCTTTTACATCTGACTCCCCGTATTCGTCTATGAGGGGGCAGCCATATTTGTGCAACAGAAGTCCATTAGCATTAGAAACTTTAACTGACAGGCTGGGATGGGACAGTTAGGTTGGCAAAACAGTCAGGTTTAGATACTTCAACTAACAATTACTTACAAAAACAGACCTCTCAGCAAAAGCCAATCAGTATGACCTATAGGTAACTAATGTACATTCATATTTTAAAAAGTAGTTTTTTAGTGGCAGTATCACTTTAATATAAGTTGAACATGCAGCCATAAAATTCTGGCTAACTGATCCCAAGCATGAAGGACCAAATTGGCTGACTTTCTGCAGTTGATGACAAGGTAATTTGTCTGTCGGCCCCAGGTCCAGACTGAGAATTTAAATCGGCTCTGGCATTTCAGGTACACAGAGGCCCGATCAGCCCCCACCAGCCCACTAAATATTGACTTTCTATGGCACCTTATAGCAGCCCCTCTGGCATTTGCCAGAACCCACAGATTGCCAGTCCGGCCTGGTCGGCCCTTTGTAGACTCAACTGCCAATTAGTACTTACACTGGCATTAGAAAGAATATTTTCCAGACTATCTATAGACATCCCTTCATTTAGAAACACAGTCATTTTAACATCCCACTTAGAATGAAAATTGGCCAATTCAGTGAAACATTACCACCTTATATTAACATTATCTGAGCATCTGTCAATTTTCTTAAAGAAAATGTCTTCCAATTTCACTAGGTAAGCAATTTAAAATGCAAACATACTATTTACTGAATGTTTGCAATTCCGTTTATAACTTTTTATACTGTAACTTTTGAAATGAAATGTGCTGGAGCAGTAACTGTGGTCAAAAGCAGTCACATTTGAAATAAGCCTTTCAACCATGCCAATAATGTTGACATTTCACTTTCAGTCTGGCTACCTCGTGGGCCAGCTACATGTCAAAATGAAATCCAAATGACAAAATGAACTTAAGAATGTATTTAATAATTTGTTATCAAAATATGGGTACTTTATTTAGTTTGTAAAAAAATGATTTTACATTGAGAGTAAAGGTTTCTATGGATCTGCTTAGTTCAATCAGTTAATACAGCTGTGCATAATATTTTAAATTTTTGGTTATGGAAAATGTGTATCAGGAGAGGAAAGGGGCGGAAGAGAACCGTGCAGCTAAAAATTGTAACCCAGGGGCATATTTGCCCAGTGTTGATAAATGAACCTCAGTATCTGTTAATTGTATCATGTGACCTAACATGCATGTTAAGCCTTGGTTTGTTTGTGGGCACCGTGAATCATAGGATCCCAGCAGGCATCCCTTAATTCTTAAAATGATAATTCTCTATTTACGATTAACCAATGGCACATACTACTAACAAAGTATATTTTTATGAAAATGGTTTATTTACATGAAGAAGGGTTTTACATATGAGAGATTGTATGTAATACATTTTTATAGAGGCCTACATAGTTCTGTGGTATAGTTTTCCTTTAATAATCAACTGTAGTGAAGAATGCACTGGTCTCTATGCTGGTGCTCAATGTATATGTATGAATTAATTACTAATCAGCACTGTATTATGAATCTTAAGTTGTATGTACTGTATATATTGTTATTGGTGTCTAAGAGTTGTTTTATATATTTAAAAGTTATGAGCAATATTATTGGAAGTTAGCTTACCAATAGATACATGGGGTCTAGGTACATATGCCCCAGACCTTCAGCTTGAGGGAGTTTGCACAAACTTGGGAAGGTATTGGGGTCATCTTCAAAAGGCACAGATCTACTACAGGTATATGAAGGTCTTGGGCTTTCAAAAAGCTCAAAAAACAAGATGTAACATTACGAGCCTACATTTGGTTTGGTAAACCTTCTGGGCAGGAAGTGACATCACATCAGACTCACAGGGAGAACCACGGGGGAGCTACACACTCCGGCAGGGCCCCTCCATAATGCAAACTTGTTTTTAAAGTATGTTTTTAATAAATGGTGTTACACTATTTTGGATGTATATATTTCTATATTGTGATTCGTGGAACTGAGCTAAAAGGATCTGGAAGGATCTGCTAATACTACGGCAGTATACCTTCATTTTGGCTTGTAGGTAGGCAATTTAGCCACATGGTGGATACAACTACTTGGATATGAAATGATCTTTCTTTTGCATGCTTTCAACAGCAGTGGAAGATTTAAAGGGGAAGCACACCTTATAAAGAGATTTATAAACACCGGGTGCCATCCAAATATACAAACATATATACTATTTTGGTTTTCTGTTTTTCTTTTCTCTGTTGCCATAGGCGCTGATCTATTTACACATTTTGGAAACCTTCTGGGTTCCCTGACTTGGGACCAAAAAAAGCAGTGTGTTATAGTGCATATGGACTTTTATTTTACCCTTAATTTATTAGCACAAATAATCCATGTTTTATTAAACCAATGGAAGTTGTATTCATATGGTGGCATAACCTAATGTTGAAACAAGTATCCAGAACAGCTGAAGTGGGTGAGAATGGGAAATGATTATTGCAGAAGAGTTGTTCAAGAACATTCTTGCTGACACTTTTCAGTATAACAAACAGAATGGAATCAGTTTTATAGGAGAAGCTTGAGTGGCTGTAAATTAAGCACATGATTATTAAGCTGGTAAAGTATTGTATAGCTCCTGGTTGAACTGGTATACTCCACAATTACAATTACAATTACCAGTAAGCCCTGAGTTCATGGTGCTGTGATAAATGAACTAAGTAAAACTGTGCAGAAGCTGTTTCTTTTGTAGACGTTTCATTCCATCTCTGGGTTCACAGGTTTATCAACCAGCTTTATGCACTGCCTGCCTCTAAATGTACATTAGCAATGAAGTTCTGTTCTAGTACAGTGGCTGATAGGGGCCAAAGTGCTGTATAACTACCTCTTTACATGTAATTTATTTTATTTTTTATTGCAGTAATGTTCATTGCAATGACTCTTTTTTTTGTGCATTTTGAAAATAACCCCATATGCCCTTGATTACCCTTGGTAAAGAAATAATGGCATTTTATTTTATGTTAAGTTGGATTCCTATACTGGTAGAAATATCTGTCTTAATAAAGCAACGTACTATTTCTTTCTGTCTGTTTAGATTAAGATCCACATTATCTCACTTGATATAGCAATGCTGGCAGTGGACTGTATACTGTCTCCTAATTAGTCATGTTCTCCAGGCTGTTGGAACTTTGCCTTATGTTTCTTTCAACATTCTGCTAATGTATCAGGTTTTTTTTTAACAGTTATGTTTATACAACTGTCACAACAGGACTAGGTAGTCTGGCACTAATGGAATCAGCAGGATACAATAAAATAAATATTAATGATAAAAAACAAATGATTTTTCAAGAGAATGCTGTCATTCTATATACTAGGAATTTGGGTGCAACTATAAAGTGGGTTGAATTATGAACAGTGATATTTCATGGCCTAGACAAGATAAGTGCCACGGCACGACTAAATAATAACTCATAGCAGCACTAATTTAAGCAAAATGTTTGACTTTAATGTCTTTTTGCCAATCACCTTATTCTTGCAGAAGGGCAGGAAAAAAACGTGTTTTCCTTTAAAGCAGAAATCAACCTTAGCCCCCTCCACTGCCCCTGTATCTATTCCTTTTAAAAGTCTACATGTATCTTGACCTGCTATAAATCTACAGAGTTGCACAGCAGAGTTCAAAGTGGCCATGTTTTCTTTGTCTTCTGATCCTCCACTATCAGATGTCGATACAGATCTTGCAGTAGCATGAGCAGTAGAAGCTTTTTCAGGATATAGCTTCAACTGCTCATGCTCCTCTAATATCCATGTCACTGCTCTAACAGAAGAGGATCAGAGACAGATAGAAGATCTCTGATGTGCAACTCAGGAGACAGGCAGACATTTAAAAGGAATAGATGTCGTGGGAAGGGAATTTAGGGAGGGGGAAATGGAGTGGGCAGTGGAGGGGGCCTAGGGATTAGTTCTCCTTTAAGGAGTGTTAAGCAGTGGTTGGTGGATAGTGCTTCTAGAATCTTGCATGGGCTTTTGCTGTAACCCATAAGTTTCATCTACCCACACCCCGCCATCACTCCTTTGGCACAATGACTGGAACAATGTTTCGTTGTAATATGATTGTGTGCTTGAAGTGGCCATTGTAGTCATTTTGATCTGTAAGTTTTCTGATATAAAAATAACAAACAATGTGTCAAAGTGACAAAGACCAGCAAGTTCATAATGAAGACCTTTGCTTGAGCGTAACTTATTTTCTGTAAACACAGGTTATTAAACTCCCTGGAATCATTTTTTTATGAGGAAATGAGGTGTATAGGGACTCAAAATTACAAGTGATGAAAAGACATTCAGGTTCAACAGGAATAATGCCAATTTTGGCCAGAATGGCATAAACAATTTCTAATTTCCTAATAGTGAAAGCTTCCTCAGTCAGTTTTCCATTACCAGATATTACTTGATGCCTAGGAGGTTTGTCCACATTTCATGTACCTTCAGCAGTGGTTAAAACGTAGCATCTCTCAGATTGATACTTATCAAATCTTTATACAAATATGGGATTTCTTATCATGAAACCCTTTATTTTACTTATCATGAAACCCTCACAATTACAGGAAGGTCATCTAGTCCATTTTGAGCAAATAATTCTATTTAAAAAAACTTTCCTTTTCCTTTGTGATAAAAAAGCAGTACCTTGTACTTTATCCTAATTAAGTTGAATGAATCGTATTGGGTTTATTTAATGTTTAAATGATTTGTAGCAGATGTTGTTATCCAAATTTTGGAAAAATCTCTTATCCAGAAACCACAGGTCCCAAGCATACACAAGAGCCATGAATATTATATAAATGAAATCCTTGTAAACAGTGCCTAGTTATAATCAGTTCTTAGCAAGGTATTTTCTGTTACATGACTTGTGAAACTTGCATTTTTTTAAAATTAATAATTTACCCCTCTGTTTAACATATACAATATACATATATGTATGTATGTATGTCTCCAGGTATATAAAATTGATTACTCAAATGTTTGGGACCTGGGGATGTCTGGATAATGGACCTTTCTGTAATTTGGATAACCATACTTTCATATTTTATTTTTCCCACCATCCAATTTTTTTGCACTAAAAATCTGGAATTTGAATAAAAGTATAGCAAACAACAAAAAAAAGTGAAAAACACTCATGTAAAATTGCAGCATATGAAATCTTGTAAGGTTATACCTCTAAAAAAAATCTCTCAAATGATACATTTTGAAAAATAGGCTTCATGTACTAAAAATAATTTCAACATTAAATAAACCAAATAGGATTGTTTTGCCACCAATATGGATTCATGCTACCATCAAGTACAAGGTACTGTTTTTCTATTACAGGGAAAAGGGAAATCATTTTAAAAATGTACAATTATTTGCTTAAAAATGGAGATGGAGTTGTCATAATTCAAGCTTTCATAATTCACAACAACAACAGTTTTAGCTCACATTTGCTGCAATAGTTTGAAGTCTGGCAGATGGAAATAGCCACTAAATTCCAGTTACAATGACATACAGGGATAAGCTGAGCCTGAAAAGATGCAAAAAGAAATGAAAATCAAAGAAGTGAAATCATAATATATTTTCTTTTTGCAGAGTTAGCATGTATGATGTATTTACATCAAGCCTACATCAGCATAAGCCCTCAGAAGTGAAGGCTAAAAAGTTTAAAACATCAGGTTCACAGAGATCAGTGTCTGGTATAAAAAGTCTAATCCGTGATTTAGCCTAGAATAATACATTGTATAATTGCTCACTTCTGATAAGTTCACCTTGCAGGACCTTTGCATATGCTTGAAAAGAAATTCTGTTTGGAAAGTGCAAAAACAAAACAACTTCCTGGTGTAGAATTGATTATATTTGTGCACACACACAGGGGCAGATTTACTAAGCTCAAGTGAATAATTCAAATGCAAAAATATTCTAATTTCGAAGTATTTTTTTGGGTACTTCGACCATCGAATTAGTCAAATTCGATCAAATTCGATCGAATAGAATGATTCGAATGATTCGAAGTAAAAATCATTTGACTATTCGACCATTCGATAATCGAAGTACTGTCTCTTTAAAAAAAACTTTGACTTCATACTGCGGCACTTTAAACCTAACGAAGTGCAATGTTAGCCTATGGGGACCTTCCAGAGCACTTTCTAAGTTTTTTTGATTGAATAAAAATTTTTATTCGATAGAAGCTTTTGCGCTAAAATCCTTCAAATTCAATATTCAAATTCTAAGGATTTTACTTCGAGGGTCGAATTCGAGGGTATTTTAAACCTTGAAATTCGACCCTTGATAAATCTGCCCCTTAATGTATGTCTTTCAAATGCTGAAAAAAAAATCAAATACCTGTCACATACTGTATCAATTTTACATATTTACAATTATTTTCACCCATGGTGTGTAGCTGTGTGCAATAATATAATCCACTTGTCCACTATAATCCACTTCCCAATTTAATTTATTCACAGAGATCAATGAGTTTGGCAAATCTAAAGCATAGCAAAAAAGGAACGCTATTAATGCAAATACTACTATCAATAAGTATACAAAGAGGAATTATTCTCAAGGGTGCTGTATAATGCTCTTTAGATCTATAGTATGGTAACTGCAATGTATACCTAGTTAGTAATGACGAGTGAATAAATTTGGCAGGCGCGTATTTGCGGTGAATTTCTGCAAATTCTGTAAACTGCGGCAAAAATCTTGATGCCCACGACAAGTTGACGTGCGCATAAGACTGTCGTACGTCAAAATTATTCGGATGCCCGTTGACTTCAATGTAAATTGCCACGGGCGTCAAAATTGATGCTGGTATCAAAATTTGTGTTTCACACATTTTTCACAAATTTGCCCATCAATACTAGTTAGTAATTCAAAAAAAAAAAATAGTGAGTAATAATGGCTTCTCATTTTTCAGGTGATACTTGCAGGCTAATAAAATCTTGTCCATGTGCCATAATTCAAGTCCATTTTTTAATAAAATATGCTAAAGCAAGTGATTAATTTGTTCCTTATAGTTTTCTGTCCATAGTACATGAAATAGATAAATTGCTCTACTTAAAAGTTGAATCCATCACCCCATGCATTACTAATGTAGTAATTTTTAACTAACTTCATGTGATCATTTATAAGGGCTATGCATTTTGAAAAATGATCCTAGAGTTTGAGTTTTATTAATGTATTTAGCATAAATACTGTATGGAATATATATTGATAGGACAGGGTGCGCTGCTAATAATGTTAATTTTTTTATATACTTTCAGATTTTTTTTTGTTTTTGAGAGTGTAGTATATTGTTAAAGATTCACTATGTGGTTATTTTCACCGCAAACCATGTCTGGCAAGAAATGTCACTAGCTGTACACCTGTTGTATTAGTACTGCAAGTATGGAAGTAAATAACCCTTCAAATGTAAACAATCATTGTAATGCCCTTCTGAAAGTGGTAGTTAATACAAAATTACATGTTTGCCTAATGAAGAAAACATCTTTGTAAACACATTTTCTATATGCATTCCTTAACAATTTTTAGGGATGCCCCACATCCCAGATTGGGTTTGGGATTTGTCTTAGATTCTGCCTGTTTCTACTTTTTTCAAAAATCAGATCCATGAGGGCATAGGATAGAAAAGTACAGACAGATACTACTGTTAATGACTATGAAGATTTTCATTCATCCAGGTCATGGTATATCTAGTATAGGTAAACCTAAACTACTGTTAATATTGTTTATATTTACAAACAACTTAAAACAAGTGATGGGCGAATTGAAAAATGTGTGAATTTACTGCTAAATTTGCGAAACTGCAAAAAATATGCATTTACACTGGCACTGAAGTCTGAATAATTTTGATGCGCGACAATTTTTATGCAATGCCAATTTTGACATGCGGCTGATTTATCGCCAGCCAATTGTTGCAAATTAATTTGATTGTGGCGAAACACGGAAATTCACTGCAAATTCTTGTCTGGTGAATTTATTTGCCCATCACTACTTAAAACCCTTGAAAATTTCTAACTAATACTGTATATATTGTTCATTTGCTTAAAATTCAATTACTTCTATTTGGGAAAATGTGAGTTTACATTCCCTTTATAAAAATAAAATTGGGCATTTACCTTTAAATTAACTTGATATAAGAAGTAATCAATGCTATCATAAGATAATTTAAAACTGGTCTTTATTTTTAATTTTTGAACCATTTAACTCCTGGTATGCTTGGAGCTTGTAGATATCCAGATATGGGGTATTTTGGGGGGGGATAAAATGCAATAATTTTAAACTTTAATTTGTGGTAACGATAGCACAAGAAGAGTTTTACTTTACCTTTATAAACATTTGGGGGCAGATTTACATAGAGTCGAATATCGAGGGTTAATTAACCCTCGATGTTCGACTGCCGAAGGTAAATCCTTCGACTTTGAATATCGAAGTCGAAGGATTTACCGCAATTAGGTCGATCGAACGTTCAAACAAAAAATCGTTAGAATATTCGACCAGTCGATAATCGAAGTACTGTCTCTTTAAAAAAAAAATTCGACCCCCTACTTCGCCACCTAAAACCTACCGAGCTGCAATGTTAACCTATGGGGAAGGTCCCCATAGGCTTTCTTAGCTTTTTTTGGTCATAGAAAAATCGTTCGATCGATGGATTAAAATCCTTCGGTAGGTTTTAGGTGGCGAAGTAGGGGGTTGAAGTTTTTTTTTAAAGAGACAGTACTTCGATTATCGAATGGTCGAATATTCGAATGATTTTTAGTTCGAATCGTTCGATTCAAAGTCGAAGGTTGAAGTAGCCAATTCGATGGTCGAAGTAGCCAAAAAAAACATTTGAAATTCGAAGGTTTTTTTAATTCTATTCCTTCACTCGAGCTAAGTAAATGTGCCCCTAAGGGTAGCACTACACAAAATTGCAAGTGACTTGCTGAGAATATAAATATTGTTTGTGTATTTGTTCATAACTTTGTTATGCCAAAGAAAATGAAATATAGATACCTATTTAGGAAATTACAGGGCCACAAATACCATTTTTACTAAGCATTTTTTTTTCTTAAATTCAGTTAATCCAGTACCTACACATAACGTATTTCATGGCAACATATGCGAATTGTTTCATTTTATAGTTCTATAGAGAACCATTATTGGAATATTTCTTTTATCTCCCTGGTTAAGTCTGGCTGTAATTTGTCTCTGCCATCCACACATGTATAAGAATCTCAGGGAGACTTCCGGTTCCACGCCTGAGGGAAATGGTGGCAGGGTAATGGAGCGCTGTAATAAACCCCCTGAATCTGCTAATAAATAAAACCTACTTTGTATTTTTCTACTTGAACCGGTGTTTGGAGCCAAGATTGTAGTTTGGTAAACGGTCTGCTTGCTCATTCTGGCGATTCAGCTTGCAATTTCTGCGGTGACACAAAGACTCTGGTGAGAGACGTGCTGTGAGTATACTTTTCTTTGAGCAGCTTCGCCGAGTGGTTGTTACTGGACGGCACTGATACACCAAATGATGGAACTTTTGGTAAACATTAACAAGCAACCAGTGGCGGTGAAGAGGTTTTTTTTATGTGGGAACTAACTTATAAATACTGTAACTGTCTGGTGACACAGTTAATGGCATCATATTCATATGACTGAAAATCTGCTACTTAGCACTATTTGGTGGCAACAAAGAATGATTGCTAACTACTACTAAAAGAGCAATCTATTTCTATAAGTAATATTAGTGTGTGAAGATATTGACTTTTTACTTTTTTTCGCCCTAGCTGTTCAACTTGTAATTTCTCCGTGGCCTATCTAGTCTATAAAGATTCTACACAATTGTGAAAAGGGAGAAAATAGAAGGGGGAGAGGAGAAAAAAAGGGGGTGAAAAATAAGTGGTAAGAGAAGATCAGGAAAAAAAAGGAAATAAAAAGATAAAAATAATTAAAAATATATAGAATGGATTCTCATTATTCAAGTTCTACTTCTTTTGTTAAACATAATGGTAGGACTTATGAGAAAGGAAACAGATCTAAGCCCTCAAAGAAAGCAGATCAAGGCTCAATGTCTACTCCTTTATCTCCATCTTCTCCCAAGAATATATCAACCAAGGAAGGCTGAAACAGCCACAATTGCAGCAAGCAACTTTTCGGACGCGTATCCAATTTTCGATTTTTACTGTGTTTTCGCTGTTTCACAAATTTTCTCAAACGAACGTCAAAAGATATGCAAATCAAATTAGATGACTCAGAGAACAGGTCGAAAAGAAATAATCTTTGCTTTGTTGGATTTCTGGAATCTTTAAAATCTGCTTTCTTGCATAACTTGATCTCTAAAATCATTCCTCAACGTCTGGGACTTTCTGTGGAGGCTGGAAGTTTAAGTTGAAAAGATTACATAGAATTGACCCATTTACGGATGCCATCTGATCCAAGCCCAGAATAGTTGCAGTCAAGTTTCTCGACTATTCTGAAAAGAATGTGTTGCTTCAAGCTTACAAAAAAAAAGTGGTCTCAAGATTGATGAAAATAAAATACTGATTATTTCCAATTATTCCCAATTATTCCCAATTCCTATCACAAAAAAGGAAAGTGTTTTCCAGCGCATGGAAAACTCTTGCTAACCTACTGTAAATGTGAATTTTTCTCTAGCCTATACAGCTAAATTGACAATCTTCTTACCTTCTGGTAACAGAGTGTTTAATGATTCGAGAGATGCAAACCAATTTGTTTCTACTGGAATCACAAAACGTTAAACCCCCAACGTCCTAAAGTTTCAAAGCTTGGTAAAGATACTCCTCATTTTGGTAAGACTATACAAGATTTAAGAGTTCACTGTTCTAAATCATCATCTTTCTCTGGTCTCCAATCGCCTCAGAGTAAGGTTTCAACAGAGACCTTTTCAAAGAGATAGATCTAGAGCTCCATGTTCTCCAAAAGACAGCTTTTCCCACTCTCTGGAGAATGAGAATATGGTTCATTGATCAAATTCATATTTTTTCCAAGGGGGGGGGGTGCACTTGTAGTTATATTAAATCCTGGACATCTCTTTTCTGAAGATAATTGTTTTTTCTCTATTTCCAATGGAAAAAAGAAAGTCACATACACCAACTGCTAGAAACTAGCTTCTTAGCTAGTTTTTTGGACTTGCTTACACTATTCTGTTTGATTAATTTTTCTGATGTTTTGTTTTTCTAATAGGTTTTGGTTATATGTTCATAGCACTAATTTGTGCTTATTTATCAGTCAAGTTTTTACTTTACTCAGAGCTAAAATAGACCACTTAGAATCCAGGATGTAAAGGTCTTTTTTGCTTTTACAATTTTTCTTTATTGGTGATGTCACTTAGTTTAAACAGTCTTCATATAATTTCCTGGAACGTAAATGGTCTTTACTATTCTGCAAAGAGAAATAAGATTTTGAAACATTTAGGTAAACTTAAAGCGGATATAGCTCTTATTCAGGAATCCTATTTAAATGAACCAGATAATAGGAAGGTGGGTAGGTGAAATGGTTTACTCAGCAGCAATTAAAAAGAAAAATGGAGTTATGATATTATTTAGGAGAAATTAAATGCCAATGTAGTGCAAATAGAGAAAGACAAAGAGGGTAGATATATTTTTGTGGAAGCTAAGCTAAATAACAAACCTTGGTACTTTGCTTCTGTCTACGCTCCTAACAAGTAGGGATGTAGCGAACTGCCGATTTGGTGTTCGCGAACGCAAAAAATGCGAACGTTCGCGGACAGTTCGCGAACTTCGAACACCCGCTAAAATCGTTCGAATCGAACGATCGAAGGATTTTAATCATTCGATCGAAGGATTTTCATTCGAATCGAACGATCGAACGTTTTAAAATCGTTCGATTGAATGAAAATCATTCGATCGAATGCTTACAATCGTTCGAACGAATGGAAATCGTTCGATTTTTAGCGGTCGAAGGAATTCGAATGGTCGAATGGTGGAACGATTTTTATTCGAATCGAACGCGAACTCAAAATGCGAACGTTCCCAAGCGTTCGCGAACATTCGGCGGACGCGAACGGTCGAAGTTCGTGCGAACTAGTTTGCAGGCGAACAGTTCGCTACATCCCTACTAACAAGGACAAAGATGTTTTTTTTTCTCACAATTAACTAAAAATATTTCCTTATTACCTAAAAAAAATTTATTGTAGGAGGGGATTTTAATGAAATCCATAATCCAAAAAATGAACTGTATTTCTGCAGTCCCCAGACCTGTAATTTAGTTAGTTACTTAGTAATTTTAATTTTATCAAGGATTCTAGCCTTACATATATAATTTTGTAACAAATGGGGAAACGGACCTAAATGTAAAGATCTCAGCAATTACATGGAATTTTTTTTTTTTACTAACACATTTAAATCTTCCAGGACATCAGCGGCTAGAGAAGCTGCATATAAACCAATTACTAGATGGCACCAAACCCCTGTTAGGTTAAGTAAAATGAGTGTGACTATGTTCAGATTATGTTGGAGATGTTATGACACGGAAGGTTTACACTCCCATCTGGCTTACATGTCCTGTTTTAAAACAATTTGGGTCATCAGTAATCACTGCAATTAACGGAGTTACTAATTCTGGTTTGGACATTAATAATCAAATGCAAATCTTACTGAATTATTCAATTACGGAGGACAACATGATTTCTAATCCCCTTACTTTGCACATGTTGCATGCGTGGAAGTGCCTTATACCAAAAAAATGGAAGTCACCAGAGGCTCCCACGATAGTAGGGTGGCTCTCCTCAGTTGAGGATATTAAACAAATGGAAGAAATTACTTATTACTTATATAAAACATAATAAATGTATTACATTTTGGGAAATATGGTCCCCTTGGATAAATTCTGTGGAATTATTAAACTCGTAATTTCCTTAAGTATAATTGGGTAAGGCCAATATCGAAAACACTGAATGTATTTGGTTATACAAGTGAAAGGGGATGCTTAACACTTTTTTTTGCATACTTTTTTACTTATTTTCCTGTTCCCTATCTTTTTCTGTACTCAATTTCTCTTTGTGAAAAATTAAAATAAAGAATTAAAAAAAAGGATTCTGGCCAATGATGGGTGAATTTATTCGCCAGGCACGAATTCACGACAAATTCCCATGATTCGCGGTCGGCGAATAAATTCGGGAAACTGCCGCGAAAATTGAACGCTGCCTGTAGAATCTTCCACCCATTTGAAAGGGATATAACTTTCTCTAACCACCCACATAATGTGGGTACAAGAATTGCTTATCTGTTTGTGTCAAATGATGTTATTGATAAGATGGCTCATGTTGCTATTGGTCCCATAGAACATTCAGACCATGCTACTCTTAAAACTAACATTATTGGTTCACAGAGGTTAAAGAGTTTTGTCCCATGGTCATTCCCATCTTTTATATTAGAGAGAAAAGATTTCATTGAAATGTTGGAAAAAAGATGGACTTTGTTTATTAATGAGAACAGTTGTCATAATGAGAATTCAACCCTTCTTTGGGAGACCTGCAAGGCAGTCATAAGAGGAGAAATTACAGCTTATAAAAAGCTTTCTTTATTTGACACATATTCACAAATGAAAAAGAATCCAATAGTTGAGAATGTTATTGCCTACAAAGAAACACTTGAAAAAGTGAAAGACTGGAAAGAGATTAAAAAAAATTCTTAAATTCCTTTATGAAGGCCAAATTTAATAATCTTAATAATAAGGCAAATAGATATATGTCAAACATTGCTAAATGCTGGTCCAATAAAACACAATTAGTTAAACTTAGAGACAAGAGTGGAAAAATCACAAATAATCCTTTGAAAATAGTGGAGATATATAAAAATTATTATCAATCCCTTTATGCTCCCTCAGAATCTGACAGGCACTTTCTTCAAGAATATATCCTTCCCAGAAATTTAATCTACTCAAATAGAAACACTTAAAAGAACGGTCACTATAGAAGAAGAAGTAGTGGACACGATTAAATCTCTGAAAGATGATAAAGCAAGTGGCCCTGGTGGCTTTCCATCTTCTTTTTATAAATCTTTAAATATAACAATGGCTCGATTTTTATGCATTATGTTTAATGATATTATGTTCTATGGTAAGAGTAGTTCATTCACATCTGTACTGTTATTGAATTTGAGATTAATCCCCAAAGAAAATAGAGATACCACTAATCTGGCCTTTTACAGAACCATTTCTCTCTTAAACTAGGATATCAAATTCTATCTAAGATTTTAGCTGACAGATTGGCTCTGAATATGCTTTCCTTAGTTCTATTGAACAGAAAGGCTTCATCTAAAATAAACCAGGTATCAAGAATATTAGAAAGCTCATTCAAGTCATTGCCTCTGTCAAAAAACAAAATACTCCATGCTCTATTTTCAAAATTGATGCAGAAAAAGCTTTTGATGGCATAGTCTGGACTCATTTATTTGACTGTCTAGAGCTGTTTTGTATTCAAGGCCCTTTCTTTAAATTCATTGAGTTCCTTTACTCCTCACCTTCATCACAGGTAGTGACGACAGGGGAGAAATCTTTGCCTTTCAACATATTCAAAGGAACCAGACAGTGCTGCCCCCTCTTCCCCCTCTTGTTTAATTTATCACTAGAACCACTATTAAGATTTTTGATTGCTTCAGATAGTTTTGAGGGTATATACATTAAATCTAATTTATATTAGTATTTATATTACAATAAATCTAATATAAAAACTATGGCTTTTGAAGATGACCAATTACTGGTAGTAAAGGACCCCAATCATACTCTGCATGAAATCTTTAATATTTCTTTTTTTTTTTGGAAGAATTTCTGGTTATAAGGTCAATTCGGAAAAAAAATAATTTTTAAATGTTTGCGGTTCTGTTTACAATTTGGTCTTGAAGACGTTGAATCCGAAGAAGCCAAAAGATTTTTTATTGTATCTAGGCATAAAAATACCAGCTGTTGACAAAATTATGCCACTTACATTTTTCACCTGCCATTGAATTTGTTGTTTCTCAATTTAAGAAATGCAAAGATGTGCCTTTAAATTTAAAAGGAAGAAATATTTTCTTCAAGATGTTTATATTTCCTAAACTAGTTTACCCCTTAATTAATCTCCCGTTATTACTCAGACTTCAGCTCTTTCATCTTTTCTGTGGCATTTGAATAAACCAACGATTGCTATGACTAAATTACAATTCCATCCATCAAAAGGTGGTTTAAATGTACCAAATTTTAGAAAATGTAATATATTTTATGCTATGGAATGGATCTATGGTGGGGTCAGATATACTAATCCTAAAACAGAATCTTGGCATTCCTCATTTGGTCATATATTAGCGATTTTACACAAGAAATGGTTTGATATTCCAAATTTTTTCAAAATTAATCCTATATTTAGGGACTATTTATGTTCGGTGACTCCTGTTTAAGAACCATGGATATGATCATCGTTTCATACCTTTCACTCCAGTAAATAATTTGGGTAATTTTGTTTATCCATTTCCTTCCCTTTTGCTTGGGCTCAAGAATAAGATTCTGACTTTTTTAGGAGAAAGTTTGGACCAAGACAAAGGGAACATTTTTAATGGGAAGAGATACAGAATATATTGAATCTTTCTGAGAATGAAAGGGTTCTATAATTTCAGATTAAAGAGCATATATATATTTTGATGCTAGAGCTTTCTCTAAACATAATCTGACCCTACTAGTGTATAAGCTTATAAAATTTCCTTTTTGCAATAAAGTTAATTTTATATCCATCAATTTTTAGATTTCCTATTTAAGTTGGAGAACCCTTTACAGCTTTCGACCAGAAAATGGTCAGCTTTTCTGAATTTTACTATTACAACGGGACAGTTTATTAAATCTCTAAAGAATTATAACAATAGATTAATAGCTGAAAATTTGGGACATCTTAAAATTGCATCATTTTAAGCTAATTCTTTGTCAGGGCCAGTAGGCACAATTTGGAGTGCGGACCAAGGAGGAAGCCAATAGGCAAACACAGTTTGAGGTACAATGGATTAGGCAGAAGAATCGTCAGTTCAGGCAAAGGTTGGTCCAGGCAGCAAGGTTTCGTGGTCGAGGTTTCAGGCAAAGGTCGAGAATCAAGAATCAATCATACGTAAACACCCAGGAACTCTAGATAGAAGAACCTATACTCGGGCACTGAGAGAACCTTCTGGCGACCTTAAATAGGTGGATTTGCGCGCCAAAACACGCTAGGTGACGTCACAGGATGTGCGTCAGAATATGCGCCAGAATATGCACCAGCGTCTAAGGATGCATAAAAACGCCAGCGTTATGCTGGCGTCTGACGGCCGCATGGACTCTTCTGCACCGCCATCTTGGACGCGCCGAGGACGCCTTACATTCATACAGGCTTCAGTTGTTGTTACAAAAGAGCTGATGATTCTAAGAACATTTCTTACTGCCCAAAATGTAGACATGTTTAACTATTTTTGGTCATGTCCTTTAATTTCTCAATTATGGGGGAAATTAGAATCTTTTTTCTCTCTTAAAGGGAAATTAAGCTGTGCCCAATGTTTGCTCTACTAGATTTAATAGATGCTGACACAGGC
Source organism: Xenopus petersii (assembly GCA_038501925.1). Classification (NCBI taxonomy): domain Eukaryota; kingdom Metazoa; phylum Chordata; class Amphibia; order Anura; family Pipidae; genus Xenopus; species Xenopus petersii. The sequence goes on along the minus strand of CM076673.1, from coordinate 90,140,204 downwards.
TTCATTAGTGTAGGCTCACAGAAAGAAAAATAATTATTAAATGTATTAAATATTTTCAAGAATGCCACGAGAAAACATATTTCTCTTTACTGGAATAGGAGAGAGGTTCCTACTTTAAAGGAAGTTCTGTCCTTGCTAAGCCAACTATGTTTGCAAGAAACTTTACAATTTGACTATAAAAAATAGACAAATCCTCCCATTCTTTTTATTGTTTCTGGTCTAAATATTTGGACTTATTTGATGGGTCAAAGAAGAGGTTAATTTAGGGGTTATTTAACATCTAAATTAGAGTGGTACAACTTTTAACTTTTAATTCCAGGAGTATTTTATTTTCCTTTCCATCTAAGGGCCGGCATTATTTTATTCTATACATTAATTATTTTTTGGAAAAAAAGGATGTGTGTATATATATATATATATATATATATATATATATATAGCAACATACCGGTGCACTCAAAAATCCTCATTGGTCACTGCCCAGGTGCTGGTTAGAAATAATACACAAAGCTGCAAAAAGAACCGCACTCACAGGACTTGTTCAAAGTGTACAAAAATAGAAAATCTTTATTTCGACGTTTCGGCTCTGTACTCAAGCCGTGAACTTCCTGAAGACGGCTTGAGTACAGAGCCGAAACGTCGAAATAAAGATTTTCTATTTTTGTACACTTTGAACAAGTCCTGTAAGTGCGGTTCTTTTTGCAGCTTTATATATATATATATATATATATATATATATATATATATATATATATATATATATTGTCCAAAAGTACCAGCACTCAAATCAATGCGAAGCCAGTGGTGCACGATCAAAGATGAGGTAAATAGCAAATGGAGGATCAGCACACACTGTGGTTGAAGTGAAAAGGTGCTTTATTTTCATACAATGTTACATACAACACCTTACTGGAAAAACACTGGAATGTTACTGACTTTGTATATACACTTCTAACATATGACATCATCAGGGCGCCAAAAAAACACTAATGGGGGTGGGTATTTAAAGGCTATTTGGTTATACACATTATATCCTTGAGAAAGGTCCCAAGGAGGGACCGAAACGTCGGATCAACATATAACATTGTATGAATGTTTAGTGGGAATGGTTACTCACCACATCAAGGAAGTGGCCCAGGTGCACTGCCCTGAGCACTCAGCACAGGGGGGCGGACAAACCGATGAACCAATATGGTGCAGGCACTCAAGAATGCAAAACTTCCACCCGGCAGATGTTCAAAAGTGAAAATGTTTAATGTGTCAAACAGCCTCAAACATATAACTTGTGCAACTATGTTTTTCTGTGGCCTGTAGGTAATGTATTAGGTTAGCCAGTCAAAATGTTACAGGACAACCCTTTTTGAAATGAAAAATAACAAAAGTGGTATATAGGTGATACCTTTATTGGCTAGCAAAGATAATCATAGCAAGCTTTCAGAAAGTTTCAGTTCCTTTTTTTTTGCTGACTACACTGAAGCTGTTGTGTTCTCTCTTTTAAATACTGTATATATATATATATATATATATATATATATATACACAATAGTAAATGGACCGCACTCCAAAATTTTCGTGAAGAAAAGTGATAAACTTTATTTCACAGTTGCATATGGATATATAAACTTGACCAATGTACCCACTACTTAAGAAATCTGGTAAGAGTGCGCTCACCAAAGTGATATATATATACACAACATTCAGCTCATAGACCAAATGCCCAGTAAGAATTAATATCCATCTGTGTGTGTTAGGTGTTAATAAGATGTGGATCAAAGTGATTTAATATAAATTAGGGCTAAATTAGTGAAGGACATAAAAGTAGTATGTGCCATGGGGTAATCATAAATAGAAAATTGCCATTTTAAAAAATAAGGACAGTCCCCTGGGATCGTATGATTCACTGTGCACACAAACATACCAAACAAACTATATATGTTAGGTCACATGAGCCAATTAACAGACAGAGTTGTGTATTTTGCTTCCACACTTCTTCCTGTTACAGTTAGAGTTGCAGTATTTCTGGTCAGGTGATCTCTGAGGCAGCACACAGACCATCACAAAATGGTGGTTCAAGGCAAGAGTTGTAAAAGGTCAATATTTACTTAAATATATATATCGGTATGACAAGATTCTTTAATATGCCACTTAATTTGATATAAACTATTTGTTGCTCAAGTATTCATTCTGGGGGTATAGTTTTACTTTAATCTACATTATTAGCCATAAAAACCCAGATTCAGTTCAATTTTGGACCCATGTTCAGTCCCTTTTCCAGAGAGCTGAAATTTTTCATTAATAAAATCAAAAACAAATGGTATACAACATCATAAAAGGTAATTTTAAGATGAACTACCCTTTATCCTAAAGTGAACTTGGAAATCAGACAATTCAAAACCGGGCAATTTCTTTACTTCTACCTTTTTGAATCATTTCACTTTTTGCTCTGAACATCTTCATCTTCTTTGCTTCTTTGCAACCAGTGGTTTGAATTAAAAACTGTAAGATGAATAGGAGAGGAGCAATACATATAGATAAGACAAGAAAAAAATTGCAACAAAAAACTAGCCTAGTAATAAATCTGTATTATCTGCTATCTGGTTGTTGGGGTCAGTGACGTCTGGCAACCATATAGCATTTTGAATTTCAAATTGGAAAAATGCAAATAAAGTGTCTACACAAAAAAATTGTCTATATGATAAGGAAAGTTTTATGAGCAATGAAAGACTGTAATTATAAGCAGCTTTTAAATAAATGAATTAAACATTTTAATGGTTATACAGTTATGTGTAAATTTGTTTGCAGAATTTTTATATCCCCTTCTGTTCTCAGGTTCTGAAACAATGTAGCAAAAGTTCATTCTGCTACAGGTCTCTTAATCAGAATATAAACAGATCCTGCTGTGACATTTAAAAACACACTTAAAACCATTTACATTTGGAAAGTGACTGAGAATTGCATTTTCTTTTAATTAAAAAAATGTTTGGAGTAGAGGACTCTTTAGATTTTATTGTGTCTTACCCTTTTAAAGTCAGATAAAGCCTACATTTCTGTTACTAAGGTGCAAAAAATATTCATGTCTGCAAAAAAATATATTGGATAATCCATGTATTTGTAATGCAAATTGCATTAGCTTTAATGCAGACAATTGGCTTCAGCCACAGATGTACATGTCACACAACACAATGGTCATTTTATAACCATTCAATGCTAGCCATTATGTTAACATATTTACACAATGTATTTTAAAATCATAAAGGTAAAGGCAGGGTGAGAAAAAATTTAGATAACGGAGAAGAGCTGTAGACGGATCTGGATTGCTCCCTCCTACAGGAAAAAAATAGACTGGGAATTGATAGCCCAACAGCAACAAGGGATATAAGGGCAAGGACACAGAATTTGAGCAAGGGCCCATGAGGTTCTAGCTACACTATTATCATTAAAGTCTACTTTATGGGGCAGAGTTATTAAGGGTCATATTGGAAATTCGATTTCAAAAATGTTTTTTGGGTCAACTCAAATTCGAATTGTGAATTATCCAAACTCGATTCGAATTTATATTCGAGTTTTCATTAAAATTTCGAGATTTATCAAACCTATACGCTGGGAATTATTTGAATTCGACTATTCGCTCCCTTAAACCTGCAAAGTTCATGTATAAGTCAATGGAAGAGGTCCACTGACCACTTTGATGATGTTATTAGCCTTCCTGACATCTGAGTTTTTTTCAGAGAAAAAACTCAAATGTTAGGAAGGCTAATAACATCTTCAAATTGTTCAATTTGACTTCGACCATTCACCATCTAAAACCTGCTGAACTGCTGTTTTAGCTTATGGGAGTCAATTGATGGGCTTTGAAAAAGTTTTTTTTAGAAAAACATCAAATCGAATTTAATCAAATGCACTATTCCATCGATTCGTATGTTTTGAATTCAGACAAAAAAATTTAACCAAAAAAACCTTTGACTTAATTTTGGTTGGTCTTTTTGAATTCTGATTTCGAAGTTTTTTCAATTCGAAATTCGACCCTTTATAAATATGCCCTTAAGTGTATCTATTGTTGGACCATGGTAGCATGAAATAGTCTAAATAAGTAATACAATATACAGTATTTGGGAATGTTATATAAGCAATACGTTCCAATTTAAAAAGCCTGGTTGAGTATTGTGATTTCAAGTCATATTTTTAACTTAAATGCCAACTCAGTATATACAGTACATGTACATGAACACTGTGGTGTGTTTGGTTTTGCCAAAACCCTATAATAGTTTATATTGACAAAATTACATTTTCTAGAATGATGATCATTACACAAAACCATTGATGTTAAATCTATATATTATTTATATGTAAGCTTTAAGAACCATCATTTTACCTTTGCACTGTGTCTATTAGCAAACAAGGCCACATTTCCATCCACTCAGCCTGCTGCTCTAAAGAGCTTTTATTCTACACCAACAGAAATTATATATCTGTATGCAATCTGTAATACCTATTTCAAAAGAATGATATCCCTGAGTATTTTCTTAATTACTGTATTTTTCTTGAAAACAAGTGTGCCAATTAACAATTGCTTTCACTGCCATGCTATTGAGCAGATGTGCAAAAATTTGGGTTCAACTAAATTTTGTTATGATGCATATTGCATATTTTCTGTTAATCCAATAAGCTTTATGTCACTTCTGAAATACTCTTGTTTCCATTAAGCATGTTATATTAAAAGGAAGATGCTACTTTAAAAACACCAAACATAACAAAACTCCAAAGAATTAAGAGGGGTTCCCACACTTTTTAATATGACTGTATATATTTATTAATATAGAAATGTTTTAAATGATAGATCTAAAAAGTGGTGAGCTCCATTTGTATGATTTCTAACATCCCTTAAAGTTTGTTTTAAGGTTTGGTTTAAGGAATGTTTTGGTTCTCACACACCTTTAAAATATCCAAATATGCCTTCTGTTGCCTTAAAACACTCCTTCAGTTATATTATTGCCTAGCACAGAAGACTTGCTTTATAAATTCATTGGGGCTATAGGAATTGAACCCCAATAGTAATAATATATTAGTATAGTAATATAATATATGGTTTGCAGATTAGGAAACTTATGTATGCATCTTCTTAATGATCCAAGCACACATACTGTATATTACTTTTGAAGTGATTTACTATTGAGGTCTTGTCTTTTTACAACTATTTCCTATTTTGTAAGTGCAAAATTCTTCTTTTTTCCTTTTTATTTTGATCACAGTGCAAAAATTGTGCGTACTGGTATTTGTAACATAAGTTCAGTATACATGATTGTGAAATTTAATTTACATGCCTATTTGTGCCAGGCGCTAAGCCCACTGTAAATTATTTTACTAGCATACTGTAATATTGAAACTGAAGCACTGTAATTTTCCATTGAAAATGCTAGTCACATTTTCCAATGTCAGATACTGTATGGGATTTTGATTCTGCAGCCTTGGCTGCAAACAACTGTCTACCACTTTGCCTAAGGCATAGTGCACCTATGAAACAGTAAAACACAGAAAACGACAACTATGCTATGAACACTGACAGAAATACAAATGATATCAGAGAAATGTAGCATGTAGTTTGGGCCTGAGATCCCGGGTCAGACTGGGGGGCCCGGGGCCCACCGGGACTGCTGGTCATGGGCCCCCCTCCGCCCCCCTGGCCCCCTACTGAGACGCACCGAGCTTGGCGCTACTGTGTGAATGCTCCGCTCAGTGTGCATGCATGAACTGTGCCATATGCAAGCAGCAAGCAGCTCGCCGTGCATGCGCAGAAGGCACTGCTCATTGCCGAAAACTTTTATTTTCCCAAAATAGAATTATCGGGAGTGGGGGTCTGGCCTGGGGCGGGTCCATGATTGTCGGGCCCACCAGTTTTTTTCCTGGTGTCCCGCCGGGCCACTCCAACACTGCTGATATCTACTTTCCAGTATTTCTCTTGATCCAAAGTATTTATATGCTTGGGTATATTTTGAAACATACAGCATGTGCTATATTGCACAAGTGCAGTGACCAATAGCAATCTGATTTTTGCTTTGATTTCTAAAGTGTAGTAGACTGTTCAAAACTAATTGCTGATTGGTTATTATTGACCAGTGCACTTTTACAATTTATTACATATACAGGTATCGGACCTGTTATCCAGAATGCTCGGGACCTGGGGTTTTCTGGATAACAGATCTTTCTGTAATTTGGGTCTTCATGCCTTAAGTCTACTAGAAATTCATTTAAACATTAAATAAACCCAATAGGCTGGTTTTGCTTCCAATAAGGATTAATTATATCTTAGTTGGGATCAAGTACAAGATACTGTTTTATTATTACAGAGAAAAAGGAAATCATTTTAAAAAATTTGGATTATTTGGACAAAATGAGTCTATGGGATTCAGCCATTCTGTAATTCGGAGCTTTCTGGATATCGGGTTTCCGGATAAGGGATCCTATACCTGTATTCATAAATCAGTCCATAAACATATAGTTATGGTTCCAAGTTAAAGTTAAATGAACTCTTAAATTGTAAATATGTTTTATATAACATAGCAGTGACTGGCTTTTTTTCTTTTTTTAATAGGGTGCATGTCCTAGCAGAGTGTCAAAAATCTAAAGTCTAAATCAGAGATAAAAGGAATTCCCTTTACTCTGCATTCCCTTTCTGCATTAGGTGGATAAATATCCCTTTAGACTGATACTAAACATCATTACTTGCGATTTATGCATAATTACTTATTTTACACACTGGTTGTTCAAAATATTTAAAGGACTCATTAAAAAAGCATCAATATTGATCAATATTTGAATAAACACAAAGTAATGCAATGTATTCAGCAAGATAATAAGCTGGTTTACAAACAAAACCATAGCAGTAGTTTTGGTAAAAACACTTTCAGAATTGATTTACTTATCTTTAAAATAAAGATAAAATTGCATTATCATGAAAAACATGTGTTGGTTCAGCATCCTACAATTCTAAGCATCCTAAGTGATTGACACTTGTATCTTCAAAAGAAGAATTTCAGCATCTGTACTATTTTATGGGGATATTTTCTTTGCATAATTTAGAGAGCATTGTAACTAGGGTTGCCACCTTTTCTGGAAAAAAATACCGGCCTTCTATATATTTATCTTTTTTCCCAATTAATAACATTGGGATCAGCCATAATTTTTACCGGTCAGGCCGGTAAAATACCGGCCTGGTGGCAACCCTAATTGTAATCTCCAATACATGCAAATACTGTACAAAGTTATAAAATAACAAACATAAATGAATACATAATACACATACATAAAAAGCTAATAAAGGATAGAAAATCTGTAACTTATCACCTTTCCTAATTGGTGTTCTTTGGGTGACTTTATAATAAGTTATCTTATAATATATTATTTTCTCCTTTCTTTAAAATTTATTTTTGGACATCATTAAGATGATTAAACAATTTTAGGTTTAACGTGTATTCTTGTAGACTTTCAAACATGAAAACATTATACTGTTTTAGGTTTAACTTTTGAAATATCAGCAAATGTCTATCTGTCTAACTGCCCCATTAGTCCCTAGTACACTTCCATGAAACAACTTAAGCAGTCCACAGTGATCTATAATGGTATTATGGGCATCTGCATACCGATAGGACCCAAAGTATGAAAGAAAATTACACTGTCTAAAAGATAACCATTAATTTAATTTCCTTTAATAATCAATGAATACATTTTTAAAAGATTTAACGTAAAATATGATGGTATGTGCATTTACAAAATCAAATTTACTGTTACACCTGGGAAACAATTGTTATTTTACTGTTTAATGTTAAAATTCAGTAATTGGTTGTGAAATGAATACCCTTAGTTCCAAGACAAAGGCATTGTAAAATATAATGTACTAATATAAGAGCACAACAGGTAAAGTCACTCACAGCTTTGTCACATTGGGCTATAAGCGCTACTGTCATTTTAACGGTTAGTCCCCTTCTTGTTATAGAGGTTGTTCAATACTGCTGACTCAAATCATTTAATTATCTCAGTGAGCACTAAAGGCGAAAAACAGTTACATGCCTTTTGAAATATGCACTGTTGGTACTGTACATGCTGTGTAGATTGTGCTTTTTGTAGGAGTGTTTCATGCCTAGACTAGGAAATAATTACAGCAGCTGTGTTTATAGTATTTCTTACATCTGCTCTGCAGTTCCAAGTAAAATAAAGTATTGTATGGGCCAGAATGTCCTGTAATCATACAATGCGGTGCCAGAAGTCATTGAAAATGTAAGTAGAACTTGATAAAAGGTGTTCTTGAAAGACTCTTAGGGACTTTTCAGATAATGGGCTCTTTCATTCAAAACGTTTCCTCTTTTTAAAGTCACATTTATTGCTAGATTTCACAACATTAATAATATGTAAATGAATAAGATAAATACATAAGATATTAACATATAAACTAAATGGCACTAAGTTAGGGAAATTCTTGATGGAAAATGACCTGGGGAGATCTGTACAACTTTAGTTATAGCAAGCAGCATCAGTCAGCAGATGGAAGGCCAGCAAGGGTCTTAATTGAAAGATGTAAGATTGATGTAAATGAATAACTGTTTATCACAGATAAAGTTATCCTTTGTAAAATCCAACCATTGCTTATTTGTGGTTCTGTTTCATGTCTTTGTCAGTAGCAGTTTTTATCATATATTTTTGGGCTCAATACAAACTACAAAAAAACGATTCCAGGAAAACAGTGTCTCAACGATGAAACTCCTATCTACTGTATTGCACTTCGCTTGGTCTGCGGTGGCGAAGTCAAGTCTGGCAGAAGAGGTAACGTTCAGTAAGATAGTGAATTAGTGTAGTTACACCCCTTCGCCAGAGCGCAACTTCGTCTGGCGTTAAGGTGCGAAGTAGCGCTAGTAATATGTCTACTTTGCTAGCGAATTTACGCCAGCACCCATTAGTAAATCAGTGAAGTGGCAAAATGACATCACGCTGGGGAATTTTCGCTAGCGTTAGCCACTTCGCCCTTTAGTAAATTTGCCCCCAGGAGTTCTGACCATACCAGATGGCTTCTCACTTAAGGTGGCAATACACTATAAGGTCCGCTCGAGAGGATCTTAACCTGATATTCCCACTAATGGCTGGGCAATATCGGATTACAATACTATGAATGGGCTCCGACGGGTTGCAGGACCACATTGACTAGCCAATGCATTCCTGGATTGTACGAAAAATCAAACTTGACCGATCGATATCTGGCCAATTTTTGGCCTGATATCAATCGGGAGGATCCATCAGGAGCCCCCACACATGGGCAGATAAGCTGCCGAATCAGTCTAAAGGACCGATATCGACAGCTTTAATCTGCCCGTGTATGGCCACCTTAAATCCTTCTGACTCCCCCATCCTGGTATATCAGCTCACCAGCCTGTCACACCTTCTGGCCTTTCCTCAATCACTTTTAACTCTCAGAAGGGTTACATCTCCCTCTGTTCCTTGCAGTGGCAGACAGCACCCCACAGCTCTGACACAGCTCAAACACTGACAGGTAATCTTCCTGTTCTGTGCCCTGCTCAGAGAGACCTTCCTAAAGCTGACGGACAGAGAGATCTACATATGGCCACCTTAACACTCTCACTACAATTAAATACCTTTGCACAGGACAGCCTTCTAGTGATGGGTGAATTTATTCGCCAGACGCAAATTAGCGGCGAATTCCCCTGATTTGCCGCCAGCTAATAAATTTGCGAAATGCTGCAAAAATTCGCTGGCGTAAATCTTTTTTTTGCGAATTCGCAAATTTCACTAATTCACTACACCCTTCATGTGGAAAGTGAGCTCCAACATGCACACTATTATCACATCACTGTGCATTAAAAGTTTTGGGGATGCACAGTGATGTGATAATAAACACTTTTTGAGAATACGGAGTGCTGGTCTATATATAATACGTGTCAGATGGATTCGGATACTTATGTGAAAATTTAAGATGAGCAAAGAAACGATTGTAACAACAAGCAGGTCTCTTGGAAATTGATTTGCAGTTTAAAAGCCAATTCATCTTTATTAGCAAAACTGTAATAACACATAAAATTTACAAAAATGTGTTCAAACTTATTTAACCAGCCAAATTTTGTGAAATGAACATGGTAATTAGGGGGTGTGATCACAAAAATGGGCACGGTGAAAAAAATGTACACCGTGCTCCACCCTGCATATCTTTTTGTGCCTCTTTCTATTTCCAAAATTTTGGGAGGTATGGGTGAACCCCTACACCCTTTTTATGGATGGGAGAGGAAGGTGGCAGTTAGGTAAAGTTAAACTTTGTTTTAGCTGACCCAACTTAATGCTGTAATGGGATTCATTCCTGTTTTTGGAATTCCAGAATTTCCCCGTGTTATGGGTTTAGCATTCATCGCTGTACAGAGGGATGTTTAGTTAGGGGCTTGAGTCGTATAGCCTCCTTGTCTGTTCCCCCTATGTTGGGGTATACATTTTTCTTTTCCTTTACAAGCCTTTCCCATGGTTGAGGTGATTGCAATAATAAAAAAAAAGTTTGCCTTTAATGTTCTAGCACAGAGGTAATATCCAGGCTCTGTGTGTAAATTTCAAAAGTGAATTGCTGTACTCCTCAAAAAAGGTTTTTTGAGGGGAAAAAACAGACACATTAATATAGTATAGTAATCTTAATTAGTATGGCACCAAACGCGGGTTTAGTGTTAAATAAGTGCACCCCAAAGGGTCTCATTAATTGTGATGGGGAGTGAAGAAAGGCACTCTCCATCTGAGGCAATTTGCAATTGGTTTTCATTTTCTACTATTTGTTGTTTTTGAGTTATTTAACTTTTTATTCAGCAGCACTTCAGTTTGGAATTTCAGCAGTCTGGTTGCTAGGGTCCAAATTACCCTAGCAACCATACACTGATTTGAAGAAGAGACTGGAATATGAATAGAATAGGCCTGAATAGATAAATGAGTCATTAAAAAGTAGCAATAGCAGTAAATTTGTAGCCTTACAGAGCATTTGTTTTTTAGATGGGGTCAGTGACCCCATTTGAAAGCTGGAAAGATGTAGACGAGGAAAATAATTCAAAAACAATAACGAAATAACGAAAACCAATTGAAAAGTTGCTTAGAATTGGCCATTATATAACATACTAAAAGTTAACTTGAAAGTTACATGCAAAAAGGACATGTAAAATTGAGGTTTCACTGTATTATAATGATATAAGGGATAATGTACCTTCTACTGTAAATGATAAGGATATTAGGGGGCCGATTCACGAATTTCGGGTGAAGGATTCGAATAAAAAAAAATTCGAATTTCGAAGTATTTTTTGGGTACTTCGACCATCGAATTGGTTAAATTCGATCGAATTCGATCGAATTCGAACGATTAGAAGTAAAAATCGTTCGACTATTCGACCATTCGATAGTCAAAGTACTGTCCCTTTAAAAAAAACTTCAACCCCCTACTTCGGCAGCTAAAAGCTACCGAAGTCAATGTTAGCCTATGGGGAAGGTCCCCATAGGCTTGCCTGTGATTTTTTGATCAAAGGATTTTCGTTCAATCGTTGGATTAAAATCCTTCGAATCGTTCGATTCGAAGGATTTAATGTTCGATCGAACAAAAAATCCTTTGATCGATCGATCGCAGGATTTGCGCAAAATCGTTCGACTTCGATATTCGAAGTCGTACGATTTTAGTTCCCAGTCGAATATCGAGGGTTAATTAACCCTCGATATTCGACCCTTCGTGAATCGGCCCCTAGAAGTCAGCGAGGGGTTCTGTGACCATATAAAGACACAAGGCTGCAGGCTGAGTTATACAGGGAACTCTGAGTATCACTCATGGATTATAAAATATACTATTCAGGCCTGGTGAAGCACTAGAGAGGGAAAATCTTCCTGATTAAAAATGGCAATCGGACCAGTCCCGGGATCAACTTGTACTATGAGCTATCTTCCATAACCCTGTATTAAATTAGAAAAGACATCAAACACCTTCTTGAAGCTTATAGTATGCATGTATGCATGGCATATCTTGTTATCCAATGGACTCTTCTCCATTCTATTCTCTCCTTGTTCGGTCTTCCACTTTTCCTCTTTACTTGTTCCCTTGCTTTAAAGGACAAGTTCTTCTTTTTTTTTGCCAGTTTTCCACCTAGCCAGCTTAATAATTTAAAATTTTTTCTTCATATTTTGTTCTTGTTCCCATCCCTCAGTGGTTCTTCTCTGTTCCCACTCCTCTACACTTTTTCTCTTCTGCTGTCTACAACTATTCCATTTTCTTTCTTGTATGCAACAATTTATCTACCCCTCTTTCTGTACTTGCCTTTTTTAATATACCTTCTTCTCTCCACTTCTTCCTCAGTTGTCGCTTTCCCACATGAAATTTTTGTTAATGTTCTCTTTATGCAGTCACAATCTGCAATACTGGCAACAGCACTCAGACACACATAGATACATACACACAGGCACGCACACACTGAGACACACACAGACTCAGGCACACTAATCAACTCCAATGTATACAGCAATTGTACTAGTTATATTGTATGGCTTAGTTCTGACAATCTGAAATCACTATCTCTCTCCTCAGTAATACTGACAGTGTGACCCTTAGTTTCACAGCATATCTGGCTCTGCAGTTGCACATAATCGCATCCAACACAATAGGATGAAATCTCTAAACCAGTGTGAGAACTTACAGTTGCAGCAGCTGCAGCGCCGATTCTACTTACAGCGCCGCCTGAGGCGGCTCCTCCAATGCCGCCCCTCCCTCGCCGGCAGGAACACTAATGAGAAGAGTGCAATTGCGCTCTCTCTCAATAGTAAAGCCAAATTTCCGGTTTAAAAAACGGAAATTCAGCTCTTAAAGGTACCAGGAGCGGCTTTTTGCTGCCCCTGGAAACCTCTCCTGCGTTGCCGCCTGAGGCGAGTTTCTCAACTCGCCTCATTGGCGGCGCGCCCCTGAGCAGCTGTACCAGGGAGGGAGAGAGAAGGAGCCGATGAAGGCCCCGCTTCTGTCGTGACATCATCATCTGCAGCCCTGGCTTTTCTCTGTACAGCTGAGACTGCAGAAACAGCTCACATCTTAGCTCAGCCTGGGCCCAATCAGGGCCATGATCCCTGGTGCAGTCGCACCTGCTGCACCCCTGTTAGTTACACCACTGCCAAGCTCCAGATGTTGTAAATCAGGTAATTGCTCTGCCTTGCAGTATTCAGGTATAGGTATTGAGTAGGTAGGTTCCCCTCCCTTCTGTAGCAACTCATATGGAAACTCTTGGAATTGTGTTTAAGGTTCACTGTCCTGCACAGGTTGGTGAGCTTGAAACTGATTTTACTTATCTGTATAGCCTGTGATGGGCAACCAGTTAACAGAATCTTCTCAGTATTGCATAAGGCAAAATCAGATCTGAATATGTATATTACAACATTTCAGTGCAAGCTATATTTACAACCAAACCTGAATATGTATGCTAAAACATTTCAGTGGTTCTGTAGCTGGCTCATATAACCCAAATATACATGCTAAACCAGTTCAGTAGTTCTGAGCCAGCCAGGGTAATAACCAAGCCTGAATATGTATGCTCTGAATCTGTATGCTAAGACATTCCAGTGGTCCTAGAGATGGTAATTGTAGCCTCAAGAGGTATGATAAAGCATTTCTGTGTTTTTGGGGCTAGCTGATGTAGTATCCAATCCTTAATGATTCTGCTAAGCATTCGGTAGCTATGGGTTTAGGTGATTAACAACCATCTGAATGTATATGTTCACATCTTTCTGGTTTGGGCACTAATTATTGTAGCTACCAAACTGAATGTATATACTAAAGCATTTCTGTGGTTCTGTGTATTTGGAAACCTAAAGCAACATCAAAGCCATGGTTCTACTTATGATGTTACGCTTCATATTGCCTTATACAGCTATCAGGTGGGTGTTTAAGTTAGTGATACATATGTCATTGATCTGGGGGGCCATGTGTCTTGTATGTTTTAAGTAACATTCAGAGCATATTAGAAATGTTGTATGTGTATTGTACACTTGCTTAAATGCAGCGGCTAAGTTATTTATATGTACAGGTATTATATACATATATATATAAATGCAGTCGCCATGATATATGTGTGTTGTATTTGTATGGATGCACTAGTCAAAATGGCTTAAATGCATAATCCAAAAGTATATAGCCATTATATACTTGCATAAATTGGGTTGCTTGAATGTAGCAGCAAAGTACACTATGGGGTATATTTATCAAAGAGTGAAGTTAGAGATCGCCACAGTCTACTAGCATAAAATACCGCCTCTCTCCATTCATTTCTATGGTTTTTTTAAAGGCGTATTTATCAAATGGTGAACTTTCACTTTCACCCTTTAATAAGTATGCCTTTAAAAATCCCATAGAATTGAATGGAGAGAGGCAGTATTTCATGCTAGTGGACTGTGGCGATCTCTAACTTCACTCTTTGATAAATATACCAATGTGTGTGTATGTATGTATATATATGTATATATATGTAGTGTATATATGTAGTGTTATGTTCATGTATATCATACACTTGCTTAATGAAAGGGTTAATACTGGTTTATAGGCAATTAGCAGGCTATGTCACTTATACTGTATATCTCACACAATATACACTTGTCTGAGAGTAGTGGCCAGTTCTGGCTTAAAGGTATACATCCATACTGTGTATATGTATAACTTTATTGGTAAGGTGCTGTTAAGGAACAGTACAATATAATTAAGTACAATTGATAAAAGTGAAGGCATTGTCCAATAGGTACCAAATTATATGTTTACTGGTAGCAGCGAAGCAACAGACAAGTATTATACTCTTGTGGTAGCTACTAAGACTGCCTTAGATGGCACTGCCTGTGTGTGTGTGTCTGAAAAATAAGGTTCTTTATAATCAATAATACCAATCATTGTCTATTACTTGGAGGTTCACATTATCTCTTTAGGACAGTAGTCAGTGGTTTAAAGCACATTTTATTTGTATTTAGTATACATACATTGTATTTACCTGTATAGGCACTAAAGCCATAGGGGTTGCATTGTTTAGGGAAAGGATCCCCAACCTTTTTATACCTGTTGGCCACACTCAAAAGTATAAATAAGTTGGAGAGCAAAACAAATATGCATAAAGTTCATGGGAAGGCCAAATATGGGCTATGATTGGCTATTGGTAGCCCTATGAGAACTTGCAGCCTACAGTTTTTGGTTTTTATGCAACCAAAACTTGCCTTCAAGCCAAGAATTTGAAGTGCTTTGAGGCCACTGGGAGCAACATCCAAGGGGTCAAAGAGCAACATGTTGCTCGCGAGCCACTGGTTGGGGATCACTGGTTTAGGGTTTTGTTTTTAGGCTGTTCTACAGCTCAGGTTGGTCCAAATCTTCTCATATATAGCATGAGGAGAGTCAGCTAAATTAGAAAATGATCAGGGATAAGTTTTTGTCATTGCCATTGTGCAGTCTTTAATTCAGCACATGCCATCAGCAGTTCCATTCCGAGACTGTCTGTATATGTTAGAGCCTGTGTCTTCATCCAGGATTGAGGTTTCATTCTGGTTTTCTGGTTACAACATCAGAAGTTTACTGCTGTGATTGGGTAATCCTTAGGATAGTTAATGGTATTTGACAGGCGGCATGTATTTATGACATGCTGCAAGATTTTAGAGTCTATGCCACTTGCCATTTCAGTTTTCAGATGGCCAGGTAACTGCCTTGTGAGATTATGCAGTGTGCTGGACTAAATGGTATTTTTTGACTAAGAGTTTAGTATTGGTTGTTAGGAAAGTCCATTTATGGCATGATGGCCTATGGGCTGATGCGTTATTGTAGCAGGGGTCTGTTCCCTCTGAAAATATGGACATAGCTTTTTATCCCTGTACTTAGATTTTACCTTAATTTCCTAAAATGCATGTTTAGTAATAGGTGTACCTAGCAGAGATTATCTGTTAACATCCTGGGCTGGAGCCCTAAGATAAGGTGGTATTTCCTGGTAGCTCATATTCAGAGTATCACATTCAGCAGTATAGGATAGAAGTAGTTCTACCTTTCAATATCAGTGTTTTTATTAAAACTCAATTTAATCTTTCTGTAATTTGAATCTCCACACCTGAACTCTGCTTAAATTATTTAAACATTAAATAATCTCTATAAGATTGTTTTGCCTTCATTAGGGATTAATCATATCTTAGTTGGGATCAAATGCAAGGTTCTGTTATTTTTATTGTTTTTTTTTATATAATCAGACTATATTTGATCATTATAAACTTAATATTTACCTTTAAAACTGGAAAATCTTGTCATCTTTTCCAAGATATTTTTTGTGTCATATGATTTTAATTTAGCTTCTTTTATATTTGATGGTTCCAGTGACTGGAATTAATCAATCAACTGTTCGATCAATTTCTAATATTATATGCAGCTTTTCTTGGCTTAATATAAATGTAACTGTATTTAACAAATGTATTGTGTGTACTATGAATATTTTAGATATGTATATGGAAATATACAATCCACTGTGCATATCCTATAATGCTTAGCACTAAAGAGATACTTGATTTGCTGGTTGTATTTCATTGCACTGTACTGTCACAATGCATAAAACATTTTTTTATTTACATTCATTGACATTTTCATTTTACAGAATGCACAGCATATTGTAATTTATTTTTGGATTGATTTACATTTTTTTTAATTGCCTTCCTCTAGATCAACTAGCAGTTAGGCAGGTTAAAATAGAGTTAAAAGGTTGAACTTGATGGACATGTGTCTTTTTTCAACCTAAATTACTATTACTATGTTTTCTATCACCATATAGGATATTGTTGATTTGAAATTATCTACTATTGAAGTAAGCTCCACGGATGGTATTGTAAATGGTGTAATGGTGTACCTGACGAAGGGGTACGCCCCCAAAACGTTGTAACCTGTTTGGCTTGACATTAAACACGGGTAATAACCCTTGAGCAGATACGTGTGGTGGATTAATTCTATTTCTGTAATGGTGTAGAGTTCTTCTACCACCTACAATTCAACAAATAGATCTTTGACCATTTACAAGCATCTTATAATACTAGTATCATGTATGGGATTTATAATTTGCAGTTCTAATTCTAGAAGTCTGTTAAACTGCATTTAAACATTTGATGAACCCAATAAGAATGTATAGTTACTAATGTTAATTTATGCAACTTAATTGCACATGCAGCACAAGATACTTTTTAATTATTACAGAGAATAAGGAAATGATTGAAAAATATTGCTCAAAATAGATTCTATGGGAGATGTTTTCTCATAATTTGGATTTATCTGGATACTGGCTATCCAGATAACAAATCCTATGGCTTTACCCACCTATATAGGTGGAGAGCCTCAAGGTCAAAATCAAAGAAAAACTAACTTCTAAAAATAATATAACATAATAATATATAGAACAAGAACAAAGTATCAAAGAAATAACCCACTAGGGACCCACTGCGGTTACTCCAAAGGCCTAGAAACACACCAACAATCACAGCAACAGCTAAAATAATGACATAATTACATGGGAAATGCTTGCACAGTATTTTCCATTCCCTTACAGTAATTAAATTAGTCTCAAACCACTTGCTGTTATTTTATTGTAATATGATATATTTAAAAGAGCTGTGTATAGTTGATAGTTTCATTCCTAAGCAGTGGGCCTAGGTGTACCACAGTGTGTAAATCCCACCCTGGACTTTACACAATGAAATACAAGTATTTTTTACCCTAAACATTTGTGCAAAGCATGCTAGGGTTCTTAGAGAGTGAAATAAGGATGAATTAGGGATATTTATTTAATAAACTAGCTAGGGTAACCATTTTGTAATTTCATGATGTTTCACATGTAGTGATGGGCGAATTTGCGTCATTTCGCTTAGCTGAAAAATTCGCGTAACGGCGCCGGCGTCTCGTTTTTGACGCCGGCGCCCGTTTTTGACGTCCATTTTTTTCCAACGCCGGCGAAATTTTTTTTTGACGCCGGCTAATTTTTCCGCCGAATTTTCGCGGGCTTTTTGCGAATTTATTCGCTGGCGGCTAATCGCACAAATTCGCTGCGAATTAGCGCCTGACGAATAAATTCGCCCATCACTATTCACATGCATTTAAATTAATAGCTGAAGGAAGGCATGAGTTTTCCAGACCATTTGCAAGGAATAGCCAATGCAAATTCAGACATGAAATAGTGTATGCTTATACTTGAGGTAAAGAATGTAGGTCAAGCCTCACAGCCTGATACTTGATCCATGATATTATGATACTTATCTGTATATCTATTTATTAAAACAATGCCCAAAGATAGGACCTCAGAATTCATTGAAGATTGATTTAGTACATATTAGGGATGCACCGAATCCACTATTTTGGATTCGGCCGAACCCCCGAATCCTTTGTGAAAGATTCGGCCGAATACCGAACCGAATCCGAACCCTAATTTGCATATGCAAATTAGGGGTGGGAAGTGAAAAATAATTTAACTTCCTTGTTTTGTGACGAAAAGTCACGCAATTTCCCTCCCCACCCCTAATTTGCATATGCAAATTAGGATTCGGATTCCATTCAGCCGGGCAAAAGGATTCGGCCGAATCCGAATCCTGCTGAAAAAGGCCGAATCCTGGCCGAATCCCGAACCGAATCCTGGATTCGGTGCATCCCTAGTACATACTATGGGGGTTATTTTTCTAGTCGGAAATTACCAAACTCGATTTTTTTTTGGTATTTATTAAAGTCTGATGATGTTAAAAGTCTGAAGAAAAAAGTACTTCAACTCAGACCTTGTGCTGGGTTTGTTCTTTTTTACAGTGAGAGTCGTGAAGTAAAAATTAGGGTTACTGAAATAAGCTTTTAGTATAAAGAAGACGGACTGGCCTGGCTGCCATATTTGAGTCAGGATGGATTTTCCCCTCTGAGGCAAATTGAAGAGACTTCAGAGGTCCCCCCCCTTTTCTCTTTAGATCAGTTAAGATTATTCAGATTCCATTTGCATCATGTTTACAAACATTTGGCCCATTGATGGTATTTACTACCTTGCCTAAACCACCAATATGAAATTAAAATGTCCCTTTTTTTTTTGTTTCTGCTCCATTTATCTTCACTCAAATACAATTAGCATAACTGCCATTTTAAAACGCCATCTATCACTTTCCCCTTTGGCAAGACAGCAATATGCAAACGATTCTAAATGCAGGGTTGTCAATGATTAATAGTCCCGATTCTAGTACTACAACTTACAGATGCAGCCACTTTGGTTTGTGTGTTTGACACAGAATAACTAAACACAGATATCGCATTTATCCCACTTAACACAGAAAGTTGTGTCACAACATCCCATCTAATTAAAGCATTCACCATTGTGAACAATGGTGCTTTGGTATGCTAATGAAAAGGTAAAATGCATTAAATGAGTTAAGATGACTTTAGATAACACAGTTTCTTCAATTAAGCCCGAGTCATGGCGCATTTAACTCACAAATCCAAGTGGCTTCATCTGTATGTTACATGGTTCAAGCATAAGGAAATTCAAGAGACAAGATGTTAAGATAAACAAAGGTCCAGGACTGGATGGTATTCATCCCAGGGTATATAGAGAGCTTAGCTTTGTGATTTCCAAATCTCTTTACTTAATTTTTCAGGATTCATTTAGGTCTGGCACTTTTCAGAGAGACTGGTGTATTGCTAATGTGGTGCCGCTATTCAGAAAGGGATCCCATTCTAAGCTTCAAAACTGTAGGCTGGTTAGTCTAACATCAGTGGTAGGAAAATATTTTGAAGAGGTATTAAGGGATAAGATACTGGACTTCATTGCAAATCATAATACTGTGAGTTTGTGCCAGCATGGTTTTAAGCGTCGTAATAGATCGTAATAGATCTTGCAAGACTAATATAAGAGAAGGTGAGCAGGGACCTTGATTCTGGGAAGGAAGTGGATGTGATCTACTTAGACTTTGCTGAAGCATTTGCTACAGTGCCACACTGTTATTGGTTAAATTAAAGAATGTTGGCTTGAAACATAGCATTTGTACCTGGATAGAGAACTGGTTAAAAGATATATTACAAAAAGTCATTTGCATAGTGATTTGACTAAATTGGAAAACTGGGCAGCAAACTGAAAAATTAGGTTCAATGTTGATAAATGCAAGGTTATGCACTTTGGCAAAAATAATATGGATTCAAGTTATACACAAATTACAGTGTGTTGGGAGTTTCCTTAACTGAAAAGGATCTTGGAGTTTTTGTGGATAACAAGTTGTCTAATTCTGGACAGTGACATTCTGTGGTCACAAGCAAATAAAGTACTGTCTTACATAAAAAAGGCATTAACTCAAGGGATGAAAACATAATTTTGCCTATAGGTCACAATGTATGTGACCTGTATGTGGTACAGTTTTGGGTTTCAGTCCTTAAGAGAGATATAAATGAGGTGGAGAGAGTGCAGAGACATGCAATCAAATTGGTTAGAAGGATGGAAGACAAATTATGATGGTAGACTGTCAAGTTTTGGGTTGTTGTCTCTGGAAAAAAGACGCTTGAGAGGGGACATGATTACACTTTACAAGTACATCAGAAGACATTATAGACATGTACCAGGGGACCTTTGTACCCATAAAGAGGACCATCCCATCAGAGGCCACCCCTTCAGACTAGAGGAAAAGAACTTTCACTTGAAGCAGTATAGGTGTCTTCACAGTGAGGGCAGTGAGGTTATGAAATGCACTGCCAGATGATGTTGTGATGGCTGATTCTGTTAATGCCTGGGTTTTATTTGGAGGGGCTGAACTTGATGGACTTTGGTCATTTTTTTAACCTGATCTAGCTATTTTACTATGTAACTAACTATGTAAAAGAATGTCTAAGTTTTGAAGAAAGAATGGCCAAGTTGAAAATGTTTACAGTGGAGAAAAGGTGCATAAGGGAAGATATTATGATGGGGACAATTTACTAACAATCACATTTTTTTACCACAAATCTCTAAAAATTTGTGGTTTTGGAAGTCAATAGGAAGTGCGCTGATCATATTGGCCCATTTTCATATTTTTTGGAACATTCAGCACTTTTTTGTATTTGTACTTTTTATAATAGAAGTTTTAATAAATTCAATGACAATTGTGGTTTTATAGTTTGTGAGTTTAGTTGCCCTCTAAAACCACAAAAATATGATTAATAAATAAGCCTCCACATATATATATGAGGGACCACACATTAAAATCTCTGATGCTTTATTCATTAGTGGGTTATTCCAGCAGATGCAAGATCATGCATTAACATTAGAAGAAAGTATGATGGAACCCATAATAAATTCACAGGTGCCTGACTATGAAAAAATAACCAGAGGTAAATAAATAGGGACCACCATATGGGCTTTACCTTGATGTGGTTTGTGGGCTGTCAATGTTATGATTAGAACTGTTTAAATAAAAACCCCTGTTTTTGTAAATACATGCACTTCCAAAGATACTAAATGATTAGTGAAACAGGGTACCAAGGATGATACCATTAAAAAAACAACTTTTGTATGGTTTGTAGCTAATTTGTCCAGATCAGTCACATTTCCATTGTACTTGTGTATTTTACTTCGCCGTGAAGTGCTCCCACACCCCCTTCCCCCCTTTAGGTGTATTTTTGTACTGTCAGCATTGAAGGCCATAGAACAAAATTAGCACATCATACTTATTTTATTATTCCAAATCATATTTTATCACATAAATGTGTTGTTTCCTTCCATCTGGGAACTCATAATTATAGCAATCAGGCAGAAGCCATTTTGTGGACACTGTTATTAAGGCAAGTCTTGCATCATCTCAAAATCTTGTTTGTGCACCAGAATGGGGGACCTGATGTATATCCCCATGCACTGGTTACACAATGAAATGGAGAAGAGAACAGGGGAATGTGAGGAGGGCAGTGACATCTAGCAAGTGCTGAATGGAAAGTGAAAGTAATTGTCTGCCCCGCCTCTATGCCTAAGGCATAGAGGAGGGGCAGGCAATATTTGTGTCACGGCCGGCACCCGATACCAGAACAAATGCCAAGCACCCTGGTCTCGGCTCGGCTTCACCAGTAGTGTGACCACCGTTGGGCTTCGGGAGGAGCCCTCAGCTTACTTGGGTGCCACCTGGACTTTACGAGGGGTGCAAGGAGAGATGTTCTGGCTGGCGAAGGGGCACGGCTGTTAGCAAAGTCTTTTGGGCCGAAGGTCACGGTATAAAAGGATTAGGCAGAAGGATGGTCAGACAGGCTGGGTCGAGGCAGGCAGATATCAGAATCGTCAGGCAGGCAAGGGTCAAACCGGGTTGTCAATCAAGGGGTTAAGCAGGAGATTTGTCGTAGGCAGGCTAAGGTCAGGATACAGAGTTCAGAGTAGTCAGGATACAGGCAGGGTCAAACACAGGTTATCAGACAGACAAGATTCAGATCAGATGCACTAGGCTCAGGAAACCACAAGAAACAAGTTCTATCACGGGCAAGGAACAGTACACTGAATGGGCCTTAAATAGTATTCAAAATTCGCGCCAAAACGTGCGCAAAAACGTGCTGGCGCAAACACGCCAACGCGCCTGTGCCTTTAAGAGGCGTGCCCTAATAACAAAGATGGCGCCTAGGAGACACGCGGTGGGCATCCCCGTCGGTGGAGCGGCGGCCGACCCCGCCGTGCAGGTAATTTTATTACATTACCCCCCCTTCCAGGGGGGGCACCGGACCCCCAGGCTTCCCGGGAAACTTTTGGTGGAATTGCTTCCTGAGTTTGTCAGCCTTGATGTCCTCTACTGAGACCCAAGAGTTCTCCTCAGGGCCATAGCCCTTCCACTTAATAAGGTATTATAGCTTACCTCGTACGAGGCAGGAATCGAGGAACTCTTGGATCTCAAACTCAGGCTGACCTTCAACCAACACTGGGGGAGGAACAGACAAAGAACGAATATTAGAGGCAGGTTTCAGGAGGGATACATGAAATGAATTGGAAATCTTAAAATTAACAGGTAATTGAAGGCGAACAGAAGATGGGTTAATGATTTCGGAAATGGGATATGGACCAATAAACCTGGGTCCCAGTTTGAGAGAGGGCACCTTTAACTTGATATTTTTGGTAGACAACCAGACCTGATCCCCCACTTTATACTGGGGTGCCTCTCTACGTGATCTGTCAGCAGCTTTTTTTTGAGCAGCAGTAGCTGCTGACAGAGATTCATGCACTTGAGACCAAACCTTAGAGAATTGTTCGACAGAAGAATTGGCAGAAGGTACAGGGGAACCCATTTACAGTAAAGAAAGGGGACTCCCCAGAGGAAGAATGGGTAGCATTATTGTATGCAAATTCTGCCCAGGGTAACAGTTCCGCCCACGTGGACTGGTTGTCAGACACATAACACCTGAGGTACTGTTCTAGGGACTGGTTTACCCTCTCAGTTTGACCATTAGTTTGGGGGTGATAAACAGAGGAAAATGATAACTCAATCCCAACCAAAGAACAGAAGGCACGCCAAAACTTCGAAACAAATTGAACCGCCCTGTCAGAAACAATATTTTCAGGAAAACCATGAAACTTAAAAATGTGGGTAACAAATAAGTCAGCCAAAGTCTTAGCAGAAGGGAGGTGTGGAAGGGGAACAAAATGGCTCATCTTGCTAAACCTATCCACCACCACCCAGATCACCGTTTTCCCCTGAGAAGGGGGTAAATCAACAATGAAGTCCATTGACAAATGGGACCAAGGTTTTACTGGAATGGGTAAGGGGATTAACAGACCCTGGGAAGAATTTCGAGAAGACTTTGATCTTTGGCAAACTGGGCAGGAATTAACGAAGGCTTTAGCATCCAGTTTGAATGATGGCCACCAAACATGATGGGATAACAGGGACACCGTCTTAGAAATGCCTGGATGCCCTGCCATTTTAGAATCATGCACCTCCCTCAATACTTGCTCCCTTAACTCCTGTGGTACAAACCATCTCCCCGAAGGGGTATCTGCAGGAGCAGATGTCTGAAGAGGGAGCAACAAAGAAGAAAGGTCTGAAAGTCAAAGAAAAATTAAACCTTGTGAAAAATAGAGCCCACCTAGCCTGCCTTGGATTAAGGCGTCTAGGAGACTCTATATATAATAGATTTTTGTGGTCAGTATAGACCGTCACCAGATGTTTTGCACCTTCCAGGAGATGCCGCCATTCCTCAAAGGCCCATTTGACTGCCAACAATTCCCTGTTACCTATATCATAATTCACCTCTGCGGGTGAAAACTTCCTGGAGAAGAAAGCACAGGGATGTAACTTGTTGGTAGTCGGGTGCCTTTGAGAAAGGACTGCCCCAGCTCCCACCTCAGAGGCGTCAACCTCCACAATAAAATGAAGCGCAGTGTCGGGGTGACGAAGGATTGGGGCAGAACTGAATTCCTTTTTGAGGAATTCAAATGCTTGAACGGCCTCAGGGGGCCACATGCTGGGGTCAGCGCCCTTTTTAGTCAGATTAGTGATGGGGGCCACAATGAGGGAAAATTTTTTGATAAATTGACGGTAATAATTAGCAAAACCAAGAAACCTTTGGGTTGCACGTAACGAAAGGGGTTGGGTCCAATCCAGGACTGCTCTCACCTTGCCTGGATCCATTTCTAGACCCTTGCTGGAAATGTTAAACCCCAAAAACTGAACAGAAGAAACCCCAAAAGTACATTTTTCTAGTTTCGCATAAAGATTATTTCCCTTTAGCCTTCGTAAGACTTCACGAACATGATTTTGATGTTCCTTCATGTTAGAGGAAAAAATCAGAATATCGTCTAGGTAGACCACTACGAAGATCCCCAGCAGGTCCCGGAAGATGTCATAAACAAACTCCTGAAACATTGCGGGGGCATTACAGAGGCCAAAAGGCATAACGAGATACTCGTGGTGGCCATCCCTGGTGTTAAATGCAGTCTTCCACTCATCACCCTCCCTAATACGGATCAGGTTATAAGCCCCCCTAAGATCAAGCTTGGAAAAGATCTTAGCATCTTTGACCTGATCAAAGAGTTCAGAAATTAAAGGGAGAGGGTAGCGTTTTTTTATGGTGATCTTATTGAGCCCCCTATAATCAATACAGGGGCGAAGACCACCATCTTTTTTCCCAACAAAAAAGAAGCCCGCCCCCGCAGGGGAACTAGAAGGTCTGATGAAACCCCGTTCTAGATTTTCCTTTATATACTCTTTCATTGCCTGGGCTTCGGGCAATGAAAGAGGATAGGTTCTACCACGAGGAGGAGTTGAGCCAGGGACCAGATCTATTGGGCAATCATACTGCCGGTGTGGGGGTAAGGTTTCTGCTGCCTTTTTAGAAAGACATCAGCGAATTCTGCATATGCAGCAGGTAACCCTTCAAGTGATGTAGTTGCTACTACAGAGGGAAAACATACTCCACCACACATAGTACCCCATTGAACCACCTCCCTTGAGACCCAGTCAATCAGAGGGTTCTGCCTCTGGAGCCAGGGTAACCCCAAAATAAGAGGAGAGGAAGCACCCTCTATGAGGTAAAAAGCTATCTCCTCACAATGCAAATTATTAATACACATGGAAAGAGTTACCGTCTCCTTAGAAATTACACCTGACCCTAGGGTCTTCTGTCCACTGCCATTATTCTCATGGGGGCATTTAGAGGAACTACAGGGATATAGAATTTAGCTGCAAAAGCAGTATCCAGAAAATTACCCTCCGCCCCTGAGTCCACAAATGCCGACACCTTGACAGAACCTGTAGGCCAGGTTAGCTTAACCGGTAACAAAACCTTAGAGGAAGATTGGGGAGAGGAAACTCCTGCGCCCAAATGGAGCTCCCCTTCTCCATTTAGGTTAGGGAGTCTCCCTTTCCTCCTTGGACATAGGTTCAAGAAATGACCCTTTTCCCCACAATAAATACATAAACCTTGGGAACGCCTGCGTGCCTTTTCCTCTGGAGTTAGATGAAAAATACCTAACTGTATAGGTTCCTCCTGAGGCAGAGGCACAGAGGGGTTTGAAAACTTAACATTGGTCACCATATCAGACTTGACATTAGTAACCCCAGAATAAGTAGAAACACCCCTCTCACCCCTTCTCTCCCTTTGTCTCCTATCTACCTGGATGGCGAGAGACATAAGGTCATCCAGGTTGGAAGATAGGGGGTAATTAACAAGACTGTCCTTGACAGGATCAGCTAACCCCAAACGTAACTGACTCCGTAGAGCCATATTGTTCCACCCAGTTTCTACTGCCCACCGGCGGAACTCGGTGCAATACACCTCCGCATCCCTTCTCCCCTGGTGCAATTTAAGAATCACGGAATCGGCAGAAGATGCGTGATCCGGGTCATCGTAAAGAATTGCCATGCTGTTAAAAAATGATTCAAGGGAATAGTGTGCAGGGTCAGAAATAGGCAGCCTTAGGGCCCAAATTTGGGGGTCGCCCAAAAGCAGGGTCATAACAAACCTTACTTTCTCCTCACCAGAAGAAAATGAGTGAGGGAAGAAACCAAGGTACAGTTTGCATGCCTCCTTAAACACAAAAAAATTTGGTATGATCCCCACTAAACTTTTCGGGGGAACACAATTTTGGGTTCATGGGGCCTGATAGTATTACCCCACATAGCAGATGAACCCACAGGAGGAACAGGAACAGGCAGCTGCTGCAAAACTTGCCGATTCTCCAGCTGACGGGTTAGGCTGTGAAAACCCTGTAGGAGATTGTTCTGCTCCTGCTCTTGGTCCTCCAAGCGCTGTAGCAAGGTGGTAAGAAGCGATTCGGTGGTAATTGGAAGAGCTGAAGAAGGAGGAGCAGCAGCATCGTGACTTTCGTCCTCCATGGCCCGTGATAATGTCACGGCCGGCACCCGATACCAGAACAAATGCCAAGCACCCTGGTCTCGGCTCGGCTTCACCAGTAGTGTGACCACCGTTGGGCTTCGGGAGGAGCCCTCAGCTTACTTGGGTGCCACCTGGACTTTACGAGGGGTGCAAGGCGAGATGTTCTGGCTGGCGAAGGGGCATGGCTGTTAGCAAAGTCTTTTGGGCCGAAGGTCACGGTATAAAAGGATTAGGCAGAAGGATGGTCAGACAGGCTGGGTCGAGGCAGGCAGATATCAGAATCGTCAGGCAGGCAAGGGTCAAACCGGGTTGTCAATCAAGGGGTTAAGCAGGAGATTTGTCGTAGGCAGGCTAAGGTCAGGATACAGAGTTCAGAGTAGTCAGGGTACAGGCAGGGTCAAACACAGGTTATCAGACAGACAAGATTCAGATCAGATGCACTAGGCTCAGGAAACCACAAGAAACAAGTTCTATCACGGGCAAGGAACAGTAAACTGAATGGGCCTTAAATAGTATTCAAAATTTGCGCCAAAACGTGTGGGGGTAAGGTTTCTGCTGCCTTTTTAGAAAAGACATCAGCGAATTCTGCATATGCAGCAGGTAACCCTTCAAGCGATGTAGTTGCTACTACAGAGGGAAAACATACTCCACCACACATAGTACCCCATTGAACCACCTCCCTTGAGACCCAGTCAATCAGAGGGTTATGCCTCTGGAGCCACGGTAACCCCAAAATAAGAGGAGAGGAAGCACCCTCTATGAGGTAAAAAGCTATCTCCTCACAATGCAAATTATTAATACACATGGAAAGAGTTACTGTCTCCTTAGAAATTACACCTGACCCTAGGGTCTTCTGTCCACTGCCATTATTCTCATTCTCTCTAATATTTACGAAGTTTCCCTGGATTCTTCAGCGAAGTGAAATGTGATAGATTTGCTCATCACTACCAACTAACTACCCAACAAAACTAACCCATTTTCCTATATCCTATAAAAATTTTAAAGGAGAGCTAAACCCCCCAATAAGAAAATCCCCTACCTACTACCCTAGGTAGTCCCCCCACCCTGCTTCCCCACCGCATAGTTGGTTAACCCTGAAATTGCCCCTAAGAGTTTGCTTACATTTCAGTGCAGAGTAAGTGCAGTGGAGCTCATGGGCTCCACCTTCTGGATCTCCGGTCTTCTTCTGTAAGTGAGCAATGTATTGGCGCATGCACAGTTGGAGCAGTCTTCCGGTTCATAGCAACTGTGCATGCACCAAAAGTGCTAGAAAGTTTGGAGAGTAATGGGAGTAACAGGACCCTGAAAAAGACTGGAGATCCGGAAGATGACACCCATGAGATTCGCTGTGCTTACACTGCAGCAAACTCTTAGGGGCAATTTCAGGGGTAACTAACTATGCGGGGGGAAGCAGAGAGGAGGGACTACCTAGGGTAGTAGGTAGGGGATTTTCTTATTGAGGGGTTTAGTTCTCCTTTAAGCCATGAAAGTATATACATCTGCCCTGATGAGTTTTCAGCACAAATCCAATTTAGGGACTGGTTTATCAATGCCAAACATGGTTGTAATTTTGTGCAAAATTTTTTTTCATAGTTTCTAGTGACAGCCCTTTATTAGCCACACCGCTCCTGTACCTCATGCCATCACCCTCTAGTTAGGAAATGTAATGAAAAATAAATTTTTAATATAATATGTATTTTATTAAACCACCTCTTCAAAGGGGAATTTTGGGAGATATAGCCGACTTAGGAAAAGCTTTGTACCGTGCAGTACATTTCCATAGCTTTCACAATTACAGGATAGACACCATAGGCCTCAATTAGAGTGGGACAGGGTGCAAAGTGCAAAATATGAGCACAAAGTACCATGATTTTTAGACTTTCCACATTGCCCGTGCTTAATGCCTATATTTTCAGGCATTTGCACTTCAGGATAGCACTACATTTGGGGTAGACTAGGTGCAGTACATGGGCATTAGGGAAATACCAGTGGGGCTGAGTCGATGAAGCAAAAGTGTCAGGTCAGTGCCAGTAAATGGGTGGGTTGATGACACAAAAATGTAGACCAGATGGGAAGGATTGTGCAATGAACTTTCCCCATATTTATGTGCTCACAATGCAGTTTGCTCCGGATGCAGCATAAGATGCGAAGCAAATCGCTTGGGCAAACCATGCATGAAAATATGTAAATAGTTAAAGAAAAAGAAACAAGAAGGGGTGGGGCCATTAATAGCAGAGGGGAGGGGCAGTTGGTTGGTGAGAACAGAAATAAAGCAAAGATTCCGAATAGTTGTTTCCTTTCTGTATACAGGAACCTACTAATAATGGTTTTTGTCTTGATACTCCAAGTTTAACTCCCTGCAAATGCAACCCAGCATTTATACACTCACATAAACTATATGTACTCATACAGTAAATACAGATTGTAGCATCACAATAGCTTTGGATATTATGCCTGTCCAAGAAATGATCCAAGCCCCTCTTAAAGGCATTAGCAGGATCAGCCATCTACACCGAACCACCTACATTGCTTCAAATTAAAGTTCTGGTTCTTTAGTCTAATAGGATGGCCTCTGCTGTGGTGATCCATTTTAAGGGAAAAAATATATCCTGCTGTCTGTCTATAATGCCCTCTAATAATTTAAATATTCCATCTCTTTAACCCGTTTAGCTGCATTTCTCTGCACTCTCTCCAGCTCATTAATATTCTTCTTATGGACTGGAGCCCAAAACTGCACTGCATACTCAAGGTGAGGCCCTATTAAGAACCTATAAAGAGGCAGAACTATGTTTTCATCCCTTGAGTGTATGCCCTTTTTATTCAAGACAGTACTTTATTTGATTTAGAAGCTACAAAAACCCCTAGATCCTTCTCAATTAAGGAAACCCACCAACACACTGTCATTTAGGGGCAGATTTATCAAGGGTCAAAGTGAAAATTTGAATTTCAAAATTTGAATTGTATAGTTCTTTTTTGACACACATTTTTTTATTTTGATGCACGACGCCATAAAAGTCTATGGGCATAATTTTTTCGGCGAAACAAGAGGAAAAAATTCACCCATCCCTATTTATATTGCGTTTAGGCAAGGTTACGCACTTGCATGGAGGGGTCGGTGTTAGTGTGTATATGAATGTGCTTTGAGTTTCATTTGGAGATGTTGAACTTGATGGATTTTGTTTTTTTTTTTTAACCCAAATTAACTATATAAATATGTGTCCAGTGGATTTGTGAATAAACCCTATATATAAAAAAAAAACTATATATAAAAATAACCTGTACTAAGTATTAAACTTATTGAATTAGAAGACTTCTTTAACTGATTTCATTAACAGTATTAAGGAGCATTTTACAATCTCAGCATTAGCATGTTTACCTAACCCCTGCTATTTATGTATTTAGAAAATATGGGATTTATGTAGTAGTAATAATCTAAAGAAACTGGATTAACTAGTAAACTAGTAATCAGTTTCACAGACTGATCTTCAGTCTGTGACCTGGATGAATGAATACCTTCACAGAAAACCTGTCATTTCAACTCTTTTTGATCAATATCCTTTTCTTTTCACTTCAGTACGGGCTCGACTGGCCTCCTTTTACTTATTTTAAGTCTCAGATGACTATTTTCAATTTATTGTTTTACTAATGTCAGTACTACCTTTTCTATAAAACCACATACATTTTGCTTTACCTTGTGTTCCATGGTTTCCAAGGGGAATACATATATAGAGATGTGTGTTTAACCTTGTCCCAGTTTATTTGCTGCAGACTTGCTCTTATCCTCCTAAAGGCAGCATATATAAAACTTTGGGTCTATGTTACTTCCTTATACAACTATCTCTGCATCACAAAGGAGACTATGTTATGAAATTTGATTATTTTGTGAACAGCAAAACCGCAAATCGGCACTAGAATGTTGCCATGTGTTTTGTTTCGCAGGAAAAAAAATGTTTCAAGGATGGGGAAAAAATCAGAGAAAGCACACCCATTGATTTCAATAGCACTTGGCATGGAAAAAAGTCAATCGAGACGCATTGGCTGCAAGATAAACAGTGGTGAAATAATGTCAATTGAGTCTAATGCAGTTGCCAAAATTTTGCCATTTCACACATTTTTTTAACAAACCTAAACGGGACAGTTTCACTCATCTCTAATGATCACTGTTCTCTGATCCAAAGACATTTTGATAATTTCAGCATTATTACTGGTTCCTGAACTAACCTGGATAAAAACATATTGTATGGTAAATTCAGAAACTTGACAAAGGGGTTTTACTCCCCGAAACGTTGCATAATTTTTGAAGATTTCTCAAAGTCCTGTGTGCCGTTGGAATTCCTTTGCTGTACTCTGTTGTGGGGCTGCCGAACCTCTGCCAGTGAGCACCAGGCATATTGCTGTTATCTGTTGGGTGTGCGGGATCCTGCTTTGTTCCTAGCTTTGAAATTCAGAAACTTGTCATATTTACCACAATGCTCTGCCAGTGTTTGGATAGCTGAGGTCACTTCTTAACAATGACCTGACTTATTTTGAAGTTTTCTCCCTATGAACAATAAACACAAAAACTCCATAAACATAGTGTCAGGAATCTTGTATTCTCCCCCCCCCCCGGTTCATTTTTGTGGCCTAAAAAAAAATATATAATATATAAATATATATACTTTTCTATATATATATATTTATATATCTATATATAGAATTTTCACATAGAGCCGCACACCATTTTCTTCTTCGTGAATCAAATAATATTTATTTGCATAGATTTGTTTTCCAACGTTTCGGCCCTCTTTAGGGCCTTTATCAAGGATCCTTGATAAAGGCCCTGAAGAGGGCCGAAACGTTGGAAAACAAATCTATGCAAATAAATATTATTTGATTCACGAAGAAGAAAATGGTGTGCGGCTCTATGTGAAAATTGGACATAATATTTGAACCAGCACCCACATTCACAAAATCCGGATCCGAGTGCGGCTGCCTGCAGGAAATTATATATATATATATATATATATATATATACTTCTATCTTGTTGTAAGCAGCGCACACTGGATGGTTTTTTAAAAAGATTAATTTATTTTTCATGTCATCTTGACAACGGTCCAAGACCAGGACCGAAACGTTGATCTGTGCTTTATGCTTTTAATATTTTGAAAAATAAATTAATCTTTTTAAAAAACTATCCAGTGTGCGCTGCTTACAACAAGATAGAAGTGGATATTCAATACAGCGGCGGCACCTGGTTACTTCACCTTTAAGGTGTGCGCATGACCTTACCTGGTTTCAGTATATATATATATATATATATATATATATATATATATATATAGATATAGATATATAGATAGAAAGTCCTTCGTGAGCCGCACTCCACTGGAATCCAAAAAGGCACCCAGGTGCTACTCATATAAACATGTATGTATATAAGTCCAAGAAGCATGAGTGCACACTGGGATTTAATAAAAATATAATTTTATTTGGTTACATTAAAACAGATCAACGGTTCGGTCAAGATAAAGGTCCTAGGCTTGGACCGAAACGTTGATCTGTTTTAATGTAACCAAATAAAATGATATTTTTATTAAATCCCAGTGTGCACTCATGCTTCTCGGACTGTACATATATATATATATATATATATATACATACATATAACTAGATAGGTACACTCAGCCATGGTGATGCCTAGGTGCTGGAACAAAAATTCATATCTATAAAGCAAAATAACTTCCGCACACATAGGTCTTGATAAGTGAAAAAAAGCTGGTAGATTTATTTCAACGTTTCGGCTTACAAACTCATGCCGTCAATTGAAATTGGAGTTACTGAGAGAAACAGCCAAGAATGCAGTGCTTGCTGCTAATTGTGCTTTATTGCCACGACATGTTTCAAGCTCAAGGCCCTTTATCAAGTGTTATACTTTACACATGAAGAAAAAACATTTATACAGAAATAGTGTAAAAGACCTCCCCTTAGGGAGTTGTGCAAAGTCCATCAGTGTCCAATCAGTCCATTGTTCCACTTAGTGTGATGCACCCCGTGCAGGTGTGTGGGAGTTCAAGTGGGTGTGTCAAAAAATTAAACAATTAGAAGTTCATGGTACTGCCATTTCAATGGCCTACCTTGGAATAGTCACACCTGAAAATAAACGTTGTTTTATATCACTGATTAATGTTTTCTATGTTGCAATACTTAGCTTGGTTGAAAGAAATCAATTCACATTATACCACAAAA
This sequence comes from Xenopus petersii, assembly GCA_038501925.1. Taxonomy (NCBI): domain Eukaryota; kingdom Metazoa; phylum Chordata; class Amphibia; order Anura; family Pipidae; genus Xenopus; species Xenopus petersii. The sequence continues at coordinate 90,107,148 of CM076673.1, read as the reverse complement.
ATATTCTATATTATGTAGTTGCCCATTTTACCATTACGTTGTATTATAGTACTCATTATGAAGTATTCTATTGTTTCATACTGGGCAAACTAGTTATTTGTAAAGGAAACAGAAATATGTATCAATTGTGTTACAGGGTAATACATTATTGCAAGCAGGCAATTGTAACGAATGCATATTGTTACGCAGGAAGTTATGTTACAAATCAAAAGAAAACCTTGTTGCAGTGGGGTGGGAGTGTACACTGAGATAGAAGAAGCCTATTAAACCACTCTCCCAGAGCGCAGTCACTTCTATAGTGAAACTCATGCCGTCATCAGGAAGGGCAGAGCCTAAAGTGAACATGAAGTTATATACACACACAGGATTCAAAAATGGCGCCAACACCATGCCAGTGACATCACAAAAAGTGGGTGTGGTTATAGTACTGAGTGCATCAGTGATAGTGTCATGGAGCTGATCCAATCGTGTGCATTGTATCAGTGGTAGTGTACCTATCACATATAGGTGAATACTACAGTGACTCCCAATACTAATTAAACACCCAGTATCAAATTACGTGATTACATACTCTTACATACTCTCCCCCAGTTTCGTCACATGCTAATAGACCATGTCCCCGTGCAACGTAGACATGGAAACATGTCATGGTTTATTATTAATGCAGAAAGAATCCATGTGGATTTAAAAATTGGAGACCCTTGCCCCCAAAGGCTTAAATGAAACTCTTCCCATGTCCCATTTTTATTGATGGGCTATGTGTATTCCACATCTTATGTGTGACAAAGTGTTCTGCATACTTATTTTTGTTGACCTACAGTGATCCTGCTACTTTATCTTTGACCAATTGAGCAGCAAGTACTGACGTTTAGGTACCTGGATTGGGTCACCACCAGGCCGGAAATAACAGATGGATTACATGTAATTGACTACTTTTGGTTCTTTTCATAATATTTTTTTGGTCTCATTTTATTGATTTACAGATACTTGATGACAGATTGCTTCCTGTCATATTTTCAACAGTTTATTGAACAGGACACTGTGTTATGATCCATAAGACATATTGTAAATTATCACCAACAATGAACTAATGGTCATGTAATGACAGTACAGTATGAGATAATGCTTCATTCCACCAATAAGACTGATGCTACATAGTTACTGAGAAGGATAATCCGATTGAGCGTGTCATATTAATGTATACAGTGTTACAGATGAAACTTAGTGATTGGTTACACTAGGGGGCCGATTCACAAAGGGTTGAATATCGAGGGTTAATTAACCCTCGATATTCGACTGGGAATTTAAATCCTTCGAATTCGAATATCGAATTCGAAGGATTTAGCGCTAAAAATTCGATCAATCGATCGAAGGATTTTTCATTCGATTGAACGATTAAATCCTTCGAAACTAACGATTCGAAGGATTTTAATAAAACGATTGAATGAATATCCTTCGATGAAAAAAACTTTAGCAAGCCTATGGGGACCTTCCCCATAGGCTAACATTGAGTTCGGTAGCTTTTAGCTGCCGAACTAGGGGATCGAATTTTTTTTTAAAGAGACAGTACTTCGACTATCGAATGGTCGAATAGTCGAACGATTTTTACTTCTAATCGTTCGAATCGTTCGAATTCGATCGAATTTAACCAATTCGATGGTCGAAGTACCCAAAAAATACTTCGAAATCCGATTTTTTTTTATTCTAACCCTTCACCCGAATTTCGTGAATCGGCCACTAGGTGTATTGTTCTTTTTTCCGTCTTCACAGGAATTTTTTTCGCTCCATGGTGAGGTGTAGTTCAGCCATAGTCGAACGCCGGCCCCAGACAGGGTTTCGGGTTACGTGAGGCAGGACCTGTAATGATGTAAGACTGGGAACAGTTAAAGCCTATTTGCCTTTAGCACTGTCCATCAGACCGGAGGTCCTGAATTCTCTGCCCCCTTCCAGCAGAGACTATACATTGGTCTTTTCAGCATTAGATTCGAATGTGATAAGGGTGCACTCATAGCGCACACAGTGAACACCGCACAGGTCGGAGTGCCAAAAGATTGGAGGTCTCTCTCTTCTTTGCTGAGCGGTGAGAGCGGTCTGACATTCTGGCAAAAGTTGGGTCCGTACTGACCCTGATTGGTTGCCACCTTTAATAGTCACAAGGAAGTCTCGCTTGTGCTGTAGTATGCTGCAAAGGTCAGTATAGTGCTGGGATGTAACATGTGTGGTACAACAATTGGCACAGATCACACAAGGCAACCTGAAAGGCTTAACAATGTTGGAAACAGGTAACAGGTCCTGCATTTAGTACGTTTCCTCCGTACCTGCATTGGAGGCGACACAGGGCAAAGGCAATTTGGCTGTCAGCCCCCAACACGGAGGTAAGTGAGGGGGATACTTCCTGACCTTACTATAAGGTCGTAGGGAGATCCTTTGATTGTTTTTATTTATTTCACTCACAGGGTATGTTTTTCCCTGTCACAACAATCATGTAATTTGATACTAGGGCGCAAATTCACTAAGCGCCAAACTGCCGAACGCTAGCGTTAATTCGCTAGCGTTTGGCATTTTTCGTTACTGTGCAAATTCACTAACGAACGCTGGTGTAGTTTCGCTAGTGTTACTTCGCACCCTTACGCCAGGCGAATTTTCGCTAGCGACGTAACTATGCAAATTCACTAACTTGCGCATTGTAATGAACGCTACCTTTTACGCTAGACTTCCTTCGCCACCTTAGACCTGGCGAAGCACAATAGAGTAGATAGGGATTGTTTCAAAAAAAGTCAAATTTTTTTCTAAGTCCCAAAAAACGCTGGCGTGTTTTCTACATGATGGGGCTCCCCTCCTTCCCCCCTTCATTTCCTGACTCAAGGCAAATTACCTAGACAGTGGGCACATGTGTAGGGCAAAATAAAATTTTTATTTGCTGATTTGAAGGTTTTCTAGGCATTTGTAGTGCTACCTGTTCCTCCATTGAAATTTGAATTTCGCGCCGTATGCAAATTAGCCTTCGCTAGCATAACTTCGCTTTACATAGCGAATCAACGCTAGTGCAAATTCGCAACCTTACGCTACCCCTGTGTGCAACTTCGGATTTTACTGAATTTGCGGAGCGCTGGCGAAACTATGCCTGGTGAATTGCGGCGAATTGCGGCGAAGTGCGGCGAAGTTGCGCCTGGCGCAACTTCGCATCTTAGTGAATTTGCCCCCTAGGTGTTTAATTAGCATTGGGAGTCACAGTAGTATTCACCTTTACGTGATAGGTGCACTCCTATGACACTACCACTGATACAATGTACACGATTGGCTCAGCTCCATGACACTATCACTGATGCACTCAGTACTATAACCACACCCACTTTTTGTGATGTCACTGGCATGCTTTTGGCACCATTTTTGAATCCTGTGTGTGTATATAACTTCATGTTCACTTTAGGCTCTGCCCTTCCTGATGACGGCTTGAGTTTGTAAGCCGAAACGTTGAAATAAATCTACCAGCTTTTTTTCACTTATCAAGACCTATGTGTGCGGAAGTTTTTTTGCTATATATATATATATATATATATATTAAAAATGACATATTTTACAATGATAATGTGTTAGCATTAGCATTGCAGTTATAATCAAGTATTAGTGTATGCATTGTAAATGTACTAACTTTTGTATAACATCTGACACAAAACTAAATTCTTTAAAACTTGCAGCCAAGATATAAATTCACTTATTTTGCAGTCCTGCTCCCAAAGAAACAAATTTGTGTTTAGGAGCAGTAAAGCTTTATAGCACTTTTGGGACATATTAGGTGATGATATCGGGACTATAGAAAGTCAATGGAATTCATTTTCTAGTATTTTATTACGTTTAGTCCCAAATGAGGATTAAACTGAGTTTCATTGTCCTTACAATAAAAGAGGTTGCACAAGTATGATACTTTTGAGATGTGACATAGTGCATCTAACTTTGTAGCTATATAAGCTTTCTTCTCAATTTTATTATTTTTGTTATTGGAAATACATCAAATGTTGAGGTTATATATTTGAATTGCTAGAGAGGGACTTTGGGAATAAAAGGTGTCATAGAAGAGGGATTTATTTTTGATCCAGGATTTCAGCAATATTTGAAGGAGCGATATAGAATTAATGCAGGTAATTAAAAAAAATGTAAAAAAAATACCCCCCCCAAAAGAAGCACCTTACAATGTCAGATGGCAAAGAATGCTGCAGTTTTAACAGAAGCTGGATGAGCTTTAAGTGGATAGTGTCTATATAGGATTGCTAGGCATTAATAGCATAGAAGCAATTATTCCACTAGCAAGGACTCTGTGAGCCACGTTAGAAATTGGTGACGACAATTATATTTTCTCTGAGGCTTTGCAGTACATAAGGACTTGTCTGGGTTGAAGAAGCTAAATTCTTCAAGAAAAGAAATTAAACATACAGTATTTGCAATATGGGGACTATGTAATAAATAGTCTAGTAACTTGTAGCAACCATCAGGTAGCATTTACTGATGAACTGCTTGAAAATAAACATCAGATTGGTTGCTATGGGTTACTAGATGTGTGCAAATGTAAAACCTTTAATGATTTAACATACACAGTCTATTATAAGGTTTACAATATAATAAGGGAGGAATTGTATTTATTATACTGCTAATACTTGGAGTGATCAGAATACTGCTACCCGACGTAGACTGTATAGGCATGAATGGAAATTTCACAGTTTGTCTTGCACAAGCAATTATTAGCAAAAAAATTGATGATTTAATTGTAAACTGAGATTTTTGTCAGGGGAAAGTCACTTCCTTATGCTTGAACAACTTCCTAAGAAAATTATGAGTGGTTTCAGATTCAAATGATGGTCAAAGGATAGTTCTCACAGATAGGACTGCTCTGTGATTATTTATCAAATTATATTATTATGAAGAATAGTACTTCCAATATACAGAGATACATGATATGTGATATTTACTTTCTAATTTATTATTTTCCTTTCCTGGTTTGCAGTGAAATACACCCTGGTCATATGTTCCCTGTGAATATTTTCTCTCTCCTATTTTCTTGCTAAAGAAAGCAATATTGTAGCCAAGAGTGTCTGCGATGGTGATGGAGATCTGAAGTGAAATTCCACATTTTACCATTGGCGAATATTTTTGTGAAACCACTGAAAAAAAAGCTGTGACAAAATGAAGATAGACACCAATGCATTTTTCACTAAATAAAAGTCACAGCAAAAAAAAAAAAGCCCATAGTTCTCACTGTATTATAAGCAGAAAAAGTCACTGACAAAATAAAGTTATTGTGGAAAAAGTTGTCACGAAAAACCACCCATAGACTTCAATGCATTTTGTGAATTTTTCCAATGTTTTTTTCCAGAAGTTTTTGTGAAACAAAATGGTATAGATTTGCTTATCTCCAGGGGGAACAGATAACATTTTAACCAAACATCTACTTATCTGAAGAATTTATACTTTCACTGTGCTTCTGTCCAGCAGGTTTGGGAGGGAGTATGTGTTTACAGTATGCTTTGAAAAACTCAAATTCTTGGGGAAAATCATGTCTAAATGAATATGGAATAGCAGTAGAATTGTGGATTTATTGCAATTGCATGTCAGCAGTGAAAATTAGTTTCTGATGGACTTGTCTGGTCTTGATGGTTATACTGGAAACTGGAAGTCTGTGTTTATTCAGGGCATCGTAGTTGAGAGAACAATTACTTGACAGCAGTTATCCCTGAGCAGAGTCACGCTATGCAGGAAGAATATACGTCTCATGTGAACTGCATAGTCATGCAGAACAGACACTATGAGATTATTTTACTTGAAGAAAAAGGAATTAGTTTATGAATTGATTTTGTAAACAATGTTTTAGGTTAATATTTTCTGAGGGCAGAGATACATAGAGCTACTTTGGATGCTTTAGGGCATGGACATACAGGCTGTTGTCAGCGACTGTTTTCAGCCCTCTTAATTGGGCTGAGCTCAGCCTGTGTGTGAACGAACACAAGCTGATCAGATTCAAATCTGCTTCTCTCAGTCTGCAAAATTACTCAGGCTGACAACAGCCGCTGACAGCAGCCTGTGCGACCATAGACTTAAATGTTTGACAAGTGATTGTGTGCAATACTATCACCTTTTAAGAACCTAAATAGTTCTCCTTTAAGGCCACTGGTACATCAAAGGAAAAAACATCTGCTCCAACTGGACCATAATCGTTACCAAGTGTATCTAGCTGCTTAGTTGTGAGCATTACATTGGTTCAATATTATTTGTCCAAGAAAACTTGGGCTGTTCCCTATGCTAGTTTCCTTAACAATGAAAAACAAATCTTACCAGCTTTGTGTGGTTGAAATAGAATCAGATCACAGACCCTGAACCTACATTATGACTGAAAATGCTAATTGCCCTATTTAGTAGTTGAATGTTGGATAAAATATGAAACAAACTCCACCACCGGCCAGTTGGAGTGAACTTTTGAATAGTAAGAGTCTTCATGGGTCTGAGTTATAATCCTAGAAACATTATTGTTGTCCTGTGGGCCATGTAATGTCAGTCTGCTTAGGCATTAGGAGGAATGAAATGACATCAAAATACACAGTTTTAAACTGAAACAGAAATGCAATGGCAATACAAAACAAATCACATATACTGAATAATGGTTTATAGCATTTAGGTGAACTTGGCACTATGTAATATTAATCTAATATAAATACAAAAGATATTTTCCTGGGTGGCTTTTAAGCAAAAGTTTACATTTTATAAATTGTGCTAGAAATAACATTTGTCATTGTATTGGCTTTGAATGTAGATTAAAAAGTCAGTCCTCTATATCATGAATTACAGCTTCCAGCTGCTGGCATGTGGAGGTTGCTGGGAGTTGTAGTTGTCAACAGGTGGAGAGACCAATAAATGCAAATGTTCCATATTTTCCAGTCTTCGCCAGTGAGGTAAAGTTATAAAATGTAATACCAGTGTTTTATTTGTGCTGTAGTCAAACACTGGATTATTTCCTTTCTAAAAGCAGTGTGCAACAGAGCTAAAGTCATCTGATTATACATGGATTACTATAAACGCGCTGTAAAGCTGCTGTAAAGCTATAACTTACACAGTTTTTCTACATCTGAGTTTTATATTTCACAGACAAAAACTGTGGAATTCAAGAACAATTTGGTATCTTTTTCCATAAATCCTGTAATTTTTTACTTTATTAACTCAAAATGATAGTAATAATATATTAAACTATCATGGAATACAATTGCTGTACATTGATATTAACACACTGTAATTTTTAACAGGTTGGGATTAACATGATTCTGCAAAAAGTTGAAAATTGATCATTATCTGATTGAGCTGATGAGCAGAGCAGTTTTGATTCACAGATAAATTAGAAAAGTGCAGCATTGTCATTGAGTGATTTTACTTGCACCAAATACATTGGTATAAATGGGCATTTTTTCTCATGCGCAAGTGTTTCTCCCGCATGGTGGGCAGAGTGTGGATGACAATGCAAAGACACAATCGTTGTATAATATAAACGGCTTTATTAAAGCACACATAGCTAACACAGCACAGCCTCCGCACACTTAATAATTTTCACTGTGTGTGCTTTAATAAAGCCGTTTATATTATACAACGATTGTGTCTTTGCATCTTCATCCGGACTAGCGCCCAACGTGCGAAAGAAACACTTGCACAAGGATTATACTGGCATGGAGTAGCCGGCATCTCGCAGAGGCAGCAGCAGAGAAGACACAACTTATCGGGTGAGCACTGATGCAGTCCGCATCAGTTTCATTCATTTTTTCTCATGCCACTTGCAATAGAGTCAATGGACATTGCTTCTCATGAAATAAGGCACAATTCTAACATAGACTGGAAAAATATCCCATGTATAATATTCAGCCCTAGAAATAAATTAACTCCAATGTAGCCCTGGATTCTGTATCCAGTTAGTACAACGAACTGGCAGGATTTAACTGGAGTGTCTCAAAGATAGTCCATGTGTAGTCTAGCCACTGATGTTTCATTTTCTTTAATTGTGCTTCATAATTGCCGTGATGTGTTTTAGGACTTGCTGTCCCAGTTGCTTTGCAGCATGCCCATACACAAATTTAAATTTTACTGTTTACTAGTACATTAGCGGCATTATATACAGATAGTGGGAGGTCTTCTCCCTTAGAAAAGAAAGAAAGAACCAGAGGCCATCCCTAGACTAGGGATGATGTTGTGATGATTCTATTAATGCATTTATAGATAGGTTTGTTTATGTATGTGACAAAGAATTCTGTAAAAAAAAAGCATACAAAGTCATTCTGAGAAATCCAGGGAGATCACATGTAACATGGTCAAAATGGGAAGTTTTCAGCAGGATCACTTGAATTGAGCATATGAGCTACAGAACAGCAGCACTAGAAACCATCAGCTCATGTAAACAATGGCATATTGTGGCATTTTTGGTAGTAAAACCACCAATTTACTGAAAGAACTTTCTGTGTTTTTATTCCTCTCACTTTTAGCTGTTTGGTACTGTAGATGTTGTTAGGTTGTGAAAATAGTCATATTCCCCTTTCCTATCAGGTTTCATTGTGTAGCCAGCTGCTCATATAAAGATTCAGAATTTGCAGCTATCAGCAAGGGTCTCTTTGGCCTGAATGTGAAAATCAATGTAATGATGCATACAAATACAGAGTTAGGTTCCTTTGTTGGAGCAAATGGTTATAACAGCATACAGAGACTAATGTTACAGTTTACCAAAATCACTAATTGCCAAAGAGGAAAAAAAATAAGATAAAAAAAGAATCCAAATGCCCTCAGAACAAAGCAGGGGAATTAGGGAATACATCATAAAACTGAAGGGAAAAAACTTCTGTAAAGAAATGATGTGGTGTAGACCACTTTGACCAAAGTCCCATCCATATTTTTACCTTATTTATCAATAAAATAACTCCAAAAAATCTGGTGCAGGAAAAAACGTAAACAAATCATGAGAAAATCTGAATTGTATGATTTGTTTTCAGATTTCATGCCTGAAAACCACAAATTCTTCAGATTATTGTACAAAACCCTGCAAAGATCATGATATCTTTCAGTTGAAAAAGAGACATCTGCCATTGACTTCTACATGACCTCGGCAGTTTTAAGATGGAGTATTTTTTTATTCTGATTTTAGCAGCCTCTGGGTTTATTAAAAAAAATTGTGTTTTCCCAAAAAAATTCAGACCAGAAAAAAATTGGACTATAGTAAATAACCCCCTGAGTGTTTTCTTTCCACTGTCTTGTTTCTGTGGAATATTACCTAACATTGTAACAAATATACCCATAATCAGAATGCATGTATTCAGTGTGTGAATAAAAATATCATGAGTTCTCTGTGGTAAAATGGGAATAGTGTAAACATAAGGGCAAAGTGAGGGTGAAACCAAATGAGTTCATCCAAGATGTGGGCGAAAAAGTGGCAGATATTATTTAATGATGATAAATGGAAGGTTATGACTTGTGATTTAAAAATATGCAAGCCACTTATATCATTCATGAGATTAAGTAAGGCAAATCCTTGATGGAGAAGGACCTGAATGTACTTGTGAATAATACCTTAAAATTTGAAAATGTTATTAATTAAATAGACAAGTTTCATGAAGTTGATAACGTTTATAGAAGGTCTCCTTTATAAAGAGGCTGGCCAAGCTGGGATTGTTAACACTGGATAAAAAGACACACACAGACACATATATATATATATATATATATATATATATATATATATATATATATATATATATATATATATATATATACACTAGGGGACCATACAATAAACTCTATTGCTTTATTCTGCAGTACATGCTTTGCTTTCAACAGACATAAGGGCATCCATGCACATTAGAAGAAACTATTTCCCATCAATGAGAAATTATGTAGTTGTACTAGCAGATGCATTGTATAGTTCAAGCTAGCACTGGAATACCTTTTAAAAAATGAAAAGGTACATGGTTACTGGAACAAGTTGTAAGGGCCCGAAGGCACAGTTGGAGTGCGGACCAAGGAGGAGGCAGGTAGGAGACCAAAGTTTGCGGTATCAGAAGGGTAAGGCAAGAGAGGTGTCAAAAGTCCAGGCATTAGTTCAATCCAGGCAGAGAAGGATCAATCTGAAATAACAGGCGAGGTTGGTACACAGGAATAACACACCCAGGAATACACGAAGTTAAACCTATACTTGGGCAATGTCTGCAATGTCCAGAAGGCTTTATATAGGCCAGGATTGGCGCCAAAAGTTCGGGCGCAATGGCGTCATGACGCTGACGCTGGCATTTAGACGTTGACGCACGTTCTGACGCCGGCGACCATTCTGACGCCGGCGACCAATTGGCAGGCGGGCGCCATCTTGGACGCCATCGCCATCTTGGATGTGAGTAGTGACTTCCATTTCCAAGTGTCCTTTTGGAGTCAGGATGGAATTTTTTCCTCCTCTAAGGCAAAATGGAGATGCTTCCGATGGGGCTTTTTCCTCTTGAGCAATGCAACAGGTTTCATGTGGACAAACAATTTTACTTGATGGATGTCTTTTTCAGCCTTTTTTACTGCAGTATGTTACTATGGTACAACAAGGAGCAGATTTCTTAAATCAAACTGGGAATCCAGAATGCTTGAAATGTTTTGCAATTTATCAAAACTTTGCTTCGCCAACCACAATCCTTGCTCCTTGATGCACATTTTTTCATCATGGAAAATCAATTCCTAAATCAATTATTATTGTTAACAAAATATAATGTTTGATAAGTTTACCAACATTTGAGGAATGGACCCCTATCCCTCTCAGACTATTTCTGAGGGGACAATCCTACAAGCATACCGTATGCTAGAGCCATTGTGCCTTTAAATTAATTTTAATGCCGATATTCACACGGTTAGATAGAATTACAGGTGACTTAGAATCCCACACTGCTATTGTAATAAAATTACTTCATACTCTCTATATTGTTTCAGCATGAATAACAGTGGGAATATTTCTAATGTGTTTTCCTTCTATTGCTGCATGTGAATAAGAATATGTGAAACAGATGACCTCATAACAGATGGAGACGAACATGTAACAGAGCTGTCCAGACTTTGCATAAAAATCAGTTATCACATATTCCCATGAGAAATTCATACTTAAAGTTTCCTTATTCCAACCAGACTTTGTTCAATCATGTTCTATGCATTTCAGCCAATCAATCTTCCCCAACATTTTAATAGAGATAGCATATCTCTCTCTCTCTCTCTCTCTCTCTCTCTCTCTCTATCTATATATATATTTATCTACCTATATATATATCTATCTATATAAATCTATCTATATCCAAATATGAATGCACTTACCAAACATTATGGCAGCATGGTGTTCATGACCTCATAAATGATTTTTCCCAAATCTAGTTTTTGAATCCATTCTGTTTGTGCACTTTCTGTACAACATGTTCTGAGAATGAGATCACGAGAGTTGAATTACCTGTCTAAGTTTCTGTATAAACATACTTCAGGAGGAAAATAAATGATGCTCATGATCTATTTCATTCAATCTACTTGAAGAAAGTAATCCAGATGTGTCCTGACATATTAACTACATATGAAATAACAATTTTGGCTTTTTGACCATAAATGTGGTCAAAACAAAATAATTTTAAAACACCTGTGCAACCAAAAACCATAAGGAGAAAATCTTCTACATATTTCTGACACAAAGGGGCAGATTTATCAAGGGTTGAATTTCGAAGTAATGGGAGCTTTTTTGAACTCCCATAACTTTGAAATTCAAATTTAAAAAGACCAATCAAAATTTATCAAGCAATCAAAGTTTTTTTTTTCCGGGTGAATAGGTCTGAGTTTGTGAGTTCCCACACATCCTTTCCCATTGACTCCAAGGTACTTGTGCTCTGTAAGGACTGTGTTACAGTAACATTGGCACACTAATTATCTTTAACCATACGCTACCATCTTAGAATACCCTAATGACCTAATCCTTCTGCTTACTGAATCAATTAGCAAAAGACAGAACTAAGAAGAAGCTTATTTTCGGGCAAGAAAAAAAGCAAACCACACTAGGAATTGGCATTTTTAAATGCTACATAGAAGTGAAAGGAAAAATTAAGGAGCAGATTTATTAAGGTTCGATTTCTAAATCTGAATTTGAAGTTTCGAGTTGGATTTTGTTGTCAAAACTCACAAATTCGAGTTGGGAATATTATTATTATACCTAGACCATGGGAACAACTTCAATTTGACTATATGCCACCTATAACCTGCCAAGTTCATGTTGAAGTCAATGGCAGAGGTCCAGTGATCCATTTTAAGATGATTATAGCCTTCCTGACATTCAAGTTTTTTTTCAGTGAAAAAAACTTGATTTGAGTGTAGTCAAATTCGTTTACAATTCGATTCGAGTTTTCAGGTCAGTAATATTAGTTCAAGTTTTAGACATTCGAGTATTTTTTTAAACAAGATATTATTCTAGATTTGAGTTCATTAGAGGAAAAAATACTCTAAAACTCGACCTTTAATAAATCTGCCCCTAAATGTAATACCAAGTATTTTCTGAGGATCATTCTTATGAAACTAATCTTTGGCATACTATGTACTAAAAGTGCTTATTATAGTATCCCAAGCCTTTTGCTTGGGATACTTTAACTAATTCATTTGAACATTAACAAGGTATTACCATGCAAAAGCTGCTGTAACAATTATTCATTAGTCGGGTGATATATTTACACAATTTTAAGTTGCTCTAATAAAACAGGAGTAGCAACAACAAAAGCTATTTCTACATAATATTTGGTTTCTGTTGGGAATTAAAAACCATAATTGTTCATTAAATGAAATGGCGCATTATTATTAACATTTTCAAAAAGAAACCACTCTTTGTTTATCCAAGAACAAGTTTGATTTTGATTATTTGAAAACGCTGCATTATATTATTGCATACATGTTTTGCTGAATGTCAGATTGCCAGATAAAACAAAAATCAAAAATGTATCTGGTAAGTTTGGGCATATACCTAAACAAAAAATATTACACTGATCCACTAAAGTGTAGTGCCAAACTATGTAGAAAAATTCACTGTTTTTCACAGTAAACAAAAACAGAAAAATAATCTTGTGAAATTTATGGCATCTTATAAGCACACATCTGAGAAAATAATACTAACACAGAATACATGGTAAAACAATGAACAGATTATTTCTAGAATTCCATTCTGTGTTTATATACAGTGTATATGTATTAAAGTAATTAATGAAGTAATTAAAATATAATGAAGTGTTGCAGAAATGGTTGTACAGCAGATAGAAGATAAGCTCACTAGAATACAATGGGTTTAGATTTCTGTGTAAGAACTAAACCTATTGCATTCTACAGAGCTTATCTGTTATCTGCTATGTAACCCATACCACCCACCTATCCCGTTTTGACAGCTCAGACCACAGTCCCGGATTTTTATTAAAATGTCCTGAGTTTCTCTTTGATCTCCTGCACTGAGGAGTTTCTGAAACTTAATTAAAAGAGAGGCTTTTTGGCTAAATCCCAGAATACTCAGCTCCTGCATTTTGATACAATTTTGTAAATAATAAGACAAACATGTCTCTTGGGGGAACTGATTAAGACAGATACCAGCAGCACACTGTCGATTTGAAGAAAATGTTAAGTTTATTGTATCATTCAAAAAGGGCAACGTTTCGAGCCACCTGGGCCCTTTATCAAGCCTTTATCTTGGGAGAACTGAAACTCATAGTTTAAAGGGGATGCTCCCCTTCAAAACATAGCCTACATTTGAATAGCCCCTGTGAGAAAAAAACATTTTTGTACATTTTTGCCTTTGCGCCCCTCTGCGCAAAGGCAGAGGGGCGCCAGTCATATACCTCTTCTGACGCCTTCCCCTAGTTCAGACCGTTTTGTCAAGAAGCTGTGGTAGCAGGTCATACGAGTGCAAGACTACAGTGCATGCTCACTATCGCTTCCTCACCGCTGGCTCACTTCTGCGCATGTTGCGAGTGGTGGGAGTGCAACGTAATCAGCCGGGTTGCCTAGGGCGCCTGGCCGACTTGGCCCGGCACTGCTATAGACAAAGCGGAAGCAGGGGGCCCAGGCGGTATAGGGGCCCCATGATGCCCTAATTCATATACAATTTCAATAAATATTGGTAAAACAGTTCAACATCTAGACAATTTGCTGTGGGGCCCAGTAATATATAGTTATATCACTGCCAGCAGGCCCTAACAATCCAAATCTATACCTGTATATGGCCCATGTTGCCCCTGATCTTACCCCTCTCTGGCCCAGATCACGGCCTCAACTACAGGGCCTGTAGGGGGGTTGCGGCAGAAGAAGCGGACCTGGAGGGGGGGGCCTGTGTTGGAAGCTCCAGTGGGCCTCTGACCTGCCAGTCCAACGCTGCTGATGGGATTGGCTGGCAAGATTCAAATATTTTTTACTTCCTTGTTTTATGACAAAAAGTCACACAATTTCCCTCCACAACCCTTATTTGCATATGGAAACTAGGATTCGGATTTGGTTCAGCCAGGCAGAAGGATTTGCTCAAATCCTGTTGAAAAAGGCAGAATCCTGGCCAAATCCCAAACCGAATCGTGGATTCGATGCATACCTATTTAAAACTAAACATTTCAAATAATAAAAGCGTTGTTAAGATGTGTATCAATGGGTGTGCTCTCATAAAGATCTCATACTGATACAGTGTCATATGACATGATCTTTGTCTGCTAATGCATTAGTGTAGTGATGGACGAATCTCTTGCGTTTGCTGAAAAATTCGAGAGACGGCAAAAAATTTCCAAAACTGTTTTGATGCAAACTGGTTTTGAGGTGAATCTGACTCTTGACGCGCAATATTGTATTTTGATGCGCAATGCAATTTTGTAATGCATAAAGTCTATGGGTGTTATGTTTGTGTCGCATTTTTTCCTAACTTCCAAGCTTTGCAGACTGCGTTAAGTGAATATGGCATGCTTTGTTTTGTGTCAAAATTTGCAAAATGGTGTCCAAATTCGCTGTATTGCTTTGGAGTCAATGGGAAGAGCAATTCACACGCATGTTTCGCTCAGTATCCTGCTACACACGTGCCCTATATTACTAGGGAACGTGCTATCTGCTAGACTGCAAATCTTCTTTTCAAAGGGAAAAAAAGGCTCCTTTTTTGACATTACCTTTGGTCGACTGGTAATGGTATCTACCACTATCTATACTTTATATATTACTACTAGCTTACTAACACAGGCACTAGTGATGGGCGAATTTATTTGGCAGGCGTGAATTCACAGCAAATTTGCCGCGTTTCGCCGCTGGCAAATAAATTAGCAAATTTTCTGTGAAAATTCCCCGGCATCAAATTTTTTTTTGCCGCCTGCGCCAGTTTCGACGGCAAATTTTTGCTAATTTTTCACCCGCTAATTTCACGGGAAATGTATGAATTTTGTGGCGAAACGAAACGGGACAAACTCGTCCATCACTAACAGGCACAACTAATAATTCATTTGAACACATATCTGGGTGCTTTGTAAAATAAATAAACCATATATTTATGTGTAAATGTAAGGAATCGGAATAATAGGTAATGTAATGTTACATGATTGAGAATAGTCATAGTTGCGTTATAGAATCCAACTTCTGTACTATCTGATTAGTAGTTAAATGTAAAATAAACTCTTAATATAGAGGTGTGAACAATTTTTTTACTATAACAATAAAACATAACACAATGGTGCCCTAAAATATAAAATGCTGATGGCGAAGGAGGAGGAGGAGGGTTTGCCCTCAAGATGTAATGCAGCAGGTTGTCCTCCATCTTTGTTGCTGCATCTGCTACCTGTGGCAGCTGGGGATCCTCTTCAGGAAGAGGTGGAGGTGCCAGAGTACCTGCAGGTTCTGTTGCCTCTTCCTCTGACCCGTCTACTGCTGCCTCTTCCTCTGCCCCTTCTGCTGCACCATCTGCAGCCGGATCATCTTGGATACATTCAGCTGGCAATGTAAGAATTTCAGTTTGAGTAATACAGCACTTGCATTTGTACAGTACAAATTATACAGGATGGGGTGTGTCATGTAACTACAAGAAACCTTAATCTATAAGGATAGCAGGCATGGGGCGGCAAACACCATTAAGAGTTTTTTTTTGCAGCAGACAATCTCCATTTGAGAGCTCATTTACTTGTTCTCTACAATTATATGACAGTCAACTGTTCCTCTTGTTAAAGTATTCACTTAAAGGACCAGTAACATAAAAAAAAATTTAAAATAGTAAAGCCTTTATTAAGAAATAACTTACAGAAACTCCACTTCCTGTCCTCTACAGAAAAGGCGACAGGGCGGCGACGATCCATTGTGAGGTGCTCGATTTCTTCTCCCATATTCTACTGCCAGAAAGTGATGTCAGCGCTGCTGGAGGAACAAGCGTTCAAGTACAACAGCAGCTGGAAACTTCTACGGCATACTTATTGACCAGGCTGGAAACTGGGAGCAGAATGGGCAGCATGGCGTTCAGGGACTCGCTGGTTCTGTTCTGAGTTCACTAAAGTGCGCCCCTCGGTAGTGCTTGGTCATCCGACCCACAGCTGACACGTAGGACTGCCACTTGCGCCTCTTCCCTTGTTGTGTGCAGGGGCTGACCTGCAGATATTGGATCCTTCCCAGCAGCAGAACGTTCTGTGTGCGATCTGTACTCTATTCTGACACGCCGTGTGCAAGTCCTGCAATACTAAAGCTGCCAGTAGCCCCACACTGATACGCTCCAGCACCGGGAACTCAGCTGTAGGTTTCCCCAGGAATAAACTTACAGTGAGGAGTGGAGGAACATTGTACGAGGTAAATGTGTTTGAACGTATCAGTGTGGGGCTGCTGGCAGCATTAGTTGAAGACTTTGAAGAGATTGTTAATTGTATGATCATGAGGCAGCAGGACTTTTGGCTGCACTTGTTTCAGACACCTCATTTGTGTACTTGCAGACATCTCACTTAGAAGCAGCACTTAGCAGGTAATAGTGTGACTGTATTTGCCAACCATGCTGCAGTAGTAGAAGCAACATTATCATTAGCCCTGATAGGTCCGAACCTGAAAATGATTTGCCAACAATGCGGCAGTATTGTGAGCATTGACAGACCCCAACCAGAAGGAATTTTCCAAAAATGCAGCAGTATTAGAAGCAACATTATTATTAGCCTTGGTAGGCCTCAACCAGAAGAAATCTGCCAACTACGTGGCAGTATTAGAAGTAAAATTATTAGGAGCCATATGCTCCAGCCGCTGTTGGAGGCAACTTTGGTGCTGCCTGATGGGCCTCAAAAAAGCTCTTCCACACATCCATGAGATCACTGCCTCTGATGCTGCTGCTGCTAGGCCCCCGTCTCTGCTGGATGTGTGGCATAGTGGAGGCCTGAGAAAAGTGGGGGAAGGCCTCCACCAGTTTTGTGCATAAAGCCCTCTTCAATTGACTCACCCTCCTCTCTTTCTCTCTTTGGCTGGGTACAAGGAACTTTACCTTTTACCATGGGTCAAGCATAGTGGCCACCTAGTAATCATCCTGGTCTTAGAAGGAACAGATTCGGGGATCTATGGGCAGACATGGAGAAGAGGTGCCCCCAACCAACCTCATCTTGACTGCCCTCCAGATGCAGCAGGTCATCTACCTCCTCCTCAATTCTCTGTGCCCTCTCAGCCATGGACAATAGCTGGGGTGTTTGGGTGGCTTGTGCCCTGCTCCCCATGCTGTGCAGGCACCCAGACCTCCCTCCTCCTCCTCATTGGGCAAAACTTCATTCTCTTCCTGCCTCCCAGCCCCTTCTGCCTGCCTACAGGGCCTGCGCTTCTCCTCCTCAGACATGTCACCCTGTTCTAGCAGGCCATCCAACGTGTGCTTGAGGAGGAAAACCAGGGGTATAATGTCACTAACACATGCATTGTCCCTGCTAACAAAGCGTGTGGCCTGCTCAAAAGGGGCAAGTACTCAGTAGAGCTGCCTCATCTGCTGTCACTGCTCTTCACTAAAGTACACCAAATCTGCCCCCACGAGTACCAAAATGTGAAATAGAAAAAGGGAGCACTTACTGACCCTTACAGAGATTTCGCTGTGCTACTATGTAGAACTGCTCCCAAAGTGTAAGTATTGCAGACAAAGTTCTTAGACACGGAGCACCAGCGTTGTTAAAATATTTAAATATTTAAAACTATGAGCAGAGCGCACAGCAAACTAGACCCTTGACGCGTTTTGTGGGCAAAGCCACTTCCTCAAAAGCAGTATTTGTTCATTCCATGTGAACATTTAAAAAAACAGAAACCAGGCCCCCTAAAAACAGTAACTCTTTCAATATTAATACTGTATATCATACCAAGCACATATGCATAAAGAGAGAATATAGAGTGAATAAGGGGCTTATGCCACTACATAAACTTCATCAGATTTATTTAATATTTATTATCCTAAATAGGATCTAAAAATATATAAATATTTAATTATTTTATTTAATTGGAATGCATGGACTAAAAAGGCGGAATACTCTGAACCATATCATTCTGCAAGATGTAGAAAAATTGATTGCATAATTAATAATTCATTGGAGAAAAAGCTGATCAGTTAGTGCAAATATCAAATTAATAAATAGTAATCATTCATGATTAAGTTCACCATAAGTATCTACCATTTTAAGTTGATATATCCAATATGATTCTATCTTGGATACTCCATCATGTTGTTTGGCAATGGCTGATTTATTGTCTCCCCTTTCAACAGCCGACAAGTGTTCCAAAAACCTAATTTCTGAGCACCATGTATGTAGTCTTACCTACATACTGGGCTCCGCATGCACAGATAGCCAGGTAGATGACCCGTTTCGAGCTGCAATTAAAATATTGTTTAATGGTATAGTGTTTTCCCGTATATGTACTATTAAATCTAGGGGAGACATTCAGTACTGTGCATGCCTTACATCTATTTCAACTGCATTTTGTATGTGGCTTTATAACTCAGCCAAACTAAATCTATATATTATGTTCCTTAGATTCATATAAGCTAGGGGATAACCAGAATATCATTCAAGATCAGTTAACGAGGATATCTTTCAAGACTGGATCCTGCAACAGTATGCCCCAATGTATATGAATGCTTTGTTGCCCCCTGAGTACCCCTGGCACTGTGCCCCAGCAGGTAATTGCTGACCGCCCAGTGCTGCTCTAAAAGGCGCTCCACCATGTGCAGGGTCGAATTCCAGCACGTCTGCAGGTCACAGATCAGTCGGTGGGGTGGTAGATGATGCTTCCACTGCATCCATACAGAAAGCATGCTGGCAGTGGGGAACCTGTGAAAGTGGGAGCATACCCTATGTGCCTTCTCCAGCAAGTCACCCAACCCTTGGTAGCTCTTCAGAAAGCACTGCACCACAAGGTTGAAGACGTGCGAAGCAATGCACATGGGTCAGTCCGCCTAGGTGGAAAGTGGCCAGAAGATTGCGACTGTTGTCGCGTACAATATTACCTGCTTGGAGCGGATGGGGAGTGAATCACCATTGCACCTGAGTGCAAGGAAGGCAGCCATGAGCTCAGGTGCAGTATGACTCTTATCCCCCAGGCAGAGGAGTTACAGCACAACCTGACAGCGCTTGTGCTGCACTAAAGATTAATTGTGGGGATGCTTCATGGGTGGCTCATCGATAGTGGAGGAGGAGGAAGAGGCAGTGTGGGGTTTGCCCTGTACCCCAGGGGGAGGCACCTCTAGCCTGAGGGGAGCACCCCTGCTTGCACGCTCCCCAGCACTCATGAGGGTGATCCGGTGGGAGGTATAAGAAATGTATCTCTCCTGCCCATGCCTGCTGGTCCACGTGTCTGTGGTACAGTTTACCCTGCCAATGACAGCATGATCCAGCAACAGGGTCACATTCTCTACCACCTGCTGGTGGACTGCAGGGACAGCCTTCCTGGCAAAATAATGGTTGTTGGGGATCCGCCAGTTAGGGGCAGCTCAAGCCATCAGCTGTCAGAAGGGGGCTGCTTCAGCTAGCTGATAGGGCAGCAGCTGCACTGCCAGAAGCTTTACTAGGCAGGCATTGAGCCTCTGCACTTCTGGGAAGTGGCTGGGGGAGAGAGGTGCCTTGTGTCCTAGGAACTGTGGAAGGGAAACCTGGTGGGACAGGGGCCACACATAAGATGGCAGTGAGGGGGAGGAGACAGAGGAGGCTGCAGAACAAACAGAGCCACCCCCCCCGCGCGTGCCACACTTAAAATGCAGCATCGGAGCGCATCAAAGGGGGGCTGCATCGCTAGTGCATTGAGTACAATAGCGCTCTCTGCACTAAAGGAGAATATCATTGCTCCACCAAGGAGATCAGAAAGATAGGTTTCACCCTCCAGTGTAAGAATTCAAGCAAATAAACTTATGGATTTAGTGATACCAAGATGAGCACTGCTGCCTTGCAAACACAAAGATGTTAACAAAACACATTTTTGTATTTAGCAATGGTTCTGTATTTAGCAATGGCTACAGCTTGTAAGTCCATATTTGTTTATGGATGAAAGATAACTGTCCTGTCTTGAAATATATTTTGTTGTATTTCAGATATCTCTGCTTACAGGAAGTGATTAAAAACTCAAAAATTAGGACATTTTAATGACAGTTGGTCTATATACCTAGATATAATACCATATAATACCATATTTTTAATTTGAACATTAAGGGGCAGATTTATTAAGGGTTGAATTGAAAATTTGAATTCAAATTTTCAATTTTTTTTTATGGTCAAAACTCTCAAACTAGAATTGTGAATTATGCAAACTCGATTCGAGTTTTAATTCGATTTCGAATTTCAAGATTTCTGGCCTTTAAGAACTCAAATTCGACAATTCGCCACCTAAAACCTGCCTGCCTCAATTTGAACATGTTAGTAGCCTTCCTGACATTCGATTTTTTTTTGGAGAAAAAACTCGAATCGAGTTTATTTGAATTTGTTTCGAGTTTTCGAGTTGGGAATAATCGTCCGAGTTATACATATCCGATTTTTCAAAAAAATAACCCCCCAGTCGAATTTCTAGTATATCCGGATTTAATAGAGTTTTAAAAAACACACATGAATTTGAATTTCGACCTTTAATAAATGTGCCTCTAAATGAATTCTAACTTCCCCTATTATATTTTTCTTGACTATTCTTTTAATTTTCCACTGATGTATTTCATTACTGAACATTTCTTGGTATACAAGATGAATCTGATTTGTCTATTTTTTTGATTTTCTAATAATCTTCACTAATACTTGAATAAAATTATATAAATTAGAATTTTTATGGTAAAGCTTCAATAATATTTGAACAAGAAAGAAGGGCCTTGTATTATGGCAACTGGACAACTGCTAGCAGCTAATACCTGTTTGTAATACGATGCCTGCACCTATGTCATCAGGGAAATTAATTTATGAACTGAATGTGCTGGGTACCATCCTGGAGTAAACAGAATCTATTGAGTCTGTTGTAAAAATTGATCTGGTTTTTGTTTTGTTGTCAGTAAACTGAAAAGCCAGACAGCATGTTCAGTAGCAGGCTAGAAATCAGCATAACAGCTCAAAAACTGTACAAAATAAATAATGAATAACCAATGAAAAGTTGCTTAGAATGGTTTGTCAATAACATACTAAAAGTTTACATTACAGTTTATATAGCTATATCTATATATACTTGTATGGCTTTGCTCTTACTCCCACAGTGTTTCAAAAAAATATTCTGCACAAGGTCACGATATCTGTTTTCTTCCAGCTCAGAAAAAGTTGTCACAGTGGGTATGAGTATTTTTTTTATGTGTTTGTTTATTTACTACACAAAGGAGAACTGTGAATTGTCCAGATTGTTCATATCATTTTTGTGTGCTGTTTGACTCAAATGTCATAATTCATCAGTTTAACAGTCTATTTGATAGAGAATGCCCTTCCTTTCTTATGTTCCTGAGGAAATATGCTTCTGGGCCATACATATCTAATTGCAGAAATGCTTAACCTATTTGTGCTCAGAATAAAAAG
Organism: Xenopus petersii; assembly: GCA_038501925.1. NCBI lineage: Eukaryota > Metazoa > Chordata > Amphibia > Anura > Pipidae > Xenopus > Xenopus petersii. The sequence continues at coordinate 90,085,129 of CM076673.1, read as the reverse complement.
CAAATCAAGGTTAACCAGAGAAAGGCAGAGAATGGTAAGGCAGGCAAAGGTCGGAAATTGGCAGAGTTCAGAAAAGTCAGACAGGCAGTGAATCAAAAACCAGATAATTCATAGACAAAAGGAACTACCCAGGAACTAATCAAATATACCTAACAATGGGCCCCCTTTAAATATTTAAACTTCACGCCAAAGCGCGATGATGTCATCATGCAAGAGGCATAAAAGGCGGAAGTGCGCGCTGCTTAAACCATAGGAGAGACCGGCGCCGAACGAGGAGGACTAGGGCTTTGGGCATCCCCGCTAGACCACCAGGGTTAGTCTTAACAACACTGTATTCCTAATGTATAACATTAAATTGTAGATTCTTGTAAAAGTCAGAATGGCTCTGCTATACAATTGTAGAACAATTTTTAGAAGCAAGGGGAGACTTCTAAACAATTCGTACAAAAACCAAGGGAAAGTTTAAACTATAGTTTGTAACACTGTCATGATGAAAGGGTTAAGAATGAAACATGGGATGACTCTTGAAGCACAAAAATAAAAATTGGACATGTTTTTTTCCTAGCCAATGCTGCAGCCTAGCACTGATCCATCTACCACTTGAAGTCCAGCGACTGACAGTTCTGTCAATGATATGTAATCCTATTTTACTTATCCTTAAGGGAAATTAGATATTAGATGTTATCTGTCAGCAGAAGCTGTTTTAAAAAAATATTGACAGCCATATAATAACCAGTTTTAAGGCAGATCACAGATGTAGCACAGCACCCTTGACACTATGCAAGCCATATTTTATAACAAGACTGAATTTCTCTATTAAAAAATAATCATTAAGGTTCATATACTGTAAGTAAGCAAGCCATAAGCATAAAAGACACACATTTTGAGTTTTTAGCATTAGGACTTGAATAAATAACCCCCTTAAACTACAAATGTCATGAAATAAAAATTTGAATAAAAAAAGTATGAAAAGAAAATTACGCTGAATGATGCACTAAAAAATACGAATACCTCAAAAATGTTAGTTTTTCAGACAATTCCTAGTGAAAAAAATATGGAAGCCAAACTGATTTAGAGCAATCCATCAGCATAGCTCCCACTGAGTTCTACATAGGACCTCAACAACATTTACCTGGCAAAGTTTTGTAATTAGAGGTTTTCGTGGTTTTTACACTTTCCAAATTCAAATCACGAGTACTTCAGTGCCTATGACTACTTATGATGATAATATACCATTTTAAAAACTGCAATTTCATTACCTAATCTCTGTCATTATTCCAGCATAAGGAGACGTAAATGGCTTTCAATATTTATGCAGTATTATAACATTTCAAAAATCCACAAATACATAAAATCAAAACGCATGACAAAAAAAATGTACGTTCAGTTGGTGAAATGTATCATATTAACTAGATTAATCCCTCAATTATTACCCTGCTGCAGAGAGGCAAGCAGCATCTGCCAGTGTTGTTAGATACAGTATATATACATATATTGTAAGCATACAGAACCCACAACAGACACTTTCTTCACTTTTAGGCAGTTTATTTACACACAGGGGTGACCATTTCAGCATATAAAACAAAAATCATAAAAATAAATCTTGCCCACTGAGCACTACCTTCGCACATTTGATGAGATCCTTTACAAAACTGGGCCCCTTATGGACTACCTGTAAGAAAGCATGCCTTAGGATCACCTCTGTACTCCCGATTCTTCTTTTTGGGGGATGCTCAGACTCACACTTGGTCATGGGCTCCCTCTGCTCCTTGCAGTTATAGGCAGAACCCCCATTCCTTCTGGGAGTTCCACACACAGGCACAGGCACAGATTTGTGGTGACCATTTTTTATTATTTGTGATTTCTAAGTTATTTAGCTTTGTATTCAGCAGTAGTGATGGGAGAATAAATTCAGCAGGCATGTATTTACGGGGAATTTCCATGTTTCACCGACAGCGAATAAATTTGCTAAACTGCAGGGAAAATTCGCTGATTGACTTTAATGCGTTTTGTGAATATTTCGCCATTTCAAGAATTTTGCGGTAAATTGGCAAATTTTTCAGCAAAGCGAAACACCACAGATTCACCTATGACTATTCAGCAGCTCTCCAGTTTGCGATTTCAGCAATCTGGTTGCTAGGGTCCAAATTACACTAGCAACCATGCATTGATTTGAATAAGAGACTGGAATATGAATAGCACAGGGCCTGAATAGAATAAAAAAATAATGAAAAGCAGCACTAACAATACATTTGGAGCCTTGTAGAGCATTTTTGATGGGGTAAGTGACCCTATTGGAAAGCTGGAATTGCTTAGAATTCGCCATTCTATAACATACTTTATGTGAACTTAAATGGGTGGTTCATCTTTAAAGTAACTTTTATGATGATATAGAAAGACCAATTCTAAGCAACTTTTCAATTGGTTTTCATCATTTATTTTTTTATAGTTATTTGTCTTTTTCTTCTGATTCTTTCAAATGGGCGTCACTGTCCCCTTCTAAAAAACAAATGCTCTGTAAGGATTCAAATGTATTGCTATTGCTACTTTTTATTATTAATCCTTCTGTTCAGGCATCTTCTATTCATATTCCAGTCTCTTATTCAAATCAATGCATGGTTGCTAGGGTAATTTGGACCTTAGTTACCAGATTGGTTAATATGCAAATTGAAGATCTGATGAATAAAAAGCTAAATGATTTAAAAAACACAAATAAGAAAAAATGAAAGCCAATTGCAACTTTTTTCAGAATACCACTCTCTACATCATGCTAAAAGTTATCTCAAAGGTGAACAACGCCTTTAAAAGGTGAACCACCTCTTTAATACATCAACTGCATTGGATGCATCTCCCTTTTATGTGCACAATCAGGCCCAGATCTGTGGAAAGGCCACCAAGGCCTGGACCCGCATTGGTTGAGAAGCTCTGGGGCTGATCATGCCATACAATAGTTTTCTTTAATATCACATGTGCCAATCCCCAGTGCTTCCAACCTGATTTTGTGCATGTGCACAAATGAAGGGGGGAGGACAGGGATGACAAATGGGGGCCTATGGGCGCCCACTATGTAAATCCGGCCTTCACACAATTACACTGGAATTGTGGGGAGAAAACTGCATTGTGGTTAAAAAACTTGCATCCAAATTTGGTCTTTGAACATTGTTCTTGTGTTCATAAATGAGACATGGTGCTTATAGACTTAGCTTTAGGCTTATTGATGCAGGGGTCTACATATGTAACATATGTAGAGATTGCTTAACTAAATAGTAGTAGTTTTGAAAATTGTTAAATATTATCTAGTAAAAAGAAGGCCATAAAGAGGATTGTGGTCAAAGAAATGAAATGTACTGTTTGTAATTGCTCAAAGCATTCTTTCCAATACTCTTGAGAGCAATGCCTCCTGTTATAGTTAATACAATAATCTTGTTCTGCAGCATTTCTGCCACTGTTTTTAATATATTGTCTGGGCATATCTTTCTGAGGTTCATATAATTCCATAAAAGGAGCACAATGTTTACCTCTTTTTGTCATTAGCACTGCTTTGAAAATACAGGATATGATTCTCATGAAACATCAGCTGAGAATAGCAGCCAACAACAGAGAAAGGGATTATGTTATGATATACAGTATATGCATGTATGCTTTGATATGTCAGATAGGGCATAATGAATATTTTGCAGCTTTTTTATAGCAAGACCTTTACAGGAAACCTTTTTTTTGTTGCTTTAACAACTTCTATATTTTTACTATGTGTATGTCAAGTAGCAAAATAGCAGATGTTACTAAAAGAACACCATGATGCAGGTTTGTTTCTGGAAGTTGTAGTTTAGCCGCAGCAGAAAAGACTAAACATCCCAGATTTTCATAACTTTTTTCTCAATATGTGAACTGATTCTTCCTGCATCCCTCTAGCCCACCTCCTTTCATAATTACCCCACCACCAGCACCAGCAAGATTCAGCATGGCTCAGTGTTAATTTATTAGAAGGCTGTTCAGCCTGAGAGGTATAAAACAGTTTTTAATCAATATCATTTACTGCCTCCAAATACACATTTCATAATTCAAAAAGCAGATGATAATTGATTGGTGAGTCTAGTATACACCGATACTATTTATAAAAATGTACATTTTAATCATTTTTATGTTTTTAGTGTTTGGCTCTTATAAGGGTGACCTGAATAGCCAATCTGACAAAGAGAATTGCAAAATGTGATCAGCTTACAAATTCCATGGGACCTGATGAAGAGATGGATAATAACACTCAAAGGCATATCCTGCAGTTATGTAGAGGATCAATTACTCCAAAGAAATTCCACAGGGTCTGTCTGTACAAGTCCTGTATTGGCGTTTGAATATACAGCTTTACCACATCCACTCTTAATGCTTCATCTTGATACCAGTACAGTGCTCTGGCAAACATAGGTGTTAAATAGCATTAATACAATATATCACAGTAATCATTCAAACATATCCTCTGAGTGTTTCTCCTTTATTGTTAAGGAACAAGTTAGCAAACATTTTAGTAAATGAGCTATCCCAATTATTTACCATATCATCACTTTATTTCTATACTATAATGGGTACTCTACTATAATTTTACATTGTTTAAAAACGAACGAAAACAAATGAAATGTTTAACTGGAACCTCTCTGTCAATGAACAGTACAGTTCTCTAAGTGCCTATATTGTACATAGTTTAATTTACAATTGTTTTGTCCTTTCAAACACACTAATATAATTTGCAGCTAAAACAATGGGTTTTCTATAAATATTTTCCCTTTCAAAAAAATGTGTCTTGGCATCCACATTATGATAACTGAGATTTGGGCATTTTCTGTGATCAATCGATTTATTTAATTTCTTTCCAAGAGTGGAGGTGATGAAGGTGCTGCTGTTGAGGTCCACATTTAGTTTATAACCCTTTGGAGCAAGAAAATGTCCAGGTCGTTTTATTTGCTTTACAGAAGCATACAAAATTGGAAAATAACTGAATGGTGAACGGGAAAACCTGTTATAAGCCGGTTATCCAGAATGCTCAGAACCTGTGTTTTCTGGATGAGGTGTCTTCAAAATTAGGATCTCAATAGCTTAAAAGACCAGTAACATAAAAAAATGTAAAAAAAAATTTGTTTCTACATAACGAAAAAAAAACACCAATACACATTTAACGTTAAATTTGCAAAGTCTTTATTAAGAAACAACTTACTGATTCTTCGCATGCGCTCCTCTTCAGAAACGGTGACAGGGCGACGATCCACCTTGCAGTGCTCGATTTCTCCTCCCTGCCTTCTATAGGAGATAGCCAGGGAGGAGAAATCGAGCACTGCATGATGGATCGCGCCGTTTCTGAAAAGGAGCACAAGCGGAGAATCGGTAAGTCCTTTTTTAATAAAGACTTTGCAATTACAGTACAAACTAATTTTTTTTAAATTTTTTTATGTACTGGTCCTTTAAGTCAACTAAAAAATTATTTAAACATCAAATAAACCATTAGGATTGTTTTGCCACCAATTTAATTATACCTTAGTTGGAATCAAGTACAAGGTATGCCTGTGGCTTCTTATCAAAATGAGGATGGAAGTTTTTTATTCAGAATAAGGCTTGTGAAAAAATCTGCAAATCTCTAAAAGTCAGAAATGGTCCGAATAAGATCAGCGCAGCTCCTATTGATTTCTATAGGACCTTGACAACTTTTACCAGGCATTTTTTCATTAAAGGTTTTTGTGGTTTTTACACTTAATTAATCTAAAATTTTTAGAGCTTTTAAGAAATATAGAAAAACCATGATTTTTTTGAGATTTGTGGAAAAAATGAAATGTGATTGCTAGTAAATCAGCCCAATTGAGCTTGAAGAAGTTGAAGCTCAAAAGCCATTGGACTGATTAGTCAACAGATCCTGAAACAACACACAAAGTGGAACAAAGTACATGTAAGTCTTAGATTTAATGCAGAAAGTCACACTTTGGGGAAATTCACAGAGTGGAGGAATAATTTTGGTGTAAAAATGGTGTTAAATTAGGTGTCAATAAATTCTCCATATGCTCAGGAATCCTCCAAAATACAGACCTGCTACAACCGCCACTTTTCATTTTTTAGTGAAAAAAAACATTTTATGGACATTTTATAACATTTTGTCAATATGTTATAAAATGAAGAAGAAAAACAACATTTATAACAACATCTTCTTCTGTCATTTAAAATGGACTAAAGCTCAGGGTAACTCAGCCATTCCACTTGACACAGTATGGGGGCTCATTAACATACTTATGGGGATTAGAAGTCTATTATCAGGGTACAAGCCGTTTTCTCTATATCCAGAAATTAAGAACAGTGGGTTATAGGTTATAAACAAGATAAAAAATATATATAAAAGTGGATTACTGCCAACATAAAAGTGGTGAATAAAACATGTTTTTACCTCATATTTGCAATATTTTACTATTTTTGCTAAATGAATGAAGCAATGCTAGCATTTTGAGTAAATATATATATAATATGGATCTTTATTTAAAGGGTACACGTCACCCAGACATAAAAAGCTGTATAATAAAAGTCATTTTCAAATTAAACATGAAATCCAGATTCTTTTTTTATTACATCATTCCTAGCTGTTGTAAATGCATCTAAATATCTTAGCTGTCAATCAACTATTGCCTGCCCCTCCCGTATGCCTTAGGCATAGGGGCAGGGCAGGCAATTACTTTCACTTTCCATTCTGCACTTACTAGTTGCCACGGCTCTCCTTACTAGGGATGTAGCGAACGTCGGAAAAAAAGTTCGCGAACATATTCGCGAACTTGCGCAAAAATGCGAGCGGTTCGCGAACGGTTCGCGAACCCCATAGACTTCAATGGGAAGGCGAACTTTAACATCTAAAAAAGACATTTCTGGCCAGAAAAATGATTTTAAAGTTGTTTAAAGGGTGCAACGACCTGGACAGTGGCATGCCAGAGGGGGATCAAGGGCAAAAATGTATCTGAAAAATCTGCCTGTGTGTGCTTGGAAGAGATAGTGTAGGGGGAGAGCTGTTAGTGATTTCAGGGACAGATGATAGTAAGTTTGCTGGCTAGTAATCTGCTTGATACTGCTCTGTATTGGAGGGACAGAAGTCTGCAGGGATTTGAGGGACATTTTAGCTTAGGTAGCTTTGCTGGCTAGTAATCTACTGTTCTCTTTAAACAACTGCCATACATTGACCTTGTAGGCATTGTTTGCCCAGTTTTTTTGGACGCAGCCACTGAAGCACAGTTGCCAGAAAAAATATGCCATATAAATGCTGAAAATAGTCATTTTTCGCCATACGTTGACCTTGTAGACATTGTTTGCCCAGTTTTTTTGGACGCAGCCACTGAAGCACAGTTGCCAGAAAAAATATGCCATATAAATGCTGAAAATAGTCATTTTTCGCCATACGTTGACCTTGTAGACATTGTTTGCCCAGTTTTTTTGGTTGCAGCCACTGAAGCACAGTTGCCAGAAAAAATATGCCATATAAATGCTGAAAATAGTCATTTTTTGCCATATACGTTGAGTCAACGTATGGCAAAAAATGACTATTTTCAGCATTTATGTGGCATATTTTTTCTGGCCTCTGTGCTTCATTGGCTGCGGCCAAAAAAACTGGGCAAACAATGCCTACAAGGTCAACGTCGCTGACCTTGTAGGCATTGTTTGCCCAGTTTTTTTGGCCGCAGCCACTGAAGCACAGAGGCCAGAAAAAATATGCCATATAAATGCTGAAAATAGTCATTTTTTTGGTCGCAGCCACTGAAGCACAGTTGCCAGAAAAATTATGCCATATAAATGCTGAAAATATAAATTTTTTTGGTTGCAGCCACTGAAGCACAGAGGCCAGAAAAATTATGCCATATAAATGCAGAAAATATGCATTTTTTTGGTCGCAGCCACTGAAGCACAGTTGACAGAAAAATTATGCCATATAAATGCTGAAAATATAATTTTTTTTGGTTGCAGCCACTGAAGGACAGAGGCTAGAAAAATTATGCCATATAAATGGACAAAATATGCATTTTTTTGGTTGCAGCCACTGAAGCACAGAGGCCAGAAAAATTATGCCATATAAATGCAGAAAATATGCATTTTTTTGGTTGCAGCCACTGAAGCACAGAGGCCAGAAAAATTATGCCATATAAATGCAGAAAATATGCATTTTTTTGGACGCAGCCACTGAAGCACAGTTGCCAGAAAAAATATGCCATATAAATGCTGAAAATAGTCATTTTTCGCCATACGTTGACCTTGTAGACATTGTTTGCCCAGTTTTTTTGGTTGCAGCCACTGAGGCCAGAAAAAATTAAACCAGTAGGGTTTGCACCCTAGTTTGTAACGGTGGCGGAGGGAGGAGGACGCTAAAGGACAGCTGTGTGTGGAGTCATGAGGCTTGAAGAGAAGGACAGCTGCATAGAAGTCAGAACAAGTCTTCCGGCGTGCAGTAACCCTCCGAGATCCACCCCTCATTCATTTTAATAAAGGTCAGGTAATCGACACTTTTGTGACCTAGGCGAGTTCTCTTCTCAGTTACAATCCCTCCTGCTGCACTGAAGGTCCTTTCTGAGAGCACACTTGAGGCTGGGCAAGACAAGAGGTTCATGGCAAATTGTGACAGCTCTGGCCACAGATCAAGCCTGCGCACCCAGTAGTCCAGGGGTTCATCGCTCCTCAGAGTGTCGATATCTGCAGTTAATGCCAGGTAGTCCGCTACCTGCCGGTCGAGGCGTTCTTTGAGGGGGGATCCAGAAGGGTTGTGGCGCTGCCTTGGACAGAAAAACATTTGCATGTCTGATGTTACAGACCGGCCAAAGGGCTTTGTCCTTGCAGGTGTGCTCGTGGCAGGATTACTGGCACCTCTGCCCCTGGAATGTTGATGAGTTCCTGAAGTGACATCACCCTTAAAAGCATTGTACAACATGTTTTGCAGGCTGGTTTGTAAATGCCGCATCTTTTCGGACTTGTGGTATGTTGGTAACATTTCTGCCACTTTATGCTTGTACCGAGGGTCTAGTAGCGTTGCGACCCAGTACAGGTCCTTCTCCTTAAGCCTCTTGATACGGGGGTCCTTCAACAGGCATGACAGCATGAAAGACCCCATTCTCACAAGGTTGGATGCAGAGCTATCCATCTCCGCTTCCTCATTATCAAGGACTGCATCATCCACGGTCTCCTCCCCCCAGCCACGTACAAGACCAGGGGTCCCCAAAAGGTCACCACTAGCCCCCTGGGAAGCCTGCTCCTGTTGGTCCTCCTCCTCCACAAAGCCACCTTCCTCCTCTGACTCCACTTCTGGCACCTCTCCCTGCGTTGCAGCAGGTGCCTGGGTTCGTTCTGGTGATTCCGACCAGAAATCGTGCGCTTCCAGCTCCTCGTCACGCTGGTCTACAGCCTCATCTGTCACTTGTCGCACGGCACGCTCCAGGAAGAAAGCGAAGGGTATTAGGTCGCTGATGGTGCCTTCGGTGCGACTGACCATATTTGTCACCTCTTCAAAAGGTCGCATGAGCCTGCAGGCATCGCGCATAAGCACCCAGTAACGGGGGAAAAAAATCCCCAGCTCTGCAGATCCAGTCCTACCACCCAGTTCAAAAAGGTACTCGTTGACGGCCCTTTGTTGTTGCAGCAGACGTTCCAACATAAGGAGCGTTGAATTCCAGCGAGTCTGGCTGTCAGAAATCAAACGCCTGACTGGCATGTTGTAGCGCTGCTGAATGTCAGCAAGGCGTGCCATGGCTGTGTAGGAACGTCTGAAATGGGCCGACACCTTTCTGGACTGGGTGAGAACGTCCTGGAATCCTGGGTACTTGGAGACAAAACGTTGGACTATTAAATTTAACACATGTGCCATGCAGGGCACATGTGTTAAATTTCCCAGTCTCAACGCTGCCAACAGATTGCTTCCATTGTCACACACCACTTTTCCGATCTGCAGTTGGTGTGGGGTCAGCCACCGATCGGCCTGTGACTGCAGAGATGACAGGAGTACAGATCCGGTATGGTTTTTGCTTTCCAGGCACGTCATCCCCAAGACAGCGTGACAACGGCGTACCTGGCACGTCGAATAGCCTAGGGGGAGCTGGGGGTGCACAGGTGTGGAGGAGGAGAAGGAGGACCCAGCAGCAGAGTAAGAAGAAGAAGAGGAAGAAGACGAGGTAGAGAGCGATGGAGGAGTAGAGGTGGTGGCAGAACCGCGTGCAATCCGTGGCGGTGACACCAACTCCACTGTTGTTGTTGTTGTTGAGCTACCCATTCCCTGCTTCCCATTCCCAGCCATTACCAAGTTCACCCAGTGGGCAGTGTAGGTGACATACCTGCCCTGACCATGCTTGGAGGACCATGCGTCAGTAGTCATATGGACCTTTGGCCCAACACTAAGTGACAGAGATGCGGTAACTTGGCTCTGCACATGTTGGTACAGGTGTGGTATTCCCTTTTTAGAAAAAAAATTGCGGCTGGGTACCTTCCACTGCGGTGTCCCAATTGCTACAAATTTGCGGAAGGCCTCAGAGTCCACCAGCTGGTATGGTAAAAGCTGGCGGGCTAAGAGTGCAGACAAGCCAGCTGTCAGACGCCGGGCAAGGGGGTGACAGTCAGACATTGGCTTCTTACGCTCAAACATGGCCTTCACAGAAACTTGGCTGGTGGCAGATGACTGGGAATGGGAACAGGTGGTCAAGGTGGAAGGCGGAGTGGAGGGTGGTTCAGATGGGTCAAGGAGAGCAGAGGTAGAGCAGTAAGATGCTGGACCAGAAGGAGTGTGGCTTTTAGTTTGCCTGTTGCCTTTGAGGTGTTGCTCCCAAAGTGCTTTGTGCTTGCCGCTCATGTGCCTTCGCATAGAAGTTGTACCTATGTGGCTGTTGGGCTTACCAAGGCTCAGTTTCTGACTGCACTCATTGCAAATTACAATGCTTTTGTCAGAGGCACACACATTAAAAAAATCCCACACTGCTGACTTTTTGGAAGTGTGCGATCTGGCGGTAACAGTAGAAGTTGGCGGCATTGGCGGCAATGGCGGGTGCGTTGGCTGGCTGAACACAGGTGCCGATACATGTTGTTGCCCTACTGATCCCTGCGGGCTGTCCTCCCTGCTTCTTCTAAGTCTTATTCTCCTACTGCCTCTCTGACTCTCCGTCTCTCCATCTGAACTACCCTCCTCTTGCTCTCTTCTACTAGGCACCCACAAAACATCAATCTCCTCATCATCATTCTCCTCAGATGCATCAATTTCTTCTGACACATCACAGAAGGAAGCAGCAGCGGGGACCTCCTCCTCATCACTCATCATTATGTCCATCTCTGTCGTGTTCTCTGCCAGAATTAAATCTGGTGTAACGTCCTCATCTCCTTCATCTTCTTCTGCCAATAATGGTTGCGCATTACTCAGTTCAAGAAACTCATGGGAAAATAACTCCTCTGACTCCAGTGAAGAAGGGGCACCGGTGGTGGAGGAAGTGTTACGTGGGGTGGCCATAGCAGTGGAGGATGAGGAGGATGTTGTGGTAAAGTTAGAAACGGTAGAGGATGGGGTGTGCTGTGTAAGCCAGTCAACTACCTCTTCAGCATTTTGGGAGTTCAGGGTCATTGGCTTTTTAAAACTGGGCAATTTGCTAGGGCCACAGGATTGCATAGCAGCACGGCCCCTAGCACGGCCTCTGCGTGGTGGCCTGCCTTTGCCTGGCATTATTTTTAAAAAAACAACAACAACAAAAACTCAGTTGGTTTTTCTGGAAACGATAATACACACAGCTAGATGGCAGTTTGAAGAAAACAGTGTGCAAATAATGCCTACAAGATCAACGTATACACTACTACAGCGGTGGATACGGATTACGTAAAATATATGAATGCTGCTTGAAAAAAAGTAACTCAAGTGGTTTTTCTAGAGACGATAATATTATCAATATTTAGACAAAATGTGAACAAGCTCACACAGCTAGATGGCGGTTTGAAGAAAACACTGTGCAAATAATGCCTACAAGGTCAACGTATACACAGCGGTGGATACGGATTACGTAAAATATAAGAATGCTGCTTGAAAAAAAGTCACTCCGGTGTTTTTTCTGGAGACGGTAATATTATGGATATTTAGACAGAATGTGAACACGGTCACACAGCTAGATAGCAGTTGGTTGAATAACACACTGGGCAAAAAATGCCTACAGGGCAAATAATGCCTACAAGGTCAACGTATACACAGCGGTGGATACGGATTACGTAAAATATAAGAATGCTGCTTGAAAAAAAGTCACTCCGGTGTTTTTTCTGGAGACGGTAATATTATGGATATTTAGACAGAATGTGAACACGGGCACACAGCTAGATAGCAGTTGGTTGAATAACACACTGGGCAAAAAATGCCTACAGGGCAAATAATGCCTAAAAGGTCAACTTATACACTACTACAGCGATGGATACGGATTACGTAAAATTTATTATGGCTGCTTGAAAAAAGTCACTCCGGTGTTTTTTCTGGAGACGGTAATATTATGGATATTTAGACAGAATGTGAACACGGTCACACAGCTAGATAGCAGTTGGTTGAATAACACACTGGGCAAAAAATGCCTACAGGGCAAATAATGCCTACAAGGTCACCGTATACACAGCGGTGGATACGGATTACGTAAAATATAAGAATGCTGCTTGAAAAAAAGTCACTCCGGTGTTTTTTCTGGAGACGGTAATATTATGGATATTTAGACAGAATGTGAACACGGGCACACAGCTAGATAGCAGTTGGTTGAATAACACACTGGGCAAAAAATGCCTACAGGGCAAATAATGCCTACAAGGTCAACGTATACACAGCGGTGGATACGGATTACGTAAAATATAAGAATGCTGCTTGAAAAAAAGTCACTCCGGTGTTTTTTCTGGAGACGGTAATATTATGGATATTTAGACAGAATGTGAACACGGCACACAGCTAGATAGCAGTTGGTTGAATAACACACTGGGCAAAAAATGCCTACAGGGCAAATAATGCCTACAAGGTCAACGTATACACAGCGGTGGATACGGATTACGTAAAATATAAGAATGCTGCTTGAAAAAAAGTCACTCCGGTGTTTTTTCTGGAGACGGTAATATTATGGATATTTAGACAGAATGTGAACACGGGCACACAGCTAGATAGCAGTTGGTTGAATAACACACTGGGCAAAAAATGCCTACAGGGCAAATAATGCCTACAAGGTCAACGTATACACAGCGGTGGATACGGATTACGTAAAATATAAGAATGCTGCTTGAAAAAAAGTCACTCCGGTGTTTTTTCTGGAGACGGTAATATTATGGATATTTAGACAGAATGTGAACACGGGCACACAGCTAGATAGCAGTTGGTTGAATAACACACTGGGCAAAAAATGCCTACAGGGCAAATAATGCCTACAAGGTCAACGTATACACAGCGGTGGATACGGATTACGTAAAATATAAGAATGCTGCTTGAAAAAAAGTCACTCCGGTGTTTTTTCTGGAGACGGTAATATTATGGATATTTAGACAGAATGTGAACACGGGCACACAGCTAGATAGCAGTTGGTTGAATAACACACTGGGCAAAAAATGCCTACAGGGCAAATAATGCCTAAAAGGTCAACTTATACACTACTACAGCGATGGATACGGATTACGTAAAATTTATTATGGCTGCTTGAAAAAAGTCACTCCGGTGTTTTTTCTGGAGACGGTAATATTATGGATATTTAGACAGAATGTGAACACGGTCACACAGCTAGATAGCAGTTGGTTGAATAACACACTGGGCAAAAAATGCCTACAGGGCAAATAATGCCTAAAAGGTCAACTTATACACTACTACAGCGGTAGTAAAATAAAAAAAAGTTAAATAAAAAAAGAATGAATATTAAAAAAAAAAAAATTAAAGTTGGTGCTGCTGAACTACTAGGAGCAGCAGATTAGCACACCAGTCCCACTCCCCAACACTGCTAGACTAATAGCACTGGGCTCTTATAGTAGTAGTAGTAGTAGTAGTAGTAGTAGTAAAACAACAAAAAAATAAATAAAAGCAGTCCTTACAAGGACTATTGCTATTGCAGCAGTCAGCAGATGAGATCAGAAGCAGGACAGCTGCCCACTGCAGCTACATACAGAGCACTGCAGTAGAAGGTAGATTACTAGCCAGCAAAGCTACCTAAGCTTAAATGTCCCTCAAACCCCTGCAGACTTCTGTCCCTCCAATAACAGAGCAGTATCAAAACGATTACTAGCCAGCAAACTTTCAACTGTCCCTGAAATCACTAACAGGCAGCAGCTCTCTCCCTACACTATCTCTTCAGCACACACAGGCAGAGTGAAAAAAAGCTGCAGGGCTTCGGTTTTTATAGGGAAGGGGAGTGGTCCAGGGGAGAGCTTCCTGATTGGCTGCCATGTACCTGCTGGTCTGGGGTGAGAGGGCAAAAAAAAGCGCCAACAATGGCGAACCCAAAATGGCGAACGTCGCGCGACGTTCGCGAACTTCCGGCGAGCGCGAACACCCGATGTTCGCGCGAACAAGTTCGCCGGCGAACAGTTCGCGCCATCTCTACTCCTTACATTCCCTGTCTCTTCACCATTTAATTGTGTAGCCAGGGCATGGGGATGGACATCAGTTCCCCCATTCTGGTGCACAGACAAGATTTTGAGATGATGCAAGATTTGCCTTAATAATAGTGTCCACAAAATGGCTCCTGTCTGCTTGCTATAATTATGACTTTCCAGACCGAAGAAAACAAGATTCAAATAATTTATATAGTGTAATTAAAGCTAATTTTGCTTGACTAATGTGATAAAATAGGATTTTTTTAATTTTAAAAGAGAAAAAGAACCCCTCCTCCACCAAAACTAAAATTTCCACAGTGTTCGTCCACAATAACACTGCATAAGGTACCACCCTTAGTTTAGTTAATTCCTTGATTCATACATAAGGGATACCAAGCATGTATTACAATTATTGATTCGACAATTATGTTGGGCCACAGTTGACATGGTTAGTTTATATTCATGCATTCCCTATGAGAAAGGACTAGAAGCCATTAAATATCACCTTCTAATATATGGGAATTATAATGACTCTGTAAATAGCTTCATAGTAGAAGCATTGGAATATCTGTTGACACATAATTCTTTTAGGTTTGATTCCACATTCTACCTCCAAAAGTGTGGGACATCGATGGGTGCGAAATCCGTACCTACCTATGCCAACCTCTTTATGGGGTGGGGGGAGGAGTCCCACATCTTTGGAGGGGTCACACAATATTTAAGTAAAGTGCACTTTTATAAAAGATATGTGGACGATTTATTGTTTATATGGAATGGCACTGAGGATGATTTTAATGGGTTCATTAAGAACCTAAGTACAAATGATTGTAATTTAGTCTTTGCTAGCACGTATGACGCAGAAAAAATTTGATTTTTAGATTTGGAGTTGACACATATAAATGAGAAGGTTGTGAGCGCAGTTTATCGGAAAGAGTCAGCAGGCAATTCTTTGTTTAGAGCCGATTGGAAATTATAATTAAATATTTACCGGTCCTATATGGCGATGAAATTCTTCGGAAGATACTGCAATCCGGGTGTAAATTTGTAACAAGAAGAGCAGGGACTTTGGGAAACATTTTGACCCCTAGTGTTATTAAAACGGAAAGGGAAAGGAGGCCCTGGTTACACACTAAAGGAACTTATAAATGTGGGTCAAGCAGGTGTGTTACCTGTGAGAGCATACAGTATATGTTTCATCAGTTTTTGTAAGCAGCAGCACAGGGAGGACTTTTGATATAAATAGTTACATCAATTGTAATAAGTTTGTGGTGTACTTGCTAACCTGTTCAAAATGTGAAATACAATATGTAGGCTGTACCACACGCAGCCTGAAGTGCCGACTGAGGGAGCATATTAATCAGATAACTTCAGGTAGTGAGAGTACCGTGGTGTCTAGGCATTTTTTAGAATGCAGTAGTGATATTACAAAATTGAAAATACAGGGGATTGAGAAAATCTAATCATCTGTTAGGGGTGGTGATCGGACAGCAAAACTGTTTTATAGGGAAGCTTTTTGGATATTCACATTGGGGATGCGACAACCATCAGGGTTAAATTTGAAGTTTGATATAGCCTGCTGCATTTAAAGATAGATAAAGATAAAGAAAAACATTTCCCTCTTCTCCCCATGTCTTTTTCCTTTTCTTTTTCTCTTTCTTTTTGTTTTGATTGTAAATGAAACAAATTGTTTAACTGTTTAATTATTACACTAGTATGGAAAGAAAAAAAACAAGAAGCAAAGTTTATTATTTATTAATTATATTTTGTAAACTTGCATTTAAACTAAATAGAATGGTAATTTGAACAATAATGAAGTAGATCACCGTACCAGAGGCCACCTCTTTAGACTAGAAGAAAAGAACTTCCATTTGAAGCAACGTAGGGGGTTCTTCACAGTCAGGACAGTGAGGTTGTAGAATGCACTGCCGGCTGATGTTGTGATGGCTGATTCAGTTAATGCCTTTAAGAATGGCTTGGATGATTTTTTGGACAGACATAATATCAAAGGCTATTGTGATACTAAGCTCTATAGTTAGTATAGGTATGGGTATATAGAATTTAATTAAAAGTTGGGAGGGGTATGTGTATGGATGCTGGGTTTTCATTTGGAGGGGTTGAACTTGATGGACTTTGTCTTTTTTCAACCCAATTTAACTATGTAACTATGTAACTATGAAATAGAACCAAATTAATTAAATTACATTTGTTTAAATTACTATGGTTAAAAAATGTGTCCCTTTAATAGAAGGGGAAAATAGTGATATGAAATGCATTTGAATTAAGTACGTTTTCCATTTTACTGACCGCTTTCTCTGTCCAGGGTAAAACAAAGATATGCTGATCGCAAACAAATTAATATTTGAGTAGAAAGAGAGGAGTGCAAGTATGCGATTATGTTCAAAGTTATTGTGGCAAAGCGCCCTGTCAATCCTCTTGAAAAAAGTTTTAATATGTTTAAATTGTAACAAAGCAATCAGTTTTAACAAAATGTTGCAAGTTGTTTCAGTTGATTGGAAAGATAAGGGGTGTAAACGAATGTTTTGGGTCTTGCTCTTAATTAATTTCAATTAGTTTAATGAGGTCATTTCCGGGTTAAGAATTCAAATAGCCGTTGGATAAATAAATAAATTCATAAATGTTTGTTTTACCTATGACTACATATCTGTGATATGAAACGCATCAGGATTGATATGTTTTTAATCTACTGAAATAAACTTGAAGTTTTCACTAGACGAGTGGACTGTGAAGTGATTGCCAACATACATGATTTGATTGCACAACACCTTCAGCTATGGATTCGGGGCGATGCTCCCGGGCCACTCGTCAATTTTGGTGAGTGCGGCTTTTTCCCTAATTTGAAGTAATTATGTCAAGATTGTGCGAATCCAGGAGCGTAGGACCTGGGGTATAAACACCCAGGTCACCAGCTTAAAAGGATGAGCACTATATCAGGATGAAGGCTTATGGCTGTTTTTAAGGAAATTAAATAACAATATAACGAATCATTAGAAAAGTGGAGTTATCCCTGTAAGATTTTGAATATGCAAAATGCCTTATATATAGGTTGAATTTGAGCTTGTTATTTTTGTGAATTAGTTAATTCCCACTTAAAGTTTCACCTTAGTTCTGGAATTCACCAGATTTTGTATTAAAGTGCTAGTGCAATTAATAAATAAATAAATAACTAAGTAGGACACAATTGATAGTACCTTAAAAAACTATATACATTAAAGTGCTGGTATAATAGTTTTATGAGCAATTAATTACAGTGTTAACTCAATTGATGGTTCTTAAAGTGCAGTGCTATAAAATAAATAAATTCATAAATTGTCATTAAAATAATTAGTTTCTTGTTACTACATATAAATGATTAAAGTGCAGTATTGTACCCATATATTGGTAATTCATTAATTAATAAAAAGACAATATGACCACATTGACCACAGTTTTGGTTACCCTGGCTTCCTCCCTCTTTGTGGTGTCCCAGGATTAGAAACAATTTAGGCAGAAGTTTTTGGGACAGCTCCACCTTCTCTTTCTTCCATTTTGATACTATTTTCGATTTGAACCGAGTCCATTTGAATGAATTTATCCTCCAACAATAATTTTGTCACATTGTCTTTTTATTAATTAATGAATTACCAATATATGGGTACTATTCATCTGTTAGCACTGCACTTTCCTTTAAATTATGGATTCTGGATCTGGCCACATTGGGCCTTTAGAAGAGGAGAACCGCTCGCACACTATCCTGAGCGCCTGGAGCACAGTGAAGGAGGGATCGGCACCCTCCAAATGCAACGTAGAACCAAGAATTTCATTTGCACTCAAAGGCAGATAAACGCAGGGATATACCCTTGCACTTTATTGGCAGAAACTTTGACAAAGGGGACATACCCAAAACGTAGCATTAAATGGTATCACTACAGAGATTAACTGGCCTCTGCATTGTTTAAACCTCAAATTCAGACTAATTCCCTGTATTGTTCACACCTGAGACCCAGAGTAAAACTTTATACAAAATGCTAATGGGGTACCTGCACTGTGTCACTGTATACTGTGTATATCTTAGAGTGGTCCTGATAGGTTTCCATGTCTCTTGCTCTGTTCTGACTTCCATATGCTCCCTGTGTGTGCCCTGCTCTGCCTGTGTGTGCCCTGCTCTGCCTGTGTGTGCCCTGCTCTGCCTGTGTGTGCCCTGCTCTGCCTGTGTGTGCCCTGCTCTGCCTGTGTGTGCCCTGCTCTGCTTGTGTGTGCCCTGCTCTGCTTGTGTGTGCCATGCTCTACCTGTATGTGCCCTACTCTACCTGAGTGTGCCCTACTCTGCCTGTGTGTGCCCTGCTCTGCCTGTGGAACATAAGCTTGGTATTTTTTTTGGGGGTTTGTTAGCATTTGAAAATAAATTATTGTTAGAGGCCCCTAAGGTGTTTAATCATGTGCTGGGGGTGCTGTGTTATCCATGGGGATGAGGAGGCACATGGATTTAAAGGTATGTCTTATATGTGGTTTAAAAACAGGGAGTGATCAACACTGGCTTCCATTATCGGCCCTCCACTATGTAGGCCAGAAAAATTCCGGCCTCGGTACAGGAGGTTAGAAAGCACTGTTGTAGAAAAACTCCATCATTGGCAGAAGTTAACCCAGCTAGAGAATATGAAAGTGGAAAACATCTCAAATATTGATCTAGAGTTTGATTTCTCCTTTAGTCTGTTTACTGGTGTTCAGCTGATAAACAGCAGATCAAAACAAGCCAATTTAAAGGTCTCTACAAAATGCCTTTCAAAGCTTATAAGTAAACTGTACTCCTCAATCTGAAACTATGTTTTTGTAAAACCAGGTGCAAATAACTTCCTTGACAAACACATCAGCAGTTTGACCAGCAGAAGGTGGACCAACTAAGGAAATAAAATGTGCACATTTAGTGAAGCAATCCATGATTATGATTATAGTGGAAAAACCTTTTGAGTGTAAATTAAGTAATAAAATCCAGGGAGATTTATGACCAAGACCAGTAAGGTAGATATAAACACACATTTTACAAAAGTGGATGAACTTAAGCAATCCTTAGTTTAGATCACAAGGGATTACAAAGAACTAACTTCCATCTTGCAAGAAGACCTGGTGTCTATGGTTGAGATAAAAAGTATAATGCCTAGCATGCTTGTCAAGTTCACAAGTTAATGTAGAAGTCAAAAGGAGGCAAAATGTTAGTGATTTTGAGAAGTTGTATGCATTAACGATCGATGAATTAGAGTTTGATAAATAGTCCTCAAGTAGAGGACCTGCAGTACTATTATATACTGATAAATTAAATAAGTGGAAGTGTTAACCATATCAGAGTTCTGATGTACTGTGCATATAAGGTATTAAGTTGAAAGAGATCATGGGAAATAAGCATTGTTATACTGTACATATGCAAAAGAATACTAACACTTCCATGTATCAGAAGCAATGTGCCTGGGAGCAGTCAACATAATAATAGCTTCAAATACAACCATGTGTGTCTCTCTTATTGAAAAGCAAGGAAACACAATAGGTGCAAACAAAATAGACAAGAATAGTGCCGCTCTTTTCAGTGTAAGTATAACTACAGGTCACAGATGAATGCAGCTAACTACAGACAAAACAGGTGCTAAAGTGAGTGAGAGTACACAGCCAGGCACAACTGCCCCTAGTGTTTGTGCAGCAAAAACACCCACATAGAATTGCAGTTCAGAGTTCACACACTTGTATATCAAACAATAAATTTGTGTCTGGAAATGCCCACATATGGTCTCAGTGTAGTTTAGTTTACTCCAAAAGAAAAAGAAACCAATTGCGGTGCAGTAAATAAATACACACAGGCTAAATACCCCTGCTTGTAACTACTCACAAGAAATCCATGAATATCAGACACATGCGTAGTTGCAATCCATATTGTTGCTCCTCTGTCTCTCCCTGACTCTTCCGGTCAGCTGGCCACATGCTCTCTCTATGGATGCCTTACTAGGACATTTTGGAGATGCACAATCCCAGCATAGAAGTATATGGAGGTCTTATGCAGTGAATTATTTACACAGTCTAAAAGCAATTTCTAATGAGACAATCAGTGTTTTTTCCCAAACAAGCAAATAAAAACATATCTTACTTTACACATTGGGTAGCAGCCTAACACAAGTTTTATGTACACTTTCTTTGAGGCTCAAACTTTTTCCCTCTTCTACGTTTTAGTGGCCTGTATATAGGAGAGAGTCCATTGTTTTCTCTATTTCACAACCTACTGCCATCTAGAGGGTTTGAAAAAAGTCAATCAATCTATTTTGGCCAAAGATAAGAACAATGCAAAAGAGATAAAACATAGACAAAAATTAGGGCTACAGTTATTCCAAGAAAGATTTCAAATTTGCATCTATATTGAGTCTTCTTATTTTAAGGGTTTTAGCCCATTAATTCAGGTCCTGACAATAACAGTCACTCCCAAGACTTGATGGTGCTCTTAAGTTCAGGAAGATCCAAAATGATTTGTGTGACATAACTCTGTGATTACCAGCATTTTCTGCCAGCTCCCTCGAATATTCTTTTATAGTATTTCCCACAAAAAACATTATCCCTGTGCAACAGTTTGTCTGCTATCAATAAATCTTTCATATCAAGGTTCCATCTGTTTACATCTGTGAAATTAATGTCTGTTAAGGAAGTCATCTTTTTTTGCAGCACCTGCTCTGTCAATGTAACAGACAGGGCTGGAACTAGAGGTAGGCAGAGTAGCCACGTGCCTAGGGCACAAAGCTGGGGGGGCACCAGGCACATACCTTCCCGGCCTCTGACCCCTAGTACGGTCCCTTCTCTGAACTCACATGCTGGCTGTGCCGGCCCTTCTATTTGTGGTAACAGATAGTGATTTCTCAGGAACAGAGAGGAAGACTTGATGTAAAACATTTATTGGAAGCCAAAGGCACAGCCTGATGCAAATATTTCAGCATCTCTCATTTCCAAGCATTGAATTGTGGAACCCAAAAGTTATGAACAATATGAATATGAATTTACTTCTACATACCTTTTTGTGAATTCAGCAATATATATATATATATATATATATATATATATATATATATATATATATATAATAGAAAAAGACCAGCAACACCAGGATTTCTGTAAGTAGAAAAGTGTTATTGCATATGGTTACATATGCAATAACACTTTTCTACTTACAGAAATCCTGGTGTTGCTGGTCTTTTTTTATTTTATATACTGATTTTACCGAGCACCCAGGTAAAGGACTTGGAACGGAGTGCTGTCCACTACAACAAGATATATATATATATATATATATATATATATATATATATATTTCTTATTACCATATTGCACCTTTTACTCCATGCCAGGCCCGGACTGGCAATCTGTGGGTTCTGGCAAATGCCAGAGGGGCTGCTATAAGGTCCCATAGAAAGACACTATTTAGTGGGCTGGTGGGAGCTGTTTGGGCCTCTGTGTGGGCTGATTGGGCATCTGTGTACCTGAAATGCCAGGGCCTATTTTAATTCTCAGTCCGGACCTGCTCCATGCGTAATATTACAATTATTAAACAATTTGCATAAATAAGAATAAAATGAGCATTTTGCTTCGTAAACTGTTATTGCATTGAGAATTTTAATTGCACACTTTTAGGAAGTGCTTGAAGGCGTGTAATCTTTTGGAGCAAACATTTTTTTCAGTAAGAACTTATTACATTCACTGTGCACTGGCGCAAACTATAAAATTTGCAAACCTCCTTCCACTGTCAGAAGAGGTCGCTAAAGAGTTTCCAGGTATACTAAATTTGCGAAATTGGAAAATGTGTTTGTGCAGAGGCATAACTTTTCGCATTCCGAATATTTTTTTCCCCGAGTACCAACATTCTTTACATTCTCCCACAAGTGTTCCAACTGAGGAGGAGTCATTTTTAAATTGTGTCCTGCTCCTGATACTTTTGACCATATAGTGTGTTCCATATTGGCTATTGAATGCTAATTTTTATTCAACTTGGTTTCTAGAATTGTGAAAAAATTTTAAAAAATGAAGACTAAGGAAAGATTATATGTACATGGTTTTAGTGCATTTTCATTTACTGGTCCACTTTCATGGCTACTATTGGGGTATCCATGTTACCTGAAAATCTTGCATCAACATTAATTATTTACCTAACATACAAATTCCTATCACATTCACACACGTTATGGTCAGTTTTATCAGGAAGCCTACCTGTATGTTTTTTAGAGCGGGTGGAAACGTAATCAATATCAGGTATATTAGAACAGTATATATATATACCTCCAATTTAAAGATCATGGGGCTCATTTATAAACTTTGCACATGGTTTTATTTATAAAGCTGGATAAAAGTGAGCAAACTGTATAGCAAATTTTTTTCACACTGCAAAAGTCCTTAAGAGCTTTTTAAATATAGAAAATATCACAAATTGCGAATATTTATGCACACACTCTGCTTTTGAATTATGTCATGATCAGTGACACAGAAAATATTTGCAAAATATGTGTAATGAGAATTCGGGAAAAACTAGCAAAGCAGACCAATATTTTAGCGTAAGGAAAAGGCATGGGCAATACAATATAATTGTATAATTTTTTTACATGGATCATTTATCCATCTGCAAATTTATTTCAGAGTCTACCAAATTTACACAAAAGTTCTCTAAATGCAATACACTGCACAAAATGCAAAATATGCACCAGAAATGAAAAAAGTTAGTCCTTTAGTTTGGAATGCTTAATATAAGATGAAAAATGGATCAGCGCCTTTCGGCAGCGGAGTCAAACTCGCCAGAAACAAAGAAGGGGGGGAGAAAAAAATTAAATAGACATATAGAGGCAAATTCACTAAGATTCGTAGTTGCGCCAGGCGCAACTTCGCTGCGTTCGCCGCGATTCACCGCACTTCGCCAGGCGTAGTTTCGCCAGCGCTCCGCAAATTCATTAAAATCCGAAGTTGCGCACAGGGGTAGCGTAAGGTTGCGAAGTTGCGCTAGCGTTGAAGTGCAGCGAAGTTACGCTAGCGAAGGTTAATTTGCATACGGCGCCAAATTCAAATTTCAATGGCGGAATACATAGAATCACTACAAATGCCTGGGAAACCTTAAAAACATCAAATAAGTTGCCATGAGTTAGGAAATGTAGGGGGGAAGGAGGGGAGCCCCAAAAAAATTGAAAATCTTTTTCAGCCTATCACCCATAATATAGAAAACACGCCAGCGTTTTTTGGGACTTAGAAAAAATTTGCAACTTTTTTGGAAGCAATCCCTATCTACTCTATTGCGCTTCGCCTGGTCTGAGGTGGCGAAGGAAGTCTAGCGAAAAAGGTAGCGTTCAGTACACTGCGCGCGTTAGTGAATTTGCGTAGTTACGTCTGTAGCGAAAATTCGCCAGGCGTAAGGGTGTGAAGTAACACTAGCGAATCTACGCCAGCGTTCGTTAGTGAATTTGCGACGTAACGAAAATGCCCAACGCTAGCGAATTGACGCTAGCGTTCGGCGCTTCGGCGCTTAGTGAATTTGCCCCATAGTGTAGTATTCTTGAAAAATTAAATAGACATATAGTGTAGTATTCTTGAAATGGTAATTTCATACCAGGTGCTTAGGTATAGAATTTGTGTTGTTTTTTTATTTATTCCCCTTTTCCAGATTCCCCTTTTACTTTAATCCTCCACTTCGGGAACTGTGCTTATATTCACTTTTTAGCATGCACGTGTATCTTCCACCGGAAAGATGGCTAAAGTGCCTACTTACGAGACATTTACTTTTTCAATCACATATAGTAGTGTTTTCCTTTACCTTTAGACCATATACGTGTAGCTTACACCAAGAAATGGCTAGATTGCCTACTTACAAGACCTTAATCTTTGGCTCGCATGTAATATTGCTTTACGTCCCTCTCCTCTTCTCTCACTTCATCCAATCACTCCCACATGGAATAAAGACTGATATTATGTAGTAGTTTTAATAAATATTTAAAAAATATAAAAAGATTTTACACTCACATTTTAATCAGATTCTACAAGCCTTTCTATAAAATCAGCTGTCCTTTGCAGGTTGCCCAGGTCTTTCCGGGGTAGGAATAAAAGAGCCGGCTTTTCCTATCCCTCGTGGTTGCGTTCCTGCTCGTCAGCGTCTTGTCCCACTTTGTCAGTGTTTCAATGGAATAGTACAGTACTCAAAGTACAAAATAACAAGAGTTGACACATTTTTCTGGACTTCCATACCAGATCTCAGCAAATGACCTTTTTCACAAATAATACAAAAGAGGTGGTGGAAGGACAGAAAATTACTGCTGCCTTTATCAGATTTTTTTTTTAAAGTTATCTCATTATAAAACACTTGGCATATAAACTAGTATCATTTCAGATTCATGCTGTAGACTGCACTGACTTCTGTGTAATCATATGTTGTGAAAGGCTGATCAATAATTCAGTTCCGATGTGCCTTTCACAGCTGAATGGGATGCAGTGCAGTCAGGCCCGGATTTGTGGAAAGGCCACCTAGGCCCAGGCCCACACCCACATTGGTTCAAAAACGCTGGGGATGTGCTGGAGATACGATTTTTTAGATTTCCCATACACCAATCCCCATTGCTCCAGTCCAGATGATGAAAATTTGCTCGAATAAAGGGAAGGGGACAGGGGTGACGAACGGCAGTGGGCCTAGGGGCACCCACTATGTAAATCCGCAGGTTTAGATTTTATGCTGCATCTTTGCTGAGAAATTCTAGTATCTATCCATATATATTCTATCCAACTATCCATAACCGCCTCAACCTGGTCCTAATAAAAGGGTAACAGTCACATTTTATTTGTAGGAGCATGCTGGAAGGCACCAGGCCCCATCTTTACATGAATGGAAAAGGGCACAAAGTATCAAGACATGAGTGCTTCTTGAAAGGCCAAGGCCAAACGGATTGTTGCCTCCATTGCTGTCAGCCTGTGTGTTTTTTTTCAGCTCAGATAAGCAGACGTATTCTCTGCCCCTGTCTGTACAACTGAATTGCTTCCTTTTACTTGCAGTCACACACAGTGGAGCAGAGAGCAGGCATTTTCAGATGACCTGAATGCAAGTGGGTTGTATTTAAAGGGATGGTTCAACTTTAAGTCAACTTGTAATATGTTATAGAATAACAAATTCTAAGCGACGTCTACATTTTTTTCTTTTTTTTTTACTTTTTTATTTGTCTTCTACTGACTCTTTTAAGCTTTACGTGACCCCATCTAAAAACAAATGCTCTGGAAGGTTACAAATGTACAATTATTGCTACTTTTATTTAAGAATTTTTCCATTCAGGGCCTCTCCTATTCATATTTCAGTTTCTTATTCATATTAATTCATGGTTGCTGGGGTAATTTGGACCCTAGCAACCAGATTGCTGAAACTGTGGAGCTGAATATAAAGCTGAATATAAAGATAAATAACTCAAAAACCACAAATAATACAAATTGTCTCAGAATATCAATCTCTTTGTCATATAAGGGGGCATATTTATCAGAATTCAAAGTTCTCTGATTATTTAAAGGGCATGTAAAGTCTAAAATAGAATAAGGCTAGAAATGCTGTATTTTGTATACTAAATATAAACATGAACTTACTGCACCACAAGCCTAATCAAACAAATAATTTATGCTTTCAATGTCGGCTACAGGGGGTCACCATCTTGTAACTTTGTTAAACATCTTTGCAAGACTAAGACCGTGCACATGCTCAGTGTGGTCTGGGCTGCTTAGGGATCGTCATAAACAAAGCTGCTTGAGTTCTGCATAGCTGGGAAGTAAGGCGGTTGCTCCCCCTGCTGTTCATAAGTATGATTGTTTCCCTGCTCAGCAGTTAGGGACCGTCTGACAATTCCTATCCACAGCAGTAAATGAAGGGAGAATTTCACTGCAGACAGTCAGGTTTCTTATAAAAACGGTACACATTTTTTAATTAAAGTATATTGGAGATAGGTTTCTTTTTCATTAAAGAAAGTAAAAATGGGATTTTATTTTTTTGCCTTTACATGCCCTTTAAAAAAAAAAACTCAATAAAACTGATCGAAAACCCGATTGTACGATTTTTTCGGAATTTTTCCCAGATTGCTTGTTTTTTTTTTTGGACTTTTTCCAGAAAGTATTCCAGCGCAGACCACAGAAACTACAGGAGCACTGGTTACTGAATTCAGACTTTTTGCTGCATCGGAGTTTAATAAATCTCGAAAAATTTGTTACTAAAAAAAAGCTAAAAATTTGAGTTATTAAAATAAAATGTGAGTTTTGCACCAAAAAGGTAGACTGGAGTTTAGTAAATAACCCCCCAGAAGTAAATTCAAATGTGGACAACCCTTTTAAGTAAATCGAGATGGGGCATGGAGCGGATCCGATTCTCACAGCCTGAAAAAGGCAAGTGCCAGATATAGTGAAGCTTGGCCTGTGGAAAAACTCAAGCCAAGAATCCGCTCCTCCACTGCTTGATGTGTCTGCAGCCAGATGCATTGCCTCAGCTTGGGTGCAGACAGATGTGACATATTTCGGTGCAGAACTCTAACATGGATAAGAGCCAACCTCCTGTTTAAGAGCTAGTAACCAAATGATTGTTTTGGACTACACTATGTGGGCCATGGTCATTAAACTAAGTTCCAGAAGCAGTTTTAGAACCGGTATACGGTAGCAGGCAGGCATGGTTTGTAGAACTCTGAGCTAGAGGTAACTAGTAGGAGTGAAGCGTTATCTAATAAACAAGAGGTCCAGAACCAGAATCACACAATTATGCTTTGCACAGTGTGTTGTCAAATTGCACAAATGTATAGATGGATTGTATTCCTGAAACTGATACTAACATCTAAAAAACTACTCTTCAAAATAGTATTGTTCCTGCAAAGTTACATATATGTCATGGTTATCATTTTTTGCTGATAGATCTGGTTTTGTAAGTAATTTTTACTTTAAGTTCCTAAACCTGACTGTCCCTTCTCAACCTGTCTGTTAGAGTTTCCAATGCTAACAAACTGCTGCTGCACAAATATGGCAGCCATTTTGCTGTTGCTGATTCAGGGAAGAGTTTGAGAAAGGGTAGACATGCTACCTTAAACATTATGTATATGTCCCAGATAACTGTACTCTTGAGTTCTATGTTTTCAGTGCTTATTAACTTATCACATGTGGCCCAGTTGGATTATAAGTGAGCAATGAAGAAATTAATCAACTCTTTTGATGAGATATATACTGTATGCATGATATACTTTTATTTTGTGATTTCAGATTGTAGGGGGAAAGCACAAGAAGAACATAATGGCAACCAACATTGTTAAGGTCCTTATATGTGTAATCTGCAGGAGGTTAATACATTTGTTAAGGTCCTTATATGTCTAATCTGTAGGAGGTTAATACATTTATATTAAAAATCCTTTCACTATTATCAAACCTCTGTCTAGCACAAAAATAACTTTGGACACTCTTGTTTTTGCATTAGTAAAAATATAATCCTTATAATATTTTGGACTCTGCATCCAACAAATTAGATGATTATGCTTTGAAAACTGGACACATGCATAGAGCAGTATACCATTTAAATAAACAAATCTCTATAGTAGACTAATTTACGGTTACTGTAATAAACTAATGTTCACTTACCTCATGCATACTGCCATACAGGCTCTGTACACTATATCAGCCATACATACAACTGATTATAATGCAGGGGATGAACTCTGTGCAGCACAAATAGCAGTGTATAGACATCAGGTGGTATAAGCTCAGAGGTAATGACATTACAGCCTATGATATGAATTGTTTAACAACTATGGTGAGTCAGCTGTGGCCTCTGATCAGTCTCATCTCTCTGTTCACCGGCCATGAAGCAGCCAGTACAGAGACACAAAGCATGATCAAGTCTTTAAATGGACAAATCATCATCAAGTTTATGTTACCTGAAATCTGTTCACAGACAGAAACTTGGACATAGTATAGTGGCAAGAAAGCACCTTGGGTTGTGTTTGATCTGGATGACACTTTATGAGAAAAAGAAGAGCTATGACTGTCTGTGACGTGTAATGGACAGGATGTGGCATGGATACAGAAGAATTCACTGTACATGATAGAATCAGAGTAAGGCACACTCAAACCACCGAAACTATCTGAGGTGATCCACAATTTCCCTCATAGGGAATGAAGTGAGAAGGTGGCACAAAAATTATTTATACGCTTCTCAGAAAACTGTGACTGCTGTCCACCACCAATTCAAAAATTTTAAATTGCTTGACTGAGATATAAGGGGAAAGTGGGGAAAAGAAAGAATGACTTGTGTTTGTACACAACAGCCATAAAACGTATTTTATTCTATGATCATCCTATGGCCCTTTCACTTACCAAATAACATCAGGTCTTTATTTTTTTTTTTTATTTGTAATCATTTCAGTCATTAGAAGCCTGACAGATTCTCCATCCCTCAGGTATACTAAGACTATGCACTGCTTTACATGCTAATTTGGAGCCAGTCCAGGGAAGTACTTACTACAATAGGCATTGCGATTGCGATGAGCTGAAATGTCTAATAGTTATCTGTAGCACACAATGCAATGCAAGATGGCTATATATATATATATATATATATATATATATATATATATATATATATATATATATATATATATATATGCCTTTGTGTAGCCCCACCTAATACAATTAGGGGCCCATTTACTTAGCTCAAGTGAAGGAATAGAATAAAAAAAAATCTTCGAATTTCGAATGATTTTTTTGGCTACTTCGACCATCGAATTGGCTACTTCGACCTTCGACTATGACTTTGACTTCGAATCGAACGATTTAAAAAAAAACTTCGACCCCCTACTTCGCCACCTAAAACCTACCGAAGTGCAATGTTAGCCTATGGGGAAGGTCCCCATAGGCTTTCTAATATGTTTTTAGGTTGAAGAAAAATGGTTCGATCAATGGATTAAAATCCTTCGAATCGAATGACTCGAAGGATTTAATCATTCGATCGAACTATTTGCGGTAAATCCTCAACTTCGATATTCAAAGTCGAAGGTTTTACATTCAGCAGTCGAATATCGAGGGTTAATTAACCCTCGATATTCGACCCTATGTAAATCTGCCCCTAAATGTGATTTGTAACCGGTATGCTGCTCAAGATCTATTTTAATGGCTGTTTCAGTACGGCCTGCAGGTTTGTATCAATCACTCCTAGCAGGCATAGGGCAATGGTTTGTGCAATACATTTTTAAAAGTTTATGATGTGAGAGAGTGCCAAGCAAGACATTGATCCAATGGAAGTTGTCCTAAAGCACCTTTACCAGGTACAGGTGAATGTGACTATACAACTGCCCAAGGTGCACCCTATTTTCAATGAATAGATGGTATCTAACAAGAAGAGAAATATAGGACATGTTCCCAGATCTTACTGGGCTTCACACGCATCACAGCCTGCAGCTCTGCCAAGCCAGTCAGCTGGAACATACGATCTTGTAATGCAGCTGATGAATAGACTGGGTAACCCAAACTCGTCTGCTGTTGAGGAAAGTCTCGTGATATTATAGCAAGTAGGATGGGGAGAGATTAAAAGGCACAAGACTAGTGACATTCACTGAAATATTTGTGAAAATGGAAAGTGAAAGCCTGGTTGGAAACAGCGTTGACAGTACACATGGCTTTAGGGAGCGATGATCAGGACGCAACTCCTCCTCCTCCTGGCTTGTCTGTGTGTGTGTACGTTTGTGTGTCGCTGCCTCTCACAGTCTGTAGCAGCAGCCGCAGCACATCCCTTCACTTCACACAGGAGGTTTGGTCTTGTTAAACCATTCAGCAATAGGATCTTCTCCTCCTCCTCCATGCAGAATCGCCAGTATTTCGCCACAGCATTGTCTTCTTTAAAAACCAACAATTGATTATTCTTCATTTTGTTTTCCTCTTGTCTTTTGGAAATAGGCTATACCCTAATTCTCCCCCCCCCCTCCCTTGCTCTTCTTCTCATCACCATCACCTCAGGTCTACTGGGTCCTGCAAAACCTCCGCCCCATCAACCTCTTGTTGCTGCGCCAACAAATAACCTCCACTACCCCCCTCCCTAAAAAAAGAGCAACCCCTTTACCCAGTGATACCTATTGCTACATTAACAAGAAGCCCACCACGGGGGTGGGGGGAAAGAGGGATCCAGGGGGCCGCAAGCTGAGAGAAGAGGGGAGCCAGCCGGACAGTCATCTTACCATGAGATTGCAATACACATCTTGTTCTTCCTCCTCTACGTCTCTAGCTGCTGGATTTAGCCCTTGTTTGCTGCCTGGCCCGGGCTCTGCTCTTGCAGGTGGTGGCTGCTCTTACTGTTGGGGTTGTTGCTACGGAGCTCTCCTGTTTTTCCTGTGGACCTCGGCTGCAGTGACTGCTTCCTCCTCTTCCTCCTCGTCTTCTACTGCTGGGGGTGCAGGTGCTACTGCTGCAGTAACCGGTGTTCCTGGTAATACTGGTGGTGCTTCTGGTGCTGCAGCAGCAGCTTCTCATTCGGCGACTCCTCCTCTCCCTACTGCAGTGGTAGCTGGTGGGGCGCTTGTGGCTGCTCTTGCAGCAGGTGCCGGTGGCGGGGTGCTTCCTTTCGGCGCAGCTGCACCTGGGTGCTACTCTTCCCCCAGTGTTGGTTCTGTGCAGGAGCTGGCCCAGCGCTCCAAGGTAGTGATCGAAGGCAAAGTGCAGCAACAGCAAGGAGCAGAAGAGCGCAGGAAGAAGGGGGTACAGGAGCTGGAGTCTGTTACATCCCACAGGGGAAGAGGACATGTGACCATAGAGCAGGTGAAAGGAGAAACAGACAAGGAATTGCTTTCATCGGGGGTGAGCACCACATTCAGGGAAGAACAAGTCCCTGCAACAAGCTGGATAACACCATTTTCAGCCACTGCCACTACTACAATTGCAACAGTCCCTACTGGTGCTGCTTCTGACTTTGTTACAATCGCCAGTCCGACAAAGTCTGCCGTCTCAAGTGGCCCTGAATCTTACTTGGTTAAAGTGCACCAGGTGTGGGCTGTAAAAACAGGCGGTTTGGCCAAGGACTCCCTTATAACAGTGTTGGGATATTTCGCTTCCAGTTGCCTGAAGCTGAAGGAGGACAGCAGGTACATATTCTTCATGGATCCCACCAACAGCAGTTCTGTCTTCAGAACCACCTTTCCACCCCTAGAGACTGGCAGGAACATGAAGAAGGATGTTGGCAGGGTGCTCTGCAGGGGATGTGGTAAGTCTTGCTGTATTAAGTTTCACTTGTGGGTTCAAAATGATGCACAGTGTCTGTTTTCCTTTCAAATTTAGCACATTGTTGATACAGTGCTGACAACCTTGCAACAGGATAGCAATGCTGAATTCTTTCATGCTCAGCTTGTTATTTGTTGGTGTTGGACATGTATCTAAATAACTGATTCATTTCTTGGATACTTGTGCTACTTCTGTGTGGGAAGTGATGAGAACTTTATATTTCACACATTTGGAAGTTTTCTCACCTTTAAAGAGGCTTGGATTGCAGTTGTTCTTGTTGTTGCATTGCTTTGCATGTAGCAGGCACTAGTGTGTTCCTTGGGAAGCAAAGGATCTGAGTCCTGTAAGTAGTACTTTTCATGCAATGCCTGAGCCACTGTTATAGGATGAAGCTTGCTTGTCATAAGTGCAGTGGGCTTCTCCCTGATTGGATGAATCTGGCATTGTATATGCATCCTACAAGATTATTTGTAGTTTGATATGATATCGATATTCTTTTGAATTTATGTTTAGGTTTCACAAAGGAGATAACACCAAACACTATGGCATTCTGTGTCTCTGATAAAGCATTGTATTGAGTAATGTAGCTTTCATTACACCCAAAGGACAAATGAGATATATAAAAATGTTAAAACATAAAGCCATTCCTGTGACAAAGATGAGAATAAGGGGCTGGAGTCTTGAGCATTAGACAGTCCTGTTGGCTGGTGTGAGCTGTTCAGTAAGTGTGGTGCTGAAAAGTGTCAGTACGAGTAGGGATTACCAGGCTCTAGCGTATAGATGTCAGTGTAAAACACAGAAAATACCTTTCAGGGACCTCACTTAATAGCAAACATAAAAACTCAACATGTTGTTTGGCAAGCAGAGATTTTGGAATATTGACAAAAAATTATGTTTCTTTTCTTCCTGGTTTCTTACTGTCAAATAATGTATATCATATGTACTGTAGTAAGCTCTGTGTATTTGCAAAAAACGATAAGAATAATATACAGGGGTACCAACACAAGAACTATAGGTGTAGGTTAATAAGTGAATGACAATAATGTTTTTATCTATGCAGCATTTTATTTATCTTTTACAATATATATATGTGTGTATATACTGAACATAGACCTGGTTGTAGTTTATTCATACTTACAAACGAATGGAAATACTATGGCAAAATAACAGCAGCGAAGTCTTCGAATTATACAGCTTGCTAGCACAGAAAAAATAAACTTTTACTTATATTTACGTTATATAAGCCAACACTCCATACATATTTCACATGAAAAATGGAATTGATGGTTAAAGTATCCATTAAGCGTCTATTAAGTGTTGTTTTGGTTCCTACAAGCAGATAGAGATTATTATAATAAAAACAATATATAGCTTACAGATGCAGCCAATTAAAAAATGTCAGTCTCTTAGATTATTTCTTACCGACCCCTTCACAGTCTCTCAACTGTATGTAAGTCCAAAATCAAGCATATATATACTCCCAGGAGGGATATGTATAAGAAGAGATCAGCGCCTGTGGCAACAGAAATTAAAAACAAGCATAGCGTAATACGTTCATAATATGAGATATCACCCTGTGCACACACTGGATGTTAAATAAGTGTATTCTCCCCTTCTCCTTCAGGTGACTGTTAATGGGGGTATAAGTTAGCGATAGAAGTGAAGAAAAGATAATGCCTTTCCTGTGAAGTAAGGTATATTCCAGAGGTGGAGCACCTCCACCTTCTATGTAAAATGCCTACTTACAAACCACTGCTGTGGTGTTGTGCATTTAACGTGAAGCCCTTTCTGGTCCCTCCTTCAAGGTTCATGCTCCTTTCAGGTCCCAAGCCAGGAATAAAACCAGTGATAGTGGGTTGTTGTGTCCCCCAAACTGCTACGCCTCTGAGGAAGCTGACAACACACAGTGAAACGCGTTAGGCACAGTTTGGGGGACACAACAACCCAGAAGCAAGGCACCACGAGGGAGTCTGGAGTGAGCTGACAGGACCACCCCTGGGAACCCCATATACACTTTTTATTGGACTCAATGCGCAAAACCCATCTGGGTAAATGTGAGTGTAAATTTTTAATTGATTTTAATTAGTTTTTAAATAAAAAACGGTATTACACTATCACTGGTTTTATTCCTGGCTTGGGACCTGGAAGGAGCAGTGAACCTTGAAGGAGGGACCAGAAAGGGTTTGTAAGTAGACATTTTACATAGAAGGTGGAGGTGCTCCACCTCTGGAATATACCTTACTTCACAGGAAAGGCATTATCTTTTCTTCACTTCTATCGCTAACTTATACCCCCATTAACAGTCACTTGAAGGAGAAGGGGAGAATACACCTATTTAACATCCAGTGTGTGCACGGGGTGATAACTCATATTATGAACGTATTACGCTATGCTTGTTTTTAATTTCTGTTGCCACAGGCGCTGATTTCTTCTTATACATATGCCTCCTGGGAGTATAGATATGCTAGAGATTGTTATTGCTATATCCTTATTTAGATATAAATTATTATATTATATTGCCTTAAGCAGCCAAACTTTTTATTTACTTATATGATTGATTGGTTATTTATATATGTTTGGATATATATCTTTACTGATCATCTATCTTGTGTTTATGTCAAAAATTATAAATACTAATAGAAGATAAATCACGAGATAAGTTTTTCTCATGGAAATAATATAAATGGGCCTCTGAAATAGGGTTGTGTCATTTAAAGGTCAATAAAGAAAATATGCAGGGGACTAAAATAATGGGGCATTAAGGTTTGGTGCTACCACACAGTTAACCAACACATACATTTATGTCATTAGTTCATATGCTATATAAAACTACTATAACTTGATTTTGCAACACAAATATGAGCGGCTATTCAAATCATGCAACTTTTTCGATTTGACGATCAAATCATAAAACGTTTTCGAATTGACACCCAGAAAACTCTAATTATTTGGATTATCGAACAAAAACCACCATTAAAAGCCCCAAATTTTTAAGAACCATAAAGGCAATGCACATGTTCCAAAGGTTAAAGGGACCATCTGCCATTGACTGGAGTATTTTTGGATTCAAATTGTTATTTTGTTTGTGCTCCATTTTTTTTCTAAAAGTAATGAATGGATTAAAATTAAATGCAGCAGTTTTTCTATAGGGCATATGTCCACAATTGCTGTTAGTTCTTGCCATTATTCTATCCAGTTGGGGCAAATTGTTTACGTGATGATAAAAATCCAAAAGAATAGTGTTTTTTTTTAATACTGGCAGCATAGAGTATACGGTAAAAAGCTAATACAAAATAATGAGTGCTAAGAAAGAACACAGGCAACAGTGTGTATCAAAGTCAAAGTCAAAGTAAACTTTATTGTCATCTCAGCAGTATACAAATATACAGTGAGACGAGACGACGTGGCTCCAGCTAGTACATATCACAAAAAGGCACTTAAAAATACACAATAAATATGTACACATGAAATGTGCAATATATTGGCAGAAATTGGATATATACATGTGTAAACCTTTAGAATTGTGCAAATAAATTAACGGTTCACAAAGTTAAGTTCACAGTTGAGGTGTGTCTGGAATGTAGTGGGAGGGCAGGCAGTGAGTTGAGAAGTCTGATCGCTTGTGGAAAAAAGCTTTCACGCAGCCTGGTTGTTCGGGCTTTAATGCTGCGAAAGCGTCTGCCGGATGGGAGCAGCGTGAACAGTCCATGTGAGGGGTGTGTGGAGTCCAGTGCAATGCAGGAGGCCTTTCTTATACAGCGCTTGTGGAAGATGTCCTGCAGTGATGGAAGAGCCACTCCAATGATGTTGCCAGCTGCTCTGACAGTCCGCTCTAGACTTTTCCGGGCCGCAGAGCTGGCACTACTTTACCAGATGGAGATGCATCTCGTCAGGACGCTCTCTATTGTGCCCCTGTAGAAGACTGTGAGGGTTGGAGGCGGAAGGCTGGCCCTAGATAATATTTCGCATTGGAAGTACGGGTATAGGATCCCTTATGCGGAAACCCGATATCCAGAAAGCTCAGAATTATGGAATGGCTGTCTCCCATAGACTCCATTTTATCCAAATAATCCACATTTTTAAAAATGATTTCCTTTTTTCTGTAATAATAAAACAGTAGCTTGTACTTGATCCCAACCAAGATAGAATTAATCCTTATTGGAAGCAAAACCAGCCTATTGGGTTTATTTAATGTTTAAATTAATTTCTAGTAGACTTAAGGCATGAAGACCCAAATTACAAAAAGATCTGTTATCTGGAAAACCCCAGGTCCCGAGCATTCTGGATAACAGGTCCCGTACCTGTATTATCATTCTCTTATGACTGAGCTGAGGTATTTGTTTGATTTAACACATTGTACTAAGGTACTGTATAATCAGGGATGTTTAAGGATATTTCTGGCTGTCTATAAACTACCCACTGGCTGCTAGAGTATCCTGGGATATGTAGTTTAGCAGATTGAGATCCATGGGAAGCCTTTATTTTCTGAAAACATTGCTGGTAAATGAAAATGATAAGCCAAATTTTTGGAACATTTTCTTTTGGTGATGGAGGCACATACAGTAAATATATATTCTCATCATCATCTAGCTGCAAATATAAAAAATAATATGCATTAACTCTGCTAGAAGGTACATGTTTAATAGTACTGAACATTATAGTATTAGAATACAATATAGTGCAGTGTTGTCTACGTGAACATTTTTGGTTAAGTTGTGTTTTTTGTGTATGTCATTTACATTTTTCTATGAATAAACAGAGCCGATTTTTTGTTAGTGCTGGGTCTAGTTTTGTATGAAACATAAACCTGTCACTGTTGGGTTGTAGGGAGGATGTGGTGCTGATAATGAGATCAGTAAATCAGCAAAAACTTTCAAGGGTTGCCCATAACCTTTATTTTGCAGATGTCAGTGCTCCCTACAGGATATGTACTACTTCTAGGCCCCTCAATCTACTGGGTCTGCTGTAGGGACAGGGATTGTTACTCTGCCGGGTATAATTTTGATTGTTTATATATGTAATTGCAGTCAAATAGCCTTTTATATGATTTATGCCATAAATAAAGCCAATCTGGTTTTTGTCATCCTGATATGCTTTTAGACTTCAAAATCAGCAGATGTTTAAATATGCAGTCGTCGTGCATATATTAACAGTTCTTTAATGTATTCGTTAACTAGCTAATTGCTTTTTTTTTGTGTAAAATTTGAAAAACACAGTATGTGAACTATAAAGGGCTCTCCAATACATGCCATACGCTAAACCCACTTTCACCTTCAGCTGCTACATTTCATTTAATGATCATTGGTTGGATGGAAGTGGAAAGATTTCATAGGCTCAAGCACACATGTATAAAATATATCTAGCCTATTGGAACTTCTACTTATCCAGTGGAGGGTGGTCAATTTTGTTTGATCACTTTTATAAATGTAATAAGTAGTAAGTGACAGAATAGGTTCTAGTGAGCTCCACTAAGGAGAAGTAGTGGGTTTTGTACTCTCCTAGATGACATCCATCTTATTTTAAAGACTACAGTTGGAAAAGGACTCAGCATATATTGATCCCTAAGGCGCATTCACTCAAGGGAAGGGATTTATATTACTGGTGAACATCCTGTTGGTGAAACAACACCAACAGGTTAAAATGCTAACTGTAATTAGTGGCACAGTTAAGAAAAAAAGGTTTTGCTACAGAACAGTTGAGAAACCTGAAAAATAGGGCCTACCACTTTGTTGGTTTATCACTTAAAACAAGCACACGTGTAAAATACACAGATTTGCACCCAGGCTGTGTGCATATAATGGTAGACCCTGAACATATTTGGCTGTACTCAGGTGCAAGTCAGGCATTAAAGTGAGGAGATACTCATAGTTATACATGGCTCGCATAAAAACAAACAAGACTACCTATTAGTCTTCAGGTACTAGAAGTAGTGTTGATTTTTTTTTCTAACTTAGCTCCATTTTTATATAACAAAGGTATATAAGAAAAAATACTTATAATGTTAATGGATATACATTTGTCTTTTTACAATTAGCTAGAACTGTTTTGTATTGTATTCGTTTTGTATTGTAGGAGTTTAGAGCACCAGTAGAGACATAATATCCCATTTCTAGTAAAAACCCAAAGGCAACTCATTCTTGTTATCTGCAAGGAAAAGAATCTGGAGACCTACAGTCCTACAATAATATCCCTTCTTATGCCAAGGCAGATCGAGTCATTCATTGATTTACCTCTTCTCAAAAATGACCTCATCTATTTTAGTTAACTCACTATTGCTTTTTCACTAAATGACATTACTAACCCATTCACTTAAGTGTTGATCCAAGCAAACTCCCAAACAGCACACCATAACCCAAACACCTCTAGGGAGACACCATAAAACTGCTGTTGTATAACAAGTAGGATTCTGACCTTCTGCGCTGCAGGAACAATGCATCTCATTAACCTCTATTACACAGGGATCTTGTTTTCTAAAAGATCAGCATAATACATGTAAACACCTGTAAATAAATAGTTAAATCAGAAGTAATGATAGTAACTTCCTGAATAATATGTTCATGTATCATATACAGTAGTTTTATTGTGTTTATTAGAAGGGTCCCCACTTTATTAACAGAATGACAGAAATTGTGCCTAGAGTGCAAATTTGAAAATGATTGCATATTTGGGATATTTTCAGCATACAAAAATAATTGCATATATAAAGTCATTTGTTTTTAATTTATTTCAAAATGCACAGCAATAAAATGTGATCACACTGTTATGGGGACAATATTTTGTATTGTACATCTTCTTTGCATGTAGTGCAAACATCTTGGAATACTATTGTCTGTGGCTTACAAAGATTTTTAACAGTCACTGCTTGTAGTAAAATATATGCAACACTCATAAAAGTACAAAGGGTAATTCCAGATATGATTACCAGCCAAATGCAAACAACAAAATATGCTTTGGGTTGACAGTAAGATGTGAATGGTAACTCGCCATGATGATGGTGCTTGTCACACAGGGTGTTTTGATAGCCATACTGTCTGCATGCATTTAACTGAATTCTATATTTCTGAGTAGCCCCATCCAAGTTTGTCCCATAGATAATGTTTCTCATTCTGACAAATGATAACTGACTGTTGGCTACCAAATGGAAATTGATTACTGTTCTCCCAATGCAAGCTTTGACAGTTAAAATGCCTTTTGTGTAATAGCACACTTGACATAAAGTAATGCTGTAAACCCATTCTACATAACATTTAGTTGAAATTAAGTACACCAATATATTTTTAGGAAACCTCATTTATGCTCAAGTGGTGTCCCTAAGCTTCAGCTTCAGTTGGGGCTATAATGGGAGCCATGTAGCTGAATTATTTTACTGCTATCTGTAAAATCTGCATGGCTGGGCAACATGTGCTGTGATGGGATGCAGAAAATGTACTTTTAGTTACTGTATGTATTTACTTGCTAACTTGTGACATTTTTCACTATAACACCCATTCCAACATCCTTTTATATACTGGATAAGTCACTAGGATATCTTCCTATAGATGAAGTAAACAAAATACTGGGGAATTTTGGTAGATAGGACCCTTTATGTATAACTTATAAGTTAAATCAATAATGTATCACATGCCACAGTTAATAGTAATTTAATATTACCCATGTGAAAAAGCAGTAAAGGCTTGTACCTGTTTGAGTCCATGCAGTACTTAAACTGAGGCAATAGTCTGTGCAGGCATACAGGATAAAAAATCTGGCAGAAACTGCAGAGTTGTTGGATACAGGGAAACATTAAAACTAAAAGGAAAACTCTAACCCCAAACAATGTAGGACTCTATAGAAAAATATTGCTTTCAACATTTCATATATAAAATAAACTGTTTTCATAATAACATGCTTTTTTATTAGTATGTGCCATTGGGTAATCCTATATAGAAAATTGCCATTTTAAGAACTAGAGGCCACTCCCTGGGATCCTACTATTCTCAGTGCATGCCAACAAACTAAGGGTACACATGTAAGGTCACGTGAGCCAATTACTGGACAAGATTCTGTCTTTTACTCCCACACTTCTTCTTGTTACAGTTAGAGCTGCAGTATTTCTGGTCAGGTGATCTCTGAGGGAGCAAAGATAATATCATACAAAGGGGGCTCAAGGGAAAAAGATGTAAAAGGGCAATATTTATTGATATTTATGTTCCAGTTTGGTAAGATTCTTTAATATGCCACTTAATATGATATAAATTATCTGTTGCTTAAGTATTCATTTGGGGGGTACAGTTTTCCTTTAAGGAATTAATGTAAGCATCACCTGGGTATTGTTGTCCCTTATTCAACCTTGCCTTCATACCTGAATGAGGTGCAGATTAGGGAGTATTCCATGGTGTGTTCATCACTCTTTCCCACTCAATGCAGTGCTGCCACATGCAGACAGCTTCATATTACAAACAATGCATAGCTTTTTGTATTCCATTCTAAATGGAATGAGCCTTAGTTTCTTTTTTCCATTTTCTATTTGTTGCAGAGAAATGCCTAATAGTTCCCGATTAATAAAACAATTCCCTGAGTATACTCTTGGGAAACAGCGTGTACTACAGTATATGAGTTTTTATGTTTCTGCTATACTTGGTACTTAGGTGGGTGAATTAACACCATACTGTTTATTATAGTATTAATTAAATTGCTAGGCACTTCTACTAAAACATTTGTTCTTCTTTGGGCATTTTAGCAAAAGTTCATACAACACTTCAGA
The DNA here is from genome assembly GCA_038501925.1 of Xenopus petersii. Taxonomy (NCBI): domain Eukaryota; kingdom Metazoa; phylum Chordata; class Amphibia; order Anura; family Pipidae; genus Xenopus; species Xenopus petersii. Next base: position 90,044,577 of record CM076673.1, on the reverse strand, counting down.
GTTCATATTTAGCCACACAATCGGTGAATCTGCCTGCCTCTCCCACTCTCTGTGTGGTGAATTGGAAAGGAGCCACCGTACATTTAATTGGCTATAGGAGGCGCTGGTGATTGATGTCTGCATATATATCAGTAGAGACAGTAGGTTTTGAAAACTGCTGAATTAGGCTCATTGTTTCCTGATTAAACAGAGACAATCCAATCCCGAGTGATAGAGACAGCGTTGTCAAATTGTGACAAAGAGTCCTGACAGCTTCATCATGGAAATACTATGTTTCTGTTAACCAATCTTTTGTAGCAAGTTCACATAATACATTTAAATCTCTCATATATACTCTGGGGAAAAAGTTTATAAAAACACATTGTTGTTACTTCAGGGGACGATTTGCTAAAATGAACTATTTTTTTAATAGGGTACAGAGTACTTAAGCATTTTTTCTACTGAACATAAGCCTGGTGGCTAAACTAAGATACAAATATCGGTTTTGGACAGTATGAATTTTCCACAACACAGTGTGGTGGCAGTAGGTTATTCCACAGAGTGGTTAGAACCAGTTCATGGTTTCTCCTTGATACTGTTATGCATTTTTCTATCACCCCACTAATCTTGAAGATGTTTGGAGGATATCTTTAGCAATTTTTTGGCCTGAGGTTCAGGAAAATATCTTAGCTCATGCATATGAAGCAGACATACAACAGAAACCAAATCCAAACACAGTCTAGTAAGTTTTAACCACTGGGCCCTTCTATGGATGCACCAAATCCAAAATTCAGCTGAATCCCGCCACTTTTTCATATTTAGATTTGGCCATATCTTTAATATAGCAACATTGTAAGTGAAAAAAGGCATACGGCCATCAAGTTCAACCTTAAGTCTATATACTGTATATTAAAAAAATGCCATTTGAAACCTGACCAAATTCGGTCCTGACTCCAACATTAGACCAGTCCCTGGATCACCTTGTACTATAAGCTATCTTCTATAACCCTGTATTCCATCGCTTGCTAAAAAGCCATCCAAGGCGTACTTAAAGCTATCTAATATATCAGCCTGTATAACTGATTCCGGGAGAGACATCTTCACAGCTCTCACTGTAAAAAACCCCTTCCAAATATTTAGGTGGAACCTCTTTTCAGCTGGATAGACCTACGTGTAAATATAGCATTAGAGAGATTATTATTTAATCCCATATATATCCGCACTCATAGGTCTTTTGTGATGAAAAAAATGATGAATAAACTCATTTTTTTCATCACAAAAGATGAGTGCGGATTTCTTTGCTCTATTGATATTGAGATATGTTCCAGCACCTAGGCATTTCCATTGTTTTCCGAGTGCACCTATGCAGTAGTATATATATATATATATATATATACACATAGTTGTCATATCACCCCTTAAGAGCTTTATTGGGGAATGTAATAAAAGTTGCAAAGAGCAAAACAATTAGCACAAATAAGAATAAAAAGTCTAATTTCAAACTGTAATTCTCTTCCTTAAACTGTAATTGCGAATTGTAATTGCACATTACGAATTTTGATTGCGCATTGCCCACTTTTAAGAAGTGCTTGAAGGTGTCGTAATCTTTTGGAACAAACATAACTTTTTCAGTAAGAAGTTTTATTACATTCACTGTGCACTAGTGCTAACTATAAAATTCGCAAACCTTCTTCCACTCTGCATAATCGTGGGGTGCTCTACCTGTTCGAAATCCACTTGTTGAAAGTGCTGGGTGCTCACCCGGAACACCCTTCCCGTGCACGGGGTCAGAGGTACATGTAGACAATAATCCAGAAGCACACCAGAATCTTGCTCAATGAAATAGGTGCTTTATTTAGCTTTTTATTTCAAGGCTTGACAAAGGGTCCAGAGGGGCCCAAAAAGTTGCCTTCTTTTCGGATACACATGGGCTAAATAAAGCACCTATTTCATTGAGCAAGATTCTGGTGTGCTTCTGGATTATTGTCTACATAAACCTTCTTCCACTGTCAGAAGTGGTCGCTAAACAGTTTCCGTGTTCGCAAAAGCTATATTAAATTCGCACAAAGGCAAATTTGTTCACATAGAGGCATAACTTTTTGCATTGGGAATATTTTTTCTGTTACCGACTTTAATTACATTCCCCCATTAGTGCCTCAATTATAATTGTTTATTTATACTGTATTTTAAAGCACTTAACAGAGATTATAAATCATTTCCTTCTCAAGTGAATTTTATAATCTACAGTCTGAATTACTTTCTTACCAACTTTGGTCAATTTTACCAATAAGCACATAACCACCCTGTGTGTTATAGTGTGTGAAGGAAACTAGAGTTAACCTATGCAGGCTCTGTTTAGATATCTGAATGGAACTCAACTCTTTCGCTACTGCCCCCTGTATGTGCTAAGGCAGGATGTCAGAAGTTAGCTTTTCATTTGTGATAAATTGGAGGATATTTTAAACTATACATGAAATGCAGTATTAAAATAAAACAACCACATTAATCTATGCAGATATTATTGGGGAAAATGTTCTCTAATGATACTTAAACTGTCCCAAATGTATTATTTACTGGAGCTGTCAAGTGCTACATTGTAGTAAGATTTATTATTTTGTTTTCTTGATATGCACTCGCTTACAGAAGAAAAATGCTGAAGGAGAAGATCTTTATGATACATGACCTGTGCAATAAACAGGTGATAGAATAACCAACAAATGAAATAAAACAATTCATAATACAGACTGAGAGAAAATTCTCATAAAAGTAGTTCTTTTTTACACACATTAGCTATTTATGGGTCCTTTGAAGGGAAACGTAAAAAAAATTTTTGCATGTAGGTTGTTATTTTTCCAGTATCTTGACGTTCTGCGGTGTGCCATTTAACAGCTTAGTAAACAATAGCACAGCATTTCAATAGGAAGGACCTATGGATTGGTATAAGAGTATATGTTATATTAGACTGTTTGTGGTTAATATGTGCATACACATACAATACTGCTAACTCAATAAAACCTGTAATCTTTATGTTGGTATGGCAGGAAGCCAGAGGTAGCCAAAACATATAATGGTTAAGACATTTGGAAATCTGGAAATCCCTGAAAAAGCACTCTGAAAGCAATCTGTACTGTATCATAGGTGAGGATGTAACCTCTCATTAAGAAACCTTAAAGCATCCCCTGGTTATTAATAGTTTGTAATGAAATGTCAGAACAACATTAATCCAATTTATAAACATATCTATAAAACTAAGGTTTTCCATGGGGATGGGCTATTTATATGATGTCTAATGGTCATCTGTTATACCCCCGAACTGCAATATATTATGAACGAATTGAATGATCACATTCCATTTCTATATGCTGCACCTTATTTTGAGAGATGTTATAAAGTGGTAAAATTACATAAAGATGTTAAAGTCATATTAAAGGTGACATATAATTACTCTGGGCTAATTTTTTTCAGCCAGCTGCAGGTTGAAAAATATGTTTTTTTTTAAAAATGTTCGCATAACATCCATTCTTGGCATTCCAACATTTTTATAGAGTGGATAAAAGATGCCATATAGCTTGGCTTTCTTAACTAGCAAATGTTAAGCACCATTACCAGTTTTTGAATTAAATGTAGATATGGATGTACTATTGCAATCTACAGAAGAAGATTCTTTCCATCTGGATGACTTTATTTTTGCAATCTTCATCTGTAAGTGCTTATCTTTTTTATATAATTATTCCAAGTATAGATGTCATTAGTACTAATGTGAGAAAACTGGAACAATGAATGCTTAGCTGATTTCTGAATTCCTATTTGAAGACAAGTTGATAAATTAAAACTAACCATGCTTACAGATGGAGGCCAGGTTTTGCAAATTACCTTGTAAAGTTGATCCATAGCATGATAAGTACATTTTTCCCATTCCTCCTACCCTTGACTTCAGTGGAGAGAAGCATTGTAATGTTGTATAATACAGTAATAAATAGCCCCTAGCAGAATGTTAAACCAAACTGACATTGCTAGAAAACGCCTGGCTTTTCCACGCACTTGATTTGACATAAAATGCTAAATATTTTATAAGATTTATTTGATCTTCAAATTTCATGATGTATCTGTTACTCATAATCTTAAATGGCTAAACATTATTTGCATTGATTATATTATTGCCTGGGTACTGACAGCTACAATTATAATTACCTTGAAATTACCATCAACATTTTTAACAAAACATTGTTATATTAATATTTGGCAAAAATTATATTTAATGGTCTTAAAATATAATACAAAAAAACATTGCAGGGTTATTTTACTACCCCCAGGCCAGAGTGCAATAAACAAGGAGAAAGTGCCATCACAGTGATGCTTTCTACACGATGAATCACCCTCCCAGTTTAATTGCACCTGCTCCAACTTGGGATCATTTGCACTAGGTAGTGCCTGTTATATAAGTGGTGATACATGGTTGCACAGGGATATTTACCTGTGTGCTCTTGTTTGCATGCTATTCACTAAGCCTTCAAGCTCGAGCATTCCGCTTCATTTCCTGGCAGAAAACTCAAGTCTGAATGCTTAATTAATGTGGCTCCTAGAGTTGCATCTACTTTTAACAATATACCATTGGTTTGACAACATAGGGTTTGGGGAAAATTCATACAAAGTGCCATTAAGAAATGGTGTCAGTACATGCAATGCCTGCGTCCATGTTTGCGTGAACAAACTTACGATTGTGTTCATAAATGAGATTTTAAATCCTCTTAAAGTTGTATGAAAAAGAGTGGTTTGTATAACAGAAAGCATTTAGAAGATGTCAATATGAGTAAATATTACAAAACTATAATTTATATATATAATGATAAGCATTGTATCAAAAATGCAGATTATTTCCATAGATGCATAAACATATATTTTCTATTTTAAATGTACATTTTATAACCATTATATAATTACAACTGTAAGTGACTCTGTTGTCCTTATTCAATATTCTCTAAGAGAGCTTTAAGCTCCATACATGCTGCTTGGATTAAAATCGACCCCAGAAAACAATATCATAGCAAGGTTTCTTGCAGTTCCTTTTCAGGTATAAGTTTGATACACAAGGTAACTTGATTAGCTCTCTATTATACGCATAGTGCAGAAAATGCAACTGAAAAAATGGACAATAAACTTTTTGTGTCTTCCAATCTCGTTGAGTTTATTTGCTGTTGTTCCTATATATAAAGTTAAGGGTTTTCCATAAAGAGAGATATAAAATAGAATGCATTTTAAATGTGTTTAAAAGTGCATGCATATAACATATATTATAAATGCGATAAATGCAGTACTTCTTTTTGCAACAACCACATGCACTTTCAAATTAAATCTTGTTTTACGTATAGTAATTAGGTACAGAAGATTGTTTGAGAGCAATAGCACAACAGTCATCATAAAATACTTGCCAGTCCTAATCCATAGTATGTAAACAGCTTCTTTCAACTGCAGTTCCTTTGTGCATTTTGCTCTCTGGGACCACTCACAGTATGCATCTGTGGCTAAATATCCTGATGACTGACATGAACATGTGTTACATTGCATAAAATTGAGTCACTTGGGATCATCAATTGACCAGATCGATAATCTGACTTAATACAGGCAGTTAGTAGGCCCATCGGCCTGGTATAGTGACATCAAATAGGATTGTGTATTTTTTTCAATAAGGAATGGTCTTCTCTTGCAACTAGTTAATAAATGACAAACAGTATATCATGCAACTACAATGGGGACTAACTACAGTTTTGAAGCATCAGAAATGTAATGTGGTTTTAAACCAAATATTAAGAAACATATAAATTAAATTACAATTTCCACTATTTCCTGTGTTGATATGTCATCTGTGTAATTTATTTGACAATTATTTGGGGAGGGGAGAACTCAAAAAGCTGTGTATATATGCTATATATTTGACTATAAAAATAAGAGTAGCTAGGAACATTTTCTGGGGGACAAAGAATGCTTTTACTAGCTGTAGGTGCAATGCATCATGATATTGTTTTCCAAAAATTCTGAATTTTCCAAGCACTCAAGTAAAAGAAGACTAGGTACATTATAAAACATCTGTATTTTATTTTTCAGTTAAAAAACATTGGTCAAATTCTTGAGAATGAAAGTTTAACCTCTATATGTAAAAAAAGACACAATGTTTGCCCAGGTGCAGTAACCAATAACAACCAATAAGATGCTTTTGAACAGGTGACTAATAAATACACAACCCTTTAAAGTAATCTATGAAATAATGGACATATATAGTGCTTTGATTAAACACAGCTAAAACACAGGACAGAAATGGTTGTCATTTAAAATGATATTAAATTGTTACTGTTTTCAATTGTAGAAGTGTTCTAAATGTAGGAGCACTAAGAATCACACTATGTGGCTTAATATAGAAGTAAAGAAGTTAATAGGAAAGAAGAGAATTGCATTTAAAAACTACAAGTCTGTTGGGACAGAAGCTGCATTTAATAAATATAAACACTATAATAAATGTTGTAAAACAGCAATCCGGAATGCAAGGGAAGGAAATGAAGAGTGCATTGCGGCTGAGGCTAAGACTAACCCTAAAAAGTTTTTTAAGTATAGTAATAGTAAAAAGATGCAGATTGAGAGTGTTTCTGCTTTAAATAATGGTACCAGTATAACTGTAACCAATACAGAAAAGGCAAATGTGCTAAATCGGTTATTTTCTTCAGTGTATACAATAGAGGAGTCTGGGTTCCCAGGCTCACTTCATAGCTGCACTGATGGCTCAGCTCAATATAGTCAGTGGCTGACTCAGGATATGATTAATAAAGCTTTAATAAAAATGAATGTAAACAAGGCACCAGGATTAGATGGCCCTGGTTCTAAGAGAGCTTAGTTGAGTTTTAGACCGGCCCCTGATTTTCTCAGATCCACTTTCATCTGGTATGGATGGATTAAAAAATAAAAACTATGGATTGGAGAAAATATGGTTTCATTTCAATATTTAAAAATGGATTATGATGTCAGCTTGCCAATTATAGGACAGTAAATTTGACATCGGTGGTGGGCACATTTTTTGAAGGTTTGTTAAGTGATCATTCAAAATTTTGTCCTAGTGAATGGCATTATGAGCAGCAATCAGCATGGCTTTATGAAGGATAGGTCATGTCAGACAAATCTTTTTATGATGAGGTAAGTAAGGTGCTGGACAGTGGGGGGTGGGCAGTAGATGTGATCTATTTCTATTTTGCCAAATCGTTTGATACCGTGCCCCTTTAATACCGTACTGCTTTCTAAACTAAGGTCTGTTGGGTTTAATTAAGTCGTTTGCACATGGATAGGAAACTGGCTACATGATCAGGTACAGAGGGTGGTTGTTAATGGTACATTCTCTACTTGGAATAAGGTTCTTAGTGAGGTCCCTCAGGGCTTGGCATTGGGTCCACTTTTATTTAGCTTGTTCATTAATGACTTAGGGGAGGGTATTGTAAGTAATGTATTCATTTTTATACAGATGATACAAAACTTTCCAGCCCAATTAATTCCATCCAGGATGTGGCATCCTTGCAACAGGATCTTGACAACTAGCAATCTGGGCAGCTAAGTGGCAAATGAGATACAATGTTGATAAATGTAAAGTCATGCACCTGGGATGTAAAGATATCCAAGCCACTTATACCCTTAATGGGACTGCACTAGGCAAATCCATTATGGAAAAGGACCTTGGAGTCCTTGTAGATGATAAACTTGGCTGTAGCAAGCATTGCCATTCAGCAGCATCAAGGGCAAATAAGGTATTGAGCTGTATTAAAAGGGGCATTGATTCACGGCCAGAAGGGCTTATTCTTCCACTGTATAGAGCACTGGTGGAAGTCTTGGTCTCCAGTGCTCAAACAGGTAATTTTAAGCTTGTAAAATATATGGAAAATCTTAGCTGTGAGGAAAGACTGGCCAAGTTGGGGTTGTTCACGCTGAAGAAGAGGTGTTCAAGGGGTGGTATGATAACTATGTATAAATATATAAGGGGATCATATAATAATCTCTCTAATGCTTTATTTACCAGCAGGTCTTTACAGCTGATACAAGGTCATCCATTCCGATTGTCAGAAAAGAGGTTCCGCCTAAATATTCAGAAGCGTTTTTTTACAGTGAGAGCTGTGAAGATATAGAATTCACTCCCTGAATCAGTTGTACAGGCAGATATATTAGGTAGCTTTAAAAAGGGGTTGGAGGGCTTTTTAGCAAGTGATGGAATACAGGGTTATGGAAGATAGCTCATAGTACAAGTTGATCCAGGGACTAGTCCATTTTGGAGGTCCATTTTAGGAAGGAATTTTTTCCCCCTCTGAGGCAAATTGGAGGAGGCTTCAGATGGGTTTTTTTTCCTTCCTCTGGATCAACTAGCAGTTAGGTTAAAAAAAGCGTTAAAAAGTTGAACTTGATGGACGTGTCATTTTTCAACCTAAATTACTATGTTACTATGTAAAGTTGGTATGTCTGCATTGAGTCATGCAAATGAGCACTCACTCTAATGCCTGTACTGTATTTCCATATTTCTTATATAGCAAAATAGCTGTTCAATGCTATGTTCAGTAAAACTAGAAAGGTAGAGTACGATATGGATGTGATCTGTGAGCGAGATATTGGTGTATGGGGTGTTAGGTTGTACTTGTTGATGGTGTAGATCAGTGTATGTCATGGCAAACATTGTAGGAATAATAAAATACAATAATATAAATATATTTATTATCATAATATAATACAAATATGTCTGTGTTCTAAATTGTGTTTACACCTGGTCGAATTAGATACTTTTAAAAAAAATTCTAAGTGAAAAAGTTAATACGCAGGGCTAGATTTACAAAGCAGGTGCCCCTAGGCCCACTGCCGATCATTGCCCCATCCCCTCCCCTTCCTTTGTGCACATGTGCAAATTATCCCATTGAGACTGGAGTACTTGGGATTGGTGCACAGGACATTTTGAAAAATATTGTATCTCCTGCAAATGCCCGGGGCTTCTGAACCAAATGGGTGTGGTTGGGTGGCATGCCGCACCACTAAAGTTCTTCCGCCCTAGGCCCAGGCCTTTGTGGTCTTCCCACAAATAAGTCAGAACTTATTAATGTCCCCTTTAACAAGAATCACAGCCTCTAAATTTTGTTGTAGGCAGCTAAAACTTTTCATCAGCATTGTTTCAAAGGCTTTTTTGTTGTTCTTTGCTTGCATATTTCAAACTGTTTGTAATTTGCAGGCAAGGTTTCCTTCTGATGACAAAACTCTCCACAATGGAGTGGTGCAGTACCGTACTTCTGCTATGCCAGTTTAAAGGAAAACTATACCCCCAGAACAATGTAGGTGTCTATAAAAATATATTGAATAAAACAGCACGTAAAACTCTGCTTCATGTAAATACATAATTTTTATAATGATTTGCTTTTTTATATCTGCCATTGGGTAATCCTAAATAGAAAATTGCCATTTTAAGAAATAAGGGCCATATCCTACAATTCATGGTGCACACAAACAAACCATACATAGGTCACATGAGCCAAAAAAGTCCCATCCTTTGCTTCCACACTTACCCTATTACAATGAGAGCTGCAGTATATCTGGTGATCACTGGCCATCACAAAATGGGGGGCTCAAGGTAAAAGATGCAAAAAGGCAATATTAACTCAAATATACATATTCCAGTTTGGTATGATTCATTATTATGCCACTAAATATGATGGATATGATCTGTTGCTTAAGTATTCATTTTGGGGGTATAGTTTTCCTTTGAGTATCAGCTAGTCCTGAACAGTTATATGGGTGTTTTACTTTGTATGCCAAGTGTATACGCAGTACTTCTAGATTTCTCTCTTGGTCCAGATCTGGCATTGACAGTTTGATTAATTAAATTTCTTGGCATTTGACATTTTTAAAACTACAGAGAGGAAGCATTAAAGAAGAAAGAAAATAGTTTAGCACTTGAGGGTGCCTAATGTTAGGTACCCCCAAGTGAATGTATTTACTTACCTGAAACGCCGGGCCAGTGCTCCTATCAGCAAATAACTGTACCGGCCTGGGGTTCTTCCAACAAGCACCACGGAATGCTCCTCTTTCAGCTTTTTCTTTCTTTGCGCAGCTGCGCATTAGAGTGAAAATCCGAACTTTAACTAAAAAATTGGCTTTTTAATTCTACTGTGCATGCGTTTGCCCCAGGAAATTTGAAGAAAGAAGAAGCCGGAAGAGGAGCGCTCCGTGGTGTTCACTGGAATAACCCCGGGGAGTTTTCTGCTGATAGGAGCTCTGGCCCGGGGTTTCAGGTAAGTAAATACATTCACTTGGGGTGCCTAATATTTGGCACCCCCAAGTGCTAAACAACTTTCCTTCTCCTTTAAGACTTTTATTAAGCCTCCCCATACGAGTGACTTATCTATAACCCTAAAGCATACATGCATGAATTATGAGTTTGTTAGGTTTATTCATTTACTTATTTCCAGATTACATACTGTATGTCTATTTAATCAAATAAACCTGCACAGTTTGAAAGGTTATTAATGTGCCTTTTCTATCCAATTTTTAAGAATTTGTTTCTCTCAAACCCTTTAGCCAAATATTTTTCTATCATAAGTGACTTAATGTCTTATCTTCCAGAAATAAACCAATTAGCCTTAATTAGCATAAATAGAAAGATGAAAGGTATATACACAATCTTTAATAATATCGTGCTGATGTGCTCCATAAAATCAAAAACTGCATCCTACATAAAGTAAATGAATACATTTGTTAAAAAATATGAAGTGCTAACATTTGTGCTGCAAAGTAAGGCTACAAACACATATAGGAATAAATATGTTTATGTCAATATCACAGGGAATTTGAAATTATATTCATCTATGACTGCTATTTTTATGAGTATTCATAGCTTAGTTCTACTAATACTCTACTATGTTGAATACATATTTTTTTAACTTGCAGACACTAAAAACTAAACTTTAGTGCTGGAAGTAAAGAAAGATGTTTACATTATTTTGTGCTCATTGCTATTTGATGTTGATGCCTTAGGGAGGGCAATGTCATAGCAAGAGATTTCCTAGCTATTTACTGAGAACTGAGATTTTTCTTTGGAAAAATTAATCACCGAGAATTGTAGTTTGCTTCCAATTATAATCAATGGGTATCACCAAAACACATGGCACACATACAGAAACGTATGTATAATTGCTAATGGGTAACAATGGGTTTGGCAGTATGGTTTTATATGGCCATGGATATGAAGATATTGTCCTTAACATATTATCCGTAGTAAGACCGATTGTTTGGTAGTAGATGAATCATAAATCAGAAATATTTAACCCTTTCCAGTTGTAAAAACAACCAATATGCGTGGCACAATAATACAGTGTTTCTCTGGATCATTTCCTCAATACAAATTAATAGATTAAGAAAAGATGTCGCAAAAAAGTTGTTGAAAATATCGCTTATTTACAAGGAAAACAGCAAAGTGCAATTAACAGGCCTCGGTGGGGTATTATTATAAAAGTAATAAATAATAATAATAATAATAATAATAATAATAGTAATAATATAATCATAAGAATAATATATATATATATATATATATATATATATATATATATATATATATATATATATATATATATATATATATATATATATATATATATATATCAAGAAAAGACCAGCAACACCGGGATTTCATATAACCAGTTCAAGTGTATTAAATAGTGCACATACAGCCAATGTGACGTTTCGGTCCCCTCGGGGACCTTTCTCAAGGCAAAGTGTTAAAAACCAAATCACATACATATACCCTAAGTGAACCAATCACAGAATAGTGACATCAGCAACATCTATGGTTACTGCTTTTAAACGAGTTAAAGTGACATGTGCCATTTAAAATAATCAATTTAAAGTGCATTTATTCTGAAAAAGTTGTTGCAATAAATACTATTAATCAAATTTGTGTACTTGCCTGACTTACGAATATTTAGTGTACTTAAGGTGATAGTATTAGTGCAAAGGTTAAAACTAGTTGCTTTATTATCTAAAAATTCACATATCTCTCATTGATTAAAAACAAATCTACTGGCTCTACCAATGGGGAGTATCTATGGCTACATAATCACACTGTTAACCTTCCTATCAATATATCTTGGGGGACGGGCATTCCATGTGCCTCGTCTTCCCCCTGTTTTTTACTATTCACATTAAATAATAAACCATTCTCAAGTCCTGGATTCTTTATCCTTACAAAAAACAATTCAGGGATAACGAGCTATTAAGGCCCCTGGGAGCGACACAATTAAGTTAATTTGTCCAAAACGATTCCCTCTTGGTAAACCTGAAATACAATCAATAGGCATGCATTTGAAAGTAGAAGCTGGATATTTGGCCAAAAGCCAGTGCTGTGCCACAGGTTGTTTATTTTCCTTTTTTGGTTTTGGATCCAAAGCAGCCCTGATGGTGGAGCGATGCATACTAATTCTTTCTTCTAGTTGCCTGGTGGTTTTTCCACAATACAACAGTCCACATGGACACTTTATGATATATATGACATTCTGGATGTACATGTAAGTCTGTGCTTAATTGTATATGATTTACCCGTATGTGGATGATTAAACAAATCGCCCGTAATGAGCGAATTGCACATCGTGCAGCCACCACATATAAACACTCCCAGCTTTCCCATTGCCGTATTCGTAGTATACTTGCTCACCGGATCAGTAGGTGAAAGAAGTTCCTTCAAATTGCTATTTCTCCTATGTCCAAAACGGATCTGTTTGTGATTAATTGATGTCAATTCCACATCCGATTTAATAATGGGCCAAGGCTCAAATACAGATTTCTTTACCAGTGGGGTTTGTGCATCATGTGTAGTTACATAGTATAAAGAATCCTCCCTGTGTGCATCCAGTTTCTGTGACCCTTACGAACTTCCTCTCAGTCCAATGTCATAGCCCAATTTTTAATTTCCATAATAGGTTCCACAGGGTACCCTCTTTCCAAAAAGCTCTGTGCCATAACCTCCAGAGCGGCATGTCTCTCAGTTTCCATGCTAGTTAACCGGACCACCCTCAACATATGTGACCTGGGCAGAAAGTTCAATAAGTGCCGGGAATGGCTTCTGGTATAGTGCAACAGTGGGCTTTTGAAAAATCTTAGTATGCAAATGTTGCTTATCCATGTCTTTATACACTGGTACATCAAGAAAGTTAATACTTTGTGGATCTCTGTGCACCGTAAACCTAATGGTTGAAGGCATTGCATTAAGGTCTGTTACAAAGTTATCTTGTTCCTCATCAGTTCCATACCATAGAAAAAACAAATCATCTATATACCATCTGTAATATGCACCATGTTTCTGAAACAGAGGATGATTGTATATATGCAGTGTCTCATACCAGTACATGAAAATGTTGGCATATGTGGGGGCGACATTAGAGCCCATTGCAGTCCCTGACCTCTGTATGTAAAATGTATCCTCAAATTTAAAATAATTCTTATACAGTATGAACTCCAAAAGTGAGATTACAAATTCTGCCGGTGGGCCATCGTATTCCCCATTGCCATTTAGATCCCTCACCACTTCTAAACCTGCCTCGTGAGGGATGCTTGTATACAAACTATGTACATCCATGGCAACAAAATAAAAGTCTGTTTCCATTAGGTTTATCCGGGACTTGAGAATGGTTTATTATTTAATGTTTATAGTAAAAAACAGGTGGAAGACGAGGCACATGGAATGCCCGTCCCCCAAGATATATTGATAGGAAGGGTAACAGTGTGATTATGTAGCCATAGATACTCCCCATTGATAGAGCCAGTAGATTTGTTATTAATCAATGAGAGATATGTGAACTTTTAGATAATAAAACAACTAGTTTTAACCTTTGCACTAATACTAGCACCTTAAATACACAAAAAATTCGGAAGTCAGACAAGTACACAAATTTGATTAATAGTATTTATTGCAACAACTTTTTCAGACTAAATGCACTTTAAATTGATTATTTTAAATGGCACATGTCACTTTAACTTGTTTAAAAGCAGTAACCATAGATGTTGCTGATGTCACTATTCTGTGATTGGTTTACTTAGGGTATATGTATGTGATTTGATTTTTAACACTTTGCCTTGAGAAAGGTCCAGATGGGACCGACACATCACATTGGCTCTATGTGCACTATTTAATACACTTGAACTGGTTATATGAAATCCTGGCATTGCTGGATATATATATATATATATATATATATATATATATATATATATATATATATATATATATATATATATATATATATATGGACTTTTTACCGTGCACCCGGGTAATAAATTTGATGTGGAGTGCTGCCCGTCTCAAGATATATATATATATATATATATATATATATATATATATATATATATAAAAAGATAATATTATAATAAATAATATACATTATTATAATAATAATGTAATATACAGTATATATATATATATATATATATATATATATAAAACATCATTTTCATTAATAGTAATACTAGTCAGTAATGGAAAAATGTTCGCAATGCAAAAATAATTCCTCCAATCTTTACTCTCTTTAACTTTCTTTATCTTTGTTCTATAATAATGTGTAAAAATTTAATATTGTTAGTCAGCAGTCTGCTATACTATGCCCTGATTTGCATTAATATATTGCTGCTGAAGTAATGGAATATAAATAATGTATTTATAGTGTCACAGTTGTTGAAAAATTACTGAACGAATAGCATCTCTTTTTTTCCATATGAAACAGTATATATTATGTGCATCAAAAGGCTAGATAACCATTAAATTTTTAGAGAGACATACTATAAAAATGTAGACTAAAGAAAAACAAAGAGTTTTAACATTTATTGCCTAATTTAGTAGAATCTAAAATACAATCAACTAGCTAATAAAAGGTATAACTTTCTCTACAATCTCTTGTTTAATGACAGAATACAACACTCTATTACTAAAGCAGTACCAAACAAACAAATGCATAGAGTACAAGCAAAGCCTTATTTATTGCAGACTGGAGAGTAAGGAAGAGTTCAGTGGAGGAAGAAAATAAGTAAAGTAGGGTGAGTTATTGTGGTATGGTAATAACAGCCACGTTTTACCTAACTGACACCATTTCTAAAAAATATATGCATACTGTAAAAAAAGTAAAAAAGCACTATTATCATTCAATTGCACAACGCAATTTAAAGCAAATGTTTTTAGTAGCTGAGGGTTTGAGCTAAAATTGTCCCCCAAATGTTTAGTGGTTATTGTTTCTCTTACCCAGAAAAGTCAATGGTAAAAATCACAAGTTACTCTTCTCAGATCATGTGTTCTGTACCCATTATATATTTTGTCTTAACAATGACCCACTGGGTCTACTGGGCTCGGTAGATACCTAAGATGGCCTTGCATGCAAATATTTGGTGTGGGAGCCTAGTTGATTTTGCACAATCATCTCTACTATCTGGACATTTATGATTGGTTAACAGTAGATTTTTGTAGACCATGCTGCAAAGCTGCCAGATTGAATATGATCTGTACACATTGTACCATGTTGGTGGACGCATGTTATCAGATTTTTTTTTTTTTGGCAAGTGAAGACATTGTGCAGTTCCTCTTTACTTAAACAACTAATGGAATGTTCCTATGCACAAGTATAGACATAAAAATAACAATAGGTCCTTGTCTCATTTCACACAGGAAAAACACACAATAGACAGTTGTATTCAGGGTCCACTTAGTTTCAAGTAATATAGACAGACACTACTGGATCATAACCCTATTAGTCCCTTTGTATCTAGGATTCAGGGCACACAAACAAAGAGGTTGACACTATTAATCCTTATCCAAATTCCAACCATAGGGACCCTAACTGCTAACGAAACTAACCAGAGATGAAATAGTTGAATTGGGGTTTACTAGGTTATTAGGTTATTAGGTTGCCTTATGGCAGTAATGTCCAATAGCACAAAATACTGCAGACAAGTTATTGACAGTTTACTCTGCAGTACTGCCCAAGGTGCTGAAAATTTGTTTGTGTTTTTTTTGTAGCTCAGTGCACATTATTTATCAAGTTTTTCAGTTTTACCTTTTAGCATACCCCCCAATTGTCCCGTTTTTCGCAGGACAGTCCCGCTTTTATCCGCCTGTACCGGAATGTGGCTTGATAAAGGGCCCGGGTGGCCCGAAACGTTGCCCTGCCCGAAACGTTGCCCTGTTTGAAATAATTTGATGCAATAAAATACACGTTTATTCATATCTACGGTGTGCTGCTGATATCTGCTCTGATTGGATAACTTGACCCTGTAACAGGCGTGGGTCCTTCAGTACAGCACCTGGTACCGCAAAGGTATGTGTCCAAGGCCTTAAGCTCTCCACCTCAATTTCTGCTGTCCCGGAATGTGGCCTTAATTTCCCACTACTGGGCATGAGTAAGGGCGCTAAAGCAAATCCACCCTACGGCGCAGTGCAGCGGGCTATAGTCAAGCTAAGGGCAGCCGACATAGAAGGATAGTAGTGAGCATACGCAGAGGAACTGGGGGAAAGTCAAGCGGTGAATCTTACAGGAAGCAGTTAGTGTGTGAGCCGGCAAGATCTGCACTGAGAGAGAGCGCTGCTGCTACCGCCACTGATCCGCCTCCTGCTTTGCCGAGTCCAGCGCTACCAGAGGGCCGTGAGAGCCTACAGAGCCCACACCATGCCCCCCACTATCCAACATGCCGAGCCTTCAGGTAATTCAATGAACATGTGTTCTGCAGCTATGCGAACCTGACTGGCAGGGACACTGGGCCTGTGCACTTGCATCATGCGCTGTGTCTGTTCGCGTGTGTTAGTATGTGTGTGTGTTAGTGTGTATGTGTTACGGTGTGTGTGTGTTACTGTGTGTGTATTTGTGTTAGTGTGTGTGTTACTGTGTGTGTTAGTTTGTGTGTGTTACTGCATGTGTGTTACTATACTGTGTGTGTGTTAGTGTGTGTTAGTGTGTGTGTGTGTGTAACATACCATACAATTTGTAAAATGAACATGGTAATTAGGGGGTGTGGCCACAAAAATGGACATGGCCAAATTTTTTTTTGTCCCTATTTTGATTTCCAGAATGTTGGGAGGTATGCTTTTAGTGCCTAAGGCATTTAGGGAAAATAACAAGGTCAGTCTAAACTGACCTAAAAATTAAAACAGGTTTTTCTTGTACTAAAGTAAGCTAATCCATGCTATCAACTCTTCTTTGTCCCATATAATACTGTACATTGTGCTGTTCAGCTTAATTCACTTTTGTAGCTCAGAATTTTTTTTAATTGATTTCTACAGTCAGTGGTGGATTAAAAAGCTGCTTAATAAATAAACATGCCAGTATATTCCCCTTGTAAGCAAGGGACGTCGTCGCAAACAAAACCTGTGTGGTTTGACAGAAGTGTTTGTGTTGAGGTGTAGGTTGATTTTTAAGGCTTTCATGTTAGCGGGACAGCTAAAACTTTGTCACGGATAAGGAGGCCAATAGATCATGCAAAAAAGACAAGCTTAAATCAATATGCAAAAGGGTGTTGCAGCAAGGATTAAAATTAACACACAATTATTTTTAAATATGAAAAAGAAAAAACATGAAGCAGGATGGGGTGGGACCCTTGTTTCCAGAGGGGGTCAGTTGTTTGATGAGAACAGAAATAAAGCAGAGCTTCTGAACTGTTATTTAACTGTTATCTGTCTACACAAATGAGAAACCAAGTAATGAAGGTTTCCTTTTAAATAGTCCCAATTATATTATTGCAACAAATGATGCATGGTTCATGCAAACAGAAATTTAAAGAGATTAGAACATGTAAATATAAAGTAGGGTCCAGGACCCAATGGAATTGATCCCAATGTACTAAACAAGCTTAGCTCTGTGATTGTCAAACCTCTTTACTTAATTATTCAGTATTCATTGACATCTGGCATGGTGCCAAGAGACTTTCAAATTGCCAATGTGGTGCCGCTATTCAAAAAGGGATCCTGTTCTCAGCCTCAAAACTATAGGCCAGTTAGTCTGACATCAGTGGTTGGAAAGCTTCTCAAGGGGGTACTAGGAGATAAAATACTTGACTTAATTGCAGGTCATAATACTATGAGTTTGTGCCAGCGTGGTTTTAAGCTTAAAAAATATTGCCAGTAATTGCCTTTTATGAGTAGGTGAGCAGGAAACTCAACTCTGCAATGGCAGTCGATGTACTTGAACTTTGCTAAAGCTTTTGATACAGGACCACAGAGAAGGTTAATGGTTAAATTAAGGAACATCGGCCTGGAACATAGTATTAGTACTTAGAGATAGAGTATCAGCTGAAGGGTAGATTACAAAGAGTGGTGGTTAATGGGACATTTTCTAAATGGAACAGTGTTGTATGTAGAACACTGCAGAAGTCTGCACTTTGTCCTTTTCTTTTTAACTTGGGCAATGAAAGAACTGTTTCTTTTTTGCTGATGATGCTAAATTGTTTAGAACTTTAGGTTACATGCAGGATGCTGCCACTTTGCCTTCACTCTGCAAACTGGAAAATGAGGTTCAATGTTGACAAATGCAAGGTTATGCGCTTTGGCAGAAATAATATAAATGCAAGTTATACACTAACTGGCAGTGAGTTGCAGGTTTCCTTAATTGAGAAGGATCTGGTGGTTTTGTAGATAAGTTGTCTAATTCCTGGCAGTGTCATTCTGTGACCACTAAAGCAAATAAAGTGTTGTCTTGCATAAAAAAGGGAATAAACTCAAGGTATGAAAACATAATTTTGCCTTTTTATAGGACCCTAGTAAGGACTCCTCAGGAGTATGCAGTACAGTTTTGGGCTCCAATTCTCAATAAGGATATCAATGAGCTGGAGAGAGTGCAGAGACATGCAACTAAACTGTTTAAGGGGATGGAAGATTTAAATTATGAGGGTAGATTGTTAAGGTTGGGATTGTTTTCTCTGGAGAAAAAACACTTGAGATTACATTAGAGGGCACTATAGACCCCTAGCAGAAGATCTATTTTTCCATAAACTGGATCATAACACCAGAGGCCACCCCTGTAGACTAGAGGAAAATTATTAGTATTTTGAGCAATGTAGGTGAACAGTGAGGTTGTGGAATGCCCTGTTGGATGATGCTGTGATGGCTGACTCTGTTAATGTCTTTAAGAGTGGATTGGATGATTTTTTGGACAATCATAATATCCAAGGCTATAGTGATACTAAAATCTACAATTAAAATAGATAATTTTATATATAGTTTCATTGGGTGTGTGTAGGTACTGGATATGTGCTGGGTTTCATTTGGAGGGGTTGAATTTGATGGACTTTTTTGAACCCAATTTAACTAAGTAACTATGTGTTATGTTTTATCTGGCTTAATATTTGTCTTATTTACGTTAGTATAAAAGATGCAAAGTTGTAATCTTTTTCTAAACAGAAAACAAACACCGCTGTTCAGTTCAGTGAATTTGAAGTAGTTCAGTGATTGTTTATCCATTTTATACCATCTGGCCCTATATGTACATAAACAGGAGTATGGTTCAGTTCAGTTATACTGAAAATGCATAAATCAACCATAGCTATTTTCAAAGCAGTACATCTTCATGAAAATGCATGTATGTATAACTTTCTTTATAATGTGCTACTAGGATATGTCACACTGTATAATTTTATAATATAGAGAATTACACACAGGGAGAACAATATTATCATAAATAGTAAATAGTAGGGATACTTCTCACCGAGCACCACAGAGCAATCCTGCATTTTCTTTGCACTGGTGTACATGTGCATTAGAATAAAAAGCCTACCCTCAAATGATTTACACTTTACTTTCAACCTGGTGGTAAAGCTCACATTCTTAGTGGGTGGGTAACATACATGCACATTCCAAGGGCAAAGGGCGCACTTACGTTCCAGGGCTCGTGCCTAGTGTGGCAGCTTTATAGAGCAGCCCTTGGGTGCCTATATTACATAAATTATATTAAATTTTTTGCAAAAAAAATTGGAGCCAGAGACTTGCTGTGGCTCTTCTTTGGATTCTGTATCCATATTTTATTTTTATTTTTTGTGGAAAATATGAATAAAATGAAGATTTTATTAAAAAAATTGGTGGTCTAGCTGGCGGGGGGGTTGATTTGTATAATGCACATCTTGCATATCATGGATAAGTTAAGATAAAATGTGATCTTTACATAAAACCAGAAACACATTACTAAGAGCTGCGCTTGGTTCTGAGGGGTATCCTAGTGGGCCAGTTCTTGAGACTTAGAAGCATATGTACCATGTGGGATGCCTTCCAGAGCCAAGCAATGATACTTTGGGACAAATTGTTAGAGAGAAAATATGATTGTGGTGATCAAAAAGGCATATGAAAGGGCAGTGGGAACCTCTAGACAAGAGTTATTATATCCAATGAATGGTAGACGTAAAAAGGCCCAATAAAACACACGATACACAAAATATGCTTTTTATTACAAAATATAGTAACCAACCTAAACAGATAAGAAAGATAATTGACAAAAGGCAAGATATTCTTAAAATGGATCGTTTATTGGATAATACGGTGTTAGAAGAATTGAAGTACGTAATTAAACAGGTAAGGACCATCTCCAATGATGTATCTCCTAGCCTAAATCGACCTAAAACAGAAAGAGATGGCGAAAAACTGGTTAGAAAAGAAAGGATTTTATAGATGTGGGGAAATAGGTGTAAAGTGTGCAAACACATATTTGTTCAAAGCAACTTTAAGGGGCCGATTCACTGAATTCGAGTGAGGGGTTCGAATTGAAAAAAATTCGAATTTCGAAGTTTTTTTGGGCTACTGCGACCATCGAATGGGCTACTTCGACCTTCGACTACGACCTTCGACTACGACCTTCGACTACGACCTTCAACTTCGAATTGAACGAACTAAAAATCGTTCGACTATTCGACCATTCGATAGTCGAAGTACTGTCCCTTTAAGAAAAACTTCGACCCCCTACTTCGGCAGCTAAAAGCTACCGAAGTCAATGTTAGCCTATGGGGAAGGTCCCCATAGGCTTGGCTGTGATTTTTTGATCGAAGGATTTTCCTTCGATCGTTGGATTAAAAAAAAATTAATCGTTCGATTAATCGCAGGATTTGCGCAAAATCCTTCGACTTCGATATTCCAAGTCGAACGATTTTAGTTCCCAGTCGAATATCGACCCTTCGTGAATCGGCCCCTAAAAGTAATATAATAGGAGAGATATTTCCCATAAATAATTATATAAATTATATAATTATATCTATTTAGCCACCTGTAATTCTGGTAAACAATATGTGGGTAGGACATATAGATCCCTCAAAGAAAGAGCCAGAGAGCACCTTACACCCTCAGACGTGTATAAAATAGAGGAAACAAATTCCATTAATAAAAGAATTTCAGCAATAGGTAAACATATCATGTATAAACATGAGGGTGACTTTAATCAGGTTAAATTTCAAGGCATAGAGAGTGTTAAATTAGGACCAAGGGGAGGAGATGTCAAAAGGATCATTGATCAAAGAGAAGTATATTGGATATATTTAACACGGCACCCATATGGTCTTAATAATGATGGGGAAGTAACTTGTTTCTTCTGATTACATATACTTTATTGTACTTAAAATATGCTTATCATATTCTAAGTGTCAGATAACATTATAACAGCTGTTGTAAATTATATGACATGTAATATGCAAATTGGGTTTTGCTACTATTTTAAATGATGGATAATTTTAATGGATACAGGTACCTGTATGTAAGGCATAGGATATCCTGTGACCTCACCTCTGATGAAGTGCCAGAAAGAGGCATGTGTTCTGTCCCCACATGAAGGCGAATGAAGGTATAACTAATAGTAGCTGTGTGACTTCCTACCTTCGTATCCAAGCAGTGGGGCAGACCGGACCGGCAGATGCTCAGGTTGGATGGATCCAAACGTAGACACAGGGATGAAATCAGCCTGAGTTTATTTGATCCAGAATACACAATATATGGTGATACAATACTGTTCTGTAGTAGTGGTATCAATACTGTCCTGTAGATGACTTTCCTGAGGCTAACTGCTGGTCAAAAACTGATGCCTTCACAAGCCCAAAATGTCTGAATGTCCAGTCACACAGTAATTAGGCACTAAAAATGGCTGCAGGAAGTGAGAAGGACTGAGCTGCAGAAAACCACGCCCCCGAGAGGAAAAACTTTACTAACAAGAACAGAGGTGTGCAGCATGCAAATTTTGTCCAGCAGAAAGCAGCAGTACAACAATGCACAGAAAATAACATAGATAAGAAGGTTTGATAATAATGAAGCAATTAACTATGAGGAGAACAGCACACTCCCCGTCTGAAATTTACTTTGGAGATTTCACTATGACGAATGTCCATGAAATATAACACAAACCTGCAACAAAAACATGTTACAATGCAATAAACATAATAATATAGTTGGCTTTCTTGGCTTGTAATGGAGAAGATGTCTATAGTTCAACTACAGTCCTGTTCATCCTGCAGGAACGTTCTCGATTGGTAATATCAAAATGAGTTTGTTAATTGGCCTTGCGAACGTTTTAAGCTCGCCCTTCCTGAAGATCTTCAACTCCACTTTTCGGACTTTGCCGTCCTCGCTTGGGAAAACCTTTGTAATCAGTCCGATAGGCCAGGCAATCCTTTCGGTTTGTTGCTCTTTCATCAATACAAGGTCTCCTTCTTTCAAGTTTGGTTTTTGGTGTTGCCATTTTCTTCTTCCTTGAAGAAGATTGAGATACTCCTTTCGCCATCTGTTCCAGAAGTAATCCGCCAGGTATTGTACACGTTTCCAGTGTTTTTGGTAGATATTCGCGTGAGTAAATTCTCCACTAGGCATTAGTATATTCTCAGTTTTTTGGGTAAGTAGAGTAGCTGGAGTCAGTATGGCTGGTGTTTCAGGATCCATAGACACTGGCACAAGGGGTCTTGAATTGATAATAGCCGAAACTTCGGCAAGAAGGGTGACGAGAGTCTCATGTGTGAGTCTTGAAGAGTTTACATCCATCAACATAGAATTTAAGATGTTGCGTGAGATCCCGATCATTCTCTCCCAGGAACCCCCCATATGGGAACTATGAGGAGGATTGAAGATCCAGGTGCAACCTTTCTCCGCCAACTGATCTTGAATGGGCTTAGTGTCGATGTTCAGTTCTCTACAGGCTCCAATGAAGTTACTTCCTCGGTCTGACCTCAACTGTTTCACTGGTCCTCTGATTGCGAAGAACCGTCTTAAGGCATTAATGAGACTGGATGTGTCCATGGATTCTAACACCTCTATGTGAACGGCTCGCACACTCATGCAAGTAAATAGCACAGCCCAACGTTTACTGTTTGCGTGACCGCCACGGGTTCTGCGTGCGGACACCATCCATGGCCCAAAGACATCCAGGCCAGTATAGGTGAAGGGCGGTTCTGAACATAGTCTATCTGCAGGCAAATCAGCCATTTGTTGGTGTAGCAGTTTCCCTCTAGCTTTGCGACAGTGCACACAGTCATGCAGTATTCGGGCTACATGTTTTTTCATACCTAGAATCCAAAGACCTGCAGACCTTAACTCGCCTTCGGTGATTTGTCTGCCCTGGTGTTCAGCCTTTTTGTGGTAGTGTCGGATCAGCAACACGGTGATATGATGTTTGCTGGGAATAATTAGAGGATTTTGTTCTGCAACTCCTAGGTCAGCTTGATTCAAACGACCACCAACTCTGAGCAGGCCAAAACTGTCTATAAATGGATTTAGGTTGGCAAGAGGACTTTTTATAGGAAGCTGCTGTCTGTTGTACAAGCACTTCCATTCTACGTTAAATTCTCCCTGCTGGACATGACGTATTATGAGAGACTCGCTATGAGAAATGTCCTCAGCAGAGAAGGGTTTATGGCAGACATGCCAACCATGACAATCTTTGTCTTCCTGAGTATTGTGATAACATCTAGCGATGTGCACTAACCTTGCAATAGTTCTGACGAGTCTCATCCAACTGGAGAAACGTTCAAAGCGATGACAATGGAGGCTGGAGGTTTGCCTTGCTTCAGTGACTAATGCACTAACTTCAGCGCGGATTTCTGGATCATTATCCGGATCCTGGATGCTGAAATCTTCCTGTACACATTCATCCGCCTCTCCAAGCAGAAACTTTGGACCTGTAAGCCAAGAAGAGTTAGTAAAAGAACATATAGACATAGGCCTGGTGGCATGATCTGCTGGATTGAGTTCGGATGGTACATAGTGCCATTGTTCAGGTTTGGAGGACCTCCTGATTCTCTCTATGCGGTTACTGACATGATTGTTCGGGAGTCTTACCCTGGTGGCTCGGAAGGGTAATGGAGAAACCCAGTGATTGGTTTTGTCTTTAAGGAACTCACTGTCCATTATCTTGACAAACTTTCTGTCTTCTACTGACAAGGCTACTTTATCGTCATCTTTGGTTGTGTGAAAGACCGATCTCCCCAAGTTGTCAGCAAAGAGGGGAGAAATGATGTCAGGTGGTTGTATGAGGTCTGGAGACTTCTCTTTCACTTCATAGTGATGAGGACACGGCTTAATGCAAGTTGTGCATCCATCTCCACGCACGTACGTTTTGAAAGAGTTAATTCTTGGTTGATCCAAGCATACGTTTCCTATGACTACCCATCCCAAGTCCAGTCTCTGGGCATATGGCGCGTAGTCGGGACCATTACATTGTTGGCGCACCTTGTGCACCCTTAGATTGTCTCTGCCGAGCAGGAGTAGAATCTCTGCGTTGTTGTCCATAGGTGGGATAACGTTGGCAAGGTGCTTTAGGTGTGGCTGGTGAAATGCAGCTTCTGGGTTAGGGATCTCATCCCTATGGTTAGGTATTTGATCGCATTCGATCAGTGTTGGTAGGGGTATTTCTGTATTCCCATTGATGGGAGAAGCAATGAATCCTTGTGCCCTCCTTCCGCTAGTCTCTATGCGGCCCGAGCAGGTGTTTAAGATGTAGGGTTCTGATGGTCCCTCTATTCCAAAGGCATCGAAGAATTTAGGTCCTGCTAGGGACCGGTTGCTTTGGTCGTCAATGATAGCATACATTTTTACTGCCTTTTCTGGTAGTCCCTCTGGATAGACCTTGATTAGGCATATTCGGGCACAACATTTCTCACTCTGGCTGTCGCCACATACTTCCAAACATGAGCAGGAAACGGCGGTGGCTGTGTTAGCGTGATTCTGAGGCTCCCCGCCATGACTTGGAGCAGGACTGGTGGTGAAGACAGCTGGTGAGTCTCTGGTGAACGGAATTGGGTGCATAGCTGAGGCATGTCTTTCACTATGACACTCCTCACACTTGATGATGGATTTACAGTCCTTAGCCATGTGCTCCAATGAAGCGCAGCATCTGAAACACACCCCAAGCTCGCTGAGGACTTTCTTCCGCTCCTGTATGGTTTTAGATCTAAACCCTCTGCATTTGTTCAGTGAGTGTGGTTTTTTATGAATGGGACACTCACGATTGAAGGACTTGTCTCCTGATGAGGTATTGTACTGTTTACCCGTGGGTGCTGCAGGTGATGGTAGGTTAGTCTTTCTGACACTCACGCTGCTTTTAAAGTCTCTGTTTTTATGCAAGACACTTTCGTACCTTGAAGATGGTGTCGCTGAAGCTGTAGCGTTGAACTCCAGGAAATCGAGGCTGGGGTCATTCCTCATCTGGGACTGTTCATCGATGAATCTGCAGAAATGAATAAATGGGGGAAAGGTGACGTCATGCACTCTTTTGTACCTTGAGACTGATGCCGCCCACTTTTCTTGCAGACTGTAGGGTAACTTCACGACAATTGGGTTCACTCCATGGGCTGTATCCAGGTAGCACAGGCCGGTCAAGCGAGTATCTCTTTTGGCAAGCTCTAATTCCATGAGCAGATCACTCAAATCCTGAAGCTTATGGACATCCTTGAGATTGATCTTTGGGACGTTCTGCAGTCTCTTGAATAGGGCTTTCTCTATTGCTTCTGCACTGCCGAATGTACGTTCGAGTCTCTGCCAGGCGGCAGCGAGACCTGCTTCTGCTTGTCCCACATAGACAGTTCTGAGGCTCTTAATACGACTTGTGGAGCCTGGGCCCAGCCATTTGATCAAGAGGTCGAGCTCCTGCTCTGCGGTCAGGTTGAGGTTGGCAATGGCGGCTTTGAAGGTTGCTTTCCAGGCTCTGTAGCTCTCTGCACGGTCATCAAATTTTGAGAGACTTGTGTTAATTAGCTCTCTGCTCACCATAAACCTGGCAAACTCGGACATATCCGATTTCTCACTGCTTGTTGCCATGACAACTTGTGATGCCCCCAGGGCGTGTGGGCTGCGTGGCGTGAAAGGGTGAGATGCTTCCGGGTAGAATGATGTTGCTGCAGGGTTGAGCTGTGGTCTAGCCTCTGTAGATTGTGATGACTGCTGCTTGAGCTGTGGCGGTAGGCCGGGAAATGCCGGGGAGCCTTTTTGCTGTAACACCTGTCCTTGAGAGGGCACAGCTGGGTGAACGTCATCAGATTGCTCAGGTGCTGTGGGTGGCACTGGCACTGTAGGTAGAGTTGACTTGAAGGTTTCAGTGTTGTCGGCTTGGACAGTACTGCAAACTGGGGGTGGTGCAGGTAACTGTTTTAGTACATAGTCACTGGTGCGATTGGCTGGATCATCTATCTCCTGTGGTGGCAAGCAGACTGGGTCAAGGCCTTGGCCCAATGCTTGCTCAAGTAGTCTTACTTTAGCTAATGCAATTTCCTCTTCCATCTCTGATTCAAGAATCTTTATCCGAGCCTCTGCTTCTACCCTCTTAGCCTCTGCATCTGCTTCGGCCCTCTTAGCCTCCGCCTCTGCTTCTGCCATGGCCCTCTTAGCTTCCGCCTCTGCTTCTGCCCTCTTAGCCTCTGCGTCTGCTCTTTTTTTCTCTGCTTCTGCCCTTGCAAGAGCTTCTTTTTCAGTGAAAGAGCGTCTCACCTTGGATTGCTCTGCATTTATGCGGGCCTCTAGTAGTCGGTCGCTTAGAGCTGAGCTTCTTGAGCACGATGATCTGTATGACCGAGAGGAATGTTTAGATGAATTTGATCTGTGGGATCTAGTTTCTTGCAGATGGGAGATACGGAGTTCCGCTTTATCTTTAGCACGCAGCACCATGGCGTCTCTTTGTCCGTCTATTAATTCTGCCTTGCTCAGTTCTGACGAGGCTTCATCATTATTAACATCTTTTAGAAAGGTTATATACTTGGTGGACAGTCTCTTATATCTTTCATGAGCTGTATTCAGCCGCCCTATAGCAACTTGTAAGCTTGTGGCATCACCTGAGGATTTAAGTCCTGACATGATGGAGGAGACTCGTTCCCATAGCTCTTCCAGGCTATCGCATAGCTCATCTTTCCTGGTTTGATAGTTTTCTCTGACCTTTATTGTCGGTTTGAGAGAGCGTCTTGATCGCACGACTTGGTCTGCTGGAAGTGTGGAATCTGCTTCCTGTACTTCATAATGATCAGTATCAGGTTGCATTAGCATTGTTTCATCACTAGGGAACTGTGGGAGGTCTTTTTCGGCCATTTTGATTTAAGGTGCGCTGTCTCTTTAAGAAAATAAACTTTGAATTGGGGGCTGTAAATAGCAGTGCGGCTCCGCTGAGGCACCCTAACAAGGTTCCTCAAGTGTTTTTGGTGAATTGCGGGGTTTGGTAGTTTGGGGACCCTGCGTGCATTCACAATTCTGTACTATGCGAGCAAAGGTTAATACAGGATGTAGAAAATGGCTTGATGGGTTGTGGAGGACTTTCAGGTGAGAGTATAGATACTGCAGACACGTGGTGCTTTGGGCAGATTTGCTGCAGGTGGGCCTGTTGCCAGGGAGATTTCTGGGTATGGTACTGAACTGTGAGGTAATCTGTGGCATGGGGTATGGGCATTAAGGCAGTTTTTGACTGTTCTGTCCCCACATGAAGGCGAATGAAGGTATAACTAATAGTAGCTGTGTGACTTCCTACCTTCGTATCCAAGCAGTGGGGCAGACCGGACCGGCAGATGCTCAGGTTGGATGGATCCAAACGTAGACACAGGGATGAAATCAGCCTGAGTTTATTTGATCCAGAATACAGCAATATATGGTGATACAATACTGTTCTGTAGTAGTGGTATCAATACTGTCCTGTAGATGACTTTCCTGAGGCTAACTGCTGGTCAAAAACTGATGCCTTCACAAGCCCAAAATGTCTGAATGTCCAGTCACACAGTAATGAGGCACTAAAAATGGCTGCAGGAAGTGAGAAGGACTGAGCTGCAGAAAACCACGCCCCCGAGAGGAAAAACTTTACTAACAAGAACAGAGGTGTGCAGCATGCAAATTTTGTCCAGCAGAAAGCAGCAGTACAACAATGCACAGAAAATAACATAGATAAGAAGGTTTGATAATAATGAAGCAATTAACTATGAGGAGAACAGCACAGCATGAAACGCATCAGTTGTCCACACATGTCATAGAAAAGGAAGTACTTCTTTTACTGATGCCTGTTTGTTATTTTAATAATACAAAATAAAGTCTTTTTTTTAAATTTAACTCCTACTTGCGGAATATTTTTCTCACCCACTAAACCCTGTGAATATAGCATTGACTGGACAATTAAGGGCAATTTCAGCTTTATTAGCAAAACTGTAATAACACATACAATAAATATAACCTGCCAAATTTTGTAAAACGGATGTGGTTTTTAGGTGCTGAGACCACAAAATGGGCATGATCAAAAAATGTCACCACACTAGACAGTAACAATAAGCCGTTTGTGTGGATGGTGTGAAAGAATTTTGGAGAGGAGCAGAAGAGACAGGAATGAACTGGGAGATAAGTGAAGAAATGTAGTAAGGGCTACTTTTACCAGGGAATGAGTTGGGTTCCCTCTGAGGAGACATCAAGAGGATTCTAGCAGCAGATTTGAAAACTGATTTCAAGG
The DNA here is from genome assembly GCA_038501925.1 of Xenopus petersii. NCBI lineage: Eukaryota > Metazoa > Chordata > Amphibia > Anura > Pipidae > Xenopus > Xenopus petersii. The sequence goes on along the minus strand of CM076673.1, from coordinate 90,015,649 downwards.
GTGAGGGTTAGTCTGAGAGAGGTGGATTAATGTTTTAGCAGTTACTTGTGAAGGAAATGGGTATATTTTTGCAACATTATGGAGGAAAATGCAGAAGGGTTTGGCAGTGGCATTGATTTGGTTAGAAAAGGATATGTTTTGGTAAAAACCCGAGATAGTGTGCTGAATCAGCAGGGTTAAGGATTAATCAATCTATAGAAGGTAAAGAGCCCAGTTTGGGAGGAAAGACTATGAGCTTTGTTTAGCTAGGATGAAATAGCTTTGAGGTAGTTAGAGATCTGGGTCTGAATGTTAATGTTTAGTGAAGGGGTGTCTGTGTATCATTTGCATTTACTATGTTATTTTCAAATGTTCACATTTTTCGTTTTTCTAGTTTATATTTAACTGACCTTATTTTTCATCTGATTTTATCCTGTACCTGCCGTTGAAGCTTTGGTTTCGACATGAAAGTATAAGCATGGCAGACATAGATTTTACATTTCCATATTACAAGGTATATTACAACATATTGTGGATAAGGTGTTGCCTGGTCTCTATTACCAAACCCTGCAGCACAGAAAGGGTTACATTATCTAACGAACCTTATAATGAAGACATTGTTATTGAACTTTTAAAACTTTGCAAGAAAATTACTCACTTTAATCAAAGCCTTTACCAAGAAGTAACTGTGGGGGGGGCAGGGAGCTGGGGAGCAGATAACAAATTCCTTTTTCTTTTTTTTTTTTAAATAATGGGTACTGTTTAACAATTAATCATCTGATGCTTATTGCACCTATGTTTTTTTTTGGGGTGAAATACAAAAAATTGGTGGGATTGACGCAAACTTTAAATACAGGTAATATGTTAAACAGTATCCAAAGTCTTAAAGTCATGTCCCAAGGCTTTTTCTGGTCTCTAAGATAAAATATTTAGGCTTTATAAAAAGCCTGTCAGAAGTAAAAAAAAAAAACAAGACATGGATGTCATGAGATCATCAAGGTGCTTTAAAATTAGAACTCTCTATTGTTTTCTTAATTAGAACATTTTTTGTAGCTGCAATATATTATATGAAATTAGTCTAGTGGGTATACAGTATGATGGGATTTCAGGCAATCATGCTTAATTTCTATGCAAAGAAATATACAACCAAAAATGCATAAAGAAAGGAAATGTAATTCCAAGCAACTTTCACGACTAGCAGTTCTGTATTCATTCAGAATACATACGCTAGAAAGCATTAGGGTGTAAGATGCTGGCCTCTGTTTTGTGTCCTGCACCGTGTGCCACTTTGCTGGAAAGTACTAAGTAAAGCCAATACCAAACTCCTACAGCCCTTGCATGGATTGCATTTGTACCCTTGCAATTTGTAAATAAAGCTGGTGTGTAAATATATTCTAGTGCTATTAGGAACTGATGTTCACAACAATATCATGTTAAAAGAGAAGTCAATCTTAAAAATGAGTATGGGTAGCAATGTTGAATTTTATGTGCTGAACTTACTGTACAGGTTTAGGAGCCCAAATGTAGGCAATGTTCTCCTGAACCTGGATTCCTTCAGATTTGGGTACTTCTTGCCCCCCCAGCCATACCATACATCCTTTCCACCACTGCCACACCACCATTCCAGACATGCCAGGCCCTCTGATTTGTCCCTGCATCTTTTCCAGATACATGTTACTGCTACACATGTTCTAAATGCAGAGAGTGAACTGTACTGGCCTCAATTCCAAGGCACAAAAGTCATGGAAATGGGATTATGTTTGAATGGATAACAATCTGCAGTGCCAACTGTGTTGAACTGTGGGTAAGGGACAATGAGCTCAAATCTGTAGGGTTATTAGACACCTTTCATAGGAGAGAGAACTTTAGTCCTATATGTATCCATAGTGAGGATAGACTAGACTCTAGATTTTTACAGTACATATAGTATGGCATATACCTGATTTTAATTTTAATATTTGATAAATAAATTAATCCTTTTAAAAATCTCCAGTGTGCGCTGCTAATTTTCAACGTATATATATATATATATATATATATATACACATTTATATATATATATATATATATTTTTTTTTTTTCTATATGTCTATAGATTACTATAGATTGCATTACTGGAATGTCTTTTGGATCTGAAGAATAGTTTCCTTTCAATGATCTGGCTCGATCTGCTTGAAACTACAAGGTGATGCTAGTGATCCATCTATGATGGAAGGGGACTGTCACATGTTTGTTTCATTTTGTTTTTGACTACAGTATCTAGATTCTATATATTCTTTCCATAGCCTCACTCATTAAGTAGAACGTTCAGGAGAACTTGGAAATCTCTGTACTGCAGTGGGTCTTTGTAGAAAACTGGGCTAGCTCCAGAAGATAGGCAATGCCACAAGTCATTTTACATTGATTTAAATTGCTTCAAGAATATTGTAACTATGTATTGTTACGATCAGCCTGTTACAATTGTGCTTCATAAATAGCTGCTATTAATCTGATCTACAGTTATCAAGGACCCTCTGGAATGATCAAATACTGAAAGATAATCTCAGTAACACAGATAAGAAATGCCCATTGGTGTAGTTGATCCACTACTGCTTTAATAATACTTGAAAGTTTGAGAGGGGAATAACATGACATACCATCTGTATAGATATATATTCCAATAGAAGCTTTGTAGCTAGTGTTGTCTAATGGCAATTCTATTTTTATTGTTCATTGGGTAGCAATTGGAAGATCTATTAAGATCTATAAAGCATTTTATTCTGAATTGTGAGGAAGGCTTCAGTATAGAAGCCGAAATGTTGAAATAAACAGATCTTTTTTGCACCTTTAAGAAGTCCTGAGAGTGCGATTTTTGTACAGTTTTTGGTATATATATATCTCAACAAGGAGTTGCATGCACATGACAGGTCCAACAGGTTGTCTGGGTGCAGTTAATATTTATTTTTCACATTCAGCACTCGCTGAAGGTGACCTGTCTTATCTTTTCCACAAAAAACAGGGAAGCGACCAAGCTTCTATTTAAGAGATCTCCTCTGTGGGATCTCCTAAAGTTACCTCATTTAATAAATTGTCTAAATTTTTTGCACAAGAGTGGTGAAATACAGTTAGATTAACAGGAAATATGAGTAAAGAAAGGGGCAGACCCAGTTTTTACTATCCTGAATAATCTTCCCTGTTTTTTTTCTTAGAGAAGTGACAATGGCAGAAACTGAAGTTGTGGATTGTGTCCTGGGCTCTTTTACAAAAGCCATATTTACTAAAGTGCTACATAAAGTGAGGTTTAGCATTAATGTCCGCAAAAGGATTTCTTAGCCTTATATCCAGCCCTGACTTCATGGATGAAATTTGACACAAACATGTACAGTGGGAGGATACAGTATTAGAGGAGATTTTCAGGCTCGGGGCATGTTTACTAACATTGGAGATAAATATCTGGAGAGATTTCTGGAGATATTGCCCATGGCAACCAATCAGCAATTAGATTTAAACAGCCACAGCCATGTTAGAAAACAAAAGCAAAGTTCTGATTGGTTGCTATGGGCAACATCTCCAGAAATCTCTCCAGATATTTATCTCCAATGTTAGTAAACATGCCCCTCGGTCAGCTAGTGCAGCTGTGGTGAAATCTGCTTAGGCTGGTCACATGGTTAAAGGTTTGGCCAATAAATAGAGCTGCTCTCTAGAGCTAATTAGGAAGTAATAAGAGTTACAAGCAGGTCTGAACTAGGCGACAAAGGGGCCCTGCCATGTCATGTATACAGAAGCCCAAACAGCCCTCACATGCCCAGTCAATAGTGACTGTCTATCACATTTTACAGCAACCCCTCTGGCATCTGTCAGTATCCACAAATTGCTAGTTCGGGAATTATGTTGATGGCAAGAATTTATTATCTAGGCCTTCTTGTTTTACATTAATTAATAGGGGCAGAGCTGATAGCCTTCATCACTTGAAGTAGAAGGTTTACAGAAATGAAGCCATTATATTTGTTGGTTGGGCCTGATTATCCAAAATGGCAGCTGAGGTAGGTAAATGTAACATGCAATTTATTTCTGCATATCAGGAAAATATGCAAAAAATGCATATGTTCAATACATTAAATCATCTTCCTTTATCAGGGAGACATGAATGACAATGCCAAAGGATTTATCACAAATAAAGGTATTACATCCTCCATGAGCAGGCCCGGATTTGTGGCGAGGCCACAAAGACCGGGGCCTAGGACGGCAGAATTTGAGGGGCAGCATGCTGCCCAGCCACATCACAATTAGTTACTAGCACTGGAGATGCATGTCAGTCTCCAGTGCTGTGCCCAACTAATAAGACTTGCGTGTGTGCGCCTGAGAGAATAAGAACGGGACAGTGGGACAGTGCCTGGCAGAGGGGATGGGATGGTACCTGGAAGAGGGGGTGATGGAACCCGGAAGGGGGCGAAGAGCAGAGCAGGCCTAGGGGCGGCTGGTTTGTAAATCCGGGCCTGTCCATGAGCATTAAGAGGAATGTTATTTGTCCTGCAATCTCATGCAGGAGGTTAGCGGTTTACTTTGTTCATTTGAGCCATTCACATCTTGTCATTGGCTGGACACTTATGTGAAAGATTTGAGAGAGTCCTATCTTTTTTTAACTGCAAACTCACTGTGGACATTTGCAGTTTATCCATTCACATAACATTACAGATTACCAGACAATAAGTGGAGCCTGCATTACACTCCTGGGAATCATTGCCTGTAGAAACAGACCTCCTATAGGGTGCAGGGTTACCACTAGAGCAACCCAAACGGGCCTTTACTGAGAGGGGAACCTTAAGATACTCTTGGTTTAACTCTATTTTCATCTTAGAAGTACCTCTGTGGGACTGAACTAATACCACGTAATGCCGGTACTCTTGAAAGATAATTTATGTGCCTAGGTGCAGCATCCACATAATCATCCATTCAAATTCCAAAGAGATCTACACTCACAGGTCTTTTTGAGTTAAAAAATGTTTTTTATTGCAGAACTACAGACTGACGTTTCGGCCTACCCTAAGGCCTTTCTCAAAGTAACTACTTAACACTGAACATGCAATATATACATGATCTGGTGGGAAAATAGCAGTAGTGATGACCTCAGGCAATCGTCACAAATAGGCAACTGCCAATAAATATACCGTATATACTCAAGTATAAGCCGAGTTTTTCAGCATCCAAAATGTGCTCAAAAAGTCTACCTCGGCTTATACTCAGGTCAGCGGGCAGTAGCTGAGTTTGCAGTTACTTTTAATCATTCCTATACCAACAGTTCACTTGGGGAGAGACTGCAATATCCCACTATGCCCTCTGTTATATGAAAGAATAACAGTGCGCCCTCTGTTGGTTATATGAAAGAATTGGGTCGGCTTATACTAGAGTATATACGGTACTACGTTATATACATCCTTTCCTCAATCTTGCATAAGTCCCATAACTATTTATATACCCAAAGCTCCTAAATAGATTACATTAAAAACAGTTCATCTATTATTTGTGCAACTAATAAATGGTTAAAATCGCAAGTTAAAAACAAAGACACATAGTAGCAATATTTAGTTTTAGAATATAATTATTAACCTCCCTTAAACCCGAACTCTACACTCTGTCTCCGTTAACCCGTGGTATCTCCATATCTTTTTACAATACACAAACCCCCCCGCTTGCGCACCACTTTCTATGCATATCAAAACTATCTGGCCCAATAAGATTCCCTTGCTCCTAACTACCTACTCTTGTGTTTTTGAAAGAAAGAAAAGCTTTGACAAAATCAACAATGATAAAACACAGAACTTTGATGGCAGAATTTTCAGAAGTGAGTCCTTTATCATGCTTGCTCCCATAGTTTAAATGCAAACAGAACACTCTCTATTAGCTGTATTAATTTAGTATAGATACAAAAAAATCTTTTTAGGTTGTGACATGTCATTTATTTACAGTAGATAGCTAAGAGGCGAATTGCTAATGTGGTGCCTCTATTCAAAAAAGGATCCCGTTCTCAGCCTCAAAACTATAGGCCAGTTAGTCTGACGTCAGTATTAGGAAAGCTTTTCGAAGGGTTAATAAAGGATAAGATAGTGGACTTCATAGCAAATCATAATACTATGAGTTTGTGCCAGCATGGTTTTATGCGTAATAGATCTTGCCAGACTAACTTAATTTCTTTTTACGAGAATGTAAGAGAGACCTCGAATTCTGGGATGGCAGTGGATGTGATTTACTTAGACTTTGCTAAAGCATTTGATACAGTGCCACACAAAAGGTTACTGGTTAAATTAAGGAATGTTGGCCTGGAACATAGTATTTGTATCTGGATAGAGAACTGGCTAAAAGATAGACTACAAAGAGTGGTGGTAAATGGAACATTTTCTAATTGGACCAGTGTGGTTAGTGGAGTACCGCAGGGCTCTGTACTAGGTCCCTTGCTTTTCAACTTGTTTATTAATGACCTGGAGGTGGGCATTGAAAGTACTGTTTCTATTTTTGCAGATGATACTAAATTGTGCAGAACTATAGGTTCCATGCAGGATGCTGCCACTTTGCAAAGTGATCTGTCTAAACTGGAAAACTGGGCAGCAAACTGGAAAATGAGGTTCAACGTTGATAAATGCAAGGTTATGCACTTTGGCAAAAATAATATAAATGCAAGTTATACACTAAATGGCAGTGTGTTGGGAGTTTCCTTAAATGAAAAGGATCTAGGGGTCTTTGTAGATAACACGTTGTCTAATTCTGGGCAGTGTCATTCTGTGGCTACTAAAGCAAATAAAGTTCTGTCTTGCATAAAAAAGGGCATTAACTCAAGGGATGAAAACATAATTATGCCTCTTTATAGGTCCTTGGTGAGGCCTCATCTGGAGTATGCAGTTCAGTTTTGGACTCCAGTCCTTATGAGGGATATAAATGAGCTGGAGAGAGTGCAGAGACGTGCAACTAAATTGGTTAGAGGGACGGAAGACTTAAATTATGAGGGTAGACTGTCAAGGTTGGGGTTGTTTTCTCTGGAAAAAAGGCGCTTGCGAGGGGACATGATTACACTTTACAAGTACATTAGAGGACATTATAGACAAATGGCAGGGGACCTTTTTACCCATAAAGTGGATCACCGTACCAGAGGCCACCCCTTTAGACTAGAAGAAAAGAACTTTCATTTGAAGCAACGTAGAGGGTTCTTCACAGTCAGGACAGTGAGGTTGTGGAATGCACTGCCGGGTGATGTTGTGATGGCTGATTCAGTTAATGCCTTTAAGAATGGCTTGGATGATTTTTTGGACAGACATAATATCCAAGGCTATTGTGATACTAAACTCTATAGTTAGTATAGGTATGGGTATAAAGAATTTTAATTAAAAGTAGGGAGGGGTGTGTGTATGGATGATGGGTTTTCATTTGGAGGGGTTGAACTTGATGGACTTTGTCTTTTTTCAACCCAATTTAACTATGTAACTATGTAACTATGTAAGAGAGCCATATTAGCCAAACAATTAAATATAATATAATCTAAATCTATATACTTTGTAGACATATACTAGAAATCTCCATATAGTCAGGGTACTGGCAACTGTATAAAAAAGAATGTGAAATGTGAGTTTTTACATTATTATTATTATTTACACTATCTTTATTTGTGCACGCTTTTTCTCTGTTTGAAATTTTTATTACATTTACCCCTCAGGAACTTAAAGGGATACTGTCATGGGAAAACATGTTTTTTTTTTCAAAACACATCAGTTAATAGTGCTGCTACAGAAGAATTCTGCACTGAAATCCTAGAAATAAAAAGTGAACCATAAAAATCATTATAGGACTATAGATTAAACAAAAGACAAGTCAAGAGCTTGAATCACTTGCCTTTCACTTACAACAGGAGACTTCATAAAGGCGATACAAAAATATACATAGTTATGCAATGTCCCTTTAGCTATAAACTTTCAACATGGATGCAAAAATGCACAAATCCAGTTTTATAAACTGATGAAATATATGTCAGTTGAGGCTATTGCCCCGCATGGCGTAAATGGTACAGAATAAATCCTGGTTTGCCAGTTCCTCATATAGGGATGAGACCCATTATTCAGAATGCTTGAGACTTGGGGTCTTCTGGATAAGGAATCTTTCTGTTTCCAGAATATCCATACTTTATATCTAGTAAAAAATCATGGAAACATTAAATAAACCAAATAAGATTGTTATTCATTATATATGATCAAGTACAAGGTATCGTTCTATTATTACAGAGAAAAAGGAAATTCTTTCTAAAAATTAGAATTATTGTTTGAAATGGAGTCTACTGGAGATGACTTTCCTGTAATTCGTAACTTTTTGTATAACAGGTTCCAGATAATGGGTCCTGCACCTGTATTAGCATGTGACCCAGGCCATGGGTTTAACTTTTCTGCAAAACTGAGTACATTGGAATGTGTATAATTTTTTCCCCATTGTTAGGTAAGGAATAATAAAATTAACAAATACTAATATGACATTACAGTACACAATGGAATGTTTATTGGATATGCTATTTTATGTAAGTTCCTTTTAATGAACCTTTTTAGATTTTGAACAGCTCATTCGGCATATGAATCGTATTTATTTACTGATTCAGATGGTTTGCTTTAAAAGATTACCAGTTTTTCACTTTATCTTTTATAATAATAACAAGGGATAATAGCCATTGTCTTTAAAGCCTTTGTTTTGCTGACAAAGGAAACAGACTGACATTTAATTAAAGTGCCTCTTCTCAGTTAGCTTGATAACCATGAAAGAAATCAATGTGCCCTAAGCAACACTGCAAAATATGAATAACTAAATATATAAAAACTAAAATATTAAGGAAATTAATTTTTTCTCCTTTCTGCCATTTTACTAAAATATAAACATGCAGTTCACACAAAGGCAATGTTCCAATCTAGTGGTTACTTAGCAGTTTTATCAAAGGTGTTATTCACAGGTCAGATCCAATTATTTTTCTTTTTAAATGGTAAAAAACCCAAGATCTTATTTCCCAAGTTAATTACACTACTTCCCATTTTTATCACAGTAATCTTTAGTAATCCTAGTCGATCCCAGTTGTTGTGGCAGCAATCAGAAGCCCTTTTGTGTATAATCCTAGGGCTGATGCCTCCCTTGCTGTCACTTTTTTGTTTGACCTTTGCAGGTTTTCTAAGCCTTTATATTTGACCACAAATCACCCTGTTACAGAAAGTCTCAGATCCCTAATTGCATGCAGAAAAATACCAGTGGCACACTGAAATTTGAAAAAGTGCAAGGTTCATTCACTCCAAAAACATACAGAAGGCTTGATAAAGGGCCCGGTGGCCCAAAATGTTGCCTTTTCTCTGTATGTTTTTGAGGCGAATAAACCTTGCACTTTTTCAAAATTCAGTATGCCACTGACCCCTGTGGCAGGCGTGCCCCCCCTGCAAAATGTATAAGCTCATGGTTGGAACCACTCCACTATTGCTTTTGTAGATCCGTAATTCCAGTCCATGCAGTTTCTTAGTGGAACTGCTCCCAACGGTCAGTAGAAATAGCTACAGGGTGCTCTTTATACCTTTGCCCACCTAATTCCTTCCACATTTATAACAAACTTCAGTATACTGTATATTATAAACTTTGTCATGTAAAATTGTTCATTTTAGTTTACAAACACATTACTTGATTTGGCAGTTAGTAATGCATATCTATAAAAAAGAAAACCCAAAACCCTATGTTGTCTGGGATAATCCATTGTGATGAACATTTATTGAACATTTATTGATCATTTATTGATCTTCTCCAGCTATTCAGCTTAGTGACAGCATTGTACATTACACAGACTTAGCTTAATTGAACAGGATAATGTTGAATTATTGAAAATTATTGTAAAGATTTTGTATGCTTGTTTGTGAATATTCTCATTCATCTAGGACTTACAATGCTGTTTTGGCTCCTATTTCTGGAAGGTTTAATAACACATCAAAGATCAAATCTTGCTAATACAATAAACACCTAATTTAATGACATCATTGTGGATTATGATAAATAGATTATGCTGATTGGAGCAACGTTCCAGAGGATATATATGTTCTCAAAGGAAGATTTACAACACTGTGATGCATTACTTTGTGGCACACTGTAGCCCCCATTTCATGACAAACTTTGTTACAACCTTCCCCACAAGCCCTGCACATACTTTAATATTAGCTATTCCCAGGCCTTGATGAGTGACATCTCATCTGGGGAGACTGTGATAAGCACTTGGAAGAAATAACCAAAAGGAATGCCACTGTGTGGAGCACCATGGGCCCAATAGGATCTGTTGGCCCTACTTCCATTTAATTAGTGACGGGCGAATCTGTCCCAAAAATTTGCGAAACGCATTGAAGTCAATGGGCATCAAAATAATTTTGTCGAGCGAAAATTTTGTCCAAATGCAAAAGGAGAACCAAAATCCTTATTCATAAAAACCCCTACCCTACATAGTCCCCCCCTGCTCCCCCCAGCCTAGGTGTAACTCCGGTAATTGCACCAAAGTCTTTACTCTCTTTGCAGATTCAGCGCAGCGGCGCTCATAGGGGGCCATCTTCTGTGCTTCGGGAATAGTCAGTAAGTAAGCGCCTGTATCGGCATATGTGCAGTTGTAGCAATATTCTGCTCCTGAACAACTGCACATGCGCCAGAAGTTACGGAAATAGCCAAAGGGAAGGAAGAAGACCTGAAGATTGCCAAGGTGCCAGAAGGCGGTTGATTTTTCGTAGACAACTTTTCTTCGCAGTTTCATGAAAACATTTGCAGCTGGCGAAACTCTGAAATTCGCCATGGATCCATGCCTGGCGAATTTATTCACCCATCACTACATTAATGTGTTTTGGTTCTTCTCACTGCAAGAACTTCTGACTTCATGAGACTTGATTTAAAAGTCCTGATCATGAACATGTCACAGGTGTGCACTGCCTGCATAGTTGAATCTTGGGCAGGGATATGCTCCTTTTTAGGAACTTTCTTTGTATGAGTTATTATAGATCCAATTCTAGCACACAGGCATGTGGATGTCTTGTGTTGTGGCCATGTGTACATACTCTATACAGGGCCTGTACTTAAAGGCCAAGTCACATTTGCCTAATAAAATAAAACATAATTTTGAAGCAACTTTCCAATATACATGTACATGTGAAATGTTACTTTTTAAACAATGTTGCAAAAGTCTTTAGTTTCCCAGCAAAGACAGGTCTGCTAATCATCTGCCTTGTTAATGTTCCCTTTAACAAAAAGGCCAGGTAGGTTATAGCTATAACAATGAATAATGTATATAGTTAAGATAAAAGTCATCTATCTATATTTGTGCCCCAAAAGGTAGATCGGGATCTACCAGTAGACCTTTAGCTGGTGATCAGTAGATCTCAAGGCACTGTCAAAAAACAGCTTCTACAAATTACCCTCCTATTTTATGCTTTTTATTCAGTTGTTTGTTACGTTAAGGTTACATAAGAAATATTGTTTGTTAAATATAACAATATACATTTTCTCATAAATCAGTATTTAAGTAATATTTTCCATGAAACAGAATTCTAACAATGCTTTTATGGATGTAGATCCTCATGGGACAACATCACTAAAAGTATTACAAATTACTGTGTTAGAGCATGTTAGAGCATGGCTGCACAACTGGGCCTACAAATGCCACGCCTGACTTCAATCGCAGTACAGTTATGGCACCTTTTATCCAGAATGCTTGGGACCTGGGATTTTCCAGATAGCGGATCTTGGATCTTCATACCTTAAGTCTACTAGAAAATCGTGTAGACATTAAATAAACCCAAAAGGCTAGTATTGCTTCAAATAAGGATTAATTATATCTAAGTTGGGATCAAGTACAAGCTATTGTTCTATTATTACACAGAAAAAGGAAATCATTTTTTTTTGGATTATTTCAATATAATGGAGTCTATGGGAGAAGGCCTTTCCGTAATTCAGAGCTTTCTGGATAATGGGTTTCTGGATAATGGATCCCATACCTGTACATGTAATGCTACATATAGTAGACTGAAACATTTTGGCAGAGAACCCTGCTTGACAGTTTATAATGTACAGAAGAAAAAAGGGTTTACATTACACTGGAGAAATACAGAAAGCAGAATAATCACAATAGGCTGTAGCATATTATAAAAAAATGTTTACAAAGGGATTATTATTGAATTTTGTAAGCAAAACTTTATAGACAATTGAAACACTGCTATGTGTAGGGTTCTGAAATTTATATAGATATATATATATATATATATATATATATATATATATATATATATATATATATATATATATATATAAATATGTATATATATTTATATGTATGTATGTATATATATGTATATATATATATATATATTACTGCAATTGTTTTCCATTTTGAATATGTAATATCTTTTACTTGATCTCGCTGCTTCAGTTTTTTTCCCATGGATTTGGTGTGTGGCTGCCTAAAATAAAATTACTTCAAAATTGTCTTTGGTGTCTAACAATGCAAATTAATTGCATTTCTCTCCAATATATGGTTCTTCTGAATTAACTAATTTGAGCTGTTATTGGATAGGGTAGAGGGAACAAAACTGAAACTCTCTCAACCTTAAATGAGAACTAAACCCCAAATCACTGGGGAGCAAATTTGTTAAGGAGCCAGTGCTCCCCTTTATTAAAATAAACACAGGTTGGGATTGCTTTGGGTGGATTGGCGAGCTAGATTCTCCCATCTGTCTGGATTTGACTCAGACAGCCAGTTTTCATAAGGGCTGCCCAGGTCAAGACAAAAAAGGAAAACCCGACAGGATTTCCCTTGACTGACATTAGCCAATTACTCATAGCCCCGCCCATGTGATGCAGCATGCCCCGCCAACAATGTCACTGACCCACCCCTGTGACATCATGGCTCCACCCTCTGCCCAGATCGTGAGCCGCACAAAGGTGACAACCCTATCACCCAGGCAGTGTAGAGGATATTAAGAACAGGTAGCAAAATGGCAGTGGTGAGGCTTAGACAAAAAAGTACTTTTTAATGATTAGAGAGGAAATACTTAAATCTTTGGTACCTATAGCCTGCTGATACATTTTAATCAAAGTTTTTAAAAGCAGTATGGCCTATAGCACCCACAGTATATACATTTCTTTATATCATGTAAATGATCTTTAGATACAGAGGAATACAGGAAAATATTTTCTGATGCCTCAAATAGTTGAGAAAATAACTGCACAATGTCACCAAAAAGATGCTTAGTAAACAAAAGCTGCCAAGGTTGTATATAAGCTAACAACTTTATTTAAATATTTACAGGGGGAAAGAAACAGAAATAAATGAAAACAATCTTATTATAAATACTGTATATCTCCTCCTTACAGACTTTGCCAATGGATGGCCAAGCAACACAGGTTTTATTTTAAGTAAGTTGAAACCATGAGCCAACAGGCTCCTAACAGCTGTCCAAAACATTGCTGTTGCATTCACAAGTACAGTAAATCTACTAAATAAAGGCAGTATTCGAAAAGCCCAATCTCTACTGTTCTTAACTTTTTGTAATGCAGAAGAAGCTACTTGATATTCTGAAGAGGATTCAGTTTTTGTGATGAGATGCTATATAATTCAGAAAAGCTTTCTGTAATCTTCTATACTTAAGAAGATTAAATTGTGAGTCCAAAATACAGTATTTATTAAATAAACTTGCTCTACATTCCTTCTTTTTTGCTTTGACAGAAGGGCCATGGGAATTCACAAGAAATCAAATAACTGAAAGTTAAAAGGTTTTTTTTTTTAATTTACATCTATCATCTATCTATCTATCTTATCTATCTATCTATCTATCTATCTATCTATCTATCTATCTATCTATCTATCTTCTATCAATCTATCTATCATCTATCTATCTATCTATCTATCATCTATCTATCTTCTATCAATCTATCTATCTATCTATCTATCTATCTATCTATCTATCTATCTTCTATCAATCTATCTATCTATCTATCTATCTATCTATCATCTATCTATCTTCTATCAATCAATCTATCTATCTATCTATCTATCATCTATCTATCTATCTATCTTCAATCTATCTATCTATCTATCTATCTATCTATCTATCTATCTATCTATCTTCTATCAATCTATCTATCTATCTATCTATCTATCTATCTATCTATCTATCTATCATCTATCTATATATCTTCTATCTATCTATCTATCTATCTATCTATCTATCTATCTATCTATCTATCTATCTATCTTCTATCAATCTATCTATCTATCTATCTATCTATCTATCATCTATCTATCTATCTGTCTATCTATCTATCTATCTGTTATTTGACACAGCTCTTTAAAGTCATCCGCCATGGTCAATAAAAAGTTGCTCATACTTTCAGTTATTTTTATCTAGAAAATGAACAGAGCTGTTGAGAATTTCCTGTAGAATATTTCTGACCAAAAATGTATTTCTTTTCTTGCAGTTGCATTTGACAAATATGCTGTTCTGTCCTATCATATCCAATCCAGTCCTAAACTTAAATTAACTGACATATAAATTAGCATTTACTGTAAACTGAAACTGTAAGAGAAGGCTTATGACAGGGGTTCTCTGACTTTTTGTAACTGTGTATATTTAAGTTTATTTATCACAATATCTGAAATATGAGGTGGTAACCTCTTCTTACCATATGCTTTAGGGTATGTCCACACTAGGCGTTTTGCGGAGATTTGGTCACCTGGCGACTAATCACCTAGTTTTTGCGGCGACAAATCTCCCCAAATGGCTTCCCTGACTCTGCGCCGGCTAATATGAAAAAACGCCGGCGCTAATCACACGTGGTTTGTTTTCCGAAGTTGCTCAGGGACTTCGGAAAATGAATTGCCGCGTGTGATTAGCTCTGGCGTTTTTTCATTTTAGCTGGCGCAGAGTCAGGGAAGGCATTGGGGGAAATTCATCGCCGCAAAAACTAGGTTGTTAATCGCCAGGCGACCAAATCTCTGCAAAACGCCCAGGGAAGTCAGGGAAGACATTTGGGAAGATTGGTCGCCTCAAAAACGAGGCGATTAGTCAGATCTCCCCAGAATGCCCTGTGTGGCCTGATGCTAAAAGGCATCTATTGCCAAAATATATTATCAACCAAAGGTGTGGGCTAATAGAGCCTGCCCTCCGGGGGGGGTAACAATGTGAGTGGTCATGTCGGTCAGAGCGCATGCGCAATAATGAGCAAGTTACGGCATTCACTCATTATGAGCATGCATGTGCCTCAACATGGTCACTCGAACCAAGAGCTCCCTCATGGGTGGCCTAGCACTAGTGGGGGTCATTTAAAAAAAAATTAACAAAAAAAAATGTTATCCCCAACTGGAAAGCAGGCTCTATGTACCACACCTTTGGTTGGGGATTATATATTTTGTGATCAGGTGACCTTAAAGCCATCATAGGGCAGTCTGACAACTTGATTTTTATTTACTGTACAATGAATCTACTTGCTATTGCAATGAGTCAGCCAAATAACATGATTTCACTTCTTTTATGCAGCAGAAGCACATACATTTAAGTAAATTTTCATTAATTGAGAACAATGGCTTAACAGGGGTGAACGAAGCAATTTTGATTAAGACATGAATTACTATTCTGACCCCTAAACTGCTTTGCTTCTAGAAGTATCAACTTGCAGCTGAATGAATAGAGGAGCAGCATCTGGGACTATCTCTTTCAGGGCCAGAACAAGGGGTAAGCAGAGTGTGGCATAGGTACAGATGGGGGGCTTGGGCCTTGGGCAGTATTGATGGATATTGGCTTCTGCCTGGCACAGGCTTGGCCTTTGGGTGCAATATTGATAGACATTGCCTTCTGGCACAGGTACAGATGGGGGGCTTGGACATCAGGGGCAATATTGATGGATATTGGCTGCTGGCACAAGTACAGATGGGTGGCTTGGGACTTGGGGGCAATATTGATGGATATTTTTGTGAAGATTCTCATTCGGTATAGCTTTAGAAACAAGTCAAATCAACTGGACTTGCTGTGTTTTTTCCTTGAAGATGTTTCACCAGTAATCCAACTGATTTTCTCAGTTCAGAAAAACTTGTAAAACAGGAATATATCCTCTGGAATGTTGCTCTAATCAGCATAATCTGTTTATCATAATCCGCAAGAATGTCATGAAGTTAGGGGTTAGTTAGATTGTATTAGCATGATTGGAGCTTTTGAAAAAACGGGGAAAAAACGGCGTCAAAAACGGGCACCGGTGCCGTTTTGCGAATTCGCCCATCACTACTAAGCGCCCTGAATGGGTTTGAAACACATAGAGTGGATGGAGATGCAGATTTATATACTTTTAACTTTGTATAAATAAAATATTCTTTTAATTCAATTTCTCTGGTCCTGTGGATCCATTGAGTGCCAGTTGGCCCTGCTTTCTTCTTTGTTATTAAACCTTCCCTAGGAAGAAGCCAAAACAGCATTGTATGTGGCAGACAATAGATGTCGCAACCCCCCTCTATTCAAACTTGGTTTTTCAATTTTTACATATACTGTATGGCTTGTTTAACACCTCCTTTGAACCAGTCCCTCTCCCCGGTGTAGAATCTGGACTTGGAAGTCTACAAACGTGTCCTTTTTCTTTTAGAAGTAAGTACAAGTCCTGACCAGAGGAGCTGGCTCTGCTGTGCTGCACCATATGTGGGTGTAGCTGTTTAGCTGTGTAGGGGTTGGGTCTTTTAAGTGAACTAGTTGCTGCCTCAGTGTGTTGCTGGGTTTTAGGGATAAGCAAATCTGACCCGTTCGTCTGCGAAAATTCGCCAAAGTCTATGGGCGACAAACTTTTTTGGTGTGTGTAATTTTTTTTCTTCCATTGGAGTCTGTGGGTGGTTTTTTTTTGTGGGAAACTCCAGAAAAAAAAATGCCCATCCCTACTGAGTTTAAGCAGATAGGATGTGGTGTTTATTAAAAAGCCTTCTAAGCTTTTCTGACACCCCAGCTACATATGGGAGGACCAAGTTCTTTCCTCTTTCTTGTTTACCACCTTCACTGGTGGTCATGGTGTTATTGCTCCTCTTTCTACCGTTTTCACAAAGGTAGAAAGAGGAGCAATACCCACACATTTTCACCTTATTTTTTGGAAAAATAAAAGAAGCTAAATACTACTCATTGCTCTTTGACTATACCAGATGTATAAACACTTCCAGTCAAAACCGCACTTACTTTCTAGGCCCAATTTTCTTTGTGGGTGCAAGTCCTTCAGCCTGTTCACAAAGGCTTCTTCATATCACGTAAATACATATCCATCGACAGCACTCCAATTTTCATTAAAACCACCTTTATTGTTTGCAAAACTTTGCATAGCCGTACAGCAATATAGTGCAACGTTTCGAGTGGCACTCCACTCTTTATCAAGCATGATAAAGATATCAGAGAAAACTCTTTAAACTCGGATATCAGAGAAAACTCTTTAAACTCGGATTCTGTGTCTACAGCACAATCTCTTCTCTTGCAAGTTCTCTTGCATTTTCTCTGCACCTTATTTGTATGGAATAAGATTTTAGGTCAGGTTTATAGAGTTAACCAAGCCTTGCAAGCCAAAGACATATCCATCCTTGATGCTTCAAAAATTATTGATGGCCTGAGAAGAATATTACAAAAAATGCAAGGCATCAGTGCTGATGAAATATACCATTCCAACAACATTTCCCCAAAAGCCAGAGCATCCTATGAATCAGCTGATGAAGGAGCAATCCTTTCTGTTGGAGATACCTTTAGAATGAGCCTGAATCAAATTTTTGATGTTCTGATCTCTGACTTGACCTGGAAATCAAAAACACCAATAGACACCTCAGTGGATTTTGAGTTTCTTTCTTGCCCTGCCCTTGTCACATTTGAGTTGCCACAATTACAGAAAGCTACAGCTGACCTTGCTTTAAAATACAGCAAGGATTTGCTTGCTCCTGAATTGTGCTCAGCGATTGAAAGCTTTAGACATTCAGGCCCGGATTTGTGGAAAGGCCACCTAGGCCTGGGCCTAGGGCGGCAGGATTTTAGGGGGCGGCATGCTGCCTAACCACACCCACATTGGTTCTAAAACACTGGGGATGCACTGGAGATACATTTTTTAAATTTCCTGTGCGCCAATCCCCATTGCTCTGGTCCAGATGATGAAACTTTGCATGAATAAAGGGGAGGGGACAGGGGCAACGAACGGCAATGGGCCTAGGGGCAACCACTATGTAAATCCAGCCCTGTAGACATTAAGTGGAAGCCATATTGCCAGATGATACAGAACTATTCACTTGCAGATTGCTATCCAAACATCGATACCGCACTTCATATATTCCTGACTTTACCTGTAACTGTAGCATCATGCAAAAGAAGTTTCAGTAAGCATCTTTTTAATGGAGCATGATATTGAAAAGAAAATAGACTTTGATGATGTTATAGATCACTTTGCTGCCATAAAAGCAAGAAAAATTGCACTTTAATTTACGTCTTAATATTTTACTGTATTTGTTATCTCTTTTATTTTTTGTTTTTTTGCCACAGCACTTTTCTTATTTGCACAGTTCAATGTATAAATAGTGGCAGATAAATTGGCTGAAAACTCTGCAGCTACATATCAAGCTACAAAAAAATGGGCATGCTGGCAGTGGAAGGGCTACCTTATGATGATGAGGTTCAGCTTAGACATATATATTGCACTTTTCTTGAGAGTTGCGTTAAAAGTGTGGACATTCCTGTGTTAAGTAAACCCTTCATTTGCTCTTTGTTTGTTTAACAGGATAAAACTATTGTACTGTTTTGGTTTTTCTGACATTTTTTAGTGTACCTTATTTTTGTTTGTTTAACATTACATAGTTATATTTATATCAATGAAAAGTATCATTCATTAATGTTAATTAATACCCTTATTTTACTTAATGTAAAGTAATGTTAAGTAATGTTGTATGAGAACTAGAAATATGTGTCCATGTATGCTGATTTGTATGGTGTGCATGTAAATATATGTCATTAAGCTGATCTTACCTTGTGATCCTTGTGACACTAAGCTAAAGGCATATTTATGATGATCCATATGTAACGACTTGAATGTGTTTGATGTGTGCATAGATATTTGTCAGTATACTATATTGATTATTCAACACAATTCATTATTATTATTATTATTATTATAATTATTAATAATAATATTAACATATTAACATATTTCAAAGCCCTGCACAACAGCCGATAATATAATATATTTAGGCATAAATGGCCTGTGTCTTTATTTGCTGTTTTTAAAGGACTTAAAAAAAATAAAAACTGCAGCTCTCTTGGTTATCAGGCATTAACCACTCAGTGACTTGAGGAGGGCCACATGGGTCATAACTGTTTGCTTTTGAATCTGACCTGACCTATTATGTTAGACATCCAGCCTTTAAAGATGACATTTTGGGCTAACTAACTATATTGGAAACATTTTTTATTTTACGCAGCCTATCTATTAACCCAGTTTTTATTTTTACACTGAACTGTTCCTTTAAATATTCAGCATCTACGATAATGTAACCATCCGCATTTGTTTAATCTTACTGATTCTGATACATAATTATATATTTGAAATAAATATGAATCAAATCTTAATCATTTATTTTCCAACCATTGCTATGTAAATGCTGCTTCTGCAGTAGTCTCACTCCAGTGCCTGCCACATACTGTGGGAATGAATATCCCATATAATATATTTTGTAGAGACTAATTATATTTATTACCTGAAATAAGCATTAGTCAACATGATCTTAAATCACAGTGCTTTCATTTTTCTATGTTTGAAGTAACATGCTAGGTAAACTGAATGGGGTAGTTCATCTCAGCCATAAATCTCTTAAACCAATTCCCTGAAATACAGGAATACAAGCAAAACAAAATGTAAGGGTTATTGTGGTAATCTTTATACTTCCAAAAAACCCCAGTATAGGGCATTTTAACTGGCTGTGTGATAAATAGGCATTTTCAATTATTTTGCTTTAGATATGAAGCTCCTTGCTTATTGCTTTCTTGGTCAATGAAAGCAGGACATTTTTTAACAAATTCCCATGTAAAAATAAGCATGTATCGATTTTTTTCTTTGTGGTAATGCAAAACCAGCAATTGTCTCTTCCCATTACCTGTTTAAAGGGTATACTACCTTCAGACTTTGTATACTTAGCAGATTCCAGCCAGTTGATGGACTATGGCAGTGATCCCCAACCAGTAGCTCGTGAGCAACATGTTGCTCTCCAACCCCTTAGATGTTGCTCCCACTGGCCTCAAAGCAGGTGTTTATTTTTGAATTCCAGGATTGGAGGCAAGTTTTGGTTGCATAAAAACCAGATGTACTGCCAAACAGAGCTTCAATGTAGGCTGAAGATCCAAATTTGGCACCCCAAGAACATTTTTCATGCTTGTGTTGCTCCCCAACTCCTTTTACTTCTGACTGTTGCTCACGGGTTCAAAAGGTTGGGGACCCCTGGACTATGGGGATAATTACTATATTGCATTTTGCATTAGGATGTAATGTTTATTTGACATTAGTGAGTTGACAATTTCCACGTTCCTTCTGTCGTGTTGAATATGAGATTCTAGCTAAAGATACCTTTGTAACTAAAAGAAAAAGAATCACTGATTTTTTTTCTCAAATATTAAATTATTGCAGACCAGAGAGACTTTATCAAAATTACAGTAAAATAAATAGTACTTACAAGGGTGTTTATACTTTACAGTATACTTGATATGTTTTGCTTAGTGCTATGGAATGAATACTTGGTTGGGCAAAGATTTGTTGCTTTACTATACTATTCATTATTTCCATGTATGACTAGCTAAGTTTATAGTTCAGTAATATACAGTTAACACAAACAACAGGGATCACTGTGTTGTTTGCCTATGGTGTAACAGCACACTTCTTAGATAACGTCCATCTAATATAAAGGCAAACTTTGCTAAATTCAGCTTGCCTAAAAGTTGTACTAGAAACCCTGAATATAGGCACCTGAATATAAAACATTTTCAAATTCAGTCAGAATAGATCAGCAAAACATTTTCAACTAAAAATGCACCCATAAAAGCATAGAAATCTGTTTTTACTTCCAAAATGAGGCAGACTTTTTGCAGTTTGTAGTTTATAATAAGTAACCACTTAGCTACTATAGACTGCAATTATCCTAAAACTGGGTTGTTAAATGTGTACAGAAGCCAAGGGTATAACTATTCCATGATGCAAAAATGTACACCTATTTTTATTGCAATAAACAAGAATACCAGTACAAAAATAATTCCTTGGGCATAATAATATAGGGCTGTGAGGACACATCTTTGTCTTTTCTTGAAGGTATGTCTCCTGAGGAATAAAAAGTGATTCAAAAATAAGCTGCCACCTTACTGTTTGAGAATGACTGTGTTTACATGTTTCTGGAGGAAGGCCTCCAAGGGATTTTTAATGCTATTGGGATTCCAGTGTTTCCATGGCAGGAAGTACTTTTTATACATAATAATAACAGGTTATAAAAAAGTACAGTGAGTTACATCTATAAATTGCATATTTTTCTCTTGTAACAGGAACTACACATATTCCATATATTAATAAACAGACTAACCAACTTCATTTATTTAACATTGACCAAATTAGAATTTTTAAATATTAACATTTACTATATTACTGTTCTTCTGGCTGAGAATAGGAACTTATCATTAAGAGATACTTAGCACAAGTATTGATTATGGATAATCTGGTTGTTGTGGGAACTTTGAGTGGTGTCTTTTGCTGGACATTTACAAAGCAAGTGCAAAGTGAAAAGTGCACATACAACAAGGGCATCTGAATGGATAGCCATTTTGAACTTTGAACTGTATCTAGTGTTATGAAACGATTCTTTGTGGATGATATTTGATTTGATATTTGATTTCATTATGTCATTTTTAAACCTGCCAAATATCTGGCTGATCCCCCCCCGGGTATTGGTGGTCACTCCACTCTAGGAACCAGTTTCACAGGTTATGAACATCTATTCTACACCAAACAAAAGAGATTTTTTTCTTTAAACAGGACCCAGACTGCAAGATAGATGCATTTCCGTAAAGTAAATAATTGTCATGTACAGTCTTCATTCTACAGTACATTGTAATTTTTCCATGCTGAACAGGTTACTGTATAATAATAGGTAATTGTCTGTATACGGTATATTTATATTACCCAAGCCTTATCTCTTCAATATTAATTGTTAATTAAGTGCCACATACAGTAGGCTGTTGTTAGACAGATTTGAATCTGATCTAGGTATCCTTATCAGAACAACACACAGCGAACTGCAGTTCTATTAATCTGGGATATCTTATTTTCAGCTTAAAACGTGCAGGCTTATTTATTAAAGGTAAAATGTTTTTGGTTTTGGAGGTTTTTTAAAACTACAACTAAAGTAACAAACTTCTGATTCTAAAAAGTATGAATGAAAAGAGTGCTGAACTATCCAAAAAAAATTCATACTGAAAAAAAAATCTTAAAACCTTTAACATTCTGATTGGATTAGAAATGGTCCAATGGGATCAGTGCAACTCCCATTGACTTCTATAGCACCTCCACAGCTTTTACTTTGTGAAATTTGCTTTAGAGGTTTTTGTGGTATTTACACTCAATAAATCTCAAAGCTCAGAGCTTTTTAGATATACAGGAAAACCATAAATTTTTGCGAGATTTCCTTAGTAAATGGGCCCCATAGTAACAGTCGATCCCCCTTAAAGGAGAACTAACCCCCTACCAAAAGCCCCCTCCCTTATCTTACAGGCATTGCCCACCTCCCCTCTCCCTCCCCGCGATGTGCTTCAGTGTTAAAAAAACCCTTTTAAAAATTCTGACCCTTAAATGCAGAAAAGCACAATGGAGCTCCTTCCGCATCTTCATAAAGTCTTCTGGTCTCAACACCAATTTGTATGCACAGTTGAAGCTGTTTCCTGACTTAAGCTATTTTCAAATCAGCCAAACCTCTGTGTTAGCTGCTGTACAGTAGTGCTGCCACCTGCTGGAAGTGTGTGCCCTTCATTTGCATAATAACATCACCAGCATGGGACAAGATAGGGAAATCTCGTGATACTTCTAGTGGAGGAGTTTACTAAAACAAGGCATTCTGGGTAGAATACTCAAAGCATTGTTACAATCTGAGCATGCTCCTGAAATTTGCATATTATAGTCTCTGTTATAGTCTCAGTATGGCCTCCCTCAGTGAAAAACCTATTTGACAGTAAGGGATTTTTTAAAACCTGCAGTTTTTTTTTAAAAAAACTATATATGTAGTTTGATTAAATGCATTTATGTTGTACTGGTCAGATTGTTAATATGTGTTTGATTTTGGGTGTGATTGGCCCTTTAACTCAACTTTGCATGTGGTAGCATGGTTGGTAACAATCAGATGGCAGGTGTAATGTAATAGAAATGGCTACAAACTGCAATTGTGTATCTCCATTACACTGCAATCAAATTTTTCACTTTAGCCATCATACTGTGTTTTGTTAGAGGGTGGAAACACTGATATAAGCAACAGGGTAAATTATACTACCCTATAGGCTTTTAGTTTGAAAGCTTTATCAAAATCTAAGTAGAGGTAATGTTTCTGTCTGATTATTCTTTTAAACAATGAGGATAGATGTAATGGCAAGAGCCAGTTCTTAAACTAAAAGCTACTGTAAATAAAAAAGTGATCACAAAAACTAAATTTTGTGCAGCTTTAATGCACACCAGCGAAATACTGTAAAATTATTTTGTTTTAGAATATTGACTGTGACATATTTTTAAATACAGGAAATCAAATATTTGACAAAAAGATAGTTCATATTATATGTAGAATTTGGGATTTCCAGAATTTTCAAGAGAAGGATAGCCACTATATACAGTAGTTATATGTATAATCAGTTATTGGTATATATGGGTGTATTATAAACTGCAGCCAGCCCCCCTTCCTCTAATAGATGTTGTTCGATTGATAGTTCAGAATTATCCTGCAGAGACCTAAGGTCACGACCAAATCAAATAGCTGCAAGCAGAAATCTTTCTTTTTCATGCTCTGCTAGCTCTTGTAATCCCCCATAGCTCTCAGTTCTGATTGTGTCTCCAGATGGTCTCTGCTGGCATGAACTCGTGTCATGCTCTGTCCGTCAGCATCATCTGCCCAGCAAATAGCAATATGGTAGTTCACTGTGGCACTGCTACTGAATAGTTCATGCCGAATGCTGTTGATTCCATGTCTTATTCAATTGATTAATTAAAAAAAAACAAGGGCACATCTCATAAACTGAGTACACTTGGTACAGCTATACATATATTCTACTAGCTTTTACCATGCTAGAAGCAATATTAAATGCAATGTAACATATATTTTACCATTCCATGTATTTTGCAAGCAAATTAAACCCTCCAAACATCTGCATTTTATAGCTGTTGATATATCCAGTGTCACTTGAGTTTTTTGATTGGTGGGGTTATCTCAATATAACACAACACTATACCATTAAAAGTTCTGTATATGGCAGACATTTGCAAGTAGAGCAAGAGATTCTTATATTGCTAATTTTCTTATTCCTGAAGCATCTAAAATTTGCTAGGACTGGCAGCAAAAAGGGTGGAATGTCCAACAATGGGGACTGATAAAGGGATTACTGTGATAGACAGGGAATTGTTGAGGAGGATTAGGGTTGTAGGCTAAAAGTCATATGGGGGAATGAAATATTGTTCGCTAACACAAAGAATGTTCAAATTCATTTGCAATCCAGATAAATGTTCGCAAAGTGAAGACATTTGCCTTTGTGAACGCTTTGCCCCTTAAGTGACATTAAAGGAAAACTATACCCCCAAAATGAATACTTAAGCAACAGATAGTTTATATCAAATTGAATGACATATTAAAGAATCTTACCAAACTGGAATATATATTTACATAAATATTGCCCTTTTACATCTCTTGCCTTGAACCACCATTTCGTGACTCTATCTGTGCTGCCTCAGAGATCACCTGACCAGAAATACTACAACACTAACTGTAACAGGAAGAAGTGAGGAAGCAAAAGGCAGAACTCTGTCTGTTAATTGGCTCATGTGACCTTACATGTGGTTTGTATGTGTGCACAGTGAATCTTACGATCTCAGGGGGCGGCCCTTATTTTTTAAAATGGCAATTTTCTATTTATGATTACCCAATGGCACATACTACTAAAAAAGTATATTATTATGATAATGGTTCATTTACATGAAGCAGGGTTTTACACATGAGCTGTTTTACTCAGTATCTTTTAATAGAGACCTACATTGTTTGGGGGGTATAGTTTTCCTTTAAGGTAGCGATTGCAAATTTTATAGTGCAGTGAAACTTTTTCCAGTGCAATTGACATGTGTTTTCCCCTCATAATGTAACATTTTCCCCAAAAATTCTAGCATCTGATGCGTCAAAAAACTAACACGATTACACTCGTCTTTCACCATAAATTGTTCACAATTGCACTGAAACTTTGGCTGGGTCATTTCTGGTGTTTTGTAGTGATGATCACTCAGTTTTGCTATAAAAAATGCCCATGTATTTAAAAATTCATTATTGCATGAAAAAACACCCATTGCATGAATTTTCATTATTTTGTAAATTTTTGGTGAAACAGGACAGAATGACCTATCACTAGTGTTCAACACGAGAGTGACATGCGCAACTGTATTCGATTCATAAGGGGCGGCAGAAAGAACTGACCTTGCACATTTGGATGCAAGTATTTTTAACGAATACAGTTTTACGTGCAATTCACTACAGGAAAATGTGTGCAAAATACTTGCGGTTGTAAATGACTCCTGTGTGAGGCACAGAAAGAGAGCCTGTATCTTTTTCCGAAATATTTCATTTTGTATGACAGAAGCTGTGAGTGTATACTTTTTTCATTAACTTGTTTATTTTAAGGGGATCAATTTGCAAAAAAAAAAAAATCATTTTAACACTAGAGAAGATTCAGGAGGACACCTAGGGGTCAAAATGTTGGGGATTCACTTGCCTATTTGTGCATGTTCTAATAACTTGGGTGCAATAATGTAATTTTACCTGTAACTGAAAAATGGAAATGGGTTGCTCTAATTCCTTTGTCCTTGAACCTAAATAGAATATAACATTAGGAAAACATGGATTTATTACTGTAGATTTTGAAATAATCATCGTGAGTATATTTTAAATGTATATTGCTAGTTGTAAAACCGAAATGGTTAGTCTCTTCCTGTTGCTGTCAGTACTGTAAACAAGAAGTGCACTTCTGGGATTGCCATAACTAGAAATAAATGGGTTGGAAATATTTTGTAAAACATCTCATGCTTTTCTGTTCGGTCTAAATCATTCCATATTCCCTCCTGTTTTAGTTCAGAATAATATCAATTCACATGTTGGTTGGACCACCAGGCACAGGTCACAGTGTTAAATACTGTCTGGGAAATAGGCTGTCAGTAACTCCAGTGCAATCAGGGAAATCTTTAAGCAACATACTGAACAGGAGAACCTATGTGATTTGCCTGCAAGTGTGTGCATAATACAGTGGTTTTTGATATGACATAGGCTATAAGACATAAACTAGACCCTCCTTGAGAATAGCAGAATATGGATTTTGTATGTATGTATGTATTTATTTCTGTCTTCCTAGCCAAGCGTAAGTCCTGTAAGAAACTTCCATGTCAAATCCATTACTAGTTCAGCAAAAAAAAAAAAAAAAAGCAGAATCTAGTAAAAGGTCACTCGGGTGGCAGACTTCCATAAGGAAACCATTTTGAAGAAGCCCACAACCAATTACTAGTAAAGTTAGAAATAAATAAAAGTAATTTATGCCTTTTTGTAGCACTACCCTATGTATGACATAAATTACATAAATTAATTATTAGCTTATCAGCCATAGAAGGCAATCCTTACATATTTCAAAGCTAAACCTCTCTGCTCTTCAATAGGGAGGCTTTTGTAACAGTTATTACATGTATGATCAAGGTCGGAAGTAGAAGTGTTACTTTAGCTGAAGTGTATCATACAGCACCTCTGCAAACCAAGTACACTGTTGCCCTTCCCCCTTTTTTTGGTGTCATATTCCTGAACACTTGTTATTAACAAGGAACCTCAAAGCCATAGGTCATTTTAGTACCTTCATTGATTCCTGCAGCTGATATGTTAAGACCTTTAACCTTACAGTGCATAGCTTTACATCCCCTACATCAAAAATTTGGGTTATTTGGATAAAATGGAGTCTATGGAAGATGGCCATACCATAATTTTGGAGCTTTCTTGACAATGGGTTTCCGGATAACGGATCCCATACCTCTACTTATAAAATGGTATTAATAGTCATCTTGGATATTGATTTTATTATCACTGTTGCACCATGTGGGATTAATATTTATAATATGATTAGGTATTTAAATCTTGTGTGAGCTTCTTTCTATATGGCATGATATGACTTTTATATTCTTACTCTATTCCCTAATCTAAAAATTATGCATATTTTATTTAGTAAATATGATTCCAAATATTATTCGAATGTTAATAAACACTGCATTCAATTCCATGTGATATTAGCCTTAGTGCTGCTGTTCAAAAGCACCTGTTAAATTACAACAAGGTAATTTACTTCAGATGCATAACCATTAAATATAAGACTTAAATGTATGGTGTTTGAATTTGTTGATTCTGAACCTGTGCTTAGTTGGATCAATGCACAGAATAAGAGCAATCTTACTGTCATATATAGATAAGGGTATGTGGTAGTTTCGTTTACAGATGACTTGGCAACTACTAAGGAAGGAAATTACATACACAAAATGTATATTAATTCCATGAAAGTAATGAAAGAATTGTAAACCAACTGAATATATAAAGTAGCCAGTAAAGGGTAGCCTTAGAAGAATTTATAAACTTTAACACTGTGAAACATGGAAATACAGTATGTTCATCTCTACACAATTTTAGTGTAAAATAGCAGCATTTTGAACCTTGGTCCTTTGTCTTCACCAATCTTGCACAGCTCTCAACCAAGATGATGATGATAAAGTGGCTATTCTTTCATAGAATCCAGCCAATCATCCCAGATGGTAGGGTAGTATGGTTGAATTGCCTGACTAAATCTCGGAATGTATGGCCAGCTTAAGGCCAAGCAACACAGTCATTTGTTTTTACAGCAGTCCACATAGGGAGCAAAGAGGTGGACCAAAGCATACATTATTATTATTATTATTTGAAAAGCAAAAGTCAAAGAACATTAACCTGTATGAGGACTGTATTTCATTTAATATAATTTAATAAAATATTGAGAAGTTGTTGGGTTGTTCGTAACCTAACTAACCAGACACAAGAGCCCTTTATAAGCACATTACTCATAAATTTCCATAGAATTTTTTTTTTCTAAGGAATCACTAATTCCATCTCCATACCACAAACTGAGTACTAAATTCATCAGTAGCCAGAAATTATTAATTCTCACAATAAATAAATCATGATACATAATTCATTAATACATTTCCCAAACCAGTGCCTTATTACCAGGGCTGCTTCTGCCGTGAGGCAGCCAGTTACAAGGGGCAACAAAAAGCCACCTCTTGTAACTTTAAGAGCCAAATTTCTGGGTTTTAACTTGGAAATTTGGCTCCGCTACTGCAGAGAGCACTCACTATTGTGCTCATTGCACTAGCGATGGTGCCCCCTTTGACACACTGTGATGCTGATTTTTTCAGCTCCATTGCAAATTGAAGGAAAGTTCATAATGATTATTACTGAAGGGAACGTTGCCCCTCAATTGACAGACAGTGTTATATAGATATGTATGCATATGCATATCTAATACATCTTAAAGGAGAGATATAGGTTAAATTATTACTGAATGTAAAATTGTTTATGGTTCTCTTAAAAGCACTTTTGCAATGTATATTAACAAAACCTAATTTCAATTACTTGTGGAGTACTAGAACAAATCAGATAAATGTAAAGAGATGTTTCCTTTAGTAGGGAAATCAGCTTTTCCTGTTCTGCCTGGCTGTTGTCTGGACAAAGCTGCAGATGGTGTCCTGGATAGATTTTATGATATTTGCAGTAAAAGAATTGCTAATATCAACAAATCTTAAGAAAATACAGTATAACCCAATTTTACATTTGCCATGGGGCAGCTTCAAATGGTATAAATTCTGGGAAAATGTTAAATCCGAGGGCAAAAAAACCCCCACTTGCCGACAGCATCAATTGCAAGAAGAAAGAAAAACCATTTACACAGTTTTTATTTTGACACTGAACTGTTCCTTTAAAAAGTACTACGGCAGTTGTAACACTTTGGGGACAATTTACTAATATTTGGATTTCTATTTTTTCACAAATTGTATTTTTTCTCTAAAAATTCATGTTTTTTATTCTTCTAAAACTGTAAAAATGTATTTGAGATTTATGAAACCACAAAAAAATTTTAATCATTCGGACTTTTAGAAGATTTCATATTTTTTTTGCTAGTAATTTTCCTAAAAACTAAAATTTTTAGAGGTTTTAGAGATTCTTGTATTTTTTAGGGCACCATTCAGCATTTTGTTTGTACTTTTTATGTTTGGATCTTTTAATAACTTTCATGGCTTTCATGGTTTTAGAAAAATAGATAGTGATGGGTGAAAAATTCACAAAATTCATTCAAGTCAATGGGCATCATAATAATTTTGACGCAGGACAATATTTGACTTGAGTGACAATTTTTATACGGGCGACTATTTTGTCCAAATGCATTAAAGTCAATGGGTGTCCTAATAATTTTGACACACAACAATTTTTATGCGTGCGACAATTTTGACAGCGGGAAAATTCTTTGTTGCATTGGGTTTTTTCACCTGCGGATTTTCCGCACAGTTTCACAAAAACATTGGCAGGCTGCGAACCACAGATATTCGAGGCAAATCCATGTCTGCCAAATTTATTCGCCTATCACTAGAAATAGTTAATTTGTGGTTTCAAAAACCTCCAAAAACCACTAAAATACAGCCTCTAATAAATAGGCCTCCTAGTTTTAATTACTTCTACTAACAACTTACAATGTCTCTACTTAAATAATACATTCCAAATTACCTCAGTGACAGGGCTTATAAACAAACATTCATCCTTTATAGGATTATGATTGTTAGATCCTACATATCCTACATATCCTTATTAATTTTTTCTTTGTTTGGTGTCTGCAAAGCAACATATATTTTATTTATAAGTGTTTAAAGCTCAGCTGTTGTTTTCTTTACCTACGTATTTCTGTGTTATTTAATTGTTGTAGCTCAGGGCATTTATAATGCTGGGAAAAAAAATCACATTGTGTATGCCAGCTTGTAAGCAGGCCCTGATATTTCAACATTGTGGCTTATTTGTATGCTTACAAATCAATGTATACCTTTATCCTACTGAACATTGTACATTAATATATTAGCTTTATGAAAATGAGAAACCAAAATATTTAGTGCAGCATTAGTGATTTTGGGCTCAAAAAATATGTAACTGATCAGAAGATTAAACATTGGCAGCATTTTTAAATAACGAAATGTTACATACAGCTTTGATTCTGTGTGGACTACCACATTTTGATGCCCAAAATGTAGATCTCTGTTGAGCAGTAGATCACAAAAAATCTGTATTGTCCACATAGAGTATCATTATATCACCCTTCTGGGTAACTCCTATTCTGAGATGGCAAAGTCAACTCTGGCAAAAGAGTTAACATTCAATACAATCTGCACTTTAGTGATATTCTGAGATGGCAAAGTCAACTCTGGCAAAAGAGTTAACATTCAATACAATCTGCACTTTAGTGAATGATCGTTCGCCAGAGCAAAAAGTTGTCTGGCGAATGAACAGTAGTGATGGTCCCGTTCACTAGCGAATTGGCGCCTGCGCATGTTAGTGAATTGCCGATGTCCCTGCAGGTGGCAACGCTGCCAAAAAGTCGCTAGCATTAGCCACTTCGCCCATTAGTAAATCTGCCCCTTAAGGTTCTAGACTCAGATGTGGTAAAGTCTGGACAACCCTGGTTAATAGAAGGTTTAAATCTGGGCTTCTAAATAAACCGTTGAACCTGTCAACACTGTTGCTGTTAAAATCGCCAAACATGTAGGGGCAGGTGTATCAAGGGTCGAATATCGAGGGTTAATTAACCCTCGATATTCGACTGCTGAATAAAAATCCTTCAACTTCGAATATCGAAGTCGAAGGATTTTGCGCAATTCGTGCGATCGAACGAACGAAGGAATAATCTTTTGATCGAACGATTAAATCCTTCGAATTGAATGATCCAAAGGATTTTAATCCATCGATTGAAGGATTATCCTTCGATCATAAAATTGTTAGCAGGCCTTCCCCATAGGCTAACATTGGCCTCGGTAGGTTTTAGGTGGCGAACTAGGAGGTCGAAGAAATTTTTAAAGAGACAGTACTTAGACTATCGAATAGTCGAATAGTCGAGCGAATTTTAGTTTGAATCGTTCCATTCGAAGGTCGCAGTCGAAGGTCAAAGTAGCCAATTCGTTGGTTGAAATAGCCAAAACTCAAACTCAATGATTATAAAAGTTATAATTTAGGAACAAAAAGTCAAATAAAACCCAAACAGTCAACATATGTACATCGTAGGAGCAAACTCACCTTCCTTCCAAACTTTCAAACACTCACCGATTTATGCATATATATAGGCATATATCTTGATTGATCAGACGTTGAGGGGCAAATTTACTTAAGGTCGAATATCGAGGGTTAATTAACCCTCAATATTCGACTGTCGAAGTTAAATCCTTTGACTTGGAATATCGAAGTCGAAGGATTTAGTGCTATTCGTTCGATTCGAAGGATTTTAATCCATCGATCGAACGATTTTTCTTCGACCAAAAAAAGATTGCTAAGCCTATGGGGACCTTCCCCATAGGCTAACATTGAGTTTGGTAGCTTTTAGGTGGCGAACTAGGGGGTTGAAGTTTTTTCTTAAAGAGACAGTACTTCGACTATCGAATGGTCGAACGATTTTTAGTTTGAAGCGTTCGATTCAAAGTCATAGTCGAATGTCGAAGTAGCCCATTCGATGGTCAAAGTAGCCAAAAAAACATTCGAAATTCAAAGTTTTTTTTCCTCTATTCCTTCACTCGAGCTAAGTAAATGTGCCTCTAAGCAGACATTGTTGTTACTGTTATCACTTGTCTTATAAGGGACCCTTCAATATTTCTTGCTAAAGTAGGAGTGCCCATACTTTAATAATGGGAGGTCTACCTTTAGTGATCTTGTTCCATTATGATCTACATCCATAAAAGCATTGTTAACATTCTGTTCCATGGAAATATTACTTAAATCTATAAAGGCTGGAGTGACCTGATGTCTAAAATAATAGCTAGAATCCAACTTCCTGCTTTTCAGCTCTCTAGCTCTGAGTTAGTCAGCGACTTGAAGGGGGACCACATGGTACATTTCTGTTCAGTGAGTTTGTAATTGATCCTCAGCATTCAGCTCAGATTCAAAAGCAACAGATATGACCCATGTGGTCCCCCCTAAAGTCACTGATTGGTTACTGCTTGGTCATTAGGATAACCATCAGTGGAAACAAGAGCGCTGGAAAGCAGGAAGTTGTGTCCTTGCTATTATGTTAGACATCCAGTGACTCCAGCCTTTATACATTACATTTTTGCCTAACTAACAATTTTTTTATTTTGCACAGCCTATCCATTTACCCAGTTTTTATTTTTATACGGAACACTTCCTTTAAGTACCCTGATTTTAAGTTTTCCCGCATTGTACATTTTTTATTTGTGGCTCCACCAATTTTCTAATGCATTTCAATGGGTGCATTTCCCTGATTTTAAGTAATGTTTCCCCGGATTTTACATTACAATTTTGTCCTAATGTGCTCAAAAATTTGTGAAATAAAGAGGTTTAAAATACTAACCAGATGTATATTTTGCCATGGTTCTGTCAAAGGTAATCTGTAAATGGTCAGTTCCAATTAGTCTGCCCCTTATACAGTCCTGCTCCAATCACTTATTGCTTTAGGTTGTGTATGTGACTGACAGAGAGGCCTTGCATATGCCCCCCATAGTGTAACAATAATGCTGCAATGCTTGACACTTGTTATTAACATAGTAAATATTGTATCCAAAAGTAAAACAGACTCCTGTGCTGATATCCTTTTAGTACGTGAAGAAAAAGTTACTTTAACACATTTCCCTGATTTTATATTTTCCTGGATTTTACATAATTTTTTCCTGGTCCCCTTAAAAATATAAAATGGGAGTTCTACTGTATTATTTAGAAATCCGTTCACTAATTATTGGCTTCTAGGAAAAGGAAGGATAAGCAAATCAGCAAAGCCCAACAGGTTTAATGAAGTACATGATAATAAGGCAGGTATACCCTCTGATTTTTTGAGATTCTTTGATCTTCAGACTGTGCCACTGGAGTGACACACTGTATGTAGAAGATAGGATTAAATAACAAAACAAGGAAAGATAGGTCATCGCTACAGCAACTATAACCTTGAAGCTTGGAAAAGCAGTTATTGATTAAATGTTATTTTTTTTTCCAGTGTCTTAGCTTCTAGGCATGCATTGTCAGCTGGCTAGAACAGCTATAATTATTGGCTTATGATCAAATGCTTTCTTTCCTCAAGGTTGATATCTACTGTAACCAAAATTCAATTTTCGTAGCTCTAATATGCTTTAACATTTGGTATTTTCTGCTAATTGAATTAAAAATTCTAAATGTATTTGAATTTTTTTAAAATAGGGGATACATATATGTATGCATTTGGGTAGAAACGGTTTGGCCCACATTGCTATTGATGATTAGATTTTGTTTTTTTGTAAGCATATACATGTCGGTGTTAAAAAGAACATTGAGGACAAATATCATTTAAAGGGGCTGATTCAGTTAGATGAGAGTTATCTTCTAATTCAATTCCAGATTATGTCATAGAGCCAGATGCAAATCAATGAGCAAAAACGTATCTCACTCACATAAAAACTTTTTTGTAATATATGGGAAAAACAGGAACTGAATTATGAGAAAAGTTTCTATTTACTTTAAATTGAATATCACCCAAACATTTTCACATGATAATTCATAAAATAACATGTTCTACTATTTAAAAATCTGTCAGAATAATCCTGCATTTCTTAAAGGAGAACTAAACCCTAAAAATTAATATGGTTAAAATGCCTTATTTTATATACTGAAGTTACTGCACCATCCTAAAGTTTCAGTTTCTCAGTTCAGCAAAGATCCAGGACTTCAAACTTGTCACATGGGGTTCACCATCTTGGAAAGTGTCTTTGACACTCACATATTCAGTGGGCTCTAATCAGCTGTTGAGAAGCAGAAAAGTTGGCTTGTAATATAAGCTGTTGCTACAAGGCTGATAATTAAATTCTAATGCTCGTTGCACTAGTTTCTATGCTGCCATGTAGTAATTAGCTGTATTAATCACTAATCAGCCTTAGAAGAACTGCTAAAGTATGTAATTGTGACACACTGAGTATACCACTTATTTGTGTACTAGCAGATTTGTACAAACTGTGTGTTTACTTTAAGAATGCATCTAGTCCATAAGGTTTTCAGTCAAGATTTCTGAAGAGGTTATGCCTTTTAAATTCTCCCCACACTTTGTAAACCTGTAAATCTGTAAAATCACCTGTAAATCATTTGTTAAAAAAAGAATGACATATTAATGGTTTAACACAGCCTTCCTCCCTCTGTATAAATTTTCATCAGGGTGTTTACAGCTTCATTGCTTATGATCTAAGGTAAATATGCCAAAAAATAGATAAATGTATAATCTAATGCTATACTGACTTGGGCTAAGTGGGCATCATCATGACTTTATGGACATATGCACATGGGCTGTTTTTGCTTTACTTGAGCAGTTTTATCTGGTTTAAACATTGTTGAAATTCACCACTTCCAGTAATTCACAACATAAAATACACTGTTTTTGCTGCACATGCCTGTGCTTTACTCCTCTAATCACTTTTGTGTGACATTTTATAATTGAAAATAATGGGTAATTATTGGCCACAATTTCAGGCACTTTTATTGGCACAGTTTTATTTTAAAAATATCCCATCATACACCATTGTCCCAAGAGCTCTACTGAAAATTTGATTTTAATCTAGAATCTGCTTTTGAAGACAATACTTTTTTTCAAGTGGTATATTTTTGCTTTAGTTCTTGACATATATTTTATTTTTTTTATATTAAGGCTTTTTTAAAAAAAAAAAATTGAATGACACAAGTGTTATACTATAGCTTTAAAGGGTGCATAAATAGCATAATTGAGGGGGTTATTTACTAAACTCGTCTTTTTCTCCAAGACCAAACTCTGAAACCCAAAACCCTTTCATTTACCGATAAAACTTACTTATTTACTAAAAAAATTGAGTGTCAATTCTAATCGTGCAACTTTTTCTAATTGTCTCTGTGAAAATTTGCCTTTATAGAATTATTGCCCTGACAACTCACACTTATTAGATTGTCGAATGAAAACCAGTACAAACAGCCTGAAAGTATAATCATGAAGGTCAAAAAACATGTGCCAATTATTAAATGGACCATTAACTTCTATATGATTTCTACAGATTTTAGCTGGAGTATTTTTGGATTTGAATTTTTAGCAGCTACAGAGCATAATACATCTCAAAAAATTTCAAGTTTTTCCCTCCAAAAATTTGGGGTTTTCCCCCTTAAAAACTCAACCAGAAAAATCTGAGGTTTAATAAATAGGTCCCTAAGAGTCCTATGCAATAAGTCCTTGCACCATTCTCATACCCAGTGCATACTGTATTGTGTTGCTTGATTTCCATGCTGTGCTTTGAATTCATAAGCTTGCTGTCACAAAAAATATTGTAAAAATCGCCTTGTTGTTGCAAATATAAGGTATGAAGTAGATGAAGACAAGAACCACAAAAACATTTGTAAAGCTTTGCTTTATCTGCATACACGTTATTATATATTATATATTGGTCCAACTGGAAAAAACAGAATAATTACACAATATTGGTTTATGTTTTTACACAAATGTAAACACGTTATTGCAACTTACAAACAAAGACAATAATATAAAGGAGGAGTTTTAATTATTGTTTCTTCGTTTTTTTCTGTTCAGAATTACATCCCACAGGAGCCGTTGAATAAATTGCATATCATTTAGTGGATGTGTTTTCACAATTGAAAGAAAACAATTACCAAAATCATGATTATTTATAGTTAGTAATGAATCCAGAAAATAAGAGGCCCACACCCATGAATCACCATAAATATTGATTTTAATGAATTTGAATGGCATATGTAGCTAATAAATCAGGGTCTATTTCTTGTTTATTTGCTGTATTTATTTTAGTAGTATTTAAATTTAAAACTTAAACAAAAATAAGTGAAATCAAATGTGTATTTTATTGGCAAATGACTCTCTAGTAGTGATGGGCAAATCTGACCCATTTTGCTTAACCAACATTCTCAAAACAGCGAGAAAATCATCAAATGCGTCAGTCTTTGGGCATCAAATTCTTTTTGACACGCTATAATTTTTTTTTTTTTTCATGCATTAAAGTCTATGGGGCTGTAGTGAAACATGATGAAAAACATATTGGTCAGTCTCTTCATCTGGAAAATCTGGAACAGAATTAGGAGATATATTTTCTTATCATTTGAATTGATTCCAATAGATGAATAGATTTAGATATTTTAAAAACTTTGCGTTGGCATTTATAGGGATAATTTGCTTTCAGACCACGTTTTCACTAAAAAGTACACCACAATAACATTTCAATTGCTTTTTATCTTATTTTGACTGTTTTTTAAGATTTAAGTTTAGTTTTTTCACTCTCATGTGTTTCACAGGAGCAGTTCAGAAAAGGGATGTTGTGTTTGGAATGTGAACTACCCCATTAAGCTATTAAGAGAAGCAGGATTTTGTTTCTGCTACTTGTTAAAACATGACTTTAGAGTGAAAATGAGATTAGTGCTTTAGAAGAAGTCATATATTATTGCCAAATTAGAATAATACATAGGAATAAAACCAAGGACAGAGAGTTACAAGGTTAAAACACATTAACAAATGTGAACCAGCTACTGAGAATGTTATTTATAATAGGATTAAAAGGATTTTATGTTTTTTGAAATCCAGTTCTTTTAAGACCAATATTGGTCAGGAAGAGGCAAACTGGTCATGTTAAATCCACAGTTCTAATGTGTTTAGACAGATCACAGAACTTCATGACTTCTAATATTCCTAGATATAACAGAAAGGTTGACATTAACAATTTTTTAGAGAAAGAAACCCCACCAAATAGTTAATACTATATCAAAACCAAGTTAATTCAAACCTTAAGTTGAAAGACTGAGGTAGTTAATAATGGTAATTGATAAGGAAGTGCTATCTAATAAATTAAGTAAAGAGCTAGTGCAAGTAAATACTGTGAAATCAGTCAGCCGCAAAGGCTGGTGATAAAAAATAGTTGATTGTTTCTAAACTAAAAGTGAATATTACCCCACCAATTCATTCAAATTCCACCCTTTGATAGGCAAATTCATTAATTAATTAATTAGCAAGGCTCAATTAATCAGCAGAGTTAGCAAGTTAATGTTGCAGTTCAATTCTACCGGTAAAGTGCAGTGCAATAAATAGGGTAAAAATTAAACTTGGTAATTAACGAACTAGTTAAAAAGGATGAATTAAAAAATGACCAAAAATTCAGTGTGGGTTAAAAAGTCATCCGTTCACAATCCATAGATAAAATTCATTGAAAATTGAAAAAATAGAGGGTGGAGTTGTCCCAAAAACGAACTGCCTATTTTTGTTTCTAAGGCCTGGGACACCACAAAGTAAAGGCAGGACAGGGTAACCGGAGCTATGGCCTTGGTATTTAACTTGGCCTAGTAATTTAAAAGAGGCTAAATAAACCTAAAAAGCCACAAACCAATGGCCCCTTAGAACGGAAGGAAGATTAAGAAGTAGTAAAGAAAAAAGGATTAGACCAGAATTGCAACCCACATCCAGTATATTATAACCAGTTTGTTTCCCTAAGGGAAGTATTTCATCAGAATAAGAATATCCTATTAGGAGACCAATTTTCTCAAAAAAATTGTTAATCCGCTATCCGCTATCCGCTATCTCATCTGACTTCGTCAGACCTCTACCTATAGTTCAGGTTAAATAAGGATTATATACATATATATACTTAAGGGTATACCAATTTGTGTTCTTATTTCTAGAAAGGTTAACATTATCTGTTATGGTTTTAAAGATATGGAGATGTTTTGTATCAGTGCTTGGGAAAAGGGCATGAGCAAAGCAAAGAACTGCTAGTCACACAGACAGATGCCTCTGCCAATAAGTGACATAATGTCAGTGTCTATGCCATAGAGAGCTGCCTTTATGATGAACATAAATACAAAATCTAGGTACAGATTTATCACTTCTCATCTTTTTAGGACATCAGCATAAAAAAAATTTAACAAACAAGGGAAAGTTGTGCTCACCACTATTTTTTAAAACCATTAGGCGGGGGTGCAATGAGGCTGTGACCACAAAATACATATAGTCAAACACAAGAGTCCTCTGCACTCAACCCATTATCAATATATTTAAGACAGCGACATTTTGTGCATACTGCTACTAAAAAAAATTTAAAAGCAGTTCTTATTCACAAGTCATCTTCAGCCTTAATACTCAATTGTAATAATGAGAAAAATTATTTGCATCGGTCTGGTAAGACACCATTAACAAGCTTTAAACAAAGTGCTTGTTCCTTTTTGATTGATAAAATTCATCATTGTAGCTGTACTCAGACACCCTATGGAAAATAATTTAATATAATTGCTTGAGGACATTTGCACATTTGTATGTGCAAATTCATTAAAAACACAGAAACATTTACCCTATAGTCAGGAAGGTGTTAATAAACATGGTCAACAGCTTGGGGGGGGAGACCTTTTTCCATTTGAAAAACTCTGCTGCTAAACCATTGCCTCAACCCATCATATCTATGCTGTACGAGCTCCTTACCCCACACAATGATCTCAAAAGACTCCCATTTATCAGAGAATGGGAAAGAGAAAAAGGACTAAGGGGTCCGTTTACTAAAGTGCGGTAAATCTGACTTTAAGTTTCCGCATGTTATCGCTGAGAATATTTTTACGCCAGAATATTCGCAGCGACTAAGTTTACTAAACAGCGATGCGCTCAGAAGTCATTGCGATCACTTGCGGTAACTACGTTAAGGAACCAGCTTACGTTAGCGGTAATTTTAGCAAGTTGCGAATTTTCTGGCAAAAAATTACGTTTCTGCAGATATTTATGCTATAAAATAGTCTTGTTTTATGGCGGTTATTATGGCAATTTTTACTGTGACATTTATGGCCAGAAATGCATCTTCAAAACTCATAAACTTTATTAACTGATAATTATACCATCCAGCAACATTACCAGAGTGCCAATAGAATCATAGGAACAAGAAATCATACCAGTCAATCTCTGTGCTTTATAGAAATGCACAGTTTAATGTAGCCAAACACAATGAAACCAAAAAAGCATAGAGGCGGACAAATCCTTGGACTGTGATGCCCGCTGCCAATAATACGACTTTGAGCTAAAACTGCTGTTTTTGCAGCAGATAGAAGCAGAAGCCAAAACATCCTGTCAGCAGTAGCTACAGATCTCTCTCCTGTCAGCAAAGAATGATGGGTAAAAAAAAACTAGTATCATGGGATATTTCCTGCCCCTTGAGAATTTTCTGGTGAAAAAAATACTTATACGCCACTTCATAGGTGGCGGTAAAAGTTTGCGAATATTCTGGCATTAATTTTGTCTTTAGCACATTTCGCTGTTTAGTAAACCATGCGTTAATGTGTACGTAGCGTTATTTTCAGTGAATGCGATAACTGGCGAACAATTATTCTTGCGCAAGAAAATTCGCAAATTTATATTTACCGCAGGTTAGTAAACTGGCGATAACATATTTAGCGAAAATTCTGTCTATATTTTGTGCGAATATTTTTAACGCACTTTAATAAACGGACCCTCAAGGACCTCAGGGACTCTTACATTTCCTCTGTTGCTCTCATTGTTATAGAATCCAGTAGCTTAAAATAATACCTAAATATTATTATACTGAGTATAGACTTAAACAGATATTCCCTCTAATAACCTGGTCTGGTGGAAATGTATGAAAAAATAGGCACCCTTATACATATTTTAAGACATATTCGATTATTATGCTCTATATAGAGGATCTTACAATAATTTTATTATTTAAGGATAGTCAAAGTGACATATTTATTTCAGACAAAGCACTGAGTGACACCTTCTCAATAGTGAGCCAGCCATGGATTTGCAGCGAAATTCCGAATTTCACCATGTGCTAATTTTTTCACAAAACTGCAGCGAAAATTCGCTGTGGGAAAATTTGCAGAGAAAAAACCCCCATTGACTTTAATGCATTAGGAAAAAAAAGTCGCCATAAGAAGAAACGCCCATAGACTCATGTTAAGAAACAACGCCTATTGACTTTAATGCATTTGGAGTGAGAAAAATTGTTTGTCACACATAAAAATGGCCATTGACTTCAATGTGTTTTGCAAAATTTCGGAATTTCGGAATTTTTTTTCCGCAGTTTTGCAAATTTTGCAGTAAAGTGAAACGGGACAGGTTCGCTGATTACTACTTCTCAATGCTGCAAAGATTCTTCCAAAGATGGAAATAAACTGACCTCCCCACCACAAAAGAATGGGTGTTTATAATAATCAAAATATCTAGATTTGAAGAATTGTCTACCTCTGTTGCTAAACAAAAGAAAAAAAAATCCGAAATGGTTTCCCTATAAAGAATTTGATGAATATAAACTATTGGTGTCTAATCTGTAATAATAAAACAGTAGCTTGTACTTGAAGGATGGGGTGTTTTTTCTTTTAGTTGACTAAGGGTATGGCGATCCAAACTACAGAAAACCCTCCCAAACATTCTGGATATTAGAACCCATTCCTGTACCATATTTCAGTTTGCATTTATTTTTTTTAAATAAAGATTCTGTTCAAAGGTATTTGCTAATATAAGGTTTTCTGTAATCATTGTATTCCATTATGGAATCTAAATCTGGAAACTTGTTATACAGAAAGATTAGGGAAAAAACAATGATCCCATTTCCTGAGGCCCTATTTAAAATAATTTGTAATTTTCATCAACTTTTTCTCCATAGTAATAAAACTGAACCTTGTAATCTGGTAACTAATCTACAGAAATCCATTTTGTTCATAAAACAATCCTATTGGGTTATTAAATGTTTTCAGTAGTGCTCAACATCCCAGAAATCATCCCAGTATTTCTTAGCATAAGATCTTATACCTGTATGTTATTAGAAATAAATTAAAAATAATACAAGGTCAAGTGTTAATTGATATCATTATGTTCAGTATCACAGCAAATGGCTAGATGCAACAAGGCTTAAGGTGGCCATACACTATAAGATCCGCTCGTTTGGCGACATCGCCAAATGAGCAGATCTTTTCCCCTATATGCTAGTAATGGCAGGGCTATATCGGGGTAATCTGAACGTTCGGCCCTCTGGCTGAATGATCGGATTACTACGAGCAAAATGGGCTCTGACGGGTCGGGAGAAAAATCAAACCTTCCCGATCAATATCATGTCCAGATATCGATCTGAAAGACCCGTCGGAAGCCTCCATACACGGGCAAATTAGCTGTCAAAATGGTCTAAACGACCGATATCGGCAGCATTATCTCCCCGTATATGGCCACCTTAAGGCAGTAAAAATGCTAGCTGTTGTCACTTGATAAAAGATATTTAAAGAAGATTAACTGCAATTAAAAAAATACAAACATTTATAATGGTGAAGATCTTGCCTTGTGGACTTACAGTACCTGTACAACAAATATAAAACATGCAAAGTGGAAAAAGAGTGCTTTTCTCCAAGTGATTAACTGTTCAGCAATCAAGCTCTAGCACGAGATCTCATATCCAGGGGTGCTTCACCAATGAGGCGAGTTGAGGCTGTCGCCTCAGGCAGCAGCGCCCCACTAGGTACCAGGGGCAGCAAAAATGCTGCTCCTGGTACTTTAAGAGCGAATTTCCGGGGGAGGGGGGGCAGCAGCAACTGCTGCTGCCTCAGGCGGCGGAGGGGCCAGGATTGCCCCTGCTCATATCCAAACTTATGATTTAACCTACAGGCCAACTTCGCCTCTCTTCAGCAGTCCATGTGAAGGTTAACATATTTTCTCTATGATAATGACAACATTTTAATGCCAGGGCACACTGGGCATATGTCTCGCTTCTCTCCCCCTATATTTTGCAGGCAGGCAGAGAAAAGCGGATCTGCTCCTAAATGCTTTTATGTGTAGCTGCACTAATAGGCCCAGCATTGGCCTGAGTGCAACTATATGGAGCGGAGATTGACACTTTTAAAGGAGAAGTAAACCCCCTGGGCGCAAACTCCCCCCTCCTCCCCCCTGGCCTACCTGTCCCCCTGGGCAAATGCCCCTAACTTGTTACTTACCCCTCTGCACAGGTCCTGTCCATGGAGTTCGCTGTCGCCATCTTCTCCCACGCGTGTCTTCTTCCTGTTTTGACCGGCGTCTTCTGGCGCATGCGCAGTAGGAACATTTACCGGTACGGCTCTACTACGCATGTGCAGAATGTGCCGAAGTTCCAGGGGGACAGGTAGGCCAGGGGGGAGGAGGGAGGGAGCAACACAGGGGAGGGGTTTTGCGCCCAGGGGGTTTCCTTCTCCTTTAAGGCCTATATCTCCATCTCTGCTTAGGTGCACTCACATGCTGTTTGCTATTTGCAACTGTACATACTGTATGTCTGTATGGCTGAGCAATAGCTACACCAGTACATGTAGCCAATATCTCCCAGCTATGAATGTCAAACTACCATTATCATTGCATTACATATGGGCACATAGATGATCTCATCTTGATCATAGTGAGACATTCTTCTGAAAAAATAAAGCTCAGAATATTCCAAAACATGCATTCTAAATTTTGTGGTGTTTAGCATTAAAATCCCAGGCACCCTACAAACCTCAGGCAAACAGTAAGCTACATTTCATGCCCATCAAAATATTCACTTAAACAAAATAATTCAAAGTTATCTTTTTTCCACAAAGATCAGTTCTAAATATACAGTATGTTCTGGCACTAACACAGCTTGTACGTCACTCTACTGTCTTTTCAGTTTTCAAATGACTCTTTTGGGAATTTGTGCATTGTAAAACCACAAATATTATACTGAAGGGCATCAATATCTCTGTTACCCAGAAGAATTGATATATTGCAGCATGAAACAAACCGCTAACCACCTAACATTACAGAGTTCCTTAGGCAATTACAACTTTTTGTCAGTCTAACTGAATTACAGAATTACATTCTGTTCAGACAGTACATAGTGTTTTGTATGCTAAACATGGTAAAATAAATGATTCCCTTTGTGATTTAGACCTAAACGAGACACTTCTATATGTGTAATGAAAAAAAAAACAGTAACAATATCTCTGCATAGGTTTGTGTTAGTTATGTAAATGCAGGGCAGGATTTCCTCCTTTGGCGCCCCTAGGATGCCAGGTCCTAGTGCCCGTCCGTGAACGTGTGCACATCCCCCCCACGAGTGTGCACTCCCCAGTGCTCCTTTAGATGAAGCTGGATGGCATGCCGTCCCTCAAATTTTGCCGCCGTAGACTCTGGTTTTTTCCCTGTTTCCGAGCCTGAATACACAAAAATTAAACATATTTGCTTAAACTCTCTAACATGTTTGCAGTAACATTTGCTGGTTTAGTGCATTAAAAATTATGAAATCAATTATGGTTGCTAAAGGGAAAGGATAACCTGGCATATATTAATTAGGTAGTAGCTCACTAGTTGTTTTAAACACTGCATATCTTGTGCGGAACAGTGCCAAAATAAAACTGAATACTGCTCTGTAAGTGGCATGCTAATGCCCTGCTAAAACCTGAAAATGCATTTGGGTGTCATTTAAACATACACAGTTATATGTTCTGAAAGAAAAACATGCATAGTGATTGCTTAATTGAGGATACCAATTTATACTTTGTGATGTGCATAACCAGATAAGCTGAGCTGCAGCTACAGGATATTAGGAATGCAGTGTACAGTACAATATACAATTTTTCACTAGTTACCCTTAAGGTTATACACTGTTTAAGACTCAAGGAACAGGGAACCAAACAAGGGTCTGTGGCATGAGATCCAACTCTTTCTATATTGTCCAAGTTCTGTTGTGTTTCATTTATTTGCAGCAGTGGGAAAGATAGGAGAGAGTTAGATTAGGAGTTTTCCAATGTGGCAGGGAAATGGCCAAAGCCAAATTTATAGTCACAGATAAGAAGGAGAATCAAAGGAGGCTGTTTAATATACAGAGCTGGCATGAGGAGTTTCTCAGGAAGATTTTGCTCAGTGGAGATGGGAGAGCAAAAACTAATACAGTAGATTTCCAAATAGCAAGTACAAGGATAGTACTTTCATTTGGTTTACCAATATTGGGGTAGGGAAGTACTATCTGCAAAGAGGATGGCAACCCATTAATCCCTCCAGTTACATCTTTCTCCCAGAACAGTGCAATTTAAATTAATATCTAGCTTCTGTGACAGGGGAACTTTATTTTACATCATAGTTTTGCCCTACTGTCCTTAAAACCACCTTTTTTCCCTGTGAATGTTTTTTTGCAATTTACTTAATAATTTTTCCCCATTTTCCTTAAAAGCATTTGTTTTCTACGTGAATTTAACGTTTTTGTACATTAACTGGGCCCCTCCCCCCCCTGGCCCCCTCCACCCATCCTCTGGGACTCCTCCTCATGCTTCCTCTATAGTTACGGCATGTGAACTCTGCGCAAAGTCCAATTTACATTATGATAATAACAGCACCAATAGTGATTG
This sequence comes from Xenopus petersii, assembly GCA_038501925.1. Classification (NCBI taxonomy): domain Eukaryota; kingdom Metazoa; phylum Chordata; class Amphibia; order Anura; family Pipidae; genus Xenopus; species Xenopus petersii. Next base: position 89,970,729 of record CM076673.1, on the reverse strand, counting down.
TGGACCCACTTGTCCACAGGTAAAAGAGACAATGTGTTCAGGATTTTAGTGCGCTGATACTCGTTACGCTCCTTCCCAAGTTCCTGAATAAAAGATTATTACTATATATGGTGTAATACGCTCTTTTCAAGGGTAAATGTACATAACCGGTTCTACTCACAAAGCACTCTTGGTTGTGTGCCTGTCGCGGGAATTGATTGTGGGATGGAACTCCCCAGTTCCATCTACTCTCACCTGAAGTGGAAGTGTAAATTTAATGTGCTCCGGGAGACCATCGCGCATTCCTACCTTTAGACGTGCAGGTCCCTGGGTTCCTCTGGCCACAATTAAGAAATGCGCATCTATGTGTCTATGCACATGCGCATTTATGATGCAATGTCATGTCGGTGGACGCGCTGACGTCACGTAGGGCGCCAAATTTTAAATTAAAAGGCTTTTTTTTCGCTTGAACTGAGTGCCCAAGCTGGTTCTCTGACTCAGTTTTTCTGACTCAGCCAAGCCTTAATTCTGTTTGGATCTTCTGATATTGACCTTTTGCCTGTTTGTTGACCTCCACATCTTGATGCCTGCCTTTTGACCTTTTTGCCTGTCCACGACTCGTCTCTGCCTGATCTTTGTACCTTTACTCCGAATACCTTGGCCATGTTTAGGATCTTCGCGTGTTCCACAGCACAAAGTCCGGGGCCCCAAAAAAGCATCTGTAAAAACCAGAATAAGGTGAGGCTCTCCTACTGCACCAAAAGGGTATTCTGTCAGTAGTTGGGCTCCTATACCGACAGATCGTAACAGTAAAGAGGAGGAGCAACCTGCTATCACTTATTATATCAAACCACAGAATGTGGTCACCACCCACCAGACCAACAGGGAACACATCCCATCCCGGTATATAGGTTAAAAAACTGAGGAAAACCAAATAGAGAATTTCCCAGACAAGTAGAGGAAATAACCCTATAGTGTGGTATTTCAGTCTCATGCCACCCTAGGCTCCGTACCTATGGACACCCCCAGTGCGCCAACTGCTCATGTGCATGTGACATCACTTGCATGCGCATAACATCACTTTCATATAGTTACACAGTTACATAGTTAAATGGGATTGAAAAAAGTTTTAAAAAAGTCTATTAAGTGCAATCCCTCCAAATGAAACTCAGCATCCATACATACACACACTGACCCCTCCACGCACTCACATAAACTATATATATAAATATATATATATATATATATATATATATATATTTATATACACCCATATTTATTTTAACTATAGATATAAGTTACACAATTGTCTTGGATATTAAACTTGTCCAAGAAATTATCCAAGCCACTCTTAATGGCATTAACAGAATCAGCCATCACACAACATCATCCGGCAGGGCATTCCACAACCTCACTGTCACCTACGCTGCTTCAATTGAAAGTTCTCTAGTCGAAAGGGGTGGCCTCTAGTGCGGTGATTCTTTTTATGGATAAAACATCCCCTATTTGTCTAACTCTAAAATGTCCTCTAATGTACTTGTTTCAACATTGAACCTCATATTTTCCAAAGACCAGGGCTATCCTCACTACCCAGCTCTGCTGCTGGATTATGTAACTGTTTGGTGGCCAAATCACTAGTGATTAATTACCTCAGTGATTAAAAAGGGTAATTTTCCTCAAACCCCTGGGGTGTTTGTATAGTCTGGCAATTACCTTCTGAGACTGTATCATTTATTAAGCTGTCACAGCCATTTTGATAAATAGTACCTGCTATTAACCACAATTTTAAGAAAAATGTTTGGCCTTCAGAACAGCAGCTGTAATATTTCATATCTGCAGTGCAAGTGCATTTTCAGGTTGCTGTGTGAATTCCTTTACCAGCCATGTCATTTTGGCCTACCTGGATAACCATGAAATTCCCGATTAATAACAGAAGGCTACTGTAGTCGATGATCATACTGCTGGAGGGATGTAACACATGCTTTGAAGAAAAAAAGAAGCGTGCAACATGAACAATTTTTCATTTCTGCTAACCATTTTTTGCAACTTTGACATACTTTGAGCAATCAGTCATGTTTTTATGAAATACTGTGATTGAAAAAAAACAGTAAATAAATCATAGATAGTGATTCAGAAGACCTATAACTTTTGCTAAACTGCATCTCCCATTTTTCATAATCTGTTCTGAAAAATGGTACAATAAGGGGCAGATTTATTAAAGGTCGAAGTGAATTTTCGAATTAAAAAACGTAGAATTTCGAAGTATTTTTTGGGTACTTCGACCATTGAATAGGCCAAATTCAACTTTTATTCGAATTGAAATTACTTCGAATATTCGACCATTGAAAAACGAAGTACTGTCTCTTTAAAAAACTTAGACTTCGCCACTTTAAATCTGCCGAATTGCTATGTTAGCCTATGGGGACCTCCTAGAACCTAGAGCCAAAATTTGGCTAAGTTTTAAAAAGTCAAAGTTTTTTTTTGAAAATTGTTAGATTGATCGATTAAACAGTTTGATTCGAACGATTTCTACGATTGAACGACGAAAAGTTCGGCTAACGAATTTCTCCAATTCGATGGTCGAATTTGACGTTTTTTAACTTCGAAATTCGACCCTTGATAAATCTGCCCCTAAGTGTTATAGTAGAAATAAGTGGGAGCTATCGAAGCCAGACATACCTGATACAGGTATAGAATAATTATTTAGAATTGTTTTCTCATACTGTACTGTTCCATTCTCTCAACTCAGGAAAGCAACATTTCACATATATAACTCACATACCCTCATCTGGACATGCATTTAAGCAATCAACAGGCGAGACTGTGCTGTTACCGTATCGGCTCTAATTAATTCTTTACTAGACAACAGTGTTGAAGCCTCCAAGTTTTCACATGAGTAACTTGTGTCTAAGGTCAAGCTCCTGGTGTCATTTTTCCTTATCTTAGTTCTGCCAAAGAGGCTTTAAAAACATTGTACATTTACTTTTATCTTGTAAGGACAATCTCCTAGGTCCAGATTTGCAGCAAAGCCAGCAAAGCCACAAAGGCTCAGGCCTATGGCTGCACAAGTTATTTCTTTGATTCTCGAGCCATTTTTGTAGAAATAAAGGATGTGCATGTGCTCGATCCTATGGGCAGACAAACGCAAATGAGGAAGCTGGCCTTCGGTGCCCTCAGATTAAATCCGGCCCTGCAGTCTCCCATCCCTTGAGCTGGGTCTATGGAATTTATGACTTCTGAAACCTTCCCTACTAACTAGGGACATTGTTAATTACTATCATTTACTGGCCATTCCTTTTTAGTGCTGAGGATTGTTTTTACCACACTCTAGTGGCCATAAATATTTACTCACCTTAAGTATTATACTGGCTTATAGCGAATGGAACGCAAGTTAATCACTGCTGATGGTCTAATTTAAAGCAAAGCAGTTTTTTTTAGAATTTGTGAATTACCTTACATTTCACAGTATAGAATTGAGAATTTTAGAAATGGTTATAGTTACATATAAGAGGCACTAATGAAAGTATTTCTATAATTCTTTTCTCAAAGGACTTGAACAACGCAGGCCGTATAGGCAGGAATACAGTATCTTAAAAATGCTAGGATAGCCAGATTAAGTGACTTATCCAGGGATCGAAACAGGAAGTCTGGTATGAGATGCCACATCAAAGGCTCATCACTTAACATCTAGGCCATCTAATTCACCAGCTATTGCAAGTATTTAATGTATTTAAAATACAGAAAAAGTAGAATACAATTAATGCAAAAAAGATTTACTAAACCCTGTGAACATAAAGATTGATTCGATAAATTTTGTTCAAGATCAATATGTATCACTGTCTGAGCCTTATGTACTTGTTATCACAGACCAGTGCAGAGAACAACTGGTCTGGGATTACAAATCTCATAGAAAGCTGTGGATAGTGATAAAGTTTTGTAAAAGAAAAACAAATCATATAAAATATTGACCAAAATTGGAGATTGTTAACTGTAGTTCTAAAGTATTTACTCTAGAGGGGAGTAACTTCAAACATTTACTCTTTAATTAAGGCTGTTCCCACAAGGGAATGGGAAAAAATGAATCATCCTATAAATAGGGTGAAAAGAAAACTGCCTGAAACAGAACAGAAATGTGCAAATTAGCAGCATTGTGTGGGGCCTTTGATATGGTATGATCACTCAACCATCCAGCACTTTCAAACATTTAAAATACCTTTGCAGTTGAATGCACAAACACGTTTTAAGGAACAGAGAACTACATTTTTTAAATCTCTGTAGAATTTGCATTTCTGGGACAGTCCACCTTCAAATAAAAATATTCCAGGGTTATGGAAGAACTGGCCTTGGTTCTAAATTATTTTCTTAATTTGGAATCACTCCATGGTGGAGTTATACTGTTATCTAGACACCTAAACAGAGACATAGAAAATAACAATAACAATAAATCTAGCTCTAGAATTACTTTGTTTCTGGTTCCTGAAAAAGTTTGATAGGTAACATAGTTCAGCAAGTGTTTGGTCTGTTAATCAGCTGCATTCTGCCACATTGTTTCAGGAGTCATGAGTGCACAGCATGTAATCAGCCAGAAACATGCTGTTTTTAGCAATTACATTTACAATCCCATTTTCAAATACAGTAGAACTCCCATTTTACATCCCCCGATTTTAAGTTTTCCCTTATTTTACATTGTTGTTTTGTGATCCCACCTATATATTATGCATAATACATTTCCCTGCTTTTACATTTTTCTGGATTTAACACCATTTTTTCTGGTCCCCTGAAAAACGTAAATGTAAATGTAAATGTTCTACTGTATTGTAAATGTGTAATGAAAGTATAATGAAAAGTTGCTTAGACCTTGTAAACTGTTAAATAGACATCAGTATAGCATACGATGAAGGGTGATTCTGGGATACAGTCATACATCTTAAAGGGATTGTTCACCTTAAAAGTGAACTATTAGTATGATGTAGAGAGTGATATTCTGAGACAATTTGCAGTTGGTTTTATTTTTTAATTTTTGTGGGGTTTAAGTTATTTAGACTTTTATTTAGCAGCTCTCCAGTTTGCACTTTCAGCAATCTGGTTACTACGGTCCAAATTACCCTAGCAACCATGTATTGATTTGAATAAGAGACTGAAATATAAATAGGAGAGATCCCAAATAGAAAGATGAGTAATAAAAAGTAGCATAACAAAACATTTGTAGCTTTACAGGGCATTTGTTTTTAGATGGGGTCAGTGACCCCCATTTGAAAGCTGGAAAGAGTCAGAATAAAAAGGCAGAACTGTTCAGTGAGTTTGCAATTAATCCTTAGCATGCAGCTCAGATTCAAAAGCAAACTGTTATAACCCATGTGGCCCCTCCTCAAGTCAGCAAGAGCAGGGCTGGAACTAGCAGTAGGCAGAAGAGGCATGTGTCTAGAGCATACCTCCCATGTGTCCAGTTTTCAGTGAGACAGTCCCACTTTTGACAGCTCAACCCACAGTGCTGCATTTGTACTGAAAAGTCCCGACTTGCTCTACACTGAACAGCCAGAGAAAGATACAAAGTTTCTAACGTAATTGGCTTTTTGCAGAGAGCACAGAACAGCCACCAAGTGCAGCTAAGATACTTGTGTAACAATCTTGAGATAAGCAAATAAGTAATTGTAACAATTTATATACGGAGGTCCCTTGGGAAAAGTTAGACTCACAGCTTAAAGGGAAATTTCAACTGAAAAAAAAACACAAAAAACGTACTAAATTTTGCAAAATGAACATGGTAATTAGGCGGTGTGACCACACTACGCGCAGCAACTTTTTTTGTCCATTTTTTTTATTTACAAATTGTTGGGAGGTTTGGTCTAGAGCGCAGTGGCAGGGGGGCACCAAGCACATACCTCTTCTGCCGCATACCCCTGTTCCAGGCCCTTGTCCCCTCACTGCTCCCTCGTGAGTGTACTCACTCAGTCATATGCGCATGCACAGCAGGCAGATTGACAAATATCTCTTCTGCCGCCTACCCCTGTTCCAAGCCCTTGTCCTCTCACTGCTTGCTCGTGAGTAGTGATGGGCAAATTTGTCCTGTTTCGATTCACCGCAAATTTTGCAAATTTCCCGCAAAGTTGATGCCGGCGCCCATTGTCCATGGTCATGCGTTAATCGGCGCAGACGGCACAATTGGCGCCGGCTTCAGAACCGTTGCCTCCGTCAAAAGTTTTTCTATGACAAGTATTCGTTGGCGGTGAAACGCACAAATTCGGTGCAAATTCACGTCTGCCGAATTAATTCGCCCATCACTACTCATGAGTGTACACGATCAGTCATGTGCGCATGCGCAGCAGGCACAGCCAATCATGCACTTGCGTGCACACAGGGCAGGGGCAGAGAGCTGGCCAGCCGGGTTGCCTAAGCCACCCAACCGGTTTGGTCTGCATCTGACCCGCCTCTTTCAAAGTAGGAAGTAGTTTTCTGGCTATTATGTTAGACATCCAGTCGTGCCAGCCTTTACAGATTACATGAATTAACTATATTGAAAATATTTTTCTTTGCACAGCCTATCTACCCAGTTATTTTAATACTGAACAATTTCAAATAAGTATTACATAAAAAAATGTAGTGTTGCCCTACACTGGTAAAACGGGGGTGTTTTTTTCAGAAAGACTATTATAGTTTATATAAACAAGTTGCTGTATAGTCAAGGGAGCAGTATAACAGAAATAGTAGATAACGGATAAGCCATGTAGAATTGCATTGTATACTGTAGGGCTTATCTGTTATGCGCTGTGTAACCTGTGCCTTTTTTTCCTTTTTCAGCTTTGGCTGCCCCCACAGCTACCCAGCAGCTTGTTTATATAAACTATAGTAGAGTTTCAGAAGCAAACATCCCAGTTTTACCAGTGCAGGCTAACAGTGCATTATATTTTAATTTATTTAATTCACTTTCATTTGCTGGTGTTACTGTTCCTTTAAGGAGACCCCACGTAAGTTCTCTAACTCATGCTGAGTTTCGTACCTAAAAATCTGTTCAGGTAAAATTACAAAAATTGCTGAGGGTTTTCAGTCCGAAATCCAGCGTGAGTTAGAAAACTAACACAGGATTTCCTGAAAGATTGCATGAGCTGAAAGGCACAATCACTCTTTAATAAGCCCCTGTGTGTTCTATCCTTTCAGTGTTAAGCTAAATTTTGCATCCATTTTAGCAATTTGCACTTGCTTTTTCTTGTCGATGCTAAGTCAATACTTCTTTATTAACTAGGATTAATCATTGTAGACTGACACTTTCCGCCGTAATTCATGAGCTTGGCATCTATTAACAGCTAAAAAGCTCCTTTATGTAAATTCTTGTGGGGACTATGATTTTTATAATTTATACAAGAAAGGTATTCAGTTGATTTGCTATAATCTAGTATCTATAAATTAAGACAATGTTTTAATAAAAAAAAGCATAGATTTGATACATATAATTAGTGATGAGCGAATCTGTTCCGTTTCAGTTCCCAAAAAAATTCACAAAACTGTGGAAAAATTTGCAAAACAATAAAAAATTTGTGAAATTATTAAGTCAATAGGTGTCCAAAATTTTTTTTACATGGGCAACAATTTTTCTCACTCCAAATGCATTCAAATCAATAGGCTTTTTTCTTGTGATGACTTTTTTTTGTCTCTGAGACTTTTTTGTGTGTGGAATTTTGCAGCAAAACCATGTCTGGTGAAAAAATTCACTCATTACTATATATATATATATATATATATATATATATATATATATATATATATATAGATATATCTATATATATATATATATATATATATATATATATATATATATATATATATATATATATATATATATATATATATATATATATGATTTATTAAAAAAAAAATTCAAAATTATTCCAGGTCCTCTCGAAGAAACTGCTGTCAAATGCATACAGAAACTATAAGGCTAGTACTGACAAAATCACTCTTTGAATTGCAGTGGTTAACTTGGATATCTATGGACCCATGGTTATTATTTAAAAATGTAAATTGTCTGGACCATGATCGTAGATGTAGTGCTACTTTGACATCAATGGAAAGCAACCTGTAGCTGTAGCTGTGTAAACAGCCTTTTAATCACCAGTAGTGATGGGCGAATCTGTCGCGTTTCGCTTCGCCGAATAATTCGCGAATTTCCAGCGAAATTCGCGAAACGGCGAAAAATTCGCGAAACGAGTCGCGCGGCCCGATTTTGTCGCGCGTCAAAATATTTTGTCGCAGACGCAAGTATGTGTTATAACGCGCGACGTTATTTTTGACGCGCAGTGCAATTTGATGAAGCCCATCTTCTATGGGTGTTTTGTTTGTATAACCTTTTTTCATCTTTGGGCCTACAAATAAAAATTTTCCCCTTAGTTTCAAGCTTTGTAGTCTGTGATGATAAATGAACATGGTATCTTTTGCTTTGTGTCTGAATGTGCTGAATTGGATTGGACTCCATGGGAAGACCAATACACATGCGTGTTTCACTTAGTATACTGCTACACACATGCCCTGCATTGTTAGAGGACTCCTATCTTGAAAAAATGGCTCCCATTTTGCAAGTTTCTTAAACTTTTAACGTTTGTGGATTTTTTCACATTACCTCTGGTCAACTGGTAATGGTATCTACTACTACTCTATATCTCTGTTTAACCAAAAAGTACCATCTGTACTTCAAATATCTAATAGTAGATTACTAACACAAGTACAACTAATAAATCTGAACAGATAGTATCTGGATGCTTTGTATCTCAGATAAAAATGAATAAACCATATGTTTATGTGAATGAACCTTATATTTACATCATGTAATTGTAATGATTCTGAAATACTATGTAATGTATAGGGATGTAGCGAACGTCGGAAAAAAAGTTCGCGAACATATTCGCGAACTTGCGCAAAATTGCGAGCGGTTCGCGAACGGTTCGCGAACCCCATAGACTTCAATGGGAAGGCGAACTTTAACATCTACAAAAGACATTTCTGGCCAGAAAAATGATTTTAAAGTTGTTTAAAGGGTGCAACGACCTGGACAGTGGCATGCCAGAGGGGGATCAAGGGCAAAAATGTATCTGAAAAATCTGCCTGTGTGTGCTTGGAAGAGATAGTGTAGGGCGAGAGCTGTTAGTGATTTCAGGGACAGATGATAGTAAGTTTGCTGGCTAGTAATCTGCGTGATACTGCTCTGTATTGGAGGGACAGAAGTCTGCAGGGATTTGAGGGACATTTTAGCTTAGGTAGCTTTGCTGGCTAGTAATCTACTGTTCTTTTTAAACAACTGCCATACGTTGACCTTGTAGGCATTGTTTGCCCAGTTTTTTTGGACGCAGCCACTGAAGCACAGTTGCCAGAAAAAATATGCCATATAAATGCTGAAAATAGTCATTTTTCGCCATACGTTGACCTTGTAGACATTGTTTGCCCAGTTTTTTTGGACGCAGCCACTGAAGCACAGTTGCCAGAAAAAATATGCCATATAAATGCTGAAAATATAAATTTTTTTGGTTGCAGCCACTGAAGCACAGAGGCCAGAAAAATTATGCCATATAAATGCTGAAAATAGTCATTTTTCGCCATACGTTGACCTTGTAGACATTGTTTGCCCAGTTTTTTTGGACGCAGCCACTGAAGCACAGTTGCCAGAAAAAATATGCCATATAAATGCTGAAAATATAAATTTTTTTGGTTGCAGCCACTGAAGCACAGAGGCCAGAAAAATTATGCCATATAAATGCTGAAAATATAAATTTTTTTGGTTGCAGCCACTGAAGCACAGAGGCCAGAAAAAATATGCCATATAAATGCTGAAAATAGTCATTTTTTGCCATACGTTGACCTTGTAGGCATTGTTTGCCCAGTTTTCTTGGTCGCAGCCACTGAAGCACAGTTGCCAGAAAAAATATGCCATATAAATGCTGAAAATAGTCATTTTTTGCCATATACGTTGAGTCAAGGTATGGCAAAAAATGACTATTTTCAGCATTTCTATGGCATATTTTTTCTGGCCTCTGTGCTTGAGTGGCTGCGGCCAAAAAAACTGGGCAAACAATGCCTACAAGGTCAACGACGTTGACCTTGTAGGCATTGTTTGCCCAGTTTTTTTGGCCGCAGCCACTCAAGCACAGAGGCCAGAAAAAATATGCCATAGAAATGCTGAAAATAGTCATTTTTTTGGTCGCAGCCACTGAAGCACAGTTGCCAGAAAAATTATGCCATATAAATGCTGAAAATATAAATTTTTTTGGTTGCAGCCACTGAAGCACAGAGGCCAGAAAAATTATGCCATATAAATGCAGAAAATATGCATTTTTTTGGTTGCAGCCACTGAAGCACAGAGGCCAGAAAAATTATGCCATATAAATGCAGAAAATATGCATTTTTTTGGTTGCAGCCACTGAAGCACAGAGGCCAGAAAAATTATGCCATATAAATGCAGAAAATATGCATTTTTTTGGACGCAGCCACTGAAGCACAGTTGCCAGAAAAAATATGCCATATAAATGCTGAAAATAGTCATTTTTCGCCATACGTTGACCTTGTAGACATTGTTTGCCCAGTTTTTTTGGTTGCAGCCACTGAAGCACAGAGGCCAGAAAAAATTAAACCAGTAGGGTTTGCACCCTAGTTTGTAACGGTGGCGGAGGGAGGAGGACGCTAAAGGACAGCTGTGTGTGGAGTCATGAGGCTTGAAGAGAAGGACAGCTGCATAGAAGTCAGAACAAGTCTTCCGGCGTGCAGTAACCCTCCGAGATCCACCCCTCATTCATTTTAATAAAGGTCAGGTAATCGACACTTTTGTGACCTAGGCGAGTTCTCTTCTCAGTTACAATCCCTCCTGCTGCACTGAAGGTCCTTTCTGAGAGCACACTTGAGGCTGGGCAAGACAAGAGGTTCATGGCAAATTGTGACAGCTCTGGCCACAGATCAAGCCTGCGCACCCAGTAGTCCAGGGGTTCATCGCTCCTCAGAGTGTCGATATCTGCAGTTAATGCCAGGTAGTCCGCTACCTGCCGGTCGAGGCGTTCTTTGAGGGTGGATCCCGAAGGGTTGTGGCGCTGCCTTGGACAGAAAAACATTTGCATGTCTGACGTTACAGACCGGCCAAAGGGCTTTGTCCTTGCAGGTGTGCTCGTGGCAGGATTACTGGCACCTCTGCCCCTGGAATGTTGATGAGTTCCTGAAGTGACATCACCCTTAAAAGCATTGTACAACATGTTTTGCAGGCTGGTTTGTAAATGCCGCATCTTTTCGGACTTGTGGTATGTTGGTAACATTTCTGACACTTTATGCTTGTACCGAGGGTCTAGTAGCGTTGCGACCCAGTACAGGTCCTTCTCCTTAAGCCTCTTGATACGGGGGTCCTTCAACAGGCATGCCAGCATGAAAGACCCCATTCTCACAAGGTTGGATGCAGAGCTATCCATCTCCGCTTCCTCATTATCAAGGACTGCATCATCCACGGTCTCCTCCCCCCAGCCACGTACAAGACCAGGGGTCCCCAAAAGGTCACCACTAGCCCCCTGGGAAGCCTGCTCCTGTTGGTCCTCCTCCTCCTCCTCCACAAAGCCACCTTCCTCCTCTGACTCCACTTCTGGCACCTCTCCCTGCGTTGCAGCAGGTGCCTGGGTTCGTTCTGGTGATTGCGACCATAAATCGTGCGCTTCCAGCTCCTCGTCACGCTGGTCTACAGCCTCATCTGTCACTCGTCGCACGGCACGCTCCAGGAAGAAAGCGAAGGGTATTAGGTCGCTGATGGTGCCTTCGGTGCGACTGACCATATTTGTCACCTCTTCAAAAGGTCGCATGAGCCTGCAGGCATCGCGCATAAGCACCCAGTAACGGGGGAAAAAAATCCCCAGCTCTGCAGATCCAGTCCTACCACCCAGTTCAAAAAGGTACTCGTTGACGGCCCTTTGTTGTTGCAGCAGACGTTCCAACATAAGGAGCGTTGAATTCCAGCGAGTCTGGCTGTCAGAAATCAAACGCCTGACTGGCATGTTGTAGCGCTGCTGAATGTCAGCAAGGCGTGCCATGGCTGTGTAGGAACGTCTGAAATGGGCCGACACCTTTCTGGACTGGGTGAGAACGTCCTGGAATCCTGGGTACTTGGAGACAAAACGTTGGACTATTAAATTTAACACATGTGCCATGCAGGGCACATGTGTTAAATTTCCCAGTCTCAACGCTGCCAACAGATTGCTTCCATTGTCACACACCACTTTTCCGATCTGCAGTTGGTGTGGGGTCAGCCACCGATCGGCCTGTGACTGCAGAGATGACAGGAGTACAGATCCGGTATGGTTTTTGCTTTCCAGGCACGTCATCCCCAAGACAGCGTGACAACGGCGTACCTGGCACGTCGAATAGCCTAGGGGGAGCTGGGGGTGCACAGGTGTGGAGGAGGAGAAGGAGGACCCAGCAGCAGAGTAAGAAGAAGAAGAGGAAGAAGACGAGGTAGAGAGCGATGGAGGAGTAGAGGTGGTGGCAGAACCGCGTGCAATCCGTGGCGGTGACACCAACTCCACTGTTGTTGTTGTTGTTGAGCTACCCATTCCCTGCTTCCCATTCCCAGCCATTACCAAGTTCACCCAGTGGGCAGTGTAGGTGACATACCTGCCCTGACCATGCTTGGAGGACCATGCGTCAGTAGTCATATGGACCTTTGGCCCAACACTAAGTGACAGAGATGCGGTAACTTGGCTCTGCACATGTTGGTACAGGTGTGGTATTCCCTTTTTAGAAAAAAAATTGCGGCTGGGTACCTTCCACTGCGGTGTCCCAATTGCTACAAATTTGCGGAAGGCCTCAGAGTCCACCAGCTGGTATGGTAAAAGCTGGCGGGCTAAGAGTGCAGACAAGCCAGCTGTCAGACGCCGGGCAAGGGGGTGACAGTCAGACATTGGCTTCTTACGCTCAAACATGGCCTTCACAGAAACTTGGCTGGTGGCAGATGACTGGGAATGGGAACAGGTGGTCAAGGTGGAAGGCGGAGTGGAGGGTGGTTCAGATGGGTCAAGGAGAGCAGAGGTAGAGCAGTAAGATGCTGGACCAGAAGGAGTGTGACTTTTAGTTTGCCTGTTGCCTTTGAGGTGTTGCTCCCAAAGTGCTTTGTGCTTGCCGCTCATGTGCCTTCGCATAGAAGTTGTACCTATGTGGCTGTTGGGCTTACCAAGGCTCAGTTTCTGACTGCACTCATTGCAAATTACAATGCTTTTGTCAGAGGCACACACATTAAAAAAATCCCACACTGCTGACTTTTTGGAAGTGTGCGATCTGGCGGTAACAGTAGAAGTTGGCGGCATTGGCGGCAATGGCGGGTGCGTTGGCCGGCTGAACACAGGTGCCGATACATGTTGTTGCCCTACTGATCCCTGCGGGCTGGCCTCCCTGCTTCTTCTAAGTCTTATTCTCCTACTGCCTCTCTGACTCTCCGTCTCTCCATCTGAACTACCCTCCTCTTGCTCTCTTCTACTAGGCACCCACAAAACATCAATCTCCTCATCATCATTCTCCTCAGATGCATCAATTTCTTCTGACACATCACAGAAGGAAGCAGCAGCGGGGACCTCCTCCTCCTCCTCATCACTCATCATTATGTCCATCTCTGTCGTGTTCTCTGCCAGAATTAAATCTGGTGTAACGTCCTCATCTCCTTCATCTTCTTCTGCCAATAATGGTTGCGCATTACTCAGTTCAAGAAACTCATGGGAAAATAACTCCTCTGACTCCAGTGAAGATGGGGCACCGGTGGTGGAGGAAGTGTTACGTGGGGTGGCCATAGCAGTGGAGGATGAGGAGGATGTTGTGGTAAAGTTAGAAACGGTAGAGGATGGGGTGTGCTGTGTAAGCCAGTCAACTACCTCTTCAGCATTTTGGGAGTTCAGGGTCATTGGCTTTTTAAAACTGGGCAATTTGCTAGGGCCACAGGATTGCATAGCAGCACGGCCCCTAGCACGGCCTCTGCGTGGCGGCCTGCCTTTGCCTGGCATTATTTTTAAAAAAACAACAACAACAAAAACTCAGTTGGTTTTTCTGGAAACGATAATACACACAGCTAGATGGCAGTTTGAAGAAAACAGTGTGCAAATAATGCCTACAAGATCAACGTATACACTACTACAGCGGTGGATACGGATTACGTAAAATATATGAATGCTGCTTGAAAAAAAGTAACTCAAGTGGTTTTTCTAGAGACGATAATATTATCAATATTTAGACAAAATGTGAACAAGCTCACACAGCTAGATGGCGGTTTGAAGAAAACACTGTGCAAATAATGCCTACAAGGTCAACGTATACACAGCGGTGGATACGGATTACGTAAAATATAAGAATGCTGCTTGAAAAAAAGTCACTCCGGTGTTTTTTCTGGAGACGGTAATATTATGGATATTTAGACAGAATGTGAACACGGTCACACAGCTAGATAGCAGTTGGTTGAATAACACACTGGGCAAAAAATGCCTACAGGGCAAATAATGCCTACAAGGTCAACGTATACACAGCGGTGGATACGGATTACGTAAAATATAAGAATGCTGCTTGAAAAAAAGTCACTCCGGTGTTTTTTCTGGAGACGGTAATATTATGGATATTTAGACAGAATGTGAACACGGTCACACAGCTAGATAGCAGTTGGTTGAATAACACACTGGGCAAAAAATGCCTACAGGGCAAATAATGCCTACAAGGTCAACGTATACACAGCGGTGGATACGGATTACGTAAAATATAAGAATGCTGCTTGAAAAAAAGTCACTCCGGTGTTTTTTCTGGAGACGGTAATATTATGGATATTTAGACAGAATGTGAACACGGGCACACAGCTAGATAGCAGTTGGTTGAATAACACACTGGGCAAAAAATGCCTACAGGGCAAATAATGCCTACAAGGTCAACGTATACACAGCGGTGGATACGGATTACGTAAAATATAAGAATGCTGCTTGAAAAAAAGTCACTCCGGTGTTTTTTCTGGAGACGGTAATATTATGGATATTTAGACAGAATGTGAACACGGGCACACAGCTAGATAGCAGTTGGTTGAATAACACACTGGGCAAAAAATGCCTACAGGGCAAATAATGCCTACAAGGTCAACTTATACACTACTACAGCGAGGGATACGGATTACGTAAAATTTATTATGGCTGCTTGAAAAAAGTCACTCCGGTGTTTTTTCTGGAGACGGTAATATTATGGATATTTAGACAGAATGTGAACACGGGCACACAGCTAGATAGCAGTTGGTTGAATAACACACTGGGCAAAAAATGCCTACAGGGCAAATAATGCCTAAAAGGTCAACTTATACACTACTACAGCGATGGATACGGATTACGTAAAATTTATTATGGCTGCTTGAAAAAAGTCACTCCGGTGTTTTTTCTGGAGACGGTAATATTATGGATATTTAGACAGAATGTGAACACGGGCACACAGCTAGATAGCAGTTGGTTGAATAACACACTGGGCAAAAAATGCCTACAGGGCAAATAATGCCTAAAAGGTCAACTTATACACTACTACAGCGGTAGTAAAATAAAAAAAAAGTTAAATAAAAAAAGAATGAATATTAAAAAAAAAAAATTAAAGTTGGTGCTGCTGAACTACTAGGAGCAGCAGATTAGCACACCAGTCCCACTCCCCAACACTGCTAGACTAATAGCACTGGGCTCTTATAGTAGTAGTAGTAGTAGTAGTAGTAGTAGTAGTAGTAGTAGTAGTAAAACAACAAAAAAATAAATAAAAGCAGTCCTTACAAGGACTATTGCTATTGCAGCAGTCAGCAGATGAGATCAGAAGCAGGACAGCTGCCCACTGCAGCTACATACAGAGCACTGCAGTAGAAGGTAGATTACTAGCCAGCAAAGCTACCTAAGCTTAAATGTCCCTCAAACCCCTGCAGACTTCTGTCCCTCCAATAACAGAGCAGTATCAAAACGATTACTAGCCAGCAAACTTTCAACTGTCCCTGAAATCACTAACAGGCAGCAGCTCTCTCCCTACACTATCTCTTCAGCACACACAGGCAGAGTGAAAAAAAGCTGCAGGGCTTCGGTTTTTATAGGGAAGGGGAGTGGTCCAAGGGAGAGCTTCCTGATTGGCTGCCATGTACCTGCTGGTCTGGGGTGAGAGGGCAAAAAAAAGCGCCAACAATGGCGAACCCAAAATGGCGAACGTCGCGCGACGTTCGCGAACTTCCGGCGAGCGCGAACACCCGATGTTCGCGCGAACAAGTTCGCCGGCGAACAGTTCGCGACATCTCTAGTAATGTAATTTTAATGACTCCGATTAAGAATAGTCATCGTTGTGTTATTAGAATCCAAACAATTCCAAGTACCATGTGAGTATTAGTTTAGTCAAATGAAAAATGAACTCAAAATATAGAGATATAAAAAATTTTTTTAATTCACAACATATAGCACAACTGGTGCTGTAACAAATAATAAATAAATTAAAGTGGAGGAGGAGGAGGAGGAGCAACAACCCTCTGGAGGTTGTCAACAATGTCCCTAACCTCTCCCAGCTCTTGCCGCATGGCATTTACTTGATGAACTAGGGTGACCAGGAGCTCAGTCTGGTCGTAGTAGGCATGCTCTGTCTGAGTGCCTACACTGAGCCCCTGGTCGTCCCTATCCCACCCTTCTTCCCACCACCACCACCACCCATCCCTAACCCACCCTTCTTCCCACCACCACCACCCATCCCCCCTCTCCCACGGCCCGTCATATTGGGCAACTAAACTTAAAAAAAAATATATATATATAAGGGGGGGGGTTTGGATATTTCGGGGAAGGAAAGGAGAAAAAAATAAAACCCTCAACTAAATCCCCTCAGCAGAAGTGTGCACCCACAAGGAGTACACACACCAGCACAGACAAAGACAAAGACAGTTAGCCCTAAAAAGGGCTATTGGGTGGTGAGCAGGCAAGCAGAAGAGGGAAAACAGTAAACTGAAATCCACAACCTCCACTTGCACTGACTCAGAAAAAAAAAAAGCTCTCTACACAAACTCCACTAGCTAAATCACACACAAATCTCTCACTATCCTGCTCTCTCTACCTCTACCAGAAACGCCACGAGTAATGGCCGCCTCTGCAGCTCCTTATATAGCCAGTGGGTTGGCTCAGGGATGGCTCACATCTTATTGGCTGCTGTGGGTGATGTTTAGTTCGTCGCGCGTCTTTTTGTTTTGACGCGCATTAGCGGCGTCGTGGCTCGTCGCGCGACGAAAATTTCGACGCGCGGCGAAACGAGTCGCGAGGCGAATTTTTGCCGCAATTTCGCGAAAAATTCGCCCGCGGCGAAACGCAGAAATTCGCCGCGAATTTAACCATGGCGAATTTATTCGCCCATCCCTAATCACCAGCACTATAGCCTTTATGTAAGTCAAAATGAAAAGGCTCTGGACATTTCACCTAGCGCTACCTATAATATAATGCTCAAATTGTATAGCATTTATTCAACACACCATATACATTATCATCGTTTTTCTATTATCCTGTCAGCGGTGTCTGTGATTGATGCTCCTCACTTGTCAGCGAGCATACAGCAAACAGTGTCCATACAAGAAAGCTTATTATAATGTCAAAAAAGAATTCACTTTTCCTGTAGGCATCCATAATTTGCTTTGTCTGTCCTTGAAAACATGCAACAGAAAATAATTGGTTTTCATCAGAATAAATTCTCTTATGTGTAGTTGTCTGTTAATGGTAAAAGTAATGGCTTGATTTCAGAGTTGTGCGAAAACTAAAGGAGAGGATTTATAAAAAGTACCAAAGTATAATTGATGTTGCTTCACATGCTATAAACAGTATTCCTTAGTTTTGTTTCCTAAGTAAAAAGATCAGAAATCTAATTTCTGGGCAGCATTAGGTCCTGGGTTCTGTCCCACCCAGGTTAGTTGGATCGCAGTGATACATAGAGGCACATTCATCAAAAATTTCAAATTCATTTGAGTTTTTAAAAACTCTCCTAAACTCCCATAAATTTGAAATTCATCCAATCAAAATTTATTAAAAAAATAGAAATTTTCAAATTAAATTAAATCGTCACGAAAACTTGATTCAAGTTTGAATTGAATTTAATTCAAATTCAAAAAACCCAATTCGAGTTTTTGCTCGGAAAAAACCTTGAATGTCAGGAAAGCTGCAAACAACTCCAAATTGATCCCTGGACATCTCCCATTGACTTAAACAGCAAATCAGCAGGTTTTAGGTGGCAGATAGTCAAATTCAAGTTCTTGAAGGGCCAGAGTATGATAAAACCCTTGATAAATCTGCCCCATAGTAGATATGATTTGTGTTCTAAAAATTCTAAAAGTGTTTTGTATTTCTCTAATACTCAAAAAATTTGAGATATATTAAGTGTAAAAACCATGAAAATTCTAATACCAAACTTTAGAATGTAAAAGCTGTTGAGAAGTCAGAAGTCAGTGGGAGTTGTGCTGATCCTATTGGTCATTTTGAATCAATTCGGAATTTTAGAGATTTGTAGATTTCACTAGTAATTGTCCAAAAAACTGAAATTTTTGGAGGTTTTCATATTTTAGCCCACCATTCAACTTTTTTTTGTTCTTACTTTTTATGATCTTTAAATAACGTTCAATGCCATATGTGGTTTTAGAGAAAAAGAGTTTAGTCGAAGTTTGAAAAACCTCTAAAACCACTAAAATTTGATCTTTAATAAGATTTACCCAGAAGCAGTAACTCAACCCAACAAATCAGCGGTAGCGCTTACTGGTCACCTGTTTAAACTAAACATTTTATTGGTTACTATGGCTTACTGCTACACAATGATCCATAGTGTGTGAATATGAATTTTTTTATAAAAATTGTAAAAATGTTTTTTTGATTGATGAAAAAGGGGTGCAAGCATGTACGTGCAATTCTTGCTCAATCACTTAGGTCAAAGGAAATCTCGTAATGGGAAAGCAGCAGTTGAGCTTACAGTCTAAAAACACCACAACAATAAACACAAACTCTTGTGAACTGCATCTGCCAAGTTTGTTAACATCACCGATTAAGAAATAGTACACGTAGGCAATTTCAAGAGACTGGAAAAACGTTGTATATTATGCATGCCGACATCTGGTAAGGTACTTCCTGTGCCCCATCTGCTTTCTGCTCTCTGTTTGCTTCTCATTTCTAATATGTTACTCAGCTCAGTGATGTTTTTACAAAATTAGATAAATGACTCAAGTAAAATATTTCATGGCATATATATATATATATATATATATATATATATATATATAATTCTTAATGAATCAGATGAAAATTGAGCAGATATGGGATGACTTTGACGTAGTTGGCCAGCTCAAATGTATTGCAATATATGGACAATCTCTGTTTTGTTAAAGGGTAAAGCATTTTTCAGTAGCAGTATGCACAAAATGTCTCTGTCTTAACTATATTGATAATGGGTTGAGTGCAGAGGACTCTTGTATTTGTCTATATGTTTTTTGTGGTCACAGCCTCATTGCACCACCGCCTAATGGTTTTAAAATTTACTGTTAAGCACAACTTTTCATTGTTTATTCTTAAGTGCTTTTTCTCAAGGTAAAATTGTCAGTATTAAAAAGCTACAAGCATGTAGAAGTTCAAGTGTGCTCAGGTATCAAACATTTAAAATAAACCCATTCAATTAAAATGTGTTAGAAAGGAGGCTACATTTTGTTCTTATTCTCTGTGCTGGATTTTGGAAGATTAGAAAACACACATTAGCCTTGTATTTAATGCCTGCACAGTCAGCATTCGTTTATTTGATTTTATTTTTCTTCTAAATTCTAGTAATTAGATTACCACCCAGATTTTGTGGTCCATTAAATAATTTTAGGCTCTTTTTGAACTTTTTTTCATTTGATATGCAAATGGTGTGCAATATGGAATGGGAATTTCTTATGTAGCATCAAGGCAAACATAATTGGTGCACTAAATTTGGGAATCGAGGAGATTAAGGGGGTAATGTATTAAATTGCTTTAAGTTTGCTAGTTGCCTAGTAACCCATAGTAACCAATTAATAGGTCACCAACTGGGAAAGTTGGAAGGTATGATATTGTGCAGGCCTGTTGTTCATTAATTACCATGTCCCAATCGAGCTTACATTGTAAAGTTGGATTCAAATTCTCAGCCAATGTTAGGGTCAATAGTTAAAAACTTGCCCTTCATTATATAAGTTGTCACACAGATGCAGTACATTGACAATATTGCTATATATAGCTTTACTTAAATTACAGCTATTGTTATGGCAGCAATACCAGAGAAATACCAAAACATAATGTGAGATCACGATTATCTCAGAACGATCGTACGATCGTTCGAATTGTCCATCAACAAAAAAGACCAATTTGCCAGGAAAACAAAGGATAGCGGCCTGCTTGGCCTTGCAAACATAGATAGATTGCACTGGGACCAATAAAGATTTTTTAACCTGGACGATCAATTTCCTGACAGATGTCAGCCAAAAAATCATAAGATGTTCGATCGTTCGAATCCCACTGACTTCACAATAATATCAAAGGATCGGTCGGACTTCGGTAAAATCGGTCGTTCGGCAAGAACAATTGTTGCGTCTATGGGGAGCTTTAGTTTAGCTAGGTACAGTATTTTTGAGTTGCCATTTGCAGCTTCTTAGTTGATAAAACACTGCTCAGATTTACACCAGGACTCCTTAACAAACAATAAGTAATTGCCTTTATACCTCCCATGTGCAACTATTGTTTATGGTGGCTCAATAAAAATCATAATACATGTAATTATATTAATAATAATAAAAATAGACTTGAAGGATTGTTGGAGTTCCCAAAACAAGCCAATGAAAAAGAGCATTAAAGGCAATATTGTTATTGCACACTCTGAACATACAGTATACTACTCAAGTTAAAGGGGGATGATTGCGGAAATGAATATATAATCAAAACTTCATCTACTGAAATAAGAAACTTTCTTAATACAATAATTAAATATTGTGCATTGTTTCTGAAATAATCAAGTTTATATTCACTATCTCTCTCTCAGCATCTGTTTCTCTGTATTTTTAGAGCCCTATTTTCTACATTGGTTTATATTTATTTTTTTGACCCTATGCACCACTGCACTAGGTTTTTTTTATAGTAGTGGTTTTGGTAAACACTTAGAACAAACATTTGTAATTGGTAAATTAGTATCTACGATTTGTGTAGAATCACAAAATGCAGGTTCACTTTCATTGTACCTTTTTCCCCACTCCCCACTTTCCCACTGAATCGACATCAGCACCTTGCAAACAAACTCACCCTGACTGTGATATGGGCCTTAAAGGCCTGTGTAAGAGCACCAACGAAATGGAAACATTCACAGTGCTCTTCATGGTTAGAACCTCAGGCAGCAGCTATGAGAAGAGATTCTGTAGATTTTTTTTTATGTTTTTTGAATTAGCCAATCAAGCACACTGCTGTCAGAGTGAGTTTATTAGCAAGGTCACTCACCTAGATTCAGCAATGCATGGGATAGCAGGTACAGTGAAGGACATCCTACATTATGCAATTTTAAAATGCAAATAGTAAACATACCATACATTTAAAAAAAAACTTTTTTCCCCTATTAAAAATGTTTTTTTTTTAATATTAAGAAGTCGTAATTCTAAAAAATGTCCTTCCCCTTAAGGTAAAACGCTAGCCCCTGAAGTTCAAACTCAAACAGGTATGCACACAAATGTTAATAAATCATTATTGATTGATATTGATATTCTTGATATTGTTGAGAAGCAAGTATAAGCACAAATCTGAATTGGGAGCAGTGATTAATTTGTTGCCACTAGCATTCAGCCCAATACTCTCAAAGGGTTTCAGTTGATGTTTACTGCACATTTTGGGGGTTATTTACTAAAACTCATTTTATTAAAAAAATATTCAACCAAACTCGAAGAAAATCGGTGTGTCAAAAAGTCAAGCATCAATTCGATTAATATCACTTTCTTTAATTCTCTCTCTGAAAACTCGATTTTATTGAATTATCACCCCAAAAACTCTGTTGAGAATCCTGAAGGTAAAAAATGGTTCCATTTGTTAAAAGGACCATGTGCTATTGACTTCTACATGATTTTGACAGGTTTTAGTGAGTATTCTCAAATTCAAATTTTTAGCAGCTTCAGAGCATAATAAATCTTGTGAATAAATTCAAGTCTTTCGACCTTTAAAAGCAAAACCAGATACATTTGAGGTTTAATAAATAGGCACTTCTCTTTTCTGCAATGAAAATAGTTGTAATTCAGGCTATTGTAATTTTTATGTAACTGAAATATTGTTTTACTGTTTTAGCATAGAATGTCAAGAATTAAGCTACATGAATATTACAGTAATATTGCTTCAAATGTCTATGAGTAAAGTATAAAAACTTGCCACATTGCAACTGTGACTAAATTGTATTTTGAAAAGTCTACCAACCTGTTCGGTAGCGATTGGCAAATACACACGTGCAGTTTAGCACCTTTGTTAATAAATGAGCCCTTAAATCCACATTGAAATGTAACTTAATAAAGGGAATGGTTTTCTTGGTTGAAAAATGACAAAATATGTTGGCATATATTTTCAGCCCAAAATCTGTCCTGTGTGTGAAGCGACAGGCAGATGCCAGCTCTTTGTCACCGTCCCTGTAAACCGTTCTAAATTGATACATCTTTGTCCCTGCTGAGCAGAATCTCTGGGTTTGATTACAGGCAGCTGTTGGAATTGATACAATAGTTGCTAATAATCCAGAGATGCTCCTGAGAAATGTGTCAACTAAAGGGGTTATTTATTAAACCCCGATTGCAAAAATCACGAAAAAATAGTGAATTTTTTTTATAAAATCGGATTTTTAAAAAATCATTAATTTTTCAGAATTTATTAAACCCTGAGGAGGGAGAAGTCCGAATCTGAAAATCCAGCATCTCAGACCTGTCGAGGTTGCATATAAGTCAATGGGAGAAGTCCCAATGATTTTTTGATGTGCGCTGAGTTTCGTGCAATACCGTGAAGATTTTGGATGAAAATTCAGAAAAAATCTTGAAATCGTGAAAATCAAATGAAAAATCCGGAAAAATCGTGAAAATCTGATTTTTCCAGATTTTTTCGGATTTTTCTCCTGCAAACAAAATTTTCGGGAAAGTGTATTAATAAATAAGTTGAAAAAAACCCATGCGGATTTGGTCTGGGTTTTTTTCAGAAAATATTGAGATAAATTCGGACTTTGATAATCCCCTAAATGTTGCAAAATTGTAACAGTTTAGAGTCTGCACCTGAATTACTGAGCTGCCAGACTCAAACACCACAGACAGGAACGTTCAACTTTAAACTTAGATTTTGGAAAAATTAAAAAATATCTAAATAAATGAGAATGTTGATATTCAGTATTACTGGTATAAATGATTGCATGTTCTTTTAGTTTCAACTGAAATACTGTTTTGTATAAATACAACCTTCACATGAATATACTTTATATAACAAGCCACATTCTTGACAGTTTTCCTTTGAATATATTAACCTTGTGTACGTAGCATTACAGCTGAGGAATATCTCATTAGTCATCAAATATACATAATGCAGTTGCAACTGTTCTGTGTGCCTTCGCTTTGGCTGAGTTGAAAGCTTCACAAGAGGTCATACACCAATCAGTATACATACAGTTCATGACATGGAACAATTGCAAATGGCATCATAAGAACCTTCTCTATTACACTAACATATAATTTTTTTATTAGCCTAAAGCAACGTGTCAGTAGCTTTTTGCAACAAATGAGCAGCAGGATTTATGATCTATTATATTTTAATGTATGATGAGACTGTATAAAATCATTGAAATGGTTATATCTGTAGGTTTAAGGCATATATTTAGTGATGGGCAAATTTATTCGCCAGGCACAAATTCACGGCGAATTTGCACAATTCTTCGCCGGCGAAAAAATTCACAAAACGCCCGCAAAAAAATTTCAGAAAAAAACGGACGCTGGCGCCGAAAACGAACGCTGGCGTCGTAAAAAGAGTCGATGGTGTCAAAAACTAGACGCCGGCTTGGGGAATTTTCGCTGTTTTGCGAATTTCTTGGGAAATTCGCAAATTTTTCGGAGATTGGATAGGCTGGAAAGTAAACTTTGAATCACCCTCCAGCCTATTGAATTCCCATGCGGCAGTACCTGGACTCTGAGAAAAGAGCCATATCTGAGTCTGAGGGGAGAAAGATAATGCTAATGCTCCAGGTAATATTGTATTCTTAATGAAGCAACAACCAAAGAAAATTAAAAGTGCAATACAAAAATAAAACAGAGACTGAAGTAGATGAAGGGGAGGGGGATTAAAACATAAGACTGAAAGCAGAGATAATAAATAAAGATAAGTGGGGTGGATAGCAGAATAAAATGCACATGGCATCCCACCACTTTTTTTTACTACAATTCAAGCACTGCTTTCTATTCATGTAATACATGACGGGTGCAGTGTTGTTTCTGCACCACTCATTTTTGCCCTCCAACCATATACCTCCTACCCCAATAACACACAGGCACGCCACTGGTTTGGACAGAGATGGCCGCAGTTGTTTATTAAACAGAATAATAATAATTAACCTGTATAACATTTTAACATTTTACACACCGTTTGTATAACAAACTTTTAACATTCTTTATAATATTACTCCCCCATCTGGGGGAAAGAGGAATGGGGGTGGGGATGGCTGTACCCAAACTGCCAAGGTACGTTCCTGTTCCATGTCTCCCAAGCCCCAAACTGTCAACCTTACCATGGGGACCCAGGTCTACCAGGCTACATCCACTCCCTATGAAACACCCTCTTTTAACTTCCCCTTGTAAAGGTACCCTCCGACAACTGCAACAAAACCAACCCGTATACAGGGAGGGCGGGCGGGATGCTGCGTCCTGCTGCCTCCACGTCCCGGCGCCAAATGGTGAGTATAATCACCGCCTTGATCCTTCCGCAAGCCCGGGAACCTTTTTCATCCAATCAGGACCCTGCAACAAAAAAGAAGGGGGTGGGGCTTGGCGCTTCTCCTAGGCCCCATCAAGTCCCTGCTTCCCCTACTAGTCATTGGGTCCCAGTATCTACATTCTACCTGTCTACTTGTCTGTACAACTGTTTAAGTCTATCTATCTATCATCTATCTATCTATCTATCTATCTACCTATCTATCTATCTATCTATCTATCTATCTATCTATCTATCATTATCAACTATTTTCTGCTTATCCAAGCCCATCTTAAGGCTGATAATGGGCTTTCACACTTTTTTTGGCTATAAAACAGGGCGCTCTCTGCCAATGTTGTGTAATTTAATATAATTTAATTAAAATCACAAATTTAACCAGAAATTGTAAATTTCAATGTCTCTTATTTTTTTTACTGGGGGGCATGAAACAACCTGTTGGCACTCTACAGCCTGTATCTTGGCTGTAGCACCAAGAGCTTTTGGTTTGATACAGAAAATGCCTACTTTGCCTTTTACTGATTAATTCTTGTACCTTCGTTTTTGTACACCTAGGGGGTTATTTTCAATGTTTGGGGGGTTTTTTTTGCACTTCTTTTTTTTGGACTTTATAATTAGTTTTTGTGCTATATTGTGAATTTGAATAATGGTCTACATTAATATATTAATAATAATAATAATAATAACATTTATTACATAAAAAATGGGAAAAATTAATTTAAAACTTCTGCAACTAAAAGCTTGTAAGGTTATGCACAAGTCAATGGAAGCTGACCTATTCAATTCAAGTTTCAATTCAAGTCAACATTTCATCAGTAATCAGTAATAAGCAACAATTTTTCTTCCAGGTTTCATATGAAATGTTGATCTACAGAAAGCCTCTGGCCAATAACACCTATTTTTTGACCCTCTAATATTCATAGCTGATGGGTACAAATCCTAAGGAATGAAAAAATTATGGCACTTTGACCTTGCACGTTGCATCTTGGCATCCTGTACTAAGCAACCCATGTAACCTTATTTTCATTTATAACATTCAACGGTTCAAAAATCTTTTTGCCTTTACTATGTTTTATTTTTTTGAAATGATCACTACCACGAAATAACAATAATTATTTAACCATAGTGACTAATGATCATATAATGCTCCTGCTTTGTTAAAGTTAAAAGTATGCAAGGCTGTAGAATAAAAAAATAAATGAGAATGGGTAAAATGCCCAATTCTCTCCATTAATTTACGGAATATATGAAGCTTAAGTTCAGATAATATAGTATGATCTGGTATGGATAAAATGCCCAGCTCTTTCAATTAATTTATGGAATATATGAGGCTTAAAGGGTATCTGTTGGATAAAAATGTTATCCCCAGCCAAAGGTGTGGGCTTATAGAGACCACATTCTGGTTGGAGATAACAGTAGTTTTATTTTTTTAAAAAATTCAACCCCCAACAACGCTTCGCTACCCGCACCGGGAGGGAGCTCCCACTGTGAGCAGCCATGTTGTGTCACTCGCATGCGCATAAAGCGCAAGTGACATCACACACACGCGCATAATGAGCAATTTGTGGCACATTTTCATTATGCGCATACGAGTGACTGGACATGGCTGCTCACACCAGGAGCTCCCTCCAGGTGCGGGTAGTGTAGCGTTGGCAGGGGGCATCTTTTTTTTTTTAAAACGGAATATGGGCTCTATTAGCACGCACCTTTGGTTGGGGATAACATTTTTACCCGTTCCAAGAGGATTTGAGGGGCACACACCTGGTTAATTTTCTCAATTGCTTGGGTACACCTCCCGCAGTGTCCTTCCACGCTGAACCACAGGAATCAGAGAAGAGATGGGCAACACTCCAGGATAAAGTAAAAATTGCCTTTATTTACAAACAGCAGGGCAGCATAGCAACGTTTCGAGCCTCGCACGGCTCTTTGTCAAGCTGACAAAGCGCCGTGCGAGGCTCTAAACGTTGCTATGCTGCCCTGCTGTTTGTAAATAAAGGCAAGCTGACAAAGAGCCGTGCAAGGCTCGAAACGTTGCTATGCTGCCCTGCTGTTTGTAAATAAAGGCAATTTTTACTTTATCCTGGAGTGCTGCCCATCTCTTCTCTGATAACATTTTTACCCAACAGGTGCCACTTAAAGTCAGGTCATATAGTATGGGAAACTATTTAGGCTCACAACTCAAGGCAACCTTCATGCTACGGATTTCCTCTATCAGTGTTTCTTGAAATAGAAACCTGTTACAACCATACCATTTGCTCCATTACTCCTGTGAAAAAGCTTAGAAAATTCTTTAAATAATTTAACACTCATACCCAATGACCGTGTAAATGTTTAATGTACGGCAGCACAGCAGCGAAATAACTTTTCCGAAAACAAGTGGCCACTGCCCGGAATGTCATCCCGCATATCTGCAGGGACTCAGGAAATTAATCATATCTAGATTTAGGCATATCGGTGTAATGAATATTCCATAGGACATGGGTGTAAAATGTATAAATGACAAAAGGTTGGAATAGAAAATAGGGGAGTGCTGAGAGCAGGCAGATTATCCTTGGCAGTGGAAGGTCAGTGAAAAGGTCAGTAATTCTTTTTTTTTCCTTGAAAAACATATTTAACCACAAAGATAGATTATTGGACCTGCTCAACTCTTTCACCCATTAATAAATAGCATATTTATCAAATGTGAACTCTAACTTTCCCCCAGGATATATTTGCTTCTAAAATTCCCATAGGAATGAAAAGAAAGTGCATGAGTTTTTCTATAGTGAGTTCTAATTTAAAACTTTGATAAATCTTCCCCTGTGTTTTGGGATTCTTTACCACCCCAAGGCACACACAGTCCTTTAGTAGTAAAGCAAAATAAAGTACAGGTATGGGGTCCATTATCCAGAAACCAGTTATCCAGAAATTTCCAAATTACAGAAAGGCTGTTTCCCATTGACTCCATTTCATCCAAATAATCCACATTTTTAAAAATGCTTTCTCTGTAATAATTAAACAGTGCCTTGTATTGGATCCCAACGAAGATATAATTAATCCTTATTGGCGTCAAAACAATCCTATTGAGTTCATTTAATGCCTACATGATTTTCTTGTCGACTTAAGGTATGAAGATTCAAATTACAGAAAGATCCATTATCCGGCAAACCCCTGGTCCCGAGCGTTCTGGATAACCGGGCCTATACCTGTAGTAGCTGGGCACTCAAGTAGAAAAAGGACAATACTTTATTAGAACTGCATGTCAAAAAAATGTTTTAAAGAAATTTGATTTTTATCTGCCATGTGGCAAACCTCATTTTTGCTTGATGATTTGCGACAGTCCCTATGCTAAGTTTCTCAACAGTTGCCCAGAGCCCACTGGGCATATACATTGTCACTGACATGCGTAACAAAATCAAAGATGGGAAACTCTCATGACAACTTTAAAGGCCTGGATCATTACTATAGAGAGATTGGACTTTTAGGCTGGTTCATTCATTTCAATATATAACATAAGGCATTTCTATCTATATTCATTTTAAGATGTTTAGTTCTCCTTTAACAATTTGGTTAGCATACAATCTGACTCAGTTTCATCTCTGTCTGAGTTTGATGTCTCTGCAAGATGGTATGGCTCTATATATTTCAGGGATGTAATACTGTGTACCCGGCATACTGGAGAAATAAGTGTCTGGTGGCATGGTACAGTGGCATGTGTATGAGTTTCACACAATGACAGGGACGTAAGGGTAAAATAAGTTAATTTGGAGTTGTTGTTATCATTTAATGAATTAATATTTATAATGTGTTAATATTTATGTCATATATTTAATTGTTCCCATTATTTAATACAGCTGCGGCCATTATATTTATTCTATAGGAAGTGTTAATATGTAGTTCCCAGTTGTTTGTTTTGTATAAGGGGGGAAGGTATGTTTTCCTTGTATGAGTCAAGGCCCTGTTGTTTATTAAAGAGAGCTACAAAACCTATATTTGTAAATGGTCAAACATTGTTATTGTGAATGATGTCTAAAATAAAAATAAAGCGCTGTAAATGTCTCCCTTTGTACATAGCTACTGGCAAAATCAATGCTGTGACAAATGTCTTTCACTTCTGTATCAATTGACCCTAGGTCATTTTGGGACAACAGCTTGATTTTAATAAAAATAAACACATTAAGCAATGGCCACTTTTACTGTATGCCTGTGTAATTGCCTTGTCCTTGCATTCCACTTTGGAATGCAAATATAATACGTAATAGAATGCGTTCTCTATTGTAGTTAGTGACACTTCCTGTAAACTGCAGCAGTCGTGGTGGTCCATTCTTGCTAGAATGCTCTTTGGTGATGAGCCATGATTTATTTTTGGATGGACAATAACGATGTGATAATAAGGTGGAATTAGTGCTATGTGCTTTAGCTGCTGTTTTGCCACCCAGTTACTCATTCAAGATAATCTGTTTAAAAAGCTTTTCATCCCAGAGGAATGAAAAGATTCCTGCATTCATTTATAGCACCTGCTGCAGCTGTTTACAAAACTGGCAGCCTCCCCAAATATGATGTTTGGCTGAAAGAAATAGTGAACGTTTTTATGTTGGCATTGCAATATGCTGTGTAAAAAACAGTGGGATAATACAGGTTTCTCCGTGTAAAAAAGAAAGGTGTAAAAATCGGCATCAGTTTTTACTGTATTTTTTCTTAGAGTGACTTCCGGCAGCAGCAATGTAAAATAGCATCAAATCTGGCATTTGCATGGAGTAAAATTACATAAACCTTGATAAATTCACTGTTTACATTTACACAGTTTTTTCTGCAAATTTCATTTTACACAGAATAATAAATATGCTGTGCATATTTGGGCAAATAGGCAAATCTGACCTGTTGCACCGAAAATTCACGAAAGAATTCGCAAAATACAGTGCAGTCTATGGGCTACACTTTTTTTTTCACTCATTGAGTCTATGGGTGTTATTTTTGCCGTGAAACCTGGTGACAAATTTAGATCATCACTGTCAATGAACTCTGGTAAAACTAGACACATTTAAAAATACACACTTTTTGCAGTACCTTAAAAAAATCTTTTATTACATCCAAAATATTTGTGACCAGTACCTGTATTTGAATGAAGCTGAGACCAATATTGCATCTGATTAATTAGAATTTTGTATTACTAGACTAATGATTTTGCAGCCTTTTATTCCTTAATAGCTTACTTGGGACAATTAGGGGCAGATTTACATATGGTCGAATATCGAGGGTTAATTAACCCTCGATATTCGACTGCCGAATGTAAATCCTTCGACTTCGAATATCTAAGTAGAAGGATTTACCGCAAATAGTTCAATAGAACGAAAAATCGTTCCATCGAACGATTAAAT
The DNA here is from genome assembly GCA_038501925.1 of Xenopus petersii. Taxonomy (NCBI): domain Eukaryota; kingdom Metazoa; phylum Chordata; class Amphibia; order Anura; family Pipidae; genus Xenopus; species Xenopus petersii. The sequence continues at coordinate 89,940,428 of CM076673.1, read as the reverse complement.
CCATCGATCGAACGATTTTTCTTAGACCAAAAAATTGTTAGAAAGCCTATGTGGACCTTCCCCATAGGCTAACATTGCACCTCGGTAGGTTTTAGGTGGCGAAGTATGGAGTAGAAGTTTTTTTAAAGAGACAGTACTTCGACTATCGAATGGTCGAATATTCGAACTATTTTTAGTTCGAATCGTTCAATTTGAAGTCGAAGTCATAGTCGAAGGTCGATGTAGCCAATTCGATGGTCGTAGTAGCCAAAAAAAAACATTCGAAATTCTAAGTTTTTTTTATTCTGTTCCTTTACTCGAGCAAAGTAAATGTGCCCCTAAATGTGCAGGAGTTCCTTCGACTTCGAAGTCGAAGGATTTACCGCAAATAGTTCAATAGAACGAAAAATCGTTCCATCGAACGATTAAATCCATCGATCGAACGATATTTCTTAGACCAAAAAATTGTTAGAAAGCCTATGTGGACCTTCCCCATAGGCTAACATTGCACCTCGGTAGGTTTTAGGTGGCGAAGTAGGGAGTCGTTTTTTTTTAAAGATACAGTACTTCGACTATCGAATGGTCGAATATTCAAACTATTTTTAGTTCGAATCGTTTGATTGGAAGTCGAAGTCATAGTCGAAGGTCGATGTAGCCAATTCGATGGTCGAAGTAGCCAAAAAAAAAACATTCGGAATTCTAAGTTTTTTTTATTCTGTTCCTTTACTCGAGCAAAGTAAATGTGCCCCTAAATGTGCAGGAGTTCTAGGCTTGCTGTTATAAGGCTAGATGATATAAGTATTTCCCTTTCTTTTTTCACTGCTTGTAAATCACCTCTCTACTTAATTGAAATAGTTAAGAATCCATTCTCCTCTAATTTAACATCACTTTCTAATCCTTCTTCTAAACTACCACAGATTAAAGAGACTTTTATTTTTTTATTTTTTTTCTTACTACAAATCAATACTTAATTAATTACTCTATGTTTGATGCAAGTTTTCAAAGGCAAAAAGCTCTCAGCAATTTTCCAACTTTTCCTTAATCTGATCATCTGATCTTTGCAGCTATGCTGCTATATCTGTACATAATATGCAATGAAATAATGTGTATTTAGTGCAATCTTCAAAAATATTGCTAGGAAAATTATAGGGGGTTAATTATTAAAGTCTGAATGGCAAAAACATGAAAAATATGTGTTTTTTTTACTATAAAGAATTTTTAGTGGGAAAAAAAACTTGATTTTTTTTTCGGGATTTATTATACCCCGAGGATGGAAAAAGTCAGAATTTGAAAATCTGGCATCACAGATGTGCAGAGGTTGCATATAAGTCAATGGGAGAAGTCCCACAGATATCTTGATCTGTGCTGGGTTTCGTGCAATAATACAAATATCTTGTGGTTTTCATGCAACAATCTGAAAAAATCTGATCTTTCGGGTAGAAAATCCGAAAACTATACAGGTTTTTTCCCACCCAGGAAATTTTCAGGAAAATGTATTGATAAATAAGAGGAAAAAACCTGTGCACATTTGGTCAGAGTAGTTTTCAGAAAATAATGAACTGAATTCGGACTTTGATAAATGGGCCTCTAGTGTTGTTCAAATGGCTATATTGGTTCCAGCACTGTGTTAGCAAGCTGGAATTAACACTGTTGAATTAATGCCATGAAGCAGCTAAACTGTCAATAGAAAAGTTTGTGTTACGAATGACACCCTAAATCCAGAACCAGTGCTAGGCTCCCTGGTCTCGGCTCTTGCTTCTGCCTTTAACAGCCACCTTGGGAGGAGGTGCAAAGCTACAGGTTCTGGACGAGCAAAGGGACATGATCGTCTCATCAAGGATACTGGATTGAAGAATACCAGGCAGGGCTAGCACAAGCAGAGTGGAATAGTTAGACAGGCCTGAATCAGGATTGGAGAACGTAGAATAGTCAGACAGGCAAAGGTCAGCTAGGAAAGACCAGGCAGGCAAGGGTCAGGATACAGAGTTCAGAATAGTCAGGCTAAGCAATAACACCATAATTGAACCTAACAATGGGCCATGAGTTTAACTACAAAGCCCCTTTTAAATAATTGGAATTTTGCGCCGTTGTGCGAAGACGTCATCACGCCGGCGCATAAACATGGAAGCGCGTGGCAGTGCATGTCATAGGAGAACCGGCGCTGGAAGGGAACAGACGCATGCGGTGGGCGTCCCTGCCGAAGGCATGGCGGGCGCCCCCGCATGCCAGCGGGTAAGCCTCTAGACCACCAGGGAAACTATTTGTCATTACAACAAATGCTTGACATTAAGAGAACTCTGGAAAACCCCCAATTTGAAGAATTCCACATATTAGATACCATACCTGTGGGACTATATAATTTTATAATTAAGAAATCGACCTACCAATTTGTATTGCTGTTCGAAAATCCTAAAGTAAATGTTTTTGTTAGTTCTGGAAATAAGAAACTGAGAAGTAGGTCTTTTTAAATCTGTTCGGTGAACTTTTGGACATCAAGTAGTTTGCTTCTGCGTACTTTTTGAGCATGAAGGTGAATCCTGACAAGTTGTATTATAAGCTTGTCATATATTTATTTTGCTAATTCTTTTTCCTGCTAACTGTTAATTGATGTAATAAACTACTTATAAAAGCCCCAATGTTATTTTTTCATTCTAAAAACACCATTACTTTTCGTTTGAAAACCAAAGAAAAAAAAGCACCCAATAATTTGTTACATACATTATATTTTTGCTTCTCATGATGATTTATTGCAAACTAATCAGTGATGATTAGTCTCCTACTTAATTCTCCACATTAATCATAAAGTCAAGATGTTCCACAGCTTTTGGCACAAAATCTAAGTATTATAGTATCTAAGATGTCGCAATAGTTTAAGATTTCATGTTACTATATGTTTATAGTTGATCTCAGTGATTTACAGTGAGGATTCAGCAATTATGGCAGAAATAATTATTATTTGCTCCTGCAATTATGTTGGAATTGTGGGAGGAAATGTTGCATTTTGGATATAAAATATGTTGAACTCCATCTAAAATAGCATTTTGCACACTGCCCTTGCAATTATTATGACATTGTGACCCATTATGTCTTTTGGCTTGATTCACTTCCTCTATGTGTATATGTTTTTTAAAGGTGCCATTATAAGACCAACAGTCATCTCTTGGTGTAAGTGTAAGGACTGGTAGTCAAAACAAGGAAACAGGGGCAAGAAATAAGTCAAAGCCAAATAAACTAACTTGACAAATGCACCAAGAAACTCTGAGACATATAGACAAATAGACATGAATTGTGCATACAAACCATTATCTGTTTAACCATAAGAGAGATGGTGATGTAGTCAATAATTGGTTGAGGTAAATAAAAGACTGTTGAAATGCAACTACAGGGATATTCAGTATTTCAAGTTGGCTAAAAATCCTAGCATTGAATTGGTTCATCTGCCAAGTGGGTTTTCTATTTGTTAATGAAAATTCAATCAATTTGAAAGGGCTATGTTGCTTGAAAATAGCTAACTAGATTACTCGATTCACGTTTTGTGTTTGTCCTGCTGAGGTGATACTTCTCATAAAATAGGTTGATGCTGTTGATAAACATTTTCTCACAGAATTCTGCTGCAATTGCATGAGTTGATCTTCAACTTTTATTGTTAAGATATATAAAAGTAAGTGGACCAGTAACACAACTTTGCTTCAATGTCTTTTTTTGATTTTGATATCAATAACTATTGTGATTCTTTGAGTTTTGATGGAACACTTATCAAGAGATTGAGATTAGAGATTGGTCATTCTGTGTTGCAAATACAATCTGTTAAATTAGATTTTTTTTCAGTTGTTTATAAGAGAGTTAATAAGGCAGAGAAGTATCCTTGATATTAATGGTGTGTATAGGTATCAAACTAAAGTTTATCAATGAAAGCCTATCAAAGGATATACCGACAGACATGCCCTATTTATATGGTATATATAACATTCATCAAAAAGCCATCTATTTACATTTTCTTTGCGCTGTATGCAAAGTACAGGTTTACATCATTATATTGCAGGTCTAACCACAGATGGCATGATGCATACTACAAAATAGTATTTATTTTGCTTAATGTGCTGATGTACATGACATGTCGATGTTTTAAAAGATAAGACAAGTGTTGTAAATACATACAAGAGAAAACAAAATAGGCTTTCGATTGTTCACAAGTAGGACATTGTATGTGGTAAATACTGGAAGTGGGGTGGGTGAGATCTCAGTTCTGGCTTTTCAGATAATAAAAGTAAATGTGAGAGACAAGACTGTAGTATAGTATATTTGATGTTTTATTTTGCTATAAGCATTGAATACCCTCTTACAATTTGTGGGTTATAATATAGTCTTAGACATGTGGGTTACAAAATATTCTTAGAGAATTTTATTAATGTGTCTGCCACCTTCCTTAATGGAACATTATTTCTGGAACACCATATTAATATAAATTTTGTGCAGTTTCCATGTGTTTCATCAACTACAACCTGTCAGGGGGAAACAGGGGGTACTATATCAATAATAGTTGTAGATCTAAAATAAAAAGAAATTGTGCCCCACAAAAAGCTATTTGTGCCCTGAGTGTGCCCTTTATATTAAAGCTGAGATGGATTTTATAGAAAACCATGTCTATCTTTGTTTCAATTTCCAACTTGTGTAATACTGGATAACTCTAGAGTTGAATGATGTACAAGTTATATGACAGGTAGGGAGAATGTCCCTCTGCACACAGTGTTGTTCAACATATACAGTCCTATATTCATGGGGAAAACCAATTTCTTAGTGTTCTATTCTTGAGTGCAGATACTCAAGGCTGCAGGCACTCATGGTGAGGCAGGTTGAAGAGTGTAAAAAACAAGGTGTCATGTACTTATGTTTTTTTAACTATGCATTCTGTCCCTCCATTAGTAAAGGAGCCCTCCAGTGATCACTGCTTCATCTAAGGGATCTAGGTAATATATGACATGCATTCTTTGCCACAGTGGAAAGGGATGGCACTCAAGCAGTCTGGTTCCTCTATACTTATAACAATCTGTTTACCTCGGATCCCGGAGGAAGATAGCTGATCCAGGAGAACTGATGGTAACAGGAACCTCTCTACGGCTCCGGTATTCACCGACGCCCTTTTGGGGCCCCGGGCTTTCTGCTGCGGAGGTGGTAGAGAAGCCAGGCGAGTTACCAGGAGCGAAGTAACCAGGGATCAGGCAAGGCGTAGTCAAGTGCAGGCAAAGGTCGTTTCCAGAAGACAGGTTTCAAAGAAGCGAAGTACCAAGGGGTCAGGCTAAGGCGTAGTTAAATGCAGGCAGAGGTCGAATTCAGGCAGCGAAGGTTCGGAGGTCAGGAAAACAGGCAGAGGGTCAAAACCAGGAAACTCGAACAACCAGCTTCAGTAGGAACTGAAGCCAGCTTGGGCAATGTGAGGAGGAAGAGGAAGGTATTTAAGGGAACAGGAACCAATCAGGAGCAGGCTGAGGAAGACAGACACATCAGGGACCAATAGGAAGCCAGGCGCCTAAATTAGAGGTCATAGCTCCTAAGTATGTGAGCGCAGGTGTCTGATTTGACGTGCGCGGGCGCCTCAATGCCGGCGCCCAAGTTGACGTGTGCCTGCGCTTATGCGCCGGCGCTCAAAACCAGCGGCGGGTGTTACAATACTGTACCAGTAGTGAAATCCACCTTCCCATCCTCCTCTTGAGCAGCGGGCTGGAAGTTAAAGGCACAAGCAGCCAGGCCGGAGGACAGGGAGTAGGCAGTTAGGTATAGAGGTTTGAGCAGGGACCCTCCAATTTTTTTGCGGGGGGGCATGGGTGCCAGCAGAAAATTTTCTGGCGGGGAAGTATTACAAGTAATACTTCTACGAATATTTTGGTGACAAAGACACAAATCTAGAGGGTAATACATTGCACATGCAGTTAAGGATCGGCAATTTGTTTGGTGGGATATAATGAATAACTATACAGATGCACAAGATGAATTATACTCTGTCTCTCACAGACACACACGAATAGTATGAGTTTGACAGGTTCTCTCACACACATAGACACTAACACACTTGAATTTACAAACATACACACAAATATTCCTCTCTTATAATAAAAATCTAATGTGCATATTTCCTAGAGAGGCTGCAATGTAATCCAATCTGTGTGAAGCACATCTAGAAACCCAAATGGCCCAAAACATATAACTTTGCCGACAACCATCCAGCTCTCTGGATGATTACTCCCTGCATCCTTCTTCACAATGTCTTACTACAATGGTCCCTCTAAAAAGAACTATGTATACCTTCCTATTCTCATCTTGCCATTTTTTAGAAATTGCTCAAGCTGAATTTTAAATATACAATTCAGATATTAACACAATGGCATCCTTGGTATAACCAATCCTCATAAATGATGTATCAAATCAAATTGCACAGTTTGCTCTGTGGACAGTTAATCACATGTAAGCAAATTGCTGACTGACAAATCTATTAATACAGTAAAACTGTTTAGGAATGTATTTATGTGGTCAGCAGTTCATTTAGTTTTGAACAAGTTTCCAGCTGCATATAAAGTGCCAGGCATTCATTTTTTATTATAGTTCACAATGACTTAATGTGGAATAGTTCTGTAGTAGTATGAAATCAAACAAAGGGTTAAATTATGGAAAGGTAATGGGCTGGTGCATAGTTTCTATCTCTCCCATTATAGTTTACAGTTCAGATAGCCCCTTAGCCTGCCTGGATTAACTTTGGAACCCTTTATTCATTTCTTGTGTGGATCGTGTTTACACTACGCGGAAAGATAAGGAACTGATAGATGCAGACCTGTAAATCATGGGGTGTGAACTCGAAGCCCCTGATTTCCTCACCCCTACCCACCAACTGCAAGAAACTTAATTACCTCAGGAAGCTGCAGAGGCCATGTCTCCCTGTGGCAGAGACTACTCTAGGCTGAAGTTGAGGCAGCGCTACAGAGGTGAACTGAGATTTAGCAGGCAAACAGCTGCAGAAAGTCTTTCATAATGGCGGCAAATAAAATTTTGCATGCACAACCAATTCGAGTCTTAAGTGTGATGTCACAGTGCCCATGTGGGGGGGGGGGGCCCAGAAACCTGAAGTTCTGCCTGGTCCAATGTTATAGCTTTGTTAATGCTTTTTTTTTTTAAAAAAAATAAAATGAACTCTAGCATGTTGTTTTAAAGGAACAGTAACACCAAAAGATATAAGTGTTTTAAAGTAATGAAAAGTTCATGTACTGTTGCCCTGCACTGGTAAAACTGATGTGTTTGCTTCAGAAACTCTACTATAGTTCATATAAACAAGCTTCTGTGGAGCAATGGCGGAAATTGAAAAACGGCTATATGGCACAGGTTAATGAATGGATAACAGACAACACCATTAGACAGACAGAGCTTATTTGCTATCTGCTGTGTAACCTGAGCCGTTTCTCCTTTGAATGGCTGCCCCCATTGCTACACATCAGCTTATTTATATAAACAATAGTAGTGTTTCTGAAGCAAACACAGCAGTTTTACCATTGCAGGGCACCGCTGAATTATATTTTCATTACTTTAAAACACTTTTATTTTTTTGACGTTACTGTTCCTTTAATGTGATAGGCACCTTAGGCTGTAACCTCCACTGGTCCATGAACTGATGTTAATATTGAATATTTTCTGCATTAAAAGTATAGCCACTATACAAATATAGAATAAAAATGAGTCTACAGACACCTGGATGAATTTTAACACATAGATTTTAGGAACTTAATAGCTATGCCGTGTCAGGAAACACAAGAAGGTGGGACTAAATAAGAAAATTACTCTCAGGCTTCAGCTATTGTAGAACTGATCAATAACCTGCATCATTTGCTAAGAGGAATATCAGCAATTTTATGCCTTCTCTTTATGCGTGAATGCTGTATTGTTTCTGAAATCCTTATCAATAATATCAATCATCTTTCTTAACCATTACCTTTTTATAAGGTAATTTCATTACTAATAATTTGTGTATGCCTACAAATATTAGCAGTCATATACATATGGGAAATTAAATGTGAGTATCAAAACCAATAAATAGGAAATCTACCCAAAAATGTAATCTCTGTCCTGATGGAAAATACTCTTGGTGCTTGGTCAATAAAATATATTGTTGTTTTCCCATTTACATGACTTGCTGTTCATCTGTGACCTAATAAAAGTATATTTTAAAATATAACAAGTGGCATCTTAATGGGGTTACCTGTTTTTTTTCCTCTCCCAGTCATGGAGGATTTTTTGGCTTTAAGAATACAAGTAGTTTTACTTTTAAGTTTAGCAGTGGTCAGTTTAACAAATATATATCTACATATTATATATTAACTGCTTTCTAAGGGTTGTGACACACGGGCAGATTCGGGGAGAATCCTCTTCTGGGCGACAATCTCCCCGAACTACATTTGCGTGTTTTCCATGTGACTAAATCTCCCCAAATCTGGCCGTGTGTCATAACCCTAAGAGTTACTTTAGGTTCAACTAAAGGAGCAGTGCATTGAACTCCAAAATAAACAGAATAACTAATTATACCAAACCCAGAACAATCCACAAGGTCCCAGTCGCGGCTCAGTCTTCTGCCTTTAACAGCCACCTCTTGCTTTGGGAGGAGCCCTCCGCTACCCGTGGGTGAAATGGGCTTCCCCGTCACACCCCCACTAGATCACCAGTCCCTTACATACAGCTTACAAACATCTTTTTTATTAATATGATTCCAGGCAATGGAATGAATACAGAGCCCGTATAATAATAATAAAGTATTATTGTGTGAACTTGTGTGTGTACAAATATAAGACATGAGCTTTTTGGAAAGAATGTGTTGTTCCAGCAGTCCATAGTTTCCAGTAGGGATGTAGCGAACTGTTCTGCTGCGAACTAGTTCGCGCGAACTTCGACCGTTCGCGTCCGCCGAATGTTCGCGAACGTTTGGGAACGTTCGTATTTTGAACTCGCGTTCAATTCGAATAAAAATCGTTCGACCATTCAACCATTCGAATTCCTTCGACCGCTAAAAATCTAACGATTTCCATTCGTTCGAACGATTGTAAGCATTTGATCGAATGATCATTTCATTCAATCGAACGATTTTAAAACGTTCGATCGTTCGATTCGAATGAAAATCCTTCGATCGAATGATTAAAATCCTTAGATCGTTCGAATCGAACGATTTTAGCGGGTGTTCGAAGTTCGCGAACTGTCCGTGAACGTTCGCATTTTTTGCCGGTGTTCACGAACGGCATTCGCGAACACCAAATCGGCAGTTCGCTACATCCCTAGTTTCCAGATGACTTTGTGAACACTAAACCATGAAAGATGGTGCAGATGCCTGGCCATATTTTCACTGTGGTACTTAATACCAGACTAGGAGAAACGTTTCTGTGCTATACTGCAATAGAACATTAAGGGGGTTATTTATCACAATCCAAAGTTTTCAGATTTTTTAAATAAAAAAAAGTCAGATCGAACTAAAATCCACGATTTGGTCTTATTAATCAATAAAAAAATCAGATTGAGAAAAGTCACAATTTTTTCAGGATTGTCGAGTGAATGCCGGAAGACCACTAAAAAATTGAGTTTCCGAGGAAAAACCAGCATGCAACCCCAAAAACTTGTATAGATTAAAACATCTTCAAATGGTTAAGGGGACATCTGTCATTGACTTTTACATGAATTCAGCAGGTTTTAGATGGGGTATTTTCGAATCTGGACTTGGAACAGATTCGGGGCATAATAAATCACAAAAAATTCGTCTTTTTTGACTGCAACTTTTTCAGGTTTTCACACCTAAATAAAAAAAATCCCTTAGGGGTAGATGTATCAAGGGTCAAATTTCAAGGTGATGGGAGTTATTTTAAACTCCCATCAACTCAAAATTCAAATAAAAAAGACCAATAGAAATGCATTAAAAAATATTTTTAATAAAAGTTTTTAACTTCAGGTGAATAGGCTGTAATCAAAAGTTTTACCACATTCGATCTAATTCAAATTGAAGAATTTGGCCCAAAAAACTTAGATTTTTTCACCAAATGACTCCAAATAGGTTCTAGGAGGTCCTCCATAGCAAAAACAGCAATTCAACAGGTATTAGATGGTGAATGGTTGAAGTCGAAGTTTTAAAGAGATAGTACATGATAAATTTCGATATTTAAATAGTCTAATTTTTTAAAAAATAGAAGTTTGGACTATTCGATAGTCAAAGTACACTAAAAATAGCTTAAAATTCAAATTCTTAAATTTGAATTTTCACTTCGAACCTTGATAAATCTGCCCCTTAGTGTGACTACAAAGTCATGTGTTCCAAGGCCTTATATAAATCCTTTCTTAAAAGGGCATGCTGTATGCTGTCTAAGCACATACATCAGTTTTAAAAGAGCATTTAAAAGTAGAAAAACATTATATTATACTCTCTTAACTTGAGCCTGTGCCTGGCATAATAGATCACCTTATATTGAAGACTAAACTGTTCATTGCTCTATTTTGTTTTATAGCATACTGAATACTAATAGGATATTGACTGCTCTCAGCTTTTCTAGGCATAATAAAAAAAAATCTTTTCAGCCAAGCATATCATGGCGGGTTTATCTTCACATAGACAAGATGTAGTATACAACATTAGGATAATACAACACTTTCTTCCAATCAATATCACAAAACAACAAAATAAAAATGTGATGACTTCCCTAATGCATTTATCATTATACAAAGACTCAGTAGCTGATGACCCATAAAGAAGAAGTCAACATAAGGGAGCTCTGCTATATATACTGTATATGACAAGGCAAGTTAGTAATTATAAACCCATGATGTATGTATAGCATTATTTACCTAAGCCATCAGAATCTTAAGTATACTTATAATGTCATTGTGCTTATACTGCGTATTAAAAATATTGAATATTGCTGTGATGATGATGATGTATACAAGTAGCGCTATATAAATAAAGTTGTAGATTTGTTACAACTTTCAAAAATGTTACAAAACTCATTAGCTAAACAAATAGCTTATCCATCACAAAACTTATTTAATGGGTATAAAGCCAACAGGTCCAAAAACATTTTTCCATGAAGTGCTGTTCTGTAATTCATTGTAATTTAATGTAACAGCCTGCAACTCACTTTTGCTTTATTGATCTTTGTTTGAAAACATAGTTTTTGATGTAAATAAAAAGCAAAAAAACGAGTATAGCTATCTAATTACTAGGGCCAAGGCGCCTAGGGTCAGCACTACCCATTCCCTTCAAGCCTGCTTGGTTGGGCTAAAGCAATGACCCAGAGCACATGGTTCCTAAATCTTTAATACTCTGGCACAGTGCCATCTGGTGTACACTGTGTGAACTGCAGGGGTTACATAAGCACAAGGTCCCCATAAGGACCCACTGAGGTGTCCATATTACTAGGGATGTGCCTGTCTGTAAAGTGTAAGGGTGTCTAAGATTTTCACATCCCTACACTAGCAACCTCTCAAAAGAAAATATACACAAGTTTAATCAACTCAGACAAATAGCCAATATTATATATGCACATGGAGAGCAAGGATCAAATGCAAAGTAACAGATTAGTGGAGGTTATGTGCACAAGTGTACAGCAAGAGCCCATATCGGTACCAAGACAAGCAGCCATGGATTTGTGAGACTACGGGTAAAAAGTCACTGCGGAAAGAGATTTCAAGAAAAAAATAGTGCTGCAAGAAAAAAAGTCGCCATAAGAAAAAATGCCCATTGCCTTAATGCTTTTGGGCAAAAAGTCCAAAACAAGGCAAACATGTGGCCACAAGAAAAAGTACCCATTGACATTTAGAGTGAGAAAAAAATTGCTTGCATAAAAAAAATGTTGTCGTTTATTGACTTCAATTTCACAATTTTGTTTTGCAATTATTCAGCAAAGTAAAACAGATTCACTCATAACTACAGCCAATGCATCTCCAACAGCCCCCTCTAACTTGTTTTGCTTTAGTTAGGCCTCTGTAGACATGAGTTGCTGGTACAGGTATAGGATCTGTTATCCAGGCTGCTGTTCCTAATACTGGATCTTCCTTCAATTTGAATCTGCATACCTTACGTCTCCTCAACAATCATTTAAACATTAACTAAACCCAATGGGTTTACTTTTGGCAACTGGGGCTGTAGTCTTGGATTTTGGAGGTTAGGGGGCATTAAGTTATTAAGTTATTCAAATTTCTATACATCACAGTGGCTGGTAATGGTTACTTCTCCAGTTGCTCTGCTCTGATAGTAAGCTACACTACTGCACTGAAAACTAAAAGTGTCAATTTATGTTTGCCATTTCTAGTATCAGTCAGGGGAGTCAGAAGAAAAACTTTATTTTTTTTTCCAGAGGAATGTTTCAGTTTGCCTGCCATGAAATAATATGTCAGGTTTTTTTTTTTTTTACAGAAATTGGAGTGAAAAGAATGACAAATAAAGCAAGTGAGGTAAAATGCAAGTTTCAAGTGGATCCGTTTAAGCTTGTCAAGCCAGGAAAATAGCTCCATGAGTTATAAAACAGCTAATAGTCATAGCAAGTAAATTAATGGGAAGATATACTGGAAGTCTGGTGCCTGAAGGGAAAACTTAAATAGAATGTGCTCTGGTTGTTCTTGCTGATGCAGTAAGACTAACTGTAATTTATTGACTTGGTACAATTCATTTATGCTGTGACTTTGATGCACATGATTCCGTATAGGCATGGATATAGATTTTACAGAAAATCTTAGTTCACAATCTTTACTAAAAAAAGCTGCAATGGGATTGCATTGTGCTTGAAAGGTCAACTTGTTACCTTCTCGGTTCTGTAAGTTACACAACTATAGCAATGCGCATTCAGTTTCCGTGGGTAATCTTGGGTATAAATATATGATTCCAACCCCCAATTACAGTACACACAGTTTGCCTCTCTGTGATTCTTTTCATTGTTCTGTCATTGCCTTTCCATCAGTCAGCTCTTTTTATCTTTACTTTATTATTCCCTTATTTTCGTGGCTGGGATTCTAACATGGGCTGCAATATGATACTGCCGGCACTGGAGACTTTCCATGGGAGAATAGGTGGGTTTGTCTGGATGACACAAATTACATTTCCTTACCGTAACACAACCAGTTGTGTTGTGCTATGTCAGGATGGAACAATTCAGCAAATTACAGGAATATTTAAATAACAAAAACAAAGGGATACATGGTAGTTCAGTAAATGTAAGCTGCCGATCCCCCTAAGGGTCAGCTTGGTTAAACACAATTAATTAGAAGTCACCTGAACACTTAAAACCTACACTGTGGTTTTAATAATGAGCTTTCTATGCCATGTATAACTTGCAACCCTCCCCATTTCTTTTGAATGCATTCTGTGTTCTAGTTCTGGGCTACCTAATTAAAAGCATAATTGTATATTTTTATTTTTTTAAAGCTCTTCTGCTATACAGCAAAACAATACATTAATAGAACAAACAGATATTAATAAAGTGATACAATAAAAGATAAATACAAAATATTAAGTAATTACTGTGTTGAGTATTAAAGATCCAAGAGAAAGCACCTGACCCCCAATAGGTTTTACAATTCCTTTAAAAAGAACCTGTTATTATTAGTGATGAGCGATATTTTCCGACAGTTTAGTTGCAAAAATGACGCCCATAGGCTCCAATGGGTGAAAAAAATTGTTGTGCGACAAAAAATAACAGGAAGTTCATCTTCCATAAAATCAATTCAAATCAAATAATTCAAATTCAAAACATATTTTCTTTTTCTCTGTGATAAATAGTACATTTTATTTGATCCCAGCTAAGGTATTAGCTATTTAAATATTTACTGGTGGGAAAAGAATCCTGCTGGGTATATTTAATGTTTAAATGATTTTCAGCTGACATAATATATGGCGATTCAAATTATAAGGATTCCCCTTTTAGCTAGTAATCTAGCTAACAGATCCCATATTTGTGCTACCTTTCCATAGCACAGAATGTGCTGTGAAGCTTTGGGAAGCAGTTTTTCAGACTACTATTTATAATATAAGGCCTGTTCAAACTGATTTGATATCAGTTAATATCAGAAGACAGTGTAAGCTAATTTTCCAAATACAGTTTGCATATTACATTTCACCTGTACATCATTTCCTTTTACATGAATAAGCTGCTGGGTTCATCATGTCCCTTAGATTTTTACATCATGCTGGCAAGAAAAACGAGTCCAAGTTGCAGCTTGCCTTGCCGTGCTAATTTAACTGTTCTCCTGTTAAGATTCCACAGAATTTCAGTGAACTATGTTGACTGAGAACTCTAAAACAACACAGAAATACCTGTGCTTGAAATATAACCCTGTTTTAATTTGAAATGTCATGGTAAATGGTGCCTTACACTGTGTGTAAATAACGGGCTATGTATTGACTGTGACTACAGGAGGCCTTAGCAGTGTATTCAGCAGGTCACAGAACCCCAATGGGTTTTATTTTCAAGTTTTGTTTTTTTTGAAGGATTGATTATACTGAAGCCCCCAATGGGTTTTATGTTGAAGTTTTTTTTTGTTTTTTTTTGAGGGACTGATTGTACTGAAGCCAAGCTTGGAATGGCTCCTTAAGCCCACACATGGATCCACTTACCCATACAGCTGAAAATCTATAATGTGCAGGGAATTTATACAACATAGACTTGACCACAGGCATATTACTCTCTACTGGATTTACTCAGGTGTGGTGGGTCTGTTGCTGACCTTTATTTCCTTGTAGAAAAACTGTCTAGAAACTTGTAAACACTTATTAGCTACATCTATCATAAATCTGTTAGCCAGTCTTATAATGTTTTCTATATGAATATAAAGCAAGGTAAGACAGAAACATTAATGATAAAGCAAAATAATTCCCTGTCATAAAAGGATTTTTTTTAATATAGCATGCCAAATGTTTACATAAGTTTCATTCCTTGGGGGGGATAGCTAAAGGTTATTTACAATGGCATAAAAAAGTGGCTGAATAAAAACAGGTGAAAGAAAAAACAACACAATGGACTTATGATGCCTGGTTTTGCAAGTAAAATGTGTATTAATAGCAGCAAAAAAAACCTACATGCATGATTTTATACTCAGATTTGGGCACCATTTTTGAAAAAAGTTATATTTTCATCTGGTTGTAAGGCAGCTGGCTCTGTTTTGTGCTAATGGCTAGGGATGGCGCGAACTGTTCGCCGGCGAACTTGTTCGCGCGAACATCGGGTGTTCGCGCTCGCCGGAAGTTCGCGAACGTCGCGCGACGTTCGCCATTTTGGGTTCGCCATTGTTGGCGCTTTTTTTTGCCCTCTCACCCCAGACCAGCAGGTACATGGCAGCCAATCAGGAAGCTCTCCCCTGGACCACTCCCCTTCCCTATAAAAACCGAAGCCCTGCAGCGTTTTTTCACTCTGCCTGTGTGTGCTGAATAGATAGTGTAGGGAGAGAGCTGCTGCCTGTTAGTGATTTCAGGGACAGTTGAAAGTTTGCTGGCTAGTAATCGTTTTGATACTGCTCTGTTATTGGAGGGACAGAAGTCTGCAGGGGTTTGAGGGACATTTAAGCTTAGGTAGCTTTGCTGGCTAGTAATCTACCTTCTACTGCAGTGCTCTGTATGTAGCTGCAGTGGGCAGCTGTCCTGCTTCTGATCTCATCTGCTGACTGCTGCAATAACAGTAGTCCTTGTAAGGACTGCTTTTATTTATTTTTTTGTTGTTTTACTACTACTACTACTACTACTACTATAAGAGCCCAGTGCTATTAGTCTAGCAGTGTTGGGGAGTGGGACTGGTGTGCTAATCTGCTGCTCCTAGTAGTTCAGCAGCACCAACTTTAATTTTTTTTTTTTTAATATTCATTTTTTTTTTATTTTACTTTTTTTTATTTTACTACCGCTGTAGTAGTGTATAAGTTGACCTTTTAGGCATTATTTGCCCTGTAGGCATTTTTTGCCCAGTGTGTTATTCAACCAACTGCCATCTAGCTGTGTGACCTTGTTCACATTCTGTCTAAATATCCATAATATTACCGTCTCCAGAAAAAACACCGGAGTGACTTTTTTCAAGCAGCCATAACATATTTTACGCAATCTGTATCCATCGCTGTAGTAGTGTATAAGTTGACCTTTTAGGCATTATTTGCCCTGTAGGCATTTTTTGCCCAGTGTGTTATTCAACCAACTGCCATCTAGCTGTGTGACCTTGTTCACATTCTGTCTAAATATCCATAATATTACCGTCTCCAGAAAAAACACCGGAGTGACTTTTTTCAAGCAGCCATAACATATTTTACGTAATCCGTATCCATCGCTGTAGTAGTGTATAAGTTGACCTTTTAGGCATTATTTGCCCTGTAGGCATTTTTTGCCCAGTGTGTTATTCAACCAACTGCCATCTAGCTGTGTGACCTTGTTCACATTCTGTCTAAATATCCATAATATTACCGTCTCCAGAAAAAACACCGGAGTGACTTTTTTCAAGCAGCCATAATATATTTTACGTAATCCGTATCCATCGCTGTAGTAGTGTATAAGTTGACCTTTTAGGCATTATTTGCCCTGTAGGCATTTTTTGCCCAGTGTGTTATTCAACCAACTGCCATCTAGCTGTGTGACCTTGTTCACATTCTGTCTAAATATCCATAATATTACCGTCTCCAGAAAAAACACCGGAGTGACTTTTTTCAAGCAGCCATAACATATTTTACGTAATCTGTATCCATCGCTGTAGTAGTGTATAAGTTGACCTTTTAGGCATTATTTGCCCTGTAGGCATTTTTTGCCCAGTGTGTTATTCAACCAACTGCCATCTAGCTGTGTGACCTTGTTCACATTCTGTCTAAATATCCATAATATTACCGTCTCCAGAAAAAACACCGGAGTGACTTTTTTCAAGCAGCCATAATAAATTTTACGAGATCCGTATCCACCGCTGTAGTAGTGTATAGGTTGATCTTGTGGGCAGTATTTGCACAGTGTTTTCTTCAAACCGCCATCTAGCTGTGTGAGCTTGTTCACATTTTGTCTAAATATTGATAATATTATCGTCTCTAGAAAAACCACTTGAGTTACTTTTTTTCAAGCAGCATTCATATATTTTACGTAATCCGTATCCACCGCTGTGTATACGTTGACCTTGTAGGCATTATTTGCACACTGTTTTCTTCAAACCGCCATCTAGCTGTGTGAGCTTGTTCACATTTTGTCTAAATATTGATAATATTATCGTCTCTAGAAAAACCACTTGAGTTACTTTTTTTCAAGCAGCATTCATATATTTTACGTAATCCGTATCCACCGCTGTGTATACGTTGACCTTGTAGGCATTATTTGCACACTGTTTTCTTCAAACCGCCATCTAGCTGTGTGAGCTTGTTCACATTTTGTCTAAATATTGATAATATTATCGTCTCTAGAAAAACCACTTGAGTTACTTTTTTTCAAGCAGCATTCATATATTTTACGTAATCCGTATCCACCGCTGTGTATACGTTGACCTTGTAGGCATTATTTGCACACTGTTTTCTTCAAACTGCCATCTAGCTGTGTGTATTATCGTTTCCAGAAAAACCAACTGAGTTTTTGTTGTTGTTGTTTTTTTAAAAATAATGCCAGGCAAAGGCAGGCCGCCACGCAGAGGCCGTGCTAGGGGCCGTGCTGCTATGCAATCCTGTGGCCCTAGCAAATTGCCCAGTTTTAAAAAGCCAATGACCCTGAACTCCCAAAATGCTGAAGAGGTAGTTGACTGGCTTACACAGCACACCCCATCCTCTACCGTTTCTAACTTTACCACAACATCCTCCTCATCCTCCACTGCTATGGCCACCCCACGTAACACTTCCTCCACCACCGGTGCCCCTTCTTCACTGGAGTCAGAGGAGTTATTTTCCCATGAGTTTCTTGAACTGAGTAATGCGCAACCATTATTGCCAGAAGAAGATGAAGGAGATGAGGACGTTACACCAGATTTAATTCTGGCAGAGAACACGACAGAGATGGACATAATGATGAGTGATGAGGAGGAGGTCCCCGCTGCTGCTTCCTTCTGTTATGTGTCAGAAGAAATTTATGCATCTGAGGAGAATGATGATGAGGAGATTGATGTTTTGTGGGTGCCTAGTAGAAGAGAGCAAGAGGAGGGTAGTTCAGATGGAGAGACGGAGAGTCAGAGAGGCAGTAGGAGAATAAGACTTAGAAGAAGCAGGGAGGACAGCCCGCAGGGATCAGTAGGGCAACAACATGTATTGGCACCTGTGTTCAGCCGGCCAACGCACCCGCCATTGCCGCCAATGCCGCCAACTTCTACTGTTACCGCCAGATCGCACACTTCCAAAAAGTCAGCAGTGTGGGATTTTTTTAATGTGTGTGCCTCTGACAAAAGCATTGTAATTTGCAATGAGTGCAGTCAGAAACTGAGCCTTGGTAAGCCCAACAGCCACATAGGTACAACTTCTATGCGAAGGCACATGAGCGGCAAGCACAAAGCACTTTGGGAGCAACACCTCAAAGGCAACAGGCAAACTAAAAGCCACACTCCTTCTGGTCCAGCATCTTACTGCTCTACCTCTGCTCTCCTTGACCCGTCTGAACCACCCTCCACTCCGCCTTCCACCTTGACCACCTGTTCCCATTCCCAGTCATCTGCCACCAGCCAAGTTTCTGTGAAGGCCATGTTTGAGCGTAAGAAGCCAATGTCTGACTGTCACCCCCTTGCCCGGCGTCTGACAGCTGGCTTGTCTGCACTCTTAGCCCGCCAGCTTTTACCATACCAGCTGGTGGACTCTGAGGCCTTCCGCAAATTTGTAGCAATTGGGACACCGCAGTGGAAGGTACCCAGCCGCAATTTTTTTTCTAAAAAGGGAATACCACACCTGTACCAACATGTGCAGAGCCAAGTTACCGCATCTCTGTCACTTAGTGTTGGGCCAAAGGTCCATATGACTACTGACGCATGGTCCTCCAAGCATGGTCAGGGCAGGTATGTCACCTACACTGCCCACTGGGTGAACTTGGTAATGGCTGGGAAGCAGGGAATGGGTAGCTCAACAACAACAACAGTGGAGTTGGTGTCACCGCCACGGATTGCACGCGGTTCTGCCACCACCTCTACTCCTCCATCGCTCTCTACCTCGTCTTCTTCCTCTTCTTCTTCTTACTCTGCTGCTGGGTCCTCCTTCTCCTCCTCCACACCTGTGCACCCCCAGCTCCCCCTAGGCTATTCGACGTGCCAGGTACGCCGTTGTCACGCTGTCTTGGGGATGACGTGCCTGGAAAGCAAAAACCATACCGGATCTGTACTCCTGTCATCTCTGCAGTCACAGGCCGATCGGTGGCTGACCCCACACCAACTGCAGATCGGAAAAGTGGTGTGTGACAATGGAAGCAATCTGTTGGCAGCGTTGAGACTGGGCAATTTAACACATGTGCCCTGCATGGCACATGTGTTAAATTTAATAGTCCAACGTTTTGTCTCCAAGTACCCAGGATTCCAGGACGTTCTCACCCAGTCCAGAAAGGTGTCGGCCCATTTCAGACGTTCCTACACAGCCATGGCACGCCTTGCTGACATTCAGCAGCGCTACAACATGCCAGTCAGGCGTTTGATTTCTGACAGCCAGACTCGCTGGAATTCAACACTCCTTATGTTGGAACGTCTGCTGCAACAACAAAGGGCCGTCAACGAGTACCTTTTTGAACTGGGTGGTAGGACTGGATCTGCAGAGCTGGGGATTTTTTTCCCCCGTTACTGGGTGCTTATGCGCAATGCCTGCAGGCTCATGCGACCTTTTGAAGAGGTGACAAATATGGTCAGTCGCACCGAAGGCACCATCAGCGACCTAATATCCTTCGCTTTCTTCCTGGAGCGTGCCGTGCGACGAGTGACAGATGAGGCTGTAGACCAGCGTGACGAGGAGCTGGAAGCGCACGATTTATGGTCGGAATCACCAGAACGAACCCAGGCACCTGCTGCAACGCAGGGAGAGGTGCCAGAAGTGGAGTCAGAGGAGGAAGGTGGCTTTGTGGAGGAGGAGGAGGAGGACCAACAGGAGCAGGCTTCCCAGGGGGCTAGTGGTGACCTTTTGGGGACCCCTGGTCTTGTACGTGGCTGGGGGGAGGAGACCGTGGATGATGCAGTCCTTGATAATGAGGAAGCGGAGATGGATAGCTCTGCATCCAACCTTGTGAGAATGGGGTCTTTCATGCTGTCATGCCTGTTGAAGGACCCCCGTATCAAGAGGCTTAAGAAGAAGGACCTGTACTGGGTCGCAACGCTACTAGACCCTCGGTACAAGCATAAAGTGTCAGAAATGTTACCAACATACCACAAGTCCGAAAAGATGCGGCATTTACAAACCAGCCTGCAAAACATGTTGTACAATGCTTTTAAGGGTGATGTCACTTCAGGAACTCATCAACATTCCAGGGGCAGAGGTGCCAGTAATCCTGCCACGAGCACACCTGCAAGGACAAAGCCCTTTGGCCGGTCTGTAACGTCAGACATGCAAATGTTTTTCTGTCCAAGGCAGCGCCACAACCCTTCTGGATCCACCCTCAAAGAACGCCTCGACCGGCAGGTAGCGGACTACCTGGCATTAACTGCAGATATCGACACTCTGAGGAGCGATGAACCCCTGGACTACTGGGTGCGCAGGCTTGATCTGTGGCCAGAGCTGTCACAATTTGCCATGAACCTCTTGTCTTGCCCAGCCTCAAGTGTGCTCTCAGAAAGGACCTTCAGTGCAGCAGGAGGGATTGTAACTGAGAAGAGAACTCGCCTAGGTCACAAAAGTGTCGATTACCTGACCTTTATTAAAATGAATGAGGGGTGGATCTCGGAGGGTTACTGCACGCCGGAAGACTTGTTCTGACTTCTATGCAGCTGTCCTTCTCTTCAAGCCTCATGACTCCACACACAGCTGTCCTTTAGCGTCCTCCTCCCTCCGCCACCGTTACAAACTAGGGTGCAAACCCTACTGGTTTAATTTTTTCTGGCCTCTGTGCTTCAGTGGCTGCAACCAAAAAAACTGGGCAAACAATGTCTACAAGGTCAACGTATGGCAAAAAATGACTATTTTCAGCATTTATATGGCATATTTTTTCTGGCAACTGTGCTTCAGTGGCTGCGTCCAAAAAAATGCATATTTTCTGCATTTATATGGCATAATTTTTCTGGCCTCTGTGCTTCAGTGGCTGCGACCAAAAAAATGCATATTTTCTGCATTTATATGGCATAATTTTTCTGGCCTCTGTGCTTCAGTGGCTGCAACCAAAAAAATGTATATTTTCAGCATTTATATGGCATAATTTTTCTGTCAACTGTGCTTCAGTGGCTGCGACCAAAAAAATGCATATTTTCTGCATTTATATGGCATAATTTTTCTGGCCTCTGTGCTTCAGTGGCTGCAACCAAAAAAATTTATATTTTCAGCATTTATATGGCATAATTTTTCTGGCAACTGTGCTTCAGTGGCTGCGACCAAAAAAATGACTATTTTCAGCATTTATATGGCATATTTTTTCTGGCCTCTGTGCTTCAGTGGCTGCGGCCAAAAAAACTGGGCAAACAATGCCTACAAGGTCAACGACGTTGACCTTGTAGGCATTGTTTGCCCAGTTTTTTTGGCCGCAGCCACTGAAGCACAGAGGCCAGAAAAAATATGCCATATAAATGCTGAAAATAGTCATTTTTTGCCATACGTTGACTCAACGTATATGGCAAAAAATGACTATTTTCAGCATTTATATGGCATATTTTTTTCTGGCAACTGTGCTTCAGTGGCTGCGACCAAAAAAACTGGGCAAACAATGCCTACAAGGTCAACGTATGGCAAAAAATGACTATTTTCAGCATTTATATGGCATATTTTTTCTGGCAACTGTGCTTCAGTGGCTGCGTCCAAAAAAACTGGGCAAACAATGTCTACAAGGTCAACGTATGGCGAAAAATGACTATTTTCAGCATTTATATGGCATATTTTTTTCTGGCAACTGTGCTTCAGTGGCTGCGTCCAAAAAAACTGGGCAAACAATGTCTACAAGGTCAACGTATGGCGAAAAATTACTATTTTCAGCATTTATATGGCATATTTTTTCTGGCAACTGTGCTTCAGTGGCTGCGTCCAAAAAAACTGGGCAAACAATGTCTACAAGGTCAACGTATGGCGAAAAATGACTATTTTCAGCATTTATATGGCATATTTTTTCTGGCAACTGTGCTTCAGTGGCTGCGTCCAAAAAAACTGGGCAAACAATGCCTACAAGGTCAACGTATGGCAGTTGTTTAAAGAGAACAGTAGATTACTAGCCAGCAAAGCTACCTAAGCTAAAATGTCCCTCAAATCCCTGCAGACTTCTGTCCCTCCAATACAGAGCAGTATCAAGCAGATTACTAGCCAGCAAACTTACTATCATCTGTCCCTGAAATCACTAACAGCTCTCCCCCTACACTATCTCTTCCAAGCACACACAGGCAGATTTTTCAGATACATTTTTGCCCTTGATCCCCCTCTGGCATGCCACTGTCCAGGTCGTTGCACCCTTTAAACAACTTTAAAATCATTTTTCTGGCCAGAAATGTCTTTTTTAGATGTTAAAGTTGCCTTCCCATTGAAGTCTATGGGGTTCGCGAACCGTTCGCGAACCGCTCGCATTTTTGCGCAAGTTCGCGAATATGTTCGCGAACTTTTTTTCCGACGTTCGCTACATCCCTACTAATGGCGACTTAGCTCTTATTATGGTAGGACTTTACAGACGATTTCCAGTGATCCAACGCACTGCACAAAAACGCAGGCGTCATGTAGGATGTGACAGAAATAAGGTAAGTAATCAAAATGTAGTGCAGCGTCTGTATCCGTCAGTCTTGCCGCGTCAGATCAACGCTGCGACACCATCCAACAAAGCTATTACTTACCTTATTTCTGTCGCATCCGATGTGACGCCTGCGTTTTTGTGCAGCGCGTCAGATCGTGTGGAAATTGTCCTTGAAGTCATACCCTAATTGGCTAATTGCCAATGCAATGAGCTATAATTGTTTAGTCAAATAATAGAATATTTATGTTATTTTTATTTTAGGGGCAGTATACTGCCCCTAAATTCTTGCTGCCCTAGGCCCAGGCCTTTGTGGCCTTCCCACAAATGCAGCCTGCCAGCAACTCCCTAACATACTTGAGGACCTTTGAATGTTTATATTTAGTACACCCTTCTATTTAAAAAAAAAAAAAAAACTTACAATATATGTTATTGTAACATTCTTATTGTTTTTTTCTTTTGGCAGAGAAACAATCTTCCTTGTTATTTTTTCTTCATGTTGAGTCTTTGACATGACAGAGCAGAGTTTTCATCGTTACACTCCAGGGACCATAAGAGAATAGGCTGACAAGTTGAGAAGTAGTTGTCATATGCACAGGTGGAGCTGTCTGGCACATCCACTGATGCATCTGGACTGGTGTGAGAAGTTAGGATTACTAATGTTTCTGTATAAATAGGGACACTTATTAGAATGTCAGCATGCACAACTTTGGTGAACTCTGTGCAAGTTCAGCATTATTGTTCTTAAAGGGGTCGTTAACCTTCCAAATACATTTTTCAGTTCAATTGTTTTCAGATTGTTTACCAAAAATAAAGACTTTTTTCAATTACCTTCCATTATTTATTTTTTTATAGATTTTCCGTATCTAAATTTAAAGGGATACTGTCATGGGAAAATATTTTTTTTTTCAAAATGAACCAGTTAATAGTGCTGCTCCAGCAGAATTCTGCACTGAAATCCATTTCTCAAAAGAGTAAACAGATTTTTTTATATGCAATTTTGAAATCTGACATGGGGCTAGACATATTGTGAATTTCCCAGCTGCCCCAAGTCATGTGACTTGTGCTCTGATAAACTTCAATCACTCTTTACTGCTGTACTGCAAGTTGGAGTAATATCACCCCTCCCTTTCCCCCCCCAGCAGCCCAACAGCAGAACAATGGGAAGGTAACCAGATAGCAGCTCCCTAACACAAGATAGCAACTGCCTGGTAGTCTAAGAACCACACTCAATAGTAAAAACCCATGTCCCACTGAGACACATTCAGTTACATTGAGAAGGAAAAACAGCAGCCTGCCAGAAAGCATTATTCTCCTAAAGTGCAGGCACAAGTCACATGATCAGAGGCAGCTGGGAAATTGACAAAATGTCTAGCCCTATGTCAGATTTTAAAATTGAATAGAAAAAAATCTGTTTGCTCTTTTGAGAAATTGATTTCAGTGCAGAATTTTGCTGGAGTAGCACTATTAACTGATGTGTTTTGAAAAAAAAAATGTTTTCTGATGACAAGATCCCTTTAATGTCTCTGTCTCTGGTGTTTGTCTGGCAGCTCAGTAATTCAGGTGCAGACTTTAGACTACAATTTTTGCTACATTTAGTTGATACAATTAGTTGATACATTTCTCAGCAGTATTTGTGGAATATTAGCAACTATTGTATCAATTCTAACAGCTGCCTTTAATGAAACTCATGGATTCTACTCAGCAGGGATAAAGATAAGAAATGTATCAACTAAATGTATCCATTTAGAACAGTTTACAGGGTCGGCAACCCCCTCCCAGAGCTGCTTTAGAAGGTGAAAAATAAAACATTGCACTTCAATATAGAGAAATGGTTGCACATAGAAAATAGAAAGAAATTGAAAAAAATATATTTCTGGCCTTCTTTATTTCCTCACCTCTCTGTTTCTAATAACCCTCTGCCTCACTCTGTATATTTGAATAGATAGAAATATTTATATTATATATTTTCATTGTACCTCACCCCCCCCCCCTCCTGCTACTGTCCTGTATCCACCTCATTGCTTCTTTTTGGACGGCTCTAATCTTTTAGCCCTTCTGCCATTTTGGAAATAAAGCAACTTTCCCCTAAATTGAAATATAATGTATACACATATATTCTATGCAAGTGATATTTTTTGTGCACAGCCTCTTCCTGCAATTTATACTCTACTTTATGTACAGTAGAACCACCATTTTTAAGTTTTAAAGGGGACCAGAAAAAATGGTGAAGTCAGGAAAATGTATTATGCATTATATATGTATGGGACAACAAAAAATGGTATAAAATATGGAAAAACTTAAAATTATAGTATGTAAACTGGAGGCGTCATTGTATTTATCCAGCTTTAACTAGAAATCTAGAGGAAATTTTTTTTCCAAACCGCTGGCTAGTAATTGTGCTTGTGTAATTGTGAATGAAGAAAAGACCAAGGGCTTTACCAAGACAGCCCTTGGTCTTTTCTTCATTCACAATTACACAAGCATAATAATACCATCTCCTCGCATGAGCCATGCTAGGTCAAACCACTGTGATACTCCCTCCTCTGAGTTTTTTGCAAAGCAGATTCAAATGTAATCTGTAACTCACCATAGGGGCTAGGAGGGTCTCATGGACATGGTTACCCTGATATTTATTTACACCCCGTGCCCACTGATGTACCGTCTTTTGTTCTTTCCTTGTATTCTCTCAGATAACCTTACATCACCCAATACCGCCACTATAGCTGCAACTCCAGTTTCAAGCCAGTTTCAAGTTAGCTTGAACGTTACTCTGATATTTTCAGCTTATTCATGCATACTACCCACTGAGGTATTCTCAGACCTCTTCTCTATGAGTTTGGTTGAAACTTCCCATGTGTGCGGAAGTTTTTTTTGTTTTATAGATATGAATTTTTGTCCAGCACCTAGGCATTAACATGGCTATCTGAGTGCACCTATCTAGTTATATGTATATATATATATATATATATATATATATGTATATATACAGTTTATATATATATATAAATATACGTATATGTTACTTACTGTATCAGAGAAGTCTTTCAGGTGTTACTTAACTATTATTACGGTAAACATCATGTAAATGGAGCCACACATAAGGCAATTTTGTGTTATCCAAGTGACTGAAAGAACAGTGTTCGGTTTGCTAATGCACAAATGGACATATTGCAATCACCTTCTTCTTCAACCAATGAAACAAACAAGTGATTTAAATAGAATCAGGAGAAAGCCAGGTTCTCCTATGGTTTATATTGCCTTTTTTATTGATTGGTGGACCACCATACCTATGGATGAGCTAGTCTATTGCGGGTCGGGTGCGGTCGGGTGTGGTTTGCATTTTTCTCCACCCACACACAACTAGCATGAAAGTTACCTGATTGCTACTACTGTTCCTTAATTCTTTCATTATTGACCCTATATGTAAAATAATGTAAAGCCAATTTGAACCCTGATACACAGTTAGGATTAGTGATGGGCGAATTTATTCGCCAGGCGCGAATTCGCGGCGAATTTGCGCGTTTCGCCGTCGGCGATTAAATTCGCGAAACGGCCGCGAAAATTCGTGGAAAAAAATTCGCCGGCGTCAAAAATTTTTTTTTGAAAAAACGGACGCCGGCGCCAAAAACGGACGCCGGCGCCAAAAACGGGCGCCGGCGTCGGAAAAATGGGCGCCGGCGTAAGAAACGGGCGCCGGCGTCAAAAACGAGACGCCGGTGCAGTTTCGGGAATTTTTCGCCGTTTCGCGAATTTCGCGCGAAATTCGCGAATTTTTCGGCGAAGCGAAACTGCACAAATTCGCCCATCACTAGTTAGGATTTGTGCAATACCAGACAGAATAATGTCACATAAAATGGCACCACAGAAATCAGAGACATGGAAATCTTGAATGGCCCCAAATATTTGCTGGCAAACTGAAAATATTAATTCATTCTAATTTAACATACATAACAACTCTTATGGTTTTAATCAGGCGGTATTAGCACATAACACCAGTAAATCAGAATGCAACAGTTATCATTTTAGCAGGGCTTATCCTCGGCACTACTAACTGTAAATTTGCACTTTCCCCATAATGAAATATGAAATTTAGTTTATAGGTATTATTACATTTATATTGCATAATGCTCTAGTAACACATTCGTAATACAAACAGGACAGCAGAATGATGTAGTATTTAAAAATAAATAGTTAACACCAGACTCTGTTCCACCCTGATGATATTTATTGTATCTTTTTCACAATGGGATAGGCAGAGCTAATGAGAGTTTGATAACAAAGACAATCACATATGTACACATATGCTATTTTAAGCAATTTTAACTTTAAGGAAACTGGAAAAAGACTAAGAATTGATCAACTGCATATCTTGGCATCAGCCTAGTTTTTAAGGGGAAAAATAGGCCAGACTAATCTATTTTAGAAACAGGATGAGGGAAATGACCTCATAGTGGCCAGTGTCTGTTTCGCATTATTATTCCACAGTTCTTATCTGGCATGTTTCCATTGGAATCTCATTTTGTTGTTTGTTATTCTCATCCTTTAGCTTCATCTTTTTGATATTACACAGGATATTGAACATGCAGGCCACCCGTCTGCTCAGTACATTCATTAGAACTTAGTATGATGTATAGCTGTATGAGTATTGAATAAATATATGGTATATAATGTTCTTAATAATATTCACATCATAATTGTCAAATACTGTATAGTATTAGTTTCACAGCAAATCCATGTCATATTGTATATGAAGAATAATGTGGGACACATGCAATATGTATACAATATTTCAATTTTCAGGTGAATCTATTACTTTAAGACACTATATGCATATATATGTAATTTCAAAATGGTTTCCATATTAAGTGGAAATTAAGTTTGGTCTCTAAATGTGCTAGACTGTGGTTAGAATTTATTAAATTGTACTCCTGATATACTGTATATTATCAGTAACTACTACTACACTCACCTTTAGGAACTAAGAAGTCCACAGAAGTAAAAAAAAAATGTTTTTAATAATCTATATAGGATTATTACTTTATTTAATTCAAAACATAATACTTCAATTGACCTTAACAGTAGAATCAATATGGCAGCATCCCTTTCAACACAAATACAGTTCTCTTAGCTGAATAATCTATAGTATGTCCATAGAATTTGCTATAGAAAAACTACCATTTATTTATTCTACCATTTGCAGAATTAGAGTTTTGTGTATATTTCATGGGGAATTGGGATCACAGGGATGTATACCACACTGAAAATAACATTCATTAAAATCTAAAATCTGAAAATCACCAAATATACCCTGGGAGGATATACTGGAAGAACTGCAGAAATTTTTCCGCCACTTTCTGAAAGTCATCGTGCATGCACACACACTATTCTGAAGTTTCAAATGTGAGGGATAAAAATTAAAAAATAATTTTGGGTTCATTTTACTCCTTGCTGCAATACCCTTTTCAATATTGATTTTAGCTTGTCCGATAGATTTGTTTTACATGATTTACTGTAAAGGATTGTTTTGCCACTAATATGGATTCATGCAGGGGCGATCCTGGCTCCTCCGCCGCCTGAGGAAGCAGCAATTGCTGCTGCCCCCCCTCCCCCGGAAATTCGCTCTTAAAGTACCAGAAGCAGCATTTTTGCTGCCCCTGGTACCTAGTGGGGCGCTACCGCCTGAGGCGACAGCCTCAACTCGCCTCATTGGCGAAGCACCCCTGGATTCATGCAATGTTCAAGTGCAAGGTTCTGTTTATTATTACAGAGAAGAAAATTATACTTAAATTAGAATTATTTGCCTAGAATGGGAGATGACCTTTCTGTAATTCGGAGCTTTCTGGATAAGGGAACCTAGGCTGATACCACCCCCTCAAGAACTGACATCAGACTCTGTTCACTGCTCCCTGGAGCAAAATAAACTCACTCAGATTCATATTTTTTCCATTCCATCGATTTTTTATAAGCTACAATTCACAAATTCAAAATAATTAATTACTTTTTATTACATTTTTAAAAATCTAGTTTTAGAATTCAGCATCATAACATGCTTAGTTTATGCAGAAGTCAGTAGGATCTGGCCTAGGCAAAATTTAAGTGAGATTTTTTTAATTCAAGTTTTTTCTAATTTTTTAAATGTTTTTTGATCTTGTAAACTGACAAATTTGGGGTATTCAATATATTTTTTATATTCAGATTTTTAAATAATCAAGCAACCTTCAAGTTTTTTTTAAATATTTGAATTTATTAAAAGAATTCTGATAAATAGGCCTCCCTGGAGAACAAAAGAAAGTATTCTTGAATCTTTCTGAATGTTTACGCTAATTACCCTGGTTGATAACAAAGCTAAGTGGCAAATTAAGCCATATGAATACAAAATGAGTAAGATATTTCATAGCCATTTTGTCAACAGACCAACACATATTAACACTTACAACACAACTTCCCATAACACTTTCAATGAAAACCTGAAAATCTTAAAAAGCTGCTGCAATATAAACGTATTTTTCCCTTCCTATCTCTGTTTGTATGATTACTACTTCTGGCCTACACTGAACTTG
The DNA here is from genome assembly GCA_038501925.1 of Xenopus petersii. Taxonomy (NCBI): domain Eukaryota; kingdom Metazoa; phylum Chordata; class Amphibia; order Anura; family Pipidae; genus Xenopus; species Xenopus petersii. The sequence continues at coordinate 89,911,085 of CM076673.1, read as the reverse complement.
AGAACAGAACTTCTGCCAAAGTAGATCTATCCCTCACATTTGTACCTGTCACTTCAAATAAAGAAGTACACTATTTATACCACACCGCTACTACTGCATGCTTACAAGTGCTTGTGTAAATAAAACCAGCCATCACTTCAAGGACCTGTAAAAATAACAAGAAAATTGGCAAGAGACCAGACATCCAGTGTTAAATATTGATGAGAAAAGTTGTAAAGCCCCAACATTAATGCACTGTCATAACTGTTGCTAAAAATACATTACAATAGAGAGACAGCATAGCCACAATCAAAGAAATATATTTTGTTGTGAAGTGGTTTTAGGGATATTAAACATTTGTTAAAGCAAAAAGGAGAAAAAAATACTTTACTTGTAAGGTCACTTCCTATGTGGGATTTTTGCAGCTATGATAATATTTGATACATTTTGATTTACTTGCTACCATTCTGTAATTTCCAAGCTATGCATAATGTACATATACAGTATGTCTGATAGGGACTTATAAAGGTACAGTAAGAGATGGGAAGAACCTTAGAACATACATAGTGTACGTCTTTCTCCCCTCACAAAACAAATAGCAATCTTCTACAGCAGGGCTGTCAAACTTGGCCGCATGCGTTCCAAATTCTGCTTGCCCTATGCTCCCTGTGTGTGCCATACTCTGCCTGCCCTATGCTCCCTGTGTATGTGCCATACTCTGCTTGCCCTATGCTCCCTGTGTGTGTTCTACTCTGCCTGCCCTATGCTCCCCATCTGTGCCATAATCTGCCTGCCCTATGCTCCATATGTGTGTCATACTCTGCTTGGCCTATGCTACCTGTGTATGTGCCATACTCTGCCTGTCCTATGCTCCCTGTGTATGTACCATTCTCTGCTAGTCCTATGCTCCCTGTGTGTGCCATACTCTACCCGCCCTATGCTCCCTGGGTGTGCCATACTATGCCTGCCCTATTCTTCTTGGGTGTGCCATATTTTTCCTATGTGTGCTCTGCTCAGCCTATGGAATATAAGCCTGGTAGGGTTTGTTCTGGGGGTTTGTTTACATTTGAAAATTATTGTTAGAGGCCACTAAGGGGTTTAATCATGTGCTGGGGGTGTGCTGTGTTATCCATAGGGGAGGAGGCATTTGGATTAAATGATATGGCTTAATATGACTTAACTTTTCACATATGAGTGATAAGTGATATCCCTACAGCGAGCACCATTAATGTGGACTTGGTCTTGTGGTAACAAGGGTGTGGTTTAAAGTTGGTGTGGTTTAAAAACAGGGAGTAGTCAACACTGACTTCCATTATCAGCCCTCCACCATGTTGGCCTGAAAAAGTCCGGCCCTCGGTACCACAGGAGTTTGACAGCATTAGACAGACCACATCTGCATGGTTGGCTATTGTGGTGAATTTGAACAAATTACTAATCACCAATCTCCATGTAGAGCTAACAGTGATGTGATTGCAATGTGTGGGATTTCTCAAGCAACACATGTGGTTAGATGAAGATCCCAACCAATGCTGGGCATTCTAGCTTTAACCAGCAAGAGGATGAGGCTTCTCTCCTCACACAATAGATCATTTAGTGAAAGAGACTTTAACATTGGTGCATCCATGTGTGGATTTGACCAATATTTTAACCTACTTGATTTACTGGGTAGAACAGTATACAAGATTGGAGTCTTGCCTGGTTAGTTCTAGTGAAAAAAATGCATGTAATTTTATTCCCCTCAATTATTCATTACAAATCCAAAATTCATAGTGGACAAACATAATTTATATCACTTAAAAAGGATACAGAGTCCATGATTTCATTAGTACAGTGGTAAAACAATTAGTGAATTAGGGTTAAATATCATGCTCATCTTAGATCTACCCCCTTTTATAACCAGGCTCACTACATTCAAGAGCTAACCTAAGCACACTGACAGGTTTCAGACAAACAGACAAATGGTATTTATACATTTCCTCCCTATGCCTGTTCCTACAGTGGACAAATAATAGGTGGTTTTTAATAATCTGAAATCTATTTTTCCATCTATTTTTTGCTGATATGCAGTTATATCAGTTCATACCTGTAACCTGTTCACTGAACACTTACAGACCAATACCTGAGACGAGTTTCTCCATTTGGATTATTTTTTATCAGTGATTTTATTAAACCTCTCATTTTCTGAAATCAAATATGGTCACTTATTTTACACAACTAGCCATATTGGATCACAAGCTTTTCCAAGACATGTATGCCAGATCATTAGCTTCTTCAGGGGAATAGAATGCCCTCCTTCAGATGTCTTAAGCAGACAGTCTCTGTGTATCTTGTAGGTAGTTGATGAGCAAATCTGCCCCGTTTCACTTCGCTAAAAATTGTGAAGCACCAAAAATGTGCAAAACGTACTACAGTCACTGCAACAATGTAACTTTTTGTTTGCTGATCTTTAGTAGTAGGCAAATATTAGATTAGTACATATACAGTAAACTTGCATGTCTTGAAATATACAAAGGGAAGACTGGTTTCACAGAATTCATAAGAAGTAAGCGCATAAACTACACCCCAGTTTAAAGCTTTCTGAAGTCCATATTTTATGGTGTATTATTTTACAAGTTATCAAATGCTTTAGCGACTTATGTGAAGAATACCAGGCATCAAAGGTTAATATAATAAGCTCTGAAAAATAAGATTTACAGTATTAAATCAGTCTGTTAGCTAAGCTTCCAGGGACCAAGCATGTATTATGACATTGCACATGATCTACTCATACTGATCTGTTGATGTTACATTAATCTATACTTGTGTTTTAGAAATATAGTACGAAAATGTGTTTTCTTTTTACAATATGCTTTATTAATTTTAAATGCTTTAAATAAGCTACCCTCTGTTTAAGTCATATGTTTTATAATGTTATAAACCTACTGTACTATGATGTTGTTTGGTTTTAGGCACATATTTTCGAATTTCCTCTGCCCATTAAAATATACCTTGTATTAAATTTAATTGTTTCTGTATACGTATATATATTCTTCTTAGACCTGAGGATGGTCTGTTATGAACCCACTCACATGATCAGATCCTAAATCCTTTGAACTGTGTGTGTGTTAACATGCATTGGTAGTCCAAGTAACAGGAGAGCCACATCACTCCTGAGACAACTTTTTTGCTAACATTTGGTGCTTTCTCAGGCAGTGGATGGATCTTCTAACACTTGTTAGTGCAAAATATATTCTTTTTACTTACAGACAATGGTGCCTTAAGCTGGCCACAGATGCAAAGATCCGATCGTACGAATCAATGTACGATCGGCCTTTCCCACTGCCACTAACCATTCAAATCAAAGTCTTACCATTCCGACCAAATAAAGTAGTTAAAGAACAGATCAGCCGTCAGCAATCATACGACAGACAAAGCTAGTGACAGTCTCCCACTGGCAGCCAAAAGAAATTTTCTAACCTGTCCAATCGACCAAACAACCGATCTCCGCCGGACAAAAAATGTCGGGACTCTCCACACACGTTCCGAAAATCATACGAATCCTCCTCGATCTGTACAATGAGATCTTTGCGTCTATGGCCAGCTTTAGTAAAAGAGGTCTGAAGGCTTATTTTCAAACAGAAGGAATCCAGAATTCAGGAATCTGCTAATCTGTAACTTTGCACAATTTACACATTTGTGTACACTATTTTGTCATGCTATGACATGCTAATAAATAAGCTTTCTGTTGTGTTTTCCTCTATCTTTCAGAACCTATATCCATATCACAACATTTGACTAAACAAAGAGACAAATTGGGTCAGTTTCCTGTTCCACCCCATCCAAGCTTAGTTCTCTGCCCAACACCCACAATCCCCAAAACCCACTTACTTTCTCACAAAGTAACACTTCTTTTTATTTCCACAATGTGATATTATCCCACCAAATACAGTCATATGAAAACATTTGGGAACCCCTCTTAGCCTACATAATAATTTACTCCACTTTAAAAAAAAAGATAACAGTGGTACGTCTTTCATTTCCCGGGAACATCTGTTCCATTTGCAAAAGGAGGCTCAAGTATTGATGTAATATCTCTGTTGGGGTACCCAAAATTATGCACTTGTCTAATTTTGTTATAATGCATATTGCATATTTTCTGTTAATCCAATAAACTTTATGTCACTGCTGAAATATTACTGTTTCCATAAGGCATATTATATAGTTAAAGGAAGTTGCTATTTTGAAAGCTCAGTCAATGATAAACAAAACTCCAAAGAATTAAGAGAGGTAAAATTTTAAAGGACAAGGAAAGGCTTCAACTGCATCCCACGCAATATCATACAGCCCCTTTTCTTGTACCTGTTCGCTAACTTTATTTTTTTTTAATTCTGCAGTGTTTTTTCAAAGTTCACACAATTTCCCCTTTGTCACAGCTGCCATTTAATTTATTAATACATCATCAATATGTTGCTGCAGAACTTAATGCGTAAAACTATAGGGGAGCGGTGGACAGCAGCACTAGCAGAACAGGGCAGGACATCAGCAGCAGGATGCAGAAGCAGCATTGAAACACAACAATTTGCTTTTAAAGGAATAGTTCAGTGTGAAAATAAAAACTGTGTAAATAGATAGGCTGTGCAAAATAAAAAATGTTTCTAATATAGTTAGTTAGCCAAAAATGTAATATATAAAGGCTGGCGTGAACAGATGTCTAATAAAACAGCCAGAATCCAACTTCCTGCTTTTCAGCTCTATAACTCTGAGTTAGTCAGCGACTTGAAGGGGGGCCACATGGTACATTTCTGTTCAGTGAGTTTGTAATTGACCCTCAGCATTCAGCTCAGATTCAAAAGCAACAGAAATGACCCATGTGGCCCCCCCTCAAGTCTCTGATTGGTTACTGTCTGGTAGCCAGGGCAACCAGTCAGTGTAAACAAAGAGAGTTGAAAAGCAGGAAGTAGTGATCTGACTGACTTGTTATACATGAAATCACTCCAGCTTTTATACATTACATTTTTGGCTAACTAACTATATTAGAAACATTTTTTATATTGCACAGCCTATCTATTTACCCAGTTTTTATTTTTACACTGAACAATTCCTTTAAGAACTTAACGATTGGTGTGTATTTCTTCTGTAGAGTTTTGTGTCACTATGGCAACCTTCATACAAAGGCTGCTGCCATTTGTGCACACTTGAAGGCAGGGCTTTCCAGGGTTCAGTGTGGCTTCTTGAGAACTAGAAGATGCTCTCACAAAGATTGTTTGTTAAATGCGCATGTGCTGCCTGTCCTCAGGCGTTCCACACATGCTAGAAAGTCTTGGTCTTGATGGAGTGATGCATCATGGGAATTTTCCATGAAGAAAATTTTGCTTATAACATGTGGATTTCACTGAAATAGCGCTTAATAAAGCGGGGAACGGAAAGAATGGATGGCATCATTGTAGGTATGGCTTTTAATAGAGGTTTAACTCATTCTTACCCTTTCCTTTTCCTTTAAAACACACTTTCCATACCTTTCACTAGATTAAACTGCTTGTTTATCCATCATTTATTTCATTACCAGTTAGACTGTGAGCATTTCAATTATTTGGAAGTTAGCATTCTTTCTTAGGACTAAAGTATACATTTTTTATTATTATTAATTTGTATTAATATTCAGCATCTTGAGTTAATTATTGATTTTAATCAATTATTTTAATTATTATGTTTTGGGCAATACGTTGAATTTGTGATTTGGATTTCCAAAGTACTTTGGGTCTTTTATATTCTTCTTGGAATCCCTTCTATCAATCACCTTTCACCTTTGTTTCTTGCAAGTAATATCAAGTATCACCTGTTAAACAATAACACAGTTATTACCCTTTACAAAGTATACCCAAATACTATTTAAAACAATAACAATGCAAAATGCCTGAACAGGAAAACAATGCTTCTAATGATTCTAATATATATTTGATATCACCAGCAATTAGCTGTAGGTAATTGTTTTACCAATAAACTATACCTTATCTCATTGTTTACTTGCGATAACAGGCAGCAGAATACCTATACTATAAATCTACCTAGTTTGTAACTTTTATTCCCCCCCCTCTCTCTCTCTTTCTCTCTTTCTCTCTCTCTCTAGATATGTGTATATATATATATATATATATATATATATATATATATATATATATATATATATATAAATGTGGCACTCACGTCACAAGTTTCAGACATGCCTGGGTGCAGCTTCCAAAATTAGATTCAATATCATACAAATAAGGTCCGCACTCTCAGAACTTAAGAAAAACGTAAAAAAAAAATTATTCACAAAGGAGACTGACGTTTCGACCTCTTCAGAGGACTTTCTCAAAAAAAAAAAAGAAAAGTCTCTGAAAATGTGATAATCAAGATCGTGATAGTGAAAAATTTTGTCCCAGTCCGTTGCAAAACACAAATCCATCCCGTAGATGCCCACCCACCTGTTTTCCACCTCTAAAAGGGTATCAGTAAATCTGCTATGTCGGTGTAACCTGCCATCCGGAGTGTCCCTGCTTTAGTCATCAAGGAGAAAACATAGCTGGTAAGGGAAAGACGCACAGGTGTTAGCGAATATATACATGAAATGATCATATTCATGCGTTCCTTGCTTCCAAACGAATCGTGTAGACTGTCAGGGTAACCACGCAGGTGTAGGGAAATCACTTTTAGCCATTATAGTAATATACTAACATTTAAACACCACCTCTCCTACAATCAACATTGTTACTAAAGTTAAAAGCAAATACTAAGTAACGTACTGCTGCCTTCTATGGCTATTTACTGCTTTTTTAGCTGCAGCTGTTCATTTAAAAGTTTTAAGTTACAAATAGTATCTAAAAAAGATATAAGATTATAGGTCTATGTGATAGTAAACCCCCTCAACCTACATTCATAATCGCCCTTACATAATGCAGTGAAACTAGTATAACACTCAGTTCAGGCCAGGAACCTGCAGATTGCCCCACCCTTTAGGTGAAAAACTTACTCCTCTCATGTAGTAGTTACTCCCACACACGTGTATTAACCCCTTGATCCAAAACTCAAGAGTTGTAAAAAACTCTATTAATTGTGTTTGGACAACCTCCTCAGGGTACATTTAAACACGGGTGCCAGACTCAAATTTATCAGAAAACAGTAGAAGGAGGAGTCGGCACTCACGTCACAAGTTTCAGACATGCCTGGGTGCAGCTTCCAAAATTAGATTCAATATCATACAAATAAGGTCCGCACTCTCAGAACTTAAGAAAAACGTAAAAAAAAAATTATTCACAAAGGAGACTGATGTTTCGACCTCTTCAGAGGCCTTTCTCAAGTACTGATGGAATAGACCAGTCAGCATAATCATCAGTATACGTCACAAAATTAGCATGCACATCCTAAAAAACTGTACACTCATTCGGTATATCACTTTTAGCCATTATAGTAATATACTTTAAAGCATTTCTGTAACATCTATCTGATGATTTATTTAGACAAAAGGAGTGTTAATACTATGATTGGCACTGAAAAGTCTCATAGTGGAAGGACGTTATCACCTCTCTCTTTCGAGGTCTGTAATGGTCTTGTGCAGGCCCGACCCAGGTGGTCCCTACATTGATGCCATAAGAATGGTGACTGGATGGGAACCGTGTGCTGCGCCGATTGGCGCTGAAAAGTCTTGTATAGTGGTAGAAAAAAAAGTTTTTATTCACTCAACGTTTCTGCCCCTCACTCGGGCCGTCTTCAGGAGTTACAAACCAAAAACAAACAGTGACTCTTAAACCCCCAAGTGGCGCCAAAAAGCCCCCATAGTGACGTGATCTGTGGGTGTGCTGCATTCATGATGTCATCCACTCCTTCGTGATCGACCTATCCCTATGTGCTATGTAATTATCAGAAAACCCAATAGTTTCTATTGTGAATAATATCCATCCTTCACCATGAAAAAATGTGGGATAAAAACATAAAACAAGGGCCTCCTTCTTATTTAAAAGAACATCCATCTATTGTTAAACAGGAATTGCATAGTATCTCTCCTTACCATCACTAGGGAGACTCGTCTTACCGTTTTCGCCATTGTACCCTTCAGTGCCGGTACGATCCAACGTACATGGTGAGCTACCTGTTGCGCTTCAGCTTGCCATTGCGTCCTGGAGTCTGCGCAGACTTCCCTGTCAATTGCATGTGTGGTCCCCATGGTAACTAGCGGTAGTTCTGTGGCAAGACTTGGCCATTCGTGATGCATAACACGTTGCGCCCCCCCCCCCGTGTACAGGTAGTCCCACCTCAGGCAGCGCTCCTACTGTAGGCTGTAACCAATGCTTATGGGGTAGTCTATTGGAGTGCACCCATCGCTCAAGTACTTTCTGGTGCCAAATTCTCTATGCCTCAGCCACTCACCTAGGGGTCAAACCACATCCCGGACTCTCACTCAGTCCCATCGATATTATACCAAGGAAGGACTTTTGGCTTTATCCGTCCTAGGGTAGCCCACACATTGTACTGCACTTTTCCATAGGGACCTGGATGTGTCATAAGGTGAGATCATCTCTCAATCGGGGTATTTAGAGCAGATCCTGTAATAGAATGGAAAAAGCATAAAAACTGGTCACGTGAACATAAGATATAAGTTGCCTTAATATCTTCATATCTCTAAACGATCAGGCTCAATAATCCCCTCTTTTCATCTGATAAAGCGTATGTTGTAAGGAAAAAAGGCAGCATTGCAGAAGTTCATGGTCTCACAATATGTAACGTTCTACCACCCACCGTCCTTTCAGTATTAAGTCAGAGGTGACAGTTCCAGAATGAGCAATGTGTCAAAAACTGTGAAACCAAAGAATCAAAGAAAGGGGGAAGGGAAAAGGAATGTTAATTGTCAAAGGTTACTTTGTGTAGGGTTGAATTCATCTGACCCTTCAACTTTAACAAGGGCCCCAGTCCCTGAACTAGCCACACATCCCCAAAGCCCCACAGCATGATGGAACCGCCACCAAATTTGACAGTAGGTACCAGGTGTTTTTCTTGGAATGCAGTGTTCTTCCGCCATGCAAATCGCTTTTTGTTATGACCAAATAGCTAAATTTTTGTCTCATCAATCCAAAGCACTTTGTTCCAAAATGACTGTGGCTTGTCTAAATTAGCTTTTGCATACAACAAGCAACTCTGTTTGTGGCGCGAGTGCAGAAAGGGCTTCTATCGCATCACTCTGCCAAACAGATGTTCTTTGTGCAATAGAATATGTGCACTGAAATGTAGAACGATGTACAGATACACCATCTGCAGCAAGATGTTCTTGCAGGTCTTTGGAGGTGTTCATTGGGTTGCCTTTAACAATCCTCCGCATATGCCGCTCCTGTATTTTTTTTGGCCTGCGAGACCTAGCTTTTACAGCAACTGTGCCTGTGGCCTTCCATTTACTGATTACATTCTTTACAGTTGAAACTGAGAGTTTAAACCTCTGAGATAGCTTTTTGTAGCCTTCCCCTAAACAATGATATTGAACGATCTTTGTTTTCAGATCTTTTGAGGATCCCATGCTGTCACTCTTCAGAGGAGAGTCAAACAGAAGCACAACTTACAATTGGCCACCTTAAATACCTTTGATGATTGTATAGGATGTCATGATTGGACACACCTGCCTATGAATTTCGAGGTTTAACAAGCTAATCCAACCAATTTGGTGTTGCCAGTAATCAGTTTTGAGCAGTTACATGCATTCAAATTAGCAAAAATTATTTAATTTCATACAACTGAATACTGCTTCACTAAATAAATTTGTTCACAAACACCCCAGTACTCAGATGTTCTTGGGAAATGAAACATAAAGTAACTCCAGCACACGTAGCATGTTCAAGGGATTGCTCCCGTGTTTAATGTCAATCCAACAATACAATGTTTCGGGGGCGTGCCCCTTCTTGGGAAATGAAAGACATACCACTGTTATCTCTTTTGTTGAAAGTGGAGTAAATTATTATGTAGGCTGAGAGGGGTTCCCAAACCTTTTCATATTACTGTAACTGATGACATCAGTAGTCACTGTTTACAAAGATATAATTTACAAGATGTTCATGGCTTTTGTGTATTATATATACAGTATATCATAGACCAGGGGTGTCCAAACTGCGGCCCGATGGCCACATGTGGCCCATCTTGAAACGCTTAGTTCCCGAGGAAATAGGAGGAGGGGGGACTCTGCCCATTGCCCAGTTAGTCATAATAATATAATAATACGTCTATTTAATATCCAGGTGTCCTATATTCCAGTGTATAGCTCCATCTGGTTATCCAACTGGCATTTTAGTTATTTTCTGTGTATTTCCTTTACTTTTACAAATCAAACGTGTTTGTGTATTTCATGTGTGGTCCCAGACAATTTTTCTTTTTCCAATGTGGCCCGGCGAGCCAAAAGTTTGGACACCCCTGTCATAGACATTCACATGACTTGATTTAATGCATTCCTTTGTTTGTCCAGGACATATATCATTCTAAAGCTGTGATCAATTTTTTTCAACTCTGGAAAATAAGCTGCTTATCACTACCAATAAGCAATTTGTATTTATAAACTATTTAAAGATAAGATTAAGTTGCCAGAGGTAAAATAACAAGAAAAAAGATGTTAAACATAAGTTGAAAGGATGAACTCAACCTGAGGGAAAGCTATTTTAATGAAAGCTAAAAATAAAATACATATGAGAGAGTCTCTTGTAAGAACATATCCCTAGCCTTGCCATGTCCAGTATAATAAAGATGCTGCAAAGCATGCAGAAGTGCTTTCCTATAGGCAGCAATGTGCAAAAAGATGCACTGTCCATGGTGCTGGAGATAAGACTGCATTGACTTTATTCTTCTCTATATTGTAGTATATAAAATAATTACTATACAAGATACTGCATTTATAGGTAGCTCAATCTATGATAAAGTTGATACTTATAAAGCAAAGGCACACATTTACTGATCACATTACACTACTTGATGAAATGGGATTTATTATCCATAAACCATTGTAAAATGTATATTTCAGACTCATTTGCTTCTTCTGTGTAATAATAAAGTTGACATTTTGACATCAGCCAAAATAGTTTGGTAACAAAACTGTTGCTGTTTTAATACCATTTAGTATCCTGAAGGCAGGGTGTTTTTTCTTAACTGAAAAACAAGGTTCCCAATGTTATGCATAAAAAAATCCCATAGCACTATCATGTTTTATTTTTTTGTTAAACATGTTCCATTTTATTACAAACTGCTAGGTGTTATTTACTAACTTTTAGCAGCCTCAGAGCATAATAAATCTAAAAAAATTAAAGTTTTCCCCTTTTAAAACTTAACCAGAAAAATTTGAGGTTTAATAAATAGGCCTCAGAGGTCCTTTACAACCTGAAAGAACACACAACTCAGGGCTCATTGAACAGCACTTGTGCCCCCAGGCTTGTTGCAGAGATTAGTGTTTGGAGACGCAGCCCAGCCCTGTACATAGGCACTTAGCTCACTGTGGGCTGCATCTGCTTCTTCTCCCTAACTTACAAATGAAGCACAAGTTAGTGGTGGGGGGAGGGCACCTGTGTGCCTCTTACACACAAATCCCTTTAGAATCATGTGCAGCAGGGCCAGGCCATGGCGACAGGGCATCCTAGGCACCTGGTCAGATACCCCTCCCCGCGTGCGCGCACTCGCAACTGTGCACATGCGCGTGTACGCAATTGCCAAAAGAAGACAAGGCACAGTAACGAAGGGAAAGGCCAGAGGAGGGAGTGAAGGAGGGAGGGAAGGGGAGTTAGTGACCGGGGGGGGTGCTAGAGGGGAGGAGGGAGGAGGAGGATGAAAGCAGCAGCAGAACAAGTCGCCTGGACTAGGGGTAGGCAGAAAACTTTTGAATAGGTACCTGCCCAGCACTCCCACATCTTTGCGCCCTAGGCAGGTGCTCTTCTGCCTTCCCCTAGTTCTGGCCCTGATGTGCAGTCTAATACACTACACTAGGTTCTAGCTGCAATCTGCAAGTCTCTGCTCTGAAAGTTATTGGGTGAAAGTTACAGTTCACCATTTGATGAATGTCCCTCAATCCCAGAGAGTGGTAGAATTTTACTCTGGTGAGCTTTAATATTACACTTTGATAAATATACACCATACTCTCCCCTGTATGGCGTCTTTGTGACAGAAATCATATTATTTTAAAGGGTCTTTAAAGGGTATATATTGCACAATATGGAATGTTAATAGCGATTACCAGTCATCCATCATTTCCCAATTTTCTTTCATCAGTGTTTTTGAGAGTCAGCAAATTGAGTAATGTCATGTACAACCCTAGGGAGCAGTTACTGCCAATAAGAAAAATAGGACCACTATTATTTCCATTCTGTATACACAAAACCTTACATTGGAAGGCATTGTTCCTCCACTGCAGCTTTAGTGCAGATGTGTATGGTTTTAATCCCTCACACAGACACAATATCATTGCTTTGTGAAGTGCAATGTATCTGTTTAATCTAGATGGCAATACATCATATATTTAATGTTGAACTGAAGGGTAATATGTAAACTAGGGATGCACCGAATCCAGGATTCGGTTCGGGATTCGGCCAGGATTCGGCCTTTTTCAGCAGGATTCAGATTCGGCCGAATCCTCTTGCCTGGCCGAAACGAATCAGAATCCTAATTTGCATATGCAAATTAGGGGCGGGAAGGAAATTGTGTGACTTTTTGTCAGAAAACAAGGAAGTAGAAAATGTGTTTCCCTTCTCACCCATAATTTGCATATGCAAATTAGGGTTCGGATTTGGTTCGGTATTCGGCCGAATCTTTCGTGAGGGATTCGAGGGTTCGGCCGAATCCAAAAAAGTGGATTCGGTGCATCCCTAATGTAAACTTAGTGATTCTTCTTGTTTTTAGGATTTATTTTCAATAGCAGAGGCATGAATCAAAGTTTTATTAAACATAGCTAAAAATATAATGTTTGATTGTTTCTATTTTTATTGTATTGCATTGCGCTACATCTAAAATGACTTAACCCGTCATGTTAAAGTATACTATCTGTACATTCAAATACGTTTGGAAAACAGTATAAAGCTAAATTAAACTGTTGCAGTAGAATGCACTTCTGCTAATAAAGTGATTAAAACATAGATTTTCCTCTAGCACTTGCAGAACTGCCATTACCAGTGCCATCTAGCCAGGGGATCTAGTGAAGCTGTAGGTGTGCAAAATGTGGAGCTCAGAACATGGATTTTACCTATTGAAGGCACCTATATTTCACAGCAGCAAATATTAAAGGGGTCGTTCACCTATAAATTAACTTTTGGTATGATCTAGAGCAGTAGTCCCCAACCAGTAGCTCGTCAGCAACATGTTGCTCTCCGACCCCTTGGATGTTGATCCCCACGGCCTCAAAGAAGGTGCTTAGTTTTGAATTTCAGGCAAGTTTTGGTTGCATAAAACCAGGTTTATTGCCAAACAGAGTCCCCTGTAGTCTGCCAGTCTTCATGGAGGCTACTAAATGGTCAATCACAGCACTTATTTAGTACCTCCAGGAACATTTTTCATGCTTGTGTTGCTCCCCAACTCTTTTAACATCCAATTATTGCTCACAGGTAGAAAAAGTTGGGGATCCCTGATCTAGAGAGTGATATTCTGAGACAATTTGCAATTTGGAAAGAATCAGGAGACAAAGGCAAATAATTCAAAAACTATAAAAAAATAAAGAAGACCAATTGAGAAGTGGCTTAGAATTGGTCACTCTCTAACATACTAAACGTTAACTTTAAGGTGAACCACCCCTTTAATAAAGTTCAGCTAAAGAACAACAAAATATTTTAACTTTTTTTGGCTTTCATTTGTTTGATATGTTTCTTTCTCTAATACCTCTCTCTCTCTCTCTCTCTCTTTCATTAGAAGGGTGGCATGTAGATGCTGGGTTTTGCTTAGGATGATGACCAACACGAAGATTTGTGATAAAAATGCATGACTGAAGACGACAAATCTCCCAAAAATGCTCTTCCACCAGCAAAAACTGAAATCACTGGTGGTAAAATGCATTGCAAAGTCAGATAAAGTTTCCTTACAAGGTGACTCCGGAAAAACAAAGCGATGCATAGGTTTTACCACCAGCAATTTCAGTGAAAACGAATTCTTTATCACCATGCATCATTATTATCTAATTTTAGATATTCAAACAGAAAAAGATGCAGCTCTCTGTACTGTGCTTGTTATTTTTATCCTGTACGTTTCTTTTAAAGTTCTGGTTTTTATTGCATTGTGTTTGCTGTTAGCTGTGCTTGTCTTAAGGTGTTCTGTAAGTATCTACCAATACTGTAATTAGAATTTTCAATTGTATGCATGCAGACTAGGACAGAGGTATCCTAATATGTAAAATATTGCACTAGAATGTACCAACAATGTGACTATCTCAGATACTGAAATGAATCAATGAATAAATTGACACACACAGATCGTTCCTGTAAAGACAAAACATTGCTATTTTAGAGTGGGTATTAAGCAATTACTTGAATACAAAACACTTAGGGGCTGATTCACTAAGGGTCGAATATCGAGGGTTAATTAACCCTCGATATTTCGACTGGGAATTGAAATCCTTTGACTTCAAATATCGAAGTCGAAGGATTTAGCGCAGATAGTATGATCGAACGATCGAAGGATTATTCCTTCGATCGAACAATAAAATCCTTCAATTCGATAGATTCGAAGGATTTAAATCCAACGATCGAAGGAATATCCTTCGATCAAAAAAAGTTAGGCAAGCCTATGGGGACCTTCCCCATAGGGTAACATTGACTTCGGTAGCTTTTAGATGGCGAACTAGGGGGTCGAAGTTTTTTTTAAAGAGACAGTACTTCGACTATCGAATGGTCAAATAGTAGAACGATTTTTACTTTGAATCCTTCGATAGTCGTAGTCGAAGTTCGAAGTAGCCCATTCGATGGTCGAAGTAGCCCAAAAAAAACTTCGAAATTCGAAGTTTTTTAACTTCGAATTCTTCACTCGAAGTTAGTGAAGTTGGTAGAACTTCAGTATTCTGTATTCTATTATGGTTATTCATATCTAATTGTCTTTTTTTCTATTTTCTTTTAATGTTTTTTTAAATTTTGACTTTCTCTAACCTGAAATTTACTAAATGCTAAATTTACTACATTTTAATTTACTAAATTTACTAGAATTCTTATTTTTGCTTTTTAAATAAATATAATTCAATTAATAACCTTTCATATTCATTTTTCTGTCTGCCATTTAAAACATTGATTCGTTAGTAGGGTAAGTAACAGATTACTTTCCATGCTGCAAAGTTGAAGAACAAAATCTTATTATTAAAAATAAAAAACAAACACACCATAAACACACAAAATAAATTAATAAAAATACCAACTGCATCCCATTCCTATGAATCTTTGTAACTGGACAAAAAGTTCTGAAACTAAAATAATGTACAATTCGGTGACAAACTGTCTTCTTTTAAAAGAAAGTAAAACATTTATTCGGCAGGCATGGATTCCGAGACAAAAAAGTCACCATAAGAAAAAAACAACGCCCATTGACTTTAATGCATTTGGACAAAAAAGTCGCTGAGACAAAATGTCACCAAGACAAAATTGTCGCTGACACAGAAAAGTCACCATAAGAAAACTTTAATGCATTTAGAGTGAGAAAAAATTGTCGTGCTCGTAAAAAATGGTTGCGCGTAAAAAAATGTAATGGCCACTGATTGCCATTTCGCAAATTTTTTCAGCGTTTCGCAGATTTTTCGGTGATTCAAAACGGGACATATTCACTCATGACTACAAATGAGTTCTGCCAAACATCATTAAATTTAAAGGAACACTATACCCCCAAAATGAATATTTAAGCAACAGATAGTTTACATCATATTAAGTGGCATATTAAAGAATCTTACCAAACTGGAATATATATTTAAGTAAATATTGCCCTTTTACATCTTTTCCCTTGAGCCCCCATTTTATTTAATTCTCGGTGCTGCCTCAGAGATCACCTGACCAGAAATACTACAGCTCTAACTGTAACATGAAGAAGTGTGAAAGCAAAAGACAGAACTTTGTCCGTTAATTGGCTCATGTGACCTAAAACGTATGGTTTGTTTGCATGAATTCTAGTATCCCAGGGGACAGCCTTTAATATTACCCTATGGGACCAACTACTAAAAAAAGTATTATAAAAATGGTTTATTTACATGAAGCAGGGTTTTACCTTTGAGCTGTTTTATGCAATATATATTTGGGGATATAGTTTTCCTTTAAGGTAATAATATAAATAAGGAAAGAAAGCAAGATAAAACATATTTCTGGGCTTCCCTTCCAGCACCCAAAATACCTAAACCTATAAGGTATATTTACAACCACAGACTGCTGCTATAGACCAGCAAAGTTTGCCGCAGTTGTTGTGTGAATATGCCCCATTCATAAAAGGTTCTTTTGTTTGCACTCTTTGTAATTTACTATAGTTGTGCTTGGTGCCCCTCGGTCTGCCCTCTTTTGAAAGTCCTTGCCTATTGATGCAGGGGAACCCTTAAGCCCTGTGTTACCAGAGCCGCCTATAACAGTTGACACAGTAAATTTACATAATTTTGACAGAGAATGACCTGCATGATGACATCTTACTCAATGAGTCAGGAGTAGTGATGAATTGAATTTTTTGCCAGGTATTGCCCATAGACTCTAATAAGTGATAAAAATTGTCTAACGTCAAAAATTTGTCAAGCATCAAAAAAAAAAAAATTGCTGCCCACAGACTTGCATTTGGAATTTTTCGCCTATTCACAAATTTTCATCGAAGCAAAGTATGTCATATTCTCCCATCACTAGGAGGAGCAGGTCCATAATGACCTCTACATGATAACAAAAATGGCTCCACTACGTCCTAATCATAATAGCAGTCTGATTTAGTCAGTTGTTGTGTTCAGTCATGCAAATAATGAGAACAGAGTGCAGTGACGGTTTACTTTAACAATCTGTAATACAAAATGTTTTTTGTCAGCAGAAACTTGTCTTCACGCAATGTTACATTTACACTTTAGTGCACTATTTCACTGTAATGGCATTAATAAAGCCACCCATGAAGAATACTCATTTGAAAGAAAAGTGTTTGATCGAGATCAATACTATATTGGAAGATTGCCCAAAGGAGGTTTAGTTTATACAGTAGGGGAAAATAAGACCATTCATTTTCTAAATCGGTTAAGTCAGGGAGATATACACATCACAAATTGCTCCAATTAAATAGTCATTGACTTATGTTGTTTTTACCTAGAAACATTTATTTAACATTTTAAATGTCACTTTCCCTGAGCATGCATCATTTGTATTTCAAGCTCATTATGGTTATTTAAGAATTGCGGTTTAAATTCAAGTAAATGTTAGCAAGACAAAGAACAATTACAAAAGGCTATCCACACTGCCAATTAAAGAGTCATGTTTGTTGCTAAAGACAATCATTTTTATGAACACCAGCATATTTCACAGTGTTTAGCACAGTATAATGAGTGTAATTGGAATTAGTGAAAAAATATTATGCAATGCAATATAAAATGGGTTTGGTGAAAGATGAATCTGTGAAGCATGTAAGACCTGTATTCCATTGTCTGATGTTGTGAACTTTAGTAGCACAGAACAAAATACTTCAAGCTGCAGCACACTTGTACAGTATTTTCTTAAAACACTGCTATCCCTATAAGGTTAAAATCACAGTCTGATATAATTAAATTCTATCTAAGGCTGTTATTCATGTGGCTCCACTTGACCCATATGGGTCAAAACCTTCTGTAATGTATATGTACAAAATTATCCACTGAAGTTGAGCTATTGCCTTGCCGTTTACCCCCTAGGTACAATTATTATTATTATTTTTAAAATGTATAAAGTGCCAACATATTCTACATAACTGTATAGTAATTGGCTGTATACACGGAAAGTATAGATTACATACAAAAAACAACAACCAATAACCAATACAAGTTTTCATCCTGTAACCTCCATTCACTTCCTGTATAAGGATTCTACTCTCTGTAGTTCATCAGCATATATTGTTAATTTAGAGTAAAACATTTGTTATTATTTCTTAATCCTTCTTTTTATATAGCACATTTCCTTATTTTTGAGAATATTACATTTTTTAAGCTTACTACACACTTTTACTATAGTTACTCAAACCCTATTAATTAATAGTTAATATAGTTAATATAGTGTCAGCTCTGAACTAGTGTTTGGGTGAACAAAGTATGAAGTAATAACTCCATTGTTTATTACCCAAAAAGAAATTCCAGCTGTTCCCCTTTGTATGACATATTGACATGATACGAGGTCACAAGTCAGCCTGAAAATGCATGTTTACTGCACATCTTTGCAGCAAAGCAACCAAATCAATTGGACCAAGGTCTAAAGTATTATCATTGTGATTTTGTGGTCAATCTACAATGAGATGGTTTGCATGCTTCTCTTGTGATTCTGTAATAGAAGGACATTCTTAAAGCCCCTAATAGTATGTATGCTAACAAGAACAATGTCCTTAACCCTTATAAAGAGCTATTAACTCCCCCCCCCCCTAGTTTATACATTTCCTGGTTCAAAGCATGACCCCTAGCTTTCCCAAG
Organism: Xenopus petersii; assembly: GCA_038501925.1. Lineage (NCBI taxonomy): Eukaryota > Metazoa > Chordata > Amphibia > Anura > Pipidae > Xenopus > Xenopus petersii. The sequence continues at coordinate 89,892,514 of CM076673.1, read as the reverse complement.
TTTAGCCACTAGATGGCAGTGTATAATAATATATAAGTTGAGCACACGTGCTCAGGTTTCATTTTGTCTGTCCCCTTACCTGAGCAAGCAGGAAAGGTGAAGTGGAACCTAGACAAGGTCAGGTATAGTAAGGATAGGCTACTCACTTTAATAGGTCACCCTAGGAGCGATAGATAGTAAGGGCTATTTAGCCGAGGAGCACAATCTCCACTGAGGAGTATTGAGTGGGGTAATTATCGTAGGTACTAATTGCCCAGAAGTAGGGACTAAGTGTTAGAGCTAGTGTTTAGATAGACACCCTTGGAGCTTAGGGTAAAGGCTGAAAGTTGGGAGTACTTAAGTGGATGCTATATATTCTCTTGTACACTGCGGGGATATATATTGACCATTGGTGCTGCCATTATATGCCTATCCATTGATGATCTATGTTGCTGCTTATCTCTAATTTAACTCCTATGTGGATTATATTCTTTAATAAATAAGATCTATGATTAAGTTGTAAGAACAACTGGCACTCAATTATTGTGCACTGCATACAGTTACAGCTGTACAACATCCTGCCTCCACACCATTGTAAGAACTCACCCCCTGAGAGCAATAGGTCTTATCTGGATATTGGGGTAAAGCTATGAATTGGAGTATTGATGCCACTCAATCTACTTAAGCCTTACAGTAGCAAGATCATTGTAATAACCCCTAAAAATATACTAACAAGAACAATGGAATAACTTCTAAAATTATGCTGACAGCCATCATAGATCTAAGTTTTTTGGGCTGGTTTTCCCATATAAGGCTGCTGCACTGAGGCAGAGAAGAAAAGGCTAGTACGTTTTCTGCATTTTATTTCAATGACAAGAAGTGCAGTTTGGAGCTGGAGATAGGGATCAGTAAATGTGATAAATTGATTTTGGATGACAAAGTGATGAAATGAAGGGATGAGTAAGAATGGAGGATGTGGGTGTTTAAGCCAGAAAAATGTTAATTCATCTGAGATAGTAATAATGGATCCATGTTTATGAATATACCTCATCAGACATAGATAATAAGTAATTCCACAGGAGACTGGAATTGCTAAATCCAATTGTTTTAGCCAGTTAAATAATAAATGTATAGTTTTAAAAATATATTTATGTAGATGTGACTGCTTTGGCTAATTAAAGCTCTTTTTTAATTAAAGTTGAAACTTGTCATGATCCAGATACCGAGCACTCATGATGCTATTACAGTGTATAATGAAATAAAATACAATATATAGTTTGGCGACTGAACATTTATTTATGTAACGGCGAATCATTTTTCTTTTTAATTTCCCCAGTGGTAGTGCTTTCATAAAAATTGCTCACTGAAATTTTACTTTACTGTCTAAAGTAAAAAGCAGTTTATATATACAGTATGTATGATAAATGTTGACGATTTTGGAGAAAATAATACATTAATACATAGATTTTAAATGTTAACTGGATAAACACTTGAGTATATGGTTCCTATTGCTATTGTTACAGTACAGTTGTGACATTTTAATTCGTACTTGTAATTAGTTTATAAATATGTTTTGGCTGGAAGTATAACTGGAATATATATATATATATATATATATATATATATATATATATATATATATACCATTGCAAACAAGTGATAGACTCTCAACTTATTGCATACCTTCTATAGTAAACACTTTTTAATGAACTGCATAGTTAATCAGGTTAGAGTAATGCTCTAACATAATGCAGCTATTTCCAGACCTGTCTACTATACATTCCAGGAGGTCTTAAGTATTTGTGCAATGTAATTTTAATGATATTTCTCATTGTTTTTTTATGAACTAGAATAAATAGCATAAAATACAAACATATTTTGTTGATTCATACTTCACACTAGAATATAGAATTCTGATTTTACCACCAACGGGAGGTGTTTTTTTTCTCCAAATATACAATACAGGCATAGGATCCGTTATCCAGAAACCCATTATACAGAAAGCTCTGAATTACGGAATGACCGTCTCCCATAGACTCCATTCTATGCAAACAATCCAAATATTTAAAAATGATTACCTTTTTCTCTGTAATGATAAAACAGTACCTTGTATTTGATCCCAACTAAGATTTAATCCTTATTGGAAGCAAAACCAGCCTATTGGGTTATTTAATGTTTACATGATGATGGGAGAATATGAGAAATGCATTTAAGTCATTGCTTGGTCTTTATTTCACAGCAACTTTTTTGTGGTCAAGTGGAATTTTGTCCCTGTGTTTTTTCACTGCAAAATCCTGCGATATTTTGCAAGAATATTTGCTGAGGGCAAACAGGTGAACTGGTAGGACAGCTGGTGGCCATACTCTGTAATGACTGAAGCAGAAACTTATATAAACTAAGAAGGAGCCTCTATAGATAGATCATGTAGCGATTTGTCATGACTAATAAAATTTCATCTTGGTTAATGCAATGGTTAGTATATGTTGTATGACTGTCATCCTTCACATACAGTGGATAACAACCTTTTGTTTTTAAATTCATTCAATAATGAGCTGTTAAATTATGAAACTGTAAAGAAGCATAATGAATGCATATTGAGTTATTAAGTTATTTGATTTATTATATATTAACACAAGAAGCACACTTTGTATATTCCCTTAATAAGGGAATTAAATGATGTCTTCAAATGTTTCCTTATCATTCACCTTCTTTCTGATTCAGAAACCAAATTTACCTTGGTATTTTTTGCATAAAAATATTTTTTGTATAATTGGTGATTGTCAACTTTCATTTAAAGTGCTGACATTCATTTTTTCCTGTGTTTTTATTGTCACAGTGGGGTGCATTTATAAACTTCACGCAAGGCAGATTGGTTCGACAAAGTCAATATCTATAAGAGCTTTTTAAATATGTCAAAAATCACGAATTGCCAATATTTATGTGCACATTCTGCGATTAAATTACACCACAACTTTGGTGGCAGAGAAAACCGTTCAAAACCCTTTCGCAAATAGCGAATTCAAGTTACTGTCAAATGTTATTTTTGCGCACAACAACCTCGCACAGTGGGCGCACTCATGCAAACACCCATCTCATTTGCGAGCCATTTGCGAAAATGTATTCTCAATGCGAATTTGCAAAAACCGGAAAGGCGGGCACAGCAGTGCAATTTTTTAGCATTCAGTAAGAAACATGGGCAATACAAGCATTGCGAATAAATATGCGCTGTGCAAACTTTATAAATGACCCCCAGTGAGTTGTTTTCTTTTTACTGTTACTAAATTAGTAAAATTCAAGTAAAATTAGCATGCATATTTGCATTCCATGGTTGCCATTTCATGTTTTTCTCTGTCCATAGTATGTAAAGCAATGGTATTTAAAATTTTTTGTATAGAATAACGAAATATAATTAATAAAACATCAGTTGGGATGAGGTATTTGCAAGTGTGTTAAGTGTTTAGCATTGTCACTGAGCTCTAACACCTAATTGAACAGAATGAATTTTTTCTCCTAAATGGAGTCACACACATTCCAAACAACTGACGTATTTATCTGGTTTAATTAATTTGCCAATTTAGTAAATAATTTCCTATCCAAATTCAACCCAAATCATTTACACTGTTTAGTGCATACCCCTGAAACTTAGTTTGCACATTACTGAGATACTTTGTTGTTGGAGATTGGCTGCCACAGAGGGCCTTGCTCTGTAGTTAATCAGGCTGCCAGGCAACAGTTTACAAGCCACCAATGAGGTGAGCCTGATCTTGTTGCATGTTCCTTTAAGTTTGATACATAAACAAAAGCAACAACTGGAATTCAATAACCTAATTATACAATTAATCTAGTATGTAGTCCATACAGTTCTTCTATTGTTTATTAGAACATACAAAAATAAACTTTTTCTTTATGTGGGTTTTCAGGATTTTTGAGGGCTTCTCTGCCCCATGAATGCAGCAGAATCACCGAAAATTGTAAGTAGTAAAAAAAAGTAATTGCTTAAAACAAATAGTTATGATTGAATTGAGATGGTTTTGTTAATGTTACTTTAAAAGGTGGACATACCAGTGAATTTGTGCATTAAATAAGATTTACAGTATTCATTTATATTTAAATAATGATATACAGTAATTATGTATTACAATTTACTCAATTTATGGCGTGAATAAGTTGAGGTTTTTAAATGACAGTTTAAAGTGATACTGACACTAAAAAACTAATAATAATAATAATAATAATAATGATAATTTTCCAGGCTCACAAGGAGAGGAATTAGAATTTAAACCTGAGCCAAGGTCCAGAGTGTATGAACTTGGACAAATGATAAGATAATAAATTTAGCAAAGTAAGTTTAAATTATTGTGGACTTTATTCCATTGGTAATTTAGCAAAACTATTAACTGGGCTACGTAATCAAAAGTGAAAAGTTTGCTACAGGTCTAATTACCCAGAGCAACCAATCAGCAAGTTGCATTTACTTGTCATTTTTTAAAAAAGCGAACATCCTATTAGTTGTTATGGCTTAGTGCACCTGGGCAAACATTGGACCTTTTTATCATATAGAGGGGTTAATATCATGTACAAATGATTATATGGTCAACTTGGTTTTTAAGACTCAAAAACATAATGCTTATTTTTAAAGATAAAGAAAAACACCTTTGCCATTTCCATCTGAATCATAATAAAAAGTTTAAAAATTGAGACACATTTGAACTTATAGACACATTAACACAATATTGTTTCAAGAATAATAAATACTTCCTTGTACCTAATAATTGATCAAATGATATTTGTACTCCTGAGTGAAATGCATCTATTAATGTGTTATGATTGTTTCTATTAATAGCATGGGGTACATATAATGATTTCAGAAATAATTTATTTTGATTTCTGGCAAGCCATAACAATACATTTAAAAACACAGCTTTGTCTTTATTGATGGCAAATACAAGTATGGGATGTGTTATCTGAAAAACCGTTATCCAGAAAGCTCTAAATTACAGGTTATCTCCTATAGACTCCATTTTATCAAAATTTAAAGAAAGATTATTTCCTTTCTCTCTGTAATAATAAAATAGTACAGGTATAGGATCCATTATCAGGAAACCCATTATCTAGAAAGTTCCGAATTATGCAAAGGCTGTCTTCCATAGACTATATTTTTGCCAAATAATCCAAATTATTTATAATCATTTCCTTTTCTCTGTATTAATTAAACAGTACCTTGTACTTGATCCAAACTAAGATATAATCAATCCTTATTGGAGGCAAAACCAGACATTTTTTTTTTTAATGTTTACATGATTTTCTAGCAGACTTGGGGTCCCATTCACTAAGTTCGAGTGAAGGAATAGAGGAAAAGTAGTTACATTTTCAAATGTTTTTTTTTGGCTACTTCGACCATCGAATTGGCTATTTCGACCTTCGATTACAACCTTCGACTTCGAATCGAACGATTCAAACTAAAAATCGTTCGACTATTCGACCATTCGATAGTCGAAGTACTGTCTCTTTAAGAAAAACTTCGACCCCCTATTCGCCACCTAAAAGCTACTGAATTCAATGTTAGCCTATGGGGAAGGTCCCCATAGGCTTTCCAAGTTTTTTCTGATCGAAGGATAATCCTTCGATCGATGGATTAAAATCCTTCTAATCGTTCGATCGAACGAATTGCACAAAATCCTTTGACTTCGATATTCGAAGTCGAAGGATTTTAATTCGCCAGTCGAATATCGAGGGTTAATTGACCCTCGATATTCGACCCTTGATACATCTGCCCCTTAAGGTATGAAGATCCAAATTATAGAAAGATCTGTTATCCGGAAAACCGCAGGTCCTGAGCATTCTGGATAACAGGTCCCATACCTGTACCTTGTACTTGATCCAAACTAAGATCTCATTTATCCTTATTGGTAGCAAAACCAGCCAATTGGTTTTATTTAATGTTTAAATGTTTAGCTGTACATGTTCTAGTCGCTTTTGAATTTTTCGTCCTGAGTCACCCATACATCAATAGTTGTATTTAGGGATGTAGCGAACGTCGGAAAAAAAGTTCGCGAACATATTCGCGAACTTGCGCAAAAATGCGAGCGGTTCGCGAACGGTTCGCGAACCCCATAGACTTCAATGGGAAGGCGAACTTTAACATCTAAAAAAGACATTTCTGGCCAGAAAAATGATTTTAAAGTTGTTTAAAGGGTGCAACGACCTGGACAGTGGCATGCCAGAGGGGGATCAAGGGCAAAAATGTATCTGAAAAATCTGCCTGTGTGTGCTTGGAAGAGATAGTGTAGGGGGAGAGCTGTTAGTGATTTCAGGGACAGATGATAGTAAGTTTGCTGGCTAGTAATCTGCTTGATACTGCTCTGTATTGGAGGGACAGAAGTCTGCAGGGATTTGAGGGACATTTTAGCTTAGGTAGCTTTGCTGGCTAGTAATCTACTGTTCTCTTTAAACAACTGCCATACGTTGCCCTTGTAGGCATTGTTTGCCCAGTTTTTTTGGACGCAGCCACTGAAGCACAGTTGCCAGAAATAATATGCCATATAAATGCTGAAAATAGTCATTTTTCGCCATACGTTGACCTTGTAGACATTGTTTGCCCAGTTTTTTTTGGACGCAGCCACTGAAGCACAGTTGCCAGAAAAAATATGCCATATAAATGCTGAAAATAGTAATTTTTCGCCATACGTTGACCTTGTAGACATTGTTTGCCCAGTTTTTTTGGACGCAGCCACTGAAGCACAGTTGCCAGAAAAAATATGCCATATAAATGCTGAAAATAGTCATTTTTTGCCATATACGTTGAGTCAACGTATGGCAAAAAATGACTATTTTCAGCATTTATGTGGCATATTTTTTCTGGCCTCTGTGCTTCAGTGGCTGCGGCCAAAAAAACTGGGCAAACAATGCCTACAAGGTCAACGTCGTTGACCTTGTAGGCATTGTTTGCCCAGTTTTTTTGGCCGCAGCCACTGAAGCACAGAGGCCAGAAAAAATATGCCATATAAATGCTGAAAATAGTCATTTTTTTGGTCGCAGCCACTGAAGCACAGTTGCCAGAAAAATTATGCCATATAAATGCTGAAAATATAAATTTTTTTGGTTGCAGCCACTGAAGCACAGAGGCCAGAAAAATTATGCCATATAAATGCAGAAAATATGCATTTTTTTGGTCGCAGCCACTGAAGCACAGTTGACAGAAAAATTATGCCATATAAATGCTGAAAATATAAATTTTTTTGGTTGCAGCCACTGAAGCACAGAGGCCAGAAAAATTATGCCATATAAATGGAGAAAATATGCATTTTTTTGGTTGCAGCCACTGAAGCACAGAGGCTAGAAAAATTATGCCATATAAATGGAGAAAATATGCATTTTTTTGGTTGCAGCCACTGAAGCACAGAGGCTAGAAAAATTATGCCATATAAATGGACAAAATATGCATTTTTTTGGTTGCAGCCACTGAAGCACAGAGGCCAGAAAAATTATGCCATATAAATGCAGAAAATATGCATTTTTTTGGACGCAGCCACTGAAGCACAGTTGCCAGAAAAAATATGCCATATAAATGCTGAAAATAGTAATTTTTCGCCATACGTTGACCTTGTAGACATTGTTTGCCCCGTTTTTTTGGACGCAGCCACTGAAGCACAGAGGCCAGAAAAAATTAAACCAGTAGGGTTTGCACCCTAGTTTGTAACGGTGGCGGAGGGAGGAGGACGCTAAAGGACAGCTGTGTGTGGAGTCATGAGGCTTGAAGAGAAGGACAGCTGCATAGAAGTCAGAACAAGTCTTCCGGCGTGCAGTAACCCTCCGAGATCCACCCCTCATTCATTTTAATAAAGGTCAGGTAATCGACACTTTTGTGACCTAGGCGAGTTCTCTTCTCAGTTACAATCCCTCCTGCTGCACTGAAGGTCCTTTCTGAGAGCACACTTGAGGCTGGGCAAGACAAGAGGTTCATGGCAAATTGTGACAGCTCTGGCCACAGATCAAGCCTGCGCACCCAGTAGTCCAGGGGTTCATCGCTCCTCAGAGTGTCGATATCTGCAGTTAATGCCAGGTAGTCCGCTACCTGCCGGTCGAGGCGTTCTTTGAGGGTGGATCCAGAAGGGTTGTGGCGCTGCCTTGGACAGAAAAACATTTGCATGTCTGATGTTACAGACCGGCCAAAGGGCTTTGTCCTTGCAGGTGTGCTCGTGGCAGGATTACTGGCACCTCTGCCCCTGGAATGTTGATGAGTTCCTGAAGTGACATCACCCTTAAAAGCATTGTACAACATGTTTTGCAGGCTGGTTTGTAAATGCCGCATCTTTTCGGACTTGTGGTATGTTGGTAACATTTCTGCCACTTTATGCTTGTACCGAGGGTCTAGTAGCGTTGCGACCCAGTACAGGTCCTTCTCCTTAAGCCTCTTGATACGGGGGTCCTTCAACAGGCATGCCAGCATGAAAGACCCCATTCTCACAAGGTTGGATGCAGAGCTATCCATCTCCGCTTCCTCATTATCAAGGACTGCATCATCCACGGTCTCCTCCCCCCAGCCACGTACAAGACCAGGGGTCCCCAAAAGGTCACCACTAGCCCCCTGGGAAGCCTGCTCCTGTTGGTCCTCCTCCTCCTCCTCCACAAAGCCACCTTCCTCCTCTGACTCCACTTCTGGCACCTCTCCCTGCGTTGCAGCAGGTGCCTGGGTTCGTTCTGGTGATTGCGACCATAAATCGTGCGCTTCCAGCTCCTCGTCACGCTGGTCTACAGCCTCATCTGTCACTCGTCGCACGGCACGCTCCAGGAAGAAAGCGAAGGGTATTAGGTCGCTGATGGTGCCTTCGGTGCGACTGACCATATTTGTCACCTCTTCAAAAGGTCGCATGAGCCTGCAGGCATCGCGCATAAGCACCCAGTAACGGGGGAAAAAAATCCCCAGCTCTGCAGATCCAGTCCTACCACCCAGTTCAAAAAGGTACTCGTTGACGGCCCTTTGTTGTTGCAGCAGACGTTCCAACATAAGGAGCGTTGAATTCCAGCGAGTCTGGCTGTCAGAAATCAAACGCCTGACTGGCATGTTGTAGCGCTGCTGAATGTCAGCAAGGCGTGCCATGGCTGTGTAGGAACGTCTGAAATGGGCCGACACCTTTCTGGACTGGGTGAGAACGTCCTGGAATCCTGGGTACTTGGAGACAAAACGTTGGACTATTAAATTTAACACATGTGCCATGCAGGGCACATGTGTTAAATTTCCCAGTCTCAACGCTGCCAACAGATTGCTTCCATTGTCACACACCACTTTTCCGATCTGCAGTTGGTGTGGGGTCAGCCACCGATCAGCCTGTGACTGCAGAGATGACAGGAGTACAGATCCGGTATGGTTTTTGCTTTCCAGGCACGTCATCCCCAAGACAGCGTGACAACGGCGTACCTGGCACGTCGAATAGCCTAGGGGGAGCTGGGGGTGCACAGGTGTGGAGGAGGAGAAGGAGGACCCAGCAGCAGAGTAAGAAGAAGAAGAGGAAGAAGACGAGGTAGAGAGCGATGGAGGAGTAGAGGTGGTGGCAGAACCGCGTGCAATCCGTGGCGGTGACACCAACTCCACTGTTGTTGTTGTTGTTGAGCTACCCATTCCCTGCTTCCCATTCCCAGCCATTACCAAGTTCACCCAGTGGGCAGTGTAGGTGACATACCTGCCCTGACCATGCTTGGAGGACCATGCGTCAGTAGTCATATGGACCTTTGGCCCAACACTAAGTGACAGAGATGCGGTAACTTGGCTCTGCACATGTTGGTACAGGTGTGGTATTCCCTTTTTAGAAAAAAAATTGCGGCTGGGTACCTTCCACTGCGGTGTCCCAATTGCTACAAATTTGCGGAAGGCCTCAGAGTCCACCAGCTGGTATGGTAAAAGCTGGCGGGCTAAGAGTGCAGACAAGCCAGCTGTCAGACGCCGGGCAAGGGGGTGACAGTCAGACATTGGCTTCTTACGCTCAAACATGGCCTTCACAGAAACTTGGCTGGTGGCAGATGACTGGGAATGGGAACAGGTGGTCAAGGTGGAAGGCGGAGTGGAGGGTGGTTCAGATGGGTCAAGGAGAGCAGAGGTAGAGCAGTAAGATGCTGGACCAGAAGGAGTGTGGCTTTTAGTTTGCCTGTTGCCTTTGAGGTGTTGCTCCCAAAGTGCTTTGTGCTTGCCGCTCATGTGCCTTCGCATAGAAGTTGTACCTATGTGGCTGTTGGGCTTACCAAGGCTCAGTTTCTGACTGCACTCATTGCAAATTACAATGCTTTTGTCAGAGGCACACACATTAAAAAAATCCCACACTGCTGACTTTTTGGAAGTGTGCGATCTGGCGGTAACAGTAGAAGTTGGCGGCATTGGCGGCAATGGCGGGTGCGTTGGCCGGCTGAACACAGGTGCCGATACATGTTGTTGCCCTACTGATCCCTGCGGGCTGGCCTCCCTGCTTCTTCTAAGTCTTATTCTCCTACTGCCTCTCTGACTCTCCGTCTCTCCATCTGAACTACCCTCCTCTTGCTCTCTTCTACTAGGCACCCACAAAACATCAATCTCCTCATCATCATTCTCCTCAGATGCATCAATTTCTTCTGACACATCACAGAAGGAAGCAGCAGCGGGGACCTCCTCCTCCTCCTCATCACTCATCATTATGTCCATCTCTGTCGTGTTCTCTGCCAGAATTAAATCTGGTGTAACGTCCTCATCTCCTTCATCTTCTTCTGGCAATAATGGTTGCGCATTACTCAGTTCAAGAAACTCATGGGAAAATAACTCCTCTGACTCCAGTGAAGAAGGGGCACCGGTGGTGGAGGAAGTGTTACGTGGGGTGGCCATAGCAGTGGAGGATGAGGAGGATGTTGTGGTAAAGTTAGAAACGGTAGAGGATGGGGTGTGCTGTGTAAGCCAGTCAACTACCTCTTCAGCATTTTGGGAGTTCAGGGTCATTGGCTTTTTAAAACTGGGCAATTTGCTAGGGCCACAGGATTGCATAGCAGCACGGCCCCTAGCACGGCCTCTGCGTGGCGGCCTGCCTTTGCCTGGCATTATTTTTAAAAAAACAACAACAACAAAAACTCAGTTGGTTTTTCTGGAAACGATAATACACACAGCTAGATGGGAGTTTGAAGAAAACAGTGTGCAAATAATGCCTACAAGATCAACGTATACACTACTACAGCGGTGGATACGGATTACGTAAAATATATGAATGCTGCTTGAAAAAAAGTAACTCAAGTGGTTTTTCTAGAGACGATAATATTATCAATATTTAGACAAAATGTGAACAAGCTCACACAGCTAGATGGCGGTTTGAAGAAAACACTGTGCAAATAATGCCTACAAGGTCAACGTATACACAGCGGTGGATACGGATTACGTAAAATATAAGAATGCTGCTTGAAAAAAAGTCACTCCGGTGTTTTTTCTGGAGACGGTAATATTATGGATATTTAGACAGAATGAGAACACGGTCACACAGCTAGATAGCAGTTGGTTGAATAACACACTGGGCAAAAAATGCCTACAGGGCAAATAATGCCTACAAGGTCAACGTATACACAGCGGTGGATACGGATTACGTAAAATATAAGAATGCTGCTTGAAAAAAAGTCACTCCGGTGTTTTTTCTGGAGACGGTAATATTATGGATATTTAGACAGAATGAGAACACGGTCACACAGCTAGATAGCAGTTGGTTGAATAACACACTGGGCAAAAAATGCCTACAGGGCAAATAATGCCTACAAGGTCAACGTATACACAGCGGTGGATACGGATTACGTAAAATATAAGAATGCTGCTTGAAAAAAAGTCACTCCGGTGTTTTTTCTGGAGACGGTAATATTATGGATATTTAGACAGAATGAGAACACGGTCACACAGCTAGATAGCAGTTGGTTGAATAACACACTGGGCAAAAAATGCCTACAGGGCAAATAATGCCTACAAGGTCAACGTATACACAGCGGTGGATACGGATTACGTAAAATATAAGAATGCTGCTTGAAAAAAAGTCACTCCGGTGTTTTTTCTGGAGACGGTAATATTATGGATATTTAGACAGAATGAGAACACGGTCACACAGCTAGATAGCAGTTGGTTGAATAACACACTGGGCAAAAAATGCCTACAGGGCAAATAATGCCTACAAGGTCAACGTATACACAGCGGTGGATACGGATTACGTAAAATATAAGAATGCTGCTTGAAAAAAAGTCACTCCGGTGTTTTTTCTGGAGACGGTAATATTATGGATATTTAGACAGAATGTGAACACGGTCACACAGCTAGATAGCAGTTGGTTGAATAACACACTGGGCAAAAAATGCCTACAGGGCAAATAATGCCTAAAAGGTCAACTTATACACTACTACAGCGATGGATACGGATTACGTAAAATTTATTATGGCTGCTTGAAAAAAGTCACTCCGGTGTTTTTTCTGGAGACGGTAATATTATGGATATTTAGACAGAATGTGAACACGGGCACACAGCTAGATAGCAGTTGGTTGAATAACACACTGGGCAAAAAATGCCTACAGGGCAAATAATGCCTAAAAGGTCAACTTATACACTACTACAGCGATGGATACGGATTACGTAAAATTTATTATGGCTGCTTGAAAAAAGTCACTCCGGTGTTTTTTCTGGAGACGGTAATATTATGGATATTTAGACAGAATGTGAACACGGGCACACAGCTAGATAGCAGTTGGTTGAATAACACACTGGGCAAAAAATGCCTACAGGGCAAATAATGCCTAAAAGGTCAACTTATACACTACTACAGCGGTAGTAAAATAAAAAAAAGTTAAATAAAAAAAAATTAAAGTTGGTGCTGCTGAACTACTAGGAGCAGCAGATTAGCACACCAGTCCCACTCCCCAACACTGCTAGACTAATAGCACTGGGCTCTTATAGTAGTAGTAGTAGTAGTAGTAGTAGTAAAACAACAAAGAAATAAATAAAAGCAGTCCTTACAAGGACTATTGCTATTGCAGCAGTCAGCAGATGAGATCAGAAGCAGGACAGCTGCCCACTGCAGCTACATACAGAGCACTGCAGTAGAAGGTAGATTACTAGCCAGCAAAGCTACCTAAGCTTAAATGTCCCTCAAACCCCTGCAGACTTCTGTCCCTCCAATAACAGAGCAGTATCAAAACGTTTACTAGCCAGCAAACTTTCAACTGTCCCTGAAATCACTAACAGGCAGCAGCTCTCTCCCTACACTATCTCTTCAGCACACACAGGCAGAGTGAAAAAAAGCTGCAGGGCTTCGGTTTTTATAGGGAAGGGGAGTGGTCCAGGGGAGAGCTTCCTGATTGGCTGCCATGTACCTGCTGGTCTGGGGTGAGAGGGCAAAAAAAAGCGCCAACAATGGCGAACCCAAAATGGCGAACGTCGCGCGACGTTCGCGAACTTCCGGCGAGCGCGAACAAGTTCGCCGGCGAACAGTTCGCGACATCTCTAGTTGTATTATTAGAATTGAGTCTATTAATAGGGAAACCTTCATCAACTGTTCCTCAGTTGTGTAGACAGAAGACACATAATTCAGAATCTCCACTTTTACCCTTCTTTCTTTACCTAATTGATTTCTCCTTGATTCTACTCACACACACCCACCATAATCATAATAGATTATTAAATGAAAAGAACATACACTATTATGGTCCTGCTATCTAGGGATGTAGCGAACGTCGGAAAAAAAGTTCGCGAACATATTCGCGAACTTGCGCAAAAATGCGAGCGGTTCGCGAACGGTTCGCGAACCCCATAGACTTCAATGGGAAGGCGAACTTTAACATCTAAAAAAGACATTTCTGGCCAGAAAAATGATTTTAAAGTTGTTTAAAGGGTGCAACGACCTGGACAGTGGCATGCCAGAGGGGGATCAAGGGCAAAAATGTATCTGAAAAATCTGCCTGTGTGTGCTTGGAAGAGATAGTGTAGGGGGAGAGCTGTTAGTGATTTCAGGGACAGATGATAGTAAGTTTGCTGGCTAGTAATCTGCTTGATACTGCTCTGTATTGGAACAAAAAAATAAATAAAAGCAGTCCTTACAAGGACTACTGTTATTGCAGCAGTCAGCAGATGAGATCAGAAGCAGGACAGCTGCCCACTGCAGCTACATACAGAGCACTGCAGTAGAAGGTAGATTACTAGCCAGCAAAGCTACCTAAGCTTAAATGTCCCTCAAACCCCTGCAGACTTCTGTCCCTCCAATAACAGAGCAGTATCAAAACGATTACTAGCCAGCAAACTTTCAACTGTCCCTGAAATCACTAACAGGCAGCAGCTCTCTCCCTACACTATCTCTTCAGCACACACAGGCAGAGTGAAAAAAACGCTGCAGGGCTTCGGTTTTTATAGGGAAGGGGAGTGGTCCAGGGGAGAGCTTCCTGATTGGCTGCCATGTACCTGCTGGTCTGGGGTGAGAGGGCAAAAAAAAGCGCCAACAATGGCGAACCCAAAATGGCGAACGTCGCGCGACGTTCGCGAACTTCCGGCGAGCGCGAACACCCGATGTTCGCGCGAACAAGTTCGCCGGCGAACAGTTCGCGCCATCTCTACTGCTATCCCATTTCCCTGGTGAGAATAAATATTCTTCCACATCCAAATAACAGAAAACATGAGAAATAATGTAATCTACATGGGATAAAGGATGATGTGTATAAACCTTTGCAAGGTTTTTATAACAGCTGTGGTTGTAATAAATTATACTGTCAGGAGGGTCGAATTTAAAGGTCTTTGAAAGGAACAGAGGTAAGCTACTTACAATTGACTTCAATGTAAGTTATCATTTATCTTGTTAGGATTCTTAAGCTAAGGGTTCAATAAAACCCATTCTCTGGTCAGTTTTTTAAAAGCTCCCGTGAATGAAATTCAATGGCTAATTAAATCCAAATGCACTAAGTTTAAAGTGCAGAAGCAGATAACAATGTAGAGGTTAATAAAGTGGCATTGTGAGTTTTATATAAGGTAATGTAGACTGAAAATGAGCTACAACAATTACATTATATAAGGGGATCATTTAAAAACATGTGGGTGGGGCCTGGGGCGTATGTTTAGTGGTCAAGGTAAGTAACCAATGAAAGATGCTAAATTCCCTTTGTGGTTGACTTGGATATATTAACTGTTTGCCGATGGATGAGGAGAGATAGCCCCTGACAATTCTGGAAACAATAATAATGCTTGCTCTGGAACAATATAAAGGGACATTTGACATTTTTTTTGTAACAGGAGAAAAAGTAGAACTGTATAATTCCCCAGTGATTCCTTTATTCTAATTAATTTATAATTAGCACATTAGTTCAAATGACATTAATTTTGTTGTCTGCATACAGTATGATTGCCGAATGCCCTATTGCCTGCTTCTGCAGCTAGGTAGGGAAAAACACACTGAAGCCTTTCTAGCTTGCACCAGAGGGGAAAACATTTATGAAAGTGTGGCACAACAGCAATTATGACCAAATATGCTCCTTTCACATCTTTGTACTTGATGGATTGCCGATGCTCCAGTCCAGATTGTCTGATGAATTGTGCACAAGTGAGCTGGGTCAGTTTAGAGTTGGGAGCAAGCTGTTACCCTTTGCATGAAATGGTATACTCTTTGAATTATTAGTTGGTCTAGGGCAGGGGTCCCCAACCCTTTTTTATCGGTGAGCAACATTCAGGTCTAAAAAGAATTAGGGACAGCAACACAAGCATGAAAAATGTTTCTTGGTGGTGCAAAATAAGTGCTGGCGGACCATTTGGTAGGCCCTATGTAGACTGGCAGGAGGCTCTGTTTGGCAGTATATCTGTTTTTTATGCAACCAAAATATGTCTCTAAACCAGGAATTCAAAAATAAGAAACTACTTTGAAGCCACTAGGTGCATCATTCAAGTTTTACATGTTGCTCTTGAGCCACTGGTTGGGGATCACTGGTCTAGGGTGTTATGTGTACTCAGTTTTTTAAATGGGAGACACCATGATGTTCTTTGTTTGTACCACACCTGCTGGAGCAGGTGTATGCTGCTGAATAGCATGTGGTAGGAGGCCACGGGTTAGTACCCTGAGTGTCACCCACCAACTAGATAGGCTCAACAACAGAGAGATCCCACTAGTAGTGAGCGTTACCGTTGGCAGTAACTAATGCCCTAACTCTGTCTAATTGTATTGTACCATCCTGATGTAACATTTGAGAGTCTGCTGTTAATCAGTTTACTGTGATTCAAAACCCCTGGTGCCCAAGTTATCGAAATTGTAAAGTGTGCGTGAAGTCAGCACAGAAAACCCATCCTTCCTACAGTGAGGGTCCAATTTAGAGACAGAATCTTGTGTAATGTGTGCTCTGCAGGTGATAACTTGCCAGGCCTGCAAGGGAAATGACAAGGCAATGTCAGCAATGTACAGCTCCTAAATAGCACTGCATAGAATATGTCTTAAAAATAAGAATATTTTGATTATTAGGCAACATCTTTTCTGTTTATGGAAGTAAGTTATTAGCAAAATATTCATGTGTAGAAGGAAAGATCACATTATGCTGTTGTATGCCATGCACACTAATGTAGCTACAGCCAATGGCAGCAGCTGATCATCTTCTTAGATTTTAGTGTAGATACGTGCAGTATCACATGGCTGTGCTGGTTAAGGTGCCAACAAAATAGACAACAGGACAGTCAGTAAAGCAGCCAATCAGGGATTCTGGACAGCCAATTATGCCCAGGTCCAGAACAGGTGTGTATCTGTTTATCTATCTTAAATATGATTGGAAGTATTTTAAAGGAGCACCTGTACCCAAAAACGTTGTAAAATGAAAGAAAATCTAATTCAAACAACTTTTCAGTATATGTTCAGTAACGTTTTATACTGTTTTAAAGTTATGTGTAAATATAATTGTCATTGAATGCAGTATTTGTATATTGTTCTGTTCTGTTGTTAAGGCCTTAATCCAATATAACAGTTCTCATCTAGAAGGGTAATTTATGTTCACAAGTGCAACTGTGCTCCTGCACATTTTCCCGCAGTGAGTTGCATATTAAACCCATTCTTTAAATGTTCATTCATCAAGACTTCTGTATATTTGCGTTCAGCACTGATCAGTCCTTCCTGCCCCCATCATCCCATGTTAATTGCATCTATACTATATATACAGTAATTACATTGTACATTTGATGGAGCTGCAGGGTACAAGCCTAACCTGATAAGCAATGCCGCTGTTTTGAGGATCAGTAGCAGTTGTAAATATACATTATCCAGTGGCGTAACTAGACACCTAGGGGCCCTGGTGCAAGATTTTGCAACTGCCCCCCAGCCCGTGTTGTGGGCAGTTAACCACATTTACTGATCTAATGTCCTAGAACTGAATTTAAAAAGTTATTTTAATTACTGAAACTGGTACACTTTTTAAGTGCTGTACAACTAAAATTAAAATTTTATAACACTGTAACGGTATTGTCAAAATAATCTGGTACAAACTGCAGTGATAAAAAATCATGGAAGCTGGGATGGTCTGCAAACACCTTTAGTGGTGGCCAGATATTAATTCTCAGTTACTTTTATGACAAGGCACATCTAAACATTTTTACAACTCGCCTATTACTCACAATGTGAAATAAGCCTGGGTATAAGGGTATGTAAAACTGAGGTTTTACTCTATATGGTATTCTTGTATACAGTCTAAATATTATTACACATTCAGTTCATGTATAATACCAGAAACAATAGGCAAAAAGCAGACCGGGGCCACAACCATGTATACAGACATAAAAACTATGGATGGCACAGTGGCAATTCCATGTATAAATACCCCAAAACTCGTAGAAGGATGGCGCTGTGGCATTTCCATGTATAAATACCCCAAAACTAATAGAGGGGTAGCAGAGTGGCAATTCCATGTATAAATACCCCAAAACTAATAGAAGGATGGCACCGTGGCAATTCCATGTATAAATACCCCAAAATTCGCAGAAGGATGGCGCAGTGACTTTTCCATGTATAAATACCCTAAAACTAATAGGAGGATGGCACAGTCACAATTCCATGTATAAATACCCCAAAACTAATAGAAGGATGGCACAGTTATAATTCCATGTGAGAAGGGTTGGAGGTGAGTGAGAGGGACAGGAGATGAGTGAAAGGGACAGGAGGTGAGTGAGAGGGCAGAAGGTGAGAGAGGGGGGATGGAGTTGAGTGAGAGGGACAGGAGGCGAGTAAGAGGGACAGGAGGTGAGTGAGGGGGCAGGAGGTGAGTGAAAGGGACAGGAGGTAAGTGAGGGGGCATGGAAGTGAGTGAGAGGGACAGGAGGGTTAGAGGGACAGGAGGCGAGTTAGAGGGACAGGAGGAGAGTGAGGAGGTGAATGAGAGTTACAGGAGGAGAGAGAAAGGTACAGGAGGCGAGCAAGAGCTACAGGTGGTGGGTGAGAGGTACAGGGAGTAAGAAAAATGTACAGGAGAATAGTGAAAGGTACACTAGTTGAGAGAGGGGTACAGAAGGTGAATGAGAGGGACAGGAGGCGAGTGAGAGCGACAGGAGGTGGGTGAGAAGTACAGGAGGTGAGTGAGTGTTTCGTGTAACCTAGGCGTCACAGTAGATAAGGAGCACTCACAGTAATATGACACCACTTGGTCCCTCTTCTCATGCTCCTGGGCAGTCCTCAAGTGATGCTGCAGAGATCTGAACTGCTGCAGAAGTGGGGGCAAAGTGTTGGCCATGCTGCAGGGACAGGGATATAGTTCAGAAGGTATCGATTAGACTAGTCCCTCATACCTGAGTGCCTGTGTATGAGTCAGATGGCAACAATTCCCCACACCTCACACTGATATAGCAACTCTTCCGCTTCTGCCTATGAGTGGGTGGGGATCGCTGTAGGTGATGAGAGAGGGAGGCTGACGAAGTCCTACAGATGGCACTTTACAGCAACTCTTCCGATTGCAGTAGGTCATGTGAGAGGGAGGCTGACACTCTCCTACAGAAGGCAGGGCTCTGAACTCATTTAACTTTGTGGTGAAAGAAAAGTAATATTTGAAAAAGGTATATGTATAAATAAATACACTCATTTATTTAATGCTGGTGCCGTAAATAGTACAGCTGTACCCTTGGATGAGGACACGGGGGCGGTGCACCCCCTGTACCCCAGGTAGTTACGTCACTGACATTTTCCCAACAAAGCCTCTTCGGAGATTACATTTTTAAGCTGGTTACAACTGCCAGAACTATTTATGATACTAGTGAATTTCTGGGTGTTATATTTTTGTGTTATCATCTCAAATCTGAAAACTACAGACAACATTTGCCATTCTGATTGTAGCACAACCTAAACACTGCTTTTATTTAAAATTTAAATTGTAATATCTTCCAGGAAAGATGATAAACTTGAGTATTATAACTTATTTCCTTCTGGTAGATTTATTGCACAACATTGTTTCATTTAGATCTTTAGTAGTGCGCAGGATAGAAGCACAAAGAATGTGCCATAAAGAAATATGTATTAGGCATCCCTGTATCCTAATAAGAATGAGAAACCGGATAAAATGGATTTTACATATATTAACCACTGAACATTGTATCCATTTTTAGTTTAACAGACATTTTAGAAATTTGTTGGCCCTTTTTTTATGATGATTATAGGATATTAAGCAAAAGTATCTGTGGCATTATCCTGTTAGCAGGAAAGAACCTGAATCATTTTGCAATTATATATGACTGGTTGACTGGTATGAAAATGAGTACAACATATACTTTTAACACAGAAATAATTTAAAAAGCTGTTATGGACATTTAAATGGATAGTGATGTGTTCTGGGTTAAAAAAAGACAAATGTGTAACTTGGCCTATATAAACCTGCTGATCCTCCTTGCAAGGGGGCATGTATTGCGAGGTTTCCTCTTGACAATCAAGTGGCGACAAATTCTAGTTTGCATACTCTTTGCAGTCCACTGCTTTTTGATTGTATGGCGTTACCTGCATCTTTCCCTTATGACTGCAGCTGTACTAGATGTTCTAGATGTTACTGGGACCCACAACAAATTAATTTTAGGGCTCCCAAAATATCCAGAGGTTGCCCCTATTTAAAAATATATGTTAAAACTGCTCATTAAGTAGGGCCTTGTCAGGCCCCCTATAACCCTGGGCCCCCTGCAGTCGCAGGGTATGCTTTCTCTGTAATTACCCATCTACATTAGAGGATGATTATACTGCAATAATTGGTGTCATAGGAAAATTGCCTTGAGACTAACTGTTAAGTCAGCACTTTTATTGTTGGGGCTTACCACTTCAGTATTCCATGACAGCTGAACTGAAAAGGTAGTGTATGCATAGAGTCTAGAAGAGGGGCATTTATTTGACACATAGCCCTAATTGCAGGCCTAGGTCTTTTGAGAAGCTGCAAATTCACCTTGAATTAAATCAGTATGTAGAACACTTTTTCCAGCTAATGACCTCTGCATCCCATTGAGAGGGAAAGTCCACATGTCCGCAAACCCCTACACAGAAACATAGCTTGAGGAATAAATAAGACCTAGAAGAACTAGTTTAAATACAGCACACATCCTAACAAAGCAGCTATATTAAAACTGTAATGTTGTTCACTGAAAGATGCAATTTGCTTTGCTAAAAGTTTAATGGAGGTTATAACTGAAAGGTTTAATGTGTAATATTAAACATAATGCAAACAAAAGCAATTGCAGTAAGCTTGGTTCTGTTTAAAAACAGGCCAAGTTGATTCATCACTTATTAATCTTTATGTAATCATCAGTTTTTCCATTTTCCTATAGGCAAAACTGTAAATTAGTTCCTTATAAACTTTACAGTCTAAGCTCAGAACATGCGATTTATAACTTAAAGAGACATGCACATTGACACAGAATCCTTGAGGCAGCTGTGGGGGCCCACCAATGAGTCTTTGCCCTGGGCCCACAGCAAATATAAACCCTGCAAATGACATTCAAGTCTGTCATTCCTAATTTGATATGGTATTAAAGAGTTATCCTTTGCCTTTTCTACCCAAACCATTTCACTCCTAGTACATATACTCTGTTTTATTTTTTATATTTTTACTGTTCAAATGTTTTTATTGTTTTTCATATTAAACAAGCAGGATTTCAAACCAAAGATCAAAGAACAAAAGCTATACAATGAGGCACACCTATACTACGTGTTGTGGCTAAATGCACAGAAAGAAAAATCTAGTTTATAATTGGTGATGCCACCTAAACAATTTACTAGATTGCAAACAAGTAAATGAAACCAAAACCAACAACTAAACTACCAAATCACGCTCAGTGAATTTTTGTAGGATTCTTAACTGTTACAATCATACAACATGGAATGAAGACTACATTTTATGGACACATCAGATTAACCACTATAAAAAAATTATACCTGTAACAAGCCCAGAATACGTGGTACTTTTATTCATATGAAAAAGCTATTCTATCTACACATGCTTATGTTCATAAGCTTTATAGACAATGTCATATCTAAATATATTTTGTATCACTCATTCCTTTCACATTCACTGTATTGTACCTTGTTGTCTAAACTACCATATCTGTAGATACCTTTACCATTTTATTTTACATGCTTTTCACAATCTTTACAAAGATTTTAACTTCTATAGAGTGTCGTGCATAAATATATTAGCACTTCATAAGGAATTCTATTTGTTGTTTGCTTATGAAAACCGAGAGCGTTTTCCTTTAACTGAACTATGCAATTTTATGTGCCTGAAATCTGACTCTGTTTTTCATCACCTTAAACAAATAAGATGCTGCACGCATGCTGACTAGTAAGCACTTTGCATAGAAGAATGACAAGGGAAAGGTATTTCACAGGGAGGGGCTGGAATACTCAGCACAAAATGATAACACAACAGCAGCTTAGCAAGAGGAAGCAACTGCTCCGTTTGGACTTGTCTTTGGAACTTTCCACTTCTGCATACCATTGAAGGAAATCATTTCAGGATGCCTATACTTGTTGGGTAAAGGGGAAACAATGGCAAAAATATCTAAATATATAATTTACACAATGCCATTGATTTCCTTTGGAATGCAGAGCAAAGCTTGTCTTTATGGCAAGTATCTCTGTTGAAAGTATTTAGTTCTTCCAGATGCATGTGTTATTTTACAGTGATTGTTCAGTAAGGTCAATTTTGAATGCCATGGAATGCCTATATAAACACATACAGCACAGCACACCTTATGCTATTTTCTAGTTGTTATTGGATGCCAAATTGTATAGGGAACATACATCAAAATATTCATTAGTAATACAGGTATAGAAAACTGCTCAGTTCTAATAGTACCTTATAAAATTACTAAAATAACATCCACTGCATAAAAGTTAGTTTTTTAGGGATTATTACTATTAGGGATGCACCGAATCCTTCTGCAAGGCCAAACCAAATCCAAATCCTAATTTGCATATGCAAATTAGGGTTGGGGAGGGATATTGTGTGACAAGAAACAAGAAAGTAAAAAATGTATGGATTCGGTTTGGGATTCGGTCGAATCTTCCAAGAAGGATTCAGCTGAATCCCGAACTGAATCTGAACCTTAATTTGCATATGCATATGCAAATTAGGGAGCGGGAAGGGGAAGCCATTTTTTACTTTCTTGTTTTGTGACAAAAGTCACACGATTTCCCTCCCCACCCCTAATTTGCATATGCAAATTAGGATTCCGATTCGCTTTGGCCTAAAAAAAGGCTGAATCCCGAACCGAATCCTGGATTCGGTGCATCCCTAATTACTATACTGACATTTTCCCAACAAAGCCTCTTCGGAGATTACATTTTTAAGCTGGTTACAACTGCCAGAACTATTTATGATACTAGTGAATTTCTGGGTGTTATATTTTTGTGTTATCATCTCAAATCTGAAAACTACAGACAACATTTGCTATTCTGATTGTAGCACAACCTAAACACTGCTTATATTTAAAATTTAAATTGTAATATCTTCCAGGAAAGATGATAAACTTGAGTATTATAACTTATTTCCTTCTGGTAGATATATTGCACAACATTGTTTCATTTAGATCTTTAGTAGTGCGCAGGATAGAAGCACAAAGAATGTGCCATAAAGAAATATGTATTAGGCATCCCTGTATCCTAATAAGAATGAGAAACCGGATAAAATGGATTTTACATATATTAACCACTGAACATTGTATCCATTTTTAGTTTAACAGACATTTTAGAAATTTGTTGGCCCTTTTTTTTATGATGATTATAGGATATTAAGCAAAAGTATCTGTGGCATTATCCTGTTAGCAGGAAAGAACCTGAATCATTTTGCAATTATATATGACTGGTTGACTGGTATGAAAATGAGTACAACATATACTTTTAACACAGAAATAATTTAAAAAGCTGTTATGGACATTTAAATGGATAGTGATGTGTTCTGGGTTAAAAAAAGACAAATGTGTAACTTGGCCTATATAAACCTGCTGATCCTCCTTGCAAGGGGGCATGTATTGCGAGGTTTCCTCTTGACAATCAAGTGGCGACAAATTCTAGTTTGCATACTCTTTGCAGTCCACTGCTTTTTGATTGTATGGCGTTACCTGCATCTTTCCCTTATGACTGCAGCTGTACGGCTGTTCTAGATGTTACTGGGACCCACAACAAATTAATTTTAGGGCTCCCAAAATATCCAGAGGTTGCCCCTATTTAAAAATATATGTTAAAACTGCTCATTAAGTAGGGCCTTGTCAGGCCCCCTATAACCCTGGGCCCCCTGAATCTGAACCTTAATTTGCATATGCATATGCAAATTAGGGAGCGGGAAGGGGAAGCCATTTTTTACTTTCTTGTTTTGTGACAAAAGTCACACGATTTCCCTCCCCACCCCTAATTTGCATATGCAAATTAGGATTCCGATTCGCTTTGGCTTAAAAAAAGGCTGAATCCCGAACCGAATCCTGGATTCGGTGCATCCCTAATTACTATACTGTATGTCTATCAATAGCCAGAAATGCCACATATATCTAACTTCCTATTACCGATATTGTGTCCTATGGTACATGGTAGTAGGTATAATACAAAAGGCATTAGGATCCAGAGTGCACGGCTCTCATAGAATAAACATAGTTATAGTGTCATGCTTGATTTTTGGGCATTTTTGTCTGGCAAATGTCCTGTGTGCTAGTCCTTTGGGCTTTTACAGAAATTAGAAATGTAAGGAATTTAAGGACTATCCATAATACACTTTAGACTTCCATGTAGGAAAGCTATGCATATTTGTCTCTCCTCTGTATTGTTTTGTATGAGGAGTCCTACCCCCTGTGAGCTGACAGAAAGGTAGGCCTGCTCATGAAGTGCTGCAAGGTCCCAGAGAGAACTGTGTATGTAAAGTCAGTAGGAAATCCCCAGTGACAGAAAAGTGTGCTCTGTTTAGGGTGTGTAAGGAAAGGGCATCCCTTTCAGGACTGTGAACAGCAAAGCATGCTCGTCTCAGGGCACAGAAAGCCAAAAGGAGTCCTCCTCAGGAGAAAATGCCACATAAGTAGGGATTCCCCCAGCAGGACAGAAATAAAACCATCTAAAATATAATGTAAAGTTGATCCTGGCTGGCAGGCTGTATGTATCATGATTATTTAAACGTGCAGTGTCCTGCAAAAAATGTCAACCTTTCCTGGATCAGGAAAGTTCCCAGAGATGGGTATTACATCCCAACTTGTCCTGATCCTGGGTGGAGGCACACCAAACCACAGTGTACCTATTCTACCCTGTAGGAGACATACAACTCCTGTAGCACCACAAGAAAGAGAATGAGTGCTGCATTTCCTGCAGTAGCAGAATAGGGCTACACATACATGAAGCACAGATGAGAAGTAAGGTAGGCATAAAATAGCAATGGAAAATAAAGTGGAAAAACATCAATGACGCACCAGTATAAACTTTATATTGAAATGACTCTTCAGTTTTTATACAGTATTAAATTGCTTATTGTAGCATAAAAATGTTTTTTTTTTTTTTTATCATTGAAATGATCATTGTGTATGATAGGAAGGTCTTCTCTGAACCTCCTCCCCCCCCCCCCAACTACTAAAGTTTGGGAAGCTTATTGTAAAAAGATACCAAAAATTAATTTTGTGCACTGCATTAACCAGAAGGATACTGTATATATTCTGACATCTATAAATTCTTTACAGAATGTTACATGGGAGATTTACCCTGGTAAATAACACCGTGTTCAGGGAAAAAAACAGAGAACCCCATGTCCAGAGCATTCCATATAAAAGATCTCATACTTGCCTGTTAATTTATGTATTCTGCTGTAAGCACCCTATACTTATTCATCAGTCTAGAAGTGTCACCTAAAAATAATGTACTTTTAGTGTATGCTTTTACTATAGAAATGCAGTCTGCAGGGTAGACACCATATATTCTCTGCATAAAGACACTGGAAATAAAGATGATAAATGACTGGAGAATACATTGTACAATGTTTCAAGGCTCATTTGCCAACACTTTGAGGTAGCTCAATATGCACTTAAAGTGTATGAATACTGCCGCATAGAAAAGCAAGGCAAAGATTTCAAGTAGGAACTTTCTAATGATTAATATGTCAAACACATGAATCTTATGAGGGTTTTACCTGTAGAATTCTTCTCTTCAGGCTAGCTGCAAGGTGTTTATGTGAAGCATGAAATTTAGTGATATTTAGACTTTAGTTATTCGCAATTGTTTTTGTTCCTCATGGGACTTGCGTACTGCAAGCAGCATTTTCTAAAACAATCTGAGTGTAGAAAGTGTAATATAGTTTTTTTTTAAAGTATTCTACAGTTTCTTCTTTGGTCCACAAAATATGTAATTTTTGCAATCATATATTTTTTAAACAGCTCAATTAGACAATATAATTACAAATAATTTTCCAGATTATGACACTGCAGATTTAAAATGTCAAAGTATATTACTTCAGGTCCATTGGGTGGCTAATATGCAATATTCAACAGTACATACAGTAAATATGTGTTCATTTTGCAGAAAACCTGCATTTACCATGTTAGGTAAAACCCCTGCATTCACCTGGCAGCTAGTTCTCTGTAAAGCACACTGGAACAAACAGTTGCTTAAATACAGGGCCAACTGTACAAAACCTAAAGACAATTTATTTCCATCAGAAGTCTGTTACTCTGCAAGATAACTACACTGTCCCATTTCTTCTATTTATAGAGCTCATTATCTTTTATACCTTACGTTGTGGACTGGATTCTGTTATAATCTAAATGTACTGTTATTTTGCAACAATATATCATGGGCATACAATCTGCAGCAGAGACCTAAAATGGATAGGATTTTCAGGACTTACTGGGCTTTACACATTATAAAGACTAAGCTTTTCAGTCATGTAGAAACTAAATAAATAGTGGATTTTTTTATATCTAACTTTTTTTTTAATAGACATGACAAAGTGAATGATGAACAATCTCTATAAAACATTGTAAGGTGCTGCACAAAATGTTGGAGTTATTCAAATAAAGGATAAAACTATTTCATAAAGTAGCCTAGATCCAGCTGTGTATTTATCAAGTTATATGCCAAAATGCAGAATAATATCTGATAGATGGTATCATGTTATGATACCATCTATCAGAAGGCATGACAAGTAGCATATGTAAGATATTATAAATATTCATAAAGTGGAAAAGTCACATTTCCAGAAGATGGAAATACTGTAAGCAAACTTCAAATGTTTCAGTGCATACATTCAATGTATAATAGACTGAATAACTTAGTACATACTATAAATGAGGATAAATTTATTTAGAGAAACTCTACCTAGTCACTAAATGACACAATTCTAGTGAAGGATCAACCAAGTCTCAGTTACTGTATATGGTTTTATTCATTTTGGAAACAAAATACATCCAGACCAGTCTGTGTTCAAAAAATTATATAAACTTTAATGATATAGACAGTGTTATGTTTGTAGTATTATTGAAGGAGGTGTGGGGGTGATGGTTTATATATATATATATATATGTACAATTCATTCAATCCAGGCAAAATTAATGTTTTAGGTATCCCCCCCTCAAGCTTTCCTGACTAAGAAGTGTATCAAACATTTAAACACTAAAGGTATCCCATGACACAATCACTTGGTATCTCAACCCCCATTGAACAAGGAGAATAATAATCTACTTTGGCCCCGTCTCCAAAGAACCTAAGGAGTAAGACACACTTGTATACTTCATCATCACCCAAATGGCATCAAAAACAAATTTACAGATGTATATAAAACAAAATTAAAAATAAATAAATAAATAAATAATAATCCCCCCTTAGTTGTAAGGTCTTTGTATCTAACCGACTTCCCCACACTTCAAATGTGATGAAATATATATGTCAAGTTCCTATTATACCCCTAAAGACAAACAATAAACTGTAGGAATATGAAATAGGAAGTGCCAATTGTGCCCAGGTACAATAAGGGGGTTTGTGCATCAAGCTACCTAAAAATGTCTACCCCTTTAAACAAAACAGGTATTGTTTGTATATATATTGCAGTATATTCAAGATGGCCAATCAGTGGCGTAACTAGAAGTTACTGGGCCCCATAGCACGTTCATTTTAGGTGCCCCAACATATACAGTGTGATATTGCTCATTATTTGGGCCTCATTGGGCCCCTATGCCTCCTGTGCCCATCTGCAGCCGCAGGGTCTGCTTCCTCTATAGCTACGCCCCTGTGGCCAACTACATCAAAGTCATCCTTGGTCCAGTCCTACACTCACTTTCATCTGATTCATGAAAAATTATCTTACTTTATTATTTTTACACAGGGACCAAGTATTACCCTCAACTTGCTTTTAACGTAAAAACTCCTAAAATGTTGCCTTATTAGTGTTCTTTCTTCTTAAACTACAAATAAGCATATAATAAAGAAACACAGCACTGAATAATCCAAGCAGAGTATTAATGTTGTTTTGTCTCCAAAATATATTTCATCAACCTATCCTAGTATGTATTTGAACCCAAACAAATACAAAACATTTTCTCTTCAAGCTTATTTTCCAGATTTAATCACATTTCTGAAATCTTATAACCTGAAATAACATATTTTTCAACCCTGGAATCTTTCCAATCCAATAAATCCATAAATTAGTTCAAATCAGCATAAAATGTACATTACATTACAAATAAAACAGATGTTGTTCTTGCTAATTACGCATCCATTTCTGCCATATAGGGAATCATACTGTGTGGAGGGATTGGCGCTGATATCAGTTTTTCTGGTAGTATGGATTACCTTTAAAGGAACAGGAAGGGCTCATAATAATGCGGGTTTCGCCCTGCATCCCTTTATGGTTAGTTTTCCTGCAATCAGCCACAGGCAGAATAAAACGCAGCGGTATTCCCCTATAGTGCCAGTGCAAGTGGAATGCATCCTGTTGCAATGAGGCCTTGCACTTACCACATGTCCTAAGGGTTGGGCTTACCTGTGTCCACAAATCCTTTGCTCTATAACTCATGCTGCAAACACAAAGTGCAGAGCAATACCAAGCAGAAGTGTTGTTTGCTAGAGCACTAATGAGGGAATGTTTCGTAAGTGCAAAAAACGTTCACAAAGATCATTGCTAATGTTAGTGACTCTGTTTGCGTACTTTTTGCCCTATTACAGACTTCAATGATTTCCTCGCAAAGTTTGTGACCAGATGCCTTTTGTGAACAGTCACAGTGGATGTAATAAAATTTTACAATCGCAAAACATATTTTGTAACAAAATATTTAACAAAAGCAGGTGTTAATGCTAACTTTTTCTTAGCAATCTAATATTTGCCAGCAAATGCTTGTACATTGTGAGCAGCGTTCAACATTTACAAGAATGCCATTTTAAATAACACTTGCAATTTTTCATCACATTCCTCCTTATGAGTCACACCCTTGTTTCCTTGTGTTCATGCAAGTTCAGTAAGTTTTAAGCATAATTATATCTCATAAAATGGGAGTGGAACTCCAGTAGACATTTAGCATCACTGAGCCCCAGAGAATGAAAATGTTTGAGGACCTTTATGAATGACCAATAATTATTTTCAGCACCTTATATAATTCTTCACTGATAGTTGCTCCCCTTAGGAAAGCCAGGCAGTGTTGGACTGGGTTTTCTGGGGACCACCAAAGAACCTAACACCTTGAACCAAGCACATAAGTGCACCTACTAGTTGCTGTCATGCACTGCTCATTATGCATATGGATGAATGGGGCATTTTAACAAATATGGAGACTAAAGTGAAAGTGAAGCTTATGGCCCGGAAATTTAACAGAACATAGTGCAGTTCCATCATATTTTGGACCTTTACTGCTGCCCTTGGCTAAAATTTACCCAGATATGGTAGTAAGATCGCTGCACATGATGGGTAATATGAGCACATTACCTGTTAGACATGTTAGAAAGATTAGTGCAGAAAATATATAGCAATGAATGGAAGGATTACCTTACTAACAGTTGCATAAGACAACAACTTTCACTTAACTCTGAGCACTCTCATTCGGATTCTCTGCTTCCCTTTACTGAAACTCTACGCAAAAGTTGGACATATGTGTTCCACAGTCGAACTCCTGACCATCTTTGATTTTATTTCAGCGTTTCAGAAAATAAGGTGCCAGTTTCTTTTCAGCAGCAGCAGCAGATGTCTTTTGGCAGCAGCAGACATCTTGTTGATGCAGCAGGGCCTAAAAGGCCTGGGGCATCCTGGAATATTTCCTGGAGTCCCCACTGGTCTAGTCAGACCCTGGGCATTTAAATATTTAGGACATATAGCTGTTTCTTTGCAATTTTCTGAAAACAGTTCAGCAACTGTTTTTCTCAGTGGCTGTGAACATTTACTATAAACTGGTTATTGTGTCAGATGTTCTTCCCATTTGCATTAGAGGCTTAAGTCAATCTCCAAATAATTCACTATATAAAAGGAAACATTACAATTTCTGGGAAGATTCTGTGTCTTATTAAGTAGAGTACCATTATGCGTATTTATGGCAGCTAAAGACATCATTATGCTTTAAACGTATTAAATACTGCCAGGTTGTGATGTACATTAATGACTTGTAATTCTCATTTTTACTGCTATATTAGATGAGTGACATGTATATGGTAAAAACATAATGGCTATTTATCAGACTCTTATTCATTTTGGTTGACTTATTTGCTTTATTTTGATGTCAGATAATTTTGTGTTAGTTTTAGTGAAAAAAGTGGAAGTATAGAGTAGAGAGAAATAAAGATATAAGACAGTATCTGCATTGGCTATTTCAACTATTAACACATAACGGAATAGTATTTATGACCACTATGGGTAATGTTTTTTTTTTTTGAAAGTTTATAATTTTTATATGTATTTATAATAATTTATAAATCCTAATTTTTCCTAAATCCTCCACTCCAATCTATCACCACTTTTTTTTTTCTTACAATATTTTAAGAATTTTCAAGAATCTTAAAGGGAAACTATAATAAAAATGTAATATAAGCTTCATATTGTACTGAAATAAGAAACATACTGAATTAAAATGCTGTACCGTTTCTAAAATAACCAAGTTATCTTTACTATTCCCCTTTCAGTTATCTCCCTCTCTTCATTTTCTCCTTATGCAGGAGTCGGGAGTGAGATTGATTGACAGTTAGATATAATATATCTTTTGGGGGGCTCCCTTTCCTAGTATTCCAATACAAAAAAATCTAACAAAATAACTGACTTTGGCACAAATTTTATGTAGAGGAACAGGATTTCTATTAATGTTGAAAGAGTGAGATTTAATACAACCTCTAGGCAAAAGGAAAGGCCAAATGCTGTGTTAGACCTAACTGTCAATCAAAATCAGACTCCCCACTCCTGCATGAGACAGAGACAGATGCTTGCTTATTTCAGAAACAGTATATCATTTCTAATTGATTATATTTAGCGAATGTCTTATTTTGTTATGCTGAAGTTCACATTTTCATAATAGTTCCCCTTTATGCTTTTTATCTTTCATAATGTTTCTAAATGTTGCTAAAAGCCCTTTTCTACATTTTTTTGAGAAGGACGTGCTCAATGAGGAATATTTTTTGGCGTAATGCATTTTATTATTAACATGTATTTATATAGCGCCAACATATTTCGCAGCACTGTAAAGTAAATGTGTTTATACAACTTAATCACATGAATTACATACAAAGAACATCTGGAGTTACATACATCACAACCAATACCGGTACACAAGGTGAGGAAGGCCCTGTGCAAAAAAAGCTTACAATCTAAAGGGAAGGGAATAATAAACAGGGTGTGGGAGTGGGCAAGATCAGAATGAAGTGGGTGAGAAATGTGGTACTGTATATAGTATTGCATTTGGTAGTTAAGCAGAGTGAGCGTTGCTTAGCAGGTCAGTAGAGGAGCGTAGTAAGCAGTTGTGTGAATATATAGAGATGAGTTTAGAGATGTAGGGTGGTGCAGAGTTATGAAGTGCTTTGAATATCAGGGTCTTTAATTTTAATTTAATTCTGAAAGGTAGTGGAAGCCAGTGCAGAGATTGACAGAGTGGCATGGCAGAGGAGGAGCAGTTGCTGAAGTGTATAAGACTTGCAGCAGTGTTCATTATGGACTGGAGAGGTGACAGTCTCTGGCGGGTAAGGCCAATTAAAAGAGAGTTACAGTAGTCTAGATGTGATATGACATGAGAGTGAATAAAAATTTTGCCAGCATCTTGGGTGATTAATTATCGTATTTTGGATATGTTCCTTAGGTGGAAGTGACATGATGTAATAAGTGAATGGATATGAGGAGTGAAGGACAGGGCAGAATCTAGGATGACCCCAAAGCACCGGGCCTTGTGAGATGGGATGATAGTGAAATTGTTAGCTATGATGGATACTTCCGGGTTGTTACTGGTGTTAGTTGGGAGGAAGGAGAACCATTTCCGTTTTAGAGAGGTTTAATTTAAGGTAGCTTTGCAACATCCAATAAGAGATAGCAGACAGACAGGAAGAGAACCAAGTTCTGGGTTGAGATCAGGAGAGGAGAGATAGATCTGAGTATCGTCAGCATAGAGGTGGTAGTGGAAACCATGCGAGTTGATTGGTTTGCAGAGGGAGGAAGTATAGAAGGAGAATTATAAGGGGCCCAGGACAGAGCCTTGAGGAACCCCAACATAAAGAGGTAGGGGAGAAGATGTTAATCCATTGGAGACACTGAAGGATCGATTAGAGAGGTAAGAATTGAACCAGGACAGGGCTGTGTCACGAAGGCCAAGCGAATGGGTGGACTGGAGGAGGAGAGGGTGATCTCAATGCACAATAAGGTGTGTTGCACTTTACTCTGTGGGAAAAGATAAAATGCCCTGTAATTTAAACATCTATAGGTTGGCCCTTAATGTGATAATTTACATATGTTGTTCTAAAACTGGAGATCTGTGAATCATAAAAGATTGAGTTCAATAGATTTTATACCCTAGGGGAATTTGCTTATGCTTTATATGCTTAAAATAAATAGAGCATGAAGAATCTTGCTTGATTTATATTTATGCATGGATCAATCGAACACATTGGTGTCTGTGTTGGTTGCTATGAGAGAATTATAAATACACAATGCCATATTCCCAAGATACTTAGCTTTTTTTCCTTCCAAATTAAGTTTATAGAATTTAAAATTGAAGTGGCATTAGTGAAAGGACCCGAGTGTCCTGTATTGTACATAAATAGTATATATACAATGTTGCTAATGTAGATAGCCAAAATGATTTTCTACAGTATATTGATTAGACTGTGAAACAGAATCCCATTGCAGATAAATAATATACTGTATATATATAGTTACACTGTGATAAAAATTAAAATAGAGTTTACAGTCAAAGTGAGTGTATTCCTTACAGGTATAGTTTTAGTCCTTTACAAGCAGGGAGGAAGCCATTTTTTTTTGGTGCATTTTCCATACTGCCTTCTTGCAAAAATCAATTGCTGCAGTTTCAGATTGCATAAATATGTAATCATAGCAAATAAACCCCTATGGTCTCCCAACAAAAATAGTCTTTTTCCAAATGGATAAAATATTCAGTTAAATGTGTGTTAAATGTAGCCTTACAGGTACATTTTACTTGTTTTCATAAACGACTGAACATGAAAGGATATAGATATGATCATTTATTATGTTAGCTACTTGGCTAAAGGGTTTATAGGATGGCAATCTAGCTCTAAAATATATACAAAACTCTGTGATGTTGAATTTGTCTCTTAATCTCTTTCTTGAGGTATGCTCTCGAACAGAAATCACTTTGCAGCAGAATTGCTTCTTTCACAGAAGGAGCTATAATAGTGGAATAAAAGATAAATAGACAATATAAGAAGGCAGTATCTGATCTTATCAAGTGTCTCTCTGTTCT
This sequence comes from Xenopus petersii, assembly GCA_038501925.1. Taxonomy (NCBI): domain Eukaryota; kingdom Metazoa; phylum Chordata; class Amphibia; order Anura; family Pipidae; genus Xenopus; species Xenopus petersii. The sequence continues at coordinate 89,859,180 of CM076673.1, read as the reverse complement.
TGAAAGGATCAAATAGTGAGAAAAATAGTAGACCCCCTGTTTGGTGTTAAGTAGATATTTGTTTTACAGAACAGACATGGGATAATGTACAGAACCACTAAATATATAAGGAGCTATAATCAGTCAAGTTTGAAATATACTGCTTCTTTGAAATATTATGATTCCATTTGCATTTCCAAGGCTTTAATGTGTGCCAAAGGTATACTCCTTTTTCTGAATAATTCAGTGCAAGAAGAAAGCAAAAACATGGACATTCAATCAAGGACATTATTCATTGCACAAAACTCTTGAGTGAGTACTACCTCATTGTCTCTGCAGTAATGACAGATAAAACATGTGGATTCCAAGTAGCATGGTGAATGGTGGGAAATATGTACTAAAGGTGACTGGTGCAAAAGATATTCATAGTATATATATCCATAGTTTCCATTTAACTTTGTGACAGAGCTTTTCTTGTGTGGATATGGCAATACATGATTAGATCAGCTATACTAGATTTGCATACATTTTTAACAGGTTTTGTTGCCTTTCACAGGATAGTTCTGGTGAAAATATCTGAACTTATGTCTACAAAGCCTTCAAGCATTTGTACCATCTGCATAAGTTCACAAGATTCCCAGTTTAGCCTCCAACATAGTCCTCAGTGGTAATAAAACAATACATTAAACTGTTTCTAGTTTCAAGTCCTATCAATACCGAGCGATGATTACTCCACAACGTTACCTCTTTCGCCAGAGTCTCCTTCGCCACCTTAGACCTGGTTAAATGAAGCTACATCCTCCTCAATCTTATGTCAGTAACATCATATCCTATATGCATATCCTATATACCGAAAATTCATAAAAATTATAAAAAAAAACACTGGCATGTTTTTATATTGTCTTTTCATATTACAATGTACAAAATAGGGGGTGTGGAAGCACTCTAAAGGCTAAGTAATAGTATATTTAAGTATAATGGAAGTGCTAGTTTTAATGCACATTCCCTAGTCCCCTGTCTCAAAAGTTTACAAAACAGGGGTTTTTAGTTACAAAGTTATGATCATAAAGTTGAAAAGCCACCATACAACTTCAAGGTAAACCCCATATGGTGGTCCCTAACTTCTTTTCATATTATCTTTATAAGTTGTAACTATTAAAAATTTTTGTTTGAACATTTTTTTAACCAGTTGAGGGACATTTCTTTTAAGGTGGGCTCATGTCTAGGGCATTAGAGGATCTGTTTTGTCTTTATTTTGCTTCCTTGGACATTTTTAACCCTTTCCCTGCCAAGAACGTAGCTCCTACGTTATTTTAAAAAAAGCTGCAAGTGCCAAGAACGTAGGAGCTACGTTCTTTCTTTAATCAGCTGCCTCTCTGCACTCCTGCAAAAATCAAAGTGCAGAGAGGTTCTCCTGGCCCCTCCACCCCCTAAACAACTAGCCTAGGGGGCTGCCAGTCGGGTCCTGTGCTGCGATTGTCGCAGGACCCGACTTCTTACCTGATCCTGTGTGCTGAATGCTGCTCTCACTGTGCTGCTTCTTCCTGGATCGACCTCGTGTGAAGCTCCGCCCACACACTTCCTGCTGTTGATCTCTGCGATCCTGGAGTGTGCAGATCTGCTTCTGATCCCTTCATCTCCAAAAAACTGGAAGTGCCCTTCTATTTACACAGTTACACACACACATACATGCAATCACACATACATACATGCATTTACACATACACAGCACACATATAACTAAAGGTAGATTTTTTTTTGAATTTACTGGCTTTTTATGTATTTTACAGAGTCACATACAGATATACACACACTTATACACTTGTCAGAGCTGTACACACATGTATACACAAACGCACACATGTATACACAGACACACACTTATAGGATCTTTGTTAGTTTTTTTTTTTTTTTTAGTTCTTCAGTTTACCAGTTTCCTTCTTGTTATTCCCTAAAAAACTGTTGCTTTACCAGTGTGACTAGTGGATCAAGCATTTTGACCACTAACCACACCGTTGGATCAGTTATTTTGTTATTTTATTGATTTGCCTAATTGTATTTGATTTTTGGGATTTTTATGCTTTCATTGTTGTTCCTTACATTTTTTTTAGCGTCATTTGCTCTTTGATCATTTGGAGTACAAACACATTTTTAGCAAATTTGGGTTAGTCAGAGTGTGTACTTTCCAAATATATATGGTTTTGGGGGTCCATGTGCCGTTAGGAGGGTCTTGTGGCACACAATGTGCAGTCAAAGGTCTTTGTTCACAGAAGGCGAATCGGCAGCCGAGAAAATTCATATGCACTATTTGTATTTGGGGTCCGCACATGCCAGCTGCTTTGGTATATCTATGCATATTGGGCATCAAACTGTTCAGTAGACCATTGGCATCAATATTTAGGGTGTTTTACAATTGTATGTAAGAAATTGGGTGAGAAAAATGCAGCCAATTACAATATTTTTAGGTGATTTTTTAGAAATGTCATAAAAACCACAGCATTTAGCGTAGCTTTGCAGTATGGTACTTTGGAGTACAAAGACGTGCATACCCAATTTGTATTCGGGGGAATGTGTACTTTCCGAAAAATATATGGTGTTCTGGGGTGAAATTACTCTTTTCTAACTTTGCCCCTCTCAAAATGATGTAAATGGGTAGCTTTTGCGGTACCTGAAATGACAGACCATATGGGGGGTCTTCGTTTTGGGGCCCCTGTATGCCACGTGCTTGGGTACACCTATATATATTGGGCATCAAACTGTTCAGAGGACCCCATGCTTTCATATTCAGGGTGATTTCTCTTGATACCTAAAAGTATGTGGGTAATACGATGCTGCAAGGTAGAAATTTGAGGTGATTTTTGGAAATGTCAGCAAAATCACCAAATTTAGGAATGGTTTGCGGCTTGGTACTTTGGAGTACAAAGATATGCATACCCAATTTAGATTCGTGGGAATGTGTACTTTCCGAAAATATATGGTTTTCTGGGATGAACCTACTTTTTTCTACTTTGGGCCCCCCGAAACAATATAAATGTGTTGATTTTGCAGTACCTGAAATGACAGACCATATGGGGGTCTTCCTTTTGGGGCCCCTGTATGCCACGTGCTTGTGTACACCTATACATATTGGACACCAAACTGTTCAGAGGACCCTAGGCTTTCATATTTGGGGTGATTTCTCTTGATACCTAAAAGTATGTGGGTTATATGATGCTGAAGGTTAGAAATTATGAGGTGATTTTTGGAAATGTCACCAAAATCACCAAATTTAGGAATGGTTTGCGGCTTGGTACTTTGGAGTACAAAGATATGCATACCCAATTTAGATTCGTGAGAATGTGTACTTTCCGAAAATATATGGTTTTCTGGGGTGAACTTACTTTTTTCTACTTTTGACCCCCCCAAAACAATGTAAATGTGTTGATTTAGCTGTACCTGAAATGACAGACCATATGGGGGTCTTACTTTTGGGGCCCCTGTATGCCACGTGCTTGGGTACACCTATACATATTGGGCATCAAACTGGTCAGAGGACCCTAGGCTTTCATATTTGGGGTGATTTCTCTTGATACCTAAAAGTATGTGTGTAATACGATGCTGCAGGGTAGAAATTTTGAGGTGATTTTTGGAAATCTCACCAAAATCACCAAATTTAGGAATGGTTTGCGGCTTGGTACTTTGGAGTACAAAGACATGCATACCCAATTTAGATTCATGGGAATGTGTACTTTCCGAAAATATATGGTTTTCTGGGGTGAACCTACTTTTTTCTACTTTTGCCCCCCCCCAAAACAATGTAAATGTGTTGATTTTGCAGTATCTGGAATGACAGACCATATGGGGGTCTTCCTTTTGGGGCCCCTGTATGCCGCGTGCTTGGGTACACCTATACATATTGCACATCAAACTGTTCAGAGAACCCTAGGCTTTCATATTTGGGGTGATTTCTCTTGATACCTAAAAGTATGTGTGTAATACGATGCTGCAGGGTAGAAATTTTGAGGTGATTTTTGGAAATGTCACCAAAATCACCAAATTTAGGAATGGTTTGCGGCTTGGTACTTTGGAGTATAAAGACATGCATACCCAATTTAGATTCATGGTAATGTATACTTTCCGAAAATATATGGTTTTCTGGGGTGAACTTACTTTTTTCTACATTTGCCCCCCTCAAAACAATGTAAATGTGTTGATTTTGCAGTACCTGAAATGACAGACCATATGGGGGTCTTCGTTTTGGGGCCCCTATATGCCACGTGCTTGGGTACACCTATACATATTGGGCATCAAACTGTTCAGAGGACCCCAGGCTTTCATATTTGGGGTGATTTGTCTTGATACCTAAAAGTATGTGGGTAATACGATGCTGCAGGGTCGAAATTTTGAAGTCATTTTTGGAAATGTCCCCAAAATCACCAAATTTAGGAATGGTTTGCGGCTTGGTACTTTGGAGTAAAAAGACATGCATACCCAATTTAGATCCGTGGGAATGTGTACTTTCCGAAAATATATGGTTTTCTGGGGTGAACTTACTTTTTTCTACATTTGCCCCCCTCAAAACAATGTAAATGTGTTGATTTTGCAGTACCTGAAATGACAGACCATATGGGGGTCTTCGTTTTGGGGCCCCTATACGCCACTTGCTTGGGTACACCTATACATATTGGGCATCAAACTGTTCAGAGGACCCCAGGCTTTCATATTTGGGGTGATTTGTCTTGATACCTAAAAGTATGTGGGTAATACGATGCTGCAGGTTCGAAATTTTGAAGTCATTTTTGGAAATGTCCCCAAAATCACCAAATTTAGGAATGGTTTGCGGCTTGGTACTTTGGAGTAAAAAGACATGCATACCCAATTTAGATCCGTGGGAATGTGTACTTTCTGAAAATATATGGTTTTCTGGGGTGAACTTACTTTTTTCTACATTTGCCCCCCTCAAAACAATGTAAATGTGTTGATTTTGCAGTACCTGAAATGACAGACCATATGGGGGTCTTCGTTTTGGGGCCCCTATACGCCACGTGCTTGGGTACACCTATACATATTGGGCATCAAACTGTTCAGAGGACCCCAGGCTTTCATATTTGGGGTGATTTGTCTTGATACCTAAAAGTATGTGGGTAATACAATGCTGCAGGGTCGAAATTTTGAAGTCATTTTTGGAAATGTCCCCAAAATCACCAAATTTAGGAATGGTTTGCGGCTTGGTACTTTGGAGTAAAAAGACATGCATACCCAATTTAGATCCGTGGGAATGTGTACTTTCCGAAAATATATGGTTTTCTGGGGTGAACTTACTTTTTTCTACATTTGCCCCCCTCAAAACAATGTAAATGTGTTGATTTTGCAGTACCTGAAATGACAGACCATATGGGGGTCTTCGTTTTGGGGCCCCTATACGCCACTTGCTTGGGTACACCTATACATATTGGGCATCAAACTGTTCAGAGGACCCCAGGCTTTCATATTTGGGGTGATTTGTCTTGATACCTAAAAGTATGTGGGTAATACGATGCTGCAGGGTCGAAATTTTGAAGTCATTTTTGGAAATGTCCCCAAAATCACCAAATTTAGGAATGGTTTGCGGCTTGGTACTTTGGAGTAAAAAGACATGCATACCCAATTTAGATCCGTGGGAATGTGTACTTTCCGAAAATATATGGTTTTCTGGGGTGAACTTACTTTTTTCTACATTTGCCCCCCTCAAAACAATGTAAATGTGTTGATTTTGCAGTACCTGAAATGACAGACCATATGGGGGTCTTCGTTTTGGGGCCCCTATACGCCACGTGCTTGGGTACACCTATACATATTGGGCATCAAACTGTTCAGAGGACCCCAGGCTTTCATATTTGGGGTGATTTGTCTTGATACCTAAAAGTATGTGGGTAATACAATGCTGCAGGGTCGAAATTTTGAAGTCATTTTTGGAAATGTCCCCAAAATCACCAAATTTAGGAATGGTTTGCGGCTTGGTACTTTGGAGTAAAAAGACATGCATACCCAATTTAGATCCGTGGGAATGTGTACTTTCCGAAAATATATGGTTTTCTGGGGTGAACTTACTTTTTTCTACATTTGCCCCCCTCAAAACAATGTAAATGTGTTGATTTTGCAGTACCTGAAATGACAGACCATATGGGGGTCTTCGTTTTGGGGCCCCTATACGCCACGTGCTTGGGTACACCTATACATATTGGGCATCAAACTGTTCAGAGGACCCCAGGCTTTCATATTTGGGGTGATTTGTCTTGATACCTAAAAGTATGTGGGTAATACGATGCTGCAGGGTCGAAATTTTGAAGTCATTTTTGGAAATGACCCCAAAATCACCAAATTAGGAATGGTTTGCGGCTTGGTACTTTGTAGTAGAAAGACATGCATACCCAATTTAGATTCGTGGGAATGTGTACTTTCCGAAAATATATGGTTTTCTGGGGTGAACTTACTTTTTTCTACCTTTGCTCCCCCCCAAAACGATGTAAATGTGTTGATTTTGCAGTACCTGAAATGACAGAACATACAAGGGGGGGGTCTTCATTTTAGGGCCTCTATATGCCACGTGCTTGGGTACACCTATACATATTGGGCATCAAACTGTTCAGAGGACCCTAAGCTTTCATATTTGGGGTGATTTCTCTTGATACCTAAAGTATGTGGGTAATACGATGCTGCAGAGTAGATATTTTAAGGTGATTTTTGGAAATGTCACCAAAATCACCAAATTTAGGAATGGTTTGCGGCTTGGTACTTTGGTGTAGAAAGACATGCATACCCAATTTGGATTCGTGGGAATGTGTACTTTCCGAAAATATATGGTTTTCTGGGGTGAACTTACTGTTTTCTACTTTTGCCCCCCCCCAAAACTATGTAAATGTGTTGCTTTTGCAGTAACTGAAATGACAGAATATATGGGGGTCTTCCTTTTGGGGCCCCTGTATGCTACGTGCTTGGGTACACCTATACATATCGGGCATCAAACTGTTCAGAGGACCCTAGGCTTTCATATTTGGGGTGATTTGTCTTGATACCTAAAAGTATGTGGGTAATACGATGCTGCAGGGTAGATATTTTGAGGTGATTTTTGATAATGTCACCTAAATCACCAAATTTAGGAATGGTTTGCGGCTTGGTACTTTGGAGTACAAAGACTTGCATACCCAATTTAGATTCATGGGAATGTGTACTTTCCGAAAATATATGGTTTTCTGGGGTGAACCTACTTTTTTCTACTTTTGCCCCCCCCCCAAAACAATGTAAATGTGTTGATTTTGCAGTATCTGGAATGACAGACCATATGGGGGTCTTCCTTTTGGGGCCCCTGTATGCCGCGTGCTTGGGTACACCTATACATATTGCGCATCAAACTGTTCAGAGAACCCTAGGCTTTCATATTTGGGGTGATTTCTCTTGATACCTAAAAGTATGTGGGTAATACGATGCTGCAGGGTAGATATTATGAGGTGATTTTTGGAAATGTCACCAAAATCACCAAATTTAGGAATGATTTGCGGCTTGGTACTTTGGCGTAGAAAGACATGCATACCCAATTTGAATTCGTGGGAATGTGTACTTTCCGAAAATATATGGTTTTCTGGGGTGAACTTACTGTTTTCTACTTTTGTCCCCCCAAAACAATGTAAATGTGTTGATTTTGCAGTACCTGAAATGACAGACTATATGGGGGTCTTCCTTTTGGGGCCCCTGTATGCCACGTGCTTGGGTACACCTATACATATCGGGCATCAAACTGTTCAGAGGACCCTAGGCTTTCATATTTGGGGTGATTTCTCTTGATACCTAAAAGTATGTGGGTAATACGATGCTGCAGGGTAGATATTATGAGGTGATTTTTGGAAATGTCACCAAAATCACCAAATTTAGGAATGATTTGCGGCTTGGTACTTTGGCGTAGAAAGACATGCATACCCAATTTGAATTCGTGGGAATGTGTACTTTCTGAAAATATATGGTTTTCTGGGGTGAACTTACTGTTTTCTACTTTTGCCCCCCCCAAAACAATGTAAATGTGTTGATTTTGCAGTACCTGAAATGACAGACTATATGGGGGTCTTCCTTTTAGGGCCCCTAAATGCCACATGCTTGGGTACACCTATACATATTGGGCATCAAACTGTTCAGAGGACCATAGGCTTTCATATTTGGGGTGATTTGTCTTGATACCTAAAAGTATGTGGGTAATACGATGCTGCAGGGTAGATATTTTGAGGTGATTTTTGGAAATGTCACCTAAATCACCAAATTTAGGAATGATTTGCTGCTGGGTACTTTGGTGTAGAAAGACATGCATACCCAATTTGGATTCGATGGAATGTGTACTTTCCGAAAATATATGGTTTTCTGGGGTGAACTTACTGTTTTCTACTTTTGCCCCCCCCAAAATGATGTAAATGTGTTGATTTTGCAGTACCTGAAATGAAAGACTATATGGGGGTCTTCCTTTTGGGGCCCCTGTATGCCACGTGCTTGGGTACACCTATACATATCGGGCATCAAACTGTTCAGAGGACCCTAGGCTTTCATATTTGGGGTGATTTGTCTTGATACCTAAAAGTATGTGGGTAATACGATGCTACAGGGTAGATATTTTGAGGTGATTTTTGGAAATGTCACCTAAATCACCAAATTTAGGAATGATTTGCGGCTTGGTACTTTGGCGTAGAAAGACATGCATACCCAATTTGGATTCGTTGGAATGTGTACTTTCCAAAAATATATGGTTTTCTGGGGTGAACTTACTGTTTTCTACTTTTGCCCCCCCCAAAACGATGTAAATGTGTTGATTTTGCAGTACCTGAAATGACAGACTATATGGGGGTCTTCCTTTTGGGGCCCCTGTATGCCACGTGCTTGGGTACACCTATACATATCGGGCATCAAACTGTTCAGAGGACCCTAGGCTTTCATATTTGGGGTGATTTCTCTTGATACCTAAAAGTATGTGGGTAATACGATGCTGCAGGGTAGATATTTTTAGGTGATTTTTGAAAATGTCACCTAAATCACCAAATTTAGGAATGGTTTGCGGCTTGGTACTTTGGCGTAGAAAGACATGCATACCCAATTTGGATTCGTTGGAATGTGTACTTTCCGAAAATATATGGTTTTCTGGGGTGAACTTACTGTTTTCTACTTTTGCCCCCCCCCAAAACGATGTAAATGTGTTGATTTTGCAGTACCTGAAATGACAGACTATATGGGGGTCTTCCTTTTGGGGCCCCTGTATGCCACGTGCTTGGGTACACCTATACATATCGGGCATCAAACTGTTCAGAGGACCCTAGGCTTTCATATTTGGGGTGATTTCTCTTGATACCTAAAAGTATGTGGGTAATACGATGCTGCAGGGTAGATATTATGAGGTGATTTTTGGAAATGTCACCAAAATCACCAAATTTAGGAATGATTTGCGGCTTGGTACTTTGGCGTAGAAAGACATGCATACCCAATTTGAATTCGTGGGAATGTGTACTTTCCGAAAATATATGGTTTTCTGGGGTGAACTTACTGTTTTCTACTTTTGCCCCCCCAAAACAATGTAAATGTGTTGATTTTGCAGTACCTGAAATGACAGACTATATGGGGGTCTTCCTTTTGGGTCCCCTGTATGCCACGTGCTTGGGTACACCTATACATATCGGGCATCAAACTGTTCAGAGGACCCTAGGCTTTCATATTTGGGGTGATTTGTCTTGATACCTAAAAGTATGTGGGTAATACGATGCTACAGGGTAGATATTTTGAGGTGATTTTTGGAAATGTCACCTAAATCACCAAATTTAGGAATGATTTGCGGCTTGGTACTTTGGCGTAGAAAGACATGCATACCCAATTTGGATTCGTTGGAATGTGTACTTTCCGAAAATATATGGTTTTCTGGGGTGAACTTACTGTTTTCTACTTTTGCCCCCCCCAAAACGATGTAAATGTGTTGATTTTGCAGTACCTGAAATGACAGACTATATGGGGGTCTTCCTTTTGGGGCCCCTGTATGCCACGTGCTTGGGTACACCTATACATATCGGGCATCAAACTGTTCAGAGGACCCTAGGCTTTCATATTTGGGGTGATTTCTCTTGATACCTAAAAGTATGTGGGTAATACGATGCTGCAGGGTAGATATTTTGAGGTGATTTTTGGAAATGTCACCTAAATCACCAAATTTAGGAATGATTTGCGGCTTGGTACTTTGGCGTAGAAAGACATGCATACCCAATTTGGATTCGTTGGAATGTGTACTTTCCGAAAATATATGGTTTTCTGGGGTGAACTTACTGTTTTCTACTTTTGCCCCCCCCCAAAACTATGTAAATGTGTTGATTTTGCAGTACCTGAAATGACAGACTATATGGGGGTCTTCCTTTTGGGGCCCCGGTATGCCACGTGCTTGGGTACACCTATACATATCGGGCATCAAACTGTTCAGAGGACCCTAGGCTTTCATATTTGGGGTGATTTCTCTTGATACCTAAAAGTATGTGGGTAATACGATGCTGCAGGGTAGATATTTTGAGGTGATTTTTGGAAATGTCACCAAAATCACCAAATTTAGGAATGATTTGCGGCTTGGTACTTTGGCGTAGAAAGACATGCATACCCAATTTGGATTCGTGGGAATGTGTACTTTCCGAAAATATATGGTTTTCTGGGGTGAACTTACTGTTTTCTACTTTTGCCCCCCCCCAAAACGATGTAAATGTGTTGATTTTGCAGTACCTCAAATGACAGACCATATGGGAGTCTTCCTTTTGGGGCCCCTATATGCCACGTGCTTGGGTACACCTATATATATTGGGCATCAAACTGTTCAGAGGACCCTAGGCTTTCATATTGGTGGTGATTTCTCTTGATACCTAAAAGTATGTGGGAAATACAATGCTGCAGGTTAGAAATTTTTAGGTGATTTTTGGAAATGTTGCCAAAATCACCAAATTTAGGAATGGTTTGCCGCTTGGTACTTTGGTGTAGAAAGACATGCATACCCAATTTGGATTCAGGGGAATGTGTACTTTCCGAAAATATATGGTTTTTTGGGGTGAACGTACTTTTTTCTACCTTTGCCGCCCCCCAAAACGATGTAAATGTGTTGATTTTGCAGTATCTGAAATAACAGAATAAACGGGGGGTCTTCCTTTTGGGGCCTCCTATGCCACGTGCTTGGGTACATCTATTCATATTGGGCATCAAACTGTTCAGTGGACCCAGGATTTTATATTTGGGGTGTTTTACATTGATACCTAATGATGTGTGGGAGATATGTTGCTGTAGATTGGAAGCTTTGAGGTAATTTTTCAAAAAATTCACCAATTTCTATAAAACATTATAACTTTAGGAAACAATTGCAACTTGGTGGTTTGGAGTACAAAGATATTTCTACCCATTTTTGATTCACCAGAATCTGTTCTTTCTAGTAATGGGTAGTTTTCTAGGGTAAACCTACTGTTAGCGGAATGTTTGGCCTTGAAATCAAAAGTATGCCGTTTGGGGAGTGTTGCTTTGGAAATTTGGTTGTGTACTGCTTGTAGATTTTGAGCTATACAAGTGAGAAATCTCCATAAAACTATATATATTTGGTATTGTCGTGTTCAGGAGACATAGACCTTTCTAAATCGGCTGTGTTCTCGTACATAAAATGAATGATGTTTCTGATATATGTGATTGTTCTTCGTGCAACATGATTTTTTTCATTTTATTTGACACTTAGAATCCAATATTTTTTTACAGAAGTAGAATTACACCAAAATTCTTGCATATTGTGAAAGTTCAGGTTGTCCTGAAAAAAACAATATATTGTTTTCCTGGGTTAACTAAAAGACCACCCCAGGAAAGGCCCTTAAAGTGAAAGAGTGCAAAATATCTGAAAACTGCTTGGCAGTAGATGTTCGCATCTAGGACAAAACGGCTGGCAGGGAAAGGGTTAATAATAAGTGGCCACTTCAAGCATTTGCACCAACATCTTTAATAAAGACAAACATATGACCTATATGTACCCGCCCTATTCAAATTGACCTAAGAATAAGTGTACTAACAAAGTTTCACAAAAAGTTAGGGAAAAGTTGACTAGGAAATGCTTGCGCTGATGAAAACTTCCTTTGCAGTAACTAATTGTCAATTGTATTCCTACTTAAAGGGGAAGGAAACCTAGGTGGCGCAAAAACCCTCCCCCCCTCCCATGTGTTGCCCACCCTCCCTCCTCCACCCTGGCCTACCCGTCCCGCTGGGCAAATGCCCCTAACTTGTTACTTACCCTTCTGCGCAGGTCCAATCCAGGGAGTTCACAGACGACATCTTCTTCCACGTGATCTTCTTTCTGCTTTGAACAGCGTTTTGGCGCATGCGCAGTAGGAGCATTTCGCCGGTATGGATCTACTGCGCATGCTCCAAAAGTCACAAAGTACTTTTGGCGAATGCGCAGTAGATCGTACCGGCGAAATGCTCCTACTGCGCATGCGCCGTTCAAAGCAGGAAGAAGATCGCGTGGAAGAAGATGTCGTCTGTGAACTCCCTGGACTGGACCTGCGCAGAAGGGTAAGTAACAAGTTAGGGGCATTTGCCCAGCGGGACGGGTAGGCCAGGGGGGGGAGGGAGGGTGGGCAACACACGGGAGGGGGGGAGGGTTTTTGCGCCACCTAGGTTTCCTTCCCCTTTAAACCATTCATACTGTAACTATCTCTCTATTGCATAATGTTATGTGCTGTCTTTTTCCAACATCAAATGATTGTGTTCAGTTTGACTGAAGTAGCTGACAGTATGCTGTTTTCATAAACCGGAAAGTCGCCATTTAAGAAGCTGCATAAAAATCCATACTGCTATAAATAGAGAGTTTAATCAGGACATATTCAAATAATTTTTAGTGTGCTGTAAAATATTGTTTTCAGTCTTGTTATCAATGCATTTAGCTGACCCTAATTTTGCCATCACAAAGAAACAAAAAAGTAAAAAACCCATTGCCTGTATAGGCTGCTTCTAGGGAGGCTTGAAACTTTGCTCATGTCCTGCCCTTGTCTGGCTTTATTTCTTTTTCATGATTGGCAGGAGTAATTGTGAACATATGGTAGCTGGGGATCTCTAGATGAGCATTAAGGAAATGAAATAATAGATTTTTATGCTTGATGGATTTCAGGATAACTTAAAGTAGAGGATATGATAGTTCTAACTGTGGAAAACCCAAATAACTGTGTAATGCATTACTTGGCTCCATTTGACTCTGTAACCTCTGCTACTTATTTTACTTATTACTTGAATTGTGCCTCCTTTATTGCACCTACAGTTGAAGCTCTGTCATTAAGTGAAGCTATACAGGTCACCACACATAAGTAACCATTTAGGATGACCCCAGGTGTTAGAGCACAAAGGGACGCAGGGACCCCTATCTGTGGGGGCCTATCCATGGAGCAGGGTTCAAAGAACAGAAAACATGGCTTGTTGCGTCTGTATTTTCCACTTTGCACCTTGCCTCATGAATGATAAATGACCCCTACATAATTGATTTTAATTTTGCTTGGTTCTTAAGTACTGTAAATACCTCAGGGTATAGTTTTCCCATGGAAAAAAGCTGTTGCTTCAGGAAATAGTTCCAATTACAAGGAAGTAAATAAATAAATAATGAAAGTATTACAGAGTTGCATGGAACCAAAGACAGGTCAATGCCGCATGTGGTAATGTGGTTGTTGTTAAATAAATCCCATGTGGTGTGATTTAAATACTACGAGATTGATTTGTTTTAGTGGGTTATTGCTTAGTCCATATTAGCTTTAGCAATTGCTTTTTTCTGGCTAACTCTGCAACTTCCCAGGAAGTGATATTTAACTCTATGGCATAGCACTATATAACATGAACACTATACTCAAACTCTGTCCCTAAGTACAAGCAGCATAGTCTAACTAATTGATTGTGCAGTTCTATAATCAGCGTAAGGGTAAATTAAATTTACAAAAAATTCTTATAGTTAAAAATAGAATTTCAATACCAATGACTGGCCTAGAGATTTAAAAAAAAATGTACAATTAAGTAGAAAGCATTAGCCGCAGTTAAAACATTGAAAGCTGATTATTCTAATGGGTTGGAGAAGCTATGGTTATGCCATGCAGGTCCTATTCAAAATGAATGATTGCTCTATAAACCATTCTCTCATGTGCTGACTCAAACACTTCGATATTTTTAGCCCATGCTGTCTTTTTTCAGGCTGTATAATTGGATTTTTAAGCTATTACTAGACTGCACTTGAAAAAAACCCATATTGAACCGCTTTAAGGAAGCTCCATCACAATTAGATGTACATGTTTACAAAATGCTATTAGTTTACATTATATCTGGCAAGTGTATTTTAGTTCATAAATATAACAGGAACATATAAAGATACAGTAGACTAATTTTTGCAGGGGTGGACTTTGTTTTCTTAAATGTTTTCTAGTGCAGGTAAAGGATCAGTCATCCGGAAATCAGTTATTCAGAAAGCTCCAAATTACGGGAAGGCCATCCCCCATAGACTCCATTTGAATCAAATACAGTAATTGCAATTATTAATAATGATTTCCTTTTTCTCTGTAATAATAAAACAGTTCCTTGTACTCGATCCCAACTTAGATATGACAAATCCTAAATGGAGGCAAAACCATCCTATTGGATTTCATTAATTAATGTTCAAATGTTTTTTTAGCAGACATAGGGCACATTTATTAAAGGTCTAATTTTTCTGGTTAGGCTATTTGTCACCAAAAATGTAAAAAAAGTTTTCAAGCGACAAATTTTAAATAAGGCATGATTCACTTTGTCACACTATTATGTAGTGACATTACTTACACATGCTTTTTTCTGATGTTCTGGAGTTTGGCATGTTTTTTTTTTATAAAATGAGAAAACAAAATTGTATTTTAATTAATACCCCACATATGGTATGGTGAGCCAAACTACCCATATACCCCTAATCCAGAAACCACAGGTTGAGAGCATTCTGTATAACAGGTCCCTGTACATTACAAGCGCATCAGTCAAATATAACAACATAAGATTTTAACTCTTTTTTGCGTGTGTGTGTCATCAGCTCTTAATTTTAAAAAAAAAGCTGTATTTTTTTTTAAAATGGTCTTTGCCATAGACATACATGTGTATACTTAAAAATGAAAGTGGAAATTTTGTTTTAAAAAAACCCTTCTGACTACATATGATTCATATAAACTCAACTTAATTTGGAGTTTAGTTGAAGAAATGTTTTGGAATGAGGACCCGCTCTCTCCATGCTGGGGTAATGTCATAAAAGATGCAAAGTTTGCACACTGCCTAATAACAATAGCATTTAATGCTCAATTATGTCAAACCAATAATGTGCCTGGGGTTATTAGACCTAGTGCAAAGTACGTGTCTGTCTTTAAATTACCCCTTTCAATCTCAAAAGTTGTGAAACTTGTTGACACATACTGATATTGATTATAATATTTTATTTGATGCAGTGAAAATATGGTGAGATCCTAATGCAGTCTAAGCTTAGAACAGTTCATTCACCAATATGCTTTTGAAATACAGATGGAGAAGTGTTTTCTGGCACTCCTCTGGTGTTAACTTTGGTTAGCAAAATTTATCATAAAATGTGCCTACAGTATAAATATTTTTCAATCTCTAAACACATTAATCCCTAATATGAAGAAAATGGAAAATTGTAACAGCATATTTATGCATGCATATTTGTTTTTGCTGTTTCATTAATATTTTGTTCTAAGGTTAAAAGCACAGAGGGGAAAGCCAAGACAATGACAATACATTCCATTACAGGTAGCCAGATTGGCCATTAGTACAGATGAAGCAAACTTTTTTGTTACATTATGTAGCACACATGGAACACTTTTGGGCTGATTCAATATGCCTTGGACATCCATGTCAGGCAAATCAATTGCAGAAAATCAAGTGAATTCCTAAATACACTCTTGTTTTCTGCATATGCAACTAATATGGATTAATGAAGCTGTTTTGATTATTGAAGTTACTGTTTTATCATTACAGAGAAAAAAAAATATTAAGGAAATTAAGTTAAGAATGATTTGCTTTAAATGGACTCTGTGGTAGATGGGCTTCCTGTAGATCCCATTTCTGTTTAATTTTTTTATAATTGGTATACTAGATTTTAGTTATAGTGCTATACATAGGGGTACATTTACTAAGAATATCGAAGTCGAAGGATTTACCACAAATACTTCGATCTAACGATTAAATCCTTCAAATTGAACGATTCGAAGGATTTTAATCCATCGAGCAAAAATTTTTCTTCTATCAGAAATAGCTTAGAAAACTTATGGGGAAGGCTAACATTGTAGCTCGGTAGGTTTAAAGTGGCGAAGTCGGTAGTCGAAGTTTTTTTTAAAGAGACAGTACTTCGACTATCGAATGGTCGAATAGTCGAACGATTTTTACTTCGAATCCTTCACTCAAGCTTAGTAAATGTGTCCCATACTGTCATTTCCTTGTTGAACTTTAAACTTCATGGATATAATTACTAGGTGTGTTACTTCAGTCACCCATTTTTGTTTTAAGCTATTTCCCCTTACCTTACTTTGATCTTATTCTTGCTTAGAATTGTTTGTGACATGCTTAGAAATACCATCACAGACATTGTAGAACAACCTTACTATTGCAAGGGACCTGTAAGGTAGTTGTAGTTGATGAAGAAATTCATTATAACATGCCTTTTCTAGCATTCTTTATAAATAGCTACCAATCATTACTATCCTCAGAGCATAAGTTACTCCTTTCCTTGTGAACTGCCTCTGATTCCTGTGGCTTGTGCCAAATGGGTACATTCATTTAGAATTGACTTAACACTGATTTAATCGATATTTAGCATGACAAAAACATTAGTTGGCAATTAGTAAGCTTTTAAGAGGAATGTAATGGAGAACTAATGGGAGGTATTTGAGAAATAAGAGTCAAAATTGTCTCTCATGTTTCTGTTATTTAACTGTGGCTTGGCTTAAGTAGCAATGATAAATATATACTAAAGACGGTTAAAATCTCCACTTTCTCTTGCCATTCAAAGGAGTGAGCTTCATAATAATGCTTAATTCCCATTACACTAAAATTAGTTTGAAGTAACTAAATGATTATGGGCAAGAGGATTAAAGGCCTACAAAATAACTTACAATACACTGATTTATCACAGTAGTGTTATGTCCAGTCCAAAAATACAGATGCAATACTGCAATCACTCCACTTTATGCAAGAATAACAGTAGTATGGGCATCCTTCCAAGATGTGTAAATGGCCACCAGCAAATGTATCTATATTTAAGATCTTAATTTACTGAAATTCCCTTACTTTTTGTTCTTCAACAGAGATGCCTAGAGTGATATTAACATAAAGGAACTAACTTAAAGAAGAGTATGGTGAGAATTATCCATGTATACTGCCATTGTATCAGTTTCGTACATTGTTATAAAAATCCGTTACACGTAATTAAACATTCAAAGTATTCAAATGTAAATACATATTTTTGTGGTTTACGTTTACAATAAAACAGCATTCGATCCTTGGTTAATTTTCTAAATTTAAAGCACGTGTTGAAAATATAGAAACAGCACGTGTATTTATTTTAGAAAGATTGCACGGAATATTTGAGATGTAGGGACCGCATATGTATAGAGTGACACAGTATGACCTGTTTCCAATCAGAGTAGGGAATAAGTCCGTGAAGTGCAGGCAGGGTAAGGCATCAAAGGGCAATGCTGATGGTCTCAGTTGGAAAATAAATAGTCAAAGTGGCAAAACATTTAGAGGACACTGTTGTAGAGGGCAAAGAGAGGATGAGGAAAGATATAAAGATATAAGAAGTCATAATTGTTTTATGTATTCCATCGACCGATGATGAGTTCTTCCTTTATCCACTTATCATCAAGAAGTTTAAAAGGAGCATTTTAATCAACGCATTTCACACAAGTGACCCCAGGAGTCTTAATGCGATCACGTATTGCCCTGAAGACTAATTGCACAAAGTGACTTTATTTCTTCAGGGACATTTTAAAGAATTATGTAAATGGCTAGCAGGAAAAAAATTTACTTTACTAACTGAGCAAATGTATTTCTTCTTGACATTTCTTGTGTAGATATTTTTTGGCAACAGCTGCCACATCTGAGTCCCAGCTGCAAGTCCTACATCATAATATTTTGGTTGCAAACAAATTTATTTATGTGATGGCTGTTTTTCACTTCACATTCTCACGTTTAGGTTTAAAGGAAGGAGGAAAAAAATATGTTTGAATGAAAAACAGGATCTATATTTAGTACCTACCACCACCTTTTGTATATGCAATCAATTTGTGTAGCTGCTTCATATGATGGACGAATCTTAAAAATAAAATAAGTTTATATACCTTAATGAAACAACAACAACCAGATATTCCTGGGCAGCATTTCAAATTGATTCATGAAAAATCCTCATGTTACAGGGAAAACGGATAGATGCTACACAATAAAAGAACTATGGAATGCAATGTGTTTCTGAATTATGCTGTATCATGTGCTAAACTGTATTTTTCATTTGCAGGATCACAAAATAATTTAACTCCATACTTCCAAAATGGAGCTAATATAAAAAATAATATGTTTAAATATTTTTTTAGCAGAATGTGTGCCATCCAAATTACAGAGCAATCCCTTATCCAGTAAACCCCAGGTCCTAAGCTTTCCACCTAAGCCTGGTCCTACTCCCCTATTTACTATCTCTATTGATGTCATGCTCATTAACCCTGTCAACTCAGCACACTGTCTGGGGTAATCTTTGACTCCTCTCTCTCCTTCTCTGATTATATTAATACCACTGTTAAAACCTGTCACTTTTTCTTACACAATATTGCCAAAACCCGTCTCTTTCTTTCACCTGCTTGCGCATGCTCTCATCCTATCCTGACTAGATTACTGTAACCTTCTACTAACTGGCCTCTCTAGCTCCCATCTCTCTCTCCTCTACAGCCTGTATTAAATACTGCTGCCAGAATTCTCCTCCTCTTATCCAAAAGGGTACAGGTCCCTCTCCTGCTGAAGTCCTTAGCATGACTTCCTATAAAACAATAATCTTGATTATAATCCTCATAATCTTCAAAGCCCTTCATTTTTCTGCACCTAACTACATCTCATCTCTTGTTTCTGTATTTGTTCCTGGCCGAAACCTCCTCTCCCCACTACTACTACTGTCAAACCCTTCTGTATTGCTGCTCCTTATGTTTGAAATTTCATTCCTGAATCTCTCTGGAGAGAATCCTTCTTCAATGTCTTTAGAACTAAACTCAAAGACTACCTCTGGCATCACCTGGATAACACTAATTATAGGACAGTGTCACACACTGTAACCTACAGCACTTTAATAAACCACACCGAATTGTGACTGTAAATTACCCTTCCATTTAGCCTTAGTGTAATTATATTTTATGTTTATGTGAATTGTTTTTGTAATAATGCATTTATTGTTACTTATTATTGTGACCCTTTGTTTGTTACTACTAATTTATTATTTTCGTGTACATTGCTTTGCCCTCAAGGAGTGCTATACAAATATAATAAACAAATAAAACATACATACATACATAGAGGTTTTTTTTTCCTAGCACTCTTCTGTAGCAGTTTCCTTAAAGACGACTACCAGCTCCTTTAAGCTCTTTAGTAGAGGTCATTAGCTTGCTAGTGTAGACCTGTGGCTGGGATGATTCTGGCTTTTTCAATCAGAGGTTGCCTTCTTTGAGGGTCAGAGTTCATTACTTTATGGAGGGACTGGGGTAAAAATGGGAGACCCCACAGGTCAGTATTATACAACATAGACCAAGGCCGGAACTAGAGGTAGGCAGAAGAGACATGTGGCTAAGGCGCAATGGTGGGGTTGGTGCCAGGCACATATCTCTTCTGTAGCCTAGCCTTAGCACGGGACCTTGCTTCCACTTATTTAGAGCAATGGCGTACTCCCCTAGGTATCACTAGCAAGAGTTCTCGTTTCTGCACACTCCACAAAGAGCATGCTTGTTCACACAAGTGCACAGCGGAAGGTAGAGTGACGAAGCCAGGCTATGCATAGGGCACTCGGTTGGTTTGGCCTGGCCCTGACACAGACAAGGGCCCATAGGGCTTCATATCAGATGCCTGCATTAGAACGGATTGCATGTGGCTGCATTAAAATTCACTAATCACTTGTTCATGAGACAAAATGCAGACTAGGTTGTTTATTACAGTGAACTAAATATTCTGGCAAGTTTCCTGTGGCCATGTTCAGGGCAAGGAGTGTTAGTTGAAACTGGCTCGTCGGTCTGACCTCATAGCAGTCTATAAAATAAATTAGGAAACTACTATGGCATTAGCCTTCTGTTTCTGTGGTAATATCCATTTAAGGCAAACTATTTAATTTACTGCTTATATATGTTTTTTAACTAAAAAAATAAGAAAAAAGAAAGTAGACATTGAAAATCTGTGATTGTGACACACACAGTTGTATTAGCGCTTTTCTTTATATGTTTTTATTTAATTTAATTTTTTTGTCTTATACAGTCTTCAATGATTGGATTGTGGAGAAAAAAATATATAGGAAGGTGTGCTATAAGTTGTAGACTGAGTTGTTAGGTACAACCAAAAATAACATGAAAGAACAACATCAAAAGCATCTCCAGCTGTAAAACTAATAATACCTGCAGTTTCACAAGCAAATGAAGATGGTTTTACTTTGAATGTATAGTGCTGATCATCTGGCCTGGGCAATAAACCTTCTATGACCCCATGTATAATTTGTTCTTGTGATAATTAATGCACCACACAACCTGCAAGGCTCAACCTCATATGGACATTATTCTAACCAATTATGATTGATTCAGTTAACAATAAGGTGCAGATTTATTAAGGGTCGAATTTAGAGTTCATGGGAGTTTATAAAAACAACTATAAGCTCCAATGAACTAGAAATTCAAGTTAAAATTTAATTTATTTTTTAAAATAAATCAAATTTTTAAAATTCGGGTGAATGGGATTGACCCACAAGCTTGAATCTAATTCGATTTTCAAGAAGGCTGCACACAACTCCAAATTGATTCCAGGATGTCCCCCATAGGCTAACACAGCAATTTGGCAGATTTAATTCAAATTTGATTTCTTAAAGGGCCAGTACATGATAAATTTCGAAATTTAAATTCTTTTTTTTTTTTTTTTAAACTCTGATCGAATTTTAACTATTCTCTAGTCGAATTTCACTTAAAAAAACTCGAAAATTCAAATTCAAAATTTGAATTTGAAAATTAAAATTTTTCACTTCGACCCTAAATATGGACTTTCACTAGTAGGTGCTCTAACAATTGGATTTATCATGATAGTTATAGGGACTTACAGAACTGACCCCAAGAAACATTGTGGTTTATGTTATTTTTTCTATATGACAAATTGAAGTCAGTGACTGTTTCCGGTAAGTGTAACTTATAAATTATGAAAACGCATCTTTTCTTTGCCAATTTTCATGCATATTTGGCCACTGGAGTCTTCTAAGAGCTATATATATATATATAATTTTTAAACAAACAAGCTGAAATGCCGCTCCTCACCTTTCTTATTGAGTGCACGTGGGCAAGGCTTAATTTACATACTAAACAAGGTAGCCCCAGCAATAAATACCCCCCTGAAAAAATATTCTTGCACAAGTGAACTGTAACTTTCTTTAAAGAGACACTTTTAGTTACAAAGTTTGTACATGCGTCAGTCCTATCCTAAGTGAAAAAAATAAATATATAATATGTATATACAGTATATGAATCAACATGCTCATAAACAAGACATAGAGCATGGTGTAGCATACTACAGCAATACTTTTTTTAAAATAATCAAAAAATACATGTAAACCCTTCTTATAAATAGGACATAGTCTTCCATTAAATATTAACCTCTAAATAGGAGAGGAAGCATGTGGCTATCAGCCATTTCTATGAGTAACAATAATGCAATATTAAAAGCAATGAACCTGCAAAATACTCAAGACCAGTTATTAGGCACTTGTAGCATATTCCAGTCTCTCTTTGTAGCATATATAGCAATTCTTGAAATTCATTGGCCACCAGGGGGCAGCCTTGCTTTGTGTTGCAAAGTGTGCTTGGTGTTATGAAGAGTTATTGACAGTGTCTTGTCTTGAATGAGAATCGCAGCTTTATAGAAAGCCATGATACTGCAGGGCCTGGCCATATGTTAAGGACCAAAAGGATACACTTTATGAAAAGTGCATGGATGTCTGAGCTTTGAGTTATGGACAACTTGGCCTTTAAATGCTTATATCTCCCAGTTTAAAGCCAAAGCATAATGAAAATTATACATCTATGCTAAAATATTGCAGTACAGAAGAACTGCTTCTGGCCTAAACATAAAAAGGCAAGACCAGAGTGTAACTGGGCATACTAGATTGCTATGATGTATACGATAACACTAATATCCCTTATTTATAATAACAATAATAATAATCATACCCAGGAGCAGAAATGTGCATTGTCTGTGGCTGTGGAAGGATTCAGCTACTTCTCTGTAAGTATCAGTGCAATATTATATGTAGAGCCCTTGTACAGGAAACTTAAGAGCAATATTATTACTACTTTTGAAACCTCTCTGACTACTATTCTCAGAGAAATGATCATATCTTGTGCAAATCATCAGGAATATTATGCTGCCTCTCAGATCTGACGGCAGCAGCTGGGAAAACATTTTACAGAAGCTTTTAGACCCCGCATTCCCCAAGGAATTCACAGTCAGGTTCTGGGCTGAATTCAATTTCCCTTAGAGAACAGCTGGCTCAGTGACAAGCTCAATGGCCACTTTGCTTTGCTAGACTATTAGACCATTACAAATATATAGCAGACTAAATGAACCTGTCCTCCTGACCCTAATTTAGGTGCTTGTGTTAATAGTAAATGTGTCACTGTATTCCTTAAGTGTTATTGTAAGCGAAGACTCAAACTGAAATGTGTCACTCTGTGTACTTTAAATTATATCAATTAGTTCTAAGGCGAAAACACTGCTCTGTTGCTTAGAAAAAAGCTGCAATACTTAATACTTAACATGCTGCTGCCTGAAGACCACAGGGTTCATTTTTGATATGGAAGGCAGTGCAAAAAATGGGTGCAACCCACCCTTGTTTACATTTGCTTTGGAGCAGACCTACAGACGCACCAGATAATCTAAGGGGGACCCTGTTGCATCCCTTAGTGTGCTTGTGCTTCTGCCTGGAGTCACAGTAAATGACTACTCTTGTGCAGGTAAATGACGAAATGTAAGTATAGAAAAGCACAAAAGTGATGTTAAGCATATACCAGTTTCTCAATATTACTATGAATATATTCCTTGGTGCTGCACTTTTGCAACCACTTTCTATTTTCTGTTTGTGACCATTTTCAAATATTACATTTTAACGTTTCATTTTACACCTGCTTGTATCTTTCTGAAATAGGTCGGGGGGGGGGGCTGCACGGCCAAACCACCACTGCCCCGCGGGGGTAGTTGCGTTACTAGTCTTAGACTCTGTAACTGCTCTAAATTGATACTGATACATTTCTTACGGTACTTTTGGTCCTGCTGAACCCCTGAGTTTCATTAATTCATAATGTGTGCAATATTTGCTGATATTTAATAGATGCTGAAATGTATCAACAGTAGCAGTTGGGAATCTGCACCTGGATTGCTGAGCTGCCTGACTGAAACACCAGTGACAGGAACATTAAACTTAAATTTTGGAATAACGGTCAAAAACAAAGGAGGAAAAAAAAACAAAACTGAGGAAATCAATTGAAAAAAGTCTTTGTTTCTGGTAAACAATCTAAAAACTATTTAACTGAAAAAAGCATTTAGAAGGCGAACAACCCCTTTAGATATCCATTTGTCAAATTGGTTCAGCCTTATTTATCCAAAAACCAAAAATAGCATAGAAATGGGCTATTAAAAAACCATACTGGCTAAAAACGCTATACAATTTAGTAAGTAAAGTAATCATAATACCACCCTGCAATGAAGAAGAATTTGGCAATTATTTTCTGCCCCTCAGTGTTGGTGTCACTAAGGAGCCCCCTAAGTGCAACCAGACTTGTATTTGTAACCCCTCGGGTTATGTATTCAGGTGATCAGTGTAGAATCTTTGTTGCTGGAAAAAAAAACTACAGAGGGCCAAAAAAACTGATGGAGTTATTTAATGAAAATCATTAAGGGTTTATTTATCAGTATTCAAGATACTGTTTTTTTCAGCAGGGTCAATAAAATTTTGTAATATGGTACCATGGTTAACTGGTTTGTTAAAGAATGACTGGCACTCACGTTATTAAAGGATCTGATCATTATGTGTAAAATCCCCTTTCCTCCATTTCTACAGCAACAGCTTACAAAAGAGAAGGAGTCCTGTGTAACATATGCTCTGCTGAAAGTTATATAGAGTTGTAACTTGCCAGGCCAGTGTAGAGAAGGAAAAGGCAGTGTACCAAGAAATGGCACAGCTTCCAAAACCGTGATACAATAATAATAATAAGCTATGCACAGACTTGGCCTGGAAAAATCAAGCATTCCGAGTAGTGGTGTTTCATTAGTGTTAGATTTAAAAACTAATCATGAATGCAACAAAATGTTGAATTTACTTAAAATGTCCCATTATATCTTAATTTTGTCCTGAAATACACTGAATTTAATTTTGGAAGTTGATAATATAAAATTGCCTTTTGTAATCTAATCTGAGGTTACATATAAAGATGTGCGCAGAACAGGAAATGTATTATTCCTATGTGAAATGATTCCTTTTAATGTAAAAAAATTGTTATCCAACATACTTTTCTTTACTGTGTGTTACTTTGTATATATTTATCTGTCCTATTATTCTGCTTCATTTGAGATGCAGTTGTTTTGCATAAGATGTGTTTACTTTGGTTTCTGCAAATGCCAAACTGAGGTCAATATAGTAATGTGCAATTTTCTTATACTTCAGTAAGCAACCCAGAGAAAGGATTGTCTTGTAGCAATTAACGCCAAAGTTTAAATGGTTAGGGCCAAATACACAAGTTTTTGATTTAAGATAGAGATGTGATGGATAAGATTATCCAGCCAATCACTAACTGATCTAAGTTTGCGATTGGTTTTCAATGAAGTAATCGCTTAAATATAGTTTTAGAAGATCAGTGATATCTAATGTACATTGCAGGTGCAGACACCCTTAACTCTGTTCATACTGTTTGTATGTGTCTGTATAAAGCATGTGCTTAGTTTGTCTCTGGATAGTAATATATTACTGAAAAGTTAAAAGCCTCCAAATAAAAAAAAGTTATTTATATTTAGAACAGATGTTGCTGGATGTCCATATGATGCATGAAACAGCACTTTAGAATGTGTTGGTTCAAATGAAACATAAATAAGACAGTAGAAGCTATTCAGAAGTCACTCGACTATGCCTTTTATGTGCCTTTTGAGATAGGGTGTGCTTTTCTACCCAATTACGTTCCTTCACTACTCTGGAGGAAATAAGATTCATTTGAACATTTACAAATGATGTTGTTTTCTACTTGAAATGTATCGATATAAAAATGAAAGGGTTCATTGTTGTGTTATATATTAACCAATAACATGTATAGGTATCTACAAATGGTTATTAGATACATGTCATCAAGTTTGATTTACCAAGAGGAATGAATAAACACTTCAGACAACAGAAAGCTTACTAATGTCACATATTGTAGAAAGTTGACATTCACTAGGGTCATTTTGTTCAAATACACACTTGTCCAAGCATTTATTAACTGGGGCTAAAACAACAGCATCTGCACAGCAAATGGTGTTATTTGGTATGAACAAAGTAATACAGATAGAAACAACAATGTAAAATGTGCATGCTAATATTTATGAGGTGTGTTCTGGGCCCAATGCAGCAGATTCGATGCTGGCCCCCATCACACCAATACTAGTGTTTAACAGCAGTGGGTGGACCTGGGTTATAGATTTTTTGTTGCATACAATTTGAATGCTTTAACTTTGCCAAGCAGTATAGTTACAACCACTAATACAATTTTTACAAAATCTGATATTCTGTGTAGCTAGCTATTCCCTACTTTACGCTGGTATGAGATCTATTATCAGAAATGCATGGGACATGTAGTTCTCCAGATAACATATTTTACAAGAATTTGGATCACCATGCCTTAAGTATGCTACAAAAAAAATGTACATTTTTTTAAAAGCTCATAAAAGCATTTTAAACTAGAATTGCATACTTAAAATGGACTTTATAATGGATTGTTCTCTGTATTTGCAATCTCTTATCTGTATATACCATTCCTTATGGTATTTGAACACATTTCTGTGATTTTTATGTATTATTACAGTTTTGCTAATGAAGTTGAATTGCCTTTTAAGCTGCAAGTCACAGTTTCCCCAAGAGACCAGCTTTTTCTTAATAGTTACAATTGTTTCTTTGCTATCTTAAATTGTTACAAATGTATTCAAGTGCACCTGCCATGTATTCTGGGCTCTCTGACAAAAGCAAATTAAGTTTTAGAGGCGTTGTATCTTTTTCTGACTGTTCAGTGCAGGAAATCAAAGAGAAAGTAGGGCCATTTCAGTAACAATCCAGGACTGCATGTTGAGCTGTCAAAATACAGGACAGTTGGGAGGTATGCAACAGTTCAGTTTGCTGTGGTGAACTGCATGCAGGTACTGAGTCCATGGATGCAAGGGAGTTCTGGCATTAACACCAAAGGTGTTACTTTCAGTGTTACTTCCCTTAGTGTATTGTACATACACACAGGGCCGCCATCAGGAGGGGATGGGGGGGGAGTGTTGTCCCGGACCTGGAGGGCTTAAGGGGGGCCTGGCTGTGCTGCACTTACTTGATTATCTGGGCCCCCCTCCTGTCATAAATCTGACGACTTCAGAAGGGAGGGCGGGAGCACAGATGACTGCATTTTGTCCATACTCTTCCCTGATTGGTCACAAAAGTTAAAGTCCTGCTCAGGGATTGGATAGCTTCCCCTTCAGCTCATCCAATCCACATGCGGCTTGACTGGGACATAATATTCTGGGACTGTGAATAAGGGAAGATTACTGTTACTAGACAGAAGATGCATCCACTTGTGCTACCCCTGCCTTCTGAAGTTGGCAGCTCATTGACAGCAGGGGGGCCCTGCTAATAAAGTAAGTGCAACATGGCAGGGCCCCCCTAAATTTAACCCAGTGGTCCCTGTTATTGTATGGGGGGAACCCTGGCTGCCAATTTTTTTTAAACTTTTGGGGGGAGGTTGGCAATGTGTGAGGGGGCTCATGTTTTTTAACATATGGGGGGCCCTGGCCACCGATTTTTTTCTGTAACTTTTGGTGGCCCTAGCCACGAATATTTTTTATTGGGTGGCCCTGACCACAATTTTTTTAATTAACATGTGGGGGCCCTAGCCACTAATGTTTTTTTATGGGGGCCCTGACGACCAATGTTTTTATTTTTTATTAATGTATGGGGGGCCATGACCACTAATGTTTTTATTTTTTATTAATGTATGGGATGTCATGACCACTAATGTTCGTTTTTTACTGTGAGGTGGGTGGACCAGTGGGTGGGGCTTGTGTTGGGGTCGGCGCAGCCCATGAAATTTTGTCGTATGGGGCCCTGTCATTTCTGATGGCGACCCTGCATACACAATATGCAAAAATACCTTCAAGGATAGTCCTTTTATTAAGCTGAGATTATGTCAAATGTATTACTTTAGCTACCCCATTCAGATCTGTATAAAGAAAGTCCATTACCCTAGACACAATCTTAGTCTCTCCTTTGTGCCCACACTTACAGATCTCAGTGGTTTTAAAAATGTAAGACTGCCCTCTTATAGGCAATCCTGGAACACTTGTAGGCAGAGCTCAGCCTAAAGACGAACTTAGGTAAATTTTGTGGTGATAGCCTGAAAAATGCATCTGAAAGGTCAGCTTGATGAACTAAGGGAGGCCCTGACCAAAATGTTGAGTTTCAAGGTGGTTTTGAACTAAAAAAACAACAATGCTCACTTACAGTACTTCACCAATTCCCAGGTATGGCTGTTCCTGCATTACTTTTGCTCATGCAATCCCTATACCATTTCTGCACCTCCTCAACCATATTTCTTATTTATCTTTTCCAACCCCTCAACTTATTTATACATTCAATAATATCATAGGTGCTTAGATTTTCGGTTTGCAAAAATCCATATGGGAATTTCAGCACATCTGCACACAAGACTGGAAACCTAAAGGCTTCTGAAAGTCACATAACATCTGTTTGTAAAATGTGAAATATATTTTGTATGATTTTGTCAGTTCAGGTTAAGTACATTCCTTGTTGTCTAGATCAATAAGGCAAAAGTGGAAGAATAATTATGAAAATATGGTGCAAAATAAAATATGTTCATCAATATGAGGACTGTTAGCAACAATGCAAAACAACAAGCACCCAAATTGCAGCAATTATATAAAATGTATCACCCAGGAAATACACACTATACTACAGTATCTATATATGTTATGCAGGAATACAAGACAACAAAAGTAGTGAATAAGTTTGGCTGGATTCAATCACACATCCGATACAGTGAAATACCGCCTCTCTCCATTAATTTCTATGGGATTCTTAAAGGCGTATTTATCAAAGGGTGAACTTTCACTTTTACCATTTGATAAATACACCTTTAAAAATCCCATAGAAACGAATGGAGAGAGGCGGTATTTCACTCTATCTGGCTGTGACTCTCTCACTCTCTCATCGTTAAATCATCTACAGACATTCCAAGCAGCAGTGTAGTAAATATTCATGAGCCTTTGAGAAAAAAGAATACCTGTTTCAAAGTGAGATATCAGTGCCAGGAAATGGATTCACCCAGGCAGCACAAAATACCAATATATATTAAATAAATCATTTGCCCCCCTCCCTGGACTCTGTTATTCTAATATTAATGAATAATATTTACATTGTTTTGGTCAAAAGTTAATATTTTCTGTCAGCATTATATCTTTAAAATACAAAGTTGTCAAACAACCATTGTCCATCAGAAATGCTAAGCAAAATGGAATTATAAGAGCTGCTAAAAAGGCTTTCATTTATCCAGAGAATGATACAAAGCATTCAGTGATGTTAAGCTGAAAGAAACTGGACTTTCTGAGTAATTCTGAAACATTTCACTACTCATTATCATACTGGCCTGAATGCATAATACTGACAAATGTAGTGGAGGAGGAATGATGGTCTTGGCATATTTTCCATTCTTTGGACTAGGGCTTCTGGTGAAACAATAAGGCTACAGCATACAATGGCATTCCGAAGAATGATCTGCTTTCTCTGCCTATGGCAAATGGGTTTTCTGAAAAGGGAGTAGAATAACTTGACTGGCCTGCATAGAGTACAGACTTCAACCCAACATTCTGAAAAGATTGTGGGCCAGTCCTGATTGCCAGCATCACTGTCCTACCTCACTAATGCTCTAGTGGCTGAATGGAAACAAATCCTAGCAACAATGTTCCAGAATATAGCAGGAAAACCCTAGCAGAAGACTAGTAGCAGTTATAGAAGCAAATAGAAGAGCAATTTCAATTGAATGAATGCCTGTTGCATTTCCTAATCCCAAATGATGTGCAACTGAGATGTTGGACAGTCAGTAATTATATTGGCCATAAAGCATATGTAAGAAAGCTTCTTTTCAAAATCAATGTTTATACAACGCACACATTTACCATAAGAAAAACAAAAAAAAAATTTAAGCCAAGAAAACCAATGACGCGTGGTGACACATCTGGACGCATGGTCGGTATAAAATCCTATTTCTTCTCTCCGACCCTAGTCGACCCTAGTGGGAGTGGCCTAGCACTTACATCATCCATACCAGTGTGTTGAAATAACTTTTGCTGTACTGCGATCGCTGTATCGCTAATTATGTCGTTGGACTAGACATTTGCTCACACATGTATACTTTTGGATTGTATATTGGTCATTATATATTGACTTTGTGGCTTGAACTCCCACCTAGACAGCATATCTGGTCTCATTATACCACCACTACCAATACTGTTTTGGATATCACAGGATCCGCTGTGCCTAATTAGTCCCATTTATTCAACAGTCTTTGATGTGATAAGTTATACCAGTGCCTAAACATCGCATGATTCCCCATTTTGGGACTACCTCCAAGTTACCTAACATTTGACTAACATGACGTATGTGGATTCAATCTTCTAAGGCACCATTCAGATGTGAATAACATGCATATGACAGATCTGTCCTTAGCTATCTAACATATAGTGCCCATTTTAGCACGTTAGTCAGTGTCCATTCCAACTATTTGCTTTTCACACACCTGATACACAATTCAGGTGGTGTAATTAAGCACATATAAGAGAGGGATCCCTCCTTCAGGATGCAGTACTGCTTGATTTTAATATGTTTTATTTCATGGCATGGTTGTGAATAAATATTGCCTTTTTAGCATTTGAGTTTGGACTATTTATATTATGACATTTTTCAAGAGTTGACTTGCTTGGGGGTTAAGTCCCAATTGTAATAGTTTTCAACACATTTAACATAAATACATGTAAATAAGTGTAAAAATGTACTTGAATGGATGATAAAAAGAGAAAGTTTGCTACAGGCCTAGTCACCAGGGCTGTATTTATATATAGGCAACTTTTGGGGGCCGGCCCTTGGGTGCCTATATTTTTGACTTTTTTTTTTTTAACTAAAATTTTAAAAATCCCCCACGACTTCCCACTGAAATCAGGTGGTAGCTGGGGGTGAGGGGTACATGGTCCAGTTAGGACTCCAGAAGTGTCTTATGAGTCGTATGTGTAGCTATGGGTTACTTCAAAAGTTCAACTAGCCAAACAGTTTTTTGTTTGTTTTTTTTGCTATAAATAACGGTATGATTTTTAACGGCTATGATTCTTTAGAAAAAAATATTTTTAGAAAACATGAATTCCTTATTTGGTTTTCTATAAATAGTCAGTGTAAATATATCTGCATGATCGTGGATTTTTGTTTAAATATTTATATTTCATCGAACATCTGTTGCCAGTGAAATTTATGATACTCTATAAGTCAAAGAACCACATAGTAAGTAGAAATTACAGTTCAATTAAAGTAATGGATTACCATGTCTGTTTTAAGCAGACAATCATTATCTTTACAGGCCTATAAGCAGTGCATAAGTAGTATCTACATAGTTACATCGGGTTGAAAAAAGTCCAAAGTCCATCAAGTTCAACCCCTCCAAATAAAACCCAGCATCCATACACACATACTCCTACTGACCACTCTGTAAAGTCACATAAACTAAATTTACCAATATCTATACTAACTATAGATTTTAGTATCACAATTACCTTTGAAATTATTTCTGTCCAAGAAATCATCCAAGCCATTCTTAAAAGGATTAACTGAATCAGCCATCACAACATCACCCGGCAGTGCATTCCACAACCTCACTGTCCTGACTGTGAAGAACCACCTACGTTGCTTCAAATGAAAGTTCTTTTCTTCTAGTCTAAAGGGGTGGCCTCTGGTGCAGTGATCCTCTTTATGGGTAAATAGGTCCCCTTTTGTAAATTCTTTACGGAAACGTCTTTATGGCATATAAAGTTGTTTTAGTTTGACAAGTGGTTTTAAAATTCTGGCTTTTCCAAACTTTTTCTTTTGCACTTGGCTTCATGTTCTAGACAGACCTTTATAATCGTTTATCAGTATATTGTGGGGCTAGTAGCTTGTAGTGTTCTCTTTGCATGATCTCTTGAGATACATCTAACCATGTCACATTAAAATGAATGATTTTAAATATCCATGAGTGACAAGCTGTTACTGTGTTTTTATATCTGCTAACTTTTATGAGTCATAAAAGTTAGCAGATATAAAAACACAGTAACAGCTTGTCACTCTTGGATATTTGAAAAAATACTGACTGTTTGCTATGAGCATCTACAAGCTACAATCCAAGGGCCAGATTATATGTTTGAAAGTGAGTCATAAATTATGACACAAAAAGTGTGCAAAGTATCACCAAAAAACACATATGGATAGAGCCGAAACGTTGAATAAAACCTGAGTTTGTTTTTTGAGATAAAGTCCTGCTAGTGCGTTTTTGTTGTTGTTGGAAATATGCTGTAATGGACATGGATGGATCATTACTGGGCTATATGAAACTGGATATGAACCTGGGCTACTACAGCATGTTTGTATATTAAATACAGTATTTCTTGCTCTATTCTTCAGGCTTTGCTTCCCCTTTTAAAGACAATTTTTTTATCCTGCACTATACAATAATACACAAAGAGCAATTCTTTGCCACTGAACACATTTATTGGATTCTGTTCTTCTGTCAAAATTGGGGTCAGACATATTAAACGACTCTATATGTTTTCATAGAAACGCTCTACCAACTGTGTTAAAAACTTTACAGGCTGTAACAAATTTGACTTTTAGATTCCTTTTATGCTTAGCTTCTTTGAAAGATGTGTACAGTACTTTTATTTAAACACAGATGATAGTATTTGGCCTGCTTTCACATTCTTAATGTATATGTTTATGTTTGCATTTGGCTGTTTTTGCCATAATTGCATGCAATGATTCTATACATATGCCAGGCCTTTATTTCACTGATATGTCAGCATTTAATCAATTTTAATGTATCCTTTGACTTTTCTCTACTAATATTTATCATGTTGCAGCTGTTTTCAAATAGTAATATTAGCACATGAT
Organism: Xenopus petersii; assembly: GCA_038501925.1. Classification (NCBI taxonomy): domain Eukaryota; kingdom Metazoa; phylum Chordata; class Amphibia; order Anura; family Pipidae; genus Xenopus; species Xenopus petersii. Next base: position 89,826,470 of record CM076673.1, on the reverse strand, counting down.
GGAACAAAGTTTTACTTCTGCAGTGCAAGGCACAGTATAACATGAGCATGTCACCATATTACAGACTTGGGTCCTACAAGGAAGGTATATGGTATATTCTTCCAGTTAATAGTTCACTGAAGCTATATAAGAAACCTCACAGGACTCTAGAAACTGAATGATAAGGGATATAAATGGCACTTCCCATAACAGGGTCAACTTGTTATGCACATGGCATATACTCTTCTGAAGTTTTTCAGCTAGACAAGAAGCGTCTGAATGTTCATAAAGAAGACAGGAGCAAATTGAGGACATAGCATTGCAATGTGTACAAATAAATACACCATACCCTTTCTGCATAGAAATAAGACTTAAATATTTAATTGGTTCTTCACAAAGGCAAACCTGACAACCCCATGTTTTATGTTTCATATGTCTTATATCTGTCTGTGACCATCAACCCTCCTTCACAATTAACATATCTTAACACAATTGTCCTGCTTTTCTCTGTTCTGCTTCTGTTCTCTCTAATGCAGAATAGAATGTGACCTATAAGCAGCATAAAATAATGGGGATAGATGACAAACTATAGACAACATTATTTTAAAAAGGATATAGATACAACAATAAAATATTTGTTTAAACCAATGAGATTGCTTATCTGTCATACAAAGGACATGCAGTGTGGGAATTGCATTTATGAAATAAATAGACAAATTTAAGACAAACAAATACATAGAATAGTTGATGCCTTTACATGCAAGGTAGGGTCATGATTCATTCTTCATAGCACTTATGCTTTAGAATGGATTGAGTGGTACTGGTAAGGTAGAGATCACTTCATTAGTCTTACCCAGCAATGGATAGCATCAGTTGAAATATACTGTACACAAATAGCACTATATTGACAAACGTAAATATGTATGCATATGTTTACTCCACAGAGCAGAGACACTTTATCCCTATCTGCTCTCTATCCCTGTAGATACTTGTCACACAATATTAAATAAGCAATGCCCTTAGAGGTGATTACCCATACTAGTATTTAAATGTGTGGTTCACCTTTAAGGTAACTTTTGTTGTGTTATAGAATGACCAATTCTAAGCAAATTTTTAATTGGTTTTCATTATTTTTTTTATAGTTCTATAGTTATCTGCCTTTTTCTTCTGACTATTTGCAGCTTTCATATGCTCTGTAAGGCTACAAATGTATTGTTATTGTTACTTTTAATTACTGATACTTCTATTCAGTCCCTCTTCTATTCATATCCCAGTCTCTTGTTCAAATCAATGCATGGGTGCTAGGGTAGTTTGGACCCTAGTTACCAGATTGCTTAAGATGCAAACTGGAGAGCTGCTGAATAAAAAGCGAAATAACTCAAAAACCACAAATAATAAAAAATGAAAACCAAATGCAAATTGTCTTAGAATATCACATCATACTAAAGGTTATCTCAAAGATAAACAACCCCTTTAAGGAAGACAGCAGTAAATGGAGTATGATTATTACTATTAGTATTAATTGTAATTAATATACAGATATGGGACCTATTATCTGTATTCTTTGTCACTCTGGTGTTTTTTTAATGAAATATCTTTCTCTGATAACAATTACATTAGATTTAAAATAAAAAAAACACAGTTGGATTCTTTTGCAACCAAATATGCTGCTTAGTTAGGACGCATACTTTTTAACTACATGGAATAAAGTTAAATTTTTACCTTCATGGCCATGGTCGCAGGAGTGCGTGCAGATTTATTTTGAAGGCTTAGTTAGGTTGAAGGACAAGATAGTAGGGGTCATTATTAATCCCCATGGACTTAGAGGTGTAAAACATGCCTCTTAATACTCACTTACTGAGCACTTGCACCCCAGGAAATCTTGCCTCTCCATCAAGCACTGAATCAATAATGCAGTCCTTAATGCATAGAGAACCATCACGCGGCACAGCAGAGCAATGTCCTTACTGCCTGCCTACATGTTCCACCCCTCATTGGATCTAATACAGACAGAGCTCTACCCAAGGGACAATGCAGTGCAGAGGCCTGTGGCAACTTACATAACACAGAATACATTGTTCAAAATTCAAAAATAAAATTCAGAAATCTGTACAGTTTTAAAAAACCTTACTGTGTTTTAAAACTTTCTGGATAACAGGTTTCTAGATAACGGCTCCCATACGTGTTTGTATTTGCAAGGCACCCATGTAGTTTTTATTGGTGATAAAGGGAATCTACCACAGACATGGGTCTGTAAAATCAATAAATGCTGCTCTGACAGCTGAATCATGTTTACAAGACATTTGGCCTATGGCACAGTTTGACCGCTGCTGCACTCATGCGTTTCAGAGGGGAAGCTGCTTGTTACATCTATGATTTGATATGGCTTCTGTTTTCTTCCTATATATGGGGGGAGGCCACAAATGCCCAGTCTGCCTTAATCATAAATGCTTAGGATAGGGTCTGTATGTGAAGGCTTTTAGTTTCAGAGGGTTAGAAATTATCTATAGCCTTTTTTCCTCTTATTGATCAAGGATATATTCTCCAGCTGTGGCTAAACTAAGGGCTCTTATACATGACCGTTCCGGAACGCAGGTTCAGACGCAACATGCTGCATTTTTCCTGCGTTCGGCGCCTACACGAGCCTGAGTGAGTACAGCCCCATTTCAAATAATTACTTGCGTCTATTCCTGCGCTCCCCTGCGGCTGAACGCCAAAAAACGGAACGCAGGGGAGCGCAGGTCGGAAACCAGCGAGACACAGAATGATTTGCAGTTGTACTGTTGGTTCCTTGTGGAAGCAGAGTGTGTGATGCACAGCACAGCCATACACAAAGGGGCACATTTACTTTGGGTGGAATATCGAGGGTTAATCAACCCTCGATATTCGGCCGTCTAAGTAAAATCCTTCGACTTCGAATATCGAAGTCGAACGACTTAGCGCTATTGGTGCAATCGAACGATCGAAGGAATAATCGATCGATCGAACGATTTAATCCTTTCGAATTGAACGATTTTCATTCAATCAGAAATTGGCTAGAAAGCCTATGGGGACCTTCCCCATAGGCTAACATTGATGCTCGGTAGGTTTTAAGTGGCGAAGTAGGTGGTCGAAGTTTTTTTTAAAGAGACAGAACTTTGACTTTGATCGAATGGTCGAATAGTCGAACGGTTTTTAGTTCGAATTGTTCGATTTGAAGTCATAGTCGAAGGTCGAAGTAGCCAATTCGATGGTCGAAATTCGAAGTATTTTTTATTCTGTTCCTTCACTCGAGCTAAGTAAATGTTCGCCTTAGAATGTCATTTGTGAAGCAAAGCACCTTGAGCTATTTTTTTTAGCAGCTATGACCTTTTGCAGGTAGCGCACACAATATCTGCACAGTTCTTGGTACAAATATGTGCTAACAATCAAATACAGAAAACACAAAGGTACCCTGCCTATTAGCATCAGACACGGTTTATTAGGAAAACTGCAGGGATATCTGGTACCCCATTACTTGTGATATTATTTATGGAAGAGCGATAACCTATTTACATGAGTGAAGTCTCCACCAATATGGGAGGACACAAATTTAAGTACAACACTGCCAATTTCATATTGCATGCAGAGGCCAGCATTCCATTTACTACATGCTTAAATAGAAGTACTGACATCTTCCATTTCTAAATAGATACTGAATAGTTAGCATGTGTAATGATGTAATATTGATCTTTTGATCCCATAGAGCAAGCCAGTTGATACAAACCAGAGCCGCTGGGAACCTATTTCTGTTAATGGATAGTCACAAATAATAGTCACAAAGAAATTAATTTATTGCATACATTGTGCTCAAAACAGCTACAGTGATATATAAAACATTGAAACAACCTTATATAAAGCACAGAAGCAATCTTTTCCCATACACTCTACATGCAACCCAGTTGCTGCTGCAGTATGTGTTTGTAATCTCCCAGACGTTCCCAGTCACAGCTCAGTCGACGACTTGCCTACCCTGCACACAACCTGCAATCAGAGAAGAGAGAAAATCCTTAGTTTGACAGCAATGCTGCAGCATGGAATTCCACAGAGCAGTTCACATACAATACACAACCAGCTGAACAGCAAACAATTAAGTGGTGCTCAGGGTATGTATTTATGTACCAAATGTACATAAAGACTAGAACATGTTAACACATAAACAAAGGTCCAGGGCGGATGGTATTCATCCTTGGATAATTAGCTATCTTAGCTTTGTGGTTACCAAACCTCTTTACTTAATTTTTCAGGATTCATTGAGGTCTGGCATGGTGTTAAGAGACTGGCAAATTGCTAATGTGGTGCCACTATTCAAAAATGGATCCCATTATCAGCCTCAAAACTATAGGCCGGTTAGTCTGACATAAGTGTTAGGAAAGCTTTTCTAAGGGTTATTAAGGGATAAGATACTGGACTTCATTGCAAATCATAATACTATGATTTGTGCCAGCATGGCGTTATGCGTAACAGATCTTGCAAGACTAATTTAATTTCTTTTTATGAGAAGGTGAGCAGGGACCTTGATTCTGGTATGGCAGTGAATGTGATCTACTTAGACTTTGCTAAAGCATTTGATACAATGCCACACAGAAGGTTACTGGTTAAATTAAGGAATGTTGGCCTAGAATATAGTATTTGTTCCTGGAGAACTGAATGAAAGATAGACTACAGAGAGTGGTGGTAAATGGAACATTTTATAATTGGAGAAGTGGCGTACTGCAGAGGTCTGCACATGGTCCTTTTTCAACTTGTTTATGTGTAATGAACTGAAGGAGAGCATTGAAAGTACTGATTCTATTTTTGCTGATGATACAAATTGTGCAGAACTATAGGTTCTATGCAGGATGCTGCCACTTTGCAAATTGATTTGATTAAATTGGAAAACTGGGAAGCAAAATGGAAAATGAGGTTCAATGTTGATAAATGCAAGGTTATATGCACTTTGGCAGAAATAATATAAATGCAAGCTATACAGTAAATGGCATTTTGTTGGGAGTTTCCTCAAGATGCTTGAGAGGGGACATGATTACACTTTACAAATACATTAGAGGACATGATAGACAAATAGCAGAGGACCTTTTTACCCATAAAGAGGATCACTGCACCAGAGGCCACCCCTTTCGACTAGAGGAAAAAAACTTTCATTTGAAGAAGCGTAGGTAGTTCTTCACAGTCAGGGCAGTGAGGTTGTGGAATGCACTGCCGGGTGATGTTGTGATGGCTGATTCAGTTAATGCCTTTAAGAATGGCTTGGATGATTTCTTTGACACGCATATTATCAAAGGCTATTGTGATTCTAAAATCTATAGTTAACATTTATATGGGTATATATAATTTATGTGAGTGTATGTAGGGGTCAGTGTGAGTGTGTGTACTGTATGTATGGATGCTGGGTTTCATGTGGAGGGGTTGATCTTGATGGACTAGGGTCTTTTTTCAACCCGATTTAACTATGTAACTACGTAACTATATGTATTTATTTTTCAGTCTTGAGAACATCAGATATAATGTAAGAGCTCTCATGTTCTTTAAAATAATTTAGTTTGCAAAGCATCACTGACACACACACATATACACAAAAAGACATACACACACAATTCCTTTTTTAATTTCCCTGTCCAAATGCTTACTATATTTACTGCCCTCAGAAAGAGTTAAATGTCTGGATAAAATCTTTACATTATATGGGAAGAATGAATGCCTGTGTTTATTTTCTGGCCAATATAAGAGAGGTTTATTAAGTAAAATCTAGGATTATTGTGTTTGGTATTATTTTTAATATGAAGTAATGTCTTCATTAGTGTAAAATTGTACAATTTTCAAATTTACTTTGAATAACAACATGGAATGACTACAGAGGTGTATTCTGGTCTGGTGCCACCTATCGCACATTCATGTGACTTCACAACGTATAGTAAATATGGCCTTGAATGGCTACTTAATCAGTAAAGATGATAGAAAAGACAATCAAGGTGACTTTGGAGGTGGTGAAACATTCTTTTTACCTCTGTCTTCTTGCCATGTACTGGAGACATATCAGTTAAAGAAATCATGGCCCTGATTTTATGTATTAGCATGTATTTTTAGGTTTATTACTATAAAAATGTAATTTTTATTGCATTAAGGGTAGGGGGTTCCAGGCAGGGCCGGATTTACATTGTGGGCGCCCCTAGGCCCACTAACCGTTCATCGCCCCTGTCCCCTCCAGGGGGACAGGAGCAATGGGGATTGGTGCATGGGAAATTTAAAAAATGATTGTATCTCCAGCACATCCCCAGTGTTTCTGAACCAATGTGGGTGTGGTTGGACAGCATGCCGCCCCCCTAAAATTCTGCCGCCCTAGGCCCGGGCCTAGGTGGCCTTTCCACAAATCCGGGCCTGGTTCCAGGCAAGAAAATGAAGCTCACTGTGTTGTATGTAATAAGATAATAAATACCCAGATATCAATACTGATCATTTCTTCTCCTCTCCAATGTACCTGTGTTTCAGAGGCTCAGAGTCAGTTATTCCAAGATACATTTTAGCCTTCTAGTGAATATGCAATACTGTGGTTTACCATTAGTGATGGGCGAATTTGGGGCGTTTTGATTAGCTGAAAAATTAGTGAATTTCCCGTGAAATTCACGAAACGGCGTAAAAATTTGCAAAACCAGCATCCATTTTTTTTAATGCAGGCAAATTTTCACAGCGGTTTCGCAGATTTATTCGCCGGCGGCGAATCGCAGGAATTCGCGCATGCCGAATAAATTTGCACATCACTATTTAACATGATAAAGGAGGAAGCAATGAATTCAAAAGTTAGACAAAATATTGCTTCCTTCAGTTATGCATAAACCTTTTCAAGCATATCAATGCTTTTGATTTTTTTTTCAACCCCAAACACAAAAACATAAATTATTAATCTGTAACTATGAAACTAGGTAATCTATAGGTGATGCTTATAAAAATGTGTACATTAGCTTCATGTTACAATCATTTTAATTGCTAGTGATTCACCCCTTAGCATACCCAGACCTGTATATGTTTTTACTTTTGTTGGCATGTCAAATAATTATTATTGTGGCAAGCATCCACACAGCAATTATACCTTTTCAATTAATCCGGCATAAAAAAGCACCCTGCAACAATATATGGATGTGTCATAGCAGTATAACTCTGCTCTTTTGCAACTGCATGTATTCAGGATTTTTATAAGCAGTTAGTTAATTAATATTCAGTAATCTTTTTATGTAAGCTATTATTTTTCCTGACTTATTCGTTGTTTAGCAGTGTCATAACACTCCTATCAGAGGGCTGTCATTAAAAAATAATACTATTGGCAGCAATTATATGGTTCCTAGGGTGTGGGGTTACCTAGTACTTAGCCTAAGGCATTGACTTGGAATACAGTTTAAAAACTCATCAGGTCTCTGTTTGTGGTTAAAGGTTATTTACTGTCCTAGATATTCCTGGAAATCCAGCCTGAATGCCACTAAGCACTGTGAAATGTTGTTTGGGGAGGCTACCAGTAGAAGGCTTCCAGTGGAGAGCTTATAACTATATATACTTACAAGCAGCAGTACTGTATGTTTCTTTTGGTGAAGACTAAGCCTTACATCCATTAATCACCTTCTATTCCAGTACGTGCAAGATTTGGGATGACCTCTTTCTTTTGTTTTACACTTGAGATCCTGCATGCTTGGTTTTTCAGAGTAATAGTGAGAGGATGTGGAAGACATTAATAACATTAAGCTTCCTAGGTGACCACCTTCTACAGTGAAGTCCCCCTTATCCATTAAACTGAGTCATAGGCAGCAGCTGGGAAAAGCATGTTTATATCTTTTTTATCAGTCTTAAATCGATTCCAGGAATGTGATACAGGGTGTAAAAGAAAAGTATGATTCATTAGTAAATTATGAGTAAAATAATTAGAATATGAAAGAGAATAAGAAAATAATTACATATGGCATACTGGCATGTTCACTAAGAATTCTGTATAGTCTTAACTTGTTGCTGCTTACATTCTTCTGCGTGTATGCTTGGGTGTTTGTGTGTTTTTACTTTTGTGCTTTTGTGCTTTTTAGCAAACTCTTGCCATTACGCATACCATTCAAATGGCAGTTTATATTTTTTATCATTGACCAACACAGCAGAATGTGTTTGCCCATAAAATAGCAAATAAAGTGTAATACTTTTTTTATCCTACCACCAGGTCTGTCTTTGTTTTTGTCTTTGTTAATGCAACTCAAGAATTTTGCTGAAAAAACTTTTTTTTGCTCATAAAATTATGCAAAAACATTATTATAAGACCAAGCGCTGGAAATCCCCAACTTACAAAAAAAGGTTTTGGATGCAATTGCCCAAATTGGTCAAGTTGCCCACGTGCAATTAAAAAAGTGTACATAGGGGGGCAGATTTATTTAAAACATTTTTTTTCAAAAGTCACCTAAATGACTCCAAATTGTTTGTAGGGGGTCCCCCATAGGCTAAAACACAAATTTGGCAGGTTTTATATGGCAAATAGTTGACTTTGAATTCTTAAAGGGACAGTACACAATACATTTCAGAATTCTAATTTGGACTATTCCTTAGTCAAATCACACTAAAATAAACTCAAAATTCAAATTTAAAAATTCAAATTTTCAATTCGACCCATGATAAATCTGCCCCAGGGTGTCCTCACAATGTGAAAATTCAGGGGCAGATTTACTAAGGTTCAAATAGTAAGTTCGAATTTGAATTGTTAAATTTTTGTGGGTCAAAACTCACCTAACTCCCTAAGTATTGCATTACATTAAAGGGCAAATTTATTAAGGGCGGAATTGAAAATTGTAATTTGAATTTTACATTTTTTAATGGTCAAAACTCAAATTCGAATTGTGAATTATCCAAACTTGATTTGAGTTTTAATTCGAATTAGAATATTTAATTATCATATTTATATTTATATATTTATCGTACTCTGACCCTTTAAGAACTCAAATTCGACTATTCTCCACCTAAAACCAGCCAAGTTCATATAGATGTCAATGGGAGAGGTCCAGGGACCAATTTGGACATGTTAGTACCCTTCCGGACATTCAAGTTTTTCTCTGAGAAAAACTCGAATTGAGTTTAGTCTAATTCGATTCGAATCTGATTTGAATATTCGAATTTAAAGGAGTTAAAAAAAAGCTATATATATATATATATATATATATATATATATATATATATATATATATATGACCAAAAGGTGCAAATTATATATATATATATACTGTATATATATATATATATATATATATATATATATATATATATATGCTCCCTTTTGGTGCAAATTTTGTATGTTAAAGCTCTGTGAGTGGCCTCTGGTGCATTGATATTTTTTATGGTAAAAATGATCCCCCGTATGTTAAAGCTCTGGAAGCACTATTTATAAAAGTGCATCTTAAACATTTTTCACAGTACATTGAATACACTGTGCATTAGATGGTGATTTAAAAAGCATTGTCAAAACCTGTATTCCAGTACCAGATTTTCCATAGCTACATATTTATTCCCATACAAGAGATTACCAGTTTTTAAACATCGTGCGGCAGGAAAAGACTCTATAAAGACTATAAAGACTCTATAAACACTCAATAAAATTGTGAAAAATTCGAATTGTATGATTTTTCTGATTTGATGCCCAAAAACTCAGACTTTTTCAGATTATCTCCCAAAAACCATGAATTTTTCAGATTATCATACGCAAGCCAACACAGATCACGGTATCATCCAATTGTAACAGGGACATCTGGCATTGACTTCTACATGACCTCGGCAGGTTTGAGATGGTGGAGTGTTTTTTAATTCTGACTTTTTGCAGCCTTGGGATATAATACATTTTTCCCATGAACAATTCAGTGGCATAACAAAAAAATTTTTTTTTTGGGCCCATAAAAAAATTGGACTTTAATAAATAACCCCCTGAATATCGTTCATTATATTTTGCTTTAAGAATCTATTTTTGGATTTTTAAAATTACTTTTGACTGTAAATTTACTATCACATATTGCTTACTTAATTAGAAATAATTTGAAAAATAACAACTACATTTTTCCAGAGCCATATATCCAAACTTGCAGACAGACTGTTTTGATTTTGTTAGATCTCATCAGTGCAAGATATTGGAACATGGCTTTTGAGTGGGTAGGACTTGTGAAGAGCGAAGCAGAGAACCTAATCTGGTTAGGGTGAGATGGGCTAAAAGAAGCCAAAATGCCCTAGTTTACATGCAAGATATGCAGCATAAAGCCTTCTGAAAACAGAATGTATTTACTTGTCTCATGCTATATACATAGTGCTGCCTTAATACCAAAAATTTGATTTTAGCTCTCACATAAGGATTGGATTCTGATGAAATTGACCCAAGTGTATTATGTGATAGGGACCTTAGATTGTAAGGCCCACTGTGGCAATGATTGATGTGAATAATGAACAGTTTCTAAAAAACATTGTACAACATGTTGGTTTATATAAATAAAGGCTAACTGATTGTCTGGCTGCATGTGGACCAGTGATAAACTGCTCACAATATCACAACTTACTATACAAAAATCTGAGTTTTTGCTTGTTACCTGATTTGGGCATACTTGTGCCTTTTAATACATATTTGGTCATGTATCCTAGATAAAAAAAAACATGTGAATTGATTTAGGCACTTCGTGGACAAAGTTTTAAATCATAACCCTGAGCAAATTTGAAAAAATATTGGCATGGTACAAAGGGCCAGATTTACATAGTGGGCGCTAGGGATGGAATTTTTTCGCCTTGTTTTACCGCGGAAATGATGTCCATAGACTTGTATGGCGTTGTGCGTCAAAAAAAAGGATGCGCGTCAAAAAAATTTCGCCTCACAACAAAAATGTTTTGACACCCATAGACTTTAATGGGCGTTTGCGCCATTTTGCCGGTGGCAAATCTTTGGCGATACCAAACAGGTCAAATACGCCTATCCCTAGGGGGCGCCCCTAGGCCCTCTTCCTGTCCCCTCCCCTATATTTTTGGAAATTTTCATCATCTGGACTGGAGCAATGGAGATTGGTGCATGGGATATTTAAAAAAATATTGTATCTCCAGTGCATCACCTGTGTTTTTGAATCAACGTGGGTGTGGTTGGCAGCATGCCGCACCCCTAAAATCCTGCTACCCTAGGCCCGGGTCTAGGTGGCCTTTCCACAAATCTGGGCCTGGTAGTACATACAATGAAGAAGACATTCTAACAAATTCCTTTATTTCCTAGAATATGTATCTCGGTGTTCAGGGTCATCTAGATTTATCAGCATTGCATGCACTACACTTCAAAAAGCTTATTACACAAATTCCTCTCACAGTCTTAGAGTGAACTATACAGTTTGAAGGGCATATCCCTCACACTAGCTAGTCCATGTCATTATAAATTAAAATATCAGGGCCAACATTAGGAAATGTCCACTTCCCGCAGGGCATGCTTTACATCTGAATGGGTTCCTCCTACCTAAGCCTCTACAGATTCAGCCTGGATGGAGATATATTTTACAGCGGGAAGGGAAAGGATAGGCGAAATCACTACTCCCCCTAAACAATGTTTATTATTACAGTGAACTATTATGCAAACCACTTTTCAAAACATTTGCAGATTCAACCACCATTTGATGCAAAATTTACAAGTGAATTTGAAAAAATCCCACATAAATATTTTATATTTGCCACTGAATTGTTCTTTCCAGTGAAAGTAACGCAACCATACATTAATTTATTGGTAAATAACTGGTTGCTCTCTTGGAGTGGCAAACCACATAAGGAAAACAATGTTTGCATGTTGAAACCATCATAGAGCTATAGCACAGTAAATAAGACTTAAATTATTTAATCTTGGAACCCCTGTTTTGCAGTTGTACCAATTCTTTGTTGTAACATTGGATTCCCCTTAAAATCTAATGTTTACCATAGGTAACATGAAAGATGCCACAAATTTCTCCAGAACAGATACTAATTTGCTTCCATGTTAAAGGACAGTGTGCAAGTTACAGTTACATTAGAGTGACCCCATAATTATTTTCTATTTTCTTCTGGGGAAAATGTTACATTGTGTTGTAATTTGCTTCCATCTTTTCAATTAACTTTAGCCTTACATTTTGCCAAAAGAGTGCACCAATCTATTTATTTTATACTACCACAACTTTACAGTACTCACCAGAAAAAAAAAATCTATTATTTTGCAGCAAATGCTTGTTAGTCATCATAGGTTATTTCCTATTGGCATAAATGTTAATCATTGTGATTATCTCTGTTCTGTGACATTGCACTGTAACCACTGAAGCATCGCTACATGATGATATTGATGATACTGTGGAAAGCAACCCAGTAAAACAAGACAAGAAATGTTTTCTTCCAGGGGAGAAAATCCTCTTCTCATACTTTTATATGTTGCAATTAATTGTGTTAATAACTTTATGCAGATCTAAATGTATAAAACAATAACAATTCTGTATCATAGTACCATATGAACAAACGTACAATAACACTTAAAAAATTTAAAGGGATACTGGATATATTCTTTAAAGTCATGGCCGCATTAATGAACAAACAAAACATTTTTGGTTGTACAACCATCTAAACATCTAATCCTGGTGAGTATTTTGATAAGTGTATCTGCTCCAACCAGTTTGTAGACATTCTTTTTTTTCCAATAATGATATTTCTTTTCAGTTACAGAGACAGCACCAATGTGGCTTTTTTCCTCTCCACAAAAACAACAGAAAATCAATATTCAGAATTCTGTCCCACTTCGAATGTAACAGATTTATCACCATCACTGACAGAAATTGCTTTCAACCCATGGAAAACATGGAAAGATTTGGACAGCTAATCTACTCATTGTCCTCCAAATCTCAGTAATGAGTTGGTTAAAATAGCTTGCCACGGTCCAAAATAGCCCTCAGGTTATGTTTTGCCTTTGAAACCAGATATTTCAGGTGAAAAAAGACCCTCTTCACTCCATCTAAATGCCAGGTTTAGAAACAACACAATGGAAACTCATTGGAGTATATTTAGGAAGGATCTTTATTCTTAACCAAGCAGTTATGATGTTTATCTCTCAGCAGAAAAACATACATACTTTTCAGCCCCCATTAATTTCAATTGCTTTTAGTTGCTTTTCATTTGGAGGTATGTTAGAGCTACTGCCCATATGACACAAGGGTGTTAGGATGCTCAAAGCAGTTGAATAAAGTCTGAAGAATGTTTCAGTTTGTGGAATGCTGTCTTGACAGTCAGGAAACTGTTGATAACGGGGGAAAAATATTGAAAAATAAATATTGAACTGTTGGGTATAAGGAAACCTTAATATGTATTCACTAATTAAATCTATGGGAACTCCAGTTTCCATACATTCTATATGGTGCTATAAGTTATATTTCATAAGAGCTTAACATTGACTTACACTGACTTAAATACTTAACCTTTATCAGATTTCATATTTCACATTTCAAAAAGTATGCAAAACCTCATTTAAAACAGGTCTTTATAGACACCTGGTCCCCATTTCTAGACCATGTGGATTCTAGGTATACATCTTAAGTTTTTGGTTTGATACAGATATAATGGTTACATCTAGGGGCCGATTCACTAAATTCGAGTGAATTCGAGTGAAGGATTCAAATTTAAAAAACTTCGAATTTCGAAGTGTTTTTTGGGCTACTTCGACCATCTAATGGGCTACTACGACTATTGAACGATTCGAACTAAAAATCGTTCGACCATTCGATAGTCGAAGTACTGTCTCTTTAAAAAAAAATTCGACCCCCTAGTTCGGCAGCTAAAAGCTACCGAACTCAATGTTAGCCTATGGGGAAGGTCCCCATAGGCTTGCCTAAGTTTTTTTCATCGAAGGATATTCATTCGATCGTTGAATTAAAATCCTTCGAATCGTTCGATTCGAAGGATTTAATCGTTCGATTCGAAGGATTTAATCGTTCGATTCGAAGGATTTAATCGTTCGATCGAATGAATAATCCTTCGATCGATCGATCGCATTTCCTGCGCTAAATCCTTCGAATTCGATATTCGAATTCGAAGGATTTCAATTCCTAGTCGAATATCGAGGGTTAATTAACCCTCGATATTCGACCATTGGTGAATTGGCCCCCTAATGTTTATGGTGATTTTTCATTGTCTGATTCAAACTTCTTGTAATCCACTGAATTGTGCTTTGTTTTATTGTTGTTTACTCTACCTTTATTTACTTAATTGCATCATTATAATTTCATTAATATTCTGGCAATGGTATCACTGTTGTATCCAGTTCCACTTTGTCATCAAAACACTTTTAAACCTCATGTGCATGCACATGACAACACACTTTGCTTTAATGACTTTGCTACAATGTATTGCATGATTGATCGATAAAACTCAATTAGAAAACATTGTGACATAAAAGTATGACATCATTACTAGCTGAAACACAGACTATGTAACAAATTAATTTAAAAATGATTTGGGAAATTTATTAATTTCATGAATAATTAATAGATTCAGTCATTGTGGACATGCCATAGTACTTGCACCCAAAGATGATCCATGTACATCCATTGAGTTGTGCTTGGCACCACTGCATCTGTTATGCCTCCTAATTATTAAGTGCACCTACTGACATTTCGGAACCCTGGAGCTATTGCTACCATCAGGTTGGTGCTAATTCCAGGGTTCCCTCTGCTGGCTATTTGAATAGGTGCAAAACACGTTTGTCAAGACACACATCCACAGTTGTGTTTGTTTTAATGCACTATGGGTACATTTATGAGCCCAAATGAAAGTGCATTAATGACAACTGCAGTCTCTTTCATTAAAGGTACTTGAGTCTTATTCCAGTTGCAATTCTGGTGGATGCAATGATGCTGGAATTCTGGGTAAACCACATGGCAATTTGCTTCCAAAGTTTGACTGTGCACACGGCACTTGCAGTTGTAAATGAGCTTTGTAGGCTTTCTGCAAATTAGTCATGGAAGATTACAAAAAGGAGTGTGCATCAATATAAATTGTTTACTAGCAGTAACAAGATTTATGAGAAATGTATTATGGGATATGTAGTGCACACATGTCCTCCCTGAAAGGCTTTATCCCTGGAGAAAAATATGCAATGCAATTCAAGATTTGATGCAATTGCAGCACTTCACAAGACATAAAATGGAGATAGTGTAGACATAAAGCATTTTCACTCATGGGGGAAACAGATATCAGATATCATCAATGGAATGTAGTTTCACCTTTAAAAGGACCTTATTAAAATGTGGTGTTTTTTTAAACCCATTTGTCAACGTAGTATCTGTATATAGTGCAAAACAGCAAACGCAGAAAAAACATTACACTGATAAATTAAAGCACGTTCAATAATGTTTTTTGTCTCTAGTTAATGTGCTCATCGTTGAACAAGCAAACCTTCAAAGTGAAGGGAGAGATTTGCTGTCTCCTTAAGCATACTCTGATTTTCAAGCCATTGTATTGTACAAAAGACATTGTATTTTTTCACTTACCTGTGGGAATTCTCAAGGTGTTCACAATCCCCATTGCTTTAATGAGGCATGTCAGGAAAAAAAAAGAAGTGGTTTGCATAAGCCGTGCATGTGGCAGTTTTCAAAGAAATGCTAAATGCTTCAATTCCATAGAGTAAGTAAAATGCTTCGAGGAAAGATTACCCAAGCAGGAAGAGCTCTAGGGCACCCATGGCTTAGGCAAATATACCTTTGTTCAACAATTTGGTGTCACTTTTTCATGCCTGTTAAATCCCATGAAGGAAGACATGCAAGTACACCATGGACAATTAGAATAAAATGCTTGAGTATCACCTGTTATGTGGGAGCTCCTTAAATTGAAATTAATGCTGCTCCCACTAAAGGAGAGCAGAAACTGAAAGTCAGAGTGTGCAATATCAGTAGCAGCTGCATAACTGTCCAAGTGAACATACACAATAGATAATGGTGAAGAAAAAAAGGAAGAGTTCCTTGCTGCCCTTTTCAGTTCTCTTGGCACTTTAAGGGTGATGTGCTTGGAATTAGCCCAAAGAACGGACTATTTTGTGCAAAAAAATTCACACTTTTTGGGAAAAAGGCAGAAAAATTCGAGCCAGGAAAAAATTCTGAAAAAATCATACAATTCGGATTTTCGCTTGGTTTTATCGAGTTTTTCCCTGATCCGTTTAAATTGTGTTTTTTTAATAATAAATAAAGTCAAATTGTGGATTGCAGCTTGGTTGGAATTTTTTTTTCAATAAAATAATCAGAAAAGTTTGGGTTTTGATAAATAACTCCCTAAATACATGAACTCAATTGGATTGTTTATATCATAGTTTGGCTCATGTACAAGGTCCTGTTTAATTACTACAGAGAAAAAGAAAATTGTGGATAAAATGGAGCCTATGGCAGATGGTCTTCCCATAATGAGGAGTTTTCTGGATAACAGGTTTCCGGATAACAGATCCCAGACCTGTAGTATTAATTGTAGTCCAATAACATTTCAGTTTATCTGTCTGTGTTCAATCTGTCTGTCCTATCTGATAATGTGACAATAGGCTAATCCCTTTTTCATATGTATACAGAGAACTGTCATTGATGATATCCAGATAACAAACCAGTCCAAAGCATTTACTTTAATGCTTAAAAACACAAATTACACCATTCTCTGTAACAAGAAAAACAATTCCAGCAATGCAATTTAAAAAGGGGTTCAGTCACATAGGAGCCATTTTCCAGACCAAGCCAGCATGAGTTACTGTATTGCTTGGTTGGACAATGCGTGATGCAGCTGCAAGCTTGAATACTGTATTAATATTTATGAAACAAGTATCTTCTTATAAGAGATGATTAAATAACTTTCAATTTTAGTCATATATATATATATTACAGAAGCATTATATAAAGGGAAAATTGCTAATTTGCTTTACAACTATGTCTTCAAAAACAGTTTGTTGCATAATAAAATACATTGCATGTCCAACATCAACAATTGTTATATAGTTATTATGCCTTTTCCCTATTGTAGATCCCTTCAAAAAGTGGATGATTATTTTAGTTAACATACATGCTTGGTCTGCTACAGTGCAAACAAGGCAAGTTATAAAAATAAATGTTTGATTGATTCATGAAATAACCAGGCACTGAATATCAGGTGGCATCACTAAGCACTGTTTGAAAGAATATATGTTTTGGTTTAAAGCTTATCAGAGGAATGTAATTAAAGTCACAAAGCGCAAAACAATTTGCGCCGATAAGACTAAAAAGCCACATTTTGCAATGTAATATTGTTCCTTAAAGTGTTATTGCATTGCGAATTGTAATTGCGCACTCTTAAGAAGTGCTTGAAGGTGTCGTAATCTTTTGGAGCAAACAAAGTGACTTTTTCAGTAAGAAGTTTTATTACATTGCGCATTGTCGCAAACTATAAAATTATAAAATGGTCTTCTGCTGTCGGAAGTGGTCGCTAAACATTTTCCGCGTTCGCAAAAGCTAAATTAAATTTGCACAAAGCAAAATTTGTTCGCGCAAAGGCATAACTTTTCGCATTGCGAATAGTTTTTCCGTTACCGACTTATATTACATTCCCCCCATTGTCTATTATGCTACTTATGTGTAGGGAAAAAAAATATATAATAGACAATTTCATGAACAGAGAGAAGTGATCAAAAATGAAATAAGCCAAGTACTATAGCCACATACTTAGCCACTTGAACTCTAAATTATAAAATATATCATTTATTCATAATAACAGCCATACTACAATAATGTTAATCACTGCATAAAACACTTTAGATATTCAGAGTAAATGGAGGATACCTGTATTTTCCACTGATTTAGCCCATGAATGCATATTTAATTTAACTTGACACAAGGAGGCACTTTTGCTTCTTATGTAAATGATGAACACTTTAACATTAGTCACTTATGGCAGGAACACACAGATCAAATAAAACTCAAATGAATCAAAACTGCCAAAGAGTGTCTGCATGTCATGCTTCACAAAAGCCCATCACAATTCCACACAATTGGACTTTTGTGCTTTGTCACTCTAAATAAGATAAAGTTAGAGGCTTATTTAGTAAAGGTCAGGTTTTTGAAACCACAACTGAACTTACTAACTCTAAGGGGCAGATTTATCTAAATTTCAAAGTAATGGGATTTTTTTGTACTCCCATAACTTCGAAATTCTATTTAAAAAAGACCAATCTAAATTTATCAAAAAATCAAGTTTTTTTTCCGGGTGAATAGGTCCGTATTCATTCATACGAATCGAAGTAACAGTGCATTGGAATCATAAGATTCAAAGTTTTTCCAAAAAAAACCCTTCGATTTTTCAAAGACCACCAATTAACTCCAAATACAATCTAGGAGGTCCCCATAAGCTAAAACAGCAATTCGGCAGGTTTTAGATGGAGAATGGTCAAGGTCGAATTTTTAAAGAGACAGTACATGATAAATTTCGATATTTGAAAATCAAATTTGGACTATTTTTTAGTTGAAGAACACAAAAATTAGCTAGAAATTCAAATTTTCTAAATTTGAATTTTCACTTCGACCTTTGATAAATCTGCCCCTAAAAGTATGATTGTCATTGCATTTATTAAAACATCTGAATAAAAAAAGTGTGAATGAAAAAAACAGCACTGAAGAATATGAATACCTTGAAAACCTCTAAAAATGTGCCTAGCAAATCCCTAGCAAAAAATTAAATCTTATAGGATCTCGAAAACTTTTACTTGGCTAAGTTTGGTATAAAAGATTTGTGTCGTTTTTTTCACTTCACATTTTTAGAGCTTTGTAGAAATATAGGAAAACCACAGATTTTTCTATATTCGTATGAAAAAAAAAATGCTTTTTTCAGGATTCAATTGTTAATAAATGTGCCCCTTAGTGATGATGGAATCTGTCATGTTTTACTTCGGTGAAAAATTCGCAAACTGCTGCAAAATGGCGAAAAATTCACGAAAGTCTATGGGCAAATTTCTTGTTACAAAATATATGTGTATAAGCAAAACTTGTTTTCTCACTATGTCAATGTGTGTGTTTTTTTTCAAGTTCTTTCTCACTCCAAATGCATTGAAAATGCAAAATGTGTTCTATTTTTCATGAAACTGAACACCTGTACTTCATACCTTGGCTGTTTCAAAGCTCTCCTTAAACATTAGCTATATGGCTGTTGGCACATATTTTAGTATTAATATACAGGAATTCTGTAGCCAAAAGAATAAATCTTTGATTTGGCTGCCCAAGTGTTGAACGGGTTGAAGTGATTGTATGGGGACTGTGTGTGCAGCTCAATGTTATTCTAGGCTAACTTAATTTTCTACTTGGCCACATTTACTGTATATCAGAATGATGTTAATCTAGTATTATGGAAAAGGAAAGAAAGCATTTTATCTCACACATGGGCCAGTTAGCTGCCTGTCAGAGGAACCATCTGCCAACAGATATCACCCTGAAAAATTTTGCTCATGAAGGTCCTGTGAGGAAGAACTACTTTGGTGGTATGAACTGCACAATGCTTTTTCCCCTTACATTCCCATAAGTATAGAATCTCCCAATATTTACCTATTAACTGGATTTGGATTTGGCAGGAATAACATGGAGTTACTCAATCATTTCCAGTTAACAGCTCCTGTTAGGTATCAATGTTTAAATGTGGGCAGTAACCAATACCAACATTCAAATTCTAATGCGGCAATATCAACTATGCAGCATTTTGAAGGTCTATTGATTTGATGTTGCAGAAGTCATTTCATTTGTTAGATGTTCTGTTTCATAGTTCCAGCAGAACTATAAATGTCTTAGTTGAAAAGGGCCAGAACATGTTGCAACAGACAGGTCATACTCATCTATAGTGTTCTGCCCTAACTTGACCGAATCAGCGATACTACAGTATTATTGTCAAGTCTTTGTTCTTCCCAGCAGGGTGTGTTTCCCTGCTGTCTGAACTTGCTGGATTGATGGGTTTGTTGCTACACATAATATACAGTATAACCCCAGCACAGTTACTTCCTTTAAAAAAGGGAGTGTCACAGTTGTAAAGATGAACATGTCACTGCCACAGATACAGACATAGTAAATAGGTCAGAAAGTTAAGATTGGTAAGTGCATTGTTAGAGATCAGAAAGCCAAGTGATGTTTCTGCAGCCACGTGATCCTATATTGAGCCAACACTATTATTAGAAAGGTAGTTTGCATGGTAAAGCAGCAAGGTCATATTATATGAAATAAATAACATATAAGCTGGGAGTGATATAATTACATGCTGTGGAGATACTTGACTCTAAATAGGTGTATTTTATATTACTGTTATAATATGTTATACCATATGTTTCTGGAATAAGACTTGCTTAATTTTTGGTACAAATCCATATATGTGGGTACTGTAGATATTCGTAATTATCAGTACAGGTATGGAATCCATTAATCGAAAACCCGTTATCCTGAAAGCTCAGAATTACTGAAAGGCCATCTCCCATAGATTCTGTTTTATCCAAATATTCAAAATTTAAAAAAAACGATTTTCATTTTTTCGCTGTGATAATAAAACAGTATCTTGTACAGGTATGGGATCTATTATACAGAAACCAGTTATCCAGAAAGATCCAAATTACGGAAAGGCCATCTCCCATATACTCCATATTATTGCAAATAATCATATTTTTAAAAATGATTTCCTTTTTCTCTGTAATAATAAAACAGTACCTTATACTTGATCCAAACTTAGATGTGATAAATCCATATTGGAAACAAAACCGGCCTATTGGGTTTATTTAATGTTCACATGACTTTCTAGTAGACTTAAGGTATGAAGATCCAAATTATGGAAATATCTGTTATCTGGAAAACTCCAGGTCCCCAGCATTTTGGATAACAGGTCTCATACCTGTACTTGATCCAAACTAAAATATAATCAATCCTTATTGGAAGCAGAACCAGAACATTAGGTATATTTTATGTTAACTTATTTTCTAATAAACTTAAGGCATGAAGATCCAAATTACAGAAAGATCTGTTATCTAGATAGCCCCAGGTCCCAAGCATTCTGGATAACAGATCCCATACCTGTATTCTGCTTCAAGGACTTTATAACACTTCTGTCATCTGGCTTTAAATAGAGATTATCAAAACACAGTCACATGGTCCTCTTCTCATTGTTCATAGAAATAGAAATGAATAAAAAGTGCACTACTGAACACACACATAGACCATGGTGTCAAGATGGGCAAGCAATCATTTTCATTCTCTAAGGGCCAGAACTAGGGGTAGGCAGAAAAGGCATGTGCCTAGGGTGCAATGCTAGGAGGCTTACCTACACTGTCACCTAACCCTAGTCTGGTCCCATATCCCTGACTGTGTTCTGCTCCCCCATATTCCAACCATGCGTAGAAGCACATATTCGTGTATGCGTCCGTTTACACAGGGGAGTAAGGGCGAAGTGGTCGGCCAGGAGTCCTTAGCCCGTCACTGCAAAGGCTCTAAGATGTATGTTACAAATGTATGTACGTTACAAATGTGTTTTTTTATAAGATTTAACAAAAATTAATTTTTAAAACAACAATGGTATTATTTCCTATGGTTGCTTAGTTTTCTTCTCTTAATCACTTTTCTAATCATACATTTTAGGGGCCCAAAATCCTGGAGTAATGTAAACAATACAATTCAGACCACTAATTCTGTGGTCAAAATATTTTATCTTATTTATCAAATTGTTCAGCAGTATAGGGCAAATACAGGTTAATACAAAAAACCTAGCTAGTTGTCCGAGCCATGAAAAGAGTCATTTAAGACACTGCTCAGCAAGTGACAGCCTAAATGACATCACACTTTGCACACACTCCTGTGATTTCACTTAATAAAATTATATTAATAATTGGATATTTTACGGGAAGTGATAAGGCACTTGTTGCCAGCCTACTACAGGTATGGGACCTGTTATCCAGAATGCTCAGGACCTGGGGCTTTCCAGGTAAAGGATCTTTTTTCTAATTTGGATCTTCATACCTTAAGTCTACTAGAAAATCATGTAAACATTATTTAAACCCTATAAGCTGGTTCTGCTTCCAATAAGGTTCAGTTATATCTTGGTTTGGATCAAGTACAAGGTACTGTTATTTCAGAGAAAAAGAAAATAATTTTTTAAAATTTGGATAAAATGGAGTCTATGGGAGATGGCCTTTCCATAATTTGGAGCTTTCTGGATAATGGGTTTCCAGATAACTGATCCCATACTTGTACTAAGAAACATCAAGTTGAAGACTAGATTCCGGGAGTTGCCGGTCTTTTAAATTTCTAATTTATTTTTACCCTGTTAATGGGTGGCAACTGTAGATGGAATGTTGTCTGTTTGGAATATGTTATACCCTATTCGTAAATAGGAATATATTATTTTTTTTATAATACTCAAGCACACATACATACAGTATATTCTACATGGGGAGGCCCAATTATCAAAGGTTGAATCTCGGTTTCATGTGAGTTTTTTTTAACTTGAATGTTGGGAAGGCTATTAACATCTTCAAATGGGTCACTGGACCTCTCCCATTGACTTATGAGCTCATGAACTCGGCAGGTTTTAGGTGGCGAATAGTCGAATTCAAATGATTCCCAGGGTATATGTCTGATAAATCTCGAAATTCGAATTTTAATTAAAATTTAAATTGAGTTTGGATAATTCACAATTCGAATGTGAGAGTTTTAACCAAATAAAAAATTAAAAAATTCAGATTTACTATTCGACCCTTAATATATCTGCCCCATACATTATAGTATCTGACATTTGACTACATATGTGGCCAAAACCTGTTACTATGTAGACTTAAGTTTTAGTTTTAATATATCAGTACACCAAACATTTTCCTTGTACAAATGGCTCAACAAATATATATATATATTTATATATATATATATATATATATATATATATATATATATATATATATATATAAATTTATTGATTTAATGACCGTATATGACAATGTCTACAAGGTCAGGACAGCAGTTACAAGATACTGTACAAGCTATTAAACAAAAGAAATCAAGTGTGAATAACAAGTTACCCTGGAGATTTATTGCATTTACCAGATAAGCAGAATGTATCAAAACAGACAGGCAGGGGGTAGTCCACCATTATAAATTACTCCTCTGAAATTCTGCTTCACTGGTTCAAAAAAAGGGAGCATAGTGAGAAAGGGGCTCAGGGTACTTAGAATTCACATATTTTACAATGTCAAAAGCATTCTGCTAAACAAGCATATGCATTAGTCCTTAGGAAAAGCATCAGTTAAATATTTTCAAGAAGTCAGGGTCCCAACATTCATTTAAACATGTTTTGCTTATCGTTTTGCACTAAAGAAACCTTACAGGGTATACAAAGAAATTCTTATAAGTAAATATTACAATTAGACAGAAAAGGTCTGACGTCATTACATATATGAAACAAACAATGAATCTTTCCTTTTTATATATAATCTTTACTTAAAATAACACAAAAGAGATATTTTCCAAAAGATTAATGTTAATGCATTTAAATGCATCAAATACGAATGAGGGAAATTTTACCAACAGAGTAAAAACTGCTGTGTTTTTAACCTTTCTCAAGGCCCAGTTCAAAGGAGCATTTTGTCTGTATATCCTCAATGCTGCTCAGGAGAATTAGTAAGTGCAGGCCCGGATTTGTGGAGAGGCCACCAAGGCCCGGGCCTAGGGCTGCAGGATTTTAGGGGGTGGCCTGCTGCCCATTCTCCCACACATTAGTTCAGAAACACTTGGTATGCGCAGGAGATACAATCTTTTTTTTAATTTCCCGTGCATCAATCCCCATTGCTCTGGTCCCGATGATGAAAATTTGAGAGAATTTAAGGGAGGGGACAGGGGCATCGAACAACAGCAGGCCTAGGGGCACCTGCTTGTAAATCTGGCCCTGAGTAAGTGCATTGATTATTAGTCATGTCACCATGTATAGATTTGGTGGGAATTTCTGTGTTTCGTTGGTGGAGAAAATTCTCGCAAAACTGTGTAAAAATTTTACCAAGTGGCTCATTTTGCACAACAAAAAAAGAAAAGACTCAACAAACACGTTTGTCATTTTATTCTTCCCCTCTCCTTCCACGTCAGCCAAAAGGATCTGGGGCATCCTACTGTCTATATAAGGACATATTATATTATTGAGAAAATGAGAATATTATATAAACTTCAGCATACTGAAATAAGAAACTTTTTAAATACAATCAATTAAAAATTCTGTAGTGTTTCTGAAATAATCAAGTTCATCTTCACTTTTCTTCTCAGCATCTGTTTTACTTCATTCTGTCTTCATGCAGGAGTCGGGTGTCATTGGCAGTTAGATCCAATGTATCTTATAGGGGGGCTCTTTTTGCCTAGAAATATTAGAGCTCACTCTATTAAAATCACCAGAAATCCTGTCTCTCTACATGCAGAATTTGTGCAAAAGGCAGTTATTTTGTTAGATTTTGTTTGTCCTGGATTCAGTTATCTGAGTGAGCTCGAATGCAGCTGCTAGGAAAGGAAGCCCCCCTATAAGATTTATTGGATCTAACTGTAACTCTAATGAAGAAAAACAGATGCTGAGAGAGGGATAGTGAAGATAAACTTGATTATTTCAGAAATTATGCAGAATATTTAATTGATTGTATTTACAAATCTCATTTCAGTATGTTGAAGCTTTTCATTTTCCCCTTTAGTGTGGGATACAAAGCATCAAGATATTATCTGTTTGTGGTCAGATTTATTTTTACTCATGCCTGTGTTATTAAGCTAGTAGTAATACTGTATATAAACTAAAGATAATTGTTGCTTAAATAGCAACAGAGTTACTAAGTGTAGTAGATACCATAATCAGTCAACCAGTGGTAATGTCAAAACTCAGACACATTTTTAAGAAATTGGCATCATGGGAAATGATGCCAATCCGTTGTAGCCTAGTGGATTAAAGGTTCTCTAAAGATTTAGGGTATGCGTGTAGTAATATACTGAGAGAAAAATGCATGTGATTTTACCTTCCCAGTTATTATTGGTAGCCTCAAAACAGAAACAAGATGCCATTAAAAAAAAATGCACATAGATTCTAAAGCAGCTTGCTTCAAAAATGATGCATGACAAAAAAATCGCACAACAAAATATGACAAAAAGGTTTCTTAAATTGTCTATTTCTGTTTTTTGGCAAATAGAAATGGGACAGATTAGCTCATCACTAACGGTTATTGCTACTGCGTCAGTGACTGAACAAATATCATGAAGTAGGCCAACTTAAAATGGAATATGTACATCTGTTCAGCTCTGTTCAACACAAGTACTAAATTAGGTTTGTGATGGCAATGCATTTGTTTATGCCCTATTCAAATTGACGTAAGGGTAAGTGTATTAACAAAGTTTCTCTAGGCAGAAATGAACGTTAGTGAAATTTGATATAAAATGCTTGCGCTGACGAATTTACCCTAGCGAAACTTTGCTAGCCGACGGCCCCTCGCGCCTGACGAAGTTGCGCAATGTGTTACAAAGCCTTCAGAGGCGAAAATTCGCCCTTAAGTGAATTAGCCCCCAAGTGTCATTAGCTTTAGAGCATGGGGTAAAGATTCTACACTGTGGGACACTTGAAGGGTTAAAGGACTAGGATTCAAAATAACAAAATGCTGGTAGTCAATTCGCTAACTTTTAGACAGTTGTTAAATGTACATGACACTCATTGGACACATATTAAACATCATGATACTGTTGAATATCTCTATTGCACAATTTTTCTGTGGAGGTGTAGGAACTGGGCTTTCGATTTGTGAGTCAGCAGCTGTGGGTTGGAACATGTCTAGATATATCATTTTCATGCAAGAGTGTAATACGTATGCTTTTAATACCTTGATTTATTAACTGGGAGATGTGTTTTAGTAAGCTTGGTTTAACCCTTGAAGCATGCTTAACACTAAATTTAATTTTATTTAATTCTATAAATGAAAAACTGCAAGCATGATTGTGGTCAACAAGCGTGTGCCACCCAATGCACATGAAAGTAGTATTAAATGCAGGATAATTTATAAATAACAATTCTGTTAATAAAAGAACTTCTAGAAACAACGTTTGATGCTACTATAGCTTTTCACTGCTTTAGATCCCATGGTGTATGATTATTTAGTAACATAAATGTATGCATACATTAATATGTACTGCAGGTTTCCTAGTTATAAGTAAATTACTTTTTTAAGTAATTTGAAAACAGGATATTTCCCCATGAGGGTATTCCTGTCGCTAGGGCCAGTCGGTTGGATCTTGGCCTGCAGAGAAATGCAGAATGAGAATTGGCTGCCCTTCTGTCCAATGTGCCTGCACCAGAAAACATTACTCACCACTCGTGCAAGCAGACATGGTGGATTTTGCATTTCACACCTGTCTGCAGCTGTTGTTGTGTCGTGTTGTTTATTTTAGCAATTGCAAATAAAATTTAGAAAAAAGATAAACTCATATCTGAAATACTGTACTGGTAGACCATGGTCACTCCTGTTATATTTTTGCGGGATATTAAACACAATCACTATGAGCTGAAAGCTTGCAGCTCAGACAAGGCTGAAATTGAAAACATTACCAGTAGTACTTTCACAAGCACATTGAAAACACATGTATACACCCAATATCAAATATATGCATGTGGCAGAACCACAGAGAACATAAAACATTGAGGTAAAGTGGCCCTTTAAAATGATCATTTAATGAAGTATAATACTGATAGACCTTATAGTTATTATAGCCAAATACAATTTGGCTACAGATTTTTTAAATGATGCAATGCTTCTAGGCAAAGTAAACAAAACTGAATTGGCATTATAAGTAACATATAATGACCACTGTCACCAAACCAATTCTTTTTTTTTTGTTTCTGCTTGTCTACAAGATAAATGGGCTATTAGAGAGTAGCTGTTCCTAAGGCTCTAGCAGTCAAAGTGTGTATTAGAAGTGGCAGAAATAGGTTGAGAAAATGAATACTTAGTAAACTTCCTGCTGTGGGAATATGTAACTTTATTACCATGATAGGGAAAGGCTTCAGTTTCAAATAGTTTTCCTAGATGGTTTTGATTGTCTAAGAAAATAAGTTTGGTGACTGATAGATGCAATGACTGATGAAAGGTAATTGGAAGCCAAACCCAAGAAATGATTCTTGCTTAAATATACAATTTTGAAGGTTCTTAAACTATGCTTTTCCAAAGATTTTATTTCCTTTTACATTTTCTATTCACTTTTAATTAAATATCATAATTATCACAGTGTAAACAAATTTGAATCTCATATGGCTACAAGATGAACCACTTACAGTATGTTTTACAAATGTTACAGATTATTTTATATGCCATTGCCAGTTAAATATCTCCTAGTTTTAAAAATATTTTCAGTATTTAAAATATACACGAGGACCTTGTACTTGTAATTGTTGTGCTTTTTCAAGGTCCAGCCAAGGGACTCAGGGAACAGATGGGCTTATTAATAAAGGGACATAGTACCCAAGGTGTTTGTGTGGTACAGTTATTAATTTTTAACCCAGGTTGCCAGCAGATTGAATCAGGCAGTCATGCCTGATCTTCCATTATGGGAGAGACAATAATTGTAGGGGGGTAAATAGGGATGGCTAAACTTCAACCTGTTAAAATGGAACTGATATTCTATGGTGGGAATGGCACGGATATTCTGACTATGCCTAACCAATACAACTGAAGTTTTTTTCCCTTCAGGTGTGAGTATATACATTTACCTTTGAATGGTTGGTGCTGGATTTACTGGATTGAACATGGGAAGCAAGCCCCAGATTTTCAGTCTAAAACTCTAAACCAACATTTGTACTTTTCCTGTAGGAAATTTTAACATTATTTGAAAAAAAAAACAAAAAAAACTAAACTACAACAGGGCTTCCCAATTGTAAGGCATCTGATGAAGCAAATCAAATGCTATGCCAGCTATGTAAACGAAACTTTAAAATATGAATCTTTCATCATAAAATGCACTTCCACACCTTAATGCTTTCAGTGCTGGCACTTCACATAATAGCAGGGGATATACATCACACATACTCATCTGAAACATTATCCACATTCTATCCCTGTTAGGAACTTATTTGAAATGAATCATACTGTCTTCCTTTCTCGGCAATCCTTCAATCCCCCATAGTAAAACATGCATGACAAAAATTATGAATGGAGACTGACATTCATTCAAATTGTTCTGTGTATTTCTTCTCTTTTTTAAGGAAATAAAGATGATATTCTCAAGATATTTAAGAGCTATATTCTCTTTTATATTGTGACCAATACAGTGCTGACAGTGGGTACTTATAGAGTAGATGCACGCACTAAGCTAATTTGTTCATTTACACAGGTCAGTTTATTAAGATGGAAACATTAATAAAAAATAATTAGAAGAAGCAATTTCACCAGATTAAAGGAACAGTTCAGTGTAAAAAAAAACCTGGGTAAATAGGCTGTGCAAAATAAAAAAAAAAGAGTGAGCGGATGTCTAACATAACAAAACAGAACACATCTTCCTGCAGCTCTCTAACTCTGAGTTAGTCATTGACTTTAAGGGGGCCCACATGGGACATAATTGTTTGCAACATTGAGTTTGCAATTGATCCTTAGCATGCAGGTCAGATTCAAAAGCAAACAGTTATGAACCATGTAGTCCCCCTCAAGTCACTGATTGGTTACTGCCTGGTAAACAATCAGTGGAAACCAAGAGGGCTGCAATGCAGGAAGTAGTGTGCTGGCTATTACGTTAGACAGCCAGTCACTCCAACCTTTATAGAATACATTTTTGGCTAACTTACTATATTAGAAACCTTTTTGTTTTTACTCTACCCAGTTTTTATTTTTATACTGAACAATTTTTTTTAACATAAAAAGTACATATAGTATACAGTATTATAGCATTATAATGAAGTTCTTACTTCCAGTGTGAGGACTAGTAAATAGCAACCAATCAGTAGTAACTGCTATTTAATAGCAAACATTTGGTATGATATACTAGACCAACAGCATAATTTCTTCCTATTATTAACTTTGCAAAGATCCTTATTTACAATAAAAAATGTAATTGCATGTGTAGGGGTGGTTGCATTTTATATAATTAAATCACTAGTTATTTAGGGGCATTTTGTGCCCCTAGCATAGATACATAGTTACATAGTTAAATCCAACAAGTACAACCCCTCCAAATGAAAACCCAGCATCCATACACACACCCCTCGCTACTCTCAGATAATTTATATATACCCATATCTATACTAACTATAGAATTTAGTATTACAATAGCCTTTGATATTATATCTATGCAAGAAATCACCCAAGCCTCTCTTAAAGGCATTAACAGAATCAGCCATCACAACATCACCCAGCAATGCATTCCACAACCTCACTGTTCTCACTGTAAAGAACCACCTACAGTAAGTTGCTTCAAATGAAAGTTCTTTTCTTCTAGTCTAAAGGGGTGGCATCTGGTACGGTGATCCTCTTTATGGGTAAAAAGGTTCCCTGCTATTTGTCTATAATGTCCTCTAATGTACTTGTAAAGTGTAATCATGTCATGCAAGCACCTTTTTTCCAGAGAAACCAAACCCAACCATGACGGTCTACCCTCATAATTAAACTCTTTCATCCCTCTAACCAATTTAGTCGCACGTCTCTGCACTCTCTTCAGCTTATTTATATCCCTCTTAAGGACTGGAGTCCAAAACTGCACTGCATACTCCAGATGAGCAGTTACCCTTATTGCCATGATTCAATTTAGTTGGTGTATAAGCTGCATTCATAGATATTACATTGAACTGATGCCCATCATCATGTTGTGCATAAAAGGTGTTTTGAAGCTCAGGGTTATTTTTCACTGCAAGATCTGATGACTGTTTTGGAAAGTGTTGTATTGGTAAATCATGTCAAGACCTGAAAATGTGGGATGAAAAGGAAATATTTTCTGTTGGTGCGTGTGAATTAATTTTGGGCTGAATGTATTAGTCACAAAACAAATTGTTTAACATGTAACTGCCTAGGTATCTGCCCACGGATTTAAGTGGCTTCCTCTTGCAAATAATTTATTTATTATTATAAAATTCCTTTCCTGAAATTAATAACATGCATTGGAAATTAATTAGCTGTAATTACAGACATGGATCAAATGTAAGATAATCAGAAAGAAGTTATTTGTAGGGATGGGCAAATTTTTTCACCTTGTTTCGGTGAAAAAATGACGCCCATAGACTTGTATGGTGTTGTGCGTCAAAATAAAAAGACACGTCAAAAAGATTTTTTGCATGCAGCAACATTTTTTTGATACCCATAGACCTTAATGGCTGGTGGCAAATTTTTGTTGAAACGGGTCAAATTCACCCATCCCTACTTATTTGGCTATTTTCTAAATTGTATCAATAACCAGAGACAAATCCAACACGTGCTTTATGCTTGCCTACTGACACATATAAACAATATGAAAAGTAGACTAGTGGGAATGTAGTTCTGTTCCACCAGTTTTGTGTGAGTGGGGTTCTTAGTCTTATATAACACAAGCAGATTAGTAGCTGCCACTTAAAACTGGATAGAAACAACCTGTATTGTAGAGGGACACAATAAAGGCATGTCCCCCCCCCCAAAAAAAAAACCAGCTGTGTAATATGATACTTTTATTGTATATAGCATAATACTTCTTTAAGGAAAAAATAAAAGTTGGAAGGAACCTTATCTGTAAAATACATTGGTAGTCTATCTGTCCAAACATGCCTTCCTAAAGGTGTGTTTTCTCACATTCATGCTTTTTTTCTATTTCCACTAGCTTTACGTTAATGAAATCACTGAACTGTTTCAGAAATAATAAAGTCAAAGCATGGGAACTACCTATGTGGTGCCAAATAGGTGGGCACAGTCAGTGTAGTAAGCATAGCTTTGTAATGAATCACATTGGCATGACTGAAATTAGAAAGGTATTGTACTTTTGTATATTTCCCACTAGCAAGCCCATGTTCTATTTTGACTAATGGATTTAATGTGTTTTGTCCTAATATTTCTCACTTAGACATTCAAAGACATGTACATTTAGTAAACAGTAAGTGCAAGATTTGTTTGTACGTGTTTCCTGGAGCAGGATCCTAACTCCACTAGTGACGGGCGAATTTATTCGCCAGGCGTGAATTCACAGTGAATTTCCGCGATTCGTGAAACTGCCACGAAAATTCGACATCAAAAAAAAAATTGGACGCCGGCGTCCGTTTTTTTTTTTTTATGCCGGCGCATTTTCAAAAATTTTTCCGACCAAATTCGCCCATCACTAGACTAGACAGTTTTGGTGTTCTTACTAAAGCAGGGACAGCATTTGAAGCTTCTTGTGACAGTTATAGGTGGTAGCAGCAATGCATGATTGCATGTATTCGGTTGCTGGGGTGGGGGTAAAGGAAGGAGACGTGTTAATATATAATATTGGCTTCATAGTGCAATGCATATTTACAAAGATGTAAACAGAAAACATAAAAACAGGTTTTATCATACCTTATTTTTCCAAGCAGTACGTAGAACAGGGGTAGACTTCATGTCCTTACAAATTAATTGCTATATAGCTCTTCTGTAATTTACTATCAAAAATGTGTGGCAGTTAACTTGCTTAATTACACATAAATCCATCTCCTAAATACTTCCCCCAAGTAAATTTTACCACTGAAATTGGATGTTTTGACATTAATAACTTATGTTGTGATTATTTACGTATATGTAAATGCTTACTAAGTAGATGTACCATATTCATCCAGTAATGGATAATATAATCATAAAAGCAATAATTTCTGTAGCAATAATATTTAATTAACGCAAACATGAAAGCAACTTATCCATTTCATTTTATGTGCCCAATAAATTAAAAGAGATTACATTTTAATTTGTAGTTGTAAAGCTTGTGGGCTACAGGTACAGTTGTGTAATTTTGCTGAGAGTGCTTTAATTTCTTTCATGTAAAGTTATTCAGCCAATCTAATGACTTTTTTGATTAAGTAACTGTCTATAACTTTGTTTTGTTTTTGTAGTTAGTAATGACAACAATGACACCATTTCTACATTTTTGTAAAATTAGGATATTGAAATCAAATATCTTTATATTAGTTGCTAATTGCTATATATCACACAACTGGCCATAAACACATGTACAATATGAACCAAATTCTGATCTGTTGTTCAGGCACACTAAATTTTAACCAAATAAATAAAATGTAATTTTTTTTTTCCTTTTTCACTGTAATAATAAAAATAAAACAGTACAGTACCTTATAATGTATCCTAAGATATAATTAATCCTTATGGAAGGCAAAGCAAACTTTACTGCACCTGATCTTGGTTTTCATATTCTATTTATAATTAACAGCTATTAACTGACTGTAGTTGTGGTTTTTAATTTGCTTAGCTCGTATTCTGGGACTTTTTGGATATTTTGCCGCAAATTCGCGCCTGGAAAATAAATTCGCCCATCACTAATAATTGTATGGTTTTTGAAATAATTTTTACTTTTTAGTTTTATTGATTCTTAAGCTTCAAATATTAATATTAGAATAGAATTTTGTTTTGAATTTCTTCAAAAAAACAAAAACAAGTGATTTGCAAAGCCCTGGATGAAAACGAACCACTGCCTGGCTAAAATTTCAGACCTTTCAGATTTTATTAATATCAAAGTAATAATATAGTGAATAAAGTACTCCCTATTGTAAAATAAAAGGATATTATAAGTTACCGAGGCCAAAGACTGAGCGTTTTTTTATACAGGTCACGGAACTCCGAGGTTACTTCTAATATCCTCATATTTTCCAACAAGGGGTACTTTATTTATTATAATACACAAGTTTCAGTGAGTCATGTGACAGAAATGAAATCACTTAGCTCCAATTATAACCGATGATATCACTAAGCACTGTTTATAAGGATATCCTTTACAGGATATTCACGGCTCTTCTGTATTATATGCAGATAACCACTTTTTCTGCATGTAATATGCCATATATTTTATTAAGGGGCAGATTTATCAAGGGTCGAATTTCGAGGGTTAATAAAACCTCGAATTCGACCCTCGAAGTAAAATCCTGAGAATTCAAATATCGAATTCATAGGACTTAGTGCGAATGCTTCGATCGTACGATCGATTAAAAATCGCTCGTACGATCGAATAAAAATCGCTCGTACGATCGAATAAAAATCGCTCGTACGATCGAATAAAAATCACTCGTTCGAACTATAAAATCGGTTCAATTGAACGATTTTAAGCGATTGATTGATTTTCAATCAAAAAAAGCTTTGAAAAGTGCTGGGGAAGGTCCCCATAGGCTAACATTGCACCTCGTTAGGTTTAAATTATTTTTCAAAGAGACAGTACTTTGACTATCGAATAGTCGAGCGATTTTTACATCAAATCGTTCGATTCAATAGAATTCGATCGATTTTGACCACTTCGATGGTCGAAGTACCCAAACAAAATACTTCGAAATTCGATTTTTTTTCCATTCGAATTCTTCACTCGAGCTTAGTAAATTTGCCCCTAAGTGTGATTTCTGTATTAAATTATTTGGACCTTGGGATTACTGGATAAAGAGTTTTTCTGCTATTTGGATCACTGTTTCTTGAGGCACTTGTAAACATGTAAACATTAAAAAAAAACAATACTATTGCTTTGCAAGCAGTATGGATGTATGCACCTTAGTTAGCATCAAGTACTGTTTTACCACAGAGAAAAGGGAAATCATTGAAAGATTAAAATTGGACTATATAGAAAATGGCATGCCTTCACTGTATTGTGATGGTCTTTAAATAATAATGGGCTTTCAGATAACAGATCCTATAACTGTGTATCCTGTTTAAGGAAACCAAAGCATTTAATATATTTTTCTTTTCCTTTATTGTAAAGTGTTGATAATAGTTCAAGCACATAAGGCATCCCTGTGGATTTATGTGTGAGCTCATATGAATTTAATAAATTATATACATTTTTTTTAGGAAACAGATCTGTATAGCGGCTTTTTTGCATGCTTTCATGTTTTACTTCACAGTATCAATAAGCTGACACTTTGGGCAGCGCCGATCCTTGCCTTTATGCCGCTTGAGGCGGCCTTCCATTGCTGCCCCAACCCTCCTCGCGGCGCTCACCTTTTCAGTGCTGGAGGGGGTCGGGGGCGGTGCACTTCCCTAGTGCAGAGAGCGCTCTAATTGAGCTGAATTTCCGGGTTGACTTGGAGAGTTCCTATACCTCCCCACATTTAGCCTCTTCCTATCTTTGGGTCCCCCAAGGAATGGGGAATATAAACTGTAGTGATTGTCTAACAAATCCCCTATATACCTGCTGCTTCCCTCATATTTATCAGTAAGCTAGTTAAGCTAAATTTGGGAAAACTCCTCAGGTATTCATTGAAATCCACCTATACCCACAGAATACACTGAAATATGTTTACATTAATCAAGTAGATAGAATATATTAGTTTGTGTATGGTGGTAGTGTGTATGTTCATAAGAAGTATTAGACACTCAACAAGTTACATAGTTAGGTTGAAAAAGACAACTGTCCATCATATTAAATGAAAGACTGTATCTTAACATGGTGCCTGTAATGATAACAGGTTCTTTTATTATAAAAGGTGAACACTTTTTGCTTGAAAAGCAGCAGAGGGTGCTATATAATTTTATACATTATTACAATATGACTTTGTTGCAATAATAGTTAGCTATATTATTTTTATTCTTTAAAGTATTTGTATTTAGTTTTAATATAAAACAAGAAGCAAAAGGATCATGACAGAGCACTAGAAAAGGGACATAAAAACATGAATTATTGTACTTACTCTACCTTACACATTTAAGATGCTTAAAGAAAGTACTAGGTATGGCGAATCAATGTAATTTTCTTTCTTTATATCATTTTGATTATAAAATGTAAACCTAATTTATAAACCTATAGCCACATTATTTAGAAACTTTTCAATACGTGCATTATATCCCGAACTGCTCCACAACAACAATTTTTCTCGTTTTTAGCCCATTTCAGTTGTTTTTCGATACATTTATTGTTTTCCAGTAGCAGACCAGGTTGCTGACTCTACACTCCCACAACTTGGTATGGTAGCAGATTCTTGCCAGCATACGATTTCTGCCACCAACTAATGTATTAGTGTAACATTTTATTTTAACCCAGCTAGGGGAACATGCAAAGTAGGGGCTGAAGCTGATGCTGAGAAATGTTTAGCGAGTCATCAACCATCGCATTCACCCTTATGTACCTGCTCTTGGGAAACATGAAAGGGTGGAAAATGCAACACTCTACTTACTTCTTAGAAAAATTGTTATAAATAGAAAATGTTTAGCAAAAAAGGATTTATTTGTGGCGTTTAGAAGATAAACAGCTCCAGACAATTTTCAAACTCCCACCCCTCCCCCCCATCATTACTGATATGGTCCTTGGAAAGATGAGAAAAATGTAACTTTAGACTTAAACCATAGAAAAAAGTAGAAGCTTTAACAAATTGGGCATACAGTACTTAACAATTTAACTGACAAAAGTGTTTGGATATATTAGTAAAGATGAAAGAGAGTCTATTTGCAGAGTCTCATGCTAACAAACTTCTATGTTAGAATGCCCATAAAAGAGATAAAAACTGTAATTAGAAACCTATAAATAATATTCCCCATTTACAACCTTGAAATGAACATTTAAGACCAAAAATAATGCTTAATTTGAATTTTTAGGGAAAGCAGGTAACAAAGAAAGCTTTTTAAGATCAACCTTATATAAATCCAAAGAAGACAAAACCACTTTGAAAAATAAAGCAATTAAGCCACTTTTCTTTAAAAAAAAAAAAAAAAAGATTTTTCTGATTCCAGCCAGGGCCATTTTTTCCATAGGATCAATCACCATATGATTATTTTAACCAGGTGTAACCTTGAGAAGCTTTAGCTGCTGAAAGCCAGTCTAATACATTAATGTGAATTATCTACAAAATCAGTTATTGCATCCTCTTCAGCTAGATATTTCACATCTCTAATGGACTTTTTGTCCTAGAAATCATAATATAATTGAAAGAAATATCCCTTCACATGCCACGTGATCCAAGCCCATTATGCTTTGTATGATATTTGTATACCTTTTTACCATGCACATATTATTTCACAGACATCCAAAATATATTTATGGATAGAAAGCTCATGAAGTATAATTTTTCACTTTAGTCATAAAAGAGTTGAATTCAGATACATTACCAAACATTATCAAGCATACAAATGTGATTAAATGCATATCATGGATTACTTGAATTTAAGAGATACTTGATTTTTTTTAATCTTTCTGTGTCTAGCTGCCTAATAAATTTAGGCAGTTTTGGTAGTTCGTAGAAACCAATCTTTTGTGATGAGCAAATCTGCCCAGTTCAGTTAAAAAATTTGCAAAGTGTATTAACCCTTTCGCTGCCAGCCGATTTGGCTGATTTGGTAATTTTATTGACAGAACATTTCACTTTAAGGGCCTTTCCTGGGGGGTATTTTAGTTTACCCAGACAACCTGAGCTTTCAAAATATTCCAGAATTTTGGTGTAATTTGACTTCTGTAAATAAACTATAGCATCTAATAAAATGAAAAAAATCATGTTTCACATAGTACAATCACATATAGCAGAAACATAATTTATTTTATGTACGAGAACACAGCTGATTTGGAAAGTTCTATGTCTATTGAACACGTCAGAATTACCTCAAAGTTTCCAATCTATAGCATCATATCTCCCACACATCATTAGGTACCAATGTAAAACACCTAAATATGAATGCCAGTTTGATGCCCATTATGTATTGGTTTACCAATACATATTATGTATGTGACATATAGGGGCCCTAAAAAGTAGACTCCTCATTCAAGCTATCAGTTCTGTAATTCCAGATACTGCAAAATCAATATATTTATATCATTTTTGGGGGGGGCAAAGGTAGAAAAAAGTAAATTCACTCCAGGAAACCATGTATGCATCATTTTTGTCATGCAGTTGACTTCATGGCAATGTTTCAAGATACTTTTCACCAGAGGGAAAACTCTGAAATTGATAGTGAGACCATACACAGGGTAATAATTTGCTCAATACTAGTTTTCTTACATGGGGCACAAATACAGTCAGTTCAAACTTTTATGTCTATATAAAACCTGCCTAATTGCTAGTTAATCCATAGGAAGTTAAAAAGGCCTTTAAAGCCTCTCTAATTTGCCTCAGAGGGGGAATAAGTATCTTAAACCCATAACTTCAGAATGGGTTTTAGTAGTGATTCTTTGAGTAAATTGGTTTCTCAGTAACTAAAGATCTGATCTATAATCATAGCCTAAGTAGACAAAATGTACAACGGTTACAGTATTTCTGATACTCTTTTTGACTATTAGTCCAAGGCCAATGGCATACCAGAATGGTGGTGTAGAAGTCAAAAGTACTGTATA
This sequence comes from Xenopus petersii, assembly GCA_038501925.1. Classification (NCBI taxonomy): domain Eukaryota; kingdom Metazoa; phylum Chordata; class Amphibia; order Anura; family Pipidae; genus Xenopus; species Xenopus petersii. Next base: position 89,789,010 of record CM076673.1, on the reverse strand, counting down.
AATTTTCGTTCCATAATCTGCTCCATGTGAGTGCAACCAGGCTAAACCATGCCTGTCAGTGCACTTACAGCAAGGAACAGATGAATGGGAGTTTATCAGCTTTGATCCGCTTTTCCTTCACCATGATTTCCACACAGACAGAGAAATGTCCTGGTGTGCCATTGACCTATGCTTTCTGCCTATACTATTGACTTTTATAATATAAAGTAGTGCCAAAGTTGGCATTTGGCATTATACAAATACTGCTATAGAATTGTTTGCATAGTTCTTATTTTTTTAAAAAAAGGCTGATTCTTAATATTTGGCAATGCTGTGGCTGGATAAAATATTTATAAAAGTCATTTCTATACAGATCTAAAACATTAGAGTCAAGACAACTGTTATACTTCAAGTGTGCCCCAATGTTTATTTGGTCAAAAGAATGATAGCTTTTTCTCATTCTGCTCAGCATAGTGCATATGCACAGCATGAGGACTAATGTATAAACACAAAGTTATTTATATACCACATACATACTGTATGTCCTGTCAACATCTTGTCTTACAACAAATGTCAGTGGCTTGTCATAAAGATTTATTTTCTTTAAAGACTAACAATCTCTCAGCAGCTGTGTGACTTTTAATTAGGTCTTTTGGTCACTTTTAACAAGATAGCTCAGCCAATGTTTCTGGAGAAGTAGTCTAAATAGTCTAAGCAGTATACCTATAAAATGGTAAGGAAAAGTGAGACAATATATAAATAGCATAGAATGATTATAAGTAGGGACCTTGAATAGGGATCTTGAATTGTTTCAAGTTTCACTTGGACAGAGACTAATGTAACATTACTAATGTATCAGTATAATCTCTGTGCTGCAAAATATGCTGCCAGTCTGCAACTCTAGAAAGTATAATATGCAGGGTGTTATTCGTTATTCAAGGAGTAAGATGGAAGGAAGGCAGATACATTTTTTAAGGTAACTAATTGAAATCATATCAACTGAAACAAACAATTTTAATTTTTTTACTGATGTTTTGAATGGTGCTTATTGTACACAAAACTTGAATTTCTTTGAGATTTATTATGTCTCGAAGCTTCTAAAAGTCTGAATCTGTAAATACTCCATCGAAAACTTGTCGAATATGTGTAAAAGTTTTAGGGTGTTTGAAACAGCTTTTCACTGGAAAACTTGATAAAGATTGACCTATACTAGATATTGATAAATTCAAGTTTTTCAGTTGGCAATTTGATATTGTACAATTCAAATTTATGGATCAAGTTAAGAAATAAGAGACACTAAGGGGCAAATGGTGGTGGTGTAAAAAACTGCAGAATAATTTGCTACACATCGCCAGGCATCACTGTGTAAAAAATTGCATAAAAATTGATTTTTTTTTACATGCTCTTTCATTGAGCAACTTCCACCAGAACTGCAAAAGTCTGAAGCAGTGTAAAATAATGGAGGCAAATAATGGAGGCAAATCTGGCATTCGCATGGTGTAAAATATCACACACCTTGATAAATTCGCCATTTATTCTACACAGCATTTTGCACCATTTTTTGGGGCAAATTAAATTTTACACAGCACAATAAATAGGCCCCTAAGGCTAGGGATAGATGTAGAGGATCATAGCCTGGCAGACACAGGGGATTTCTGCACCAAACTGCAACTTGCACATTTTGGCACTGAAATCCTCCACGTCTGCCTGCCCAAGTGGAGGCACTGTATTCCGGTGCAGGCACATAAAACAGTGGAGGAGCAGATTCTTGACCTGCATTTCTCCACTATATATGTCCCTAGCATTACAAGTTTATTACATAGTTACATAGTAAGTTAGGTTGAAAAAAGACAGACATTCATCAAGTTCAACCTTTTAAGTCTACATATAACCTGCCTAACTGCTAGTTGATCCAGAGGAAGGCAAAATAAACATTTGAAGCCTCTCCAATTTGGTTGGGATTTTCTGCTGTTCATTCCATAATAAATGAATTCCAAGATGATTCTGTATGATTTATACTGTATGTTTGTTTGTGGTGACAATGGTTATATTGTGCTACCAAAGGTAAAAATTCCCATGTCCATTCCTGGGGGACCTTCCTCCACTAAAGTTCACAAAATTGTGGCTGGAACAGTAGTAGAGACTAAATTGTATCCAGTAAAATGTCATCTGTAAAAGTTCTTACAGCTATTTGAGTTTACCTATACAAGCCCCATGTTCTGGCTGCACCGTGGGTATATGAAGCACAAAGTGAAAGATTTGCATGTGCAAAGGAACATTGCACCAATCACTCTCACTCTCTTTGCCTGATGTGCCATCTGAACTGCACTCAGATAAAGGTCTGATTACTGTCCCATTTGTACACTGCAGCAGCATTTTCATCTGGGCGCAATTACTACATGGTGCAGTGTCTAGTGCAAACAGATTTTACAATAAGCTGTTATGCTGGATTAATCGTAAGGAAACTATTGTGAACTATGCTTGTTTTTGCAGTTTTTACTTTATTACTAAATAAGCCCTTCTTTTACAAGGTGGAAAAGGGAAACATTTACAAATAGAACTGAGGTGTGAAAAGTGAAGGGGTAACTTTAGTTTACAAGTAGAGATGCACAGAATCCACTATTTTGGATTCGGCTGAATCCCTGAATCCTTCATGGAAGATTCAGCCAAATACAGAGCCAAATCCTAATTTGCATATGCAAATTAGTGACAGGTAGCTAAAAAAATTGCATATGCAAATTAGGATTTGGTTTGGCCAGGCACAAGGAATCCTGGATTCGGTGCATCCCTATTTACAAGCACTAATTAAATTCTAAAGCCATTTGTAAAACACTGCAGTATTCAGATGATTTAGAATCCAGTTCCACAGACAATTCAACTGTGACATTAAGACAATGCAAAAAGCAGTTTCAAGCACAATCTCCATGTTTTTTTCCTTAAAAAATGCCAATCAAAAAGGACATATTGGGAAAAGCAGCTGTTCTTTTGGTGACTTCTTCACTCCAGAGACTGGGGACCAACATACAGTCTGCATAATTTATTCTGTTAGTAACTTTGCACATAATTATGTTTGTTACATGCTGCTTTTAAAGGGATACTGTCATGACTTTTATGATTTTTTTTCAATAACGGTGTGTGGACAACCAGTTCATTATGCATGATCCTGTACTTTCTGAAACAGTCAGCATAGCACATCCTTTCAGGTAGGTATTGCCTTAGCTATTCAAACATTATCACTCTTATTTCTTGGGTGCTATTCTCATACTGTATCTAACACAAGTAGATATCCATACTAGTAGTTAGAGATGGCGCAAACTGTTCGCCGGCGAACTTGTTCGCGCGAACATCGGGTGTTCGCGCTCGCCGGAAGTTCGCGAACGTCGCGCGACGTTCGCCATTTTGGGTTCGCCATTGTTGGCGCTTTTTTTTGCCCTCTCACCCCAGACCAGCAGGTACATGGCAGCCAATCAGGAAGCTCTCCCCTGGACCACTCCCCTTCCCTATAAAAACCGAAGCCCTGCAGCGTTTTTTCACTCTGCCTGTGTGTGCTGAAGAGATAGTGTAGGGAGAGAGCTGCTGCCTGTTAGTGATTTCAGGGACAGTTGAAAGTTTGCTGGCTAGTAATCGTTTTGATACTGCTCTGTTATTGGAGGGACAGAAGTCTGCAGGGGTTTGAGGGACATTTAAGCTTAGGTAGCTTTGCTGGCTAGTAATCTACCTTCTACTGCAGTGCTCTGTATGTAGCTGCAGTGGGCAGCTGTCCTGCTTCTGATCTCATCTGCTGACTGCTGCAATAACAGTAGTCCTTGTAAGGACTGCTTTTATTTATTTTTTTGTTCCAATACAGAGCAGTATCAAGCAGATTACTAGCCAGCAAACTTACTATCATCTGTCCCTGAAATCACTAACAGCTCTCCCCCTACACTATCTCTTCCAAGCACACACAGGCAGATTTTTCAGATACATTTTTGCCCTTGATCCCCCTCTGGCATGCCACTGTCCAGGTCGTTGCACCCTTTAAACAACTTTAAAATCATTTTTCTGGCCAGAAATGTCTTTTTTAGATGTTAAAGTTCGCCTTCCCATTGAAGTCTATGGGGTTCGCGAACCCACTGTATCACTGTATGTTGCCATGTTTCACTATATAGAAATACATATAACAAAAAGTAAAATGGCTGTCAATCATGCTTACCATGTATAAAAGTCATAAATAAATTATACTGTACTTTCTTGGGTTAATGTGTGGTTGTATTTTGTGAAAACAGTTAGTGGGAATAGTTTGATACACATACAACATGTTGTGGGTTATTGCAGACATATTTAGAAGACTTTTAATGGCCCTAGGGCAGTCATGAAGATCAGTTATCAAACTAAATATTAAACATTTGGGGGAGAGATGAATGATATTTAAAACTGAGCAAAAACTGAGCAGAAGAAAATTTTTCAGTAACTTGCCAGTATATTTCTATGCTACCGCATGGCCAAAAAACTGAAATCATCTTAACTTGTTTAGTTAGTAATGGCTATTTTATAAAATTGTATTAAATTACATTATATTAAAATTATTTTTAACAGTGAATAATCTATTGGTGGACTAGTTTGATTTCTAGAAGATGTCTTCTATAAAAGGTTGACAACAAATATTTGGTGAAACCAGGGGTGTAACTACAGAGGAAACCACACAAAATTTTTTACTATCAATTAGAGTTGAAGCGTGTTTTTCTTAGTGAAATGCAGCAGCATTTTTCACTAATCCCTAATTGTGAGTGAAAAACCATGTTTTACACTCCTAGAATGGAGTTCAAAATTGAGTTTTTAAGCACCCCTTAAAACTTTTGTATTTGTGTCCTGGGCTTGCATCATTTGTGATGATAGAATTTTTTCATTATTTTCCTAATTTCATTTTGACAGTTTTTTATTTAATCTTTCATGTTTTGGCAAAGGATATAATCTAATCCTTAAAGTGATTTCTCAAGCAGCTTCCAACCCCTTCAGGCCATAGATACCATCTGCTATTTGGAACAGTCAAATATACATAAGGCTAAAAGTTCAGGTGATCTAAATGAGTCATAATATACCTTCTTAGTGCTGCTTATCATGAACGTGGACAGTTATGGAATTCTGAAAGATGTGCCAAGAAATTTATTTTCATGAGCTACCATAATACCTTATTTGATGCTCTGAAACTCAGTCCATCAATTGAAAAATAATCACAATATACAATGTAGCATAGAAAAGTGAATAACAATTGTATGATTATATATGGGTTGTGCTTTCAAGCATCTGACACCTTTATCTAATTCATTTACAAATTTAAGAGCGCTTACCAACTGTTCAGAAAGATCAGCAGAGCAGATGGTTATATGGGTTTGAAATGCATGAAACTGGCATCAATTCAAATTGCAATGCTTAAAGATGAGAGGAACCAACAGAATAGACATACAGTATATGGTTTGGGCATATGACACTGCCAAACCATTTTCCCTTCTAAAACAAACTCTGAGCTATGAAGTTGTGGTATGTGCCAGATTCATAAATCATGTGTGCTCTACCTAAGATAACAAAAAAAGCATATCTGGTAAAATTAGCATAGAAAACGTAGACTCTGCTAAGGCTATTATATGAAATTGCTGCAAACTTAATCAGGGTGCTTCTGTGAGCAATTTCCAATTTACATTTCCTATTTTAAGTGGGATCTGTGTTATTAGTAGTTTTCAAAAGTACATGTATGGCATCCTTTATCCAGTACCCCGTTATCCAGAAAGCTCTGAATTATGAAAAGGCCACCTCCCATGGACTCCCTTATAATTAAATAGTCCAATTTTTTTAAAATATTATTTCCTTTTTCTCTGTACCTTGTACTTGATCCAAACTAAGATATAAGTAATCCTTTTTGGAAGCAAAACCAGCTTATTGGATTTATTTACAGGTTACTTGATTTTCTAGTAGACTTAGGGTATGATGCTCTTTTTGAAGGCCAAGAGTATTGGTAAAGCTAAATTGTCAAGGGTCTATGGCATATTCTATGCATTCAGTTAATCATTTGGCTGGGGATGCTGCTGCCTGACGGCCTCATTGCTAGTGCAATGAGAGCAGTAGCGCTCTCTGCACTAGTGGAGCCGAATTTCCCAGTTAAAACCTGGAAATTTGACTCTTAAAGTTACAAGAGGTGGCTTCCATTGACTTGGACATGGCCTTGACAGCTTTTACATGCAGTACTTTTGTATTCATAGATTTTATTATTTTTATGCTTGATAAATTAGTAACAAATTGTGGATTATGTAACTATACCAAAAATTAGTTTGGGCTAAAAAGTGCGTAAAAGATTTGAAGAAGCAAACATTCGACACATTTTCATAAATCGCCCTATAGAGCAGGGTCACTCCTGCCCATGTAAGAATCCTAGTCTACCACATGGGCAGAGTAAATAGTAATTTGTAGCAGGATAATACTACAATTTCCTAGGCCAAGTCTCCTGTCCAATGGAAGGTTTTAGTTGCTTTGCCTTTTTGTGCTTTTCCAGTTCTCTAGCAGGGAACTTTTTGGTCTGGCATGGCAGTTCGCATTGCTTTAATTCACCCAAACCATATACTGTACATCCACAGGAGATGGCTAGCTTTGCAAGCAGTTACACACAGTTATTGTTTATTTTAAACAAAGGAATCAATTTTTGTTTTTTTCATAAATAGGTTAAAAATATTTATATCATGCGGCTATTGGTCAATTTGATTCCAAAGAGAATGTTTTTGTATATTGTATGACTTTTTGTTTTGAATTCATTTTCTATGGTAATTAAGCAATAATTATAAAGATATAGTGGGGATGAGAGTTGGGCTCGTTGTGGTGGTAGGACCTTGCTTAGAGTACTGTACAGGTAAATTTAGAAGAGGGAGAAAGGAAGTTCTCTCCTGCATGGTGGGTTGATTGATACAAACACTACTACTGCTTGTGCTAGGTGATAGCCTGCTTGGATTTAATATCATCGAGACACTGCTGAGTCAGAATTTCTCTCATGTTGGGAGATGCAGGTCCTACTGGTAGTAAAGTTTGCGGCCATCCTTTCCTTTTGTAGAGGCAGCCTAATACTCAGTGGTCAATATAATAACAAGTGAACAAGTCTTTACTGAGGAACAGCAAAGCATAGTAGTGATCTCCTATGGAATTCTGGCTTTAGAATATTGCCTTGGGATGAGGCTGGCAAGGTCCTATTTATTTGATAAAATGTGAATTAATGCTGTGGCCATTTTACCCATCTCTGTGTTCCTTTAAGGTATGTAACAATGGGGTTCAGTTTGATGGTTCAAGGCAAAGGGTCAAATAGAGGAGTTCCCTTGTCAAGCCTGTATTTTAGCTCTCATTATTAATGTAACGCAACAAGTGGCTTGTAAGCAACATGTTGCTCACCAACCCCTTGGATGTTGCTTCCAGTGAAGCTTATTTTTGAATTCCTAGTTTGGAGTCAAGTTTGAGTTGCATAAAAAACAATTGTACTGCCAAAAAAAGCCTCCTACATGCTACTAGCTCACATAGGGCCTAAGAAATAACCAATTACAGTCTTTATGTACCTTGGTATCCCAGGTACGTGTTGCTTTTTTTCATTTGAATGTGGCTCATATTGTCTTACACAAATGTATATACATTACTAGGATTGAAAAGATTCTGTATGGTCAAACAACTGGAAATGTTTTTCATATTAATATTATAACATTCAGGGGCATGTTTACTAACATTGGAGATAAATATCTGGAGAGATTTCTGGAGATGTCGCCCATTGCAACCAATCAGCAATTAGCTTTAAACAGCCACAGCCAAGTTAGAAAACAAAACCAAAGATCTGATTGGTTGCTATGGGCAACATCTCCAGAAATTTCTCCAGACAGGGCCGGATTTACATAGTGGGCGCCCCTAGGCCCACTACCGTTCATCGCCCTTGTCTCCTCCAGGGGTACAGGAGCAATGGGGATTGGCACACAGGAAATTTAAAAAATTATTGTATCTCAAGCGCATCCCCAGTGTTTTTGAACCAATGTGGGTGTGGTTGGTCAGCATGCCACCCCCCTAAAATCCTGCCGCCCTAGGCCCGGGCCTAGGTGGCCTTTCCACAAATTCGGGTCTGTCTCCAGATATTTATCTCCAATGTTAGTAAACATGCCCCTTAATCACACTTGATGTATTAGGAATATTCCATTTACAGCAATACTCTTCCGAAAAATGTTATCTGCATTTCTGCACAGGCTTCACATTCTTTATTTTTCTGTACCTTAGAAGTAACTGTATCTTGCCAAGTATCTGCTGGAATATGCAGTTAATATGCCTTTCACTGTTTACCTCCCTCAATCAGTGTGGGGGGTCAGAGGAAGGATAAGCTGTTCTCAGAATGTGCCTTGCTCCTTCTGCTGTGAAATGTTCACTGAACCGACCTCTTAGATGATTTACTTTCAATCATTCTCTGAACCTGAGATACCTACAGCTATTATATTGCATTACAGTGACTAGAAATTTGATATGGTCAGTTTAATATTTTTTTTGTTTGTGGAGGCTAAAAGTAGCCAAATACATTTTACATAATTTTTAATCCGGACATGCCACCCCCCCCCCACCCACAAAAAATCTACAGAGTGGACCTGGCGTGAACAGTCCCTCATCCCCAGGTCCCTCTCCTGACTCACTCACACTGCACCTCCTGGATTTCAACATGCTGCTATTTTAAAGGTGTGAGAGGGGCTAGCATATGCTGGCAACCTAAGTATATTACATACTGAGAAGCAGGGAGCAGTGGAAATGTATAAAGTGAATGCAGGCCATGCGTGTACTGAGATTTAATAGGTATCATACACATTTTTTTCAGTAAGGGTTAGAGGTACTGTCCTAAGCACATTCTTTATAATAAAAGTCTGCGAGTACTGGCAACACAAGTAGAGTATACCCATAGGGTATAATTATTCATGTTGCTTGTGCTGCAGTGGCACCACAAGCATGTTATACAGTGAAAGACAATAGATACTGGCATCCAATGCACCCCAACACAATGCTGTTAGATTATAATTAAGGTACAGTTTAAAGGAGAATTAAACCCTAAAAATGAATGTGGCTAAATATGCCATATTTTATATATTGAACTTATTGCATCAGCCTAAAGTGTCACAGGGGGTCACCATCTTGGAAAGTGCCTGCGACACTCACTCAGTGGGCTTTGAGCAGCTGTTGAGAAGCTAAGCTTAGGGGTCGTAGCAAATTTACAAGCAGAGAATTAAGGTTTGTCTGTAATTTATGCTGATCTACAAGACTGATTATCAAATTCTGATGCTAATTGCACTGGTTTCTGTACTGCCATGTAGTAATTATCTGTATTAATTACTAATCAGCCTTCTATTGTAACATTTATATTCTATGTGTACTCATACCTCCCAACATTTTGGAAATAAAAAGAGGGACAAAGAGTTGCAGCGCGTAAAATTTTTGAGCCATTTTTGTGGCCCCTATTTACCATGTTCATTTTACAAAATTTGGTAGGTTGTGAAAGTTTAAACATAGTTCTGTGGTTTTTTTCTGTTATTACAGTTTTGCCCTTTAAGCTGTGAGTCTAAAGCTGGCCATAGATATTGAGATTTTTAAAAGATCAGATCCTGATCATGAGACCACGATCTTCTCAGAATGATCGTCCCATCAACTAAAAGACCAATTTGCCAGGAAAACAAAGGGTAGCTGCCTGCTTGGCTCTGCAAACATAGATAGATTGCACTGGGACCGACAAAGATTTTTTGACCTGGCCGATCAATTTCCTGACAGACGTCGGCCGAAAAATCGTAAGATGTATGATTGTTCGAATCCCACTAACCGCACGATAATTTCGAATGATTGGTCGGGCTTCCCTAAAATCGGTCGTTCGGCAAGAAGAATCATCGCATCTATGGGGAGCTTAACTTTTCCCAAGGAACCTGTTATCTTATATTGTTACAATTACTTGTTTGCTTATCTCGAAATTGTTACAAAAGTATCTTCTTTTCTGTTGCTCTGGCTGTTCTGGGCTTTCTGCCATAAGCCAATTAAGTTAGACTCTTTGTTTCTTTTTCCGGCTCTTCAGTGCAGAGAAAAAAAGGACTTTCCAGTACAAACAATGGACTGCGGGTTGAGCTGTCAAAAGAGGGACTGTCCCTCTAAAAACGGGACAGTTGAGAGGTACTGTATATTGTGAATGGGTTCCTAAGTAACTGACAGCAGCACAGAACATGTGCAGTGAATCTGCAGAAACAAGATGGTGAGATACTGTTGCATCTTTGGAGGCACATATCTTCCCTGCTAAAGGGCAAGATAGGTACTTCTTTAGTTAAGCTTTAGTTTTCCTTTAACCACTGTGCCACTGTTAACATGGCCTCTGCTATGCACAAAGCAACATGAATCATAAGTTCACAACCATCTATCATCTATCTATCTATCTATCTATCTATCTGTCTGTCTGTCTGTCTGTCTGTCTGTCTGTCTGTCTGTCTGTCTATCTATCTATCTATCTATCTATCTATCTATCTATCTACAGTATCTATCTATCTATCTATCTATCTATCTATCTATCTATCTATCTATCTATCTATCTATCTATCTATCTATCTATCTATCTATCTATAACAAACAAGGGAAAGTTGTGCTCACCACTAATTTTTAAAACCATTAGGCGGGGGAGCAATGAGACTGTGACCACAAAATACATATAGACAAATACAAGAGTCCTCTGCACTCAACCCATTATCAATATATTTAAGACAGAGACATTTTGTGCATACTGCTACTGAAAAATGCCTTACCCAAAACAGGGATTGTTTGTCCATATATTGCAATATATTTAAAAGGGCCAACTACATCAAAGTCATCGTCATACTATCTGGACATTTTATATATATATATATATATATATATATATATATATATATATATATATATATATATATATAAAATAAAGAAAAGACCAGCAACACCAGGATTTTTGTGAGTAAAAGGGTGTTATTGCATATGTAACCGACGTTACGTTTCGGTCCCCATTGGTTTCACCTTTCACCTTGAGAAAGGTCCCAATGGGGACCGAAACGTAACGTCGGTTACATATGCAATAACACCCTTTTACTCACAAAAATCCTGGTGTTGCTGGTCTTTTCTTTATTTTATATGCTAACCTTACCGAGCACCCAGGTAAAGGACTTGGAACGGAGTGCTGTCCACTACAACAAGATATATATATATATATATATATACTGCACTATATATCAAACACTATTCATATTCAATTTTGTATTTAAGTACATTATTTGCCTTCTATATATAACCTCTCTCCCATTTTCTCATGTCCTGGTTTATCTTCATCCAGCATCTGTCTGGTTAATTTTTGTGCTACACTTATTCATATCTCATTCTTAAATTTTTCTTGTTCCCACTCCTCTCACATCTGCCAGTTTATCAGCCATCTTTCCCAAATCCACTGCCTCTCAATTTCAGGTTCTCTGGACATTTATTTACTCTCCATTACTGTGTATTTCAGCTATTCTATAACTTTCCCTAACCCATTTTATTCCTCTTCAGTGTAATACTTTTTTCTGCCCCTTTTATTTTTTGTATATTCTGTCCCACTATCTAGATTCTAATTTTACACAAAAAGCTCCCTCACTGACCTGTTCAAATGCAAATGCTGTTTCAAGGTAGTAGTGTTAAAGGGGTGCTGATGGCAGTAATTTGATTGCTGTAGTTATATCTGTAAGAGATATGAGCAGTGGGACTGTTACTGCGTGTCTCTTCCGATTCTGCCAGAAAGTTGAACTCCCAGGAGAGCAGAAATTTGATTGGCTGGAGAGAACTTCAGAGTGCAGACTTCAGCCAATCTTGTTCTTCAAAACTATACTGGCTGGGAATTAAACTTTAAAGGGAACCGGAAGCTGTAGAAGATGAAAAACAAAGCTGCTAGTTGACCTGCTCCAAAGTAATTTTTAAAGAGGTAAGCAGTAACACATATCCCACAATTGGCTGCTAGTATTATCCTTCACCCCAGCTGGAGTCTTGAGACAGATCATCAGTTAGTAAAGCAGTCTTTTTTTTCCCTTTTTCTTTTTTTTGAACTGTCAGGAAAGTTTGAATCCGCCTATGCAAAATAGTATAAAGAGATGGGTTTGCAGTGAGTTGTGTATTTTCACTTTCATCTGATCTCTTCTCTTTGACTTCTGTTTTACAGCTTAACATCTTCCCTCTTGCTATTTTCTTGTACGCAGCTATACACTTTTTTACAACTGTTATGTTTCAGCTTTTGCAAAACAATTATTACTAGGGATGCACCAAATCCAGGATTCGGTTCGGGATTCGACCCTTTTTCATATACTTTCATATACTGTATTTATAGTCAATTTAATAGATAAACAGCTATTTATTTGGGTTATAGGATCTATGTCCACAACACTTGGGACTGGGGGTTTTCTATGAAAGTTTTTTTTTTACATAACTTGCATAATCTACTAAAAAATATATAAACATTAAGTAAACCCAATAGGATTGCCTTCTGATAATATAGATTTACCATGAGGTACAAGGTACTGTTTCTCAACTCACCTCATTGTCACAGCGACCCTGTATGAGTACATGAATCTAGTCTACTTTATAAAACTATGCTTTGCTTTAAATATAGATAAATATATTTGGTCTGATTAAATTACTTCCACAGGTTTATATTGTCTACTTAGCCTTGAAGTTTATAGATAATATTGATCAATATGTAACACATTTTTGGCCACCCTCCTGGTGCCAAGGTGGTACATCACATAATTCTTACCGATGCAGGTCCTGAGTTCCCTTTGCTAATAAAAGGTACTGGGAAACTCCTCTATGGCAGTGCCTCCACCTAATGGGATCCGGGAATAAACCTGCGGTTGGCCCATTAGGAAAAACATTCACTTACACACTTGTACGACGTAACAAATAACTTTATATAACTTTATATAAGGTCAAGTAAACACATTTACATTTCTCATTACCTGGCCCTCCTTGCTAGGCAAAGTCCTGTAACTCCTTTGGCAGACAAGAGTCTTAATTCCCTTTCCCCAAACAGTAAAATGTGCTGCTCCCACGTGGCAGGTACACACACAGCCTGTTTCTCCAAAAAGGAGATCGCTAGATCCTCATCCTTTCATACCCCTTCTCTCAGGTAACACTCACCCGAAGGAGTCACACAAATGGGTAGTCTCACACAGAGCTGACAGGCATGCAACATCCATTGCTGAACTGCAGCTCTCAACACTCTCCATAGTGTGAACATGAAAATCCGGCACTCCAAACTCCAAACCCTCCTTGGTTGAGCTTTCAGGCACTGGAGGCCTTGGCAGGCCTATAAAACTCCCTTTTTGCCTACATTTTGCTAGATAGGATTTACTATTTTACGCAGTGAAACAAGGTTCAGCAGCAAAACTGTAAAACTGTAATGGCTGTGAGCACAGGGCATACTCCTTTTATACTGGTGAACAGCGACACCTTGTGGCTGCCTTTGGGATCAGCCATGCTGCCCCTTAAGAAACCCTGTATCTCAGCCATGAGGATCCAACTGAAGGGGAAATTAACCCTGTGGGGTCCCTACATATATAATCTCAAAAGTTCTGTGACTGTAGTGAGGGCTGAATTTTCTTTGCTGTGTGCCATATTTTCAAATAATCCTTAACAAGATTCTAAAACAGTTACATCTAAAGCATCACTGCAGATATATCACTTTCTTTGTTTTCACCATTGATAATAAACATCATGCAGTCTAGAAACAGTCATCATTACCTTAATATGATTTAAGGGAAAGTGAATGCAACTGAAACTTAATGGCCAAGGAGTTGGCTAGTCTGATAATGATCTTGCTCCTAGTATGTGGTAGCTGTGAAACCACCAAAAGATCACAGATACACTGATGCTGTAATAAAGATTTCTAGCATCTTCTGGACATCTAAGTAGCTGAGAAATAACTTTCCATGAAACCCTGCATTTTGTAGAAAAGGACAGACATCACAGTCTACAATATTGCCCATCTGACATCTGAAATCCATATAAGAAATTACCTGACATCAGATTCCTATTAATTTCCCTATTAATATCTTGCTCAGCACCAATTAAGAGCCACTCTTTCATCTGTCCTACAGTCAACAGTCTATTCCTAGCATACTTTTCAATCTTCAAAAAATTGCTTAAAACACTATTGAAAGAAATTAATATAGTCCCTTAAAAGTCCCTTAACATTGTTTAACCCTTGTTTGTCCCTCTGTGTTACTTTTGTCAATCCTTTGTTTTCCAGAAACAAGAATTGTTAGTAGCTTAAAGGAGAACTAAACCCTAAAAATTAGGTTAAAATGCCATATTTTATATATTGAACTTATTGTACCAGACTAAGTTTCAGCTTCTCAAATAGAATTGTAACTATTTAAGATAAGCAAGTCTCATGGGAAAACTAAGACTTACAGCTTAAAGGCCAATTTCATTTTCATTAGATGGTGTTGCCATTAAATTAGTGTGGTCAAATATTTTCGGGCAGCAGATATTTTTGTTCCTCTTTCCATTTCTTAGATGTTGGGAGGTATGCAACATTTCTGCCCTACATCTTTACTTAAGCTTTAGGTCTCCATTAAAAATTAGCAAATCAGCATTTGATTCATTTATTCCATTTTCATGACATTGATTGTGCATGCTTATTTTACAGAGATAACCATGTTTGCTGTGTACACTACAAAGATTGGCTTTGGGCTATAAATGATGACTGTCCTGTGACATGAACACATGCCTCCAGATGACAGGATAGGAATAACATGCTAAAATGGTCCCTATTCATAGTTTCACTCAATAAAAGGAATAAGTGTTTAAATAGCATGATTTGTTTAGCTGTGCTATCATAATGCTTGATGTCAGAATCAAGGAAAACATTCAGAAAAGTAAAAATAGTAGGGACGTTATCTCCAAATCTTATATTGTTGGTACCGTTAAGGATATGGAGGACTACGTGTCATATGTTCAATGGTACCAGTATTAAATGTATGTTTGCAAATGCAAGGAGTCTGACTGGTAAAATGGGAGAGCTGGAGGTGCTGGTGCCAGAGGGAAAATATGATTGGTGTGGCTGAAACATTGTTGAATGAGTTGCATGACTGGACAGTTAGGGGCAGATTTACTAAGGTTCAATTGAATTTTCGAAGTTAAAAAAGTTTGAAATTCAAATTTCTAATTCATGTCGATTTTTAAAAACTCTCATAAACTATAATGAATTAAATTCAACTGAACTAAATTCAACCAATCGAAATTTATAAAAAAAAAAAATCAAATTTGTAAAACTCGGTCAATAGGATCGACCCAAAAACTCAAATTCGATCCGAGTTTTAATATTCGATTCAAGTTTTTTCCTGAAAAAAAACTTGAATGTCAAGAAGGATGCAAACAACTCCAAATTGAACCCAGGACATCTCCCAGTGACTAAAACAGCAATTTGGCAATTTTTAGGTGGCGAATAGTCGAATTTGGGTTCTTAATGGGCTAGAGTATGATAAATCTCTAAAATCAAATTAGAATTTTTTTAAAAAAAATCGAATCGAATTGTATCAATTCCCTAGTCTAATTTGAAAGTTTTGACCATAGAAAACTCAAAAATCCAAAATTCGAATTTTCAATTCGACCCTTGATAAATCTGCCCCTTAATGTCTGGTGCAAAAAACAAATATACCATGGGGTAACAAAAACCATGAATTTCAGAGAAGCTCTTTTTAGTGCCTTGAGGGCTGCCCTTCAGAGCATAGATTGGGGCATTATGTTTTCAGCTAAAAACACAGAATATAAATGGTTGTCATTTAAAATTATATTAAATCATTACTGTTCTCAATTTATTCCCTTAAGGAGTAAATGTAGAAGCGCTAAGAATAAACCCTATGTGGCTTAAAATAGAAGGAAAGTAGTTAATCGGAAGAAAGGCATTTAAAAAATAGTCTGTTGGGACAGAAGCTGCATTTAATGAATATAAACACTATAATAAATGTTGTAAAACAGCAATCCAAAAGACAAAGAAAGGAAATAAGGAGTGCATTGCAGCTAAGGCTAAGACTAACCCCAGAAAACTTTTTAAGTATATTAATAGTAAAAAATGCGTGTTGAGAGTGTTGCTCCTTTAAGTAATGGTACCAGTATGTTTGTAACAGATACACAAAAGGCAAATGTGCTAAATCAGTTCCCAAGCTAACTTTACAGCTGCACTGTTGGCTCAGCTCAGTCTAGTCAGTGGCTGACTCAGGATATGATTCATAAAGCTTTAATAAAAATTAATTAATGGTGCCAGGGCTAGATTCACTTTCATCTGGTATGATACCTATGAATTGGAGAAAAGCTGATGTCATTCCAATATTTAAAAACGGATTACGATCTCAGCCTGGCAATTATAGGCTTGCCAATTATTTTAAGGCTTGTAAAGGGTTCACATTCAAAAATTTGTCCTAGTGAATGGCATTATGAGCAGCAATCAGCATGGCTTTATGAAGCATAAGTCATGTCAGACAAATGTGATTGCTTTTTATGATGCGATAAGTAAGATGCTGGACAGTGGGGGAGCAGTAGATTTTTCCAAAGCATTTGATACCATTTCCCATAAACGACTGCTTACTAAACGACCTGTTGGGCTTAAAGTCGTTTGCTCATGGATAGGAAACTGGCTACAGGATCGGGTACAGAGGGTGGTTTAAATGGTACATTCTCTACTTGGAGTAAGGTTGTTAGTGGGGACCCTCAGGGCTTGGTATTTGGTACTAGGGATGTAGCGAACGTCGGAAAAAAAGTTCGCGAACATATTCGCGAACTTGCGCAAAAATGCGAGCGGTTCGCGAACGGTTCGCGAACCCCATAGACTTCAATGGGAAGGCGAACTTTAACATCTAAAAAAGACATTTCTGGCCAGAAAAATGATTTTAAAGTTGTTTAAAGGGTGCAACGACCTGGACAGTGGCATGCCAGAGGGGGATCAAGGGCAAAAATGTATCTGAAAAATCTGCCTGTGTGTGCTTGGAAGAGATAGTGTAGGGGGAGAGCTGTTAGTGATTTCAGGGACAGATGATAGTAAGTTTGCTGGCTAGTAATCTGCTTGATACTGCTCTGTATTGGAGGGACAGAAGTCTGCAGGGATTTGAGGGACATTTTAGCTTAGGTAGCTTTGCTGGCTAGTAATCTACTGTTCTCTTTAAACAACTGCCATACGTTGACCTTGTAGGCATTGTTTGCCCAGTTTTTTTGGACGCAGCCACTGAAGCACAGTTGCCAGAAAAAATATGCCATATAAATGCTGAAAATAGTAATTTTTCGCCATACGTTGACCTTGTAGACATTGTTTGCCCAGTTTTTTTGGTTGCAGCCACTGAAGCACAGTTGCCAGAAAAAATATGCCATATAAATGCTGAAAATATACATTTTTTTGGTTGCAGCCACTGAAGCACAGAGGCCAGAAAAATTATGCCATATAAATGCAGAAAATATGCATTTTTTTGGACGCAGCCACTGAAGCACAGAGGCCAGAAAAATTATGCCATATAAATGCAGAAAATATGCATTTTTTTGGACGCAGCCACTGAAGCACAGTTGCCAGAAAAAATATGCCATATAAATGCTGAAAATAGTAATTTTTCGCCATACGTTGACCTTGTAGACATTGTTTGCCCAGTTTTTTTGGTTGCAGCCACTGAAGCACAGTTGCCAGAAAAAATATGCCATATAAATGCTGAAAATAGTCATTTTTTGCCATACGTTGACCTTGTAGGCATTGTTTGCCCAGTTTTTTTGGTCGCAGCCACTGAAGCACAGTTGCCAGAAAAAATATGCCATATAAATGCTGAAAATAGTCATTTTTTGCCATATACGTTGAGTCAACGTATGGCAAAAAATGACTATTTTCAGCATTTATATGGCATATTTTTTCTGGCCTCTGTGCTTCAGTGGCTGCGGCCAAAAAAACTGGGCAAACAATGCCTACAAGGTCAACGTCGTTTTTGGTCGCAGCCACTGAAGCACAGTTGCCAGAAAAATTATGCCATATAAATGCTGAAAATATAAATTTTTTTGGTTGCAGCCACTGAAGCACAGAGGCCAGAAAAATTATGCCATATAAATGCAGAAAATATGCATTTTTTTGGTCGCAGCCACTGAAGCACAGTTGACAGAAAAATTATGCCATATAAATGCTGAAAATATAAATTTTTTTGGTTGCAGCCACTGAAGCACAGAGGCCAGAAAAATTATGCCATATAAATGCAGAAAATATGCATTTTTTTGGTCGCAGCCACTGAAGCACAGTTGACAGAAAAATTATGCCATATAAATGCTGAAAATAGTCATTTTTCGCCATACGTTGACCTTGTAGACATTGTTTGCCCAGTTTTTTTGGTTGCAGCCACTGAAGCACAGAGGCCAGAAAAAATTAAACCAGTAGGGTTTGCACCCTAGTTTGTAACGGTGGCGGAGGGAGGAGGACGCTAAAGGACAGCTGTGTGTGGAGTCATGAGGCTTGAAGAGAAGGACAGCTGCATAGAAGTCAGAACAAGTCTTCCGGCGTGCAGTAACCCTCCGAGATCCACCCCTCATTCATTTTAATAAAGGTCAGGTAATCGACACTTTTGTGACCTAGGCGAGTTCTCTTCTCAGTTACAATCCCTCCTGCTGCACTGAAGGTCCTTTCTGAGAGCACACTTGAGGCTGGGCAAGACAAGAGGTTCATGGCAAATTGTGACAGCTCTGGCCACAGATCAAGCCTGCGCACCCAGTAGTCCAGGGGTTCATCGCTCCTCAGAGTGTCGATATCTGCAGTTAATGCCAGGTAGTCCGCTACCTGCCGGTCGAGGCGTTCTTTGAGGGTGGATCCAGAAGGGTTGTGGCGCTGCCTTGGACAGAAAAACATTTGCATGTCTGACGTTACAGACTGGCCAAAGGGCTTTGTCCTTGCAGGTGTGCTCGTGGCAGGATTACTGGCACCTCTGCCCCTGGAATGTTGATGAGTTCCTGAAGTGACATCACCCTTAAAAGCATTGTACAACATGTTTTGCAGGCTGGTTTGTAAATGCCGCATCTTTTCGGACTTGTGGTATGTTGGTAACATTTCTGACACTTTATGCTTGTACCGAGGGTCTAGTAGCGTTGCGACCCAGTACAGGTCCTTCTCCTTAAGCCTCTTGATACGGGGGTCCTTCAACAGGCATGACAGCATGAAAGACCCCATTCTCACAAGGTTGGATGCAGAGCTATCCATCTCCGCTTCCTCATTATCAAGGACTGCATCATCCACGGTCTCCTCCCCCCAGCCACGTACAAGACCAGGGGTCCCCAAAAGGTCACCACTAGCCCCCTGGGAAGCCTGCTCCTGTTGGTCCTCCTCCTCCTCCTCCACAAAGCCACCTTCCTCCTCTGACTCCACTTCTGGCACCTCTCCCTGCGTTGCAGCAGGTGCCTGGGTTCGTTCTGGTGATTCCGACCAGAAATCGTGCGCTTCCAGCTCCTCGTCACGCTGGTCTACAGCCTCATCTGTCACTCGTCGCACGGCACGCTCCAGGAAGAAAGCGAAGGGTATTAGGTCGCTGATGGTGCCTTCGGTGCGACTGACCATATTTGTCACCTCTTCAAAAGGTCGCATGAGCCTGCAGGCATCGCGCATAAGCACCCAGTAACGGGGGAAAAAAATCCCCAGCTCTGCAGATCCAGTCCTACCACCCAGTTCAAAAAGGTACTCGTTGACGGCCCTTTGTTGTTGCAGCAGACGTTCCAACATAAGGAGCGTTGAATTCCAGCGAGTCTGGCTGTCAGAAATCAAACGCCTGACTGGCATGTTGTAGCGCTGCTGAATGTCAGCAAGGCATGCCATGGCTGTGTAGGAACGTCTGAAATGGGCCGACACCTTTCTGGACTGGGTGAGAACGTCCTGGAATCCTGGGTACTTGGAGACAAAACGTTGGACTATTAAATTTAACACATGTGCCATGCAGGGCACATGTGTTAAATTGCCCAGTCTCAACGCTGCCAACAGATTGCTTCCATTGTCACACACCACTTTTCCGATCTGCAGTTGGTGTGGGGTCAGCCACCGATCGGCCTGTGACTGCAGAGATGACAGGAGTACAGATCCGGTATGGTTTTTGCTTTCCAGGCACGTCATCCCCAAGACAGCGTGACAACGGCGTACCTGGCACGTCGAATAGCCTAGGGGGAGCTGGGGGTGCACAGGTGTGGAGGAGGAGAAGGAGGACCCAGCAGCAGAGTAAGAAGAAGAAGAGGAAGAAGACGAGGTAGAGAGCGATGGAGGAGTAGAGGTGGTGGCAGAACCGCGTGCAATCCGTGGCGGTGACACCAGCTCCACTGTTGTTGTTGTTGAGCTACCCATTCCCTGCTTCCCAGCCATTACCAAGTTCACCCAGTGGGCAGTGTAGGTGACATACCTGCCCTGACCATGCTTGGAGGACCATGCGTCAGTAGTCATATGGACCTTTGGCCCAACACTAAGTGACAGAGATGCGGTAACTTGGCTCTGCACATGTTGGTACAGGTGTGGTATTCCCTTTTTAGAAAAAAAATTGCGGCTGGGTACCTTCCACTGCGGTGTCCCAATTGCTACAAATTTGCGGAAGGCCTCAGAGTCCACCAGCTGGTATGGTAAAAGCTGGCGGGCTAAGAGTGCAGACAAGCCAGCTGTCAGACGCCGGGCAAGGGGATGACAGTCAGACATTGGCTTCTTACGCTCAAACATGGCCTTCACAGAAACTTGGCTGGTGGCAGATGACTGGGAATGGGAACAGGTGGTCAAGGTGGAAGGCGGAGTGGAGGGTGGTTCAGACGGGTCAAGGAGAGCAGAGGTAGAGCAGTAAGATGCTGGACCAGAAGGAGTGTGGCTTTTAGTTTGCCTGTTGCCTTTGAGGTGTTGCTCCCAAAGTGCTTTGTGCTTGCCGCTCATGTGCCTTCGCATAGAAGTTGTACCTATGTGGCTGTTGGGCTTACCAAGGCTCAGTTTCTGACTGCACTCATTGCAAATTACAATGTTTTTGTCAGAGGCACACACATTAAAAAAATCCCACACTGCTGACTTTTTGGAAGTGTGCGATCTGGCGGTAACAGTAGAAGTTGGCGGCATTGGCGGCAATGGCGGGTGCGTTGGCCGGCTGAACACAGGTGCCGATACATGTTGTTGCCCTACTGATCCCTGCGGGCTGTCCTCCCTGCTTCTTCTAAGTCTTATTCTCTTACTGCCTCTCTGACTCTCCGTCTCTCCATCTGAACTACCCTCCTCTTGCTCTCTTCTACTAGGCACCCACAAAACATCAATCTCCTCATCATCATTCTCCTCAGATGCATCAATTTCTTCTGACACATCACAGAAGGAAGCAGCAGCGGGGACCTCCTCCTCATCACTCATCATTATGTCCATCTCTGTCATGTTCTCTGCCAGAATTAAATCTGGTGTAACGTCCTCATCTCCTTCATCTTCTTCTGGCAATAATGGTTGCGCATTACTCAGTTCAAGAAACTCATGGGAAAATAACTCCTCTGACTCCAGTGAAGAAGGGGCACCGGTGGTGGAGGAAGTGTTACGTGGGGTGGCCATAGCAGTGGAGGATGAGGAGGATGTTGTGGTAAAGTTAGAAACGGTAGAGGATGGGGTGTGCTGTGTAAGCCAGTCAACTACCTCTTCAGCATTTTGGGAGTTCAGGGTCATTGGCTTTTTAAAACTGGGCAATTTGCTAGGGCCACAGGATTGCATAGCAGCACGGCCCCTAGCACGGCCTCTGCGTGGCGGCCTGCCTTTGCCTGGCATTATTTTTAAAAAAACAACAACAACAAAAACTCAGTTGGTTTTTCTGGAAACGATAATACACACAGCTAGATGGCAGTTTGAAGAAAACAGTGTGCAAATAATGCCTACAAGATCAACGTATACACTACTACAGCGGTGGATACGGATTACGTAAAATATATGAATGCTGCTTGAAAAAAAGTAACTCAAGTGGTTTTTCTAGAGACGATAATATTATCAATATTTAGACAAAATGTGAACAAGCTCACACAGCTAGATGGCGGTTTGAAGAAAACACTGTGCAAATAATGCCTACAAGGTCAACGTATACACAGCGGTGGATACGGATTACGTAAAATATATGAATGCTGCTTGAAAAAAAGTAACTCAAGTGGTTTTTCTAGAGAC
The DNA here is from genome assembly GCA_038501925.1 of Xenopus petersii. NCBI lineage: Eukaryota > Metazoa > Chordata > Amphibia > Anura > Pipidae > Xenopus > Xenopus petersii. Next base: position 89,766,833 of record CM076673.1, on the reverse strand, counting down.
GATAATATTATCAATATTTAGACAAAATGTGAACAAGCTCACACAGCTAGATGGCGGTTTGAAGAAAACACTGTGCAAATACTGCCCACAAGATCAACGTATACACTACTACAGCGGTGGATACGGATCTCGTAAAATTTATTATGGCTGCTTGAAAAAAGTCACTCCGGTGTTTTTTCTGGAGACGGTAATATTATGGATATTTAGACAGAATGTGAACAAGGTCACACAGCTAGATGGCAGTTGGTTGAATAACACACTGGGCAAAAAATGCCTACAGGGCAAATAATGCCTAAAAGGTCAACTTATACACTACTACAGCGATGGATACGGATTACGTAAAATATATTATGGCTGCTTGAAAAAAGTCACTCCGGTGTTTTTTCTGGAGACGGTAATATTATGGATATTTAGACAGAATGTGAACAAGGTCACACAGCTAGATGGCAGTTGGTTGAATAACACACTGGGCAAAAAATGCCTACAGGGCAAATAATGCCTAAAAGGTCAACTTATACACTACTACAGCGATGGATACGGATTACGTAAAATATATTATGGCTGCTTGAAAAAAGTCACTCCGGTGTTTTTTCTGGAGACGGTAATATTATGGATATTTAGACAGAATGTGAACAAGGTCACACAGCTAGATGGCAGTTGGTTGAATAACACACTGGGCAAAAAATGCCTACAGGGCAAATAATGCCTAAAAGGTCAACTTATACACTACTACAGCGGTAGTAAAATAAAAAAAAGTAAAATAAAAAAAAAATGAATATTAAAAAAAAAAAATTAAAGTTGGTGCTGCTGAACTACTAGGAGCAGCAGATTAGCACACCAGTCCCACTCCCCAACACTGCTAGACTAATAGCACTGGGCTCTTATAGTAGTAGTAGTAGTAGTAGTAGTAGTAGTAGTAAAACAACTAAAAAATAAATAAAAGCAGTCCTTACAAGGACTACTGTTATTGCAGCAGTCAGCAGATGAGATCAGAAGCAGGACAGCTGCCCACTGCAGCTACATACAGAGCACTGCAGTAGAAGGTAGATTACTAGCCAGCAAAGCTACCTAAGCTTAAATGTCCCTCAAACCCCTGCAGACTTCTGTCCCTCCAATAACAGAGCAGTATCAAAACGATTACTAGCCAGCAAACTTTCAACTGTCCCTGAAATCACTAACAGGCAGCAGCTCTCTCCCTACACTATCTCTTCAGCACACACAGGCAGAGTGAAAAAACGCTGCAGGGCTTCGGTTTTTATAGGGAAGGGGAGTGGTCCAGGGGAGAGCTTCCTGATTGGCTGCCATGTACCTGCTGGTCTGGGGTGAGAGGGCAAAAAAAAGCGCCAACAATGGCGAACCCAAAATGGCGAACGTCGCGCGACGTTCGCGAACTTCCGGCGAGCGCGAACACCCGATGTTCGCGCGAACAAGTTCGCCGGCGAACAGTTCGCGCCATCTCTATTTGGTACACTTTTATTTAACTTGTTCAGTACTGACTAAGGGGAGGGTATTTTAAGTAATGTATCTGTGTTTGCAGATGACACAAAACTATCCAGCCCAATTTATTCCTTACAGGGTGAGGCATCCTTGCAACAGAATCTTGAAAAACTGGTAATCTGGGCCGCTAAGTGGCAAATGATATTCAATGTTGATAAATATAAAGTCATGCACCTGGTATGAAAAAATATCCAAGACCCTTAATGGGACTGCACTAGGCAAATCCATAATGTAGATAAAAAACTTGGCTGTAGCATGCAATGCCAGTCAGCAGCATCAAGGGCAAATAAGGTCTTGAGCTATATTAAAAGGGGCATTGATTCACAGCAGGAAGGGATAGGCAGGTTAAAATAGTTAAAAAGAGTTAAGAGTTAAAAAGTTGGACTTGATGGACGTGTGTCTTTTTTCAACCTAACTTACTATGTTCTCACCTTGCCTTATGGCAGAAGCAGCCCTGTTATTGGCTGATGTAAACTAGCATGTATATATGCCCTTGGATTTTGTGTGAGCACCGTAAATCATATGAGCCAGAAAATGGCCCTTAGTACTTACAATGGCAGTTTCAGCTTAGAATTATCCAATGGCATATTCTCCTAGAACAGTATATTTATACGAAAATGGTTTATTCAGATGCAACAGTGTATCACTTATGAAAAGAAATATGAACTATGGGAGACAAAGTTAAAAGGTCACATGCACCTGATGAATCTTAAAGAAACCATCCTGCATGAACCCACAGAGGACACAGACTTGGATGAGGACAGAAGTAAGAAAGAGGAGGCTTATGCTGAGTTAATTACATTTTTGGATGTTAAAAGTCTGTCTCTGATTATGAGAGAAGCAGCTAATGATGAAAGGAACACGCTTCAAATCCTGAGAAACCATTATGCTGGCAAAGGTAAGCCACGAATAATTAGCTCATACATAGTTAACATCTCTTCAAAAAGCTGCAAATGAAAGTGTCACCGACTATATAATACGTGCAGGGACAGCCATTACAGCACTGAGAAATGCTGGAGATACATTTAGTGATGGACTGTTGATTGCAATGATTCTTAAAGGAATAGTTCAGTGTGAAAATAAAAACTGTATAAATAGATAGGCTGTGCAAAATAAAAAATGTTTCTAATATAGTTAGTTAGCCAAAAATGTAATATATAAAGGCTGGAGTGAACAGATGTCTAATAAAACAGCCAGAATCCAACTTCCTGCTTTTCAGCTCTATAACTCTGAGTTAGTCAGCGACTTGAAGGGGGGCCACATGGTACATTTCTGTTCAGTGAGTTTGTAATTGACCCTCAGCATTCAGCTCAGATTCAAAAGCAACAGATATGACCCATGTGGCCCCCCCTCAAGTCTCTGATTGGTTACTGTCTGGTAGCCAGGGTAACCAGTCAGTGTAAACCAAGAGAGCTGAAAAGCAGGAAGTTGGGTTCTGACTGACAAGTTATACATCCAGTTACTCCAGCCTTTATACATTACATTTTTGGCTAACTAACTATATTAGAAACATTTTTTATTTTGCACAGCCTATCTATTTACCCAGTTTTTATTTTCACACTGAACAATTCCTTTAAGGGCCTATCTGAATCTTTTAAACCCTTTGCTATACATATCACACAAGGTGATGGAAAAGTGACTTTTACTGAGTTTAAAACGCATTTAAGGAGTTTTGAGGACACTGAAAAATACCATGTCAGCCCAAACACTGATAATGTGATGCAGATCAGCACCACTGTACAATAGTAAGGGAGAGAAGCATCAATAACCCTGTAAAATACAACTGCAACAAAAAGGGCTATAAAGCACATTCCCAAGCAAACTAAATAAAATAAGGTCACAGTGAAGAAACTATTGCATGAGCCCAACACATAAAGAGGCATTTTGCAAACGCAAGGGGCAGGACAATGTAAAGCAAGCAGCTGATGACACAGCGCAAACATTTGCCTTCAAAATAAGTGAGAGGCAGTCAAACAGTTTAACACCAAAGGAATTAATCGTGGATACAGGAACAACATCACAGATAATTACAAACATTAAAAAGTTTAAAAGATTTGATGAGACATTCAACCCATAAAATCACTGCATGGAGTTGGCAGATGGTAAAAAGACTTCTAGGGGCCGATTCACTAAATTCGAGTGAAGGATTCGAAGTAAAAAAACTTTGAATTTCGAAGTTTTTTTTGGGCTACTTCGACCAACGAATGGGCTACTTCGACCTTCGACTACGACTACGACTTCGAATCGAAGGATTCGAACTAAAAATCGTTCGACTATTCGACCATTCGATAGTCGAAGTACTGTCTCTTTAAAAAAAAATTCGACCCCCTAGTTCGGCAGATAAAAGCTACCGAAGTCAATGTTAGCCTATGGGGAAGGTCCCCATAGGCTTGCCTAAGTTTTTTTGATCGAAGGATATTCCTTCGATCGTTGGATTAAAATCCTTCGAATCGTTCGATTCGAAGGATTTAATCGTTCGATCGAAGGAACAATCCCTTTTCTGCGCTAAATCCTTCGACTTCGATATTCGAAGTCGAAGGATTTCAATTCCTAGTCGAATATCGAGAGTTAATTAACCCTCGATATTCGACCCTAAGTAAATCTGCCCCCTAGTGTAGCGCTGAGGAGAGGTGACGCAGAAATGTGCCTGACTGACAGCAAGGGGAACAGAGTAAAGTCAATGGTACTAAATGCATTGTATATCCCCAGATATCCACAGGACATTTTCTCTGGTGAAGCAGCATCAAGCAACAGCTTTAAATTTCGACAAGATGGGAGTGAACTGATCCATTAGAATGGTGCCAAATTGACCATCAAGAAATATAATTGACTGTATTATCAGAACACTCTTGATGAGAATGGTGACAGTTGTCATGGTTGTTTTGATATTCAAAATACAAGTCAAAAAGAACAGGGCTGTCCGGCATTTAAAGGGATCCACAGGACCAAATTATTTTTAGTTAAAAAATATCTTTATTAAATTATCAAAATCATTGGTTCTTTTCCCATAATCGAACTCATCAACTCAGTAGCAGTTCGTCTTCAGTTGCCACCAGAGATTCGGATTCCAAAAGTGCTTCATGTGTCCCTTATTAAGCCTGCAATGTTTGATCATTCTTCATCTTTTCCTCCTCCTATAAATGTGGATGGTCATCAGTAGTTCGAGGTGGAGAAAATTTTGGACTCTCACTTTTCCAGAGGTTCCCTTCTATATTTGGTGGAATGGAGAGGTTTCAGACCAGAGGAATGCTCTTGGATCAAACATTCTGACATCCACGCTCCACTTTTTGTACGGAGGTTCCATAAGAGATTTTCTTTTAAACCTAGTCTTGGTGGTCTGGAGGCCCCCATGGAGGGGGTACTGTAAGGAGCACTCGCCGGCATGTCCTTACTCATCGGCGTCCTCTCGAACATGGCAGCACTCAGGGGAAACCATGTGGATGTAGGACGCCAGCGCATCAGAACGGATGCAGTGTCATGATGCTGGCATCAAAACGTGCAGCGGCATCACGCAACATAAACACGTGACACATGACGTCGTCACACATACTTTGGCGTGAAACTCTCCTATAAAAAGATGCCAGAGGCCTACAGTCATTGCCCAATTATAGGTTCTACTTCATTGTGTTCCTGGGTGTGATTTTGTGATATCCTTATACTTGATCTTGACTTCGGCTTGTATCCTGACTTTGAACCTTTGCTGCTTGAACTGACTTTTGCCTGGATTGACTACTCTTCTTCTTAACTCCTTGTTACCACGAACTGTGTATTGGAGCCTACAGCTTCCTCCTTGGTCCGCAACTCCAAACTGAGCCCTCGGCCTTGACACATATGCAGTAATGACTGCAGCTATTATTTGCAATAGGTGTTTTAACCATCGTTTAAGGCAAACACCATACTACATGCTAACTGGGAGAAAGACTGATCTATCAAAGATAAAAACTTTTGGGTCAGAACGCTTTGCATACCAGTATGACAGAAAGAAAATAGACTCAAAGTGTAAAAAGTGAATTTTTGTAGGATATGACAAAAAATAGTCCCTCATAACTGGTGTATTACCCAAGCACTGGAAAGGTATTTAAACACAGGCTAGTAAAGTTCATTACAAAGAGTGTGACTGAGAGACAAACTTAAACTGATGTGTTAGATAGGGATGGGAGAATTTTTTCGCCTTGTTTCACTGTGGAAATGACACCAACATTTTTTTAAATTGAAACGGGTCAAATTCGCCCATCCCTAGTGTTAGATACTGATGATAACATTTTCAGGCAAAGTTATGTATACTTTATATCAAACCTAAATCCAGGGGAGGTCCCAGTATCTGAAGTTGGGAGTGCAGGGACAATGATAATGGCCAAATGGCCAAATACAGGACAGCCATTGTACAAGATACCCCAAAAGGGACAGAAAAGCCCTCAGTACTTAGATGAATATGTACAAAAGGCAAATTGTAATGATCAGATACTGACAAACATTGACTACTGTCACAGAGCAAATCATGTATCAAAAACTTTTAGAGAAGCCATAAATTCACCCCAGTCACAGATATGGCTTAATGCAATGAAAGATGAAATAGGTTCATTAAAAGAGAATGCTACGTTCACATTGACCACTCTACCAGAAGTAAAAATGCAGTCGGGGATAGATGGGTCTATGCAATAAAAAGCAATACAGATGGATCTGAAACTTACAAAACTAGATATGTTGTGAAAAGTACTATTGATTTTGAGTTAAGATATAGAAAATATAAGGAGAACTTAAAACTTGAGACATATAGTGATGCTAGTTGGGCCTCAGACCTAAAAGACAGAAGAAGCACAACAGGATATTGTTTTAGTCTATTCACGAATGGTGCACTGATTTCTTGGAAGTCAGGCTGAAAACATAGCACTGGCTGCTACCACACAGGAGAGTCTAGGGATGGGCGAATTTGACCCGTTTAGTTTCACCACAAATTTGCCGCTGACGAAATGTCGCAGAGGTCCATTAAAGTCTATGGGCATAAAAAAAAATTTGTTGCGTGTTGAAATTTTTTTTGACGCGCGTCTTTTTTTTTTGACGCACGTACATTTATGCTAAATATGTCTTTCTGTAATATGAGAACAAGTAAGGGTGTTAAGATATGCATTAATGGATATGCTCTCATACAGATCCTATAGTAATCTGATACTGATACAGTGTCATGTAACAAGATTTTTGAAAGAGGGTGTTGGTCCTCTGAAATGATTTGCTCCATTCATGGAAACAGAACTATGGTCAGTGAGTGTAATGATCAACAATTGACAAGAATCAGCATGTTTGGCCTTTTTACTGCAATAATTCCTTCCCAACTATGGCATTTACCTTTAGTCAGTTATTTGCTTATTGTTGCCTTTGTATTGCCTTGGATGGCATACTTTAGACGACATAAAGCAACACTAGGAAAACATACCTTCTATTAATAAAAACTTTTTGAGGGAAAAAATAGGACTTTTATTAAGACATGGGTTTGAACATAAAAGGACTGCAGGCCATTGACACTTGTTTTGTTTCCATATTTTTTTCTTATACACAAAGTGGGAATTCACGGTTTGATGGCATTCTGATACCCAAAGAATTGTTTGTAACAGAAAATAAAAACAGATCATAGTTGTTCATTTAAATTGCAGTCTTTCATTTTTTCAAAAACATACATACACTGATCTAAAAAATCTAAAAAAAAGTCCATAGATACAAACAAGAAAAGGGAGAATATTATTTTATACACATGGGGGGCCTTATTTATCAAAAGCCAAATTTAAATTTAAAAAAAAGTCTGACTAAACTGGAATCCATGATTGGACCTTATTTATTATTAAAATGCCCGATTTAACAGATCAGGTAAAAACTCAATAAAACTGAGCAAAAATCCGAAATGTACGTTTTTTTCACATTTTTTCCCGAATTGCCAGCTTTTTTGGACTTTTTTTCCAAAATTTCCAAATTTTTTGAATTTTTGCCCGAAATGCCTCAAATAGTAGGATTTTCAGGTTAATTCCAGCACAGACCACAGAAACTTCCAAATAGAATAGGGACCTCTCTCATTGACTTATATACAACCTCGGCAGGTCTGAAATGGAATATATTTGAATTCAGGTTTTTTCCATCCTGGGGGTATAATAAATCTCGAAAAATTCATGTTTTTTTGCACTAAAATTTCTGATTTTATAATTAAAAACACTCAATTTTTTGAGTTTTTTTGGATTTGGACTTTAATAAATAACCCCCTAAAATAATGAATTCACATTTTGGTTATGAAGGTATACTGCACAGCCACAGACTTTTGACCTCAGTCACAGGAAACAAGTGCATTTCTGTTTATATTGTAGGCTGAACTGGATCTAGTATACTCTCTGTTTATTTTTTTTAGAATTCATGGCCATTATTACTTTAGTGATTAGTTGTCTGTATATCAAAATGGACAATTATCTCTTGGCTAAGACAATATTATTATTAGATTGTTTTCATTTAGTAAGGCTTTTTAAAAACACCTTTATTACTCACATTATATGAATGTTTTAATTGATTATGTTAAAATTATCTTTATTTAGGAAATTCCAGCACATGCAGGTAACTGTTTAGCTGAAAGACAGTGTTTGCATTATTGTCAGTAGTTTTTACAAATTATTCGTGCCTAAATTAATTTAAGTTAGTGGATAATTGGTATATATTGCTTGCCTCTTCTGTAATACACTTTATAGAGACAATTGTGTACAGAGAGACAAGCTGCAAGGGTTTTTTCTTTTTATTGTCTGTGCAAACTCCTATAGACTGGCTGCTGCACATTCACATGGTACAGAGATGCCTCTAAACATTTTTCCCTGGGCAGTTAGAATTAGTTATTTTAGAATAGTGCATTCCGCTGTTTTTTATATTTCCCTTTTGATCTACAGGGAAAAACATTCATTTTGGCTAATTGTACTACGATTTCATACCTGTAAAAATCTAACCATTTAACATTACTCTAATTGGTTTATAATACACAAAAGCCATGAATATCTTGTAAATTATATCCTTATAAACGCTGAGTTCTGATGTCATCAGTTATAAATGGTGAGTATCTGATATTATAATAAATAAAGTACCCCCAGTTGAAAAATATTAGGATATTAGAAGTTACCTTGGAGTTCCATGTCCTGTATAAAAACACTCGGCCTTCAGCCTCGTGTTTTTATATGGTCATGAAACTCATCGGTAACTTATAATATCCTTATATTTTACAAGAGGGGGTACTTTATTCACTATATTATGGTCCTTGGGTCAAGCTGGTATTTCATACCAATCAGGTAGGCAAGTATGCCTATGAGGTATATTGTATTGGTATATATTGGAAAGTTGCTTACAATTAGCTTTATTTCATACAGTATTTCATTTTGTAACTTTTTAAAAAAAAATTGTACTCACCTTCAGTATAGGGTAAGTGTATTGTCCATTAATGTATAAAGTTATAGCGTATTGTGCTTTTAAGAGGCAATTTGCTCACTGGAGGCTACAAAAAAGGAAATATGGACTGCTTGAATAAAATTATTTTCTAATGCAATTCAGCATCTCAGAAGTAGGAGAGATAACACATGTACTGTGTCAAGGTAAACTGTTTCTTCATTTATGTATCCTTCAATTTGAAATAAGGAAATAATACCAGAAGGGGAAATGTAAAAGTAATCACGGTTTTAACATAACTAATCAAACCAGCCTAGATATAAATGCCTGTCAGTCACATATTATTATTCTTTGTATATAACTGCATTCTGTATTTAACTAAATGTCTGCTTCTGTATGTGAGTAGGTAACATGCGTTTCTTGGGATCTTGAAGCGTCTATTGTATTAACCCCTTGAGTGTCAGAGGGGTAAACAATGCATCACCGAGTATTGCTGACACCTCTGGCATTAATGGTGTTATTAAACCGCATTCAATCAACCCTCTTTGAAGTTATGAATTATTAATTTCCGAATTTGCTAAATAATGGTAACAATAAGAATTTCCTCTTTCATTAGTTTTTACTAACTAAGTTTAAAATGTCATGACTGCTAATGTCTTATTGAAAAATACCTTTCTATTATATGGACCCACTGTGGCTGCATCATCTTGCTGTTATTCCTTGCCAGTCTCTCCCTGGGCAGAACAAGCATTAGGATCCATGAAAGGCCTCTGCTCTTCTGTTTCAGGCAAATTATATCTCTCAGAGCAGGTGGAGGTTTTGATTGTACAATGCACAAAGCAGTCAGTGCTGTCAGAAAAGAGAAGTTGCAACCCTTTCTTCGTTCAAGTGTAGACATAGAATTGTCAAAGTGGTTACATCTTTTTTTTTTAATATAATTAAATCTATGAAACTCCAGCAAGAATCGACTGGTTTAGCAACTGCACTCCTAGGAAGCCATGGTTTTAATATTGTAAGAGAATGATTTATCCAACCCTCTACATATTTCTTAATTATCTTCCTGTGAGAATTAGGTGAGGAAAGAAGGCTTATGTGCTGTAAACTGAAATGATGCACCTTAAAGAAACTAAAATTATATTTCCCATATAATAAAAATATGACCATCTTTTTATGTGGAATTTTGGAAGAAGATTTGCTATATTAGCAATGAAGCATAATTTACAAACCACTGGGCAAGGTGCAAGGTCCCAAAAATGGGTACCAAGTATTTACTTGCTTTTGCTAAAAGAGCAGATGCAAAATAAGATTCAAAATCTGGTGTGAGGTGCATAGAGCCAGTGGGAGCAAGGCAGCCCTGTCCAGCTGCATTCCCTAACTACAGTAGATGTGAAAAAATGCCTGTTCTGCAAAGTGCAGGGCAGGGTGCAAATGTGCAAAAAATTCAAAGCTATGTATACCCTGCCCCAAGGTTTGTGACTGAAGGCACATCTCTTTGCTTTTCTGCAATGGAGCAGAAAGGACCTGTGTCTTCCTATGCATACAGTGCTGCCTGCATTCTACAGTGTTGTATTCTTAAACATAAGGCAGTGGGCGGCATGTGGTTATCACCTCGGGCACCCCCAGCTTGTGCGTTATTCAGAATTGTCAGCTAGGGCATGCCATCAGGTTTAAAATGCAGGAAAGCCAAGGACTGTCTTGCACCCCCCCCCCCACGATATTGTGTCCACTTGGTAAATTGAGGTGCCATATGCAGGACTTTTGCCAAGAGGGAAATTATACAGACAAAAGTTGTTACTGCAAATTAAAAGAAATATTCTGGTTTATTTCTGCTGCCAACATGTAAAAAGCAAGCTATTATGTGTCGCGGACAAAGCTTCGGCTACTGAGTGACAGGGTCCTGGTTTCAATACAAAATGTTTCCATAGTAAAATAAAAAAACATATCTTATCCTCAGAGCTTCCATTTTATGTGCAATTAATTAATGTTGATGTCAAAATAAATCCTTACTCTTTCTACTGCTGTAAAGCTTTTTGTCTAGTTTTTTTTAAATACATTATTTACATGTGGTGGGACAGCCTAACAAGAAGAGCTTGAAGCATATTTGAAGGGGGAAAAAAAAAAATTTCCTTTCTGAAGACTGTACAAGCCGGAGGGATTACATTGTGGATGGCAGAGATATATATCCCCTAATTTTAGGTTCTGAGCCATCGAGTTTAGATTGATCCCTTTAAGAAACACCAGAAGGTTAAGCAGCCAGAGGGTGGGCTGGACATCCAAGAGGTGTTTAAGGGAGTGAGCAGCAGGTGTGCAGAAATCGAGCAGGAGCTGCACAGGAGAGCTGCCCTGTATTGGTTTTCACTTTCAGAGACCTGGGGGAGCCTGATAACCCGTTGGATATTTTGCCAGTGGTTTTTCCCCAGAGACCAAGCCTGGTTAATATTTTGGGGGTACTGAAGGCTAAGGCTGAAGAAAGCTATTTTGTTTATTGCTGGACTTTATGTTGCTGACTGAAGCTGTTTTTTTCTGTTACAATTTGATTACTGCTGGAAGCATTTTGTTTTCAAAATAAACTGACTGTTTTTCCTTTGACGTTGGAGTGGCCTGCATTTATGGTGAAAAATCCCGCTGGGATCCCCCTAAACATCACAGACAAGACAAAAAGGCAGATAAATAAACATTTTCGGCATATATTAGAATTTTTCGGAAAAAGCCTATTAATGTGTTAATAGTTGACATGAGTTAAGTCATTTCCATGGGCAGCCATACTGGCAACAACAGTAGAAGAATTTGAACTGACTGCATCACATGATTTAGGTAGGCACAAAGAAGCCTCCATTAATGATTCTTATCCATTCTTCACAGTGTAGAGAAATGTAACTTGGTTTAATACTGTATACATGTACAGAGCACTGCTTTTTTAGCAAAAGCATGTTAATAACAATTAAGTTTTATTTTAAGGCTTGGGCCATTGTATATATAAACAAAACAATTGCGACTGGAGAATCTAGAGCAGTAGTTGTTGGATTTTTCCGGTTTATGCCCCTCTTGGGTGTCACGGCCGGCACCCAATACCAGAACAGGTGCCAAGTACCCTGCTCTCGGCTCGGCTTTACCAGTAGTGTGACCACCGTTGGGCTTCAGGAGGAGCCCTCAGCTTACTTGGGTGCCACCTGGACTTTAACGAGGGGTACAGGCGAGATGTTCTGGCTAGCAGAGGGGCACGGCAGGTAGATAGTCTTTTGGGCCGAAGGTCACGGTACAAATGGAGCAGGCAAGAGAATCATCAGACAGGCAGGGTCGAGGCAGGCAGATATCAAGAATCGTCAGGCAGGCAAGGGTCAAACCGGGTAATAAAACAGATGGGGTCAGGCAGAAGAGTAGTCGAGATGCAGACAAAGGTCAGGATTCGGATATCAGAATAGTCAGGAACAGGCAGGGATCAAAACCGGAATAACAGATACAAGTTTCACAGGAACAGACAGCACAAGGCTTCAGGAACCACCAGAATCAAGATTCTATCACGGGCACTGGCTGGGAGTAAGAACGGGCCTTAAATACCTCCAAATTTTGCGCCAAAACGTGCCCAATGCGCACTGGCGTAATCACGCCAGCGCGCCTGTACCTTTAAGAGGCGCGCAGGCGCGCCGCGGCAGGCGCGCCGCACGCACCCTAGAGAACCAAGATGGCGCCGGCGCTGGAGGCCGGAACAGGAGCGTGGCGGCGTGGCGGCCGTCCACGCCGCCGCACCACTACACCACCAGGTAATTTTATTACATTGGGGGTCCAACCTTGTTCAGGGCCTCACTTAGTTCATAGAAAGAAAAACAAAAGTCCTCTGCATTCACTTATTATCAATATATATATATATGGGACATTGAGACATTTTGTGCATTAAACTGCTAAAAATACCCTCCCCTTAAAACAAAATAGGGATACTTAAATAGGAAAACAATTATGCATTTAACATGTCACCTGTTATTTCAAGAATATCTATGGCAGCAAACCTTGCCTTAAAGGAAAACTTTACCCCCAAAATGAATATTTAAGCAATATATAGTTTATATCAAATTAAGTGTCATATTAAAGAAACTTACCAAACTGTAATATATATTTAAGTAAATATTGTCCTTTTACATTGCATGCCTTGAACCGCCATTTTGTGATGTTCTGCTTGATGCCTCAAAGATCACCTGACCAGAAATACTGCAGCTCTAACTGTAACAACAGGAAGAAGCGTGGAAGAAAAAGACAGAACTCTGTTAGTTGGCTCATGTAACCTAACATGTACAGTTTGTTTGGTATGTTTGTGTGCACCGTGAATCGTAAGATCCCGGGGGTGGCCCTTATTTTTTAAAATGGCAGTTTTATGATTACCCAATGGCACATACTACTAAGAAAGTATATTATTATGAAAATGGTTTATTTACATGAAGCAGAGTTATTCATATGAGCTGTTTTATGCAATATCTTTTTATAGAGACCTACATTGTTTGAGAGGTATAGTTTTCCTTTAAATAACATTCTTGGGAACAAAGGCTTACGGTAGTTCGCATTTCTTATGAACAGGGGCCAATGAGGCCAGTTGAAAACTCACCTCAGGCAACAGTGCCCAGCAGGTTACCAGGACCGGCAAAAAAGCTGCTCCTAGTACCTTTTTAAACAGGAAATGTGCCTTTTCTAGTGCGAGAGAGTGCAATTGCACACTACCAATGCACCCCCAGCCACACAGGAAAGGTAAGCACTGTGGGGCAGCATTGCAAGGGCCGCTGTTTTATAAATTTTGGATTGTGGCTTGGTTTCCCTGAATGTAAGAAGAAACCAGTGGTTTTGGGTGCTGTTTGGCAGATCAGCTGGATGGATAAAGTTCAAAAGTTGATCAAGGACATGTGTTTTTTTCAATTTAGGGTGAACATGTATGATAAAAGTTCTTAAATATCCTATTTTTTTTGTCTAATGTGTTATGAAACCACTGGTCCAATCCAGTCAAAAAAATGTTTTATTTTTATTAGCATTGTGAAAGCTTTTTGAGAGGTGTGGGGGGGGGGAATCAAAAAGAGGGCTACACTGTATTGAGTCACAAAATGTCTTACAGGAAGAGTGGAATTATATGGCTGTTGGAAACAAAAATGGACATTACAACCAAGAATTATGCATTAGAGGTTATTTTAGATTATTTACAGCAAGGACATTCAACAGTGATAAACAATTAGTGTGTGAGCCAGAATGTTTGTCACGAATCTTAGTCATTTACCAGTCATTCAGGAGATTCCCCACCCAAAAAACACTATATGATTCCTTAAACATGTATTGACATAAAACAGGTAAACATACAATAGTGGTGCATGCCTCTTTACTTGAAAAAAAAGATTGTAAATAAAAAATCAAAGGAAAAGAGAAAAAGAAAAGTCTTGATAAACGGTTCCTCACTGGGACAGCCCCCAGTCCAAGGGTTGTCAAGATATTTTTCAAAATGTAGAATTCAAAGTGGGGTGAGCTCCATTTGCTAGTAAATCAGTAGCTCAGGTTTTGAAAAAGTAAAAAAGACTTTATTAGAACATACAAGAAGCCTAATGCGTTTTGTGCCTAATGGGCATTTACGCATAGGCCTATTAGTAAGTGCCCATTTAAGCACAAAATGCGTTAGGCTTCTTGTACGTACTAATAAAGTATTTTTTATTTTTTCAAAGCTTTTTTTTTCTAAGCTACTGATTTACTAGCAAATGGACCTCATCCTCACTTTGACATAAAACAGCCCTTCCACAATGCACATATTATGATTTCATTGTCCAGACCATAAACCAAGTCAGAACAGGAAATCAGTGTGATCCCATGTTCATATCTATACAGATATAGATTACATTGCTGCAAGTGAGTAATGATTAGGCAGGGTAATATTAACTTTATCAAAACCATTTCTGCCAATATAAGCTTACACACATATGGTATCTGTACAGTGCATTTATTTAGATAAATAATGAACATGGGATCATGAAAATAACTATACCCCAGTTACTATCATTTTAGTCCAGAATTAACTGGAATATACTGCTACCATTCTAATACACTGTTTATCAAGTCTGTTTAACAACATTTTTATGTAAGGGGAACATTATAAGCAAAAAAAGGCTCAAAATTAATATGTTGACACCCAATAAAAGTCAAATAAGGATTGTTTTTTGTGTGATCAGATGTACATGTTTCATGTTTATATCCAAAAATGTATTCCAGCAGCAGCAAGGAAAAGACTAAACAACTGACTCAGAGTTTGTATTAGCTATACAGAGAGAAATCAAAGAATTGAGGAGATATTTGGATACGAATGGCAGCAGGACGATAGGATAGGATGAAGAAATTGCTTATTTGAATGGAATTACTGCATCTGTAGGGCTATAGGAATATTTGCCATTATTGCAACAGTAACTAGCATGATGGAACAGGCCAGAGGTAGGAGGAGATTTTCAATATTTCTCTATTAAAGGGTTACTATCAACAGAATGGCACAGAATGTGGCTTTGAAAAATATCATTCTTTTCTTTTCATCTATAAAAGACTTGTTAATCAGAAGATATTTTAAGTCCTGTTGACAGTATGTCCCATGGCTTTTTTCCCATGAACGTGCTATGAAGGGTATGATGATTTTAAACACTCAGCAAAATGTAAGCACCTACATTTTTTTGTATTCATTTTGTTAGGAAAAGGTGAAATTTCTGGTGTCAATATCTCTTTAATGCATTTGGAGTGAGAAAAAATAGTAGAGCACATAAAAATTTGAGAACGTAAAAAAATAATTGACACCTATTGACAATGGGATAATGATTAGTATCAAAGCAGATGAGGGAGTATGTGGAGGAATCCTAGGGATTTAAGAAGTAGATGTGAATAAAACAGTAGGTTTTCCATAGGCGGAGGGTGCATTCTTTGTTTGGGAAGGCTAAAATTGACCACTCTCTAGCTGACTAAGGGCTCTTACACACGGGTGTTTTTTGTTGTGCTCTCCTGCGTTGCACTTTCTTCCGTTCAGCCGCTGGGGAGTGCAGGAATAGACACACTCAATTATTGTGAATGGGGCTGTACTTGCAGGTGGGACGCAGCATGTTGAGTTTCACCTGCGTTCGGCACATACATGCGTCTGTGTCAGCCCCCGTCACTATAATTGCGTATGTCTAATCTTACGCTCCCCTGCGGCTGAACGGAAGAAAGCGGAACGCAGGGGAGCGCAGCAAAAAACGCCCTTGTGTAAGAGCCCTTAATGCTAATGTCAGATATAGTATCAGATGCTGCTAAAAAAAAATTAACCCTCACAACTACCTTGTGCACATCCCACTGATTTCAATGAGAACCGTACAGAAGAGCAGGTGGAAATGCTTTTCCAACCCAAAATGCTCAGCATGAGTTTACAGATGTTCCCCTTAATTCTGCTCATCCATAATAAAGGGGTAATCTTTTTTTGTTAGGTGACCTATTTTAAAAGGAAGGGGCTTTTTTATTACGATTTATAAATTGAAAATGTGCTGTAGACTAAAAATTGGTTGGTTTATTTTCATGGGTTCCGATGGAAGATTGAAGCATGTTGTCTTAGGTAGGTTAGCAAGTTTCACTTTTAAACTAAATTTTAGTATGATGTAAAGAGTGATTATTATTTGTGGTTTTTGAGTTATTTAGTTTTTTATTCAGCAGCTCTCCAGTTTGCAATTTCAGCAATCTGGTTGCTAGGGTCCAAATTATCATAGCAACCATTCACTTATTAAAATAAGAGACTGTATTATGGATAAAAGAGGATCTGAATTAAAACATGAGTAATAAAAAGTGGAAATAATCATTTTTTAGCCTTACAGAGCATCTGTTTATCAGACAGGTTCAGTGAACCCCATTTGAAACCTGGAAATAATCTGTTAATGCTTTTCAAAGTGGCTTGGATGATTTCTTGGACAGACAGAATATCCAAGGCTATTGTAATACTAAACTCTATAGTTAGTATAGATATGGGTATATAACATTTATGTGAGTATATGGAGGGATCAGTGTGTACATATGGATGCTGGGTTTCATTTGTCAGCAGGCATGAACTAGGATTCAAAATAGGCCTAATCACCGCCACCAGCCCACTAAATAGTCACAGACGATGGCATTTTACAGCAGCCCTTTTGGCATTTGCCAGAATCCACATATTGTAAGTCTGGGTTTGACTTTAAGGTAGTGGATTTTGACACTTTCAGTGGGTACTGACACATCAGGCATTTAGGCAGGGTGCTAATACTGTAACATTGCCACAGAAACACAAACTTGTTTATTTTTCAATATATACATATATATTTTTTAAACAAGCCTCTATACTCTCCCTTGTGCAAAAACCCCCCCATTTATTATCTATTCTGCACACTGCTCTTGTACCCACATGTCACCTTCTGCTCTCACTCTATTATCCTGCTTTTCATTTAATGTCACCATTATGCCTGTGTTAACCCTTCCCACTTAATGTGTTTGCCAGACATGCAGTCACGTGAGGATGCCAAACAAACCAGTTAAAAAAACTTAAAAAAACCTGAAGTGCAAAAAACAAACACATAAACCCAAGCTCCTTTTTCACAGGAAAAGGGTTAAGCAGCCTCTAGAACATATATATATGGTACCTTTGGGAGAAGGGATAAAAGCTGCAGCAATAATTCAGTTTAGTGAGGAGTGCAGGTGAAAGCTTACTGATCGTTCTTATTAGTCTTCACTGCTCTGCCAAAGCCTTCAATTCCTGTAATCTCCCTAGCCACGCCTACTACCAAGTGCTTGATTGGTAGATTTTGCTGTCTGTAATGAGAACTGCACTCTGATTGGAGAGGCTGAAAGCAGAAAGATCCAATCAGAACGCAGCTAATTACAGCAGTACGGGGTCCTGTCGAAATGAGAAGCTTTCCACCGATGTGCTGCTAATTGCAGTAAGAGATTTTTTAACTTTTTTCTAAGTGCCAGCGAGGTTTGGGGAGGCTTAGCCTCCCCTAGCCTTATTGAAAATCCGCCCATGAGGTTTTCTCAGGAAAGACTATTGCTGGCAAGATCGTAGAAAGGCAAGTATAGACTAACCACATCTGTATAATTGAAGACTGCACAAGAGAAATGCAGCAAAGCTGATACATATACATTGTAGCAAGACCAAAGCTATAATCAACGCAAAAGGGCAATGTAACAAACCAATGGATCTGGCAAAGCAGGAACGTGAATTTTAAAACACACAGGACATTAATAAGGCCTTTCAACAAACTGAATTTCTGAGGTAATGACTCACCACAACATATGTTGTAAAATACATGAGCATGGTGGCATTAATGTTACTTCATTCTGCTAAGAAAACAGCACTGTGGCCCAAAATACATAAAATAAAACACCAGCAGGTCACAATGGTTATCCATTACTTATTGTATTAAGGCATTTTACTGGCTGTCTAAGAGCAGTATGATCAAACAAACATTGCACCACAAATAATATCACAGATGCAACACACTGATGATTAATATTTTCTAGATCTGAACAGTGTAAAGCTCATTCTTTTATTTAATTAAGGAAGCACAACATATTCTCTTTCCAGTCTGCTATGTACTTTAGTCAGAACTTGGGGTCACAAATGGATTTTTCCAGTAGTTTGACACGATGGTTATTTAGGTAACAAGATAAGTAAAAGGTTCTTTTAAATTACATTTTCACAGAAATGAATACAAAATGGTGACCCTAGTGGAAGATTGTGTTTCACCCCAAGTATCAATTTTATGTTTCCTGTGAGTAACAAAAAGTTAAACAAATATAAAGGTCATCAGTGTTTACATTACAATACAACAGTCACAGTAATTTTTTTTTAAAGCAAAGATTGGCCATTATTTATCCACTTGTTCATTTTATCTTTGCTTTGAACTGTCTGGGTTTGCTTATCAGGATGTTACCAGAGCTATAAACAGCCAAAGTGTAGCAGCTCTTGTTCTCTAAATAGACCATGAAGTCATTTTATTATCAAGCACACAAAACATGTAAGGCAACTCATCTGTTCCTCCTGCACATCTGGAGGGATTGTAAACAGATAAGTAACATTTAAACTTTACTTTTTTGAAACTAATCCTTTAAGCAGGCACATATTGACACTGTTCATATTCTCAGAAACGGTGTACTCTCTTTTCAAGGAGAACCCTTTTTTCAACAGCTAAACATTAATCGCATGTTGTGCAAACAACTGCTGTTTTATTGCCATTAAGAGACAAAAAATTGATGTATAATATTAGTGCTGGCATTCTTGTTACAGTAGATCACAGAATGCAGATATACATGCAATACACATTGTGGATCGTTTATCAACCCTGTGCAAAATTGTGTAGTAACCCATTGCAACCAATGAAAATTTGCATTCATTGTTCTGTGGTACCTTCAACTGGCTAAAAAAAGGTCACGGATTGGTTGCTATGTTTACTACTGACTAGCAAATGTGGCCAGTTTTGACAGATGAGCCCCAGTGCATCACCAAATCTATTACATTAGACTCCAACTATTTGGAAAATTATTTTGTTTGTTGTGTAAAGAACTGGGATTTTTAAATTTAAAACAATGCACATTTAAGCTTTAAATACGTGTAAACATTACCTCTCTTTTTCCCAGCACTGCTGCTTTTTTATTGCCCATTTGAAAGAAAACATTGCCCTTCACCTGGCAGAAGATAGATCATAGATACTCAGGCTGTAAATATCTCAGATTTTATACAGAATAAATCTGAACATTGGAACTCTTCTAATGTGCAGCAGGAACACATACGCTTTGCTATATTGTCTTTTCCCCATTAATTAATTTATAATATGTGTATTTAAATGTATTTAAAGCTGTTGGTTTTGCAGAGTTGTGGAATCAGTGGGTGTGAATTTCTTTAAGTCCAAAATAAATGGCTTTATGCTGAAACATGAAACATTTAAGGGCTTGTTCACCAATACATAACACAGAAATTCTGCAACAATCTAGATCACATAATGGAACTATTTTTTCTTTATTTCTAACTTGGAATTTTTGTGGAGGCTCTCCATAGGCTGCCCAGTGGATTTAAAGGTGACAGTTAATTGTTAGTTAACTGACTGCATTTAGAGGAATGGTGATGAACAAGAATGCTGTTTGGTTTCCATACTGTTAATTCTTCTAGAGAAAAAATATTTACTGATATATTTCTATTTGTCAAGATTCTTTAATAGGGTAATTATTATCATAAAAATAATGTGTTGGTTCTTGACAAATAGAAATATATATCAGTAAATATTTGTCTCTAGAAGAATTAACAGTATGGAAACCAAACAGCATTCTTGTTCATCACAATGCAGTCAGTTAACTGACAATTAACTGTCACCTTTACATCCACTGGACAGCCTATGTCCTCTTGTCAATGCAACAGTTTTAGTGCATACACAACATGTTTCCAGCAGAAACTTCCTTAGGGAATTTTACATTATTGTCTCAAATCATATAACCTACATAAAATTATTTTTTGTTTGATGGTCCGAACTTTTATGTATTCTATTATTCTGAAGGTATAGTTTTGCTTGAAGGCCAATTATTTATAGTGAATTTAGTTTTTTCTTTCATATTAGCATATGTGTATATGTTTTCTTAAATGAGTTTATTAAATCTAGTATTATAGTGATAAGGGTATATATAGAGAGAGATGAGAGAGAGAGAGATGAGAGAGAGAGAGAGAGAGAGAGAGAGAGATTGAGAGAAAGAGGGGGGGTGGAGAATATACATACCTGTCTATTAAATTATCTTAAATTATTAAATTATCTTAAATATTATTGTGAGATATATATATATATATATATATATAGAGAGAGAGAGAGAGAGAGAGAGAGAGAGAGAGAGAGAGAGAGAGAGAGAGAGAGAGAGAGAGCAGTTGACAGCACACCAAGGGAATTTCCAACCAGGCAAGTACATGAAATATAAGGCTTACACTTCATTTACTTACCTGGTTGGAAATTCTCTTGGTGTGCTGTCAGCTGCTGTCTATGTTAACCATTTTCTTGGACTGGCACCCAGGATATAATTTTGGACTTTTTGGTGTGCAGTGAGAGAGAGAGAGAGAGGGGGGGTGGAGATTATACATCTCTCTATCTCTCTCTCTCACTGGACTCACTTTTCTGGATAATGGATCTTTTTTTAATTTGGATCTTCATACCTCAAGTCGACAAGAATATCATGTAAACAATAAATAAGCCCAATAGGCTGATGTTGCCTCCAATAAGCATTAATTATATCTTAAGTTTTGGTTCATTCCATTCCTTTGAATGAGCCTTTACCTGAATCCTCGATATGCAGAATTTACAGCTTTAAATCTAGTTAAGGTTTAAGAGGACTTTTTAAAAGTCACAATTAGCTTGTAGTATGTAAATGGACAACAGCACTTATGGACACATTCATATATACCAATACCATATTTTCACAATTAGACAATAGAGTTTAGATACATCTACATACATCCAAATTTAGAATTTTTTATTGTTCAAGTCAATTATTTAGAACAAACATGTATAGGGTTTTACTGGAGCATTACTGGAGTGATAACCTTTTCTACTTCTCTTGCTAACCAACCAAAGACCACAGGAAAACATCACTGACAACTATCAAACAGAATTTCTACCTAGTCTAGATGTAGATAGGCTACATGTATGGCTAAAAGCTACATTTAAAATCATAAATATGCTGTGTAACAAGAAGCTACAAACCAACAAAGAGCCAAACACTTTTCTTAAATATTGTCTTTATATAAGCATGACAGGAGGCTGCAGATAATAGGGTTTTCCTCTAATAAAATATAATATATAATGACGTGTTACTACTGCACTGGGGAAAAACCACAATAGCTCCCTATTTACCAGAATGGCAAAGTTATTTTGACAGTAGCTAAAAAACATCATTGTTTTTATAAATATGCCTATTAGCTATAATTTATTTGAATTGTGATTATGAATTGTGTATGTCAACCGCTAGATGGTGCTATGCTCTTTTGTATAAGATGCAGCTCACCTGTGTGGCTTGTTAATCTGATAAAGTCTAAAGGTTGTCCACTAGAAATATTGCTGCCATATTAATTTAACCAAAAATTAAAAAGAATTTTTCATTGAGGAATGACGCTGTCAAAAGGCAAACCAAAACCCCAGGGGAGTAATTCGATTTCAGCCTAGGCATGCTTAAGACACCTTTGTCTATGGTTCTGGTCATGATTTACTTATACCCCCACCCCCAAGTCTTACCACACAAGAATCCAAAGTCTCCAACTTGGGCAAGCAAGGTAGTCCATTATAAACTCAGAAAAGGAGCTGTTAAGGATAGAACTATGTATAGTTGGATGGGCTAGGGTAAAACCAGATAAATAGACAAATAGTTGTAAACTTGGAACCAGGAAGACCTGGAAAAGAGCAAGATCAAAACCAGAAAATCAATACAAAAGACAAGATCAGAGCAGGTAAGGAATCAGGAGCTAGAATATTGCAGCAGTATTCTGGAAACATGAATCAAATAGCCTAGGAACAAGAAGAATTGACCTACAATGAGAACACTATGCTTACCTGAAAAATAAAGCATAACAAAGCATTGCACTACATGCCTACCTGTCTGCTTAAATGCAGCCTCCATAATAAACTGCAGATTGATGTTTTAACGTTTGGCAGGATGCTGTCGCTTCAGATCCCTACACTAGAAAACTGCCGGAATGGGATGCAGAAAATACAGTTAAATTATTTGCCTGAATGGGCTATGTGCCTAATCCAGGGGTAGGCAACCTGAGGTTCCGGAGCCTCATGCGGCTCTTCATCCTGCTTGCTGCGGCTTGGTCTTGTGGCATTGTCTATCAGGTCGGCTATACAGCCCTTGCACCTGCTGGTGGCTTCTTGATTGTGTGACCGGGGTAAGTTAATGGTTAGCTTACCGCAGTCACATACTCAGGAAGCAGCCAGCAGGTGCGAGGGCTGTATAGACGTCCCAAGAGTGACAGGCAAGACCGAGCCGCAGCAAGATGATTCATCATGGTCCTTACCGTGGTCACAAACTCAAGACAATAGAGGGAAGATCAGCATTGAACTTCAGAAACATAATTTACATTAAACAGATGAGAACACTAGCATTTAGGGCTATTTAGTGTTTAATTTATTTCAAAGTAGGCCTACATATACACACTGCACTTCTGTCTGTTGTATTCTGTTGTTAGGTTACAACTTTTAAAAGTTTATGAGCAGTTTTATGTTTTGCGGCTCCAGACTATTTTTCTTTAGTGGAAGAGGGGGCAAAACGGCTCTTTTGATAGTAAAGGTTGCTGACCCCTGGCCTAATCCATTAATATTCTCAAGATGTGGTCACCCTTATAGCCATGATTAGGTAGATGGCAATATCTAGCTATCTCTTCTCAAAAATAAAATGAATGGAGCAATGCTAAATTCAACATAGCAAAAAATGGGAAGTTGTGTTCCCCTCATATTGACAAATACAAGAGGTCGCCTGGACTGAAGCCTTTATGAATTTATTAAGGGCATTGACACATTTCGTGCCTGAAACGACTAAAAAATGCCCTTCCCTTTAAACAAAACAGGGATTGTTCTTCCATATATTGCAATAATGTATATTCAAGATGACCAACTATGTCAAAGTCATAGTTTCTGGACAGCAGTTCAAACAAAGCATTTTGAGCTTTGGGGTAATAAATGGTAAAAGAAACAGCTATATTCAAAACCAGAACATGGATTTTCTAGAAACCTGAAGTTTGACATATGTAGTGCCATTCATAAGTCTTCTGTTTTAGAGCTGAAGCAGGATCAAAGACTCGGTTCACATCAGGCTACACTTTTTTAGAAACAATAACATTTCCAAGCCTAAACTGGCTGTGCTTGAAAGCAGATGCTGGTTTTAGCCATGGAGATACCTTAAAGTATTTTTTGGATACATAGGTGCATGGGATCATGATGTTTCATTATATATCTATGTATCTAATGTATCAGCCAGTACGACTGATTCAAAGAGAGAATTCCACATATTCACAGCGCTCACTGTAAAAAAAACCCCTTCAGAATATTTAGGCAGAACCTCCTTTCTTCTAATCACAATGGGTGACCTTGTGTCAGCTGGAAAGACCTACTGATAAATAAAGCATTAGAGAGATTACTATATGATCCCCTAATATATATATACATTGTTATCATATCACCCCTTGAATACCTCTTCTCCAGAGTGAACAACACCAACTTGGCCAGACTTTCCTCATTGCTAATATTTTCTATACCTTTTACCAGCGTAGTTGCCCTTCTCTGTACCCTCTCTAATTCAATAATGTCCTGTTTGACCAACACCATATTCTAGATGGGGCCTTACCAGTGCTTTGTACAGTGGCAGAATAACCCCCTCCTAGTACTAGTAGGAAAAATGTAGAGCAATAGAGTGAATGTCAAGGTGTCTAATGATTGCTTGGAGCTTTACAAAGCTCTAAAGAGGTTTAGGAGGTTGAGAGTTTTACATTCATAAAGCAAAGAAATCATCTTTTTCTGATTAGAATTAAAATATTACAGATGTATGGCACAATATTGACAGTTTGATTATTGATAAGTACAGTACTAGTTTTAAAAGCAAGGGAGTAGTAATTAAAGTGCAGTAGTAGTGGTTGTGAGATACAATGTTAAAAGAAGTGCGGAAAGCTTGTGTCAGAAAGCATAACATATATAGAGATTTGGCTCATCTATCATCTATCACATCTATATCAGCATCCTTCAATAGATAGACTCATGAATCTAATGCGCTGCTCTTTGACCAACTTTACTGAAAAGACTTTTAGACAACTTTTTCCCACAGTATTATTTGGTACGCCTTTTGCTATTATATGTTTGAAAGCAGAACCATCTACAACTGTCAGCTAGTACTTTCCTTTGCAGCAGTTGTATTTTTTAATTGGTAGGTAGTATCTTGTACATAAAGTAATAGCTTCCTGTTTACATGTCACTACTACAGGGGTAAATGTCATGGCCTAAGATACAGGATGCATATTACATTTACATTTTTCACCAACGCACACTATTCTGGAACTGGAGTCAGAGAATGTATTAAACTTCTACGAAAAAAAAGCATTTCTCGCTGTTCTTCTTTTTCTACATAAACTAGCAATTAATCATTGTGCAAGAGGTAACTGTGTGGGGGTCTTTTATATAAACTGTGCGGTTGTACTGATAAACATTTCAGCATTGTCACTAATAACCCACAGGAGCATAGCTAATGCAAGTTTAGGTTTAACCTTGGATGTTTATCGAGGCATATTTAAACTGTTTATATATTGGAGAGCACATTAATGACCCTGAGTTGTTGGACAGAACCATATGGTGAGAAAAAAAAACCTACTAGAAAACATAGATTGGTTTGAAAGTTGTTGCTTTTGCAGGATCTTCATAAAAAAAAACTAGATTTAAATTTGAACAGCATTCTTTTATATTTCAAAAACAGATTTCAAAGTTGATCTAGTTGCATAAGTATTATTTATGATATACTATTGTGATCTTTACTGAAGGATAAGTAATGTACTGTAGCAGGAAAGGATTTTTTGTCACATGTCCTGCAATTTCCAATGTACATAGAAAACTGACCCAAACATGATTAGATGATGAAATTGCATGGGGTGTGAAGGCATCAACCAACCATATATTATGTTCTGTAAAAGGTTCCAAAAAATTTGTTTCCTGATACCACACACATAAAACATTTACAGGTATGGGACCTGTTATCCACAATGCTTGAGACCTGAGGTTT